>OX388347.1:43938466-45251389 GCA_947579665.1 Sympetrum striolatum
TTCGCCATGAATTACAGCGAGTCAAGTGGGCGTATTGATGTTGATCCTTCTTAGACAGATCTGATGCCCACAGCTGTGATGGTACTAAATTCCTGCATCAGGTGTTGCTTACGGGATTAACCAGTCGCATTGCACGCCACTGCTGAAGAAGAAGTACATTCCGGATAGGCGTGCAGCGCTAGCTAAATTTATCTTCCTGATGGTACAAATCGTTATTCCATACTTTTGATTATTTTTCAGATAAATCGGATTTCAAAGTCGTAGTGTATGGCTGATAGGAAGATCGATAGTTACAATTTCGATTATTTTTTATGTATGAGATGACCCCAGATTAAAAAAAGAAACATCTGACTAGATGCTCTATGCTAAAACTAGATATGATACGAATTTTAATTTTTAGCATGTGTTCAATTCTATTATTGAATTAGTTGCAAACCACCACCTGCAAAGTTAGTAGTTAGGTAAAATTAGTAACTTTCCAAAAACACGATGATACCTTCCTTTTTCCATCAGAGATACTTCATACTTATACATTTACAAATTATTTCTACTAAATAAATAAATTAATTAAATATAGAGATTACAGTGAATTAATTCACTTAATTTTTAGTCTCCATTTAGTTGATGTCATTTTATAAAACATCTCCGACTGAATCATAATCACAGTATACGCCGCAACATAATATTTTTTTAATTAAAAATAAAAACAAGAGACTGTTATTAAGATGTGGTAAATAAATTCTGTAAACATTCAAAGTCCTCATCGAGCAATAATAATAATAATAAAACGTCTTTTATTAGGGCGGGATAGGGACATTTAAGTCTCTTCTTACATCTAACCCTTCGTCATATAAATTTTAAAGAACATATTGCTCGATAAAACTACGTTGTGAGTTTAAAAACCTTGGGTTTAATTTAGAAAAAAAATATATTACACCGCAGGAAAACACCAGCAAGAAGGGGGTGGGAGTAAAAAACCTGCGAAACCCACTGATTGTTAAGTAAATTCTTATAGAAGAGCAAGTTAAGAAAAATCAGAAAGGCAAACAAGGCAATAAAGATACATACATACCGGCCGTGGTGGCCGAGTGGTTCGCGTGCTCGCACGTTATCGCTCCAACTCCACGGCTCGAATCCCGGTAAGTCGGATTTTTCTGGCTATGGAATGGCTGTGTCTCTTTGTAAATAGTAATAATTATAAAAATGGATGTAATTGGGATATTTCTGTTTCCTATAGAGGAGTTATTATTAATAGTATTTACTCAAATAAATAAATCAATATAAAAGGTGAAGAGGATAATGGAAAACAAGTAATAAAGTTACAAGAAAAATTGCTACAATACTAAAATGACAATACAGCAATGGGTATCAAGGAGTACACCAGTATAACCAGTTTCGTCAATCCTAATTTATATGATTGTTAAAAATTATTTCATAAAACCAAGTCAACATTTTAAAGATAATATGCTATGTGATTAGCAATGGGCAATTCAATCAGGATTCGCAATTCAAAGAGGCGCGATTGTTAAAGGATGTGAAATAATTTTTAAATATATACTCTTTTTGCATCAAAAATTGCGTCTCCGAAATTTCCTCTCGCCCTAGCACAACCCTAGATCCGGAATACGACGCATGGAGCCACCATCGAGGTCACACCCTTTCTAGCCCAGCCCTACGCTTACCCCTTTCCCAACCCCATTCATCCCGAGTCTCAGAAACCCTTGGACCACCCCTTCCTCGTCCCAAAACATATCCATTCCTACGGCAAATCTTCCCCTCGCCCACATTTCTCAATTAAAAGACCCAGAGGCAAAAATTATGCAGGGGGTGGAGACGACCAAGAGATGGCAAAGAAATAGGGAAAGGAAAAGACCCTTTCTCTATTTCCCTTGTATCGCCTTATCGCCGTCCTTTTTCGCTATTCCGGATACTCTTCTTCTCGTAGCAGCCCAATACTCACCTTTCAGGGCGTGGTTTAGGGAGCATTAAAAAGAGACGAATTGGATTTCAAAGGAGCAATCGAGTGGATTTACGGCAAGCCCTTCTCTATCTCTCGTTTGTTCCCGGGGATTGCTTCTTTTTAAACTCATTTTTTCGGAGAAGGATACTCGTCCGGAGCAGATGTTTTTCGAAATCCCCATCAGGATTACGTTGTAATGCGGATGGGTTTGATTAAGAGGTAAACTGACGCATGTTTATAGTTAACTTTATTCTACCTCAATCATTCAATTAATGCGTTGCTGTATTTAAATACGTTATTGTAGTAACTTTATATTTTGTAAAGCTCAGATGGATTATAAAGCTTTGATATTCGATTACTGCGTTGCTGAAAATTATTATTTATTCGAGTATTGCGGATCGAATGAAGAATTATTAAAAGTGGATCTATTATAGCCAATGGGACATTGGGCTCGCTCCTGCGGGCTGAATTGGGAGCCCAAGTGCAATATGACTTAATCTATCTTAGTGCTTTTAACAATGCTATAATAGGATCTCTTACCTTATTATGGCATCCATTTCCTTCTCCTTCTCTAACTCAATTTCTTCACATTTTAGATTATTTTTTTTTAATCCTGGTATTATGACACATACCAGTAATGAACCAAATGATAACATTACACGCTCATATATTTATTGCTTTTTAATTCAAAGAAAAAAATATTAGTTTAAGACATTCGTACATAAAATGAAATTCATTAGCAATTTTATTACTCAGATTTAAAAAAATTTGGTATCCTCTATTTTTTGTTAAAGTGTCTGCAAACCCCCAAAAATATTGTCACGGACCACACTTTGGGAACCTTTGTTATAAGGTATGATCAAAACTGCAACCTGAAGATGAAATAACGAAGTAATTTCTTAGCGTATCCAAAGGGATGGTGTTTACTATGCCTTTTCAGAAAAATATAAAGAATAAATTTACTGTTTCTGCAAGCATATCTTGGTATGACTGATACTGGATTTTATTATTGACGTTGGTCTTCCTTTTTTTTAATGTATACATATGTGTTACCTGCACGGTCATTATGCAGCTTATTCATGGACTTTATTCTCTCATGAAATTCTGGTTTAGTTTAAGAAGCAAGGGTGAAACTTTTTTATTTCTCCTCTATGAGGTAAGTCTCATTTTCTATTCAGAGTATCTGGTTGCAAAACTGACGGTCCATACTTGTTTTCAGAATTAATACTAAATTGAATAATTATTAATGAAGGATATATTTTGGCTAAAAATTATATTATTTTTAGTTTATTTTCTATAGTCTGGCCTGTTTAAAAACGGAAAGCTAGCACATAGTGTACTTAAACTTTATGGAAAATATACATACATACTCGTATATTTATGTGATGCAATGCAAATCGGAGAGCCCTTCTAACCTCTTTATCGTACCATCTGGGCTCGCAATCATTTTTAGAGTATTTCGAAGGTATATACAAATCTATATATTTATGCATTATCTCCACGAATGATTTCCATGTATCCTCAGTGTTGTTGTTGCTTACGCGCGACTTAAATGAATTAAAATCGGTAGTTAGTTTTCCGTTAAATTCCTCGATGTTGGCTTTGGAACAGAGATAAATTTTGCGTTTGGGTTTCTTATACTTGCTAAGGTTTATCTCAATATCTGCAAATACTCCTTTGTGGTCTCCAAGACCTTCGTCAATCGAAATGTTCTCTATGCGCTCAGGAAAGTTAATTAAAAGGAGATCGAGTATATTGTCCCCCCATAGTTGGCGATTTTACTGCTTGGCTTAGCGAGTTTTTCTGAAGTAAATTTAATAACTTTTTACATGAGTCGACATCCCGGGTCCTTTTCTTTATGCTATGATTATTCCAGTCGATGTCTGGAAGATTAAAATCCCCCCCGATTATAGTTATACTCTAGTAGTATAGTAGTATTGTTAAAAGTGCTTCGACAGCTCAGGTCATTTCGCACATTGGCTCCCACCGGGATTCGAACCCGGGACCGCTTTCACCAAAGGCAAACGCGCTGTCCACATGACTATCCGGGAGCCCAGTTATACTCTAGTTGTTCTTACTCGTGTAGAAATTTATTTCGTCGTTAAGATTTCGCAAAACCTGTCGAGAAGAGTTTGGTGGTCGGTAAAACGCACATACATTTATGCTCGGCTTGTTTTGTTGGCTTATTGTGCACCAGACGCTTTCTATATCGCTATCACTCAAAGTCCTCGGCTTGCTCTGGAGAAATGATTTAACCGCAATAAAAACACCGCCACCTTTCTTTTCCTTATGTCTTCCAAATTTATATCTTGAAGCTTTTCGTTGCACTTTCTATATCTTTTTAAATTTTACTTTATCATGAGGATCCCATTCATTGGTTGCATATTCTAATGCACGGCACATTATCATTATACGGCACAACTTAGTCTTATGAAAGTATAATAATCATAAATACTTCAGCAGAATTACCAATCAACAATGCCCTAAGCAGGTCTTCTACTGCTAGGATATCGTTATCGCTAGGCTAACAATCTGTTATCGAACTCTTGGTAAAGACCTGGATGTGACAAAGACCGTACTAACGTGAGAAGCGGAACCTAAGGAAAATTGTCCACCCTCTTATAGCATACTCCGTTGATGAATACATTACTTGCTGTGCTATCTCCTTTCCCCAGCAAAACATAATTATGAAACCACGCTCCCCTTGAAGCTTTACAATTCGAAAGTGTTAGTGCCTACTCAACATATCTGGAGAGGTGTTACATAATGCAAAACCGGACCATATTCTTTCGCAATCCCCGAATGTAAAAGAAATTTATTATCCTCGAGTCCAGCATAAACCACGGTGGACCAAGATAAGATTCCTTCTGCCACAGGTATCTTCACCATACATCACCCGGAGAAAACAACCTAAGCCGACATATCGCGTCAAGGATGCGGCCGAAATACCCCAATAAAAGAGTGTATCACGGACCACGCCGCGTAAAAAAACCGCAGAGAAAACTTATACCCTAAAACATACACACCCTCGCAAAGTAAAACGCACTCAAACAAATAAATAAAGCCAAAGTAAGCCACGCAAGCGAAAGAGGGCGGCTATTTCCCTTCCCCTTAAGGCTTAAGCGTTATCTGTCGCCTCACAGCGGTAAGGAATGCCTTGGGTCGTTGTCGGAGTTTGGATGTGTGTTTTTTTCGGGAGGAGCCGCATTGAGATGCGAGTTGCACGGAAGATAGGGTAGGGAGTGAATGAAAGAGAGAGAGAGCGGATGGGATTGAGAAGGAGAGAGTAAAGAGAAAGGAACGATAAAAAGGACCGGAAAAATACTGAGATCTCAAGCAAATCGGGAAGAAGAATAAGGTAGGAAAGAGGAGGAAGGAATGTGAAAGAGGTCAAACTATGTTGCGAAATGAAGATGAAAAGGATAAGAGTTAATGGGAATTTATACAGAGTTGGATTTGGGGTATCAGAGGCCCTAAGCGAAAAGATCAGATCGAGGGCTCAGTTACAAAAATCTGGATAAAAATAATCATTTTCCTATTAAATAAATAGAAGCTCATACTTGAGAAGTTTGTCATTTCATAACGGTAAGAACCAACAGAAAAATACTAGTAGGAATAATTTAAATTATAAATAATGGATTGTATTTACTATATTGGTAAATAAATTTCGCAATTCTCACAAAATCAAATCGTCAATTCAAAAAAATATCAAAAATCAGCAACCTCTTTAAATTACTTTCTTGAATAAAGTACAATAGTATTTAAACGCGTAAATGTATGTCTATAATAATCTGATAAAATTATTTCTTAAAAACTAATTTGAATTTTTAACACATAATTATATAATTATTTAAATATATATAGCAAGTTCGTAAAGTACTTCTTAAAACAGGGAGGGAAAGCTGAGAAGGTGTAGTAAAGTTTAGGAAGGAAGAATAGAGAGTACCACAAAATACTTAACCAAACCTAGGTCATCAACGTTGTTTACCAAATTGGGATCTTCAGAGGACATATGTTGTTTATTTATCCCGGCAGTTGTATAAGAAAACAAAATATTATCCATATCCTCAAGAAAATGTTCATTTTTTTATTTCGTTTGCATATGGAATATCAACCAATTATAAAATTTACCTCAAATATAAGGTAAAGATTCATTTTTTGCCATCGATAAGGCTTTCAGATCAAGTTACAATTTTAGTCATGGCTTTTTAGAGCCAACAGCATGACAAACATATATCATATAGGGCCCTTTTGTAAAACCAAGGGCGTTTTTATTTTTAACAATCATATTGTAGAAGTCTGACTGTATTATTTACCTTGAACTGATGCAGGAGTAATGGAAAAATCAAGAAAAATATATTTGTTATAGTAACAGCAGTGTCACTAAACATTTTACTCTAGGTTCTTTCGAGAAATGCCCTATTTATGTATTTCTAAATGACAGAATATCACTTAAAGATTATTATTAATGCTAAAAAGTCCTTTAGTAAGGTGGTGGTAATTTATTACGAGAAAATCGCGACTTCAAATCTCATCTTATACTTAACAATTAGTAGTAATGAATTTCACCCAGGACAAGGAGTCTAAAGGGAACAGTGCATGGGAAGGAAAATAAACCACAAGATACAAAGATTAAAGCCGGAGTGGAAGGGAAATGAGAGAGAGAGTTAAAAGGGTAAGCCTAATTACATGAGAATATTCGAGATAAAAAGGGACTGATGGTTGGGGTGAAGTGGAATGAAGCGAAAGGCCTTGAAAAAATTTCGTGATAAAATAACCGGCGAAATATTTCGAATAAAACGTTACAATGACAAGAGATAGCATAAAGGGGTTTGAGACGGAAGATTTGGGAAAAAAAATAAGAGAAAGGCAGAAAAAGAGATTAAGAAAAGAAGTTGAATAAGACACTGAGGAAATTCAATAGACGAGAGGAATATAAGACTAAATGGGATGAAAAGGGAAAGGAATCGTATAGCCTAGGAGAGCTCTCTCATCTTATAACTAAAGCAGCTTTACAATTCCCTCGTTTCAAAGAGTCGCAAATGACAAACTTGCGGGAAGCGGGATAATTGAGAACATTGGTAAGTGGATGTTAATTTGGCAAGACTTTTCTTATATTCCTCAGCAAAATTAATTATGTGTTGGCAATTGGATTAATTTCAGAAAACTATTTAGATAGAAAGAAGCGACAGTAGCTGTATGTACAAGAGTACTCGTGTCCAATTTGTTTACGATGAAAAAGGTGTGTACGCTAGGCGGAAGTTTATATTTACATATGTACGCTTTATGCAGCTTTACGGTAGAGGATGCATGATTCTATTCTAATTAATTATAATTTTACTTCTTAATCGATTACTTTCGCGCATCAAAAAAGTAATTCTTGAAACCATATGTTCCATAATCTATTTCCTTGACTTCTCTCGCAGTATCAGACATAAATTACATGAAGGACATATAATATTACCGAATTCTGTTCTTTACATTTCATTGATTCTACAGCTAACTAAATCGCCCAAGTTTCAAAGAAGATTTGGTAGCTATATAATTTATTATTAACGATGGTCATTTTATTAGATACTTGGTTCTTACATTTTATTGCAAAGTTTTAGCAACGCTTTGTAGAAGATGATGCGTTAAGTTTTAAGTGTAATCATTATTATCTTGTTTGAATGTTTTATTTCCATGTAATATTGATTCATTCGAAAGCAATAAACAAATAAATTGTTCAAAAATAATAATTAAAAATGAACTTTTGCTCACATTTTTCATATGGAATGACAAAATAATTTCAATACAAAAAACAAATCCATATAAAATATCTGTCTGGAATTTCCGCTAAAAATTTTCCAGTTATAATATTTCTAGAAGTTCAACTCCTTATGATAATATTTCAAATTCAACGAATGCTTTTACTTTTCATTTTCTGACAACCGACTCTTTCATCCCTATGTTTACCTACCCCTGGTGTAATATGTAGAAACGGAACCTCCGACGAAATTCCAAGCTATCGACGTATGGCTGCAGGAATCGCTAATTGTATCACCACCAAACATCATCGCTTTCACAAAGGGACGCCCTCGAAAACCTTAAATCAACCGGGAACAAATTGTAGCACAGGGAACAAGGGAAACGAAAGGGATACTTCAAACAAAATATGGAAAACGTGGGTAGAGAGAGAGAGAGAAGTCATAAAAAGGGTTCCCATTTTCGGGGTGACCAAAGGGAGACGGATGTAAATGGGTTGGCAGGAAGAATAAGGGAAAGAGTCTTTGGAGGAATGGGACACGAGAGGGTTACTGCGGGATAGGGTAGAAAACGGCGGGACGCGAATAGATGGCAAGCTTACCAGAAAGGGTAGAGAAGTAGGAGTATAAGGCGGTGAGGAGAAAGACTGTTTAGGCGAGAAGGATACGCGGAGCATGGCGAGAGAGGTAAAAAGGGTTGGTAAGGAGAAATGCTTGCGGCGAGGGGATGAGGGCAGTCACGAAATAAAGGGAGAAATGGCGGAAAGAAAATTGGTAGGAAGAAGAAGGTGGGGCTACGGTCGGCACAAATGAAATCGTTCGGGAGATGATGAGAACGAAATTGGGAAGAAAATACAAATGAGAAGTCGCTCCGAAAAGGATTTGAGGCGATGAACGAATTGTAGAAACTAAACGTACGGTATGTATAGGTATTTGTTGAACAAATTCGGTTGAAAATCCTGGTAACTTCAGATGAAGAAAGTTACCAACCTATATAGTGTTACAGTCGACTGAGGTATGTTTAGTTATGTCACAGAAGGGTTTTACTAAGATTATTTTTAATTGCTTAGGAGTATATTTTGCATTTTTATTTTATAATATGATTCTTCAGTGAAGAATATACATTAAAGATTATTTAAATTATAACCTATTAATTATATAATAATTTTCACTCTTCTATATCTTACAGATTACTATTTTGTATACTCTACATTATTATTATGTGCATCAACTCTCTACTCAGTTAAGTTTCTATTTTAATGGATCATAAAACTAAAAAATGAAATAGACGAATATGAAAATATTAAAAATCATTTCAAAAATCTATTGCAGCATATTAAATACCTATCATCAAACTATTACTCAATTATTATCAATGTGTAATGCCTATGAGAGATTTTTCAATAAATATTATCCGTCACTTCGATGTAATATTGAACATTAATGCAAATACAAAGATAAAACTGCACGGATGTCTTTAATTTGGTGCGTGAAATGTATTATTTATTTAGTATTTTATGGATTATCTAGTTTTTCTGTTTATATTACCTCAGCATATGTAAAATGGCATCAATCGGTAACATTACACTACTCTGTTACTTTTATTGTAGTCTGGAGAGATTATTTTTCGTCCGTTATTGAGGTTTCATAGGTAGACTTGTAATTTGAGTATTTATTTACAATTTAACAAGAATTTAAAAGTCTGCAAACGTCATTTTCATATTTATATTGATATTAATATCCACTTATTTTCCTAATTTAGTAGATAAGAATTTACGCTCACAGATGTATAGTTCGCAATGTATCTTTTTTATAATTCATCACGTTATTTCTCAGGTACTACTGGAGAATAAACTCAGTAAAGAGTTTTATTCTTTACATTGAAAATAACTAGCTTACATGATACTAAATTTTCATTTAATTGATACCTAAGGAAACAAAAAAATATTTAAATTGTAGCTTGAATGGATCTTGTTTCAGATTGCCATCTCTTGGAAGACGACTAGGCTCTCGTACTTTAGTTTACATATTCTACCAGCATTGTGCCAATCTAGGAATTTTGTAGCTACATTCAGCTGCTTTCTCCGTCTTCAAAAAATTTCTACCCGTTCAAAGCGATATATTTCACTCTATGGAGCATATTCTGAAGAAACCTTCCTCTAGGTACTAACAAATAACATTTTTGAATAGTTTAAAGAGTGAGTGACAACTAATGTCAGTTGGTAATAGACTCAGTGTTCATACCATGAATTAGAGTTCTGGTTTGACGAAATTATATTAAATTAAAAAAATATCACATCTATTATAATTTTTTTATTATTTGAGCGACTCTTTAGCTTCTTTTTTCAGTGAATCTGACTATATTCTACACAATAAATTGTGTTGCTCCATGATTATCAAATAAACCCAACCACATTTTGTTTTCAAATAATGACACCTTCATTGAGATTATAAATTATAATTTGCAACTATACTCTATATACTCTTACTTGTAATTATCTACATCTACATCAATGCCCTACATGAATGTAGATGTAGATAATGCCACCACCTTTCGGCGTGTGGCAAGGGGTGTTAACAGCATTTGAATCTAAACTACTTCTTTACTGGGTTATTTTCGTGTATCGTTCGCGGAAAGAATGAAGTTTATAAACGATTCGTCCTAGCATCTATTTCTCTTATCTTACGTTCGTTATCGGATCGACTGAGGTAGCAGGGGGGTTGTATGATACCGATTGTATCTTTCGAAAATGTAGTTTCTCTGAAATTATCAAGCAATATCAGCCTAACTTCTAATCTCCTGTCTTTCAAGGATTCCCAACCTACGTCTAAGAGCCTTTTGTGACGCTGGCTTTTTATCATAACATTTCTTAACAAAACGAACCGCATTACGCTGCACTTTCTCGAGTTCACGGATACTTGTTTCATACGCTGGATCCCATTTACTTGCCACATATTCCAGAAGGGGTCTGACCAAAGTAATATAACAATCGCTCTCTCACCTTTCCATCACATTTACCGACAATTCGCTTTACAAATCCAAGTCTTTTGATTGCTTTGCCGCAGATTTCTCGAATATGCTTGCTCCAATTTAAATTATAAGTAATGTTGATCCCGAGATATTCAAATAAATTTACTACTTTTATATTAATTCCATTAATTTTGTACGGGTGATTCGGAAGTATTTTTTTTACTTTCGAAGAAAATAACTACGAAGCATTTACCTACATTAATATCTAAATCTCATTTTTTGAACAACCTTTCGATGAGGACTGAATCGTTCGAGAGCGATATTCGGTCTTCCCCGTTTGTTATTTCTCTTTAATATACTCTATTATTGTTGAGCATAATTACAAGTAAGAAACTTTCGAAAATTCAAAGAGCTTATTTATTTATATTCCTGCTTTCAATTTTTGTAACAGTAAACATTGATATGCTCCAAAGGTTTGAGAACGATGGGAGTGATTGAATTTCACCTTCTCCTCCATCTAACACTCTTGCGATTTAACCCCAATTCCGAGAACCAATTAATTTGAATGTAGTTGTTTGGCGGTCGTCTTCCTCGAACTCTTTGTGCTATTTTGAGCAGTGAAATCTCTTTCTCCTCTCCCTTCTCAATTTGTGCTTAGAGGGAAAATTTTCCAGTGAAACCTGAAACGCCTCTTCGTTCTAAGCCAATTAAAGAGAAAATAATCGGGTAGACATTCCATCCTCCCCATTTAGTCTGATAAGCCCATCACCATCTTCTTTTAATAAAGGAAGGATGATAAAAGCAACGTTTTCTGTTTCAAAAGAATAAGGGCTTATTTCCCTTTGAATGAAATCTGTGCACTCTCGAATATTAAAAAAGACACATTTTGATATCATAATTACGTATTACATATCATAATAACGTCAGATACATCATTGAGTAAATACTCTCATTTTTCTCTTTTGGCAGTAGAAGTAATGATCATGATTGGTTGAATATTGGTCTAAGTGAGGTTCTAAATTAATTTTTTCACTATTGAGTCGATATTTCGTTTGAATATTAACATAAATAATTGAATAAATGAAAAATGAATTTAATACTTATGTATGAAAAATTGCTAGCGGTAGTTTGCCAAAAGTATGCATAGTTAAAATGATGACAATAAAAGTAAAATTGCAGTCATAGTAAATAAAACACCTCATTTAAATTATTAGGTATTTTAAGACTGATAACGTTTATAAACTAATTGCTTCACGGTTGAATCGATGCGCTTATGCGCATTCTATGGACATAATTGTAAAAACTACCATGAATAACAGCCACGTAAAAATGATAAATGAACCTTATCCTCAAATATAAAAAAATCACTAGCGGTTATGTCAATTAGCATATGCTTAAAAAAATAAACGTAAATAAAATAATGGTGATACAAATAAAATTTCATCCATAGCAAGCAATCTCACAATATTCCAATTACGAAATTCTTTAGACTGTATTCAGGGGGAATAAGATACGAATTCACCATGCGTTCAAAGAGAAAAAAGGTGGAAAAGCGGAATTTTGAGGGAGACATCAAGTAGCTCAAAAATGATTCGAGGTAATTTCTGTACTAAAGTGAAAGGTTTGAAGCGAAGTGTGACAATAACGAATGGATAAAAAGGAATCTTCCGCGGGTGAAAGTGAAACCCTTCACGGCAGAGAGACGGGCAAAAAGGAAAAAGAGCGCGAAAAAAAATCAGGGGAGCGGGGCCCCCGTAAAGTTGTCGGCGACGCTTCCAAGAGATGAGACGGAGGTAGAGGATAAGGAAACATGAAAGGGATTCAACAAGATTAAACCGGAATACAGACGCCATACTTTTAATCTCGAATAAATTCTCCGTTAAATCCCCTTTAAAAGGGTCCGAATATAAGCGGGGGCGAATCACTTATTGGAACCTATCCAAGGAATAGGAAAATTGCGTGAATAAAACCGTCTTTGGGTTGAGTTCCGCCTAGAACTCCCCAATTCGTTAGAGATTCACGGGTCATTGTTTGGGACGCTATAGGAGAAAGGTCTGCCAAGAGTTTTGCCAAAGGAGGCTTAATCCGAATTAGTTATTTTGTCAGGCGTTGTGCTGAGGATTTGTCAGAGCGTCTGAGATACAATATTCATATCTTCGCACGTATATTAATCCACTGGGTTTTATTTACGGTCGCCACTCCTTCTTATTTGAGTGTATTCCCATATCGTTCCCAATAAAATATGTTGATTTATGGAATGCTTCTCAGGCCACTTTTTGCCTAGGATAGTTAAAAGGTGTTCCTACAACCATATCCTGATGAATGAAATATTTTTATTTTTACTGGTGCAGAATGGATAAAATAGATATTTAATATACTTTATTTTTATAATCGAAAAGATTTTTAAATAAAAAAGGTTTTATAAAAGAAAAGAGTAAATTTTACTATTCCACGTACATTGGTTGCGGTGGAATACTTGTGGAATAGTAAAAGTTACTTTTTTGTTTTATAAGACCTTTTATTTTATGCAACATTCCTTTCGATTATGGCGGATTTCCAATATATTTTGGCCTCTGTGAATTTTACTTCTTTATAGATGCAATGATAAAAAACTACTGAGATGTGCATGATGTTGAACATTGGGAATTTTAAAAGAAAATCTTCATGGAATGTTGAGAAATGTGTTAATCGGGAAGACAATGTGCTTTACTTAGACGTATTCCGCTTATGTTACACTGACTCAGTGAAAATTACCTCGTCCCTCATCCTGTTTAATATAATAGCACTTGTTTGCTAATCGTAGAGAGAATGAAGTTACAACTGGCATCCGGACTGACTTAATAACACGCAGATATCCCGTAAAACATTATGCGCACCACCCCAATTTTAATGATTTATAAATAAGATCAATATCTTTCATTAAAAGTCCATCTTTGCGAATGCAAACGAGGTGGGGAAAAAATAATCACTGAAAAATATTCTTGTTCATTTAGTTGCCTACGAATAAACCAAAGAAGCTTGTGTTTGAATCAAAGGCCCCATTCAAGCATTTTCGGCAACACTCATTCGCGAAGAAACCTTGGGAAAATTTACAGATTCATATGAAAGCTTTCATGTTAAGTCTCGTCCAAAGGGAAGCTATAAATTCCTTCCCCAAACCCAATTTTGATATGTAGTAGTAGTAGTGGTAGATTTATTTAGAAATACATTCTAATAAGTACAAATGAGAATTACAAGTAAAAGTACAAGTAAAAAAGTATATATATATATATACGTCAATCTTACAAAGTATTGCATATAAATTTCATCAACTTAATACTTTATGTGCACACAATAAAAATAATTACACATAATTATACACAATTGTAAAGATTTTAAAACATACAACGAAAGAAACTATACATTTCTTTAAATTAAATCAAATTTCAAAGTCAACCATTATTCCCTAGTTTCTTTTACAATCCTGATACATTATCTTCTAAACATTCCTCCATTCTCAATTCTGCGGACCCATTCAGGAAGACTATTGAATAAACTAAGTCCATCACTCATTAATGACTTTCTAGAAAAAAATTGTAGTATGTTTTTTTTATTTTTATGTCAAAGTTATGTCGTGTATCATATTGGTGGTAACTATAAGTAAATGTTAACTCCTGAATTAAATACCTTGGCACTCTTTTATACACCATTTTGTGGACCAATTCTAATACATGTAGTTTAGTTCTCTCTTCTATGGACATCCACTGCAGAGCATTCAACATGGATTTAATTGGAGTAAGTTTTCCACATTTTAGAATTACTCTCATTGCTCTATTCTGATGTTTCTGAAGTTTTTTATTTCTTTATTGCAGATCCCATATAAAACTGTGGAACAATAATCAAAAATATCTATACATACATAGTGGACGAGTTTTCCCATGCGAGATATCACAGGTTTCCTTAGTATGGAGATTTGTGATCTCGTTCATGGAAATATAAATTGAATTGACATGTAATGAAACCGAATATGGCATTGTTTTGACCATTCTGTAAGAAATATAGAACATAAAGAGGATTACTCTTAAGGGTAACATCCGGTTCTTATTTTATACTCTTCAAATGACCATGCGTAAATTTAGGGCACCTACTTTCAATGAAATACATAACACGAACGCAAGGAACTTATGCTTCACTCTTCAAATGTTCATGCGTAAGCTTAAAATACAACGCTGAGCTATAAATCGTTCACTTTAAACTTTCTGGCGTTAATAAATTAGAAAAATGGGATTCTACAAAAAATTCTCTTTGAAGATATGGCCAAGTCTCATTTGTTTCGTGAATTTTTTTATAGAACAGAAGAAATTCAGAGAAAAGTTCTTAAAATTCAGTCTTCTTGATTGCGACTGAGCTAGTGAGAAAATTTTGTTTGACGGTATAATTAATGACCTTGTTTTGAATCGCGGACCAACTTAACTTATATCTCCAAAACAATATTTTGTCCAAATCTCTTCCCTTGAGCAATAAAAATAAGTTTTCGAAATGGAAAAGAGTAATAAATAGAGCACAGAAAATTCAAACCAATTTCAGTTTCTTAGCATATGTAAAAAAGCTCAAATTCATTTGTATCATTGCACACCAATTTACTAAAATATGAAAATACGGAGAACGATTAGCCAAGTGATAGATGAAGCTGCATTATTCAACAGGGCAAAAAGCCGTTTCAAAAGACATTCTCCGCAAAAATTCTTCCTTGGACTGTTTTTTCGTGAGCAGTAAAACAAAGCAGCTCAAATTTCTTCTCTACGTCTCTATCTCAGTACGTCATTTGGTATATCTTTTGAGCAGGTGTAGTTTATGACGTACTGAGTACTTTAGGCACAAAACTGGCACCAAATTACTCCACTGCCTTCATCATTAGTAACGGAAAAGTGATTCCACCACCGATAAATTTATGCAGAAAGTCTCCCTCTGTTTATAACAAAACATAAAATGTAAGGAATAAGGGGGTTTTATTTTTTCACAAGAACTTTATTCTATGGTATCTTCTCTACATATATCTTGGCTCGTGAGTTGTGGAAGTAGAAATGTGGAGGTATTTAAGTATGATTTATTCATTTATTATGGTAAATGCGGCAAGTAGAGTTTCTTCTTGTGGCAGCACCAACAATTGTCTTTGAATAACTTAACCAAACTAATGTTTCAAAATTATCATCACTACCCACAGTAAGTTTTCAAACACAACAACACTACAACAAAATCTAATTCACATACGTCTCCCCGGTACCCCCACCAAAGCATCTACCCCACAGACATCCTTTAAACATTTTTTTTTCAATATTATAATTTGATTTATTAATATTTGTACTGTAGGAAAATCATGCTTTATTTATCCATATAACTTGAATTATCCTTACCATTATGACTATTATATAATATTTAAGTTTGAATAGTTAATTAAATTATAACAGTGTAATAATCTTAACCTTTAAGGCCTCTACTACTTAAATTGCCCCTACGAAAGCTGTTTATTTTCCACTTAATCTTCTCCTTCTTGCTTTTCAGGTAAATGACATCCGTAGTCAACTACCAAGAAATTAACACGCCATTATTGGACAACAATTATGCAATTAGTGATAAACTTGCTTGTATTAATTTCCATCTGGGTTTTTTCGCTCTCCTACTTGTGTGACCGTTTTCCCGCACAGTAGATTTTTCTCCGAAAGCCTTCAGCCGAGGAGTTTTTCCCCACAACCCACATCCCAATTCTTACATTTTACCTCTTCTACGCTTTCTCGTTATGTATGTATTTGATGTTTTTACAATACCTCATTTGTATTTAATATTAGTTATCTCTTAAGGTTAAATCTAAGAGAGGCCCTTATGTTCCTAACCTCGCCAAATTAAGATTTTTATTATTTTTATTTTTTTAGAATAGAAAAATTTATTTAAAATAATCAAAAAATACAATACTGCAATGTAAATAATATTCCCTGCCTGTGAACGGCTTACAAATTAATTTACATGACATTTAGTTCAGGATATACGAGTTAGGTGTAAGAAACAGGAATGTAAATATTCATCTTTTCGGTTCTCCTGAGCCAGATTTAGGCTCATCAGGAGGTGTCAGGTTAAATAACCATAAGTCTAAGATTACAACTTATTTAAAATTTGGAGTATTTCATTAATTAATGATAAAAATTAAAAACAATTTCAAACGTTTCTAATAAAATAAAGCATTAAGTTTACAAAAACAATCACAAAATACCACTTATGATTCCAAAAATTGTAAATACTGCATCTACTTGACTATTGCAATAGTTATAATAGGAAAATCAATATAATTCAGCAATTATATAATGATTCACAACAAACATAGAACATATACCAAGTATGTTATCCACAAGACTATAGAAAGCATTATACATAAAATCACAAATTACAACTGCAGATATAAACTTAGATACAACCATTAGCATCCCATAGTTAGAGAAATAAATATACAAAATCATATTACTAATCATAAAAACTACAATTTACAGTTGTTACTATTAGCCCAAAATATCACTACATCGTTTTCATATTGACAAGCTTACAATTATCCAAATAATAGAAAACATGACAATATTCCATCAACTTAATTATATGGTTGTGATTTTGGTACATACTTCCAAAGATGAAAATGGTGGGTCAGATAAAGAGAGGAAAGGGACTGCTAAAGAAAGCAGTTGAAGCTATTTTAAGATAGACTGAGATAATTATATATGCTAAAGATTAGATAGAAACGGTGTTGAATAGTGCGTATTAAGGTATATGTTAAAGAGTCGAGCACTTATGCTGTGTTATAGTCGTCATTTTATCAAAAAATGAAGTTGTCTCAAAGAATGACTGGCAATTTATTAATTATTAAGGATTGATGGTTTAAGAGAGAAGTCTAGTTTCCTTTGCCTTATTAAAGTCGACATCGATGCTCAAGTTACGATAAATTGCGAATTTCCCATCCCCCTCGACGTCACTTTGGATTCAATTCCGTTCCTTTCATTAATCAAAGTTTTTAAAGCCGTTTCTGCGAAGTATCTTCGATTTTTTATAAATTATTTTCTCGTGAATTGAACAGCATGGCAGGGTTCTTATCCGTTAATAGGCAAAGAGCTAATGAACATGTTTTATCGGCTTTTGATATTAATGAACTGTAAAAATTCTTCACGGATTTTAAATTAGCTCTCACTTTCAATTACTAGCCCGTCATCACTTGAATTTATAAGATAATGAAGCTGGTACGGAAAGAGTTAATTTTTTTACTTTATATTACATAAGATAGTAGGTGTTAGTGAGTTTAAGAATTATCTAAATTCTTAATTTATTTTGGCATCTATACTTTAGAAAATTAATATCTACCATCTTAAGCCCAGTCCGAAGATAAAATTTGAGTAAGAGTGGAATATAATTTGTCCACCAGCTCAGAAAAATTGGTTATTCACCAATTAATTAATAACAATTTGTTTTACCAAGGACTAGCTCTTATAGTTTCCAAGGATTTGGTAAGGTGTGATCTAAGTTAGACTAAAAGGTAAAATTGATGTAAATTTTTTCAAAAAAGTTTCTAAAGATGGCTCATAAAATATCTTACAACATATTTTAATAGTAAAAATCCTTGAGCAATGATTAAGCCGTGTTTAATTTAACTCCTCCCTCAAAATCTATTTGCTGGGCGCCATTTAAGGCTCATATTAGGGTTCCATTTATTGAAGCAATTTCTGAGCGGCTCGTTGAAGTGGAGAAGTTGAAGTATTTTCAATTTTATTATTGTTAAAAGTAAATCGACTACTAAGGTCATTTCGCATGGGGGATTCCATTGGCAATCAAACCGTAAATCGCTTTCATCAAAGATGAATACTCTTTTCACTTGGCTGTCTGGAGCATCACATTTGCCTTCAGTTTCCTTTTGAGTTAAAAGAGTGATTACCAAGGCAACAAATAATCCTAATGATGCTACAAATACCAGTTACTTGCCATAAAAAACCGGTTAAAATAATTTTCACTCCATTAAATCATTGAAAAAAGCAAAAATGTTGGAATTTGGAGGAGTTTGATATATAATCATACCAACTTCATGGTAGTTTTTGCCCTATGTCTCTAGAGATTTTAGAGTAGAGGTAGATTTGAAAGTAATGTATTCCAGAATTTGCTACTATAAGTCCTTGAGAGTCAATGTAGCTTACTATCCAAGATGAGGAATTAGGTAATGTTTCCTTTGTTTCCTCAATGAACCGAAGTATTACAAGTAGAAAAGGTTCACATAGACGCAAGTTAAGGTCAAAAATATTACGAGAAATATTGCGCTCTTCAAGATATAGCAGCAGAATCTTTTGCCTTCTAACCCGTAAAAAAAATTCTGGAACACTGAAAGAAGATATTTATGAGAATCTACACAACAGTCTGATTATAAAAGATTAATTTATCTCTATACTTAAGGAATTTTCCCTTCAACCGGTCCTTTATTTGTGGCAAAAATTCCAAATTTTGTCCAATGAAAGAACCCTCGTAACCCTCCATGCGATACATGGCGAGAGAAAAAACACCCAAAAGCAAATCCAATCGCCTTTCTTGCGGAGACCGGCAAACTTATTTCATCATCTCCGCGACTAAACGCCCATTCCGCCCCAACTATAAAACCATCACGCATCCCCTCGGCCGTCCTCCACTTTGTCAATTCCTTCCACCGTTAAGTCCTCCCGAAAGAGAGAACTTTCAACCCCGCAAGGATATAGGCGCCGCCGTCACAACCATGTTGGATAACTCCCGTCATCTGACAAATGACGAGCTATACGAGAGCGGACAGGAATTGCATTACCGCCGAAGGATGTGTGTGGGATAGTGAAAGAGAGAGGGATGGGTCGACACTCGTTTCTCGGAAATGGAGGGATGGGCGGATGGGGGATTGAGGGAGATGAATGGGCTTGAGGGCGCGAGAAAAGGATAGAAATGGTACACAAAGGGAGGAGGAGGTCTTTATGACTCGTTTTGGGAGATCAGGAGGGCAGTTGATGGTTACTGTTTCCCTAGTGCCATTTGTTGTTAGCTGCCGGCCGCGGGGGCATCCGATACTATGGTCTATCTGTAAAGAATTCAGCTCGACGGTTATGTAATACCAAAATTGAATGACATTGTGTTGTATTTGAGTGGATTTATTTTACCCTAATAGATTCATGTAATTTCATTTGGGGCGACATTGAAACCACCTTATATTAAACCGAATACTGATATCAAAGGAAGTGTGTAATAAAAATATCCGAAGTAAGGGTAAATACCTATTTTAATAAATTAATTTAAAAAGAATGTGAAAGAACTACGCATAAAAAAATGTGTAAGATTGAAGTATGGCAAAAATAGAGGAGCTTGATAGGTTAAATAGGAAAGTAAATATTTCACAGAAAACTATAAATGAAATAATGTAAGGACAGAGTAGGTAAACAATAAAATGAAACTGTCGGTAGAGTATACAGCCCGAAGGCCGGTCGGTACCTCACCCCATCTAACATAAGCTACTAAGAGCTAGCAGAGAGGAATGAGGTTAACTTGGCAGAATAAGGAGTGAGGTAGTTTGCTCTCGCTTTCCTCGTTGAGCCAGAATGCTATAAGCAGATCATTTTAACGCAAGTGGAGCACAATGACTCTACGAGTAACACTATTCTTGGCATTCAGTTACAAGAGTCCTTGATTAGTGTAATTATTCACTAATACCTCAGTAGCTTTAATTTCATCACAGCAATGATTAAGACTGGGGCAAAAATAAATGAAAGATACATTTTTCTCTCTCCTGTACCACAAAACAAATGAAAATATTCCATTGATCAGAAAATTGTAGCAGGAACGATACAATACGATACTCACTTTGTACCTCTGTTAGCATTAACAATTGTGAAATTTTGATTCATGTGCATTTATTTAATCGTGAAAACTCACTAATTTGCCATATTATTACCTGAGTTCACCGTATGATATGCAATTTATGATCCTTATGAAGTAGAAATAATACCCAATCTCGATATGAGTTAACGATAGAGTAACTAGTTTTCATTTAGACATTGCAAGGTCTACAGTGTTTTAGTATGATATGTGGGTTGAATCATCTCATGATTCACTCGATTACATCTATTTGATTATTCAAATCCTTCTGTATATTGAATTATCGAGTCCACTTGGAATGCAAACAGAAGACTATACTGAATAGGAGTACTAACATAAGAGAAGCCTTTAGTTATATTTGGGGTGTTAGGAAAGAAATCAATTCTACGGAAAAAGGTTGAAAAGCTATAAAATATTATATATGGCAGTTGAAACAGGCTCGATTATCTGGAAGAAATAAGTTACAAGATAGAATGTTATGATCAAAGTGTGATCTATAGATAGACAGTAATAAGGCAAAGAGTAGGAAAATATTTTAAGCAGTAGCTGTCTTTAGAAAGAATGATAGTTATCACTATTCTTACGGAAGAGAAATAATTAGCAAAATATGGGGACATCTCTCTCTATCGTCTAAATATTATTATTAATTGTCCCTTTATTAGGCGAGTTTAAGTCCTTATGAGCCACCCTTACTGCTAACCTCTAACTTTGAATTGCAAGTATGACCATGCCGTAAGACTAGATCAACAGATATGATAACCAGTTTTAATGTTACCTACTTCTCGGAAACTTAATCTCATGAAACTTCCTCTGAAATGAAATTTAATTTTGCTAATAAAGGATTAATACTTAAGCCTGCTCATTCATCTCAGTGTCATTCACTACACTCAAGATGTATTCGTATTGTTTTGGAAGACGGGCAAGACCGGAGTCAGCACCAACAGAAACTGAGTCGAAACTTATAATTTTTCTTCTTTCACCCAGTTACGTGAAGAAAGAATATTAAAAATTCATTTATTAGGTCTATAAAGTTATTATAATACGGCTCATTGCGGGACCTAACATAATTCACGCTCTTTCTTAAGTGTAACATTTTATTACCGCAAAATTCGTTTCTTAGGTTCAGAATGATAAAATTTATAAAAGTTATAAATTTAATGTTTAGATTAATATACATGCAGATGTGTCATCTCAAATATAGGTAAAGATTACTTGTAAATATATATAATTTATAGCTTGATATATTTAGATCAGTATTTAATATTTACTCACGTTCAGACTCTTCATAACTTCATTCGAACAATAGGTTTGCTCCCATAGTACGGTGCACTCAGGATGAAAGACATTTCATTGATAGCGCAGCTCAGCGAGCATTCGATATCGCCATGATTAATAAGCCAAAATCGACAGAATGTTTCCTAAGTCTCTCTTTTATACCACAGGCCTCGGAACGCATAAGCTTATAAGTCATCATCGGGGGAAATAGGCACGAATTTATTACGACTCGCTCATCCACAAAATTCCGATAAATAAGCCCACTTCTCCCGTCTCCGGAAGGACGCCAAACTCCATATCTTAAGACAGATAGGCTTTTTCCAAGGCGTGGAAAATCTATAAATATGGATAAAGTCTCATTCCTTGCGATATAAGGCGAATGAAGTCTCTTCCCCCACCATCTTTAGTTCCCGCTCCCCCCGCGAGCGGCGCCGCGATCGCCCCATTGATGGGAATACAGAATGAGAAGGGAAGAGCAATGTTGGAAGGCGGTCACGAAGAAGGAGAGGGCGGAAAGAGAATGGATGGCAGCGGATAAGGGCCTCCAATTCACCCGAGAGCTGTTAAAGGCCTTTCGGGGTCCTTCTCGTAAATTTTGACCGCGAAAGCATCCCAGGAACGGGATTTCTCCCTCACCCCTTCCTTTTCTTCTCCTTCCTTTCTTCTTTATTTCCTTCTGCTGGTTAGCGCTCCTCTTTCGCTTCGAATGCGGTTGGGTACCTTTTGAAAGGCCGTTACACAATCAGGGTAGTGGATCGGAGTTTAAAGGAGTTAATAAATATATTTTGAGGTGGATGGAAGGTTTGTCAGGGAGTTGGGTATGAGGTACCCTGGCGAAGGACTCATGGGCTACGGGACACTGGGGAGAAGTACTCCTCGACGAAAATACTATACGGTGATGGACAGCTTGGCAAAGGGACTATGTAGCCAAGGATTATTCGTCCAAGACAATATTCGGCAAAGGACTACTTGTCGAATAGTCCACCAGGCGATGGAAAAAAATATAATGAATTGGTCAATCATTAATAATGTGATAAATCATTGATTAATAATATATTTAAAATCATATATATGATGTAATATCGTTAAATAATGATTTATGTGTAATAATAAATATGATGTAATAATTATTTGATTATTAATTTATTTATAATCATAAATATGATGTAATGAATGATTTATTAATAATTTTTTATAACAATATATAATATGTAATAAATCGCTGATTAATGATTTATATATAACCATAAATATGATGCAATAAATCGTTCATTAATTATTTATATATAATCATAAATATGATCTAATAAAAAATTGATCCAAAATTTATTTATCATCATAACTTCGATGAAATTAATCAAATGGTAATTGTAAATAGTCATCGTAACAGTGTCTCGTGGAACTAAATAAAAATGCTACTTTAGTCACCAGCATACCGCGAAACACGGCTAACAGCGACTCAATCCAGAAAGAATCCAAATGACTAGAATCCGAACTACTTTGTCAATTTACTGCGGAGTCTCGAGTCCTTGAATTTTAAATCTACCTAATTAAATTTGTTTCCTTTGTTTTGAAGTTTATACGATCATTTTTCATATTCTTCGGTGTAAAAGTTTTAATGTTATCGGCGATGTATGTATCCTAATGATAGGAATTACGTACTCAATAACGCTCGTCTTATAGTTATTTGGAGAAGGATAGAATTCACTTTGTGTTATTTCGTTACGGATAAATCTTATGTACTTCTTGTAACTATGAATCTGATACACCTTGAAGCACGGTAGTCCGCTGAAGGCAATAATAAAGGAAATGGTGGTAGCGAGGAATTATAGAGGAAGATTTACGTTGGATTATGGGATGGTTAGTACTAAGATTACGAGAGAATAAAGCGATTTGCCTGGAGCAGGACGACATTGAGAGCTGCTACTATCAAACTCTGTATCGTGTACCCACAATGATGACCATCGTTGTGAATATACCATGATATCGAATAAATGTTCATTGCATTACACATTAACTCCTATATATTTATTACATAATCCCATATTTTTCGTAAGCACAAATGTATTTAGGAATCTTTTTCTGTTTGTTTTCGGTTGAAATTGATGGCCCCATAAAGGAATCTCTACTGTTCAGATGTTTGGTGAAATAATTTATTCTTGCTATTTCTTTCCTTCTTGTAGTCTCTCGCTCAGTTTTACTCCTCTGAATTCCTTGTCCTTGATATCGCCATAACACGTTCAGTTATGATTACTTCTCAATGTATGCATCTTTGCTATTTTCTTGTGATACATTTCAACGTTTTTTAAATATTTGTAAACGTATTATATTCGGATGAATTCTTTTATGACATTTAAAACACCAACTTGCCTTGAATTCGTGTAAATAAACAATTATTTCAATTAATTTTCTTTTTCGAAAGGAAATACATTATTAAGTCGCACTGTCGTATTTCCTAGTAAAGAATAAAAATCCTTATCTAAACCAACTTTGGTCATATTTCTGAACCCTTTCATTCAGAATATCCATGGTAATGGTAAGAGTTCTCTAGAAAGTTGAAGTTTGCAGCGATTTCTTTAGTAAATCTACTATATATCATTACGGCATATATTTCATGTGAATAAATCTATTACATTAATTAAATTTCATAACAGGAATTTAGTGTTGGAAGATTAGGAAATAAAAATCACCATAGCATAATAACAGAATCAATTAAATTTTAAATTAGACAAATTAGATTAAATAGACAAATTAGATTAAATAGACAAATTAGACTTTAAAAGGAGACATTACATTGCGAATTTAAACAGACAAATTGTATAGGGTCAAAATGGACTCATAATGGAAAGACCAATCGCTTCATGGCGGAAAGGTCACAGGCTTAACTGCAATAAATGTTTTCTGAATCCTTCCCCTTCTCGCATAATACTCAAGGACATAAGACGAGCAAAACATAGCTGCCACAATAGATAGAGATGGAAAGGTCTTTTTAAGATATGTAAATGGGATGAGGTGAATACCAAACCCTGAGTGGTGTGAGAATGAACTCATCTTTAGATCATTCAGTTTTTGCTGATATAACTTTAGCTATATATATATATATTTATAGGCCAAATTATTATTAAAATACTCGTAAAATATTTCCATCTACGCTCATAAATACACAGGTTTCGAGTTTTGATTTCACATGAGATTCGATTAACCATCGTACCCTCCTTAAACCTTAAAACAGGTCTGTGAATTACACATACAGTACATAATTCTTTAAAATGGTGGAGATAATCAGTATTTAATTTCAATCATAGAGGATACTATTATTTTCTTTCCTTTAACTCCCTTGCTCTTTAGTCTTTGATAACGTATATGCTAAAAGGAAAGAGATACTATTTCCTTAGATTTAGGTAAATATCCTCTTCAATTCAATTAATGATCTTTACGTTCCTCCTTCAATACTTCCTTCTAATCACAGCCAATCATTTATTGCATGAAAAGCTTTTTTATTAAAAAATCCTATTCGACGATGCACCAAACCTTATAATAAAGACTCTTTCAAGGTACATCGTATTCATTTTCCCATCATCTCTTTGCAATAATAAGACTTTTCCGACAGAGAATTTTCATCCTGATTACTTCTTCTTTATTTTTTATTATTTTTGTGTAATCTTATCAGCTTCATCACCATCGCATCGCCTTTTAGTATCCAATTACCTTTGCGACATGCTGATTTATTCTGGCTTCTTTTTCTGAGGAGTAATTTCGAAAATTCCTAAAAGCAGCAATTTTTCTTAGTAATCATGCCAAATTTTTAACGTCTTTGCGTGAATCTACTGCTGAGCTTATTTTATTAAGCAAGATGATCCGTGAAGTAATTAAGATGGAAATTAAAAATAAAACAATAATAGTAAAAACAGAAAATTCAGCGGAATTAAAGACATTGTAGGATGAATTTAATCATCATTATATGAAGTTAAATTATCCCACAGAAAAAATAAAAAAATATGAAGAAACAATATTAAAAGGAAAAGGAGTAAACTGTGAAAAAACAATAAATAAGTTATAAGTTACTAGGTGACATTAAAATAACGGTAATGAAACATTATACC
This sequence comes from Sympetrum striolatum, assembly GCA_947579665.1. Taxonomy (NCBI): domain Eukaryota; kingdom Metazoa; phylum Arthropoda; class Insecta; order Odonata; family Libellulidae; genus Sympetrum; species Sympetrum striolatum. The sequence continues at coordinate 43,964,405 of OX388347.1, forward strand.
AGGAAATATAAGTCAATTTGTAGTGTAAATGAATTTTGTAATGAATGGAATGTGTATTTCAGGTTAGGTGATTTGCTTATTTTGATTATAATGTAAAAAATGTAATAAGAACTATACGAAATGAATTTATTGCAATTGTAATAAAATGTATGGTAATGTATCATTTTCTGATTGTTGAATAATAACTATAAAATTTATATGTGATTACTGTATTAAGAGGTATGATTTATAATCTATTCAGTGATTAGCTAAATATGTAGATTCAATTAACTTTTGTGAATTGTATTTTTGTATATGATAAATAAAATAGATTGAATTGAATTGACTTCAATGAAATTAGTGACAAGGACTTATCCTATACATACTTTGTATGTCTTTGGACCAATAAATTTATTATTATTATAGCAGAGAAAATTATTATTAGCAGTTATAAACAATAAAACTTGTTAATAGTAAGGATCAAATTTTGAAATTACGGGCCCTGTCTTTTGAGATTGCATGCTAACGTATAAGTAAGGAAAATTTTGCAATTGTGTGAAACATAAATACTACCTGATGGTATGAAATGCCTTCTCAACGATAAGAGCAGTGTATAAAACTGGCTGAAACAGAAAACTCATTATGGAGAAGAGCATTAGAATATAATTTTCAATGAGAATTAAGGAAAGTGAAACTACAAATGAAAACGAGGGAGAATAAGGAAATATATCCCTTATTTTTGGCAGCCCGCTTTGCTCCGAGCTCTTCCCCGTTATCCTTCAATCCTTCTCCTGCCCTTCCCTTACCCCAGACTCTCTTCTCAGATCCCTAATCCCGGCGAATTGGCTGGCTCTGGACATCAAATGTGATTTTCGCTGAAAGTTTTTGTGTGGCCCTTTTAGTCTTCCCTCATCCTTCCACATCGATTCGCGTATATTTAAAGTCCTCTTCAACACTTATTATGGTGTCTTGCATCCTCCCTCGTTCCCGAACCCATAGACCAGGGGTTCCTTACCGGTGTTACGCGTAAACGTTTCAGGTGGTACGCGTGGGTGATACGAGCGATTGCAAACGATAGACTAGTAAGGGCCTTGTTACTAAAATACGTATATTACTAGTGTGAAAGTGGATTTTCCGAACTTCTGTGAATCAAAAATCCACGCAAAAACAGAATAAGGGTTGAAAAAGACTTAAGAGTAATGTTAAGTCTATTAATCCTGATATTGATATTTTATTCACAGACATATTACAAGTTAAACGTTAATTTTTGACTATGTTGATGCTTTTTTTGCTTAGTTTGTACTAATTATATAAATTGTATGTTTTAATACCAATGAATAAAAAATAAAACTATAATTTACAGTAACACTTTTTTTTTCTTTATTATAAAAATCCTATTAATATACATATATCTCTTTATATATTAAAATAAAAATTAGCAAGAAAAAATTAAAAAAATCTACGTAAACATACTTATAGCTGTCTTGAAAAAGGGTTGAAGATAACCAAAATACAAGTGCATTCATAATTAAATATGAAATCTTCTCCGTAATTCGATTATAATATTAACATGCCATTGGGCACTTTTCGCTACTAAATATATGTTTCTAAAACATATAGCACTGTTGATGCACCAGAATTTCTAAAAATTTAAAGTAGTACGCAGTTGCTAAAAGGTTGAGAACCCCTGCCTTAGACTATCAACTGCGCCACGGCGAAAAGGGGAAACAGCCCTTTGCCTTAAAAAAGGAAGCCCGCGACCTCTCCCATCCCATACGGAGAGAAAGATGCTTTCACCCAGGGGATATCTGCCCCTCCCACCCAAGTGTGGGGGAATTGTTAGATGGGGAGACTGGGAAGAAAGAAAAATTGGAGGAGGTCGGATACGCTGGCGGAAGGGGAGTGGGAGTCTGTTGGTATGGAGGTCGGGAGGCTGCGAAAGAGGTGAGGGATGGTTGATTTCGAGGGTGGCGGAGGGGCATTCGGAACGGATGGAGCACGCGAGGGAATTCGGTGGGGTGTTGAGAGTGACTGATGTGTGGATGTAACTGGTCGCTGAGCGAGGGTTTAATTAATATAACGAGCTGGAATTCGGGGGAGTTTGTTTAAAGTGATCGCAGTGCAAAACCTTCCTACCCACGTTGTCTATGTGTCTTGGTTCTAACTAGTAGGTTAGAAGATAGAGTTGGCTTTTTAGTCTTGATCTTGTCTGAATAAAATCAATATATTATTATTATTATAACCTCGTACGGCCAATAATGTTTCACCAACTCAAATAAAACTCAATGATGAGTAACTTGATGCAAATAAATGTATTTTTTTCTAATTAAATCACAATTCAATACACTTAATTTCTTAACACATAACATAAAAGTCATTTAATTCTGTGTATATTTTTCTTTTTTATAATAATTTAAGTCAAATGGATGTTATATTCTATTAAAAATGCATTAGACCATTTAATAGTTACTACTTACTACTCCTAATGTACTCTTCCAACGCTGAAAAGTACATTTCAGTTTGCTAAGTCAGAAATAAATGATAAAAGGTATTTTTCGATCATTTATATTATTCACCATTCGATCATTTTAGTATAACCGTTGTACTGAATAATTCGGCAAAATACAAATAAATGCAACCAAAGAAGATGCAAATGATATTAGAGTCATTAAAACATAAGAATGGTTAAATGGTTTACTTTGGTTTTCTAATATTAATTTTCATGGTATGTCATTTAAAAATATGAATTTCTCAAATAATATTACTGTAATATGCTAACGTTTACGGATACTAATAGGTAATCATTAGTAAAATAATTTAAGTCAAATTTACTTTTTTCTCTCTGAAAGTTACAAACGATAATATCATACTCATGACCAACCAAGATCGCTATTGATAAAATTTAGGTTACTGATAAATACGTGTTTGAGTTCTCCTTTGAACAAGTGATTAAGAATGAAAATCAATCATCAAATACATCTCATGAATATGGAAATGACCCTTCCGATTTCATCATATCCTTATACCATTATTATATCAACGTAAACATTTGTATTGTGAAAAACTCACTCACCTAATAATTAAATTTAAAAAATGGGCATACATAATTCTTTTGTTATTTATCGGGTCCCTCGTTTTCTCTTGAAAGGCTGGGAACAGTTCAAGCGAGGAAATCTTTTTTCCGCTTGAGATATTCTCAAGGTAAAAGAAAACTTTCCATAACCTTGGGCTGCAAGTCGAAAAACAAGTTTACTCCAGGCCAGCTAACCTCCGTCGTCTCTATCCTACGGGGAATAACTGCCATGGAATATGACTGACGTTTGGCTACCTCCTTTCCCTTCTATCTCAGAAATCTAACGGCATAGGACGAACAAGTGGGCCTTTTTCTTCTCCCTTTCCTCTAGAAAAATATGCTGAAAACTAAAGTATGAAATTATATTTTCCTAGCGTCGATTGGTACGCCGTAGAAAGAAGAATAAAAGTGAAAGGAAGACCTATCCTGAGGAGTCTTAGTCAATTTTCAGGTACAAATATCTCCTGAAAAGGTATAAATAAATATAAAAATAAACTGCTTTAGGGAAACAAAAATGGGAATTCAATGCTTGTTTAAGGGCATGCATTCATCAGAAGTGATTTACATAACATTTTAAGTACAGTTGACAGAAACTCCTAATGTTTATTATATAGGTATTGATTTGTATTCATAAAAGTATAGATTCACTTTATTGGGAGCCATTCCGAAGAATATTAAATTTCCTCTTACCAAAGTTAGAGAGAATATTAAAATACATCAAAAAGAAGTATATAAATAAATAAATATATATATATATATATATATATATATATATTCGATGCAAAGAAAAATGGATAAAGCAAACGCAGGCAAAATTCTCCTTAAGACTGCCAACAAAGTACACCATCAACTTCTTCATCCCTGATCCTGATCTAAGTATGCTTTGAATCAATGAAAACACTGTCGATGAATCATACACGTCCTTAAGTCCGTTGAATATTGGATTAATGTATGTTGAAAAATTATTAAACACTCGTGGTCATATGTTTGATCATCCATTTTGTTACTGAAATAATGATTTTTGTATGGATTTTGATTCAGTGAAGTGTGGGTGAAAGTTTGGTAATTTTACTGAAAAGCTGTTAAAAATTCCCATACCAAATGATCACATCAGATACTTTTAGATGATTTTGGATTTGTCTTCTGCTTTATAAAAAATGTAATTGATATGTTTCCTATGATCCATTACTTGTATATTGAGATCAATTGATAACTTTATACGAAATATAGTTGGTCTCGATTTAAAGTGTCAGTAAAGCGTAAAATTGTCAATATGGCTTACGAAATTTTAATTTACATTACAATCTTAAAGTTTTCAAATAATGCATAATATATCTGAATTTTATTTAGAATTCATTTATATATTTTATAGCCGATGATTTCATTTATACAATAGCACAGCAAATTTGTAATAAAGTTTATAAACACATCCATGAAAAACAATCAGAAAGATAGCTAATATGAGAATTTTGTAATATTTTAAGCAATGCACTAATTTCTAACTACTTAACTACCAATTCAGAAATTAATATACCAGCCAAATCACCAGAAAACATCGTAAGATTTTCCAATTTAATTCTACAAAAAATTACAGCCTATTCCGCTTGAATAAAAGTAAGAAACTTCTCAACACCTCACCTACTCACGATCTATTTGTACCAGAGTGACAAAACATTACGTTCCATATTTATGGAAATTCTTTCATCCATTCTCAAGTACTGGTGCGATTTAAAAACGCATCCCTTCCACCATCAGTTTCAACTTTATGCTTATTTTCCCCCAACACATTTAACCAAGCAGGGTCGTTAAGTTTCAGGGTCAGGATTAAACTTAAGGAATCCCCTCCCCCTTAAGAATAGGTTTCGAGATGGGATACGCACTTGCGGGGTTAGAAAAGAGTTAAGAGGGTTGCGATCCGGAGGGTTTGTCCGTCGGATAATAGTCTCAACGTTCGGACGAAATTAATTCGTACGTCCGGAAAACTTTTCTCAAAAAACCACCCTTCTCTTCTGACCACCCTCTTCCCCCTAATGGAGAGCCCCCCTGTCTTTCGCCGGACTTGTTCTTTCATTCTGCCCAGTCAGTCCCTTTTCTGCCATGACGAAGCAAACATAGGTTTCCATTAAAATGTTTCTAGCTTTAATAAATATAGTCAACGAATGACCGCAGAAGAGGAAGACCTCATTTCAAATGAATATATTATAAGGTATGTTGATTAAATGATTAATCATTTAAGAACGACATACTTGAATTAAGTTTCTAAATTATAATAGGGAATATTTCAACATTGATGGAAAAATCGCATTTATTTATTGATGTTTAGATAAATTAAATAAATCTAGTATTATATTGTCGGTAAAACATTGATATTAGGAAATGTCTCATGAGGATTAAATCTTGACTCTCTGAGACTTCCTTCCTTTCCTAGGAGATAAGTGTCCGAATTAGTAGTTAAGTAGTTAGAAATTAGTGCATTGTTTAAGTGATTACCGAATTCTCATAGTATGTATTCTCATGAATGTAGTGATTGATACATATCATTATTTATTAATCACTTCAATTTGGCCTTTTGGTATTTAATTGGTTTCCTGTTCATGTTTAGTGTGTAATCAAAGATTATACATTTTTCTTCAGGACCATTAAGTTTTACTGCGCGAATTGAAACAAGGGTTACTGTAAATTAGTAAAAAACTTTTAAATTTACTGCTCTTTGTTTATCATTGCTCAGCGATCTTCGTTTCGTAATGTTTTGAGTTACTCCTATATTGATAATTTATGAATTTTAGAGTGCCTTAATTGCCTGATTATTGTAAGAAAGTTGATATTTTAAAGAAGAAAGTTTGATTCTTACTCTCTACTCGATATTAGTCATCCAAAGTACAATCACTATTAATCTGAATCAAGCCCAATTCCATGAGTCAGTCAAAAAAATGTGAACAATATTAAGGAAAAGAAAAATTAAGTATTTATTATTAAATTTACTGATACATAATGTGTTTTATATAAGTTAACCGGCATTCTGCATATGTCATGTTATTCTGCATTATGTTCTCTTGCTACGTATTATAAAATCTTAGTATTTAATAACAGTACTAATTTGCCTTTGAAAATTTTGATCGGTCATATGTTCATGTTTAGCGAGCAAACAAAGCTTCAAAATTTCATAATTTTTACACGCTACAATTGAATTTTACTGCACACCTTAGGAAACAGTGCAATTTAGGATGAAAAATTTTAAATTTACTTCCACAAAACCACCCTTTTCTACTGACCAACCCCTTACCCTGTAATGGAGGGTCCCTTGCCCCTGTCCTTCGCCGGTCTTGTTCTTTCGTCCCATCCCACTCTTAAAACCTGCACTGCTATCCCAAGCACAGTTTACGTCCGGTGGGGCGAAGTTATGGGGCAGATTCGCAGAAAAGAAGCGTCGCAAAGAGGGGAAGGAAAAAAAATGCGGAAGTAATGAAGGTGCTTGGGGAATTGGAACTAAGGGAAGAGCAGAAAGAGAGAAGTTAGGGGAGAATTAAGTGTATAGGAAGCGAGATGTAAATGTGGAAGGAGACGAGAAACAGATATGGTAATGAGGAGAAAAAAAAAGAGAACATTTGGCGGAAAAACTAATCCGAGATTGCTGCGCTAGATATGCTCGTGAAGTCGTAAGCCGGGAGGAAAAACATTGATTCAGTAATTTAAATTGCACCAATTATGATTTACAGCATTAAATTCCATGGGTTTACGTGCAATTTACGTCCAGGCAGATCAATTTGGTGACTAAAACTTGTAAATTAAAATAAAATGTTAGTTAAATCAATTCCTGACTGTGATACAGAAAGACGTTCATGAAAATATAAATTAGGGTGTAAACTGATTTCTGGGATAAAGATCTGACGATTGATATCATTTGAAGATATCTGTCGTTGCTCACAGATTATCTTATGAGTCACAGGATCTGGTTTGAGCACTCTATCACCTATGCATGCATAAAGTCCAATTTACAGATTGAAAACTAGCTGTTCTTTATAGCAGACAATGCTACTATTCGGCTGACCATACAAAGTCAAGCAAATAATGTAATTATATAATAGACAGGCAAATAAGTTGAATCGAATTGAATAATTATATAAATATGAATAAGAAGATAATCGTGAAAATTGCGAGACATGATATTATAAAGAAATGGTTATGGACTCATGAAAAGATAGCACAAGTTACACTATGGTGGCGTATACCAGCCATTTACGATCGCTTTTCGTAAGCAAATCAGATAAAAATGTTATGATTTTGAAATAGTCATCCAGTATACGCAATAAGAAAATTGTCACATCTTCACAATATAGAATTTGCTCAAGAAATATATACGTGTAAAATTAAATATATTATGAAATAAAAAGGAATCAATAAAAAGTATTAGCATATAACACATTACACATTTTTAATCTAACACAATGATATATATATGATCTATATATTTAGTGAATTAATGCTTTCTACCGTACAAAAATGTTTCCATTTCTCCTGCTTCACCTCAGTGCCATAATTACCAGAGTTAAATGTAAACAAAGGCTCGTAAAAAAAGAGAAAAAATTAAAAAACAATGACAAACGCGATATCACAGAAATGACTCAGTTGCACGGGAGAGATAAGACGACTGAAAGTGCAAAGGCAAGGAAGACAAAACACGCTAAATAGCCATTTAAAAGTGAGGTAAAAGTGGAGGAGAAAGGAAAGGGAAAACAAACTTGTAGTACGTACGTTGTGGCATCTGTATCAGAAGCTTTTGTGTGGGTGCAATGGGTATGGCAGGGGTCTCTCTGAGGAGTATTCGGGGCTAAAGTAACTCAGTCCTTGGGATTAATCAGGAGGGCCGAAAGAAGGGGGTCTAAAAAGAAGGGGTCTTACAGGGATAGAGGAATGAGGGAAAAGTTCCCTTTTTTGGAAAATAGGGAATGAGAAAGTTGGGATGCATGCGGACGATTTGGGAGAATGCTATTCCCCCCTTTCCCATTGGATAAAGGAACGGGAGGGAACATACACAACCGAACTGCGATCAGACGTGACCTCCTTCCGAGCATTAAATATTCACAAAATTCAAACGCATAAGACGTTCGGGATACAGTCTTTCAGTCCCCCAACGAGCTAATCTATTCTTTCTCTCCTATTCTCTTGCTTCCTAGAGGGGAGCCAGGGAGCAATTGCTGAGAATGTCTCTTAGGTGGAGCGGTTTATGAAGATGGTGAAGCAATAATCTTGATGATTGATAGTTTATGGAGTTTTGATACAAAAGTGTTGCTCCATTAACTAAAATATGTTCTCCATAATAGATTTTGTATCAACATCTTATGATACGATTTGTTTAAAATATGCGAAAATTAAGTCAGAGAACCCTACCTAGAGAGAAATACGAATATAAGTTATGATTCATTAACATCCAAATACATTTTATTGCATTCCCAGTTTGTGTGCGAACTACGAGTATCATAGTACTATAATCTTATTAAGAGACAGTAGTTGACGTTTGTAAATGTGTGTGGAGTAAGTAAGCTTTTATTTGAAAATATATTATTAGATAGAAAAGTATCTGTGTTGATAAGACTGAATGGTTTATCTAGTAGTGATATGAATTTTTATTGCCAATAATATTGTTTTATTGTAAATTGTATTATGGTAATTGGTTACTAATATTGATTTATTGTAAAATGCATTGTATTATTGAATATTATTACACAATGCAAATAGATAAATATTCTAAAAGTTATCCTTTTATTTATATTCTGAATATGATTCGTATCTTCAACATCAATTAGACAAGAAGCGACAATCGAATCACAACAGTGAAGGCATAATTAATTGTAATTCTCGAAAATAACTTCATTTTAGTGGCTTGATTAAAAACGTTGATTTTAGTGAAGAAGTCTGAATGGTTTGCTACCGATGTTCCAACTAATCGCGGCAATGCCCAACTCATCAAAGCTACATCAGAACCTTATTCTGAAATAGACTTCAGGGCTGCCAACGCGTTATCTTTGATGTATTCAAAGTCATTGTAATTCGTCCTTTCTGAACATCATTACGAACAAGGTCAGGTGAGAACAGAGTTTGATTTATGGAATACTAAGGCATAGCTTACAGTATATTGGCACGCTTGACAATAAATTACTAATAATAAATAATAAATAAAAATTATAAGATATTAAATAACTATAGTTAAACAAATATATTTTCAGTATATTTGTAGGTAGTGACTGACCAAGTCATGAGGAATGGTAGAGCTTGAGGACTGAAGCATGAAAATGGTGAAGAGAATATCGAGAAAGAGCCTATTCTTCGAGTGCACTCAAAGTAGGATGGATCGAAAAAACTTTTTTTTCGAAATCCGTCAACGGCTGATGCTTAAAATTTGTGGTTGGTGGTCCTTAATGTACATAAAAAGTTTCAACTCGATGGGATTATGTCCTGAGGCTGCGAATTTTAGTCAATATTTAATTTTTGTGAAAAATGTCAAATTTTTGCATTTTTTCCTGATTGTTTATTAATGTTTTTAAAGTGATTTCATACCAAAGAATATATATTGCTTGTTTGTTAGCTAGTATTAAAGATTTAGTACGTTTGAGCGATGGAAAATGGATTCTCAGTTCGCCAAAATTCGTCAAAATACGCAAAATATACAGAAACCTTCCGGAAGTTGGTTAGACAGTAGAGTGGATCGTTTAGTCTTTTTTTCTGGTAGAAATGTAATACCTGGCAGTAGTGGCACACCCACATTACTGATATAATTTTCTTTTCAAATCAATACTATCTTTTGTGAGAATTTTTACCTCGATGTTTCGAAATTTTGGCAAGAAACGTTAAAATTGCCTAAAATTCTATTTCAGTTAAAACGAATATTTTTTGATAAATGCATGGCATTTGCGACTAAAACTGTCCTTCTAGCCTCAATACGCCACTTATATGCCTGTGTATTGTGCAGAGATAACTCCTGTGGGACCAGAATAGGAGGCGAATTCATTTAAAATTAAACTTTTGTGTAACTCCTACCGTCCTCGAATATTCCTTCGCCTCTTGGCACCTATTAATTAATCCATTTAATATCTTATATGTTTTATAAATACTATTATTATATTTTTGAGTACCACATGACCAAACCGATGATGAGATTCTTGTTTCTGATAGTTTAGGAAAAAACACCGATACTTGTTGGAAGGATGAAATTATTCGATTTTTTGAGGAATTATCTAGTAAACCAGCGGAATGGAATATATGTTCATTGTCATGTAAAAGAGAAACAGACCATTCAATTGGTTTCTTGTTAATTCTTCGAATATTCAAAGATTATCACCCTTCCAACCAGTATTGGTGCTCCTTCATTTACTCCCAAGAACATCTATCTCATCAACTTAAAGGTAGGCCAGGATTTACTCTAAAATATAATAATACCATTCATACAACAAATAGAATATTAAATGCAATAAATAGGTGCGTGACAGCGCTGCTTTGCTAATGCTACGAGCCACCAAGTAAAGGAATTGACGAGAACGGAAAGAGATACAAAATACTTCTTTTTTATTAATTATAAATTAATTTGCCTCCAATTTGGCCCCATAGGAGGCATATCTGCCCCATACAGAAGCATATAATAGGCGGCATATTGAGGCTTAAGTGACAATTTTCATCACGATGGACAAATCTTTATCCAAAAAAATATTCGTTTGATTCGAGCAAAGTTTTTTTTCAATTTTGAGGTTTCTTGTGGAAATTACAAAACTTCGAGGTAAAAATTCTCACAAAAGATAGTATTTGGTTTGGAAATAAAATTATATCTGTAATGTAATTTGCAGTAGCAAATTTAATCCTACACAGTGACCATAAAAGTTTTATGAAATGTAATCGATGGTTGAAGCGGTAACTCTTCAAAATTCGATAATAAGGATTAGAAATAAAATTGCTTATAGTAGGTAAAATTTCACTGATTTTTATGTGAAATTTATCTATGTAATTTAATATCTCAGGTGTTATTTGAAATGGTAATTATGCAAAGCTCACTATATGGCGGACCTAATATAAATGCATCATAAATTACACTTTAACTTAATATTACATCATTATTAGAATAAATAATTATAGAAATTAATATTGGTAAGGAAATGAATGAGTAAAAATTGAAATCTACCATGAAAGAAAGACACCTCATTGCTTTTAATTGGTCTACTCTTCTTTATTGTTACAAAATTAACGAAAGAACAATGACGAGAACAAAATCAACCGCCCCATAGCAAGGATATGCATTGAGAATGCAAGACAAAGCGTTTTCCCCCAATACTTTCTCTCCCATCCCTCGTACACGAGATAACTTTTCTTACTTCCTTTTCTATTTCTACCCTCCCTATTCCTTCCCTCTTTCGAAAAATTCTTCTTTTCTTTCTCCGAACTGTTTAAATATTTAACCAAGCATCTCCCGGCTCAAGGAGGCGTATAAAGCGGGGGATCGCGGCGTGGAATAGGATGGATAGAGAGAGAGGAAGCCTTCTCCTCAAGGGAAACAATGTGTCGGATGGACCGAAGATATATGAAGTCGCTTGTATGAAGAGATAGCGAAGTGAGAAATGGTGAGGGAGAAGTGTCAGGGAGTGTGTGCCAAGTTAATTTTTAAACCCCATATTCTACTTCCATAGCTTATTTATGAATTTCTGAAGTGAGGCTGCGAGCTCACATTCACGCGCTGCTGCGGAATTTCTGGGAAGGAAGGATGGTCCAGGATGTCTGATTGCCGGATGAATTTAGTATGATGACGAATTTAACGGGAATTTTCAGCTATGAATATATTCTAACAGGATATCGTAGAAAGCTTTATTTTCCTCTGTGGATAGTTAAAAATTCAGTTGATGAAAATAACTACTTGACATCAATGACAAAATTTTACGGGATTGTAAGATATGGCGATATAAATCTGTTCTTTGGTTCTACAGTTGTTTTCACTGAATTTAGTTACAATCGGTGTATCTTTGGGCTAAGTTCATACTTCCTTCCGACAAAGTTTAATTGAAATGACTTGCATTGTTAAGTAGAAAGCAGAAGCCAAAAGCAAGAAAGATTTTCATAGTACAACAAGGATATATATATATATATATATATATATATATATATATATATATATATATATATATAATATATATATATATATATATATCTATTATATATAGACGCTTCTCCGGATATACTTATATATATATATATACACTGGGGATCAAAAGTCTAAGCATGTTCCACAAGTGCCACCGACTTGAAATTTTTACGACGTTATGGCCATGACGTGTAACCTCCAGGAAAAAGCCGACATTGAACCTCGGTGCCATGGGTTCGATTCCAGAAGGCCCCAAATTCCATGATTTTCTCCATAAGGATACATGGTGGCGATTTTCAAAATTTTTTAAATAATACTTCCCGGACAGGTTGAGAATCGAAATTCAAGGAGCTTACAGATATGGTCAAGAACTATTAAAAACATTAATGACTACTAATAAGAACGTCCTGGGTTCGATGCTAGGACGATGCAAAAATCCCGTATTTAAAATGCATGGGGATAGTTTTTCATTAATTTTTTTGATGCACTTACCGGAATGTCAGGAACTTTTCGCTCAGCTAGAAGATATATATTAAGAATTGGTTTAAGAAAACAAAATTCATAAGCCCGTACTATTCCTGGGTTCGATGCCAGAGCACATTAACATTTCTCTCATAAGGAATATAAGGGAAAAGTAAGTCGTCATTTGAGGCAGTTGAAGCCAATATTTCTGCTCGAATTTTCACACATAGTTAGAGATAGTGATCTTCTATTATGTTGCATAGGAAGTATTACCAGAATGAACCGGGTTCGATGCCGGGCGGCAAATTTGTCTCCCGTTTAAAATACATTGGGTTAGTATTTCATTATTTTTTTGATGCACTTATCGAAATGATAGGAAGTTCGTACTCGGCTGGAAGATGCATGAACATAATTGGTTTTAGAAAAAAATTTAGATAACACCGTACTATTCCTGGGTTCGATGCCAGAGCACATTAGCACTTCTCTCATAAGGAATATAAGGGAAACGTAGTACGTCGTTTGAGGAAGTTGCAGTTAATATTTCTACATGAATTTTCACACATAGTTACAGATGGTGATCTTCTATGATGCTGCATAGTAAGTATGACCGGGAAGACCTGGGTTCGATGCCAGACGAATAAATTGCAGCGGAAAATAAGAATATTTTTCATCCATTTTTTGGTCTTTTGAGGTCTCACTTATTGTGATGCCGACAAAAAACTTTTGTTATCGATGTGCTTGCAGTATGCAAGCAACATTTTACTCGTATATATATATATATCTATTATATATAGACGCTTCTCCGGATATACTTATATATATATATATATATATACACTGGGGATCAAAAGTCTAAGCATGTTCCACAAGTGCCACCAACTTGAAATTTTTACGACATATTGGCCATAACGTGTAACCTCCAGGAAAAAGCCGACATTGAACCTCGGTGCCATGGGTTCGATTCCAGAAGGCCCCAAAGTCGCGATTTTACCCATAAGATTACATGGCGGGGATTTTCGAAAATTTTTTTGAGGCACTTCCCGGAAAGGTAGAGAGTTGAAACTCGAGGGACCGCTAAATGCCGTGCATAGCCAACGAAAATCGGAAAGACATCTTCGAATATTGTCCTTGGTTCGATGCTAGGCCGGGGCAAAAATCGGCCGTTTAAAATGCATTGCGGCGATTTATAAGATTTTTTTTGGATCCTTTCCCGATAACATAGATACTTGAAACTCGGCACGTCGATAGATATCATGAATTTATTTCATAATCGAATTTTACATATTAGCTTATGGTCCTTGGTTCGATCCCAGAGGACCATTTGCACTTCCCAATGCTTTTCTTACGGAGATAACGGAAACAAATTTTAGGTACTTCCCGGCACGATATCGACTTCAAACTTTGCATGTAGAAAGATCAAGTCCATACAAATCAAACAGTGCATTCACAGCTATCACAGTGTCCTGGGTTCGACACCAGGTGTCTCTGCAATCAGAAGTTGATCCGATTTTTAGGAATTATTTTAAAACCTTTGCCAATAATATAGAAACTTCAAATTCGGCATATAGATAGAGATCATAAATAATATTCAGAAACTTTTTTTAGATTTCCAAGATCGTCCTTGGTTCGAATCCAGAGAGCCATTTAAATTCGTGAAAATTAGAACGTCTTTTGAGGCAGTTGTAGCCCATATTTCTGCTTGAATTTTCACACATCGTTAGAGATGGTGATGTTCTATTGTGCTGCATAGTAAGTTCACAGTAAAGACCCGGGTTCGATGCCAGACGATGGAATTTAGGCAAATTTTAAGAAAAATTTCAACCTTTTTTTTTTTCTTTTGATGGCCGTCCGGATATGATGCCGACATGAAAATAGTGTTGTCGATCTGCTTGCAGTATGCAAGCAACATTTTACTCGTATATATATATATATATATATAATATATAGACGCTTCTCCGGATATACCTATATATAAGTTATATATATATATATACGAGTAAAATTTCGCTTGCATACTGCAAGCAGATTGGCAATACTAATTTCATATGGGCATCATATCGGAACACTCCTCAAAAGAAAAAAAATAGGATTGAAATTTTTCTTAAAATTCGCTAAAATTTCATCGTCTGGCATCGAACCCGGGTCTTACTGGTGAACTAACTATGCAGCACAATAGAAGATCATCATCTCTAACCATGTGTGAAAATTCAAGCAGAAATATTGGCTACAACTGCCTCAAAATACGTTCTAATTTTCAGGAATGTAAATGTCTCTCTGGATTCGAACTAAGGACGATCTTGGAAATCTAAAAGATGTTTTTGAAAGTTATTTATGATCTCTATCTATATGCCGAATTTCAAGTTTCTATATTATTGGGAAAGGTTTCAAAATAATTCCTTAAAAATCGGATCAACTTCTGATTGCAGAGACACCTGGTGTCGAACCCAGGACATATTGTAAGCTGTGAATGCACAGTTTGATTTGTAAAGACTTGTTCTTGTATCTTGCAAAATTTCAAGTCGATAGCATGCCGGGAAATACCTAAATTTTGTCTCCGTTAACTCCGTAAGAAATGCATTGAGAAGTGCAAATGATCCTCTGGGATCGAACCAAGGACTATCAGCGAACATGTAAAATCTGATTACGAAATGTATTGATGATATCTACCCACGTGCAAGGTTTCAAGTTTCCATGCCATCGGGAAGCAGTCCAAAAAAAATCTTAAAAATCGCCATTATGCATTTTAAACGGCCGATTTTTGCCTCGACCTAGCATCGAACCAATGATAATATTCGTATATGTCTTTATGGTTTCCTTTTGATATGCACGGCATCTAGCGATCCCTCGAGTTTCAACTCTCTCCTTTTCCGGGAAGTGCCTCAAATAAATTTTCGAAAATCCCCGCCATGTATCCTTATGGAGAAAATCGCGACTTTGGGGCCTTCTGGAATCGAACCCATGACACCGAGGTTCAAAGTCGGCTTTTTCCTGGAGGTTACACGACATGGCCAATACGTCGTAAAAATTTCAAGGCAGTGGCACTTGTGGAACATGGTTAGAATTTTGATCCCCTATATATAACTTATGTATATCTATTATATATAGACGCTTCTCCGGATATACCTATATATATATACGAGTAAAATGTAGCTTGCATACTGCAAGCAGATCGACAACACTAATTTCATATCGGCATCATATCGGGACGGACATCAAAAGAAAAAAAAAATTCAAAATATTCGTAGAATTCGCTGCAATTTAATCACCTGGCAGCGAACCCCGGTCTTCCTGGTGTACTTACTATGCAGCAAAATAGAAAATTACCATATCAAACTATGTGTGAAAATTCAAGCAAAACTATTAGGTGCAACTACCTCAAACGACGTCCTACTATTCACATACACTCCTTATTTGAGAAATTATAATGTGCTCTGGCATCGAACCCAGGAACAGCATGGTCTAATCTATTTTTTTTCTTAAACAAAGTGTTAATATACATCTTCCATCTAAGCAAGAGCTCCCTTACATATCGATAAATGCATAAAAAAATTATGAAAAGATACCCCATAGTATTATATATGGGTGATATTTTTACCGCCCGGCATCGAACCCGGGTCTTTCAGGCAATACTTTCTATGCAGCACAAAAGAAAAACACCATCTCTAACCGCGTATGCAAATTCAAGCAGAAATATTGGTTACAACTGCCTCAAATGACGTCCTACTTTTCCTTTATATTCCTTATGAGAGAAACGTTATTGTGCTCTGGCTTCGAACCCAGGAACAGTACGGTCTTATGAAAATTTTTTTCTAAAACTTATTCGTACCATACATCTTCCAGCCAAGCACGAACATCCTATCATTTCGATAAGTGCATCTAAAAAAATAATGAAAAACGGCTCCCATGTATTTTAAAGGGCAGATCTTTGCATCGTCCTAGCATCGAACCCAGGATAACTTTTGTAAAAGTCATTGATGTTTTCGAAAGTCCAAGACCATAAATATAGGCACCTTGAGTTTTACTTCTCTACCTATCCGGAAAGTATTTTTTTTTAATTCCCGAAAATCACGGCAATGCATTCAAACGGGAAAAATCGGGACTTTGGGGCCCTCTGGAATCGAACCTATGACACTGAGGATCAAAGTCTCTTTTTTCCTGGGGGTTTCACGTTATGGCCAATATGTCATAAAAATTTCAGATCAATGACGCTTCTAGTTTAGGCTGTGAATTTGTATCCTATCTATCTATATAGGTATACGAGTAAAATGTAGCTTGCATACTGCAAGCAGATCGCAAACACTAATTTCATTTCGGCATCATAGCGGGAAGGCCGTCAAAAAAGAAAAAAAAGGATGGAAATTACTCTTAAATTCGCTGTAATTTAATCGTCTGGCATCGAACCTGGGTCTTAATGGTGAACTTACTATGCAGCTCAACAGAAGATCACCATATCTTACTATGTGTGAAAATTCAAGCAGATATATTGGCTCCAACTGCCTCAAACGACGTCCTACTTTTCAATAATGTAAATGGCTCTCTGGATTCGAACCAAGGACGATCTAGGAAATTTAAAAAACACGTTTTTGAAATGTATCTATGTTCTCTATCTATATGCCTAATTTCATGTTTTAATATTATTGTGAAGGGGTTTAAATAATTTTTTTAAAAATCGGATAATTTACTGATTGTAGAGACGCCTGGTGTCGAACCCAGGAAATATTGGTAGCTCTGAATGCACAGTATGACTTATTAGGACTTCATCTTATTTCATACAAATTTTGAAGTCGATATCATGCCGGGAAGTACCTAAAACTTTTTACTGTTATCTCCATAAGAAATGCATGGAGGAATGTAAATGGCCCTCTGGGATCGAACCAAGGACCATCAGCGAATACAAAAAATTTGATTATGAAATATATGTATGATCTCCAACCTCATGCCGAATTTCAAGTTTCCTTGCCATCGGGAAAGGGTCCAAAAAAAATCTTAAAAATTGCCACAATGCATTTTAAACGGCCGATTTTTGCCTCGACCTAGCATCGAACCCAGGAAATTTTCCGTGAAAATCATTTATGTTTTCGATAGATCATGACCATATATATAGGCTCCATGCGTTTTGATTCTCTACCTATCCGGGAAGTATTTTTTAAAAATTCCCGAAAATCACGGCAATGCATTTAAACGGGAAAAATCGGGACTTTGGGGCCCTCTGGAATCGAACCAACGACACTGAGGTTCAAAATCGCAATTTTTCTGGAGGTTACACGTTATGGCCAATATGTCGTAAAAATTTTAGGTCAATGACGATTGTGGTTTAGCCTGTGAATTTGTATCCTCGCTATATATATATATATGGATACATGAATGAATCCGGAGAAGCATCTATATATAATAGATATATGAATGAATCCGGAGAAGCATCTATCTATTATACGAGTAAAATGTTGCTTGCATACTGCAAGCAGATCGGTAATACTAATTTCATATCGGCATCATATCGGGACGGTCCTCAAAAGAAAAAAAAAAGGATTTAACTTTTTCTTAAAATTCGCTGAAATTTCATCGTCTGGCATCGAACCCGGGTCCTCCTTGTAAACCTACTATGAAAAACATTAGAAGATCACCATCTCTCACTATGTGTGAAAATTCAAACAGATATATTGGCTACAACAGCCTCAAAAGACGTTCTAATTTTAACGAATGTAAATGGCTCTCGGGCTCGAACCAAGGACGATCTTGGAAATCTAAAACATGTTTCTGAAAGTTATTTATGATCTCTATCTATATGCCAAATTTCAAGTTTCTATATAATTGGGATAGGTTTCAAAATAATTCCTAAATATCGGATTAACTTCTGATTTCAGAGACACCTGGTGTCGAACTCAGGAAATATTGTGAGCCGTGAATGCACAGTTTGATTAGTAAAGACTTGCTCTTATATAATGCAAAGTTTGAAGTCGATAGCATGCCGGGAAGTACCTAAATTTTGTTTCCGTTATCTCCGTAAGAGATGCATTGAGAAGTGCAAATGCCCCTCTGTGATCGAACCAAGGACCATCAGCAAACATGTAAAATTTTATTATGAAATATATTCATAATATCTATCCACGTGTCGAGTTTCAAGTATCCATGTTATCGGGAAAGGATCCAAAAAAAATCTTCAAATTCGCCACAATGCATTTTAAACGGCCGATTTTTGCCCCGACCTAGCATCGAACCATGGACCATATTCGGCGATGTCTTTTTGATTTTCGTTGGATATGCACGGCTTCTTGCGATCCCTCGAATTTCAACTCTCTCCTTTTCCGGGAAGTGCCTCAAAAAAATTTTCGAAAATCCCCGCCATGTATCCTTATGGAGAAAATCGCGACTTTGGGGCCTTCTGGAATCGAACCCATGACACCGAGGTTCAAAATCGCAATTTTTCTGGCGGTTACACGTTATGGCCAATACGCCGTAAAAATTTCAAGTCAATGCCGCTTATGGTTTAGGCTGTGAATTAGTATCCTATCTATCTATCTATCTATCTATCTATCTATCTATCTATATAGGTATATCCATGAATGAATCCGGAGAAGCATCTATATATAATAGATATACGAGTAAAATGTAGCTTGCATACTGCAAGCAGATCGGCAATACTACTTTCATATCGGCATCATATCGGGACGGTTCTCAATTGAACAAAAAAAAATATTCAAAATATTCTTAAAATTCGCTGTTATTTTATCGTCTGGCATCGAACCCGGGTCTTACTGGTAAACTTACTATGCAGCACAATAGAAGATCAACATCTCTAACTATGTGTGAAAATTCAAGCAGAAATATTTGTTACAACTGCCTCAAAAGACGTTCTTATTTTCACGAATGTAAATGCCTCTCTGGATTCGAACCAAGGACGATCCTGGAAATCTAAAACATGATTTTGAAATTTATCTATGATATCTAACTACATGCCGAATTTCAAGTTTCTATATTGTTGGGAAAGGGTTCAAAATTATTATTGAAAATCGGATCAGTTACTGATTGTAGAGACGCCTGGTTTCGAACCCAGGACACACTGGTAGCTGTGACTGCACAGTTAGATTTTTATGAACTTGATCATATTTTATGCAAAGTTTGAAGTCAATATCATGCCGAGAAGTACCTAAAATCTGTTTCCGTTATCTCCATAAGAAATGCATTGTGGAGTACAAATGGCCCTCTGGGATCGAACCAAGGACCAGAAGCGAATAAAAAAAATTTGATTATGAAATATATTTATGATTTCTAACCCCATGCCAAATTTCAAGTTTCCATGCATTCGGAAAGGGGTCCAAAAAAAATCTTAAAAATCTCCACAATGGGTTTTAAACGGCCGATTTTCGCCCCGACCTAGCATCGAACCCAGGATAATTTTCGTAAAACTCATTTATGTTTTCGATAGATCATGTTCATATATATAGGCTCCTTGAGTTTTAATTCTCTACCTGTCCGGAAAGTATTTTTTTTTAATTCCCGAAAATCAAAGCAATGCATTCAAACGGGAAAAATCGGGACTTTGGGGCCCTCTGGAATCGAACCTATGACACTGAGGTTCAAAATCGCAATTTTTCTGGAGGTTATACGTTATGGCCAATATGTCGTAAAAATTTCAAGCCATTGACGCTAGTGGTTTAGCCTGTGACTTTGTATCCTCTCTATATATATATATATATATATCTATTATATATAGACGCTTCTCCGGATATACCTATATATATACGAGTAAAATGTAGCTTGCATACTGCAAGCAGATCGGCAACACTAATTTCATGTCGGCATCATATCGGGAAGGCCGTCAAAAGAATAAAAAATGGATTGAAAATATTCTGATTATTTGCTGCAATTTATTCGTCCGGCATCGAACCAGGGTCTTCCTGGTGATACTTACTATGCAGCACAATAGAAGATCACCATCACTAACTATCTGTGAAAATTCAAGCAGAAATATTATCTGCAACTGCCTCAAACGACGTCCTACTTTTCCCTTATATTTCTTATGAGAGAAATGTTAATGTGCTCTGGCATCGAACCCAGGAATAGTTTGGTCTTCTGAAAACTGTTTTCTTAAACCAGTTATAACCATACATCTTCCAGCCAAGCACGAACTTAATATCATTTCGATAAGTGAATCAAATAAATAATGAATTACTAACTCTATGTATTTTAAACGGGAGACATATTTACCGTCCGGCATCGAACCCGGGTCTTTCTGGTAAAACTTCCTGTGCAACATAATAGAAGATATTAATCTTTAACTATGTGCGAAAATTCAAGTAGAAATATTGGCTGCAACTGCCTCAATCGAAGTCTTACTTTTCCCTTATATTCCTTATGAGAGAAATGTTAATGTGCACTGGCATTGAACCCAGGAATAGTACGGTCTTATGAAAATTTTTTTCTTAAACCAATTCTTACCTTACACTTTCCGGCTAAGCACGAACTTCCTATTTTTTCGAGAAGTGCATCAAAAAAAATAATGAAAAACAGCTCCCATGTATTTTAAAGGGCAGATCTTTGCATCTTCCTAGCATCGAACCCAGGATATTCTTTGTAAAGGTCATTGATGTTTTCAAAAGTCCAAGACCATAAGTATAGGCACCTTGAGTTTTATTTCTCTACCTATCCGGAAAGTATTTTTTTTTAATTCCCGAAAATCACTGCAATGCATTTAAACGGGAAAAATCGGGACTTTGGAGCCCTCTGGAATCGAACCTATGACACTGAGGATCAAAGTCGCTTTTTTCCTGGGGGTTTCACGTTATGGCCAATATGTCATAAAAATTTCAAGGCAATGCCCCTTGTAGTTTAGCCTGTGAATTTGTATCCTATCTATCTATCTATCTATATAGGTATACGAGTAAAATGTAGCTTGCATACTGCAAGCAGATCGACAACACTAATTTCATATCGGCATCATATCGGGACGGACATCAAAAGAAAAAGAAAATTCAAAATATTCGTAGAATTCGCTGCAATTTAATCACCTGGCAGCGAACCCCGGTCTTCCTGGTGTACTTACTATGCAGCAAAATAGAAAATTACCATATCAACCTATGTGTGAAAATTCAAGCAAAACTTTTAGGTGCAACTACCTCAAACGACGTCCTACTATTCACATACACTCCTTATTTGAGAAATTATAATGTGCTCTGGCATCGAACCCAGGAACAGCATGGTCTTATCTATTTTTTTTCTTAAACAAAGTGTTAATATACATCTTCCATCTAAGCAAGAGCTCCCTTACATATCGATAAATGCATAAAAAAATTATGAAAAGATACCCCATAGTATTATATATGGGTTAGGGTGTCCCGAAAAAAACTTTTTTTCGAAAAGTGAAGTCCGCTAGTGCGGAAAAGTTGTCATTGGTGGCACTAAACACGTGTGATTTTTCCCAGAATTTTCGGATGACGTACTGAGGTTCCGCATCGACTTTGAAAATTTCATGGTTTTGGTAGGCAACCCGCACAACAGCTCCCGCGTTTTTAGCTGTTTTCGAATGTCTTACGTCCGTTTGCGCGGGTTTTTCGAGCTAAATATCAGTCTACGATGTTCCTAACAGTGTGTGGACGTATGGAACGTGTCATTTCGAATTATTGTATATTTATTTTTAGTAGTAGAGGCAAGCAAAGTGCGTTTTTCACGGGAAAATGGAAGTCGTTTGCTGATTTTCGAGGTATCACTACTTGATAACCCATTAAGTCCAATGTATTTTTCGGGTGTATATGAATAATGCTTGGAAGTTTCACTTGCTGAATGACTCATACGCCTCGCTCGGCCCGGCCACTGATAACAAGGAGGCCGAGAGGGGGAAGAAACAGCGCCGAGCTATGCGAAGGCAGAAAGATTCTGAACGGAAAAGGGAAACGATGGCTACTACAGTGCTCCGGAAACGCTCTTCTAAGCGTCCTCATTCTTCAGAAGATTCGTCATCGGAAACCCCAAGCGCTAGTGCTTCTGAGTCGGACGTCAATTTTCAGCCATCGACGAGCTCTCAATCAAGATTATCTTTACCAAATGCAACGGAGGCAGTAATGAGAACGGGCGTCTCGAGGAGGGCCGCTGCTCTTATTATATCTTCGACACTGGAAGACGCCGGTCTTGTAACAGCGGAAAATACGGCAAAAGTAGTGGATAAGAATAAACTGACCAGAGAACTCGCCAAAGTGCGAGAGAAAAATCGGCCTGCGACAGAAGAGCCAAGGACAGTAAGAGGTCTTTACTTTGACGGGAGGAAGGACCGCACCCTTGTGAAGAATAGTAGTGGCAAATTTTGCAACACTGTGACAGAAGAGGAGCACATCTGCTTGGTAGAAGAACCTGGGACGGCGTACTTAGGCCATGTTACTCCGCGTTCCGGCGTAGCCCAAGATATTAGTAACAGCGTTATGACATTTTTCCAGGAGGAAAACGTGAACAAGTCGGGGCTTGAAGTCTTAGGATGCGACGGTACACCTGTAAATACCGGACGAAAGAACGGAGCCATGAGGAAGATTGAAGAAAAAGTAGGTTCGCCTCTGCAATACGTAGTCTGCCTCCAGCACTTCAACGAGTTCCCTCTAAGGCACCTCATGCGGCATCTCGATGGAGCGACAAAAAGTCCCAAAACAACGTCTGGACCCATTGGACAGGCCATTTTGACCTGCGAAAACCTGCCACTCACTCAGTTCGAGAGGATTCGCGTCGATTGGATTGACGAATTTAAGGACATAAGTGATCTCAGTACTGACCAGGAGTATCTCCTCAAGCTATGTGAGTGTGTTTCGAATGGAGTGTGTCCCGCCGATTCAGCCAAAAGGAAGCCCGGACCCGTCGTGCAGTCAAGGTGGCTCACAACCGCAAGTAGGATTCTGAGGCTTTATGTCAGCACCAAGAAACCCACTCGGCAGTTGCAACTTTTGGCCCAGTATGTCATGAGGGTGTATGCATTTTCGTGGTTTTCAATCAAGAAGTTTTCCAGCATCAGCGATGGCTCCAGGCATATGTGGAGGGTCATTGAACTGTTGCGGTTCCTGCCGACTGCAGAAAGAACTGTCGTGCAAAACGCAATACAAGTAAATGCGTTTTTTGGGCACCACGAGAATCTTCTCCTTGCCATGGCTACTGACAACGATCCAAACCTGCGAAAACTAGCATGGAGAAGGATTAAAAAAGCCCGAAAAATGCGTACGGAGAAAAAAATTCGTGAGTTCGTCGTGCCTTTCATTGATATGGAGGCGTCGTCCTACGTGGAAATGATTGATTGGGCGTCCTGTGCCTTGACGGAGCCTCCCCTCACCAAGGGCATCACAGATGAAGAGGTAGAAGAAAATATCAAAACCGCTGCTATGGCACCTACCCGGATCACCTGCTTCCCTTGCCATACCCAAGGCGTGGAAAGGCTCATCAAAACAGTTACCGAGGCGTCGGCAAAGGTCTACGGTGGGAGGGCCCGCGATGACTACATCTGGGGGCAAATCGCATCCCGACAACGCATGCCCTCACTGACCTCTAAACAAGCCTATGTCCCCAAGAAGAAGAAGAAGACCTGAGAAGTACCTCAAGGCAAAGTGCCTGCTTCATTTACGCCATAAGCAGAACGGCGTATAATAGGGTGGGCGGGTGGGTGGAGCTCGATGTCCAACCACCTCTGCGCGGTGAGCTCTGGGTTATTTTCGAAAGTTAGATTCGAAAATATGCGAAGAGTTGGACTTAATGGGTTATCAAGTAGTGATACCTCGAAAATCAGCAAACGACTTCCATTTTCCCGTGAAAAACGCACTTTGCTTGCCTCTACTACTAAAAATAAATATATAATAATTCGAAATGACACGTTCCATACGTCCACACACTGTTAGGAACATCGTAGACTGATATTTAGCTCGAAAAACCCGCGCAAACGGACGTAAGACATTCGAAAACAGCTAAAAACGCGGGAGCTGTTGTGCGGGTTGCCTACCAAAAACCATGAAATTTTCAAAGTCGATGCGGAACCTCAGTACGTCATCCGAAAATTCTGGGAAAAATCACACGTGTTTAGTGCCACCAATGACAACTTTTCCGCACTAGCGGACTTCACTTTTCGAAAAAAAGTTTTTTTCGGGACACCCTAATATGGGTGATATTTTTACCGCCCGGCATCGAACCCGGGTCTTTCAGGCAATACTTTCTATGCAGCACAATAGAAAAACACCATCTCTCACCGCGTATGCAAATTCAAGCAGAAATATTGGTTACAACTTCCTCAAATGACGTCCTACTTTTCCTTTATATTCCTTATGAGAGAAACGTTATTGTGCTCTGGCTTCGAACCCAGGAATAGTACGGTCTTATGAAAATTTTTTTCTAAAACTTATTCGTACCATACATCTTCCAGCCAAGCACGAACATCCTATCATTTCGATAAGTGCATCTAAAAAAATAATGAAAAACGGCTCCCATGTATTTTAAAGGGCAGATCTTTGCATCGTCCTAGCATCGAACCCAGGATAACTTTTGTAAAAGTCATTGATGTTTTCGAAAGTCCAAGACCATAAATATAGGCACCTTGAGTTTTACTTCTCTACCTATCCGGAAAGTATTTTTTTTTAATTCCCGAAAATCACGGCAATGCATTCAAACGGGAAAAATCGGGACTTTGGGGCCCTCTGGAATCGAACCTATGACACTGAGGATCAAAGTCTCTTTTTTCCTGGGGGTTTCACGTTATGGCCAATATGTCATAAAAATTTCAGATCAATGACGCTTGTAGTTTAGGCTGTGAATTTGTATCCTATCTATCTATCTATCTATATAGGTATATATATGAATGAATCCGGAGAAGCATCTATATATAATAGATATATGAATGAATCCGGAGAAGCATCTATATATAATAGATATATACACTGGGGATCAAAAGTCTAAGCATGTTCCACAATTGCCACCGACTTGAAATTTTTACGACGTATTGGCCATAACGTGTAACCTCCAGGAAAAAGCCGACTTTGAACCTCTGTGTCATGGGTTCGATTCCAGAAGGCCCCAAAGTCGCGATTTTGTCCATAAGAATACATGGCGGGGATTTTCGAAATTTTTTTTGAGGCACTTCCCGGAAGAGTTGAGAGTTGAAATTCTAGACATCGCTAGATGCCGTGTATATCTAAATGAAACCACAAAGACATCTACAAATATAATCCTAGGTTCGATGCTAGGCCAGGGCAAATATTCTCCCGTTTAATTTACATTGCGATTTTTAAGATTTTTTTTAATTACTTACAGATGACTTGGAAACTTAAAACTTGGCACGTGGATATATACTATAAATATATTTCATAATAAAATTTTACAACTCGCTGATGGTCCTTGGTTCGATCCCAGAGGGCCATTTACATCTTACAATGCATTTCTTATGGAGATTACGGAAGAAAATTTTAAGTACTTCCTGGCAAGTTGTTGACTTCAAACTTTGCGTTTAATAAGATCAGGTCAAACCAAGTCAAAATGTGTTTTCACAGCTGCCAGTAGGTCCTGTGTTCGACACCAGGCGTCTCTACAATCAGTAATTGATTCAATTCTTAGGAATTATTTTGAACCCTTTTCCAAGAATATAGAAACTTCAAATTTGGCATATCGATAGAGATCATAAATACCTTTTGGAAACAATTTTTAGATTTCCAAGATCGTCCTTGGTTCGAATCCAGAGAGCCATTTAAATTCGTGAAAATTAGAACGTCTTTTGAGGCAGTTGTAGCCCATATTTCTGCTTGAATTTTCACACATAGTTAGAGATGGTGATGTTCTATTGTGTTTCATAGTAGGTTCACCAGTAAGACCCGGGTTCAATGCCAGACGATGGAATTTCAGCGAATTTTAAGAAAAATTTCAATCCACTTTTTTCTATTGATGGCCGTCCCGATATGATGCCGACATGAAAATAGTGTTGTCGATCTGCTTGCAGTATGCAAGCAACATTTTACTCGTATATATATATATATGATATATTATATATATATAGACGCTTCTCCGGATATACTTATATATATATATATACACTGGGGATCAAAAGTCTAAGCATGTTCCACAAGTGCCACCGACTTGAAATTTTTACGACATATTGGCCATAACGTGTAACCTCCAGGAAAAAGCCGACTTTGAGCCTCGCTGTCATGGGTTCGATTCCAGCAGACCCCAAAGTCGCGATTTTGTCCATAAGAATACATGGCGGGGATTTTCGAAAATTTTTTTGAGGCACTTCCCGGAAAAGGAGATATTTGAAATTCATGGGATCGCTAGATGCCGTGCATATCTAAAGGAAACCATAAAGACATGTACGTATATTATCCTTGGTTCGATGCTAGGCCAGGGCATATATTCTCCGGTTTAATTTACATTGCGATTTTTAAGATTTTTTTTAATTACTTACAGATGACTTGGAAACTTAAAACTTGGTACGTGGATATATATCATAAATATATTACATAATAAAATATTAGATCTCGCTGATGGTCCTTGGTTCGATCCCAGAGGGCCATTTACATCCTACAATGCATTTCTTATGGAGATTACGGAAGCAAATTTTAGGTACTTCCCGGCACGATATCGACTTCAGACTTTGCATATAGAAAGATCAAGTCCATACAAATCAAACAGTGCATTCACAGCTATCAATGTGTCCTGGGTTCGACACCAGGTGTCTCTGCAATCAGAAGTTGATCCGATTTTTAGGAATTATTTTAAAACCCTTGCCAATAATATAGTAACTTCAAATTCGGCATGTAGATAGAGATCATAAATAACTTTCAGAAAAATTTTTTAGATTTCCATGATCGTCCTTGGTTCGAATCCAGAGAGCCATTTAAATTCGTGAAAATTGGAACGTCTTTTGAGGCAGTTGAAGCCCATATTTCTGCTTGAATTTTCACACATAGTTAGAGATGGTGATATTCTATTGTGCTGCACAATAAGTTCACAGTAAAGACCCGGGTTCGATGCCAGACGATGGAATTTCAGCGAATTTTAAGAAAAATTTCAATCCATTTTTTTCTTTTGATGGCCGTCCCGATATGATGCCGACATGAAAATAGTGTTTTCGATCTGCTTGCAGTATGCAAGCAACATTTTACTCGTATAATAGATAGATGCTTCTCCGGATTCATTCATGGATATACCTATATAGATAGATAGATAGGATACTAATTCACAGCCTAAACCATAAGCGGCATTGACTTGAAATTTTTACGACGCATTGGCCATAACGTGTAACCGCCAGAAAAATTGCAATTTTGAACTTCACTGTCATGGGTTCGATTCCAGAGGGCCCCAAAGTCCCGATTTTTCCCGTTTAAATGCATTGCTTTGATTTTCGGGAATTTCTTAAAAATACTTCCCGTATAGTAAGATAATCAAAACTCTAGGAGCCGTTATACATGGTCATGATCTATTGAAAACATTAATGACTTTGATGAAAAATATCCTAGGTTCGATGCTAGGACGATGCAAAAATCCGCCGTTTAAAATACATGAGAGTAGTTTTTCATTATTTTTTTTGATGCACTTATTGAAATTATAGGATGTTCGTGCTTTGCTGGAAGATGTATGGTACGAATTAGTTTCAGAAAAAAATTTTTATAAGACCGTACTATTCCTGGGTTCGATTCCAGAGCACAATAACTTTTCTCTCACAAGGAATATAAGGGAAAAGTAGGACGTCATTTGAGGCAGTTGTAACGAATATTTCTGCTTGAATTTGCATACGCGGTTAGAGATGGTGTTTTTCTGTTGGGCTGCATAGCAAGTACTGCCTGAAAGTCCCGGGTTCGGTGCCGGGGGGTAAATATATCCCCCATATATAATACAATGGGGTTGCTTTTCATAATTTTTTTTATGCATTTATCGATATGTAAGGGAGCTCTTGCTTAGATGGAAGATGTATATTAAGACTTTGTTTAAGAAAAAAAATAGATAAGACCATGCTGTTCCTGGGTTCGATGCCAGTGCACATTACAATTTCTCACATAAGGAGTGTATGTGAAAAGTAGGACGTCGTTTGTTTGTCGTTTGCTTGAATTTTCACACATAGTTTGATATGGTTATCTTCTGTTTTGCTGCATAGTAAGTTCACCAGGAAGACCGGGGTTCGCTGCCAGGCGATTAAATTGCAGCGAATTTTAAAAATATTTTCAATCCTTTATTTTTTTCTTTTGATGTCCGTCCCAATATGATGCCGATATGAAATTAGTGTTGTCGATATGCTTGCAGTATGCAAGCTACATTTTACTCGTATGATATATGAATGAATCCGGAGAAGCATCTATATATAATAGATATATATAGGGGATCAAAAGTTTTACCATGTTCCACAAGTGCCAAAGAATTGAAATTTTTACGACGTATTGGCCATAACGTGTAACCTCCAGGAAAAAGCCGACATTGAACCTCGGTGTCATGGGTTCGATTCCAGAAGGCCCCAAAGTCCCGATTTTCTCCATAAGGATACATGGTGGCGATTTTCAAAATGTTTTTAATAATACTTCCCGGACAGGTAGAGAATCGAAATTCAAGGAGCTTAGAGATATGGTCAATAACTATTATAAACATTAATGATTACTAATGAGAACGTCCTGGGTTCGACGCTAGGACGATGCAAAAATCCCGCCTTTAAAATGCATGGGGATAGTTTTTCATTAATTTTTTTGATGCACTTACCGGAATGTAAGGAACTTTTCGCTCAGCTAGAAGATATATATTAAGAATTGGATTCAGAAAAAAATTTCTTAAGCCCGTACTATTCCTGGGTTCGATGCCAGAGCACATTAACATTTCTCTCATAAGGAATATAAGGGAAAAGTAGGACGTCGTTTGAGGCAGTTGCAGCCAATATTTCTGCTCGAATTTTCACACATAGTTAGAGATAGTGATCTTCTATTATGTTGCATAGGAAGAATTGCCAGAAAGATCCGGGTTCGACGCCGGGCGGCAAATATGTCTCCCGTTTAAAATACATTGGTTTAGTATTTCATTATTTTTTTGATGCACTTATCGAAATGATAGGAAGTTCGTACTAGGCTGGAAGATGTATAAAAAGAATTGGTTTTAGAAAAAAATTAAGATAACACCGTACTATTCCTGGGTTCGATGCCAGAGCACATTAGCATTTCTCTCATAAGGAATATAAGGGAAACGTAGGACGACGTTTGAGGCAGTTGAAGTTAATATTTCTACTCATATTTTCACACATAGTTACAGATGGTGATCTTATATGGTGCTGCATAGTAAGTATGACCGGGAAGACCTGGGTTCGATGCCAGACGAATAAATCGCAGCGGAAATTAAGAATATTTTCCATCAATTTTTTTTTCTTTTGAGGACTCACTCTATGTGATGCCGACAAAAAAATTGTGTTATCGATGTGCTTGCAGTATGCAAGCAACATTTTACTCGTATATATATATATACACTTCCTAGCAGTATATTTTGGACTGACTGATTTCAATGAACGGAGTCCATCATCAGTTGGTACCGTTATTAAGATGTGGATAATGCACTTTTAATCTATCTCCTTTTCTATTATCATGTATTAGTACATTCATTATCGAATGATTCATTCAATAAATCGATGTACCTACTCCTAGGAAAGAAGGGCGAAGGTACATACATTTTCTTACCTTTATGGTAAATTAATTTGTAAAAATTTGAAGAATTATTTTCATATTTACCAAAACTTATTGAAATTCACTTCATTCCCTGATTAAATTTTCCCTTAATATGGGAATTAAATACGTTTTTCGCTTAATTTCTATTCTGGGTGCACCTGTTTTTTTTGGAAAAAGTCTTTTGCTTAATATCGCATTGCCTATCAACATGATATAATTTAGTCTAATTTGGAGTAGTTACAACTGTGATTACTTCGATAAACCGTAAGATATTTTTCTCGCATGTGCATTTTATTTTCGTGATATAAAGCGAACTTTCATGCTTATAATTTAATTATGAAAGTATAATCCTACCAAGAAATGAATTAAAAATATACAGTTTAACATTTTTTACCGATTTACTTGGGAATTCAAACCTCTTTAAATTTCATATGATATAAATATACTTTTTCTTTTATTATGCTTACTAAAACGAATTTTTCGGGCAATTTAGAAAATAACTAATGAGATAGTATCGCTCGCCTTTGTCCGGAGAATAATTTTCGCTGGTAGAGAGCCATTTCATTTATTTTATATCTATTTGAATGATTGGGGCCATCGATTTATAAATGAGGCCACCTAAATCACATCAATTCTAGCTAACCACTTCTGGTATTTTAGACCTTTTTTACCTAACCAAGAATTTTTCATTGGACTTGTGATTTAATGTTATGGAACTCAATATGATTTAAATGAATATTAAATTCAATCTTTTCCAATCCTCACACGGAACATACTAAAAAATTCAGTACCGGAGTGAAAAAAAATCGATATCAAATTTCTCAGAAGGAAATCTTCCTCAAACAAAATAGAAAGCTACGCGGTACATTCCTCTTATAGGATGCATGGGATGGAAGCTTCACAAAAGCATAAAAAGGCTTCTTTGCCGGCAACAATTCTTTCGACGGAGAGAAAAGGAAAATAGGCAAAAGCGCATGAAATCCCGCATTGGCATCGGTACGGAAGATATCGTATATTCTTCGGAAGAGAAGCGGTTGCATATGCAATGAGACGGACAACCGACTTCATTTCCTTCTCGCGAACCAGTAGGCAAGAATATCGTCGCCTCTGAGAAAGATAGAAGGGGTCCTCTTCGAGCTTCTCCTAACGGAATTCTGTTTCGTTTCTGTCATTTAGGAACTTGTTTTATTTTCCATCGCTTCCGAGTTGCGGACCGCGAAGATTTTATTCCCAATTTTTATGTTCCTCACCAGCATTTTTTGGTACGGATTTGAAATCAGAGTTCATGTCGACACGTTGGACAAAAAATAGGAATTCGGTTACTTACTGCGGCGATCAAATCCTGGATTCCATATAATTACATCTATAATTGTACGTCCAAGAATTTAAAATTAATGATTATAATAACTAATTTTAATAGTCATTAACTTCATTTCAATTAATAATTACTATCCTACTTTTTATGACGATCTATGATTTCACTATAGCATTTTTTCGGTTTTATTAGACTTCGCGACATTACTGATTCCACTGTCGCAGCGGTACGGTTTTACCGCTAAAATATCTCCTAAGCTCGATTACATTAGTTTGAAGCTTATAATGGTGATTAGAATTGTGATTACTTGAGACATGTCACCATGTTATGAAACAATCTTTATTATTACTTTGATGAATCGTTGGAATTATATCTTTGTTTTCTACGAACGTATCTGTATAACCTTTCTATAATGCTGAAGCTAAATTACATGTTATAGAAAAGTGATTAAAGGGAAGCATTGGTCAAAACAGTATGGAAAATCTGAAGGCACTTCTTTGCGATATGGAGAGGGAAGTGTGAGATTCAATTTACTACAAAAAAGTTAAACCTCGCAGAAAATGATACAATGGCAGAAAACACAACACATCAACCTTACAATTAAGTATAGTATTCCATAAAGGGCCATTATTTTAGAAAGTTTCACCATGATCCTCGGTACCTAAAATTGACTCAATTACAAATGCAATACTCTTAAATATATGTAATTTTACGATTTTTACTTCTAATTTGTTATTCGCAAAATATTGATTTTTATGATTCCCTCCCCACCAAAATATATCGTAGAAATGGGAAAACTTAAGCATTATTTTTATCGATTCCTAAGAGATTGAGTATGGATGCTATTTTGCGAAATAAGGCGTCAACTCCATGCTTTAGAGCAGTCAAAGCTTATCGTGGTTTCCATTTTAGTTCAGACGATGTGTGGCGAAATTTAAGAGCGCAAACAGGATGAACTCGGTTTATTATCGACACTTCGAAACTTTACGAGTGAAGAGGAGAGAAAGAATTTTTTTGCTGAGGCATTGTCCTTCCTAGACACCAATTTCTACAAAAATGTGTATTCTCGGGAAAGCTCGGCATATTTCGTATCAGATAAGGTTTTTAGGAAAGGAAAGGATTGTTTTTATAGCCAAAGTTCTTCGTCTACAAAATTTGCTGAATATCGCGAACCACGATTTTGCTTTGTACAATATAGTATAACTTAGAAGTAAAAAGAAGCATCTTGTATATTATAATTCAATGATTTTATCACATTCCAAATACTTAACGCAAACATGCCCCAGAGAATTGAAAAAGAAGTAGTATTCATAATTTTAATCTCTTTTGATGATGCATTTCCATAGAAGTTCCTTTTATATTAAGGCAGCCTTTAGTGTATTTTTCTTGTAGATTTTGAAGTGCAAATTCAGCAATAAGAATTGCATCCGTTGGTACACTAGTTAGGTATTTTTGACATCTATAAATGTTTCCGTGTTTGTTTTTATACGGCTCTTCATTCAACTGGTCAGCTAAAAAAGTATTTTTCCAACATAATGTGTTTACTTTAAAGTATTTAAAATGTAAATTAATTCAGAATTTTAACCGTTGTATAAAGAGCAGAGAGGTCACCCATAATTCATAGAGTCAAACTAACTGAATACGATCTTGGATCCTCCATGTTTTGGCAGGATACCTTAGTTACTTTTACTTTTAAATTAATTTTTTTGATTATTACTTTATTATACCTATCTTATATCTACACATAAACTTATACCCTATAAGCTACCCTTCGGCGTTTGGCAGAAGGTGTGATCAACGAGCATTTGAACTACTTCTCTAATTAACTACTAGCAGAAGTGCTCGTTGATTCTCAACGGGGAAATCAAAATTGATAATTACTCTTGGTACAGTCTTGATCGTAACACTTGCCTCATAATTTTTGGTACAGAGCTATTTCCAGGCTATAATTTTTTTCCAAACCAATGAACAAAGTAAATAAAATTATAGTTAAATCTACAAAGTCACCTAAAGATTCAATCTCATATCCTTTGAATGAACACTTTCTTCGATGAAGACTAAAATGATTTAAAGAGTATAAAAAATCTATTTGATGATCACATTTGGATAAGCAGCACCACATCTTAGGTGACTGAAAGGGAAAAATGGTTCTCGGAAACGATGATTAAAAACAAATAACAGAAATATGTTCTATATATATCACTCAAAACCAACGAAGAATATTCTTTGCAGAAATTAAGTGTATTATGGAGCTGACTTGTAACCGAATACTTAAATGCGTAACATAAAGATAAAGCTCATCAAATAACACAAATGTGCCAAAAGAGAGCCAAAGATTAAATACCGATAGCAGAAAGATAGTGAATGTATAAGAATTGTAAGCACATGAAAAACCCACAATGCATAACTTTTTTATTCTGCGTATAACAGAGGAAACTTGCTTTACCTTTTCAATGAAGAGATACGATGTTGGAGATTTGATACAGCTTTACAAATCGCCGTTTAACTCCAAACTTAAATCTGGGAAATCTTTACGTTGTTCACTAAATCTATGTTCGTCAATCGCTAAATATTTATCAATAAAAATTGATAAATTTTAATACGTAAAGGAGAAGATTATATTAAAAATCTCCGAAACTTACCAGGTTTTTTTTAACTCATTCAGTTGTATTGATCGAGAGAAATCAATTTCATCTAACAAACTACTATAAACCCATTTATCCCACGAAATAGTCAGTAAACAATTAAGTAGATATATATAAAACTTGGTCGCTACTAACGCTTCCATAAAATTTAAAATCTTTCTTAAATACTGGTTTTCGTATATTTGTACACTGGATTCTTTACAGTATATCGTTCATAGCTGCAGTTACTAATATCTCCTTCAATTTCTCCCTCTTCATATAATCTAACACTTATTCTGAACATTAATTTGAAGTATGTATATTTTCTCAATGTGTTCTTACGGATAAATACATGAGCTACTGATTCAATAATTGCCTTAATCGTCAGGGGTTCGGTTGTTTACGACCTCAAAATTTCGATAAAATATTCACGTACTTTATCAAAATGTGCGCAAATTCGAATCGAAACCGATATTTCACGACCAATTTGAGAATCTTTATTCTTTTTTCCTTTTTTTTGGTGCTTGGTCCGTCTTTCTGGAACCATTATTGCTAATTTAATTTTGCTAAAAAAATGACCCCTGCTACGAAAAAAATGACCCCTACATGTATTTCTTATTGAAATATTTTGACCAGTCTGCGTTCGAACCGTAGACCTTAAAATAAATACATACCCGGGAAATAAAACGTAGCCTATACTCTGCGTGTGGCCGACTTTTAATAAAGTAGAAAATTTCAAAGTTTTGCGACTATCAGTTCTCTAGTTTTCAGCGAACATACACACACATTCACACATACCCATACTCTATTTTATATATATAGATTACCACGTATTATTTCCGGAAAGAATTAATTTTCAATACGATAGTTCTTATCATCTCTTTCTCTTATTGTACGCTCATTATTGGATCAGCAGGAGTAGGAAGGGTTCATTTGATTGTTTCCTATAACGCAACAGAAATTAAAATCAATAGCACCCTTTCTACGAGTGCACATTTTGAGTACAATTAGGTCATAAGCGCATTAAAATCACTTCGATTGTTAATAATATTCCACAAAAGTATACACAAATAGAATAAATGTTGATATAGTAAAGTTTAAATATGCGCAAACATCTTTGACATAGTAAACAAGATTTGAGAAGGCTTCTTTTCCGAATTTCCTAGAGGAAGTTCCGTATATGTCGCCAATCGGTCAATAAAAAAATTAACATCACGGTTTCTCTAGAATGAATCATAACACAGGCCGTAGCTGATAGCTGAACTTAAAAATGAGTCCACTGTTCTTTGTAGGAAAAGGACTCGTCGAAGTTATAAAGAATGACTCCGTGTAAATAAAATTCCCTTCTCCACCGTAGAACCATAACTCACTTTATATCCTTCCCCAGAAAAAATCTAAATTACGCCTCGGAAAACATACCTAATTTCCTCATTCCCCACCAATAAGAATGGCCACAAAGTACATCATTGACCGCCATACCAGCCATAGCTAGCTCCCGTAACCATATTTATTATTTCGTTTTCTACCATCCGAATGCGCCACCATTCAATTTCTTGCTCCCCCACTCTAAAAACAAACCTTTTTATCTTTTCATTTCCTCCGACAAGTCTTATTCTACCTCCTCTCTCCCCTTCCCCGCCCACTTCCGCCCTCCCCTCTTCAACATGGGAGCCCAACAGGATGGGACGAATGACGAGGGTTGGCCAAGCTTTTCGTGGATAATTTGATTGGAAGACCCAAAAAACCGCCGCATCCCTCACCAGTCGTCGTTTCATCTGCTCCACCGAAACCTTCTTTTCCTTCATTTTCCCCGTTTCAATCCCTCCCCGCCCAAACTCTTCCCTTTTTACCACTTTGCGCTCCTTATTTCCTCCATGAATTTTTGCTTTCGTCGCCGGTGGTGGTTCTTTCCCGGGGAGATGAGCCTTGATCTCCCCACGAATTTTCCTCTCCCTCCCCCCGAAATTATATTTCGCGCGCAGTAACGTGAATTACTCCAAATTTTATATCTGCGATTCAGCGAAATACTGAAGTGCTACCTTAGTAAATTTACGCAATCACTTATACATAAGTATTCTTGGCGAAACGGAGAGACGAACTATCGCATTACATATGTACCATGGTCAACTCTCACAAGACAAGCGTAAATTCCTCCCGCAATTCCCCGCGATAGATTTATGGCACATTTTTCGAGATATCATGACGGTTACTAAACTTTAAATAAAATAAAGGGATCAAAAGTTTGACCACACACTTTAATTTATTGCATTTTCTTCCTCAAAGTCTTCTCAGTAACTCACCCCTTCCATGTATATTCCTACTTTTTATCACTGCATTAATTGAAGGAAAGGATTTGTTTTCTATAAAAAGGAGCAAGGATAAAATCCAAATATTTCATAGAAGAAAAATAATACATGCAAATTTTGCTATTGAGAAGTACGTTTGGTGTTTCGGGGAATGCAACTATGGTATTACCCAATAATTAGAAATTACATTTTTACAGAAAGACATTTAATTAAATGTCTAAAGTTTTGCTCCCTAATGCACCTCCTCTAAATGTCATTGTGGTTTTCTCTATACTCTTCAGAGCCTCTAAAAAACAAAGATTTTCAAGTTGTATTATGCGGTACAGCCTAAAATAATTTTTTTATGGAGATAAGAATTGAAGTTATAGTAGTTATCTCTACTTCTGCAAATGGGAATTTGCGAAGATAGATTCGTAAGATGAACGTTTTTCAATAAGATATCATTAATTCAAAATATATTGAAACTGTTTACTTTAAAGACAAGTTGAAGAAGCAACGATTCTTTGTAAACTTCCCGTTCTTCTTCCGAGAAATCGGATACTCGAGAATCAAAACCCTCCATCCTTCCTTCCTCGTGTAGTCATTTGATAGCATAGAGCGTGGGTTACACATAATTTAGTTTTAGTTTCCTTTGGTAATCCCTTTGAATTTTATGCACGTGAAAGGTAGGAAGTTAATTTTATAGAAGACTAACAGTTTAGAAGGGGAGTAGTCATTTTACTTGAAGGGATATTCAATCATAAAGAGGCATTGCCGATGATCGATTTAGCTTCATTACTCTTCACCAGAGAAATAATAAAATAAAGAAATAAGTATGAATGTAAATAAGTGATTCTAATGCAGAGAAAGCAGTATGTAGCTGAATACTTTTTATTAGAGTCATTATCTTTTCAATGTACCCTATCATTCGTTTATTGCTACACACAAAGTAATATGAAAACAAAATTTTACATTAAACTGAGTGATTAGAGCAATGTGATGCAGTTTCAAAGAGACGAAAGTGATCAGACGGTTAAATTTTAAAACGACTGCCTTCATATGTAATCTGTCCTATTGAATAAAGTCGTAAGTTAAGGGAGAAAACGGTAAAAATTAAATTCATCTATTTTTATGGTGAAAGTTTCCGTTTTTTTCTGAGCAGTGTACGAGGTGGAAAAAGGTGAACTATGGATACACAGGTGTTTTAGTAGGCATATTTCTTCATTTTTGTGTTTAATCCCTTGGAGACTTTTACTGCGTATTCTAAAGGATTTAGAAAGCACCAGTATGTAATTGGTACAAGTAAACTAGTAAAAAATCGAAGGAGGAATTTCCATATATCTCATTGTTAGACGAACCTGTTCAGTAAAGATACTTCCTAGCTCCATGAAAATGGCCTCACGAAATAAAATATGGAGAAATCTACGAAGATATTTATTACCCTACTCTGACTTTGGTTAATTTCTTACAGTGAGCATTATTTGATATGTTTCGCTAATTAAGCTCCCCTATGCTCATAAAGAAACCAAGATATATATTGGGAACCATACGCCTTAATTATCGAGTTAACGAAAGTTTAGCAACGAGGAAAGTTATCGCTCAACCTGTATCCTGCCCATACACCGTTTTAATACACACTTCGCAGTAAGTGTTGCCCAGCCTCCCAAAATCGCCAAGTTATCCCCAACACCGGATGGACCACGCCCTTAAACTGTACTTGCGAAACTCCTCAATCCTCCATTCAAAGGCATCTCTCATCCCTCCCCCTCTCCCTTTAAAAACCTTCCAGGCCATCCCAGAGATCAACGTATCCCCTATCTCACCCGCCGGACACCACCCTGAAAAAGGCCGCAGCTTCCCTTCTTCCCAGAAACCCTCCCCCACGATAACCTCCCGGAAAAAACCCACCCCGCTCACCCAATCTCCAAAACATGAGGAAGCGGCCGCTTCATCTGGAACCTATTCACGGTGGTTTGACTCTGGGAGAGAAAAGAAATAAAGAGGAGAAAGTAAGACGGGAGAACGAGGGAGAGAGAGAACGGGCGATGCGAAGAAAGAGAAGTGGAGGAAGGCCACAAAAGGCCCCCTCGGGCGATTGGAGCTACTTAGGGATTGTATATAGAGTTAAATTAATCAGAGGCGGGAATGAGATGGGAAAGGGAATAAATCGAACGGAAAGAGACGCGGTTTTATAGAAAAAGATGATTAAGAGGCATTTGCCGAGGGAAACAATATTTTCGGGGAAGAAGGGGATGAATATTTTAGTGAGTTTGAGCGTCAATTTTGATTCGGGAGATGTAATTTATAATGCTTCCGGTTCATGAAGTACCTATTCGACTGTTTTCTTCAGTATGCCATACTTCTTATTTTTTTCTGTGCCGTAGCACACTGGCAACATCACACTATAAGTGCACTTACTTTCCCATGATATAAAAGAGATTTTATAACAGAAATTCCTGAAAATCAGCAATACCCTAATTTTTTCTGTTGTACTTTTAAAGACTTAATGGCCGATCTAATTTAGAATTCAAATTTGCAAACAAGAAAGAGATATGTTCAGATTCGGTGATATTCATAGTTTTACAAAAGAATCATCTGCAATTTTAAAAGATGCCAAAAGATAAGGCGCATTATTATTGTAAAACGATAATCTTGTGACACGCAAGGCTAATTATTGGAAATCTGATTACTCTAGCTCGTTCTAAAAACATAAAATGTTGTTGTGGTATAATTTGTACATCAACGGAAAACCTGAGACCTGACCTGAAACCTGAGATGGAGCGAATAATATGAATTCCGGTTTTAGACTTTCATACATAAAATGAAAATTTAATAACCAAGTTTATCCTTTCTAATGACGGAGAATCAGCTCATAAAATTGTAGATCCATTGATAAGGGAGTATACCAATCACAAATTTAAAATTTCAATTTCACATGGAAAATAGCTACAAAATCAGGTAGAAGCACACAAAAAGAGCAATTTGATGAAGAAAACGAGTAGAACTGAAAGGTTCCTAATTATTGATAAATATTGGGCTCTTTAGCACTCTGATCACATTTCAAAGGGTATTAGACGGTCACCCACGAGTCATGCAAGTTGTAACCAATGATGGCTCTAGTGGGCCAGTCGTCTTAGAGTTATGGTGTGAAACGAATCATATCCATATGCATATTATACAATTATGTCCATGCTTACATCCATAGGATGGCATTAGTATTGCTTAGTTGCAAGATTACTACAAAAAGTGGCAATTTTTCTATTTTTCATAAATGTATGCAACAACTCACATTCATGCGAAAGTGGTGTCATACTATACCTTTCTAGAGCCTGTCTATTAATGATTCAACATTTCCTTTTTCAAATGGACTGAAACACGCGCAAAATTTCTATCACACGGAAGCACAATAAACGTCTCCCTTCTCAGCTCCCTTTCTGAGGTAAACAAAGAGGTTTCCGAATTTAAACCCATTCCGGGTGATGCATTGCCTTAGTTTTGATTCCAATGCGGAATGAGAGGGAGGCAGAGTTATGAAGAGATACGGAGAGAAACGAGCGGTAGAGATATGAAGCAATATGAGAAGGAATGGCTTTGGGCAAAAGAAAATTAACATGAGGGAGCGAAGGAGATTGCAATGAAGGGAAAAAAGAGAATGAAATGGTGGCAAAGGTGGAGTGCGTAATGAATTCGGAGGCAGAGATCTTTGGATGAAAGATGGAGGATTGAATTAGAGTGGAGATTTTATAAGTGATGTATTTCCTTCTGAGGATGTATGAACTACCCGAGGGATGTGGTGTAATACTTCCTGGAGCTCGATAGAAAGCTAACGCCTGCAATGGGCGTAATGTATACCTTACTCAGGAGAAGGAAGCATCGAAAAAGCTGATTATAGATTCAGCTAATGCTCCTTTAGATTTTCGCTTTAATATATTAGACTGCTTTGGAATAAAAGCCTTCCCAAACGTACTGGCATTACTGATAAATATTCCTCATTTTTCCTTCAGTATTCAATAAGACGCTTCTCGACAGGGATATTGGGATAACAGAGTGGGGGACTTGCCAATCACTGAGAAAATGATATTCTCTTGAGTAAGAATATGCAGGCTGATCATGACATGCATTTGGAGAGATAAAATCAATTCTACTCCTTAAGAATCCTTCGAAATGAACAATACGATAGGAGAGCAGATATTATCCAGCTATCTGATGTGAAACAACGAGCATTAGATTAGCGTACTGCCAACTTGCTTCTTCATCCCGCAAGCTGGCTTTCGGCATTTGGTAAGGAGTTCGGGCACCATAACTCTATTTCCATTAAGAACCATGATTACTTCCGTGTGTCGTTTGCGAGAAAAAAATGATTTTTTTACGTTGTAGCACTTATTTCCATCATCTACCTAGCGGTATCCAAACGGCCAATGTAGCAGAGAGAAACCATTATATTGGCTACATATTATGAGAATGTTTTACATAGGTAGCACCTATTTCAATATACTTCTACAACATGTTCTCATATATGAATTTGTTTATTAACTCTCGGAAGAGATGTACCATAAATCAAATCCAAAAGCTTTGTTAAGATAAAAATCAATAAATATAACTAAAAACTATTTAGATATTTACTCGAAGTGAATAATTTGACCAATTCTTCAGTAAACATGCGAAATTACGTTTAGTATGATACTCGTATATTATGCTAATCAAACATTTTGGTCGTAGCTTACTCATTTTAAAAATTCTCAATACTGCAAACTGCCATCTTTCTTGGAATTACTCTGTCATTTGTAAAGAAACGAATATTGGATAAGGCTGTTAATGAGTTAGAGGTTTAAAATTTACAAAAGCCGTCCTATCGGCGTTCCTCCTCTTTCTCCGATTACCGGGGAGTAAGAGGAGGAACGCCGACAAAGACGGCTTTTGGAGATTTTAAACCTCTAAACTATGTCATTTACTAAATATTTACAGAGCTAAGGGAGCATTCATTACAAGTGGATTATTATAACTCGGTCTATTTACGTATATTAAAAATATATCAGGAAGAAGAACTTCCTGTGAAATTCCTGAGACGCTCTAAATATAATTTATGTATTCTCAAGGATTTGAAATTCCACAATTTATTCTATGAATAAGAAAATCAGTTTCTGCAGTTTATTCCTATCGTATAGGATCGTTTCAAGAGGTAAGTACTCGATCTCATTCACCTCAGCATCCTTGTGGAGCAGCTACTCATCCATTCTCTATCCTTTGATTCTCCTCACCTCCCAATTTTTCTCATGCTCATCCCCTCTATATATTTCTTTCCATCTATCCGATTAGAGTAGCGTTGTTTTCCGTATGTTGTCCATTCGCATACAGATGGTTCTGGAGTGAGACAAAGGGAAGAAAACCAAGGAACGGATTGCGGAATGACCGCAGAAGGAAAGAATATTCAAGGATGAGGAGAGAAACATTGGAAAAAGTCACGTAACTCGAGTAGGGGTCAAGAATAGGTAGGTTGAAGGATTTGCATCCTGATCCAATGGACTGAACCCTCGAGAAGATGAAATTATTTTAAACATCCCGTATTGGATTGTTTGAGAAAACGATGGCCTTTGACCTATATCAGAAGATGTTGCCAAGACAAGACATAGCCTGTGTAGTTTTTGTTCCCTAAAATAAAGGTTTTTCTCTCAAAGTTATTTGAGAAATATTTTGGAATGGATGCTACTCGAATTTATTTCTATAAAGGAAGATTTCCTATCTCTCAAAATTAAAGCAGAAAATTTTTACAGAGAATTTTTAAAATTCATATTCTATACAAATACTTGTTTTATACTGTAATTTCCACTAAAAATCCTGCAAAAGATACATTTTTAAATTTTCATTCGCATTTAACGCTTTTTCATAGAAATTTTCAGATTAAGTATGATCAGATACGCCCTTCATTCAACAAGGCTGGTTGGAGTGGATTTATTTTGATATATTTTCAAATTATTAATGAAAATGAGGATACGGGTTGTGGAAAATTATCTTTAACATAAGTTTTAGTGAGATAAAATTCTCATCAAATTCTCAAGAAACTAAATCAACCTTTGTGAAATCAAGACAAATTTCACCCAAATCTTGTTTATCAATTTCAATTTCACAGAATTGCGTCACTTCCAATAAATCAATTAATATAACATCAAACACACTTTTTTCCCAGCTGGAATCTTCTATTCTGATCACCAAATTGCATCATGCTTAATCATCTTATTGAGAAATGACCCCGTCACAATGTTTTCTTAAAAGCCCCAACGTAACTGAATATTTTGGGGGTTATTTTATCAAGCCAGGTGGCTTCCCTAATTATTTGTATATTCAAAGTTTCCCATGACTTTCTTGTTGGGGAGATTAATGCGTTTTTCGGAATTAGAGCCGGGCATTTTAATAGGAGGGAAATTTGATTGGGGGAGAGCGGCATCGTAATGTCGCGTGTCGATCGTCATTTTTTCGATTTTCTTTTGTTTGTATACTCACTCTCATGTCCGTTACAGCAATTCACAGTTCCATGGCGTTTTAATCTTCAAAGACGTCATTTGAATGGTGATTAATTCTTTCGTATATTTGGCGTTATGAATGTCTTGACTTACTTCGTTCCTATTGGAAGAATGTTTTTCGACGCAAGTGTGGGAATCGTGGCGATGTAAGCATGCCTGATGGACAGGTGATAATTTTCTTGGAATAATAGAAGAAATAACTATTATCGAGAGCTTTTTTTTGCTCAAAACCTTTTGTATGATTCTATCGTGAGTTTCTTTTGCTTAATCACTACTTTTACTCAAAAGGAAGAAAGAAGTGAAACTTTGTTATTTGTATATTCAGAGAGGTATCAATCATTATTACATGAAATATATCGGAGACTTCCAAAAGGAAAATATGAGTGACAAAAACCGAAGAAGAGTAAGAAAATTCACAAATTATACACATTAGAACATATGTGTCAATATAGATTGACAAGCGACTGGTATTTAATACAAATTTGGCAACACAAAATTGGTTTCATTTCTTCTTGGACTCGGATACCGCACGCTTATTACGTAGGTACGTAGATAATATGATGGGGTTTCTAATGGTATAAATTCCAGTCATTCACCCCCTAAATTAGTGTTTCACGAAATTTTGTCCGAGCCCTCTGTTAATCTAGCTTTGATACACACTAAACTACACATTTCAGTTATATTTAGCCTAACCTCGAATTATAAAAGCATTACCAAGTGCTGAGTGAAATTATTGGTATCACTATAACGAAAATTAATTCAAAATTGGAATAAATTGTATTAAATGAATATGCCTAATAATTTTTAATAAGACAGAAAAATATACGGTACAGGAAGGAGTAAAAAAATAGGGAATATTTGATGCACATGAACCTACAAAAAGGTAGAACGTGATGTATGTAATTTTACAGATGGTTTATCAAATAAATCATTAGCATAGATAATGGTAAGGAAGTATTACTAAAATATTTGTTGTATACTCTAAAAATTTTATGGATCTATGCATATGATTCGTGGCTTGGTATTATAAAAAATAAAAAGTGAAATGTTTCAACCAATATGCAAATTTGGGCATTATGGAGTATATCTCATCAGGTACCAGTTCTATTTGGGGTTTAAAAAACACATTTTTACGCTAGAAAATCTTAATATACTTTTTCATATTATAATTGGTTCCAAGCTTTATCTTCTCTTATCTACATCTACATTAATACCCTGCGAGCCGCATTCTAGCGTGTGGCAGGGGGTGTAAACACCAGTTGGAACTTGATAAAATAAAAATATCACCTCAAGAAATATTTTGTATATTTTCATTTCTTTTTATGGAACGTATTTCATAGGAAATTGATGAAGTTCGTGAGAATGTTCCCAATGTTTTCGAAGCTCATTTGATCGAGTGGAACAAATCTGCCGTCGTAGGACACCATTGATGCCTGACAGGTCCCTTATTCCCTATCTCGAAGGCAATTTTTTATCTACATCTCCGTCTAATTCTACGCATTAGAGTTAAGCTGTGCAGGTTTTCCCTAATCGAGGGGCTTAATGGGTTTCAGTTGGTGGGTTAATTTAACCAGGTTCCGTAAGGGTTTTCCGATGGTCGTGGGCAGTGCGGACTTGGTCCGCTGCTTTTAATGCGTGAGGGACGGATAGGAAATTAGGTGTGGCCTCCCCAGCCTTACTGAAGGAGAAGGAAAGGTAGGAAATGGGAATTCTAAAGAGGGTGTGTTCTTTCGGGGGAATCGTTGAAAAATTCAAACCTCCCACTCACGGCTTAATCCATTTTATCGGACAGCAGTATTTTTCGGATATTAATGACTCCATTGCGGTGGCCAACGTTACTCTGATGAACGCTGAAATAGAGGAATGATTGATTCCTCTCCTAGTTAGGCTTGACAGCGACCTGTAATGTAACCGTTGAGTACTAG
Organism: Sympetrum striolatum; assembly: GCA_947579665.1. Classification (NCBI taxonomy): domain Eukaryota; kingdom Metazoa; phylum Arthropoda; class Insecta; order Odonata; family Libellulidae; genus Sympetrum; species Sympetrum striolatum. The sequence goes on from OX388347.1 coordinate 44,009,340, forward strand.
TTGAACTCCAGTTTCCGAGTATAAATTTACGGAACTAAGGGAAACATTAGCTTTAAAAATCAGCGTGCGTTTCTTATACCTTTACGTGATATAATGATTTACAACTTGAAAATCTGACTCTCATCTGCATTCCATATGATAGATTGCCGTTGAAAAATGTTCTTTTTAAAGTTGTTTTGACAATTGATTCTCATCGGAAAATGTTTATATCAATGGAAATAAACTTTTTATGATTTTATCAAGTATGAAACGTAAATCGTACTGAAAGAAATATATCTTCCGAGAACAATGTTCTGAATGAGTTTAAAAATAAAAACGTGAATATACAATGGAGTTTTCATAGATTTAAATCTAGTACTCTCCTTGGAATAGTTATAAATAAATCTCTCAAAATATGAAAATTCAAATCGAATAAAAATCAAAATAATTCAAACGGAAATTAATTAAAATTCCTGGTTGTGATGAGATTTCAAATATCGGATTCCAAATTTGAGGCGGGATGAATATCTTTATCTTCATCATCAACTCAGGATATCATGTCTTAAAATAATATGCTCAATGTATCGCTCTTCACAGAATTATAACTTTATCAATTACTTAATTTTATCGTTACTTAATTATTGCACTATACGTTCCTTGAGTTACAGGTAAGATATCGATAAAAATTTGAAAGCAAGGAATGGCAAGATCTCGTAATTTTCATCTCACGAAGATCCAAAAGAGCAATTTCATTGATTACCACACACTAGTGATAGCTTAATTCATAATTCCAGTTTAGTTATTTATGTTCCAATCTTGCTATTAAAATTAAGCTTTATGAAATGCACACATATTTACAAGAATTTCAATGAATTGCAACCGTTTGCGTTTGATTTTGGAAGTTCTCAAGAGTACCTACGGCCCTAAATATAAAAGTTCTATTTTTTTCTATAGGCTTGTTACGTTTTAGGATTCCACTACTATATTCACAATACGCAGAATTAATATAACATGATCATCTTAAAAAAACTTAATTTCGTCACGAATATTGTAGAAATAACGTAACCTCCGTAAATATATACTACTACTGCCTGATCATAATTGATTTCTTTTATTCCATAGTACTAATGCTGAAAACCCTCTAATGCTGAAATACCTCAGATAAGGTAATGAAGTATTTCTGCGCATAAATCTCAGTTGAGATTATAAGAGCTGAATGACAGAACAATCTCGACTGCGAAGCCTCTCAAAGTTCTAATCGCAAGTAACATTATTGTTAACCTTTCTCGTAACTTCTTTCTAGAATGATTAATCTCTCTATCAAGTCGTAGATGATTGGAAGCCCCTTGAGTTAGGTCGATGACATTTCAGATAAAGTATTACTAGAAATTGATTTCATTTTCTTCCCGGACCTACAGAATCCTTATTGTACTGATGATTCTTATTCATTATTTTCTGGGCCTTCTTTCTTATTAAATCATATAGAGATTTGCTATTATTTCCTCAAAGAATCAATTGAAAATAATTTTTATATCTAGGGTAGAAAGCTCTTTATCTTCATCAATTATATTTTAGCCAAACTTCTCCTATGCGGTTATAAAGTGAGTATTAAAAAAGGTATTACGATTCGTTGCTCAATATACCAGTAATCACCTGACCTATATACGCAGGTATAGTAAAATGTCAATCTTCAATTTAAATAAACGATCTTCCAAAGTGCTTTACTTAGGTGAGGACAAAAAATTTGATATATAACTCCTACGTTACAATATGATGAGTTCATGGGCTTTTTGAAACGGATTAAATAAATAATTAAAATGTTAACTTTCACATTCAGTATTAATATAGTTCAAAAATTTCAATTTAGTTACGCAAGGAAACTCCCTTTCGTCAAAAGCTTCTAAACTAGAAACATATTATGTCACGGAAACGTTTTCTGACATATGTTAAAAATTATACGATTTTATATTTTACGATGTATTGTCCTTAATTTTCCATATTTGGAAATAAAACATTAGAACCTAAATTACTAATGCATTGCAAAATTTTTAAAGTTTTTAATAAATGCATTTTAATCTTATTCCATTAAGTATTTAAGTCATAAATATTTATATCGTTAGCGATGGAGTGTTGGGAATACGTGATTTATTATTATGTGTGAAATAGGAACTTGTGTTTAGCTTTGAAAGACAACGGAATGTATCATACCGTTACTCATATATTACCTTTCAAGGTTTGCGTAGAAAGTCCTATGAAAAATCGATATGAAACATTGTTAGCCGCACACTAAAAATTGCTTCATAATTACTCAAATGAAATAGGTTATGGAAGCACGATGCGTAACACGGAAGAGGCAGAAAGACACCCAACCACCGAGAACTCCCCACGCGAGAAGACGTACGGGGAGCATTTTCCATTCCATTTGAAACACGAACCCATAACCATTTAATCAGCCACCCCAATACTCCGATCCGCACGAGTGGAGAAAGTTCAATAAAACGGGTAAAAAAAGGCGGATGACCGATAGCGAAGAGCATTGATGGGGGAGAGAGGTCCATCTACAAGAATGTCTCTTCTAAAAAAGATACCCATCCCTCTCGGACAGGGGTCAGCTCCCCCCGGATGAAAGAAGAAACCCTCCCCCGGGGGACTCCATCACTTCCACCGAAAAAAACTTACCCCTCGTTCGAAAACAACCCACATCAACCCGCTTTCTTCCTCCCATTTCCCCCCCGCCACCCTCCAAATGGGTACGCTTTCGATTCTTGTAGTGCGTGCCACTCCGGCCTTTATATTTGGGGGCGTAATTCTCCCTCCGCAGGGGGATGGGTCGGGTGGCGGGACCATGAACCAAACCGAATGGCCAGCATACGGTCAGTGAGCCAATGAAGATGATGGGTCAGAACTCCCTTCCATAAGGAAGTTACCGCACACCGCAGGCTATGGAAGGTATAGTCTCAAAATAGCGACTGCTTTTCCATTTATTATTTGTGGAATTTTTCTCGGCTAAATGTTGGATGGCGTGAGTTCCCAGCCCGGCATATTCCGATGATGAAGTTAAGGGAGCCCCGGAATATGGTTATATATATTGCCGGCAGGTCGCATGACGGGCAAAGTGGGCGCGGGTGTGTTTTATCCATGATTTATGGTTCATGAATGGCCGTATTTACGTCCGGTTGGCAATTACTGCGGTTGGAATACCTCTGTTGGTCTGTGGAGACTCTTAAAAAGGTTATCCTTCTCGGGCGTGTCGTGAAAATAGCTTCTCCATAATGGTTTTTTATTGAGGAAAATTGACGAAAAACAACGAGGGCTTTATGCCTGAAACGGTCTTACAATTCGATGAACCTTATCCAGCGTTTTATAAATTACTTTAACCATTCGTGATCAATAACCTCATGGTCCCAGGTTATAAAAGATCAGTAAGAATGAAGATTGTCATCTCAATGTTTTTTTAAAAGTTCTTCTCCACGAATTAAGGCTGCTAATTTCACCGGTTGAAAGAGGCAGATTATAAATTAGTCAACATTAAATTTTAGTACCAGAATCATCACATTTGTATTTTATAAGGATGGAGACTTTGGGAGTGCACTAATTCCAAAATATGTGAAACTATGTTGAATATGAGTAAATATTCGCAGTGGTTCGACCCATAGACACTGCTGATCTACGCAGGAGTACCTATTAATTTCTTGTTTTTTCCTGATGTAGATTACATAAACCATTCCTACGAAAGAAACTGCTTGTTATGAAATATTTAAACTGAATTCTCATTCATCCGCCTGGTCCCTATGAGTAGAGATTAAATAAAGGAAAACGCATGTGAACTTGACATAAATAAAATACTTCATCAAAGACGATAAAGATAATAAAATTTAACGTTTTTTATTAGATGAAGATAAAATCCATAGCGTGGCCACAAAAAATTAAATTTTGGTAAAGCAAACTTAGAAAATACCCTACACCAGTGAGTACTGTGAAGTTTATAATTCAAGCATAAATAACCATTCATGACCTAATTGTTGCTTTACAGTCACAATTAATATTATTTACTCATTTTTACAAAAAATTCAGAAAATTACTACCATTCGAGTTTGATTTTTAAATCCCTCAAATGTTATTTTTTATAAATTTGAATTTAAATGCCGTATTTCATGGTATTTAGTATCTCGTCTTAATGGAGACTTTATTTTATATCACCGGTTCTGAAAACCTACTTATGCTGAAACTCCTCAGATCAAGCGACGAAGTATCTCTGGAAATTAAATTGAGTAGAGATTACAAGACCTGGATGTCACAACCATCTCGACTGCGAAGCCTCTCAAGATTCTAAACTTATGTCTTCGTATTATGAAGAGACATTCCTGTAATTCCCTCCCAAGGATATCTCTAACCAATCATAGACAGCCATAGTGTCTACTTTCCCGGGAGTTCCTTACGTATTCCGCTCACATGTAAACTACATTATCCATTTATTAATCCAGATGTTTAATAAATAAAATTTTATCATTCCTTTCCTACAGCATCTTCTTTCTTCTTAGTTGATCGCATGAAGACGTAAGTAGAAGCAGTAAGATATTCCGTAATAAACGTGGGGTGCCCCAAACCGACACTTTCCCTGAATTTTTACTACAATTTTTCATCTTCCCATACCCAAGGAATCGATTACATGTCGAAGCAGATGGTTGAGGAATGACGCATAGTCTCTGGACCTTCTCAATTTTGCACCCATGGACGATAATTCCACCGCGTGGAAGGGGACGAAGTCTTATTGAATTTATCGCGGATGTGACGTTCGGTTTAGAGCCAGGGCGCCTGCATCCTTTCCAAATTAGATTACATAAAACTGTTTACCGCAATGTGGTCTTGGAAAGAAAATGTCCTAGCTTATTGAATGCTAAAATACACCAAACAGATATTTCATATGGATTGAAGCTCAGTAGACTGTTTTATATCTACGTTGTAAACTGTAATAACTGCCAATTTATAAACAAGCAACCTGTACAAATACTATTTACCTCTTAATTATCGCTTCACTCTCCAAAACATTTAACAGTCTCAAGGTTTTTAATGAGACTCTTATCAAGAAAAGGAAAATTGGAACACGGCTGTTAATGAATTAGAGGTTTAAAATCTCCAATAACCTTCTTTGCTGACCCTCCGCAACTTCTTCGCCGTAATTTGGGGACAACGGTTCTCTGGACTTTCCTGTTACTCTTATCAGCAAAGAATGATATTCTTATTTAACGGATTTTAATTTGACATGATCGTATTAAATCCTAATGTACATTTACTTCATCCATAAGGATTACTTAAAATACTGTAATTTAAATTATAATTCGATATTCTTACTAAATGCATGAACACGAGTTATTATAATTATCAGCGCGTGCATGCAAATGTTTACTCTTCCTAAGTCTAGCACCAGAGGTAAGTTAAAGAAATTAGATTAGCAACATGTACTTGAAGAATGATGATAGAATGACAAATTTAATATCAGAGCGTTCTCAAAATTAAAAAGAACTTTTTTATTCGAAATTTTGATTTTCATCAACTAGAAATGCTAAAAGAGGAATAAATTTCACACGATTCTCTTTGAGATCTCGCTAGAACTCAACTTCACGGTCCGGCTTAAGAGTTAAGTCTCGCCATGCATTACTCGATTGGAAAATTTTTTCTTTGAAGTTGAAATGGAATGGACAACAAAATTTTCCGTCTACAGAGAAGGAAAGGATCGTTTGTTATACTTACGATAACTAATGCTTTTACTATGTTCAGTATTAATATTTTACGACGTAATAAATATAATGTATCTATATATAATATATATATAAATTGTAAAATGAAGTTTCGATAAAAAAGGAAGAAAGAAAAATAATTCGAGTGCCTTCGAAACTATACAATCATCCATACATGAGTCTTTATTGGGCAAAATTGGGAGTAGGAAGTCCCATCTTCCATTTAACACTTAAGTTTCATAACTATATGCAACGAGTACTTTAAATTTAAATAAATCTTATTATTTATATCAAATATGACCTCCAATGGAACACAGTTAACTGAATTAGCCACTAGGGGAGGGTTTTATAACGCCAGATAGAAATGTATGCAAAGAATTCCTGAGATTTACAGGAAGACCTAATTTCTTATAACGAAATACAACAAGATGTCTATCTCAACTACTTATTCTTAATGATACTAATTACTCTCTGCAAATCGGACTGTCATTGTAAGCACCCTACAAGTTATACGTTGGGGACAGATTTCTTCTCTATAAATTAGTAGTGTGCATGCAATAGGTATGTGCTAAGATCAAGACAATTACTAAAATATTTAATTCAAAGTTCTTTGGTTGAGACTGATGGGAAGTAGTACTCGCTCTGAATTAAATACTTATTTAATGCAAGAAAATGAAATAAAAAGAATAAAAAATGAAAAAAATTGAAACTTATTCATTGGTAACCAATTGAATGTCTGACTTTTCAACTTTGTCTGACAATGATTAATTAACATACGAGATTTCATTGAACGTGGTTGATCGGAGGGAAAATCTTATTATTTCATTTAAATTGTATCGGATGGCGTAAGCAACTGGAGAATTCTGGCTCTTAAAGCAAATATTAATGATTATACTTACAAAAAGTTTTGCTAAAAAATTTAAGAATCAATTTAATTTTTACCGAATTTGTTCGCAATATTGAAGAAAATACGTATCCCTCGGGATGATAGTAGACGTACATCTGAGCATTTCATAACCTGAAAGACCCACCGAAACACGGAAGAGGTGGCAGCTACAGTCATTAGAATTCCACGCGCCATAGGTTCATCGCCCTCAATATAACATCATATACTCGACTCTGTTGTGAAACACCTGCCCTTTCATTTTCAACTGCTAACATTCTCTCAGAAAACGTAAAGTAATTCGTGGGAGGAGGCGACAGGGTGATGAAACTTTTAGCAACTTCCTGGTATTCCTCAATAAATTTTACTTTAGTTGAAACACGAGCGTCAAATCTCACGAAGTTAGAAAAGTAATAAGAGATGGTTGGTGCACAAACAACAACAGGACAGGAGGGGTACGCTGAGGAGGGTGTTTGCAGTCTTGAGAAGCGGTAGCAGGCTATTCTTCGAATTAGGTGAGAATATATGCTTTCATTCCGATGCTTTATGAAGGTAGGAGGAAACCTTGGGAAGAAGGGATGTTAATAAATGTTCCGATTTGAATTACTGCTGGACACAACTTCAGGGAAGCATATACTTTCCAGACTTACTCGGGTATTTAATTCTACCAAAAGGATTCTACAAACAAGGAGATGAAATACTATCATTGAATTGCACTAAAATGACTGCTGATGGGTGAGACTGTATAATATAAATGGCCTTTGGATCTTCCTCCGGAGTTTTATACATACTATATATCTTTACCTTATATTGGTATTTATATCTCCAGTTTATTAGCTTTTTTGACTGTCCCCAATAAATTTAGGAACAAAAGACTACCAGAGAAATAAATTTATTCACAAAAGAAGTATAGAGTACTTTCTTTTACTATGAATCTACGCAAGAATAAACCTACCTTAGTGGATTTTACATGAACCAGAGCTTAAAAATACAGCAAACTAAGAATACTACTTAGATATGATAAAGAATTATATGTAGTGATGATGTGTATCGTAATGGTTTGTATAGTATTCATGAAACTTTTCGTAACTCAAGGTTTAAATTTATTTGGAAAAGAATGTGATTCAGTTCCGAATGAATTTATTCTGTCTGATAATACGAGCTCAAATACGAGCTTCGAAAGTAATAGTTAATTTTATGAACATTACGAATTCAAATTTTAGGAACCAATGATGGGATTCATGTGATTGAACATGCTAGCCAAATATTATCATAAATCAGCCCTCAATCACGCTACATAAGATTCAGACACGGAATAATACATTACTACTTGAAGTCATTCATCTAAACTTTGTTCTTTGAACACTTTCCTGCAAGTTTTCCTATCCCTCGTTCTACCTCTATTCTTCCAGTACTCAACATAATACAGACCTTCAATAACAAATTCATCTCAACATCTTACCCTCATCTTAACAAATACCCCTCCTTATCTTTACCAACTCCATTCAATACTCTCTCTTTACTGACTCAATCCATCATCTGCTTCGCCTCTCTTTGCTCTTCTTCTTACGCGTCACCACTCCATACCTATTCGCAACATATTTTCTATCCTTCGAGTCAATACACTCAGTCTCTTTTTTCCATATATCTGCCTTATTCTTGCCCATATTTGCAGCCTTCTCCCTCAGAGGCCGTGCTTTCCTCATCTCGTAATCTCGCCTCCAAAGCTGTTTTCCCAAAAAATATTTGCTTTATACCTATATTCTCGGAGACTCTCGCATACTCGGTTTTCCACTATAAATTTTTCCCTCATCCTCTTACGTGGAGAGGATCTCTACGCCTCTAGATACTTTTCTATATTCATTCGATATTTTTAGGCGTTGATCTCCATCTCTTTTCCTCCCGATACTTTCTATTATCCCCTCGATTCTATTTATGTCTCGCTCTGAATTTGTTTCGCACCGTTTGGAATTTCCTTTGAAAATTGTTTCCCGGCAAATGTTCATCCCTTTCCGGCGAAAATTTTTGCCGCGCTCGGCTCTTTTGTCTTGGCCGCTTTATCGCTGGCTGTCGGGTTTTCGTCACGAAAAATTCTGGGCTTTCGACATCCAGTCAAACTTGGTTTTATTAAACAGTCGTCTTCTTTCAGATAGGAGGCTTTGAAGCGTTCCGCGATAGAAACGGGTTTTTTCAAAGAGTTGAGGCTTTTGGAAATATATGGCGTGCAAAATCGTGCTTCTAAATTCTTGTAAGGTGGCGTTTTCAATGCTTTAATTTTGAGTACATATATTTGAAGGACTATTCTAAATCATTTTATGCTTTTCGTACAGTGTATTCCTGGGTATTTGACTCGGTGACCGGTGAATGAACAGTTTAGACCACGAAAAAAGCTTGTGAAACTTATCGGACTAGATCGGATGCTCGGATGAGAAAATAACTCACGGTAAAAACAGCAGAATAAGTTACGCTGGGCGTATAATTTGTTTAAACGTATAATAGTACTATCGTACCACATATCTTCATGTTCATTCAATAGTTTCCATTACATATGAATCGCCTTGATTTTGGCAAAAAATACCGATTTTAGATACCTATGTAATCCAAACGTAGCAAGTGCAAAACGAGGTGCCCGAAAACTGAAAGCGTGAGAACAACAAAAAAAAAATGCTGTTATCAACGACCTTTGTAAGCATTCCTTCTTGGAGAGGCAACAGACCGACTCAGCTTATAATAATTAGTACAGGAAGGTAATTATGAGTAATAATAAGAGATAAATTAGCAATATACTTTTATACCTTTTTGCTAAGAATTAACAGCCTAACTCTTAAATGGAAAGCGTAAACAACTAACTCCCGAATGTACTGAAATCTATGATACGGAGACTTATAATTATTTTTTTAACTATTACGTCTTATATATAGATGAATACGATATTTTGATAGTTACTTTAAACAAAGATAAGATCTGAATAATTTAAAATCTGATTAAGAAAGCTATTTGTTTCATAAATTAAAACATTCTCGTATTTCAGCACACTCTGAATTGCTGTACACTGATTTCTCTTAGATTCCAGCAAAAAAATCTCCCACTCGGTAACATTTAATGTCGTGGCGGTCCTTCGTGTAGCGGACTAAATCATCGGCGAGGACTTCGTAGATTCTTCACTCCTTAACGCATCCATTTTACGTCCATTCACCATTTTCCCCATCTCCTAATCCATTCCGTTAATTCTCACCGATGCAGAAAGACCTCAAAACTTTGAAAGCTCAAGTCTTAAATGCTTCCGAATTCTTCCCACCCATTCGATCCTTCCAACCCACGTTCATTCATTCCCCCATCGAACCCCACTTTCAAATTTTCATCCCCGAAAACACTTCTCTAAACTTCTCTCTCGCGAGGGTCCTCAGCCCACCATCCCTTTCTCAGCTTATAATTATCCTTAATTCACTTCTACTCTGGCAGTCTATGGAGAGGGGAGAAAATAAGACATTCGCGAGCGGACGTCTTAAGCGAAAAAGGGTTGGGTGGAGAGGTTCAAACTATACGGCGTAGCCAAATCAGTCGCAAGCCATCATAAGGTATGATTCTTGAGCATTTGTGCATAAATATTTAAAATCGAACTTGATTAAAAAAATACAGGCCAAAAAATAGCCTTAAAGATGGTTTTGCATGGAAAGAAATACATCTAGGAAACTTCCGAAAGCGAAACCAAAATGATAAAATTATAACGCCTCTAAAGTGACATGTCTTAAGGTTCTCATGAGATTACTTAGTGGTTAGAGTAACCGACCTGCTTTTGTAAAATCAGAGCTAATCTTAAGGTCCTGGCTGATGTTAATCGTTTTACAGGAACTACTGTTTAGCTAAAGAGTAATCAATCATATTAGCACTAGCTATATTAAACTTCAAGTATCGTTGATACATCACGAAAATAGGAAATTAATTCACCTCGAACAAAAAGGAACACACGACGTTTTTCAGCCGAGTAAGATATGAATATAGCCTAAGTTTACATTAATTTAAAGCCATCATCGCAAACTATTTAGCTTTCTTTGTTCTATCGACCAAAAGTTCTAAACTATTGGATTGAAACCTAAACATGTTTAAATATTTAATAATATCCAATAATATTAAGAGAATAACGTAAGGTATGATTACGCACAGTAAGAATGAAGGTTAAATAAAAAAAACATAATTCTACCTTGAAAAGAGGTTCATACATTGCTTCCCTCGATCTCTTGCCGGAGGTGTCATCTGCATTGAAGCCGTCAGATGGAATTTGATCTGAACTTTGAATCATTCTTCTCACACAGCGTGTAGTTTCCACATTCCCTTTTGCAGTCAGTAAGCAAAAGTCAATCATTCCAATGTGAGCAGTTTTTGTTAAATTGATGAAGAAAAATCGAAGAAGTTATTATTAACACTCAAGCTACTGCGATTGTTCAGTTTTTCGAGTAATAATTATTTATCCAAATTTTAGGGTTTCCCGTACTATCAAAACTCAAGCGTAGATTAGTTGAAACAACGGAAACAGCATATAGCAAAATACGACACACAGTTTCATTTACCCGATAAGATATTTGAACAGCAAATAGTATTTGGTAATTTCTTGGAGTTTAGAAAATGCAATAGTGTGTCCACAGCTTTCTATGTTTTTACACACTTCGAAGCAAATTATCAATTTTCGTTTAATATTGCTTTGTAGCGCCTTTAACATCCGAACTCAAACTTCATAATCAACTCATTATTTTTCACTTGCATAAACTTCCAATAGTTTGCTAAATAATAACTATAATGTGCACACAATTTGTTGTATCTTCAGATGCTTCAATAACACGTTTTATAACATTTTGAACCTTATGTTTTACAAACGGTTTCACTCTAACACTAGCCCTGGCTGAGTGAAACCGTGAAATGTCTCCATTATACTACGGTAGTTTATATTGCAGATAGAAATTATAACGAAGCAACTGACCCTCTTACATATTTCTAAAATTCTCCCTTTGCGTCACTCCTTTCCTATTTACAGTACGTTTCCATCATTAAAGCTTAGATGAACCTTTTCGAATCTTATTCGGGAATTGTTTGATCGATGGTTAGGGAAAATACTCGCGCTGAGAATTCAGGACGACCAAAGGTAATGATCTGATGATATAATTTAGAGTTCTAAAGAAAATCTACAGCGGTATGCTACGTTAAACCTTATTTACAATACTTGCAAGGTAGGTTAGTGAGAGGTAATCAAATTACAACCGTTTAGTGTCTCACTTGGACAGAATACTTAGAAATAATTCATTCCAATAAAAGATTCAATTGAAAAATTAATTTACGAAATGGATTTCAACAGTATTAATAATAATAATAAAACGACTTTATTCGGGCGAGATTAAGGCTAAAAGTCTTCCATCTAACCTATCGTCATAAAATAAATAAATAATCAATTTAAAGAGATAGTATGAAAAAATATGAGAAGAATTGTGGATGAAAATAACCTAAAAAATTATCTACCGCAGGAAAACACCCACTAAGAAGGGGAATGTAAAAAACTTGTGAAAATAGTCCTATAGTCATAACTAATAAGATGGTAAGAAACCTGATTAAATTTTATAAATACACTATCAATAGGTATACATAAGATATGCATCATCAATATGCATAAACACGTTGACATTTAAATAAGTGTTAACCATTTACATGAGAATATAAAATAATAAAAATGAAAGATATTGATAAATTCACAACTGTTCAAAACAATAATACACAGATCTAGGTATGCATATTTTAGAACATAAATATCATACATCCAGTATATAGTCAATATTACATAAGATATTATCACAAAGTAGGGGTAGGAAACGGGAAAGAAAAAATGTTTATTACTGTGATAAAGAAGAGAGAATTTTATTTACAACAGCAATAAGTATGTGCAAAATGAAGACAAAGGTACAATTCAATGGTTCTACCTAAGATGATATTTTGGCCAATTTAATCCCTTCCCCATCAAATTACTTGTTAGGAGAATTTTCCTCACCGTGCCGAGAAAATGAGGAGATAATTTAGATACTGAATCCTATGGACCAAAAACAGCCAGTCAAGGAAAAACGATATTGAAACTAGGAGGCATTAAACTATATTATGTTGGATCGAAATCTTGAACATTACTTTTGGCAACGTCGTTGTCGGAGTGGATATTGGAGGAGTCCCATCTGTTAGGGCTCTTACGAAATGCATATGGAAGGAGCTAGATCAGCGAATCTCGGAAACTTCCGAGAAGAGAGCAAAGTTGGTTAAGAAAGCAGTTGGAGGAGTCGTAAGAAAAAGAAGTAGAATATTTTGGAGGAAGAAAAGCATTGGAATATGAGAAGAAAAGAGGGAGAAATAGGGAACGACAGAGTTTAAGAGAGCTTTTGACAGATTTATACCCGTAGAGAAGAGTAATATTAGGCATTTAGAAAATTAAAAATAAAACATAAGAAACCATCCAAAGAATCTACCGTGAAAAATTGAGGGAATGTCATTTTTCTCGCAAACACATCTCCACAGATATATGAAGGCAATAATTCTTAAAAGCAAGCTTTTTTGTTATTTGTGGTAACAGGAGGGCGGGATATTTTAATTATTAATTTGAATATCAATACGTAGCGATCAATTTGATTCATATATAATACAGTTCGGGTATCAAAATCTTACACTTAGCATATTCCAAAATGTTTTAATCTAACCTCCTGGTGAAAGTCAATGTGCGAAATGATTTAAGCTGTCAAAGCACTTTTAACAATACTACTACTTCTATTTAATCTAACCGTAGCATATCTCATCTTCAATATCATTCTGTGTGATTTATGATTCCTAGTGAGAAAGGCTAAAAGTTTGAATTTACGTTACTGCATTTTAATTAATTTACAGGAAAAATGCTCGAGATAAGGTGTTATATATCCCAATGGTGATTTGGACGATCCAATGATATGCTTAACGTAAGAGACAAGAAGGAGATTATGTTATAAATCACTATCCTTACTCAAAAAAACTTCGTACCTGACGTACAAAATAAAATTGTTCATCATATTTGTTTATATCCTTCCACACAACTATTAGGAGTACAATTTGTGTTATCACTTTCCTTAACTCAAGAAAATTTAGCTTTCTAAGAGCAATATAGCTTTAAAAGAAGTAAGGTAACGTATGGAATATTTACAAAGATTTAAAATAACACTTCTTTCGTAAGTATCATTCAATCAGATTATTCAAAATTGGAATTACGATTATTTTCATGTCTAAGGGCTGCACTGTGAATAAGTAATGCTTGCCGTATCCAGGATTCGAACCTGGGTTATTACCAAATGGTTCAGCCAAAACCCAATGTCCTAACCACTAGACGGTCAAAGCCAATCAAGCAAACAAATTAATCACTATCGATAAAATATATTTACAAACACAGGGTGTCCCAAAAAGTAGTGAATATCGGAAGAACAGGGGTAGAGCTCCTCTTGGGCTACTCGAATAACCCCACTTTTGGTGTATGCTTTTCATTTGTTTTCGAGTTACGAAATTTTTTCGTATTTTTTAAAAAAGTACGCGACTTTCAGGACATTTTTGTCATGTCAACGTAAATAGTTAAGATAGAGAGTTTTCTCTCTTAAATAACTAAAAGGTTGCTTTAATGGACGCAAAAACTTTTGTAGTCACAGTTGCTTCTATTCAGTCAGAATTAAGCTTTAAATTAAAAACAAATGTGACGTCATGAATTTGATCAAAATCTTCAAGGCCAATTTTAAAATAGTCACAAATATTTTTTTATAGGTGACTACTTTAAAACTTGCACAATTTAACAGCTATTTAATACGAATTTTTTATTGAACAATATTTACGGCAACATTTAAAAATTAGATTTATAACATAGTAAGTCAAAGATTCTCATTTTTAAAAGACGAGTCAAATCCTCATTGTAACTCAAATTGGTGTTATTTAGGTGTTTAATTATCTACATAACTACGTAACGTTTTTCTCATTGCCATTGGTTAGGCACTCTCCGGTGGTAAGAAAAAATACCACTTCACCTTATTTACTAGGCAAAACTTGGTTTAAGTCATCAACAATATCCCTCACGAGTATTACAAAGTACGGACCATTGTTGGCAGCCGCGGCGTCAGAATCAGAAAACGATTGTGAAATTAACATCAATTGCATACTCTATTAGACTATTCTCCATACTAAATAATATTTATTTAAAGTAAAGACGAGGTATGTGGTGACTTTTTCATACATAATTGCACGTTGATACACTTAATAAAAGCATTAATACCACCCCGAATTCCATCGCCTTAAAACGCCATGAAATCGTCGCTATCATCCGCGTTTAAATATTTATGGCTACTCTAAGGAATTAAGCCAACGTTTTCTACGCGATTAACGGCGGAAGAGTTACGAGAGAAACCAGGCGCATTTTCATTTTCACGAGGATATTTTATGTAATAAGTAACGGGCCATTAATTTTGCAAATTTACTCTTCCCAATTTCTCGTGCCCAGAGGCTTATGCATTGCGCCAGGGAGAAAAATCGCGAAATATCGTAGGAAAAAATGTTTTGTCCCGTTCCACGAGCCAATTTTCTTCTACTTTTCAGAGGCACGAAACACGTGTGCGTGGCAAGATAATGGCAGCGGCTCCATAAAATCGTGCATGTATCTGATGAATAACACGAGGATAATAAACCATCCGCGGCGAAATTAATGTCCTTCTTGGAAAATCGTGAATAAGTTAAAGCAGCGTTTCCTCCACGGATGGAAGTAGCATTCCGAGGAAAAAACTTTCATTTTCGGAGATTAAATATTTTTGGCGAATCCCAGGGTATTTCGAAGGCAGAAGAACTTGGAAAAGAATTTTACGGCAATTTATAAATTAGAGAGGGACATTATACAGGAGGAAAAATGCCGAGATATTTCAATGCTAGTGGTGACTGTAAAATATAAATAATGCAGAGATATATATTATACAAAGGTTGAAAGTAGAATTTCGGCATTTCGAAGAGTATAAGCGTCATTTTTGTCCTATATAATTTTGTAATAAGGCTACATTTTCTATTAATTTTATTTATTTATGAGTTAAATTAACCGCTCTTATGTATGTCCAGTAAAATTTTATGACGTTAACAGTGTTTTATATATTATTATTCTTTATTTATGTACATATCTATAATACCATTTGCACTCATTATCTAGGAAAAAAGAAATTTGCGAAATCTAATCAGGCTTTTTTGTGCAGTACCGAACTCAATATCTTAACGGACGTTTCAAAACTCTAATGGACCGAAAAGAATGATCCTGAAATATTATTTTCTCTTATTTTCAATAAAAGGCCCAAAAAATATAATTTCTTGGAGATGGCTTAGATTTTTAATTTAGTAATTCGATAAATTTATTTATAATATACATCCCTTAATCAAAGCATTTGGTCTCTAATAGCGGAAGGATAGTGGTTAAATCGACAACCGTATTGTATAGAAAGGTACAAATTTTATGACGTTAACACCGTTCTTTAGATAATGACACTCTAATATTTATATTTGCATAACTGCAATAAAATTTACACCCATTGCAATGGCAACAAAAATTTATCGAAATCTAACCTGGCTTCATTGTAATGTACCGAACGCATTATTGAGTATTAATGGATGTTTTAAAACTCTAATGGAAACCGAAAATAAAGAGCCTAAAATATTATATTCTCTTATTCTCAAGAAATGTGCTAGAATCTAATTTCTTAGTAGATGTGTTAGATTTTTACTTTCTCCCTATACGTAGTATAGAGAAAGTATTGTATTCGCAAAAAAATTCGACCTCCAGATTTTGACGGAAATAGATGTTTTGGGGCCCATAGAGCATGTTTTAGCTATTTTCCCGAACATGTCTGTCTGTGTGTCTGTCCGTCTGTGGTAAAAACATTTTGTGGGCGCTCTATCTTAAAAAGTTATTATCCGATCAGTTTCAAAATTCATATTTAGTATTTTCCTAACAATGCCAAGACTTGATTAGTTTTTTGTGAATATCGCTTAACCGGAAGTTGCGGTTTATCCGGAACAAAATTTCGTTTCTTAAATATCTCCGGAAAAAATGCAATGTAGGTATATACAATTACACACAAAAGTTGTAGATAATGTACTTTACTGCAACTTTTGTATGAAACATTTTTTCGTAACACTGATTGTTTAGGAGTTATTCTTGAATAATGGTTAACTGGAAGTTGTTGTTTAACCAGAAATGGAAGTTTTTATATTTATCTCTGTCAGAATGCAATGTAGGTATATACAATTATGTACCAAAGTTATAGATAATGTTTTTTACTACAAATGTTGTATGAAACATTTGCCTGTACCACTCATTGTTTTGGAGTTTTTTATATATTACAAGCATAGGCTTCTGTTTTCAATAAATACGGAGAAAGTCATGTGTTGGACGTATCATATTTTGTAAATTGATAATCTTATATATTGATTCCTCAGATAGAAGCAAAGCATTCGGTCACTAATGGCGGATTGATTGAGGTTTCAATTGGCCTCCGTAATGGACAGAAAGGTAGCAACAAGGCCCCAGAAAGAACTTGTTTTTAAATGTTCAGAAGAAAGGTCGGTTAGAATTACTGAGTTAGGAGAGACGGTGGTAAAGGAACAAGAAACTGATCAATGAGTTGAAGAGCAAAGGAGTGAACAAATCGAAGGGTGAATTCCGGGAAATAAATAGCCCATGATAATTGGAATCGAATGTCAAGAAGAATGAGAGAGGGAATTCTCTGAGAGATGCAGTGGGGAGGCTTGATTAAGAGTGAAGAAGAGAACCTCTTCGGAAGGTGCAAGAAACAAGTAACTGATGAAAGGGTTGGGAATAAGGAGCTGAATGGATGAAATATTTAGAAATTTCCCCCGAATCCTCTCCCCTACCGCTCGTTCCCTCCCTCCCCCACCTCCCTCAGTGGAAGCTTTTTGACTTTCCGAGTTTCTTAAAGTGTTTTCCCAGCTGGCGAAAGCGTTTTGTGTGCCGAGCATTAGAATTCGCTCGTAATTGCTTTCAGACTCATCAGGAGCTTGCTTGTAATCAGTTTTTCCACCGCTGGTGGATCAGCGGGATTTGATTTTGCGAGCACACTCTGCTAATGGCGTCGGATTCGGTAATAACGGATAATCACTGATGAAAGGGATCCTCTTCGTAGTTGCATTAGCTGTTTTCCACGAGGAACTAGTCATATTTCCTCCTCAAGAGGTTTTACACGTGGCAGAAGTTTTGAACAATTTGCTCTCGGTTAACGGGACCTAATATTCAACTGCTCGAATAGTTTATTTCATGTTGTCTTGACTCGACTCGGATTTTATTTCTCCTGGGAGAGATGTAACCAAACGTCTCCCTCTTCCCCTCCCCCACGGCTCCCAGGACAATTACAATAAATAATTAAGCAATAAATAGAATAAATTCAACAAATATAGGGGGAAAACAAAAAACACGCGGGTAAAAATATAAGTTAAAGCATAGTAGTTGATTAAAGATGCATACATTCACTATACACGGATAAAATACGTCCACTTCACTTTACAACACCCATTCACAGCTCACACTCAACTTCAACACTCGCACTACATAACATCATAACTTTTAACAAAATATTTAACAACATTACCCCTGCTGCTCAACATCCGCAGTTCCATTGGCAGCAGTTTGTGGAGTCTGGCGAAGGTCTGCCGCTTGCTATGAGATTTATCAATTAAGTTTTAGTTCCAACAGTTAACGAACGCGATATCTGAGAAGAATCGACTAAACGTTACAAGAAAGTTTCACAAAAATAATATATAATTATAATTAAAGAATATAATGATAACTATTTCAAGTCGTAGTCCCCGCAGTCTATCAGAGAACCTAATAGAGTAGATTAGAGGGTTAGCGTTCATTTAGGTAGCCTAGCAATTAACGTTGTTAATAGTTACTCTATTCAAATATCTAAGGAAATTTCGATATCTAAATATTAACACAAATCAATTGAAAATTTAAGATAGCATGTGTCTACGGTTAATTTTATGAAAAAATTTAATACTCACTCAAAAAAATCATGTTCGGGTTCAAACCCGTTTCATGCAATCGTGCAACTCTCACTTCTCGAATACCTTTCATTTCCCGACTACTTATGTAATTTACGGCATTCAACTCCGACCCAATTCCTTTGCCGTTGTTATCGTCTTGGTCACAGAAAGACTTTAAACCGACTTAAGAATCTCTACTACGCAGGATGGAAGGTGACCTTAACAAAACTTCTTACTGCCCGACTTGAAAACGCGGAGGCTTATAGGATTGTTGAGGATTCCCGTTCCAAACTTTCATGACGGAGGTTTTGGTGGGGAAAGACTAGGTAATGCCCAACACTCACATGTGGCAGTGAGAGTAAATGTGAGCATTTCCAACCATAGCAGAGCAAGTTATGGAAGCGCCTGAAGGAAATTCTCGGAGATGTGTTGAAGGCGATGAACTCCGTATTCCATCTAAATGCCGACCCAATCACAGTAATGGTAAAATTTGTTTCGCAGCTTTGGTATAGGTAAATTTTCTGTAACTTCCTATATATATTAAGACAGAATCGTGTCCGTCCGTCTGTCCTCAAAAAAGGGATGTAACACTTTTAGCAAAATCTGAGTCTAAATTCAATCTCCCGCAAGGATTTTTAGTGCGCTGGAGGCGGACGGCCTGCACGCACAGGCGTGCAAAAATTTAAATTTTTTTTGTTGAGTTTAGAGGTGCAAAACGGGCGAAAAACTGGAAAAAAATCGGGAAAATGAGGGCAGTGGGAGACGTTTTCTTTTGGGATGACGAACGCCGCTTACCTATCGCTTGCGCGTCATTTAACATAGTTAATTCTTTATCAGTTGATCTCACTGCTGAGGGTGAGGTCCCGACTTTGCGGTCTCTGACATTATCTACTTTTTCAGAATCTTTGACGAAGGCCTCGAATACCTTTCGATGCTACCCCATCAAACGTAAGGGAACTAACCTGCCTGCGGAGCAGGCAATAGGCAACTGCTAGTCCGCGAATTTTAAGGATATTTTCAGAATTCGAAAAAAGAGAGACTAACTTGTATATTTTCCTCAGTTTTATTATCCACTACCGATTCCAGCGTATAATCACCATCACCAGGTGATGATGATGCCTGATTCCTCCCTGTCTGTCTCTCTTCTACCGTTATAATGGTTTTCCACAATATGAGGCAATCCTCCGTGGATTTTATTTTCAGAATTAAATAGAATACGTCAAGAAAAAAACCTCTGCATAGAATGTGTACATTCTATACAACAGAGCTTCAGAAGCTAAACAGTGTAGTTAGGTGATTTGCAGGTTAGAAGGAAAACACAGTGGTGGCAATGAATGCTTTTGAGAGCTTTAGGCGGGTAAAGGACAAGAAGTTGCCGTTTTGAATTAGAAGTTACTGGAATCGAATAAACATACTCTTGCCCTATTTTATGGATCTCTGAGGTTGCTTTATTTTATGACTCAACTAGATCGCAGATGAGAATGGGTATGTGTTTGAATTTCAAGCGAGTGAGTGAAAAGAAGGGATTCTTTCAAAATCAGAGGGTACGGAAATCGAACAGAAATATAGCTATGCCCCATTGAAAAATTCTTCGAGGTTGCGTTGGCTTACGGTTGAAGTTGTTCACAGATAAGACAGGGTATGTTTAGAAACTTCTAGCAAGGGATTGGGTAGAATGGTACACAGAAGAAATGCAATGTACCAGATTCTAAGAGAGAAGTCACCTTACCTAGTTCATTCGAAAAATTCTATAAATTTAGAAGACTCCATCATAAGCGCGATATGCGAAGGCGTTCTTCATGGCAGAACCAGTTGTGTTTCAGAGTAAATCCAAGAAGGTGTACCACTTCTCTTGTGTGGTTCGCCAAGAATAGAGATTTTAGACTCCCTAACCTACCATTTGTTTGGATTCCTGAAGGAATACCAAGGAATTTAGACTATCCATTGTGCATATTCAATGCTTAACATCAGTTCTCTTCATTTTATGGAAAACGCTCTACAATGATTTTTATTTAATAACAGGTTAAATACTACTAAGCAAGTAGTTGTATCTTAGTAGTGGTAGGAGGAGAAAGGTAAGGAAACCAGGAGGAAGAGAAATAAGGAAGAGGAGAACAAAGTAGAGGGGAAGATAGGGTGGAGGGTTGCAGAGAATTAGGGTGGAATGCGGGAAGAGGAATGGATAAAGTGATCGGAAGCCACTTCAGCTGCATCCCCCAAAACACTCTCCTCTCGTCCTGCAGCCAATTCGAATTTATCTCCTTCGTCAGGCGGGCTTAAAATGCTACAGTCGAGACCCTCTTATTCCCTCGCTTCTTCTCAACTTTAAACCCTCCGATGCTGTCAACCACCCTGAAAATTCCCAAGCCGTCCATTCCCTTTTAAAAATTTCGTATCGCTCTTTCTAATATTTCTATTAACTATGCAATCTGAACTAAGAATATACTAAAAAGCAGGTGGTAGTACGATAGAAAAAAGATCCTTGGTAATAGAACTATTTGAAATAAATTAAAAATTGCGATTAGCAGTTGATTATTGATTGATTATATTACAATTACCTACCAGAAATAAATGGATCTCTCCTGGGAATACGTAAAAATGTCGACATGTATTCCATATGGGAGTAGACGCGGTTTCAAAGCAGTGATAATGGAACTGTATTTGTAATAATCGATACTTTGAAGACGTACATATCGCCCAGGAAAGAATTTATAATCTGATACCACATAATGAAAGGCTGGTGCTTGCAGATCATATGTGTAGCTGTTGGAGTAGATAATGCTTTATATTGAAATTTATTATTGGAAATTATGAAATTTAAAGTGCCATTACAGCAAAACTTGAAGTGACATTTTTTAATATTTTGATACCATCTCTTTTAAACCTTAAAATATGTAACTTCATTCCTTTTAGCTCAATTTTCTCTGTTTTTTATTATTCTGTGTACACAGACGAATTTCCAATCAAAGGGGGCTTAAATTGTGTAAATGCTACTATATCTCTATCCCTCCTTTCAACTACTCTAACCTGTTTCAATTGACTGTTTTTTTAAGTTTTATTCCTCTACAAGAATGTGCTCTTAGGGAGATGGTATTACCCCGTTCTCGTGTCGCTCATTTTCTCTTCTATCTCACAGAAGAGCCATTACCATCAAACCCTCAAATGTTACGTTTACTCCTATACAAACTATCCATTCAACTCGTTGCGTAAACCATACTCCTTCACAAACTCCCTCCGCAGCTTCGACTCCTAATCCAAACTTCACTCTCCAGACTTACTTTTACTTCCCAACTTTGCGTATGCCTCTGCGCTGATTAAAACTCCGGCACTTGCCATTCTTACGAAGAGCAATCAAACTCTCAATGGGAGCGTGGTTTATAGTAAAACTCCCGCTCAAGGTGCAATGCCCTTTCCTTGTATTTATCCCGGCCTTTGGCGTGCCCTCGCCTAAGAGCTACCACCGCATCTGACATTTAGAATGGTGTTCTCCTATGTCGAAGAGGAGAAGGAAAAGACTGAGGGATGTGGAGAGTAATATGAACCCCACTCCTGAATATGACTATTATATACGTGCCAAATGGGTATGCCTTCCTTTCCTCTATAAACTGGTCCTATCAAATATGAATTTTCTTTCCTAGCCGAATTCTTCCTCGCTCTTGAAGCAATTTCTGTATTCATATCAATAGATCATACACATATAATACACACATCACACAATAGATCATACAATATAGTTAAATCAATCTTCAAGCAATTTATATAATTGCCAAACGTGGTACACTAACTTTCTAAAACCGTGATTTTCCATTAAGCTTAGTATCGTAAACAATTTTAATATTCGATACTTTTTCGGATTATACAGCTCGAATAAAATACAAGTTAGGAATAGTTTAAAATACCCCTGAGTGTTTAAGGAAATTAAGTTTTGGAAAGTAACTGCGATTCCGTAAAATTTTAAGTGCTACAGTTTTCCTCAGAATATTCAGTTATTCTAAAAATGGAATTTGATCATAGTTGACAGTATTTAGTATATAACCATTGAAAGACCTTGCGAGGCCCTTCCATCTCAGCTGAATACCTTCTGATGAGTAGCAGAGAATGTTTCCGAAAGACAGATTCGCTTTCGGGAAATGTTAGCCTCTGAACATAGAATTTATGCGAATAAAACTAGTAAAAAATAAATCTATGGTTTCATATGATGAGCATTATAAAAATCTCAACTATCATGTCAATATACTGAGGAACATTCCTGATTATATACTATATTATACAGGGTGTCCCAATAGTCATGGACCAAACGAAACACAGACGTAGAACATCACATGGGCTACAGGTTTGCAATTCATCTTGGTGTCCGATCTTCTTTTGTTTTCGAGTTACGAATTTTTTTCGTATTTTCTGAGAAAACCATGACTTTCCAGTCATTTGTGGTCATGATTACATAAGTATTTGAGATACATTGTTGAATTGTTTCTCTAAAAATGCTAAATAGTTTTAGTGACTGAAAAGAGAATAGTTTTAACCCTTACTCATAACGTTTAGCCAAAATAAAATTTCAAATTCTTAAATTCTCAAAATTCCGAACTTTGACAAAATTTTTGAGGGCAATTAAAAAAAAAATCAAAATAAAACAAAATTTGCCACGTATCTTTAAAACTTTTTCAATGCATCAGCTATTTACCACGTAAATTTTGTTGGTTTATCTTTATGGCATCATACCTAAAATTTGATTCGAAACATAGTAAGTCGATGATTCCCATTTCTATCAAAGAAGTCAAAGCCTCTTTAAACCTTAAACTGGAGTCATTAATGCGTTTCATTATCGAAACAAGAAAACGTTTTACCATTTAACATGGCTGTGGCACTCTTCGGTGGTAAGTTAAAATACCCCCTTCCCTCATTACTGGCTTTAATCAACAACAATACCCTTCGAGATTACTACTATGCACGGACGATTGTTGCGAGCCGCGGCGTAACTAAGCTTTCTCAACAATGCAGCTCACAATCGTTTCAATTTCATCGCAGTCATTGCCGACTAATATTTGTTGTGAAGCGTTCGAAGGTTCTACCCAATTTTTCGGCAACGATCTTTCTTGTTTCTTTGATCATTAACCTACGAATTGGCTTTGTTTTTCCGACTCAAATTGATATCCTACTTTTTTAGGCCTGTGCTAGTTATTTGGACTCCGATTTTACCTGTGATCAAAAATTTGAAACTTTGCTGCGATGCCAAAATTGTACACACCGCGTGAATATACAAGGCAACATTAATAAGATTAAAAAAAATTAACATTAATAAAGAAGAGCAAATAATGTAAAGCAAAAATACAAACTGAGATCAAATTTGCAAAAATAAGTACATATACATCTTTAACCTTAATCATAACCTAAAGCCAATATACAAGTAAATAGATTTATTCTTAAAACCTAAGAGCTATGTCCTGAACAAGTCATCGTATAGGCTTCACATTCAGTCGAATACTTTAATTCGTTAACATTAAAAATTGTGCCCTCGTTACATGAGGAAAATTATAATTTTAAAAAGGCTTAGGTGGGGAATGTTGAAAATAAAATTGGAAAAAAACTGCTCTACCGCGTCCTAAAGAATTTAGAACTTCGTTGATGAAATTCTATTTTCTACACACTCAAAAAAATTCATCATGGAAAAGCATCAAAGGGAGAGAAGAGAAATGAGTATCTATGAAGATGTGATGGAGGGACATCGGAAAGTCCCTTTGATAGTAGCCATGACAACGCTCCCCATTGTCGCCGGAGGTTTCTTTACTTTCACCGAAGCTCGTGGAAGGTGCCTTTTCCGAATCTATTCCAGCATTCCTGCTTCCTCCCCTTCTTTCTTCATAGTAAACATCTCGAGTTCCCCTCCCTCCCCCACGAAGCTTTCTCCCCATCTCCCTCCACACCTCTCCAATTCCTCCTCTTCTCCTTCAATAACTCCCCCACTCTCTCGCATTTTTTCTCCCACTCAACACAAGAAGAATCCCCACCCACTCTTTGTGCGTCCCCCTATTTCATTCTCTCTTTCGGACTCTTTTTTTCTGCCCTTTTTCGACTCCGATCTTCCCGTCCACCGCCTCCGATACACCCCCTGGACCCATTCTTACTGGTACCCACTTCTCCAACTCCCTCCTCCTTACTGTGTACCTTACACAGTTCCTACCCGGTTCTTCTTTGTATCCATTCACCGTCAGGTTTTGACACCAATCTTTATTTCTTCTATTTTAGACATTTTCTTCTACTCTATTACTTTCGTTCCATCAAATCATCTCCCAATGATAGTGTCCCTCTCATATGGCTGGGTGAAGGGATACAAATGAACAAGTAGCACAGACTCCGAGGCTGAATTTTTCTAATATTTTGCTTAAAGTTTTATGATAAAGATATACCGCTGATGACAAAGTAATAGAGTAATAGCCAATAAATACCCAAACTATCAAATAATAAATTACTACCTGATGCGCATTTCGCTTCCGAAAGAAGCATCCTCAGCCGCAAAAGGTGACTGAGGGTAGTAAGAGAAAGTAACGTGGGCAAAATAAACAGAAGAGCATCAATCGGCGTGATCGAGCAAGGAATACAATTTTTGTCAAAATCCATGTCAGAATTGAAAACTGAATGATGTTTTTTGTAAAATCTCCCATGCCGTAAAACTGGAATTAAGGTTGTAAATTACATTTAGGTTTTCAACAGAAATGCTAAGGTATCCTTCATACATGTTTAGCTACGCAGGAATTGGCAAATCCTCCGGCTTGAAAATGTGCTATACGTTCTTTGTACCTTACGATATCTCTCAGCACTATCTCTGTCATTCTTTCGCTTTTCTATTTTCCTTCTTGTCCGTTTCTTGTTTCTTTATTTCTTCTCAATCGGTAAATAATATCCCTCTTTCTCTCATTTCTATTTCCTCTTCTCTTTCTCCGATTTTGCTACACCCCGCTACTCTACCGGCCGCTACTTTTTCATAGAGAACTGATTATTCAATATCAAATCGTTTTATCATGTCATATTTACATAATGTAGATTACTCAAAAATTTATATTTTACGTGATATTTTCATTTGAATTGCATGAGTAAGTTTGATGATGAAACTAGATTTTGAGATTTCTTTATTAGTTTCATTCTCTCACGTTAGTTTTATAGCAAGTTCACATCTTATTTAGGGTCACGGAAGCAGCTTTCATCATGAAGATGGTACGGATTTACGAGTCGTGAGTTGGAAGGAAAGTTTTTCGATAATAATACCTTAATTCGTAAAGAACTAAGAGTTGCAATAATTAATGTAATGCTTTATGCTCCTGCATATTATATTCTTTATTCTTCCGGGAATTGTACTCAACGTAAGTTAGAAATGCATATTTGACCAAATTATCAGTTAATTGATAAATCTAAACAAGAAAGCTATGGAATGCTTCACAAGCGCAGCGATAGGCAGATTGCTTTCGGTGAATAAAATTCTGAGCAAATACAAAATAGATAGGTTCTAAAAAAGAGTGTAGTTTTTTAATAAAAAATTCAAAATAAAGGCAGCGGAAGATTTATTTAAGCTTTAGTTATTATTGCTAGTTATTCAAGTTATTAGCTTTGTGTAAATTTAGGAAGGAATATCTTCAATATCCTGATACAAGATAATCGTATCTTTAAGCTAATGTGAAACTCAGGCTTATACATATATATAATTTGACATCGTTTGGTGGTGCTGCCTCCATCCTTGCCCGTCCTCCTAGGGAGCTCCTTCGGGCTGGTGGGCTCCTTCGTTGGTGGACCTTCAAGGATATTTTACCTCCACTTTTTCCTCCCTTTTGGGGGGATTGCCAAAGTTCCTCCTTGCGAGGAGATGGGCCTCCGGAAGAAGTCGCGCCGCTGAGGGGTGTCCAAAGCCAGTCGCTGGAGATGTGCATATTTTCTGGTAGGAAGGCGGGCAAAGAAGGCCTTCGCTCGTATGGTTGCCAATTCCTGAATTGGGGTGGCTCCAGTCAATATGTAGTTGGTGGGATTAGCAAAGCGCCAGCCAAGCTGCAGGATGGTGCGAAGGACGGCTCTCTCCGCCTTAGATGGAATTTCCCACGTGGTGCGGGTCAGGAACCCGCTCCAGGCGGGGGAGGCGTACAAAAGAGCACTCAAGATGGTTGCCTGGTATAGGTGCAGCCTAACATGGAGCGGCAAGTCCGGGGACATTAGGAGCGGCAGGAGGACCCTCCGGCGAACCCTCGCTTTTATGGCAACCTGTTGTGCATGATTGCGGAGAGTGAGTCGCCTGTCGAGGGTGACTCCAAGGTAGACTGCTGTGCTTCGCCAATGGACTTCCTCAGCGCCGACGATGATTGGGTCCGGGTCGTCCGCCGGTCGGAGCATTGAGAAGATAATGGTCTGTGTCTTCTTGGAGTTCACCCCTAACCTCCAGGTGTCGTACCATTCAAGAAGCTGGTAGGTGGCCCGCTGCAAGTATTTTACAGCAAGTTTCCTGGAGTAGGACTTCGCTAGTAGCGCAGCATCGTCAGCATAAAATGCTGTCATGCAGCCGTAAAACTTTGTGGGAATGTCCGCACAGAAGATATTGAACAAGATTGGCCCCCAGATGCTACCCTGGGGAACTCCCGCCCTGATGGTTCTGGTGGTAGAGGTGATCCCGCCGAAGAAAACGTGGAAGGTCCTGTCCGAGAGGTATGAGGCGATGGTGTTTATCTGCCATGTTGGAAAGTCCAGTCGACGGAGCTTATGGAGAAGGCCAGCATGCCACATTCGGTCGAAGGCCTTGGTGATGTCGAAGAAGGCCGCTGCAACGTGCCTTTTGTTGTTGAAAGCAGCACTGACGAATTGCAGGACGCGCAGAAGTTGGTGGGTTGTGGCGTGCTCCTCTCTAAAGCCGTATTGCTCCGCCGGGAGGATATTCCTTTCTGATAGTGTTCTCTGGAAAAAGGGTAGTATGGTCCTTTCTACAATCTTCCCCAGTCCGTCCAGAAGCGATATGGGGCGGAAGCTATCTGGGGAGGAGCGAGACTTTCCAGTTTTTAAGATCGGGATGATCTTTGCTCTTTTCCATAAAGCTGGGAAGTGGCCCAGTCTGATGATGGCGTTTGTGATGCATACCAGCCAGAGAACCGCCGCGGACGGAAGTCTTCGGAGTATTTCGTTTTCAATTCCGTCCGGACCGGGAGCTTTTCGAGTCTTAAGGCGACGGAGAGACGCTTTCACGTCCATGGCGGTGATTGTTGGCGGGTCTGTGTTAATGGGAAGCTGATGTGGAGGCATCTGAGGAAGTTCAGGACCTGGATTCGGAGAAAATGCGTCCTCTAAGTGGTCAGCGAAGGCCTCCGCCGTGATGGTGCTCGGCTCTACGGTGGGTATGGTAGCATGACTCCGGAGGGTCAGGCCTTTGGTGAACTTCCACAGAGAACCGTCCTGGGTTTTAGTGGAGGCGATCTTCTTCTCCCACATCTGGGTTTTCCAGGTAGAGATGCTGGTCTGAATATCCCTCTGCAGTCGCCGGAATTCCCGGCGTAAATGCGGTTCTCCAGTGCGCGTCCATCGGCGGCGGATCCTATTTTTCTCCCTAATGGAGGCGATGATGGTTTGAGGAAGTTCCAGTCTCCCTCCGAATCCCCTAGGTTTTCGTGGGATGGTGGCGTCAGCAGCAGCAGTGATGCTAGAAGCGAGGTTGAGTGTTGCAGCATCGACATCATCAGGAGTTTCCAGCTTCCCTGGTGATGACAGACGGGCTGTTAAGTCCTCAGCAAAGGCCTCCCAGTTGGCCTTCCTGAGGTTCCTTTTGGTAGCGATGGGTCGAAAGAGTGGTGATGTTCCGAAGAAAGCTGCGACTGGGAGGTGGTCGCTAGTCAATGCCGGGATGGTGTACATTGTCCTTGGAGGTGGGGACGCGCTGACGAGATAGATGTCGAGTACATCTCCTTTCCCAGTGTGGGAGAACCGGGTGGGTTCTCTTGGGCCGAGAACCTGGACCCGGTTCGTGGTGGCCCAGCGGCGAAGCTCTCTGCCAGATGTATTGTCTCTAAGGGAGCCCCAGTCGCCGTGCTTTGCATTAAGGTCCCCCGCAAAAATGGTAGGAATACCTGGCAGGAAGACATCCCCGAAGGAGGATTGCCGGAAGCGGTGCTGTGGTGGAAGGTAGCACGAGGTGAACTGCATTTCCCCCAGGTATGTGCTAGCGACGATGGTGATGGTCTCTAGCGAATGGAGTGAAGTTGGCTGCGGGTCAAGAAGCCGCGCTGCAATTTTGTTGGAGACCATTATTGCGACGCCCCCTCCGCTGGATCTGCTGCCATCCGGGTTGTCAGGGCGGTCCTTTCGGTATATTGTGAAGCCAGGGGTAGACCATCGGGTGTGTGGAGACAAATGTGTCTCCTGCAGAAGAATGATGTCAAAATTTTGTTGCCCAAGGAAGTGTAGGAGCTCCGGTGTCTTCCGGACAATAGCTCCGCCCACATTCCATGTGAGGATGGAGAGCGCCCTTCTTGTGGTGGTTTTAGGGTCCATTGCGCGGTGCTAAGAGATCGCGGAGGCTTAAGGCGAATTGTTGGAATTGGGAGATGATGGTTGCTTGAAGGCGGACCATCATCTGCTCCATTGCTGTGATGATGGCGTCAGGTGGGTGAGGAGTTTTGGCGCTGGTGCTGGAAACAGGCGATATTCTCTGCTTTTGCCGCAGTGGAATGCTGAGTTCGGCTGCTGTTTCTTCATTGCTTCGGCATGGCTGGGGAAGGGACGGGAACTCCATATTTAGCGTTTTCCTACGCGGAGGTTGGACCTGCGAAGGCACGAAGAGTGGTGTTGAGTTCGACCAGGCGTTGGTGGTAGGTGGAGAAGCAGGCTGGAAGGTGGGTGCATTTGGTGTCGGACGCTGCGAGGGGCTGCTGGCGGATGTAGATTGCATCTTCCTCTCTTTTGCGGCAATCCAGACTGGGCATTTGCGAGACATCGCAGGGTGCGCGCCGCCGCAGTTGCAGCAAAGGGCTTCCTCGGTTCGTGGTTTCGTGCAGACGTGGCCTTGATGAGGACCTGCGCACTTCCAGCAGCGCGGGGCGGCGTGACAATGGGCTGAGGAATGCCCAAACCTATTGCACCGGAAGCACATCTGCGGCTGCTGGTGTTTGTAGGGGCGGATAGTCACCCTACAATATGACAACGCTGTAATTCTGCAAATATCAGCGGGTTTCCATTGAGCGGTCGATGGTGCCGAGAAAACGAAAAGCGGGAGCGCTCTTTGTTCCTTATCTCTGAGCTGGAAGGCCTTCCGCACCGGAATGCCGAGCGCCAAAAGATCCTCTGTCAGTTCCTCCTTCGCGGTTCCGGTGGACAAGCCGCGCACAAGGAAGGAGTGGAGCTGGTCCTGCCGCTCAGCCCATGTTGAGTAGGCGATGCCTTGCCCGTCGAGGAATTCCCTCGCCTTGCGGTAGTCGCACGTGGAGTTCACCGACACTCGGCAAACCTCCCCGCGCGAGTCGACGTTCGACGGAGTCGGGAGTCCAACGCGTGTCGCCACGAAATCGGCGCCATTAAGCGCTTCTCGGAGATCCCTCGCTAAAGCCCTAATGTTAAGAATCCCATACAATTGAAGGGCAGGCGGGCGAGACCTTGCCCCGCTGGTCGGTTCCGGCCGCTGTGTTTCCCCGTCTGCCTCAGGGGTGGATGGCATAGAAGGGGAGGGTACCTCCATTTGACATCCTCCCGAAGTATCAAGGGCGTTGCGTTTTGTTTTCTTCGCCTCAGACGGCGCGAGTGGTTCGAAGCGATTTTTAAGAGCCAGCGGAGCAACTGTTTGCTCGTCTAAGTTGAGGAAATATCTCCTGGGCTTCACAGTAGTAAATGATTCCTCCTCCTCGGTGGTGCTGGCGATCTCCATTGTATCCTCAGCGAGTCGTTTAAGTCGCGGGTCGCGGGAGGAGAGACCAGGCGTGGGGGATGGATTTGCCGTTGACATTCCCGCGGAGACGGTAAATCTAGGAGGGAGAATAACGTTCTTGATGCCGGGTGCCGGAAATGATGCAGGTGATGATGACAAAGGTGTGGGAGTAATCCCTGGAGCAGTCGATGTCTCCATCGGGCTCGAGGTATTGCTCGAGTTGACGGGGCCGCTGGGCGAAAACTCGCCGGCTGCCGACAGCTCGCTTGCCGATAGTTCCTCACAAAATTATCCGTAAACAGCTCACTCAAAACACGTCCTACCGCCACGAAGGTCGAGCTAGAACTCCAGGCTTATACATACTAGCTAAACTACGGAATAGTAAGTAACTATATTTCTTACGAGTAAAAGTAGCTTGCATTCTGCTAGCATGTGTTTAAAGTACTTTACTTTGAAAAGTTCTATTTGGTTTGAAAATTAGAACCCAAATTTCTTTTTTTGCAAAAATCGATTCCTATCCTAATTATCGGGTTCCTATATCCTAAATTTTCAAACCAAATAGATCTTTACAAAGTACAGTACAATAAATATAAGATTGCAGTATGCAAGCTAATTTCACTCGTAAATAGGTATATCTGGAGAATCGTCTATATATAATAGACACGGAATAGGCAGTTTTGCTATTAGAGAATAAAAACTCTGAGCAAGTATAAAACACAAAGGTTTTCAGAAGAACGTAGTTTTTAAATTAAATAAAAAGATACAGCAGAGTAGTAATTTAGTTTTATGCTAGTTTGGAAGGGCACACGTTTTATATCCCGATATAAGATCATCGTAATTTCCGATGCTATTATGAATACCATTTTTATAAACACTGGCTAAAATTACAGAAAAGTTAAAAATATGTTTCTCTTACGACTGAAGCTTTTATGTCTCCGCCACTACTTCAAACAACTACCCCCGTCATCGTTTGATTTCCTCTTCATTCATTCGATCTACTCCAATTCCGATACCGCTCTTTTCCCTCTTTTCCGCACCCCTATCACTTTTCTCATCTTTGACTGCTCCGGCTATTAATTTACTCGTTATTTTCCTTCGCCGGCTCATTCTTCGCATAACTTCCATCTCCCCTCGCCTCTGGCGCCGATCTCATTTCCGCCCCGTGTTTCTTTTGTTTTCCGATTTCTGTTTGTGACGCCCCCTCTTCCATTCTTCTCAGTTTGTTCATTTGATACATTTTTTCACCTCGTTATCGCTGAGTTTCCGCTCTCGACTCGCTAACGGGTTTCGTCCAAAAGAACGGCTCCGATTCCCCCTCTCCTTTCTCGCATGATCGGTTCATTGATTTTCGCCGATTTCCAAGAGTCGCGTAGAAATTGTGCAGAAGTTTGGACTTAAATAAATTAATTTAACTTATAACAGTTGTTATGCTAAAAGGCTAAAGTAAAATCCTCTATAATTCAGTCAAATAACAGAAAGAGTAAGTGAATCATATTACGAATATTACTCCTTCGATAGAATTTAAAATTTAATTTCAACGTAATATTGTACATGCGTTATTTACATATTTTTGAAGTAATAAGGTAATGAACAAATTTCCGTTCAGCTGAGAAAATGCAAAAAGTAAGAATTTTAGTACGACCCCTGAGGAGGGAGACATTGTCTCCGAAAGGCACTTCGGGTATCATAAAAGTGCGTTATTCCTTACTCGCTTTCTCGGAATACCGCATAGTAAGACTAGGAGTGCCAACAAAGACGGCTTTTGAAGATTTCAAACCTCTAATTTAGGAGACTTCCACTATCTTCGTAACTCACTTTGTGTTTCCTTGGATGCCTCATGATTATGAGGTAATCTTTAACTTATTTCCTTGGCGTATAACATATATCGAGTGAGATAGTAAAAGTCGATCTACTGTTACATTCATAAACGCAGTCTGTTAACGGATGTTTTGCATCTCTCTTTAGAATCAATATCACTATTTCTTCATATAAGGATATGGATGAGGATATATATAGCATGGCTTAGCGATATTATGGAAATACGACGAAATAATAATTTCATTATAAAATCCACGGAAGCGGCCGGAATGTTGAGAAAATTGCACTTTATTATGAAAGAAGAGAGATTTATAGTTTTTACAGGAAATTTATTTGGAGATTCCCGGTCTCAGCAGGTAAAAGCCATCCTTAGATCTTAAACAGAACAACTATTATACACTACACCTTTATAAATAAAGGCTCCATACAGAAAGAAAATTGCCGAGGTCAAATATCTGCCCAAAGAGAATTCATGAAATACTACAAGTTTATTCTCTGGTTAAGAATGAGTAAGGATGGAATATACAATAAAATAATACTAGCTAAATTGAAAGGATAAAAAAGAAAAAATGGAGAAATTATGAATAAAGATGTGTAATCGCAGCCTTTAGATGGCTGAAACCATAACGACCATAAATATTGAGTAATGACTCTTTTATAATAAAAGTAACTTACCTATAATCTTCGTCAGGATCAGCGCTTGGCAACGTGCGTTATAGGCTACGAATTTTTGGGAGTCCACAATGTGAAAGTGAGTGAGTATTCCTACCCCTCGTCATGTATTGTACTGATTACGTCTCTTTCCTCACTCTTTTGTCCCTTCGCTCCTCGTGTCACGTTTGCTCCTTCCGCCATAACATCGGTGACCACTTTCCAACCGTCCATACCTAATTCAGTCCTCTTTCTATCGGATTCCCTTTCTATCCCGTTTCCTCCTTTTTCTACTCTTATCCAAACCACTCTTTTGTTCGGCCAACGATCCGAATCCCCGCTACATCAGATCAATTTTAGCAGATACACATTTCAATTTCCTCCCGACGGAATCGCGTGGCATTTTTTGTGCGTGCGTGGACACGGATTGTATTTCCTTGATATCTCTCGCCTTTTGTGACGCGGGGTTTCCCTTTCTTTCGCGACCGAAGTTTCCTCCACACGTTTCTTTTAGCGGAAATGCAAGGTTTTGAATCCCGTCGAAAAAGGGGCGTGCCTCTTTGGGTATTGATAATTGCGCACATGAACATCGAGAAGGCACCATCATTCTTTACATTGTGCCGTTTTGAAAGTTGTTTGAATTTAGTGTAATAGGATATCATATAAAAAGCGTATAAAGAATGAAAGTCGATTCATTGAAGAAGAGTTGAGTGATGGATTAATTGAAAATTTCAATTAAAAGAAGAATTCCACACATGATATGTATCTTACGATATATTAAAAAATCTGATGTGGCCAACACATGACTTTCTCCGTATTTATTGAAAACAGAAGCCTATGCCGGTAATATATAAATAACTCCAAAACAATGAGTGTTACAGGCAAATGTTTCATACAACATTTGTAGTAAAAAACATTATCTATAACTTTGGTACATAATTGTATATACCTACCTTGCATTCTGACATAGATAAGTATAAAAACTTCATTTCTGGATAAACAACAACTTCCAGTTAACCATTATTCAAGAATAACTCCTAAACAATCAGTGTTACGAAAAAATGTTTCATACAAAAGTTGTAGTAAAGTATATTATCTATAACCTTTGTACACAATTGTATATACCTTTATTGCATTTTGACAGAGATATGTATGAAAAACCTTCATTTCTGGGTAAACAACAACTTCCGGTTAACGATCATTCAAGAATAACTCCTAAACAATCACTGTTACGAAAAATGTTTTCTGCAAAAGTTGTAGTAAAATTTATTATCTACAACTTTTGTGTGTAAACGTATATACCTATATTGCATTTTTACAGAGATATTTAAGAAACGAAATTTTGTTCCGGATAAACCGCCAGTTCCGGTCAAGCGATATTCACCAAAAACTAATCAACTTTTGGCATTTTTAGGAAAATTCTAAATATGAATTTTGAAAGTGATCGGATAATTTCTTTTTAAGATAGAGCGCCCACAATCTCTTTAACCACAGACAGACATGTTCGGGAAAATAGCGAAAACGTGCTCTATGGTCCCCAAAGCATCTATTTCCGTCGAAATCTGGAGGTCGAATTTTTTTGTGAATACAATACTTTCTCTATACTACGTATAGGGAGAAAGTAAAAAAGCCTTATTTTTGTCATGTTATATCAGTTGTTGAGAAACATTAATCATTTGAGAGCTCGTGACCTGCGAATTGGTACATCATACATTTTTATCATTTACAATTTTTTGGTTTGATATAATAGTACTGACGAAACAACCAAACAAAACAGTTCAGTTAAAATTAAACTAATAATTAGAAATAAATATTTGTTGAAGTATTAAGAGCGTGAGCTGTTTAACCCTTATTATCAAACTTCTTCAATCCCAGTTTCTGGACGAATCGACTTTTACATAGTCCCGTAAGGTCTGAATTATCAAATTTCCACAAAATAAAATGAAGAAATATATTCCACAGTACAGCTTAAATATATTTTTTGGATTTTTTTCTCTGCGGAAAGGATAAAATTTCTTCAAAACAAGCTTTGAATTCTTTCAAGTGAAATTTATCTCATGTAAAGATAATAAACTGTAAGTTTCCTTTGAGTTACATGCCATCACTAATGAAATTATATTTCTTCCATGTTTTCAATGATAGAGCAAAATGCCTGAATGTCCAAGATATTTCCGGTTCACTCATTTTCTTGCAGATATAATTAGTATAAAAACGATTCTTTCCTGTATGGAAAGATTTTCAGGAATGAATCTTTCTCAGTCAGAAGAATATCTTTTTAAATGTTCACGTTTCGCTTAAATCTTTAAAGAGGTTGAATATTATCTTTCAGAAATC
The DNA here is from genome assembly GCA_947579665.1 of Sympetrum striolatum. Classification (NCBI taxonomy): domain Eukaryota; kingdom Metazoa; phylum Arthropoda; class Insecta; order Odonata; family Libellulidae; genus Sympetrum; species Sympetrum striolatum. The sequence goes on from OX388347.1 coordinate 44,044,678, forward strand.
TTCTATAGGTATCACTAAGTTAATTTATTGTTAAACACTAATTCTGCTTTTTAGGGATACAGTAATTTGATTCTAATTTATGATATTGTGAAAACGTGGAACATATTTAATGTGGTTCAAATTAATATTTTGGAAATGCTATTCTTTAGCACATGTTACGATTTTAGTAAGGGCCGACAGAACTAGTTATTTAGTGTAACAAACGGGGTCTTCCAACGGGTTTAAGGTTTAATCTGAATATGTTTATACACTTATTCAGAAATCCTAGCTCATCTTGTTGCCAACTCCTTATATGTAAAGACTTTAGTTTGTTCTAACTTTGTTATGTTATATTTACGTCTACTATCTGACGCATTTGCATCACTTTTACAACTCTCATAACTTCTCCATGAAAAAAGTCCCTTTCACTGCACGCGTGGAAGCTTGGAGATGCTGCCTATATCCCCTTATCTTTCGGATACGAATATAGACTAATATCGGAGATTGGGAAAAATTTTCACGACCAAAAGTCAGGGTTGGAGGCATCCCAACTCGGGTCCCTTCTTCCTCGGGCCCTCTTCTAAAAGTTCGTGGGGTTTATTTCTTTTTCAACAACCTCAGCGCAGTCCAGTTTTCCCATCAAACCATGATCTAAAGTTTCCCTTCTTTTCGATATCCATCACTCGTGTTATGCTCTCCGTCCCGGACTCGCATCCTTTTGCTTCCTTCTTTACTGTTGGTTGGTCCTTCTTCTTACCCTAAAATCTCTGTTCACTTCATGAGGACACACAATTCTTCAACTCCCAATTTTTGCAATTTAAACACTCGATAGTACCAATTACAAATTAGTGAACGGTTTTTCGTCTTCATAAGATTACTCACCGAGATGAATGTGAGACTTACTTTTCACCTTCAAATACCTTTCAATTTTTCCTCCTCCTCTTTCCATACAACCCGATTCAACCTTCTCTTTCCACCTCTTGAAAGTTATTTTTATTCTCTTCCTTTCTCCTTCCTCTCACTCGATTTATGATTCGTCCGTGATCTGTCACGACTAAAATTTAAAAACTACGAAATTATTATCAATATCATTCTCCTATGATTTTTCACCAGATAAACAATCTCTTCCGGGACGTTATATTTCAATAGATTTAGATTTCATACGATATAATGCGTTAAATACTCATCAATCCAAAACGATAAGCTTATACGTACGCCATTATTTTACTTACTTTAATAATTTAAGAATGGGATTTCGCAAAAAGGCGTATAATATTCATATAACTCTTAGATAGTAATGGTTCTGATAAATATACCTATGCATTACTATCGAAGTCGTTAGTTTGAAAAGATTAATTAGTTCTTATTAGGATTTTAGTTCGACTTATGGTACTACTTATGTTATACGCCATCCACTAAAAAGAATAAGGTTTGGATTTGAGTTTCAGCTACGTATGGGGTTTGAACTTCAGTTCAATCAATAAGGTTTTACCAGGTGCTGTACTTCCTACGATAAGTTTATCTCAAAAACTTCTCCTATATAACTTCAACTTCACTCTTACTTTAAGCGTTATAGTGTTACGAATATGATCCGCCATTTTATTACTCTTTGCGTTTCTCCTTGCAATTCTTCTCACTCTTTCCTCCATCTTCATTTGTATCCTTCTCGATTCTGGCCCACTTCCAACTTTACGACCTAAAGTAAGGGATCTCCTTTTTTACCTATCGCTCTCACATATCTTTCTTTTATGCCACGCTATCACAAAAAAGGCCAAGTAACTCGTTTTCTTACAGCTACTTTCCTTTTTCACTATTTTTCTATATTATTGTCTTTCTCAAGTTTATCAGCTAAGTATTTTTCTTTCTGTTATTTTTACCGTTCACTAACGTTTTATTGCGTATTCAAATTAAGTTACATCCTCTACTTGTTATTATTTACCTACTATAGTAATATCTTTCTACGTGCAAGGTATTTACTTGCAATTTGTTAAGTAGAATGAAGTGAGTTTCCTTTATAAGAGCAAGATAGATCTTAATTCACTACTTCAACTATGAGTGCGTGTAAAAGTATGGAATTTCAACGGAAGGAAGACTTTTTTTTGTGAAAATCTTGGAAAAGAAACTCAAAGAATAGTTAGAAGGGATTCATTAAGAAATTAGAAGAACTTGAGATTAACCTTTATTTAACCTCTAACAATTACTGTCCCAAATTTAACGAGGTACATATGACTCATTTATTATTTTTATCATCAATATGAGCTATTTAAATAATAACTTTGAAATATAGACTAATATTCTATATCTTTAAATACAATGTATGTGCTTTGTTAATGATTATTTTCTAATAGCAGCAGTTTAAAATCTAAATCAATATTTGCAAATGTTTAACTCGGAAGCGTAGATAGTGTTTAAATATATGATTGTATATAATTAATGTGTTTTTAAGTATACTAAAAGAAATGGTTTGCATAACTACTCCAAAAAAGAGTATTATCTTTCGAAATAGTTACTAAGAAAGCAAACACAACGTAAGACCTAAATTGATGCTTTATCTATCACGTTCTATATACGCAGTTACGCTCATTACAGAAGGAGCTGAATATATACCCTTTTCATTTCAATAATCCGAACTCATCCAAAACACGAAAAACTGAGGGAGAGCGCCAGCAAAAATTTTACGTACTTTTTATGATCTCATCTTATGAATCGGGATGGAGTATATATAAAAGAATTACCATTTACCATCACCCTCAGGAAAGTAGTAAAATCAGGAGATATCTTGTGCAAACCTTACACGACCCATCTCCAATACAATCCAACATAGAGATGTGTCATTTCTGATGCCCAGCATATCTGATCCAACTCGTTTTAGATCAACAGAAATGCAGTATCATACAAGACGATAACAAAATACACTACGGAAATACCCGCTTCTGCATAAGATTGGTATCTCTTTTGTAGGGCAATATGAACAAAATACTGATCAATCGTATGAAGGCAAATATCTAACAGGATAATTTTGTGACTCAACCATTAATAGAATTTGGCGAGCACACAGACAGTGCTAATTCCATAGATGTATTCATTTGAACGTAAGGCAAATAAAAGTTTGTTTTACAATGTACAGAGATATAAGGACATTGGTGTATTGATTAAGTCATGAAGTGATTTTCAATTGTTCTTCAACACTGTAGTTTAATTAACTGTTGAATAATTCAGTTGTTTATTATGTACTACACTTCGATTATTTTTCATAATGACGTAGATCAAGTTCTGAACTTACTATACTTTGTTCGTTCCTATTTTGATAATTTCTTTAACGCAGAATACTTTTGAGTTATAATATAAGATTTGAATCAATATATATTATTATATATCATTTGATTGAATAATTTATAGATTTTTATATCTATATCACATGTATGATAATAATGTAAGTACAACTTGTTCTATTGAATTCTGCATTATTTTACTATATCTTTCATTGCTAGCATATGATACTAGCTGATGTACTCGATGATTCTCAAGGGAAGTAGGATATGCATTAAATACATTAGTACTCATTGATCAGAGGAAAATCTAATATATCTCATCTCAGCTTAGCTTAACGGGATAGGTCATCGAAAACGAAAACTTTAAACCAAAAACCTAATATACTTTCAATGTTCTCATGATTTGGAGCCAAAACACATAACCTCTGATTAGAAGATAACTGTTTGTTGAATTTGGTAAACAAATGTTAAACTTGGTAAGCTCTAAAAGACATTTATACTATGACCGGTTTCAGAAATCATCAGGATACCAGGTATGACTTAAGGATGGCTGTCGATAGCTGTAACCGATCCTATTAAAATTTCTTGCGGGACTTACAAAGTTTAAGTTTTCTTTATCAGCTATCATGGAATTCCACCAAGTACAACGACCTAATCATAACAGTTTTTCATAGAATTTATTACTTGTAATACTTGTCCAAAATATAGCGTCACGCTATGTTCCCCTTTGGGTTCTTTCCCCATCACCCCTTGGTTACAAACCCTCCAACTCCTCCTTTTTCCATACCTTTCTCCAACCATTTCGATCTCCTGCCCATCCCTCTATCGCCCTCTACTATTCGTTCTCCGATCTCCTCCGGCCCCGGAAATAGGAAATGTCCGACGGTAATTTGCCGGTCCGCTGCCTATTTCGAGTGGACTGCGACGCAGAAAGGCGTTCCAAAAGGTGTGTGCTCGGGGGTAAGGAACGGAGAGTCGTAAGTGGCTGGGATCCGCTGGAGGAGAACGAAAAAGCTTCCGGTGGAATTCTATCTGGAAATGGGCCTCTCGATGCTGCGATTCTATTTCTGCGAGAAATGTCGAATTATTCCGTTTTTTGGATTTCTCTCCCATCGCCGTGGCCGGGGGATTCGACTTTAAATGTCTCCAATGCGTATCCGCTGCAGTTATGTGACATGTACGAAAGCTAAAAGTGGAGATCAAACGTTTGGGATCTGAAGTTTGCGTTCGGAGGACCCAGTTATTGATGGGCTTTATCGGTGAGCGAGTCTTCCTTCGCTCTAAGGTTAAGGTTTTATTTAGCCTAAATATCGCCCATTTCTTTAAATACCAATATCTGGTCCTCAGTACTTTTTCCTTTAGTAATTTTTCCTTTCTCTGGGTACACGTGTCTCAGTGACTCGGAAAATTTTTCCATATCATTTATTTTGGCCTACGATCTCCGGCCTTGAATAAGGCAAATTGAGAAATCCAGCAAGGAGAATAGAGAACATTCCAGACATAAACGGAAAATTAAAACCTCACCCACATGTACCCAATCGTGTCGAAAATACATGGATATAAAGGCTTTGGGATTATCGTAGATTAAATTTAAATAAAACAGGAAATAAAATCCGAGCACCTCCAATTCATTCCCATTCATCGATTCTTCTACAACTGTTTTAGCTAACGTCAAAGGAATTTGATATCACAAATAATTAAATATAGTTATCAATCATAAATCAATACTAAATTAAATAAAAGTTAAACTCCTATACGAATGCCATAAAGATACCATAAGAACGTCTTTATTCCAGAAGTTAACATATCTTTCGTTCAGTGTCAACAACTTGCTTCCCAACAGTAGTCAGATGGCCCAGAATTGATTGATGATTTATATGTAGCAAGATAGTGATGTATTGCTAGCAGACAAATATTTTGAAACTTCTTTATTGAAGAAACAATCAAATATCACAAAAAACTTAAGGAAACGATTTAAGTCGGCCAAAATCATCAGTGAAGACAAAAATTGGTGTTTTAGAAGTATTAATATAGAAATGTAGAAAATCATAAAACTATTAGTATATGTTACTGATGTGAACGAATGAACATAAAGGGCTTTCGATTCTCCCAAGATACTCAAACTACAAAGAGCACAGTGGGAAATCTTGATCATTATTATTTACATCTTCGGCGAGATTACATATAATAGACGCTATGTCACTCGTAGTCACCAAAACTATCGCATATTAGTACATGTCTTAAGGAAAAAGCAATTGATAGCAGATAAAACTGAAATTAGTGCTATGGATGTAACTCCATTGAAGGTTTGAGGAGAAAATCCCGTGTGAGAATAAGCCGTCACAAGCAGTAAAGTTAATTAAAATCCACGAAAACACTGGGGTAAAATATTCGAACTCAAATGATCAATAAGAATCAAAGATTATAATAATAAACAGAAATAAAGAATAAAACTTTACTTCTGATATGATTGGTTTGATCAATCCGATTAAGTCAGAACATAAATAATTTTTATTCAAAAAAAGGATAAGAAAAATAATTTATCATTAATAAATTAAAATTAATTAACTGTAAAACTTTCTATAGTTAGCATGCGCAATAAATTTATGGATATTTTTCGGATTACATTGCGGATTTTTATCCGAATCATGTACGAAATGATATCTGTAAACTGCCTAAATAATGGAATTGTTCACAAATATAAACTATATTTAAAATTAACAAATTAACCACATGTCTGACTTGCCCGTGTCAGACACAGGCAGCCACTTCTTGTCTAAATTGACTTATAAAATTTATAAACTTATAATTTACGAACTTTTAAAATTTTGAATAAACATGAAAAAACATTTTTGGCGATTGATTATTTTACTGGTCATAACAATATAAAAAGATTTAAGGAAATAAAAAACTTGTCATTTTATGAGAGGAAAGAAGATAAAAACAGATCACGCAAGTGGTTAAAAATAAACAATTATTGCCTTATTAAAGAAAAATGGAGCAAAATATCTATGAGCCCGTAATCAATCAAAGAGAGTGGGAATAACTGTGCAAAAATTCTACTTGTTTAAAATTTTTTAATATCGCGACCGGTTTCGGACGTTGGTCCATTATCAAGCATGGAAGTTATTCAGAAGTACAATATTATTAAGGAGTACACATCAGATTAGCTGTTAGCGGTGTTAAGGGGAGGAGGAAGGGGAAGCAGGATAACAATGGACAGGAGGGGAGAATAATTAGGGAAAAGGTGGATGTTAGTGAGTGTGTAATTGTTTTTAAAGTATTGTATTATTTCTATTTGTTCGAGATAATTTAGTTTGCGTTCTTTGTGATGATATTTTAATAGAGTAGAGGAGAAATCTGAGGTGTGATTGTTATCTAAAAGATGTTTTGCGAAATGTGATGCCTGTGTATTGTTACGGAATGAATTAAAGTGTTCTTTGGTTCTTTGTAAATTGCGGGACGTCTGACCTGAGTAAATAGCCAAGGATCTCAACCTCCATTCAAAGATATCACCAGCAAGGCTCATACTTTGACTGTCCCAAAGAAGGGACCAGGAGTAATTTAAAGATAAATTTTTAATCCTTTAATTATGTGCCCTTACCCCATGGGAAGGATCTCCTTTCGAATATATCAGATCCTCCGGGTGGTTAGCCTTGATTAAGCCGATGGGGCCATCGCGTTGGAAAAAAACATTGTTTTCCTTAAGTAATCCGAAATCTTTTGACTCTCCTTCGTGAAAACCTTTCGAGAGCAATACCACCCTCCCTTCTATGGATTTTGGCATGCCACGTGCGGTCTTACATTTCCCATCACCCAGTCCACCATCTCCGCGGTTTTTAAGGTTCCCATCCTCGCATCAAACCATCCCTAAATATTAACCCCCACCCACCCCGGCACCGCCTTATAACCGACCCCCTAACCACCGTATTGGGGGGGGAACCCCCGACTCATATTTCCCTATGAGGAATTTCATCACTCCGACCAACCTAAACCTCCCTCCGAAGGACTACCGTCGCATCAGGACACGCAATTTTGAGGGCCTTCGGGCTACGACCGTTTTTGGGGGTTTTTAAGGGAATATTCTTAGGGATGGGTAATAATGGTTCCGGAGTGGGGGTAGGAAGGAGGGTGGAATCAGATTTTGAGAGGGATGGAATGGGTGGGAATTTGTGGTGGGTGGAAGGGGAGGGAGTGAGGAGGATGGGGAAAACAGGGTGATTTTAGGTTGGATGAATGGGTGGTAAAATTGGGTATGGGAAAAAGACGGTATGGATTGGGATTGGGAAGGAGATAAGTTGAAGAAGGTGGATGTGGTGGAGTGCTGGTGAATGTTAAGGTAGCGCAATAAAGGATGAAGCATGACTTTAAGTTTGGAAAGGGGCTCATGTGAGCCACATGATACAATAGTCAGTAACAGATGAAGAATTGATTACATTGAAAAGGAAATATGGTGTAAAATGTGGCAATGATATAAATAGCAGTATCGATAATATTAATTTTAATATGAAGAAGTATAAGTATACAAGGTATATACTTCTTATGTGAGCTTATAATTATACAAGAAATACGATAATGTATGTTTCTCATTAACATTTAGTAAATGGAAATGCTTAACTACGAGTTGGTCAGTATCGTTATTCATACATGTAAAATTGTACATTCCTACAGTATAGAGAAGATACCAAAAAAATTAAGAAAAAGAGTCGATATAGGATAAAAAAGGCACTAAAAGAATAGATGGTGTTGTAAGAAGAAGATAAATCTGGCATATTAATATTGATGTACGTGGCTTTCAAAATAGTTTGAGTATATACTTTTCTTCCCAAGTATATTGGCATCTGAAGCGAAATATACTAGCAAAGATAGCATACAGCATAGGGCAACGCACAAAGGTATTTTTAATTCATGAGGAATCCAAAACAGATGCCCTCAGATTAATCCGCTCAAAAAAGAGAAACAAAATATATTTTGAAAGCATAATATAATGTAAAGATTTTTAGAGTTCGAGAAAATCGTTAAATGAAAATTAAAACAGTGAAGGTGTACTTTTGTTAATCAACCGAAAATAGGTAAAAGTAATTGGAACAATAAGATAATGTATGAACGATGCCCAGTAAAGTATATAAGCAACCACATGATAACCACATCAACAATGGCAATCAGTGAACTAATTTATTCATACATATAAGTCAGTAGTGATTTCATAAATTATATACAAGACTAAATTAATAATATTGTGTTCAAAATCGCAACTTACAATTTAATCAAATAACGAGCTAACTGGTCATATGGATAAATTCCTGGTACGTAGTTTGAGAACCTGGCAAGGAAGGATTAAATCCTACGAATTGAATAAAAAATACAATAGGAGAAGCATCTTTCATATTTAGATGGCTAAGAAGAAGAGATATAAGCGAGGTTTGTAATGGGGCTGTAAAGGCGAAAATTGTAAGAACTAAAGAGAAGAGACGTTGGTACTCAGTGCATTAGGTACACTCCTGGCCAAAATTAACGCAGCACCTCCCTTGCGATCCTTACGGCCGGTGCTGCGTTAATTTTGGCCAGGACTGTACATACTTGACATATGGAAGTGGTGCGACAAAAATATTATAAAGATTATCCCGTTTGGTGCAATAGGACGAGATAGGCAGCGGGTGTGGAGCAAAATCTCAGAGGGAAGAGTGGAAATGTAGGCAGAAGACGGGGAAATGACAGATGGAAGAGGCGCTTATAGGGGAGTGCGTGGAACGTATTTTGTGAAGACTGAATGAGAACGCGACGGTCTTAGAGACATGGATAAGGCACATTGTGGACGGGAGTTATTGGAATGAGGGAAGTGAATAGAAAGTTGGATGAAGAAGGGGAAAATATCGGACGGATTGAAAGCGCCATCCGAAGGGGGAAGAGAGATTATATTTCGGTGGATGCGAAGTTGGCATATATTTTCCCGGCGTTTCCGTGAGTTTCGAAATCGGGTCAGCGGGAGATGGGGCGAGAGGGTTTTCGGTCGGTTTGCATTCTGGGAAGGAATTCCTGAATCGAGATAGATAATGTGACTTTATAAACTGACTTTAAGGTGCTTTTTGTTTGGACGTACCGAGGTAAAATGTGGACCACGATTCATGTGGTTAGTTTTATAATTTATCAATTTTATGGAAGATGGCTTTCCCAGAGTGAATTGAGTGAAACAGCTACATGTTAGGAGAAAAGAATCAGAATTATATTTTTATCCTATACCCTCTAAATTTACGTATATACCCATCAAAATACCTTTCAGCCAATGGAATGAGGTCCTGAATTTACTTCCCTAACCGATTACTTTCGAGTATCGTTCGATAAAAATTGAATTTTTGAGGTTACTAGTTCAATTATCCAATTCCCCGATCTCCATGGCAGTGCCTGAAATACCTATATAGCAGAAAAACGCAAGACATTGAATAATTCCTGTGAGAACATACTTTCCCTAAGCTTTTTTAAACAATTTCTGCCGTTTAAAGATTCCCATCCTAAGTAATGAGGAATTATACTAACAGTTTTTGTGACTTTATCACCCATGACTTAAAAAATATCGCAAGGCAGAGAAATCTTACAATACGAGTGAGGTATAAACATAAGTTTTAAGAATATATGGAAAATAATTTACAAAATCAGGTAGTTTAAATAAACCGTCAAAACTATATTTAATATGCTAAAGAATTTCAGGGAAGCCATTTTGAGAACGAACATTTAAAAAAAGTTTTGCGTAAATATGTATGATAATTATTTTACCACTTGTGAAATATTTCCAAAGGGCACCATTCCGTTCTAAATAAAATTTCAGTAAAAAAGTATTCAAAACGTTAATGTGGAAATGGATATAGTCTTAAGGTAGAAATTTTATCACATGAACTAAGAAAATACTGTAAATATGAGAGCGTCTAAAATTAAATTGAAATATATATCTATTTAATAAAAGTAATAAACGTATTTGGATTGATAAGGACTTGTTCCTTCTAATTAATATCAACCGTTTTGAGGAATATATGATCGATTTCAATTTCATGGTGATGAAAATATCTCTTATTTACTCATTAGGCAGCCATAATCCACTATTAAAATCTTTTGGGAACCTTGATCGATGTGACACAAATTGTCTTTCATAATAATAAATAAGTAATCCCAGAATCTTCCAGAAACATAAGTGTTCGTCGAGAAGCCAAATTGAGACTTAACAAAATCCCTTTGAAATCAGTAAAAAAAGACGTGTAAAACATCCATCTCGCTCCCAAAATATCACTCAGACCCCGGAAATGCGGCATCCCAACCTTTGTTACACCAGCGATATAAGATATATCTAACCGATTCATACTTCCGAGACCCTATTCACAAGGCAGGCCGATATATTTCAACGCTCACACCCCAATTTCGGAAACTAAGACGTTTTGAGCCATGTCGAAGCTAATAGGTCCTTATCCCACTCTGGGAAAGCTTCCGCAGAAAAATTCTCGGGGAAAAGTCTCGCTTGAATATACTTATCCAAGTCGGAAGCACGTCTTCCCTTAGAAAAAGCGCTTCGAGAAAAAGGCGTCCGAAGGAGGAAGAGATGAAAGGGGATTGGTTGGGGCGATGCGGGGAAAAAGTTGAGACGGGGACGGGGAAAAGTGAGGAGTATGGCTCAATAAGTCCCTCCCACTCCGCCTCTTCCTTCGCAACTCCTTTGACAGTGAATGATTGTCATGCAAAACTAGGGAAGCGCGGATTTCCTGAAGAAGATCCATGGAGGTTGGATTGTGTTTGTGCGGGGGGACCAAATGAGAAAAGGGAGTTTAAGAGGCGGGAGCGACAGATGGTTAGCGGAAGAGGAAAGGGATCTTCTCGCATGCATTTATACGGGATGCTGATCGGATGGAATGGAGAGTGAAGAACGTGGAATCCTCGTTTAATGAGATTAATTCTATGCGAGACTGGGGATCAACTATCTAACGAAATGCATCAAACGTAAAAAAAATATTTTGAGACGAACCGAATTTTATATATTAATAATTTTAATTATTGAATGTGCCGAAGAAATGGATTGATGAGTTTCGGTTGATTTGCGGCAGTTACTTTGACTAAGATTTACAATGGTTGAATGTTTGCGCAGATATACGCATGAAACTTAAAAATAATAATTTATACAATGGAAGACAAAATTTGTTGTAGAAAAGGAAGAAGTTGAAAGATTTTAAAACTTCATGGGTGATATTTAAAATAAAATTAAAGTGAGTGAAGGAATTAAAATTAGAATAGCAAAGGATAAAAAGGTATTTAATTTAGAAAAATCATAAGGAGAATAATAGTAAAAATTAACGAGTGATTCAAAAGATTTTTTTGAGCCCTTTTTTCACACGGGACGAGTAGTTAGATAAAAAATAGGTAAGGATTTTAAAGAATTCTTGCTAATGAAATGGTATTTTTGTAGCATAATAGGGTTGGCCAAGAGATACAGCTGGAGTATAAATAAAAAAATATAATATGTAAAAATGAAAGAATACAACAATTAAAAATGGAAACCGAATGATCGAATAAAACAGATATATTTGTTGTGAACACGTTGAAATAATAGTAGAAGAAAGAATGCTGATGTTCATTAAATTGTACAGAGAGTAAAGAAAAGGAAGTAGGCAGAATAAGTTTCTAAATTTAATTATTAAAAGCTGAATCCTCATGATTGAATTTCATCAATTTCGTGCCAGAATATGAGAGAGGTGGAAAAATTAAGGGAAATTTTCGTTTAAAATTGCCTTTTCGACAATGGAACTCTTCTGCTGAGAATTATATTCTGTTATTACAGTAAAAATAATAAAATGCAAACACATATGAGAAGCTTATAACCTTTTTAATATTTCCTCCATATTAACTCCAGGCTCATTTATCTGACAGGTGATGTTCTGACAATTATAAAATTGATTTTCATTTCACATATGATATATGTTACTCTTATGATCAAAGCATTCGACAGAGGGATCAAAGAACTGTAATTTTGTGAGTAAAATCGCCAAAAAAATAATTAGAGAAAAATAAAGGTACCTTTAAAGCAAAACTTGCAAACGGTAAGTGGAATAAATGTATATTTCATTAATATAATTGCATATATTTTGATTTGCTCAAATTTTGGTAACTTAAATTGTAAAGAAGAATATATTTTTAGGAGTACTCATTAAGTATAATGTGTCCAAAATTAAAGCTCGACAGTTTAATGAGCCTACAACACAAATTGTAATATATACTGCGATACTGGGATAATTTCTGTAACTCCTGAATAGAATTTTGCATATATTTTGGTTTTTATGAAGCCAAACTTTGTTGAAATACTTAGCATTAATAATCTTGTTCACTTCCTTCAACATAATTGTAGGAAAATGATCCGCACATTCGAATCCATACGCAAGCGTCGCTATGAAAGAGTTCACTTGCTGAATCAAAGGTTGCCTAAAGCACTTCATTCTTCTGTTTCTGTTCAGCATGTGATGAATACAACAAAAAAATTTAAATCTATGCAAATATGAATCACTGGCCGTGTGAACTTAGGATTCAAAGTGAAAGAGAGACAAATGAAACCTTTGAAGCTATATCGTAAGTGCTAATTCTTTTTTTTTTTTGGATAAGTAGGGATTTTTAAGATAAGAAGGGAAATAGTTCGTTATAGCAGACATCACAATTATCTAATATTGGATCATGGAATCTACGGATCACAATGAACTTCTAATTTCTAACTATTTGTATACTATTATTTAAGAATCAACTAAAATGTAATGGCGATAGTGGCAAATCTAAAGCTGTCGTCAATTTAAAAAAAAATCTTGTATAAAATACAAAGTCCAGTTTTCATTTAGTTAATGAAAGCAAATGACGTAAGATCCACTGTACTCGTACATCTTAAACAGAATGTTTACCCTCAAGGCTGAATTTAATTTGGGGAATGTTAACATTGATATACTAAATGAATTAACATATGTTAAAATTGTTATGCTAACATTGTTATATGAAAGTGAAATAAGTACTCGTATATAAAAAATTGGGTATGAGTTTTTAAATCTCCAAAAGTCATTTTTGTCGGCGTTCTTCGTCTCATTCCACGGTATTCGGAGGAAACAAGATGAAATATTTTATGACCCTCTAATTCATTAACAGCCGCTCTCCAAATTTGCCTTCTTTACACAAATTGTGTATTTCACATTGTCCTTAATCATTCTAGGAAAAACGACGTATGAAAGTAACTAAATTCACAAAAAAACTTCTACGTTCGACAGTCTTAGAAGGATCACATAGGTAAGTTATATTTGTATACTCAACCAAGTAAACTGGGTAACTCTACGATTTACTCCTCCGTAGATGAATACATTGGTACAGCTTTCAAGCAGAACACATCAAACTCCGCTCCCCTGATTTGTTTTCGATATCGCCGAATCATCCCCTTGAACGCCGCTCAAAAGACGAATGGTCCGGCTCGTTTCGATTTTTGAGCGATGCTTTTTGCAACCCTTCGAAAGGAGCCCTAGGAAAGGTCTCCGAGACGTGGGGACGTCAAGAGAACGGTGGGCGGAGGAACAGGAACGGGAAGAAATGGATGGTGCAGAGAGAGAGAGAGAGAGAACCTTCCGGAAAGAGGAAGCAAGGAGACGGTAAGAAGGTTGAGGATGCGGGGAGGGGGACCAACTCTGTTTTCAATTTTGAAATTTATCGCCCGATCTTTAATGGTCGAAGGAGATGGTCTCGAGACCCTGGAGGACTTTGGAAGTGAAAGTAATGGGAGACGCGAAATTTGAGCGCGATGTCAGATGGAAAGATGCCGAGGGGTGGGAGTTGGAGGGGGGAGATAAGACGGATGGTGGGTGGGGAAAGTGAAACATCAGAATGAGGATTATGAATGACGGGGCCGAAGGATGGGAGAGCGGATCCCCCCTTTCGGTGAAAGGGATTGGACGAGGAAAATATACTTAATTTTTTTCCGTTGACGCGATAATATCGGTGAAAGTGAGGATTTGAGGATGTTCCCTAAATGATATGAATGGGATTTCTCAGAAAATCCTCAAATAAGGTTGGGCGTTTTTTCTCCTCCCGGCGGATCCTGGGACCTTTCTCGGAAGCTGGGAGAGATAGGAAAATACAATCAAATATCTCGGAAGAGATTTCGCCGTCCGAAGCTGGATTTTATGGAGACGAATCAGCGGGGCCGGGGGAAATTTAGTGAAAGAGATGGGCTAGCGGAGATGCTCTGCTCTGCGGGGCGTAATGTGTTGGTTTTTTAGTGGATGAGTTGTTGGGGCGATCATTCTTCGGTTCGTGCGAGGAATTTTCTGGCCTCAATGGCTGATAAACTAATTGAATTATGCCTGGGCCTCTAATGTGATATTCATTATCTACTCCCAAGTATTATATTCTACATTTTCATTCGTGCGGAATGTGATGTTTAATTAACTTGATGGAATACGAAGTAATTGGACATTCATGTTGCTCTATTACAAAAATTATTCACCGCGAATTTCATTCGCTTTTGCTATAATCTACTTCACAGAATTCAAAAATATTTTGTAGACGGTGGTTGTTTACTCATTACTATCCAATACTTTATTAAATTTCAACGATAAATTAACTTTATGCTGGTAAAATTCCGCCATAGACTATTTAAAGTAAACTAATAGTAAAGAGATCATCAGTTGTCGAGAATTTTTAAATTACTACCATTTTCAAGGTTGTATGTGTGGGTTCATCTTATGTTACAGCTGGGAGAAATGTATACGATATAATGAGATTTCTGAAATTTTAAAGACATCAAAGAACATAAACAGCAGTAGGGAATCAAAAGTTAGGATAATCCACGGATAAAATTTAGTAGGGAATGAAGTCGACTCGCTCTTTAGATTCATGAATATAGAATCCTATAATGCTTGAATATTTTTACCGATGAACTGAAAACTTAATTATTATTTACTATTTGAAAATGAACCTATTGTCTTGATGAAGGCTTTGATGAAACTAAAGTTACTGATGCACGAGTGAATAATTGCGCTGATCAAATTCTCTCCTCATGGTCTGACAAGAAAAGTGTTAGTCATTGTGCTTCACTTTCGTGGACATGTTATAGCATTCTGACTCAGTGTGGAAAGCAAGGGCAAACATTTTTAGTTTATAAAATCATACAGTATATAATAATTGTCAGTCCATATGTAACATTAAGTGCATTTCTAATGTGTTTTGTGCTGATAAACGTGATTTTATAATTTTGTTTTTTCGATATAACCCACGGATTTAGCGTTATAAATATATGAATTATAAAAATGAAAAACGCAATAACAAAGCTTAATTTTTACAGTTGACTGGTCAAGTTTAAATTCAATATTTCCTATGATAATTATCAAAATAATGTTATCAATAATGCTAAGAGCTGTAAAATCCATTCATGGAATTATAATTAACTCTATACACGAGAGCTTTAATAGCTCAATTTGTGTGACACTAAGATCTTCTTTAAAATTAATTTTATGAGTATTCCTAGTGTAGATTCTTTTGATCTTCAGTAAAATTTACTCTAATTAGTCTGAAACGCTAATTAATCTGAAGCTTCAAACCATTTTGATTGATTAAAATTCTTGTACCACACTGAAGAAATAAATTACTTCTACTTATATAGCATCCTTTTTACATTCTACTTAATTTTATCTGAATATACTTCTCATACAGCATAAATTCAGATTACCTATATTGTACGAATTATTGGTCGCGTAATTAAAGAACAAATTGTATGAATGGAATATAGTTCAACTAAGTATATATTTATGAGATAGGATTTCAAGAGTGTGCTGGTATTAAAATAGATGAAGTTGTTTTTAACTATTATTCAGTTAAATGATTGGATTATTATTAATTTCTCCATATTCATAATTAGAGAAAATATTGTTTTCATGAAAAAATAGACTTCGAGATTTCAACGGAAATACAAGTTTTGGGGTCCCTAGAACACGTTTTGAACATTTTCGTCAGTTGGTGTAGTTTGAGTTGATTAGGTTTTGGTAAAAATCGGTTAACAGGAAGGCGAGCTTTATTTTTCGATACTCGTTTCCATTTTCGCGAAATTCCTCCATTAATCTGATATTTAGGTATATACAGTTATCTACAAAAGTTACAAAAAATGTATTTTTCTATAAGTTTTATTTCAAAAACTTATCGATATCAACCACCGTTTAGGAGTCATATAACAGTTAACCAATTTCCTAGTTATTGCAACATATTTACGTTAAAATGTCGTTTTCATTTATAAAAATTCATAATAATGTTATATTCAACATGGTTACCATATTTCTTTAAAGTTTTATTTGGAGGTTGATTTGGAATTTGAAACACGCGTATTTATTAAAAAATAATTCTTCAGTTATAACGGTTTCTTGCCGGTATTGATTACTGTTCACAATGACAATAAAGTTCGTTACTATAGGTTTGTTTAAATGGCAAACAATGCAATGCAATGTTTCTATCGCTCAGTAGAGATGGGCAATTAGGAGCAGGGAATCGAATCGAATTGTATCGAATAGCCAATACTTGATACTTTTGATTGAAGATGAGTCGATTCGCATTGAATTGCATCGGAATAAGAATCAAAACGAATCGGAAATAAATCGGATTCAGTTGTAAGAAAATCATATCTGATTCAGATTAAAAAAATCGATTCGAAAATATCGTAAATTTTATTGTGAATATCGATATTCTTATAAATCTAATCGGAATCGTTCATCACTATCGCTCAGTCTCTCGCTATGGATTAAAGTCTGGCTGATTGAAATTAATAAAAAGGTTTCGTTATTTGTTATTTTACTGAATGTGTCTTCTTTATTAGCTTTCTTTTGTGTAAATTAATAATTTTCGTCATTCACCGTTACTTTTTAAGTTTCCACTGTTTAAATATCTAATCTTAATTTTTGCTAATTGTCTGTGTCGGCCATGTGTTATATTGCTCTTCGTTCGTATTTTGGTTGTAATTTTGTATTGTAATCAGTTTTGTGATTCATCCTATAGTGGTGCTTGTAGTAGACTCAAAAGGCCAATTTCATGGTTTTTCATCGAACATGTCCCGAAAAACGTTATTTAAAATGATTGTGACGTAAAATTTAATGTGATATAAATTAATAATTTATATATCTTCCAAGTTTAGATTGAATATAGAGTTCGAAAATACTTTCGTAGATAATTTCGTATTTACATCTTATATATGGAGAAAGTCATGTGCTAACCACATCAGATTTTTTTTATAATCTTCTTATGAACAGTTTGAAAAGCACATTTACATAGACATTTCTCTGAATGTAACAACAAATCGCAAATGTGTGCCATAATTTATAAAATAGTACAATTAATGAAATTTTATGAAAATTATTTTTAGAAATTATGTTTTAACTAGACATAGATTACGAAATATGGCGATTAGCAATTAAATTTATATTAAATTCGAAAAATGATAAGTTAAAACAATTATTAATGGTACAAAATAAAAATTTTTAAGTATTTGTTTTACTATTATTTAAGATGTGTTGCATTAAAGAAATCTAAATAATTCCTAATTGAATTTCGAGATTTCTATTAATATCGAATCAAGCTGTTCCTATTACGTTTCCAGTAATATGTTATCATTCGGTATATCAAATAAATTTTTGATATACTTATAATTCTAAACTGGATAGTGGCCTTTCCCATTGCTTTGGATATAATATAAAATGAGTCAGCAAAGATTCCTTGAATCGCGACGCGCGGGGTTCACGAGTCTACTTTGGGAAAACTGCATTTCTGCACGAATGAGCATATTCCCCATCATATGTGACCCAAATATTGTGAATTCAGCCACTTGTGTAAATAAGATGCACAACGCTCCAAGATTACGTTTGGAAAAATCTTACGAGTCCAACTTGAGAGCGTGACCCTGGAGAAATTGAGTTAGGAATGAATTGCATTGCACACATCGGTTCGGTAGGAAAAATATAAACAGAGATCCCGGCGGCGATAGTCCTAGGGCGCCTCCTTGCTTATTGAATTTCTTCCGAATCGATGACGTGGTAGAATAAAGACAGCGCACAAGCGAGGCTTTATAAATTTTTAGAAACTTAAGAGTTCTTCGGATGGTTTGGCTTGAGGGGAAGATGCACCATATAACTGTTTGTTTTCCTCTAAAATGTCTACTCTCCGATTTCATCTCGAAGACATTCCTAAGATTTAGGCGAACCGTAACCTACAGCCGAATCACATCTCATCTTTTCGTTCACTACAGAGTTGAATTTCTCATTGCTGAATATAAGAGAGAGATTTTGTAGAAAACTTGACTTCGAAACAATATACGTGGATAAGCAAATGGGCATGTAGAATAGAATACTAAAATATACCGAATAGGATAGTTTATAACAGAATACTATAGCACAAAGAATATAATAATATTAATAGATTAAAATTGACTAATATTTGGAGAATTTCCTACATCTCAGTGCCTTTGCGTAATACCATTACATTTTTTTCTGTTTTAAGTACATATGTGGTTATTGGTATATTAAATTTCATTATAAAGACAAACACGATAACCGATCAGAACTCCCTTCTTGGTATTTTATTGTGGATGACTTTATGTAATAAAAATCGATTCTTTTATGTTTCTAACAAAAGAATGAATTCCAACGTACCTTTTCAAATCGTTAAACATAAAACATTTATACGTAACCATCCAAATGATCGTATATGGTTACAATAAATTTGACATAAACAAAGGGAAAAGTACTTGTAGTTTCTACCATAATTGTTTTTATATTTAAAATAAACTGTGAGAATTTGGTATCATAAAAGAAATTATAGCCTTACTTTAGAATCCATCGACGATAAAAATCGAGAGAACCATATATTAGAGTCTCAAACCATAGGAATTATCGTAGAATTCATGGCAAAAAAGACTACGCTGTACTTGTTTAGATAAATTTATAAAAAAAAACTTTCATTTCATGAAAGATTCCGTTGCGTTTAGTCAAAATAATGAGATGCTTTCAAGGGAGGAACCTCTTTGCAAACAAAAGCGTATCAACATTTTAGTTTGTGAGAAACGATAGTTCTACCGTATTTCTGTTGAAATATATTTATTTCACTTAGTGAGTGCATTGGGAATCCGATTGTTTGTCCTTCCTGCATTAGCTTTCCCTAGCTTTAATACCTCTATTTAATTTGAGAAAAAACGTCCTAATGCGATAATCAGCAATAGTAACGTTTTCGTAGATATCGCCTCCAAAGTAATTTGATTATTTATTAATTACACTGCATTATACAAATGGTATTAACTTTTCCTAACAAATATATACAATGCTGAAGATAAAAGATGTTTTGCCACACCCACTGAGGCTTATATGCTAAGAAGATACGAATAAATGACATCGGTGATAACGGACTTTCTGATTTTTCAGCATATCACTGAATCAAGTACACTATAAGAGAGATAATGATGAATTCCTAAGCCCATAGAGGTGTACAATGAGTCCATAATGTGATTTCCGTAAAGAATAATTTTTCAAAAATCTAAATGTTACTCGTGGCGCCCTTAAAGTTGAATTGGCGGCAGAGAAAATGGGTATTTAAAAAAATAGAATATGAAAGGGTCCGTTGAGAAACGGGAGTAAAAAAATGGTAGAGTGAAATGCTTTCTAAGTAATTTTTTATGTACCAGTGGTCCTTGTTCCTACGGATTGAATGTTTTTGAATCCCTCTAAAAGCAAGATATAATAAAAACGGGGACGATATTTTTAGAGTTTGCGAGCGAGGATGAATCTGTATTTCGACTTTGACACAAAGGCAGATTATTTGATCTTGGGAAATATGTCAAATTTCTCTGAAAATACCCTTTTCTACATTTACTTTTTTATATCCTGTGGCTCAGTATTTAAATTTTCTCTCTAATTGTGAATCTGATTGCCAATTCTATGAAAAGGACCAAAAATACTATACGAAAGATTTCCTTGTAACCAAAAAAGTTATTAATAATTAATATTTTATACGGAACCTAGTAATTAGGAAGTTACTAATGCAAAAACTCTCTTCTTTCTCTATCCCAATCTCTTACGCTACGTGGATAACATCATAGGTGGATATTAAGGCAAAAACTTCAACAACATCCACTCAGTTTAAGTCAAACGATCATATTAATTCTTAAAGCGAAAATGTCCTATTTGAACATTTTTATCTTTGAATTCAACTTTCTTTAAAACAATTTTCTTGGAAATATTCATAAAAGTACCACTGAAAATACACACAGCTAGTTATTTTCTTTGATAAAGCTTCCAAAGTTATCAAATTCAATCATCAAAATATCTATTCACTGAACCAACCGTTCCCCTTTTGTCAAATACGAAACTTTATATTTCAGGCATACACGTGCAAATTTTCCATACTATTGCTGAACTAATGGATAGCATTATGTAGTAGCAAGAAGAACATCTTTAATGAGAATTGGAGTTATAGAAATAAAAAAGATCCGTTGTTTATTTAATCTCAGTTTGTAACAGAAGTGCTACTTCATAATATTTGTCGTATTACCACAGGTTTATGGTATTATAATAACCTCTATTTCATCTTATACGTAAGGAAAACAGTATAACACAATAAAATACGATTTATAAAACAAACGAAACATTTCACTGTAGTCTACTATGCTGTTTCATAATGTGTAATATATCTAATTAAACTACGACAATGATAATTTGGATCAAAATTAATGGCAAAATACTGAAAATAATGTCTATAATAAGAGTAAAAAATTGTGACACCATTGTCTGAATCTTCTTATTATTTATTGAAGATGAAAATGATAATTAAATACTTCACTACTCGGTACGTTGAATATAAATTTTGGTCTAATTTGTTTTAAATAATCCGCTGTACAGGGAGATATTTTTCTTTGCATTGACTATAGTATTTTAACCTAACAATCTAAAAATTGGATAGAAGGATTAACTGAGAATCTAAAATTAAATTACTTATAGCAACTGCGGTTTAAAAATAGAAATCAGAAAATAAAGAACATGGTTCACCAAACGCACTATTGTAAATTAACTATAATTTTATCCTTTATTGAGCGAAACATATTACTTGGAACAGCATAATCTGGGTACTACTTCCAACGAAAACTGTTCTTTCAGTACTACGTGAGAAGATACAGACATCCATTCCGAGAACCTCGCGTATTTCTATTTTCCTGCACCGAATTAAACTCTTTACGAATGAATTCATCCACGGCAAGAAGACATTTCATTCCAAGGCGACTTTTTCGCTACAGAGATCACCCAACCCTTTCCTCAGGAATCCAAGTCCGAGAGGCATGTAAGACCCCTTCCCTCTAAACTCTCTTCTTGAACTCCGCGAGAACGAATTGCATCGCATGGATAATCAAGCTACGCCTCCCCCGCAACATGCGCGCACGCTCTGGATGCGTTGAGGTCGAGGAGCTCTTGTTTCCCTTAGGTAACCTCGGATGCTGTTTCCTCATTTCACCCCCAATGCTCATTCATACATCCGCTCCTTGCAACCGTATTTACTCCTTTTGCTCCCTTGCATCTCCTGAGCTTGCAATCCTTCCGTGAGCATCGCCCTAGACACGGATTTCCAAGTTATGGCCTGCCCTAGGGGAACTGAGGCGTGCTTCGCAAACGATAGGGCTGCAAACTTAGGGAACGGGGATAGGAAACTTGAAGGACAATAGCCGGGGTTCAACGAACGTGGAAACAATAGGGGTGTAGAGATCCCATAGAGGATGTTGCAGCATGGGTGGAAACATGTTTCCGAGAGGAATTGTTCGGAGAAAGAAAATATTCTTTGACTGGCTCTTTCATCAAGGTAAAGATAGGGAGATTTGTGAGATGAAGAGGTTTATTGTTCGTGACCATAAGGGATTGTTTTCTGAGAAATGATGTGAACGAAGACATCGTATTCTCCACAGGTCGAGGTCCCGGATATCAAAGGAATTTTACGGCGATTTATCCGCAGATAAAAGATATCCTCCAGATTGAAATGAAAAATATTTCGAAGCAGCACATCAAAATGTATAAATAGTAATAAATTGTAAGAACGAATTAAGGCACTCACTCTAGGTAAGCATTTTAGGTAAATGTATAGCATTTCTTTGGGGAATAATTACTCCGCAACATGGCTAATGGTTTCACTAATGGATAAAATACGCATTTAGTTATTCATTTTTACTGAATTATTTAGTAAATATTGCTGGATTTAAAGGTGAAATAAAAAGCACTCCCTATGTTAATTTGCCGACTTGTGCGAATACTAGATAGAATATTGTATTTAATCACCAATCTTTTTTTTATTCCTATTTAAGAGAACTTCACGAATCGTAATCAGGCTTAATTCTATAAAATATTTATATAATATCGCCTGATGATGACACGAATATGTTGAAATAAGTCACTATTGTTTAACAATTATATTAGTGGATTGTAAATTTGTCGTGTGCTTTATCATATTGCAGTTTTTATTGTTTTAGAGGTATTTGATTTTTTATTTAATTCCTACCGAAATTTTATTGTATAATTCCTATGGAAAATATATAAATATCAGCTTTTTAAGCGATCCATCGGCAGTTAATTGCATTATAATTATCATAATTACAATAAAATGTCTTACTACTTACTACGACACACATCTGAGGTGCAATCATTTTGAAAGGGGTAAGGACTAGAAAGTTAGCCTGCAAGAGAAAATTTCGTAAAATAAAATGCTATGCAATATCGCTCCATTTTATCATATGAGTGCTAATTTTGAGAAAAAAATACATCGCATAGCCGTCAGATACGTTCCAATCCTTTGGAAAGCTCACGATAAAATATGGAATTAAAATCCAGGATTCTCAAGCAATTTCCCTTTTCCACGACTCACTCCCTTACTCTTTCTTCGCTCACCTTCCTTGCCCTGTATCTTACATTTCTATTCTCTGTGTACTCTAGCAGCATAGCTCCAAGGCGTTCCCTCGAGCTAACCCGGTCATAAAACGTATCGCTTCCCTTTCCTTCACTGTTTTCTTTTTCAATTTCCGCTGATCCGTGTGAGCTCGATTTGAAGACTGGGATGATAGAATTTCTCCCTGCGGATCATGTTTTCGTGCAGTTCTTACAAAACACCATCCGGTGCTGCATTTTATTTCCATTCTTAGATTTCGCTTAAGATTAATACATTCCAAGAAATGATCTGAAATATTCTCATTTGCTATCTGCCAAAAATTATGGACTGCCTGCAGGGAAGGAATTTTAGAATTCTGGAAATTTCAGTCAGTGTACATTTCTTTAGTATTTATTTCTTTTTTATCGAAAAATTGTTTTGCACAACGTAACTAGTAGCTGTCATGTATATTAATCTCACATTTACGCTGCACAAAATTTCATAGCTGTTGCAGAAATAGCCAATTAATCTGCTGCTGATTATGATAACGTACACCTACTCATGAAAATGAATGAACACCATTGAAAATTTATCATATTACATCAATTGATGCCCTTAATTTTCGAAGTTAAATTTTTGGTTTTGAAAATTAAACTAGGATAGCTATGTGTAATTATAAA
Organism: Sympetrum striolatum; assembly: GCA_947579665.1. Classification (NCBI taxonomy): domain Eukaryota; kingdom Metazoa; phylum Arthropoda; class Insecta; order Odonata; family Libellulidae; genus Sympetrum; species Sympetrum striolatum. The sequence goes on from OX388347.1 coordinate 44,068,529, forward strand.
AATTATTGTTTGAGAAAGAATTAGGCGACGCAAGTTAAACTCACCATAAATAATTCAATAACTTATAATACTTGCTGATATTTATCGAGTTAGGTATCATAAAACTTTATTCAATTCTAAAATGCCACTGGAGTTCTTAAGTTCAAAATTTTGATGATTTTCATTTATAAATATTTACGTACAAACGAATATACTTATTACCATTGACTTTAAGCCGTATTAATTGACAAACGAGAGAAATAAGTTTTAATAACCTACATAATTAACTTCTCCAGTTCAAGAGGTTTTCGAATTACTATATTCATTCTCAGAATGGAGTAGAGTAGCTTACAGAGTACTCCTATTGGAAATATATTGGAAATATAGTTATTTTTTATTTATAAATACTTCAATGCAGAGTATTGATTTTCTCTCTACCAACAAAAAGCTTTTCTTTACCATTGACAATGAAAATTTGGTTCCCAAAATAGGGAAAAACCATTCTGAGAACCAAAAATAAAAAGATAAGAGTGAACCATTATTACTATAAAAAAATTCTTAGAATTATCATTGATTTGAGTATCATAGACTAGATAAAAAATTCATGTTGGCTTCTCGTCTGGAAAGCTTAACGGGATAAAGAAATTAAATAAAAACTTTACCAGAAGACCGGTTCGAGACTCAACTTCGTGACTTTTAGCTTTGTGCTGTTCTGAAAAGGGAATGAGGGTGCATATTCAAGATGTGAGGTGGCATAGATTCTTTTGAATCAAGATTAACTAGATTGCGAGTAAGGAATCGCATACGTAAATGTACCACAATGACTGAGGACGAAAGGGAGTGACCCGAAAAACACCGATATTACATTGTCAGTAGGTTCCATATGCCGTATTTTTTGGACTATAAGACGCAGTTTTTTCTTCCAAAAAATACCTCCCAAATTCAGGTGCATCTAATTTTCGAAATTAATATAAAAATGCCCAGTGTTTGATTTAAAATTCCTACACTCTGTTTGATTTAAAACTTCATCCCGCCCCGCCATCACAAACCCAGAACACTGACTAGCCTATGATGCGTCATTACGGTGTAGTCTACGGTGCCAGTGAACTTGAACTGTAAGTGATTTGTGTTATCGGCAACAGTATAATATTTTTATCAGTTACTATATTCGTAATGGAAAAAAATAAAAGATATTCATATGATGTGGGTTATAAATTAAAAGTAATAGAAAATACAGAAGAACATGGAAACAGAGCAGTTGAGCGGCATTGCGGCCTCTACCATCAGAAAAAGACCATTCTTTGGAATATAATAATAAAAATGGTAAAAATGCTATATTTTTAAAATTGTGCAAAAATTAAGGTATGTCTTACTGTCTCCAAACTACGGTAACCACATCTATGGATAAGATTGGGATAGAAGTACATGAAACACATTTTTTCCTTGCGCTACAAGTTAAGTGAAAAATATTTCACTCGCCAAGACGTGCGAGTGAGAACCAGAAGATTGCATCAGAAAGGGACCATTCAGCCTCACGTAAAAAGTCCACTCGAGAATGGAAATTCAAGTCGGGATATGAAAATCGGCAATTGGGCGTAGCGTAGCTCCACGCCGCAACGTCGCGTGAAGTACCGCCCTCCAACGTCGAGGACCGAGTCGCTCACGGGTGTAAAGAGGGTAGCGGAGATGTCAGGCAGACAAAAATACAATCTTCGGCGGGAAATGGAGTTATACACGGGAAGGAGGGAGGCGGGGTTGAGATGCAGTCCGGAACGTCAATGACAGGGAAGAAGGGGTATCAGAAGAGAGAGAGAGAGAGAGATACGAGGGCGTTGAAGGGATGGACCTTGACGCTTTTGGATGAGACACACGGATTTGCTCCGGCGGCATGATACAATTTTTTTTACCTCCCCATTGTCCCGAATCAGAAAGGAGGGAGTTTTCCTGACGGGGAAGGGAGACGGAATTGTGAGTGGGAGGGAACATCTGAGACACTGGCATTTTTTTCGTCTCTCGTGGGCACAATGGGAAAAGGGAAGAAGGAATTTCTGAAAAGGAATCCCGCTTATCTTCTCCTTTTCTACGGCACGGTTGAGTGAGTGGGACGTAATTCGGGTGGGAATGTGAAGAATGGGAAGGGTCTTCTTGATGGGAGCCCTTATTGAGAGTATTGATTATGTGATCAGCGTTTCTAATTGGATACTCCTGCTACTCGGGGAATCTTTTTCTTGGGGACGTGAGACGTTGCCGGAAGTGTGGGAAACGATGGGTTTTCTGGTGTTGCCACTTTATACTGTTCTTGTTGAGCTTATTGTCCCAGCTTTCTGGGGTGAATGAATTCTTCTCTACCTACCGAGTTTAGCGCTTAGTTATACTTATTCTATACTTCGGTGGCGGAATGGTTAGTATGACAGCTTTCCAACACTGAGGTCCCGGGTTCAAGTCCCGGATAACTGGATTTTTCCGCCTAGGGAATGAGAGTATGTGCTCTTCGTATGCGTTTGAGTATGTACTATCAAAACTGATGTAATTGGGGGCATCTGTTTCCGTTAAATAAATTATTAAATTAATTCTGCAAGCAATTCAATTTTTGAATTCGTCGTTTATTCTCATTCTATATTTAAATAGAGCTCAAAGATGAACATAAGTGTAAAATAGCGACATAAAAGGATTCGGAACCACGTATCCCAATTTTTTGTATTCTAACTGCTAAAATTAAATCCCGCTTCGATTAAACTTCTTCCAAAATGTTGCCGGGAGCGAGGAGATCTGGGTTCGAGTCCGAATCATGTCATTATTTTTCAATTCTATTGATCTTTTGGTTTCAACGTGGATGTCTCCTTCTGCAAAGTAAAAAATACTTCCGTTGCACTTAAATAAAGATTCTGTTTCGTTGACATTATTTGATCATTTAAATGCTATGATTGAAGTTTTACGCAGCATATTGGTGAGTTTATAAAGTAATTTACTAGTGACGAACGATCTTTAAAAAAAATATTTCTAGAATTAATTTTGTATTTATATACAACGTGAAGAGTCAAAATCAAGGCTGGAAATGTTATAACAACTCATACTTCTAACGCTATTTTGCTAAAAATTATCTATTCACGGACAATTGTTACCACTTAACCTTACATTTCATTATCATTATCAAGCATGCGAACAAAATGCTACGACAAGAAGACATTTTTTTACTGAGGACTCGAGTTCAGTTAATGAAACCATTCACAGATGAAGGCTCCACCCAACTCCAATCTAAGCAAACACTTTCTTAAGATGGTCACAACTTGTTGTGCGAGTAAAGTGTAGTTTTCTAAGTATTTACGGTTGAACGTATTTTGGGATGTGTCGAAGTAGTAACTTGTCAGAATTTGTTAAATAACTAAATTTTCTGGTACAAACAGAAGATTTTACATCTTAAAATAAAAATAAATAAATATCTAATATTCAAATATTTTTTACCAAATTATTTAAAGGCAAACTGAAAAATATTCTCTCTTTGCATTTTTGGGTATGAAACTCATGAACAAGGAGCACATTAATCATCGAAGAATTAAGAAAAACGTAGTACCCAATTTAAAATTGATGATGGATTCCATTGCGGGCGAATGGTCTCACATGCTACCTCTCGATGACAACCGTCACTATACTCTATATATAGCAACCCTCATTCCTAACTTTAAGCGATTTTCTGCAGGATTTACCCCACCCCTGCAACAGGAAAGGATTGCCAGATATTCTTTCTCTGGGCATGATGAACTCTTTCCTAGATATCACAAGATTCCGCCGTACTCAAGCGTAACACGCCGCCTTTTTACCTCCACCGGGCGGAAAGAAAGGTAAGTAATTGGAATCGGGGGATTAGGGCCGGAGCTTCCTTGTTGTCTTATTCCATCAACTGACTCGTCTGTTATCGGAGACCTACAGGAAAATCATTTTCCGGAAAAATATACATCAAAGCGCTGGCGGAACATGCCCTGTTGCGTCATCATCGGAAAAGATCGCGATTGGGCTCCGTCCAATCCAAGAAACGGGGAAAATTTCCTGCAATTTTTACCCTCCGTCCTTTCGGCCAACCTACGATGCCCGGCAACAAAGAGCTTTTCATTTCAAAGCATTTTTCCGCAAGAAGAGACCAAAGTCCGGGAGGTAAAAAGATCCCTCCGTGATGACAGCGGTCCAACCGGAAGTCGAGCGTATTTCCCGAACTCTAATTTCTTCCCGTCCATCCCCGTTTCGATTCCCCCGCCATCTGTACCTCCCACCCCGTCCACGGTGGGTTTTTTCATTCTCTCCACCCGTCTTTTATAACCCCCGCGCGATCGGTTAATTGAAGAACGCAACCCTCATGTTTGACTAACACCAGGGTCTTCCCTTGTACTCGATTCTTTGGCGTTCTCCACCGTCCATAACATTCTCTTTGCCCCTACCCCCTCACTTGGTGCACCCTGGGAACAAATCAGTCCGTAAAACTCAATTAATACCTTGTTTTATGATGCGGCGATTGGAACGCCGTGACTGCGAACTTCGCTCGAGAGGAAACTTGTAGTTGTGCAGAATTCCCTTGAGTTTTGGAATTCCCTCCCTCCTCGTCGCAGGGTGCGAGAGTAGCCTTCAAAGAATTCCGGCGATGGCTTGCATAAATGCTCCTATTCAATATTTTTCCGAAAGGTGCAATCGGTTGTTTAGGCTGTTTGCGCTGAGGAATGGGGGCACTTTGATCTATAACTTTATTGAAATCCAACTTCTATTTTCAAATAGAATCCAATGGATCGTTTAAAGACATCCATTCAATATTTATTTCAAAAGAAACTGCATAGAATGATGTTTCTGTCTGTTTTTCATAATATGAGACCAAGAACCTTTTATTTTTATTTCATTGAAGATAATAGGGATAAATAATGTTCACTTAATTTTCATCAGAATTGTTTATAGTAGTGATAATAAGAAAGCTACTAAAGCATAAAGTAGATGATGAATGACATTCTTTTGGTCTTTCATTATTGAATTCAACGGAAACTGTTATGCATGGATCAATAAACTGCACTCAAAAATGCATACGACCCTTTTTTCTACTCGTAACCTTCTGAATCAATAATAACAAATTCAAGGCCAATCTCCCTAATTTATTGCCAAAGTTTGTGAGTACATTCCATCTCAAAAGTTCATAGTATTTACTGGAAGAGAATTTTTGGCAAAAAGCAACTGTTATGCTGACAACTCTCAGATATATTGAATATTGGCCAATTTAACATTCCGTATAATAATTAATATAACTCATCTGGGAGTTAGAGAAAATTAAGCTCTTGCTTTATCTGCGCTCGGAGAAGTCCTGGATCTCAAAAATGCTAACTTTAGACGAAGTAACGTTATGAGATGGAGATATTTTTATTTCAGTAAATTTTTCAACGGTATGTTATAAGAATTACTGAGTACAATACTTAGGGTTAGAGTTCACGCTGACTTTTCAAAGGTAAGTGTTGCAGTATATATAGTTGTTTTCTTCGTTTCCTCTAATTTAGTTACTCCTATTAATAATTTGATTAATTAAGTTCATTATTAGCTGACTATTCAAACATGTTTGCGTGATCTTATAGTGCCTTAAACAACTCTGAGGCACAGAAATAATACTGAGAAAAGCTAACTATCATTGAGACAAATTCAAAGAATTACAACGCATGATTAGATTACTTGGTAATTTCTCCACCCCAAGATGAATAAAGTGATATTTATGATTAATCACGATCTCATGTACCTCTTCGTTGTATAGCAGCTTCACTATCTAAACATCATAACCTGAACCACTGGTAACGGATGTCCACTTGCTTTGAAGGGAATGGATTAAACTCAATGGACACGTGGCAGCTAATTTCAACAAGGAGGAAAAGAATTTAATAACCAGTATGCAAAGGGCTTACAGTACCTCGCCGTGCTGCCCAACCCATCCTAATGGTGTTTGAAGACCTAAGCAGAAGGGAGATTGGCTCCAATCTGTTTCCTCAACAATGTTGTACCACTTGGTAGCTTGTTTATGGGGGTTATATTAGCGTAAGCCGGAAGTGAAAAAGAGAATGAAAAGTTCTTGGCACCCGCCTTTTTTCTCCCCTTTTCCCTGAGTCTCCAATCAGCCCCGAGGACTAATGAATACCGCTATGTATAAAGGGATCCGCCCTTTACATTTGGAAGGGCAGGGAATGAATAAGGAGGGGCTGAATGCTCACTTCTTTTGTCACTCATGCGTTGTCATGGACGCTATACGTGGAAACGGGGAGACAGATTTTTCAGTTCTTTTGCGTCGCTTTCATAGTTGGTATTTCCAGGAAAAATAAAGGTGTCTCTAGCCTCGGGTGAAAGTCGAGGTAAGAGCGGAAGATCCTCATAGAATTGGAATGACGATAGATGACAATCTACCTCAATTACTGACGTTTGCTAGGGGAGAATCAAGGGATATTTTTCACCCTCTGTGGCTAATGGCTCTCAACTTGGGATCTTTTTACCGCAATATTTTTCCGGAAAGCTTTGGGTATGCTGTCAATTTATTTGGCAGGAAAAATTTTTATTCTTATCTCTCTTTTTCTTAAATTTCTTGGAAACCTTAGTTCCTGGAATATTTTCGTCATTCATTTCATTGTATTAATTGTAACTATTTTTCTGTAAAGCTCTCCACAGTCAGATGAAAAATGTAATAGGGTGAGAGATTTATTAAAATTATGCAATGGTCCCACACATCGATAATCATTAATTACTTAACTAGCAGTGATAAAGTAGGGGCATGAATTTAAAATAAAGAAAACTATGAACATTTATCATGGTAATAAGGATAAGGATCAAAGGTAAAAAAACTTTACTTTTAAAGGGAGGTATCATACATTTATCACTCGGGTTTTGATAAAATGAGTAGTAACGAAATAATGCTTAAAATGTTTCTCCTATTAGGACAAAACTATTATATTTGAATCATTTTTTTATTTAGAAAATACTGATTGTTGAGGTTGAAGAATCTTCACATATAAAATGAATTGATAACCTCTCTCTGAAAAAAAACGTTTGAAATGTTAAAATACCCTTAGCAGCTTTTTTATAAAACAAGTCTTTATTGTAGCGAACAATTTACTTGATAGCATATGTATGCAGTACATTTAACTTAAATGACTCCTTTTGAAAGGTTTTCCATACGTATAACTAACGGGAACATCATACATGAGAGTATGAAATCAGTCTCTCCCTTTTATATCGCATTAGTTTATTTTTTATTTTTTTTCGCTTGTAATACACATATAATGTATTCCACTCAATAGGGTCAGCATCCAAAGCTTTCAAGCACATTTATCAAATGAAAACGGTTTTGAAAAATATGTTCCGATGAATTTCCCCTTAGGCCATTCTTACGGAGAACACATTTTTCTCTTCTCTCGTATTTTAGTAACTTTCATGCGAGTTTTGGCGTTTGAGAGCGTGTTTGCTACATTTATTTAGGAACATATGAGGAGTGAACCAAGAAATTGTAATAACTCGTTAGGCTGAAGAAAAGCTCGTGGATAGCAAGCGAAGCAGAAAAATCCACAACGGTCGACTTTTATGTGCTTCATACATTGGATAGAATTCTCACGTAAATGGGGAGTTGAATTATACTCATTTCAGGGTCTCGTGAGATAAAGTAGTCTTTCCTAATGCTGATTTGAGAGTTGAACTAGAATGCAAGGAAAGAAAATTTTAAAGACGGCTATTAGTAAATTGGACGCATAAAATCTTCAATAGCTATCTATGTCGACGTTTCGCACCTCATTCGCTATTATTCGAAGACAGCAGAAAGACTCGGATTACCAATCTTTGCAAAATTTAATATTCATTGGATATTGAATGTTGAGGGTGTATCTAGGCGTTGGTGTAATGTATTTCTAAATATTTCGTAAAAAGTTACTAAGTATTTAAATTATTCTCCGAGTTATACATTAAATTAATTTTATTCAAATGCTAAGTATCTGAATCAAAACAGTTCAATAATTCAGATTTTCTCCAAGTACGTTCCATTGCTTGATTTTTTTAATGTATGATCCCGCTACTTGGTATTAACTTTGTTTTTTGTCATTTTCTTTTGATGGGAAGGGTGGTTAATTACCATTAGGCGTTTATATCAACTAAATTATATCTAAATTTCACTAATAAAGAAATGAATCAATATTACCCGTGAATAAAAGCAAAATGATTCTTTTAAATATTTCTTTCATTCAAATTTCCCGAGATGTTAAACGGAAGCAGATACGAATTGAAGAGAAAGACAGTCGATTACATCTTGAACGTAACTACTCCGAAGAGCAGAACTAGTTAATTTGGACTCAATTCTCTAATTGTGTGAAATTAGCAACGCTGAAGTCGGTGAACGATTGTCAGCACACGGAACTTATACGTATCTTCTCCGTAGCAAGTCCCCCGAGAGGTAAGAATTTGTACCAATTATTCGATATTATTTGACCTTACTTGGTGGAACGCCATTTAATAAATGAGGAAGCGAACACATCGAATTTTCCACAAGATATTTTAACGCCAACCGGTTTCGGCCTTTCAGCTAACCTCAGGTTTGATCTGTCGACATTAAAACATCTTTTAAGTACGTTTCCTCATTTATTAGGCCCAGATAGATCGAGGTGTTGTCAAAGAGGGCAAAAAAGACATGTCGAATGCCAAAGTTTCACTTGTATTTCATTATTATCGAAACACGATCCTTATCTGTCGTAATACTAGTGAGTTCAAAAGAAATCTACGTAACCTTATTTAGCTACTAAAGGCCCTAAAAAGAGAACGAGATTTATCTTGTAATGAATTTGAAGTTTTCTCTTGCTCACCGCCATGAGCCGAAAAGTAGCAATCGGAAAACTACGCAAGGAAGAAGGATGTACAATAACCAAACGTATATTATCCTTCATGAATTTTAACTTTTTTTGGAATGCATGCTCTTTTTATAGAAGAGTCCATTCCTATCTACTATCAATGGAGAGTGGTAGACTTGTGTTAGTTTTTTTCTTTATAAGTCGGCTTAGAAACGACATTTCGGAAAAACGTTTCATCTTCCTTAACCAAAGAACCTCTCCAGCTCAAAACAGCTAAATAATGGTTATGTTTTAAGATTGCAATGTAACATTTTCAGTCTCTTTCCATTGATTACTCACCATCCTTCTCGCTCTAGGTTAAAATTATAACAATGATAATGCCGTATTTTACATGGGCGAATTATAGTCTCTGACGGCCATTACTCCAATTAACCCCTTTTCTATTTTATTACTTTATTCATTAACGCAACGTACACAGAAAACCATTTCCTGGATTCGAACCCGGGACCATGAGGTTAGAGCGTTAACGCGCTAATACGCTAACCACTACGCTACCACGGCTGGTGGAAACCTCCCAAAACGTACACAAAACGGTGTGAAAAAACAACTTCAAATGTAAAAAAAGCCAATTCTATAAGTCCCTTTCCATTTACCGCTACCTCCACTTTTCCTTATTTAATACCACGATGTATCTCGTCCTACATCGTGACGTCCGTTTCAACACGATCATATCGTTTGCTCTCTCATCCTTCGCAGCCTCCTTTTTCTGCTCTGCGGGTCCACTTCATTCTTCACTCCATACATTCGTCCCTTTTTATCACCCCCACCCTTCCTCCGCATATTCCGCCGGGTCCCCTTTATACTGCGACGTCCACCTCCGCAAGAATTTCCCCATCCCCCACTAGGGCCCTCTCTTCTGCCGGTGGTATTCAATATCCCCTCTGTCCGTGTGTGCACCGTGGCAACGCTCGTGATGCGACCGAGTCCATCCTCTCCACCACCTCCGTGGTGGAGGGACAGGTATAGATTGAAAGGGGATAAGAGGAGGGAGAGGATCAACAGGAATGTCGCTTGTATTCCAAGAATAGGAACTGATTGAATTTCCCGTATGATGCGGGAAGGTTGGTGCCGCAGGGGCTATTCTTTGGCTCCTCCGAGTGAGTCAATTAATTACGTTTTGAGAGGATTTCTCAATGGTATAGTAGGAGGTGACCTCTGTTTTTTGTCATTACTTATATCAATGAAAGTAAAGGATGTATATTGCTTGTTGGTAATACTCCTTTGTATTAATAATTCCTCTCTTAGCAGACGGCTTTGCCTTTTCGTGGCTTATAGGAGAACTCTTGCTATCAGTGCGTACATATTACGTTGACGAGTAGCACTTGAGCAACTTTAAAGCTTTTAAGCATTACTACGCAACTCTTTCTTCTGTAGAAATTAGCTGTTCACGTTTAACAACGTCAAAAATCTTACAATTGGGATTCCCCGTGTAGCAAGACGAGTTTTAATTTCTTCTTTTAGCCATTTAGCTAAGTGATCGTGGTGTTAATAATAGTGAAAGTATTAATAAAATAATGACTTGATTAGACAAGTTTGTCTGAAGAGAACACTTACAATTAATCTTTTATATTTTATTAACATTAAGGTGTCCAAGATATAAGGGAAATATTTTTTCGCAGAATTAAATTCGCATAACCTCAATTTTTTTATTTGGCTTTATCATCTTACCTAATAAATATTATTGCGAATAGATTATGATAACCCGTGCCGACTCGATGCCGAACAATTTCAAGAAATAAAAATTTGTACCAACAAGAGGGACGCCAGGTTAATTGATTAGCATCGAGTTGGCACGGGTTAACATAATCCAATCGCAATGTTATTTATTAAGTTAATATGGCCAAATAGAAAAAATAGAGGTTATGCCTAAAAAAATGACTTAGATTTTTCTGGGACACCCTAATGAACATACACTACTTTGTTGTAACCACGCTCAGATTCCCAGCTTTGATTGGCTAATGCGCAAACCTCTGCTCCTGCGAGGCCAGAAATTATTGAATAATAGTAATTATTAAAGACTCATCGTACTATTACAAAGACAATCCTACTCTGGCCGAAACCCAAGAGACTTGGTTCTGTGAACTTGTATATAAAAATACTTCAAGAATCTGACCAACAATTCAATTAATTTCGAAGATATTCCCAATTCGCTAAAGCAGGAGTCCCTATCCGGTGCCGGAGGTACGCTAAGTTTGTACTAATTACAGAAAATTAAATCTTTTTAGACCTATGAGCAATAAATAAAACTGTAATTTGCAATAATCGTTTTATTTTTTGCGTTATTATAAATTGTTATTAATATACATATATCTCTATATATTTTTCAATAAAAATAAGCAAGAAAAATGTTTAAAAATCAATACATAATTATTGTTGCTTAGATAAAGGGTTGAAAAAAACGAAATAAAAGTGCATTAACAATTAAATATTCTCAGTAATTTAATTAAAATAAAACAAGCCTATGCAGAACTTTTCCGACAGTAAATATGTGTTTCTATAAAATAAAGCACTGCTGTTACGCTACAATTTCTTAGAATTTTAGGTAGTACGTAGCTGCTAAAAGGGTGGGAACCCATGATGGAATGTTGCGAAGAACGATTCCTTTTTAGAATTAAATTTCAAGAAAATACTCATCTGCTTTTTCTAAAAAATAGTGGCTCTGTTATTTCGCAATAACACAGTATCGTAAAGAAAACGAAATGATCTCTTTTACGTTAAATCGAAGAACGTTAAATCGAAGGAATCATGTTTTCGTAAAATATTTATGAAAAGACTCCTAACTCAATTCGTCTTAAAATTCGTTACCTATATAGTCAACAGTACGACAGACAACGGAACACTAAGGTAATGCAATGGAGAATAATCTGATTAAGTTTACGTAATAAACACTCAAACCGATTTAAAATCTGTTTCCAAAGCGAAAGGGTTCCAAATCACCTGAGCAGAAACGTCAGATGAATACTCCCAGATATTCCGAGCAATGACGTGTAATGCTCATATCTTATGAAAGGAGGGACGTAAAAATAAGAGGAAAGGGAAACTTGGGCGAGGATATCTAAGGAAGTAGCTGCTCTGCAGCTGAGGGGGAGTCAAAATTCTATGGTGATTTCGTATCCTTCGAGAAGCAAAAGTGAAAGGACTATTTTGGGAGTTTGACGGCCGTGAGAGGAGGTCGCTCCTTATCTTGTCTCTTCTCATCCTTCCACTTTCCTAATGTCGCATAAACTTGCCTTGCACCTATGAAGTCGCTCCCCCGAATTTACTTGTTTTTCGTATGAAGACGTTTTCGCTTCGATGGATATGACGGGACTTTCACGAAGCGATTGGAAAGAGCTGTTAAAACTGAGGCGGAACGTTATCTCTCTCTCTCGGTATTTTTCCTCGTGCCGTATTAGGCCCTATGAAAATAATTTTCCTTCCTCGGAAGACTGACTCGTATATTCTTCGGTGCTGAAACGTTTTGTCAGAGGGGTCAATCCACTCAATGAATCGATAGGTAACGACTGATCGATATTATCTACAGCACGCTTTAGTAGGATTAGTGTTATTTAACTGATTGCTTTATTTTTTAATCGACATTTATACGCTGATATCCAGAATATTTTCCCTGCGGAAATTTATTTAAAAGTTCAATTTTTTCAATAATTTTTACTAATCTTGCCTATTAATTATTTATTAGAGAAATATTAACAGACTGAAGCTAAAAAATGTTTTAGATAGTGTATATAAAAAACGAGTAAAATGTTGCTTGCATTCTGCAAGCATGTTGACAACAGATATTTCAAGTCGACATCAAATCGAGAGGGTCATCAAATGTAGAAAAAGTATTGAAAATATTCATAAAATTCGTTAATATACATTATAAATAACATTTTTCGTCTTTTGTCATTTAAGGATATACTCAGTTTCTTTAATCGTTAAAAAATGTCTCTTCTGTAATAAAAAAGTAAAATCAGTATAGTAACGTAAGGGAATAATAAAGTGTAAAAAGTGAATTATTTTAAATAAGCATAACCAATTTGTAAAAGAAATACATGTGATTGGAAGTCTTTTTCGTAGAATAAATTCAGTTTTTGAAAGTGGCTCAACAACCATGGTCATTTCGCACATATAAACTCCCACTAGGCATATAACTTGGGATTACTTTTATCAATTTTGGACACACTAACCTCGTGGCTATCTGGCTATATTTTAATAACTTACACGGGAAAAAAGAGAACATCCAACTTTATAAAATTCCAAAAATTTTCAACAACTATTCCATAAATATCAGTTATGATTTTACAGTGTATTAAGCGATTTTTATATTACTTAATGCATCATCTGTAACTAAGTGAATTTAAATTGTTGATGTAATATTATTGTATTTCTTGGTTTATGTAATAAATATATTCCTATTTTCATCTGCATTCGATGCGCAGAACGGTTTCTGGAGGGATCTAAACAGGGTCAGCTTCACTATAACCATCCTATGTAAATCATGTAAGGAAGAACAGACATGAAAAAAAGTCTGAAAATAAGACATGCAATGTAATAGCTACTGAGTATCGCAAGAGGAATCTGCGATAGCCTGTCTAAACAAACCCAATGAAGTACTTCTTCATTTCCTTTTTCACTGAGTACTACAGTAGGAGCTATAAATTCCAACCAGATCATTGCTAGAATTGAACGCAGAATGTTATGAACTAGCGTTGTTTTTCGTCGATTATCCTAGAATCTCCCATCAGATCAAACGTAACACTAAAATGACGCCCTTGGATTGATTGGCTTATTGATAGAGAACGTCTGTTTGTGAAAGACAGGGGAGCTTTATGTGAAGGGGAAAGGAGCGGGACTTAGGTGATTGTCGAAATTCTGCCTGGAAGGGGAACACAGAGGAACTAAAACATAATACGACGTGGCAGAATGGCACGAGTGAGAACCTAGGGGTTGCCTAAAAGAGTGCGAAAATCCGAAGGTGGGGCTCAGAGCGTGTATCATTGCACGGTGGGATGGGTCGGGCGGCTTCTGAGGGTGGTGTTATTAAAATGAGCTCTCGGAGATTTTAATGTAGGAAGGCAGGCTTGATGAAAATTTCGCCGAATTTTTGGGAGAGCGAGTATTTTTTAGCACTCCCCATTCTCTTCCCATCGACCCTGAGAGACTCTTTACCCAGGAAATAATAACTCAAGATGATTTCTCGAATAAAGCTTCTCTTGTCTTTCGGGCTACAATACAATATTTCGCCTAGAATTCGCTTAAATCTGCAGAGATAATTATTTTTGAGCTCAAAGACTGAAAATATTTTTTAGCGGGCTTTTGGTTTTTATTATTTGTATCTTTATATTTTGAAAATAACAAATAATATACAGAATCTTTTAACGTTGTCTAAATGAAATTTTTAATTGTTAAAAAAATTACTTGAATGGTAAATTAAATGAGATACAATGCCAAAATATGAAGAAATAATCTAAAACCTCTTTTCACAGAGGGATCTATTCAGTAGTGGTGAGATATCGTGTTTCATATTATATTTTTCACAATATTTGTCATGTAAATAGCTACCCATGGTATCTAATTTGTGAGCGTAAAATAATCACGCACTTTTCCCCATTTTTGAGGGTATTGATCATTCAACGATTAAGAATTTAAATACCATATCCAACGTTAAAGTTTTCTCTTAATCTAATAACTCTTCTAACAATTAATAACATTACAGAGCAACTAAAATAGGAAACGAATCAGGTAATTGTTTCGTTGAAACAAGTGACATCCCTTCTACCCAAGATCTTACTCTTCGACAAGTATATTCCTAGAATCAATACAACCCCCTCATCTATGATAGTCTAATGGTAATGGCGGTGTATGATGACAAGATCTGACTCTGAAGCTGACATGGTTAGCTTGTCAACCTATCAACGCCGAGATCAGCGTTCGAGTCTCGGCTAATTGGGATTTATCCGATAAACGGTATCCGGTACGTGTTCAACCCCTGTTGTTGTTCTAACTTTATCCAATAGGGTGGAAACGCTGCATGTGCATTGATGATAAAATAAATATTTAAGTGAAAAGATAAATGACCAGGATAGGAAAGAAAAAGCAAGGGAAAGTTGGATTGATGTCAAATATTAGATCAAGAAGAAAAGAGAAGGATAAAATGAAACGTATGAAAATATATGCGTTTACTGTTTAATATTACTATCACTAAAAATCTAGATCATTGGTGGCGAACCTATGGCGCGTGTTTTCAAAGTGACAGGCAAGAAAGTCATTTTGGCACGCTGAACTCTCACAACATTATCTTTGTTATGTATACTTCAGAATAAAGCAGAGCGGCTGCTGATGGCTATGTTAAATATTATAAAATAAACTCCAAAAACCATCAAGAAACTAAGTTTCTATAATTACTGTAGTATCTTGATGGTTTTTGGAGTTTATTTTGTAATGTATGTATACTTCACTTAAAATATAAATCCTGATGAATCCCCGTAAATAAAGGATGATTCTGCGCATTAGTAATGGTAATTATCGATTATTCAAATCAATTACAAGATGGTATCTTATAATTAAATTAAATAAATCTTATAATTAAATCTTATAGTTGACATAAGACATCTATATCACCATATCATTGTGTGTTTTGGAACCACATCGAAAATTCAATTCCTTTACATCCATAAAATATGGCACTCTTGCCACAATAGATTCGCCAACCCTCGTCTAGATAATCATTGTGTTGTAAATGCGAAACAAGTGAATAAAACTGCAAAATTTTATTTTCTATACCTCTTAATATGGTGTTGTAGGTGGACATACAACATAATCCTAGAGATGTTGGTTGCAATAATGTACTTTTAAACGACCATTCTTTTGAATTCCAAAGAGTCGAATTCAATTGTTTTTTTATAAATTTTTTAAAAGATATCCAGTTAGAAGGAATAGATAACTCAATAATCATAATCAATAATAACTCACAACTTTTCACTGTTGTGATTTTTTTTAAATAAACACATTATATGCCATATTTTTGACACCGAATAAGCTCGACGGGACCATTCCTCCCTATCTCTGTTTAAATGTTAACTGATTCTTATTTATGTATCGCACGTAAGTACTTATTGGTAGTGTATTTATTTATTTTTGAATGTTTTTCTCTTCTCTTATCTTTTAGCTATTACTATCGGTAGTTTTGCGCAGGTTTTTCACACCCCCCTTCCTAGTGGGTGTTTTCCTGCAGTGGATTTTTTTTCCTAAGAATCTCTTAGGTTTTTATATCCACAATTCTTCTAATTTTTTCTTCTTCTAATTTCATAATTAATGACGATGGGTTAGATGGAAGAAGAGACTTTTAAGTCTCAATCTCGCCCAAATAAAGACGATTTATTATTATTATTATTATTATTATCATAACTGGAAAATTGCCTCAATGGCCTCCGGCTTTCAATAACCCGTACCGATAACAATGAGACGAAACGTGGTCTATTTTCCTTCTCATATTCAGAAAAAAAAGCGAACCAAGTAGATAAGATTCACGAGAGTCGCCCTTTGCAAATAGAGTATATTCGCCAGTCAGTCCAGGGAGAATCGCGATATGAATCAGAGTTCCTTAGCCCCCAACATTTGCGCAAACCTTTTTCATGAAATTTGTTCGCCGGCTTATCGGCTCTCACGGCGGAGTGACAGGCATTTTCCCTCCGAAAGAGTACTTTCGCGACGGAAGGGAAAAATCCCGGACTTGAACTGGTGTGAGTCACCGCTGGAGAGGGTCCTTGCGCGGGCAGTGGAAGCGGATGTCGGCTGTGATTAGTACGTGTCAAATCGCGTTCCCTATGACATCCCTTCCCTGTTAGGGTCCGTCGAGTCCTTCCTTTAAGCGCATTTTGCCCCTGTATCCCATTCGAATCATGAGTGTATCCGTTCTCCCACACCCCAAAATATCCTATTCCCAAACTCTACGTACTGACCGGCATTTGACAGCCGCTACCGATCTAATAAGCATTTCTTCCCCTTATACAGCCTAAACTATCGAGCAAAACTAATCTTTGTAGAATCAAATCATCCGACAGGACTTCTTAGTTTTAACTTAAAACGTAAAAAGACCTTAGCGTAGTCAATAATATAACAATTTAAAAAAATAGTAGTAGTAGTATTATTAAAAGTGCTTCGACAGCTTAGCTCATTTCTCACACATTGGCTTCCACCGGGAATGGAACCCGGAACCGCTTTCAACAAAGGCATACGCGCTGTCTACATAACTATCCGGGACCCAATTTTTTTATATTTTTGCTACTCACAAGTATGAGCCCCTGTCGGTAATCGAAGCCGGAAACAATTTCACCGAACACGAACGCGCTACCCAATTGGCTGTCAGAGAGCCTAACAAATAATACGTGAATACTTTTTAAATTCATATAGATTATTCAATTTGGGTCACTATTTTCGCTAGCTAATTAACCTTATGAAGTTTAATACTCTAAATTCTAATCATTTTTTATTTGGGTTTTATAATTATACTATTTGAAGTTCCATGTGTAGTCCTTATTCAAAGCGAACTTAGTGTGCCCAGCAAATTTTTGTTCTTACGCCTGAACGTAGGCTTTTAGACATCAACAAATTACACATGCACGTATTCAATTCTTCAATTACGTATTTTATGTGATTTGAAAAAGGAGAAAGAATAATACTGTCGTAGGGTATATGAATGAATTTTAATAAGTGTTTTTGAACAGAAAATGACGTCGTACATGATCACTATCCCGCCTTATGATGAAAATGCCGAATCTTCGTGCTGTCATTATTTATCGAACTAAAAGAAAAATTAACGACACCGGAGTTCGTGCCATTAGGCTATGTAGGAAACCATTGAGGGGCACACTAATCGTCTATATTTCAATACTCCGACGTCAAGATTTTATTAATAGCAATATATGCATTAACTTGGAAAAATAAAAGAGATTGATTTATATTATTTATGCGCAATAATTGATATCGAAAAACTAATTAACCCAAGCACCTACGTGTATCTTTGGGAATTCAGAATTGGTCGTATATTTCTTGAAAAGCGTTTCATATATCTTGGAGACCACAAATTCACCTCTCTCTTTACAGCACTATTACAATTGCTGAAAATTAAGCTTAACAAAATGTCATTAAACGGCAAGCTAATTTATATCGCTCACTAAGTATTGGAATCGATAGAATGATACGCAAGCGATTGAAATAAACTTTTATAAACGTATATATTTGTAACAAGCAGACCGTGCAACATATAACAATTTATTTTATTATTAAGAATGGTTTTAAGTACATGTTTTTTTCATTGTCCCATTATTTGTCAACTAGAGGGCATTTCCTTAAGAAATTGTTTTGTAATATTCAGTTTATGTAATATCTTTTTTATATAATTAATGACTGTAAATTTCAATTAGAGATAGATGGAAAAGATTAAATTATGTAATCTTTTAGCTATTTCAAGCATTATATATACTTTGATACGTTTATTTTATATTTTTTTGTAAATGGCATATTTTTATACGATATAATTGAATTAATAAACCTGAAATTAAATTTTCTACTTCATTTCTCATAGCTTTCATTTCCGTTCTCTTTCGATATAACGGCAAAAATCTTACAATATTTCTTGTTAATATTCTTGCTATATAAACAAGCGCATGACAACCATGTCAACATCAACAAACAATATCAACGAACTGTCTCATTTACTTATTTAAGCTACGAGTATTTAAACAATATACAAGACTAATTAGCAATATAATATAACGTTTCGGATTGAGCTGCTTTAATGGTGCGTTATATAAGAAAGCTCTAAAACTTGCTAAACCTCCAATATACTACGATACTGGAAGGAGTTTAATTAAGCAGTACTCGGATAATATTTCTTTATCTCTCCCCATATAATCCGCTACTCTTCTTTGTAGCCTTGTATTTCTGTTTTGCTCTATCCCCGTAATTTCCCTCTTCCTCCACCCATTCCTGTCCAATCCCTCCCTTCCCATTCACCCGCATGTCTCCCTGCTGATCTCTCGATTCCGCCTGATTCGGAGAACCTTTTAGCACCGCGAGGACAAAAGACGCCACTGCACTAACATCTCCGTCCATCTCCCTCCCCTGCTATAATTTGCCCCATCCTTCGCTTACTATCTCATGTCTGGTTCATTCAGTATACGCGGTACCCGACGTGTGTCATTCATTCCCCGCGATTACGGCATCCTGCTCCGTTCTTTTCTACGTCACCCGCTCAATGCCTGTGGCAGTTCCGAGCGTGCGACTTAATACGATGCATGCGTACGGTGGTGGTCGTGACAGGAAAGGGGGCACTCGGAGGCCGTTCATGATGTTAATGCATGTGCTATATAACTGTGAATTTGTGAAAAGATACCATTTTAGTATTCTTATGCCACTTTTGTGGCAATTCATGCCTTAAAGAATCACTTTCACAATTTCACAAAAATAACAATTTGGTCAAGAAAAGATTTAATCATTAGTAGAAGCAGTATATAATATCTTGAATGAGACATCTATCCGTTGGGATGAGACAAGGGCTGATAATGGAATCAGAAAAAGATTGGCAAAACGTTGGAGGGAAGGGGTTTTGCGGTATTAGTGCAAAAGCTTTGGTCGCAAGAAAGAAAGTTATCAAAATGTTGAAGACATTCAAGATGTTTGGCGTGAGATAAAAAAATAAATGCAAGTTTGACTGAAAAATTGTTCGTCTCAAATTACTAAATTTTTACTACGGGCTAATATTCATGAGGGTATGTCTATCGAAAACTGAAACACCCATGTTCTTTTGGCTCTGGTGAGCTTATCAGGAGGTGCTTCACCAAGGCAACAGGAGCAACAAACACACCATTCCCTGATCGAAAAAATCCGATCAGCCAAGATTCGAGCCCGGGACAATAGGATAGCTACGCTAACGCTCCTACCCCATGGTCCCTAGCTATACACTCGGCCCTAGCTATTCACTCCTAGCTATACACTCGGCCACCAAGGCCGGTAATTTTTATATCTTTAGTTGAAATAAAAAAAGATAAAAGGTCTTGTAACGGAAATAAAATAATAAAATTCCAAGTTTAGCGGTATGTGGTGAATAGAACTGAAACGTGAGCCCTAGCAGAGTTGAATAACAGTGAATGAATTAGAGATTTCAAAATTAGAACGTGGCACTAAATTTTTAAAGGAAAAATGATTTGAAAGAAAAAACACAAATGCTGGAGATGTTGGGGAAATATAATTTCATTGAATTACTTTGGTGAAGGCAAAATAGGTAAAACCAGCTTGAAAAGAAGGCATCGATTTAGTTAAATAAAGTAATTTAAAGAAGAATGAAAGAGATAAGAAGGAACTACAAACTTAAAGGATGTTCGATGAAGTAGGGACTAGAATAAACAACAAAAACTTATGTGAATCAAGAAGGAAACTCTTGGGTATATAATCCTACCAGAAGGTTGAGTACTTACAAAATATTCTTTAACATAAGAGGTTTAAGGCTGAAAAAAAGCAATCATTTTGGTTTCCTCTTATCAAATGCTACTATATAAAATCATTGTACTCTAATTGCGCTGAGCTATTCTTTCCTTAGCATTATTGATTACTATGTAAAACAAGGGAAAACTCCTTATCCTAAATTATGAGACTCATTCGCTCTCCCAAGCCAAGGGAAGCTAAAGGAAAGCAGCCTGATCAGATTACAGATACGTATGGCTTTGATGTTGAGATCACGGTAAATAACTAGGGCTGCTATCTTTCTTAGATTACAAAACTGGATATTAAATTGTTCAAATCATGCAAAAACCATTGTTTCCTACCTCAATAGAATCATAATAGTTTTTTGGAGGATAAACATTATACATTACACTTTTGGATTTGCCCTTTAACAGAGAAAGAGGGATGCATAAAAAATGAGACATTGTCTTGTATGTCAATAGTCATAAAGAGCCATATCAAAATGAGGGTGAAGAGCCAGAAAAATCCGAAGAATTACTCAATAATCCAAAAAATGTTCTCTTCATTTAACCATTCCTGATGCAAACTTGAAATATTTACTCAGATTCTTCATTTATATGGTCAGCCCTCTTATGATATTTAATGAAATAAACCGAAATTTTCTTGAAACTTAAAAATAAAACTAACAAATCAAGAAGGAGACACTATTTTTTATAAAATTTTAAATGATTTCTGGAAATATTTTAGTAACCAACACATCAAGTAAAACACATTTTAATATCTAGTACCACTTAAAAAATAATTTATTATGAAGTAATTGAGAGTAGATTTTCAATAACGATTTCGCAACTGAGAGCTGTACTTCTATATAAATAGGCGCAATAATGTGAAATAAATGATTCCTAGAGTAACCACGAATATTTAATTTCCACTTAATTTTAAAAAATTAAACTCAAATTAATAAACTTTCCCAAAATAATGAGTACTAAGTTCACGCATTTGAGTAAAAGTTGATTTAAAACTACGAAGTACACGCAAAAACAGACATATTCAGTACAAAGAGCATGAATAGCACAAGATAGCAACTCAAGGTATTTCAAGCAGAATATTTTTCCATAAACCACCCCCTATAGCAAAGAAAGCCTAACCTTTACTGGGTACCAACTCCTGTGACCCTTGCTCCTCGATACCTTCTATCTCAAGGGCATCATACCCTGATGAGGTATACTTCTGATACTCATGTACTGGGGCACCTCTCCTACCCTACCTCCCAGGACACTTTAACCCTTAACAACTAGGACCTTTTCCCACCAGGAACTGCTACCTCCCGAGATCTCTACCAATTGGAAACCCTACCGCGGGAACATCTATTCTCCCAAGGAACATATTCCTCCTCTTACCTTTTAATGACAACTGCATGGATCCCTCTGTCAGGCTTCCCTCTTCTCTTCGGTTGCATTTCCTGTAATATTTGATAAGGAGTATATATATTTTTTTAATTTTACATATACATTTTATTAAGAGAATAGATTTTAAAATACTGTATGCACACAATGATTAACCTTCTGACAATAAACATAACTTTCACTTTATAATCAACAAGTATTATGAAAAACTGATTGCATATAGAATTTTTTAAATACACAATTGTTAAATGCAATTTAAGAAATATAAATAAACATTATGGATCCTGCTAAGCCTAAAATGGCTTGTCAGTAGGTGCTTTTAAACAAAGAAGTGATAGTTAACAAAGTTATTAAAATCATACATGTGCACACAAGTTAATATTAATTGAAAAGACTATGTTTATCTATCTTTGAATGACATATTTATAATTTTTATTTACAACTTATTGATATTCAAATGTTTTACAGCACAAAAAACCTCAAGTACTATAAATTTTGTAATATATACATACAAACAGTCCATACTTAGGATTGTCAGTAGGTGAGTGATTTAATAAATAGAATAACTTAATTTATATCGATATAGTTTCAGCAACCATTTTTGCACTTCTTTTTAGATTGTTGAATTTTTTTATAATGATTGTAAGTCATGTTGTACGTCATTAAAAAGGATGGGAACAGTAACTTCTAAATTTTGTTTACCATGGCTATTATGTCCATATAGCAAAATAATACGAAGTATTTATTAATAATTTATTCAATAATCTAACCTAATACGAATATTTGTTCAGGCGTGCATTAATCTATCGATGATACAATGATATCACTATCAAAACCTTTGGGAATATATATTATCATCAAAATAGCCAGCATATACAAAGGCAGGTTACATTTCGCTGTGCATGTGTACAACATACAATATACTTGCCATTTTTGCTTATTACATTCACCAGAAAAAAATCTTATTAAGTATAGATGGAAATATTTAATGATATTTTCGTCATAAAACTAATTAAAAATGTTAATCCGATTAAATAACTCAATTCCATTACTTCCTCCCCCCTTTAAAATCAGTAATCGATAAAATAATTATTTTAAATTGGCAGTTACGTACGTACCATAAGAGTTATCACCCTTAAGTTTGCGGGACTTCCTCCATTGGATGTGTAAGATTCTTGTATATTGGTTAAACATCGCCCAGAACTGTAAAAAAACCGTGGGCGTATGGAAACAGGTGCTAACAGCCCATCAGAACGAGGAAGAGGACGTGTTAAAACCTCATCACTACACCTACTGGTCAATATTTCAACTGTTTGTTTCAAGGAGTTAAATTTTCCACAAAATTATTGCTTAATTTCGTATTGCATAAAATCCTTAGCGGTCCTTAGTCACTTAATCCAAGAAGCACGATAAGGAACTGAAATCCTTCTTAAAGCACTGAGAACACGTAGGATCGATTGTCTACTCCAATATTTTCAATTCTAATCACTCTTTGTAGCACAAAAAAACTCTCACTTAAGTCACGTAGGGGTATTTAAGTCAAATTTAGCGTTAAAATGTACGTTTCTCCTTGTATTTCTTTTCTTCACGCTATCGAGGCACTCACTACACTATCCTTAGCCGGACTAACCCGAGACGACTGCACAGGAAGCCTGACGTCATTCAAGAGCTGACGAAAACACCAAGTGTGTCGATCTATTCTGACCTTCGCAGCCACAGCATTTTGCTATCCTTTTCAGAACCTCAGGCGAAAACTAAAACATCGATGCCTCTAGTGTTGCAAAATTTAGCGGCGCACTTGTTTTGGAAATATGTTTGCAGGCGTTGAACTTTCCGTCAAGATGAGCTCTACGCTTGTAAGCTGAAGTAGGCGTATTTAGACTCGCTGTTTGTGTGTAAATGCATTTCTTTCGGTAGTAAATACATAGTGAATAGAAGTTAATTTCAATTGGAGAAAAAAAAAGAGTAACGCCACGCCGAATAGAGACACAAAGCGATGCATTTCAACCAATGTGCCCCAGCACAACGGTGATTCGGGAGTAACCACCTCTCGTGCCGCGTAATGTCCGAGGTTAACCCATTAAATATTTTCCAAAATTCTCATGACATATATTTTGATATTCTAAGGTGTTGCGAGGATACTCAAACATTATATCTTGGTTCTTGGCTTGCTATCATCCTTTTGGTAAATTTTGACGTAAACTTAATTAAAATATTGTGGTCAGTTCTGCTAAAAAGTTTAAATATCATATTTTAAGCGTACCAATGAGGCAAATCTAGCCAATTCGTGATACCTATTTTCTTAACAAAATACTTAATCCGCAATTGCGTCGGATTGCCAGCTAATTACAGGCCTATATCTTTAACATCACTGAGCGGTAAAATTATGGAACATATAATAGCTAGCTCTTTAATGGGTTTTCTTGAAACGTCCAATTTCATAATTAGGAATCAACACGGTTTTCGTAAGACTCGTTCTTGCGAGTCTCAGCTGGCTTTATTAGTACACGATGTTCTAAACTCTGCTGAAAAACATAAGCAAGTCGATGCGATATTTTTAGATTTTCGGAAGGCTTTCGATAAGGTACCTCATCATAAATTGCTGTACAAATTAGAAGTTGCGGGTATCAATGCACAAGTTATTAACTGGATAAAAGACTTTCTCGCCGATAGAGAGCAACGAGTAGTACTCGATGGTATTAGTTCCAACTTCGTTAAGGTGACCTTGGGCGTCCCTCAGGGCAGTGTAATTGGACCGTTGTTATTTTTAGTATACATCAACGACCTCAGCAATCACATTGAAAGCAATGTTAGGATATTCGCAGACGACACAGTCATTTACAGGGAAATAGTTAGTTCAGAGGATAGATTAACCCTTTCGAACGACTTAGATAGAATTATGAATTGGTGCGATGATTGGCAATTAGAGCTTAATGTAGAAAAGTGTTCGGTAGTTAACTTCTTCGAAAGTAAATCTATAATAAATGATTATTCTTATAGTCTACGAGGGGTAAACCTAGTGTCAGTAGAATCGGTAAAGTATCTTGGAGTAACTCTCACGAATAATCTATCATGGAGTGCCCACATCCGAAATATATGTGGAAAAGCACTTAAGAAACTCAGCTTCGTTAAAAGAATAGTCGGTAGGAGCGAAGAAAAGGTAGCGATGTTACTTAGCGTTAGTTAGGCCTCACCTTGAGTATGCATGTAGTGTATGGGACCCCGCCGAGAAATGTCATATTCGGGATTTAGAAAAAGTACAACGGAAGGCGATACGATTTGTAAAGAATTGCTACGATAAAACAGCGAGTGTCACTCAGATGTTACAGGACGCGGGATGGGAATCATTAGAAGATAGAAGAAAAATTCAAAGGATAAATTTATTAAATAAGTTCAGAGAAATTACGTTTTCAGATGATGTAACCGATATAATGCGACCCCCCTGTTATATGGGCCGTGCTGATACTGCCCGAAAAATTAGGGAAATAGATGCTAAAACGAATCGTTTCAAAAATTCATTTTTTCCGCGAAGTATACGCGAAAGCAACCGTTTAGGAAAATAGAGTCAAGGTGCTTGCACCCCCTGCCACACGCCGAAAGGCGGCTTGCAGGGTTCTTACATAGACATAGACATAGACAATTCTGCAATAAAACACCAAAAATAAATACTATACATAAACTGCAGTTTTTGAAGTAAGGCTTCTTAATCAATAAGGAAAAGGATTCTTAAATTTTGCAGGAAGTAGATACAAAGATATTTTAAAAGAATTCCAATTTCTTTAGAAAATTCACTCTCTTCTTGTTTCATTTAAGAACAGTTACAACTGAAAACGTACTCTGTAAATCTCAGTGCTATAAAGAAGCACACAAGATCACAAGGAAAATAAATTAGTGTTAATTTCTGGATGAATTTATTAGGAAAATTTTGTATGGTAAGAAGTAATTAAAAGCAAGTTCAATTTCATGTCATCACATTAAAATAGACCAAGAAAAGAATTTCCGATAGCTTGGAACTATCACAATAATAAGTATTTTTGATACAGTACACCGTAGTTATAGTCTTAATTTTAAGTTCTTTTCCTATCAAAATACTTTTATAAATCTATTTTCTACAGATACATGCAATCTTTTTGTCACGTTCCGCAGGACCTAAATTAAATCATTGAAGAGCAATTGTCAATTCCTTTTTTTCTGAATTATATCTCATTTAAGCCTAGAAACAAGCTGAATAATTTGGTACTCAGGTTTCTGCTCTATTGGAAACGGATAACCAAGTAACCATCTCCGAGTCTTAAGTACTTTGCTATGCAAATTACTGCCCAACAATAACTTAAAGAGCTGATACCTATATATACCTCTGTAAGTTATTCCTCAAGGTATTCTCTGTCGATATCTTCGATCATTTTACAGAGCTATCAGAACTATAGACATAAAGGAAGCTAAATTCCCTTCTATAGTATCAAAATTGTTTTGATTTATTCATATTCATGCAGTTAAGAGAAATGTTCTATGCTTTCTTGTTTGAAATCTTCAAAAAAATGGCATAAACCATGCAAATGCAGATTAGCTCATAAATGTATTACCATAGATGTGTAGATAGTACGAAACGCCAGAAACCATCAGTACACGTAAATTTGCCGATCTCCGGGCTTTGAAGGTGCTCCCATTGGGAGCGAAATATACATATCGCCATAGAATTTACGTCTTTTGATATAATCAACCATCAGCGGTACTACTTCAAAGTATACGAGGAGAGATAAGAGTGAGTTTATGTAATAAGAAACCTAGGCGTGTAAAATCGTTGAAGAGAGAGGAAAGGCAGACATGATAAGGAAAAGAAGAGCTTTTAAAGTCAAGTTCTCGATGAGATGAATTCAAGAAAGTCGCAAGGCAATTTTAAAAAAGAAAGTTTTAAGATGATACGCACTCGTCTCAGTCTAAGGGAAGGAGATTAAGAAAGACAGGAGTGCATCAATATCATCATTGGATGAAGATAATGGAATGGTTATTCGTGATTGCGAAGAGAAGGAGAACTTACAAAATTTCCAATTCCAAGAAGCGTTCACTTCGGATAATGAAGGCTTGAAAGAGTGTCATTTATCACTAGAGGCAATCGAGATGGAGGAAATTGAGTTATCAGTTGCAGTAACTGAGTTAAGAAGGTTTAATCCCAATACAGCCAAGAGCAATGAATGAGTCAGAACAACGAGAAGAAATCTTTCCCTTAAAAATTCATTTCCGAGAAGTCACTTTTCGAAGGATTTCTCATTGCGATATTAAATTGATCTATCTCTAGTCTAAAAGGCATTAGGTACGAAGCGGAAAGTCGTTTTAATATAAATTGCTCCCTACACCATACCAGTTATTTAGCTTATAGTATTGAAATAGATAATTACTCTTTAGCATAGGATTTACTACAGAAATGGAATTACATTTTTTTGTATCAGAGTGAATTTATTTTCCCCAAATACACTAATGTAATTTCGTTTTGGGATGGAATTTAAACCGTCTTATATTTAACCTAATATTGATGTCAAAGGAAATTTGTAAGTAATAAATAAACTCAAAAATTAGGTAAAATAGCTATTTCAATATAATAATTTAAAAGTATATAAAAGAACTACGCAATAAATGTGTAAGAAAGATGTTACCTAAATAAAGTAAGTAAAAAAGAGTAACCTTGATGGAGTTAGATAGGAAGGTGAATCTTTTACAGAAATGTATGCATTCACATCCACCTATCCATGCATATAATAGTGTAAAGATAAAAGAGGTAAACATTATGACTACCTAAACGAGTTACCTTAATACCAATAAAGATGTATTTCCTTTATGTAGTCATGTACTATTTATTTCCCTGCAAAGACTCAACAAATTTTGAGCCTAACATTATCAACTTGAAATAAAGTAAGATATATATTTCTCTCTGCATTAACATCATGATCTCTAATATTGTGATCATGTCAAACAATCAGCGTACAATTCTCTCTTAAAAAACGAATTTATTATTTAATCTCCTCGGATATTACAAGTACATTAATATGTAAAAGTTAGGCATTAAGTACAAAGTGGCTTGATTATGTTAACTTTGTGTAAGTAATTTAGTCAGTTATAGGGAATAACTTTAAAACTTTTTAGGTCGAGTGCTTCTTCTCAAATAAACAACATCCACTTTCCTCCAGGTATACGATGAAATTGTGTGATCCCTTAAATTTCAGATCCCATGAATTAAAGTTTCCTTATCCTCGTTTTAATACGATATATTTCTTGTGGGTTGAAATTCGAGGATGACTCTCTACGTTGTATCGTGAATGTTTACATATTGAGGGGTCGAAATGCTGAAAAATCAGCTTACATGAAGCAAATGGCACATCAAAAACACGCATCAAAGCAACGTTATACATCATATGAAGACTTTAGGATCTGTCATGATTTCAATTGGACAGGTCCATCAGGTATGCTACGCTTATTTTGTTTTCGACAGACTCGTCAAATATACCAACGTTTCGAGATCAAATGTGTAATAAGCAAGATTTCATTTGAAGCTTCGATAACAGATCAATCATACCGTAAATGCTTAAAGTGAAGGGATGTCTTTCGGAATACTAAACTTCTTAGAAGCCTATAGAGTCATTAAATAACTGTCCGAATTCAAGATCTAAATGACGAAAAGTTAAAATTCGTAAAATGTAGAAGAGAATCTAAAAGATATCTAAATACAAGACCCTACCCATGAATTAATAACAGCAAAACTCATTATTTTTCTCCTAGCGCTCCATTTCCAAGGTCCCGGGTTGAAATTATTATCTTAAATTAATCTTTAGCGATACTTCCTCTTCGACATTTGTTTCTGTTTAAAGTACCAAAACTATTTTACGTCATGAGTGGTAATATGCCTTGTATTAGTGACAATGCTATTAAGATTAATTTGAGAAAAGGTAATGTATATTTAATTAAGCCAAACGTAACTATTTTAAATAAATATTTTTTTATATGGGCCCTATGATCTTTAACTTGTTACCTCAAAATTTAATAAATGCCACAATTCGTAAAAGGTTCTTTCGTTCAGTTAAGCTTTGGCTTTTGGGCAATCAGAGAATTTAGTGTTGTATGAGTTGATGGTTGCACATCATTTCTTTGTTTACTCATGTTGTTCTTACCTAACTTTATTGTTCACTCCGATGTTATAGACTTGGATAAGCTCACATTGTTAATTCTGAATTTTAAAATTATGTTATATTTTTCAATTATTTGCAATGCATATATTTTTTGTATGACGGTTGCCTCAAAACAGGTTTTACCTATAGGGCAATCTAAAACTTTGTCTTATTTCAGTCAAACCATTTTTGTGTATTTTGTTTGCGTTGAAAGCAAGAAATCAAATCTCGGCTATTCGAATTTTTCTGGTAAGGGAATGTTTGAGTGTTTGTAAATAGTAATGATTATAGGCATATATGTAATTGGGACAGTTCTTCCTGTTTGCATCGAATAAGTTATTATTACCATTCTATTCCTAAGTTCTCATGCTTCTTTATTTAAATATATTTCCACTAAGTTAAGCCTGAACGCCTAGTCCCTACCAGTGAACGATAGAGTAGGTAAAGTTAATCATCACTAATGGCGAAATCTACATAATCTAACGAACTCAATGAAAATGATCAATTTAGTATCATGTATGACTAGATTTCATTAGAATTTAAATGGGCAAAAGAATTAGCCAAAGGATAAGAAAAAAAAATAGGAGAAGACATGACTGAAGGAGTGGATAGCGATAGAGTTTAAAGAGTGAAGTTAAGTTTGATTACTCCTGATATTTATATTTTATTCACAGGCACAAACCAATGAGTTTCGCACTAAAAGTTGATTTTTGATGATGTAGGTGGTTTTTTTCTTAGTTTGTGCTAATTATGACTATGATGTACTAATTGGCTATTTGACTAATTTTACTTCTTATGTACTAATTATATAAAATTTTATTTTTTAGACCTATGAGTAATAAATAAAATTTTAATATGCGATAATTGTTTCAGTTTTTCTTTTTTATATAAAAGTTAGTAATGTACATATATCTATATATTTTTAAATAAAATTAGCAAAATAGATGGGAAGAAATCTATATAAATTTGTTTTTGTCTTAATAAAGGGTTGAAAAACCGAAATACAAGTGCATAAATAACTATACATGAAGTTTTCTCTGTGACCTAATTAAAATAAAACAAGCCAATAAGCACTTTTTCGACAGAAAATATATGTATTTTAAAAAAATATGGTACTGTTGATAAACCAGAATTTCTAAAAAATTCAAGTGGTACGAAGTTGGTAAAAAGTTGGGAACCCCTGGTCTAAGGGTTCGGGAATGAGGGAGGATGCAAGAGAGGAGGAGATAAGAAACATGATGGGCTGCGGTGGTAAAGTAAGAATAAGGACCCCCTCTCCACCTCCTAAACTCAAATGTATTCTCTTTCTCTCCCTCTCGCTATTTTTTATTCAGGCTCTCTCTCTTACTTTTCTGCCGAGGGGGCCTGAATGGAGGGTTTTAAACCGGATTTAGGGGAGACGTATATATGTCCGGCGAAATGAACCGCAATGCACTGTATACCGGTTGACCTTTCGTTACCGTTTATTCGAGGATTGAAGAGGAATGATAAAAGGACTCTATCTGGAGGATTCCCCGAGAGGTACCTTCCTCCCGCTCCCGATGAAGATGTAATGGAAAACGTTTCTCCAAGGTCGTTTGTGAGAAATTCGTTATGGAAGGATTTACTTGTTAATGGAAGGGAAATAGAAGGGATGTAAATTTCAGAACAAATATATAGGTAAATATGACGACTATTAAACTCGGCATATAAGGGGTTTAGAAAAATATATAGTCGAGATGCAGACTTAATATCTTTAATAGCTTATTTTAAAATGAATTTTAGGATAGTATTTGATCAAAATTCGGACGTATTATTCCGATGAGAAACTCTTAAAAGAAATTTTCATCCATTATCGAATTGCTGAAATACAATCTGGAATTTTGAAACAACTCTGATGATAGCTGATATGCTATGAGATTGCACATAGGATGAATAACTTCATGCTAAGTGTACTCCAAAATATAAACTTTCTATCCTAGCTTATCAGTATGCAACGATAACAAAGTTTAATAATTAACTAAAGGAAGAGTCTCGTAAAGTCAAGTTTTTAACCTGATTAAGCATAGCGTAAAACCAAATAATTACCAAGGACATTGGCTTCATTTAATTTCCCTGCATGTAGGCTAATGTAAATTGATAAGATATTGCTATAAAATATCGATGCATTCCCTTCCTTTGGTTTACGAATTCAATTCAAATATGTCGTTCTAAAGGAAACAAAAACCATTTTATCGTAATTTCTATGTGATAAATTTTGAAAAGTATAGCAATAACTTATCGATAAGAGCCTTCTGTAATATTTTATTTCCTTTTATAATATATTCTTTTGTCGAATTTTTGACATGAGGTGATCGATCACCTTCTGGGTGTATTTACTGACCCTATTTATTAAAGCTAGAAGCATTTTAATGGAAACCTATTTTTGCTTCGCCATGGCAGACTGCGAACCATCTGTGACACAGAAGTATGCCCTTACAAGCCCATATTGAAAAATGAGACGTTACTCAGCTCCGCATTTTTTCTTCGGGTCTTAATTTAATATCCGGACCTCTTTGCCTTTCGAATGGGATCCCCTATTCTATTTTTTCTATCTCCCCTCTGTCCCACTCTCTCTTCAGTTAATATTTTTGTATTTCTACCTGACTTTTTTAATATTCTAGATTTTAATTTATGGCATACCTATGAGTATTAGCTCCACATACCTTTATTGCCTGTCCTGATATTTATGTAATACTTTTTAAATTCTTGGTGGTAAAAGAATAATGAGTATGATAACTTTCTCTTGTTGAAATTCTTAGTCAAATACGTAGTCTTATCTTAGGTCTGAAGCTACTTCAATTGCACGAAAATTTAAATTGATGAAATATGGGTTTTATTGAAGAATTTAAAATATTTCGCTACTGTATTTTGTGAAAAATGGACACTTTTATTTCAGAAATAAATTAATAGTAATGAATATTGGTATTTTAGGTGTACGTGGAATTAAAATGTTCTCTGTTTAGGAAATAATAGATTGATAAGGAAATATTTATTTAGTAAATTATTTTCAGTAGTATTTCTTGAATCCCCGACGATTGATGATCCAATGTTTAGTATAAATATAAAGCACGAGTGGAATAAGTGTGTATGAAGCAGCCGTGGACTTACGGATCTGCTCGTTTTCATTTCATGTATAGATGATAGCAGCCTTAATACTTAAATCTATAATTATTTAGTGAGAGAATCTCAATAATCCTTAGACTAAGCAATAGATGTCCAATACATTGCTGAGACGACTGAACTTATAAAATCTCGATGGCGCCTTCGTATGTTTTCGATTAATCTTAAAAGAATCTATGTACAAATCTTATGTAAAAAGTTTTGGGGCTATACAACACTTCCATAGTCATAATACTTAAATCTATCAAATAAGATCAGAAAACTAACTTTATTCTATACATGTAGAAAAGACAGGCATCGTACGATCAACCAAATATTTTGAGAAATATTAAGCTTGTGTTTTATATACTATACTGAAATAAAACACTAATTGACATTTTTTTAAATTTAATAATGTGATTTACAACGAATCGGTTTATATAACGGAGTATAAGAAGAATATCAAAATTTAAACATGCGAATTTAATTTAAATCTGAATATTTTTCATAACTAAATCATCCCTTATCATCATAACATTAGTACATAATTTATATGATATAACCTCATAGTTTCACTGCTCAGCTCAACATTAGCTCAACAGCTCATCGTGATAACGTACTAAACTTATCTGTAAGATATCGAGTTTACATCTCTAATCAATCATTTACTACTACCGTTGCATCATATTTAGACCTAGACTTCCTCAACCACCCTTGATGATAAGTTACACTTAACTTCATCTCAATAAAAGTTGATAATTCAAAGCATTTTTTGAGTCTTCATTCCACCCTACATTAAAAAGACTTTCATCTTCGGCCAATTAATTTATTTTCCACTCTTCATCATATGCCTCACATCTCTCTCACTCCAATCTCTCTCTTCTGTAGAATCCCATCGTTTTGGTACACATTCTCCGAGCGCTCAGCATCTCATTCTGCGGAAATCTCCTGCAAAAGGTAGAATAGGAATAAAAAGCATCTCCCTTTTTAGCTCTCGCTCGTTCTTTTTTTCGACGCTCATTCTGAGAGAATTATTAATGGACCTATTTAGCTCCGGGTGCTTATTAAGGATGTATAAATGTTCTGAAATATGACGAGGGTTATTGTGGAAGACTTTACTTCGGCGCTCTTTGGAGATTCAAGAAGCAAATGGGAATAGGGAGTCATCTATATCAGTAAGAGGTTGAAACGCCGATGGCAGAGAACATTAGGGGAGTCAAAGATGTATATTTGCCTCCAAAACTGAATGAATGGATTTTTAGCCCAGCCCAAGCTAATGTAAATCTGTAGTAGTAGCTGACTCTCTGGCTCCTTGCCCTAAAAATTTATCTACCCTGGGTATTTGAGATAATTATAAAGGTGGCATGAAAAATACTTGATTCAGTTCTAATTTTTGTTTGATCTTCAGAGTGGTTTTCCAGGAATACAGGAATCCTTGAGCTCCAAAGAAGACCGTGATCACTTCGATGAATTGAATACTTTCTAGCTGCAGACTTCGTGGGATCAATCTTTCAAATACTCGAAGTTTATCACTTAAGTACTCGTAGATATGGAGAAAGTACCTACTTCCTTGGCTATAGATAGGTAAATGCTTCTCGTTGGATGATTCAGTTGCAAGTAGTATTGATATGTAGTACTTCTGTTGGAAAGAGATTCCAATTAAAGGAAATGAGCACAATGAACTGAAATAACGTGATTTGCTGGTAAATCAGACGCATACGTATATACGCATCCACTAATTCCCCCTATATAATACATATTGCCCCTGAAAATGATAGCATCGCTGTTGAAGTGCATACTGGCAATCAAAAGATCGGTAACCTAGCCTTGCTGTGTCTCCGAAGACCGACGAAGGAAGTGAGGATTGCCGACAAAGACGGTTATTGGAGATTTGAAACCTCAAAATCGTTATCAGCTGTGTTCCAAATTTCATTTCCTTAGAAACGCTTATATTGTTACTGCAAGTTTTTGTACAGAAATGCAAAAAGACAGGATGGTGTGAAAACCTATGAAGGATGCAGGAAAGAAACAATGACATACCTACACAAGCTTTGAGTTAGGTGATTGATATGAATTTGTCTGTACCTCCATGAAACTATGGAAACATTCTCTAGGTTCAATAAGAAGTAGTTATATAAGAGTGCTTCTCCCGCCCCGCTTATAAAGAATTTAATATCCTTAGCTTTCAGATATTGTCATAAATATAATAATTACGTATAATTATAATTATTATAATACATTTTCTTACATTGTACCTCTTTCACTAGCTCATTTTTTATTCTTTAAACTAATTTGTATAAATAATTCACTTGTATATGTATTGCATCTTACTCCTCATTTTTTTATAAAACTATGTTGTATTGTTTCTTATTACACTATTTTCGCAGGCTTTTTCAACCCTCCTTCTCTTTGGGTGTTTTCCCGCAACGTGGGTTTTTTTCTTTTTCAACCTTCAATTGCAAAGATTATTTTCTCACACGCTACTCTTTCTTTTTGTGTTTGTTTTTATCAATTAGTTTACTTTAGATATTATCGACATACGAGGCTAGGTGGATGAGAGGCTCACTTGGACCTAACCTCGCCAATAAAGGCTCCATCTATCTATCTATCCTCTATCCATTTTACCAGAAATATATATGTTAATCCTATCCAAGTACTTCACCGCAAGACTCAGAATTTATTTGACTCCCCTACCTCAACTATTTGATAATGATTCCTTCCCATCGTACCCATTTCTTCCCCCTTTTCCTAACACCGAAAAACCGCAGTCTTCACACCTTTCCCGGTGCAAACACTACGCTTGTCTCCGGACTTGTTAATCGTTCTTCTCATTAGGGTCCAAATAATTTGTCCCCGCTTCCCCTCCCCTCTCGAATTCCTCCCTTCACCCCCTTTTAAAGGGAAGACGAATCCCAAATTATTTCCCCCCGAACGGAATCGAGAGAGACATCGGATTCCTGCGAGAGATTCCACGTTCCGATCACGTACGTCGAAGCTGTCGAGTTTTAAAAGTTGCAGATTGCATTTTTCCATTCTCAGAAAGAGCCTCGTTTGGAATGTTAGCAAAGGGGCTGTGCTGCCGAACTCATTCTGAAAGGAGAGATTTTTCCGCTTCAACGACCGAGGAATATTAAGGGCCGTTTGATTCAACTGCGTTCTTGCATGAGAGATAAAATTTTACTTTCCGCGCACGTGTCATCGGCAGTGTAAGGGTTTCTATGAGAATATATTTATATCAACTAAATTTATGGGGGAGATGTTTATTAGAACAGATGAGCAACATTATCTCACGTGAAGCGGGCGTTGATTTAATCATCATAATTCTGAGAGCTAATTATTTCTAGGAACGTTGCATGGCGTGGGTTGTATCAACACTCTCTGGATCTCAACATGGATTAAACCACTCTTAATACTAAGAAGTTAATAAAGTACGATTCATCTTCAGCATTGATTAATCAATTGAAGATCTTGCTCGAAGTTGCTGAATGTTAGCCGAGACTGTGTATGAATCACTTCGTCAAATAAAAATGGAATCAGTTTTAATTTCAAATCTTCCGCTGCTTATATAAATCTAATATAACTTCTTATTATCTCATTTATTATTAAATCGATTATTTGTACTTTCTCCATATACGAAGTATAGAGAAAGTATTGTTTTCATGAAAAAAATCGACTTCGAGATTACAACGGAAATACATGTTTTGGGGTCCCTAGAACACGTTTTGACCATTTTCGGAATAATGTCTGTGTGTACATGTGTGTGTGTGTGTGATTGTGGGCGCTCTAACGTATAAACTATTCATCTTATCAACACCTAACTTCATATATAGCACTGTGGTGGGTGCTGTCAGAGTTGATTAGTTTTTGGAGTAAATCGGTTAACCGAAAGTCGAGCTTTATTCTTCGAAGCAAATTTCCGTTTTGGCAAAATATCCCCATAAATATGATATTTAGGTGTATACTATATTTAAGTTTAAAAAAATTATTTACTACAAATTTTGTATTAAACATACATTTTTATCACTGATTGTTTAGGAGTTATTCCTGACAAATGTACTATAGGCTGATGTATATAGGGGGTGATATTCATTGAGGAGCAAGCTCTCCGTTTCCTTGGCGTTGTCTTCTGATGAATCTCTATCGCGATTTATTATCTTTTCGCTGTCTTATTCTAATGACAAAAATAACATAACTATCGCTTTTAATTTATTAGCTTAGTTTAGTTTATTAATTGAAATGTAACATTCACAATTAATCCAGATATTGCACTGAAATGAATAAACGTCTCGTCAGATATAAAAACAGTATAGTAGAAAAATTTACTTATTACATATGCCAATGTTACAATATTAATATTGCAAATATGTACTCCATATTAAAAATAAACTTAAATATGCATACATATATATTTACGTACTCACATATAAAATGCGTAATTTTTTACAAAAGAAGAAAAAACACTAACTAATTTACAATAAGATGACAGTCAATTAATTATAAAACTGAACGGGTTGGTTTAAAAATTCATTAATTGAATAGAAGCATTCTTAAATTTTTTTTTTAATTCTTCAGGAAAAACATAGAAATTCTTATTCAACTTTTTCTTCATTTCGACCGGCAAATCGTTAAATTCTGAAAATTATACGAAAATCAGGTGAACTCCCAGGTAATCTAACTCCAAAAATTCCTAAAGCTGGGGGGAGCGTCATTGGATAGCGTCGAGTATATTGGATATTACGTTGTGTGGCTTGCTAAAAATAATAAGAGGATTTCTCTTCAAATGGATGTCAACCGTGGAGAGGAATCCTCTATAGGAATGATGCAGCTCAGAAATGAGGGAGTATTTGCACTGAAATGTTTAGAGAAACGAAAGCTTTTCGAAATACCATGGACAAAAGGAAGGGGATGATGATGGAAAGAACTTTGAATAGCATTCCTCGAGCAAAGGGAAATAGCGAAGCTAGATGAGAGTCGAAGATGGAGGCGAAGTGAAAGAACTAACAAGAAGAGGCACGATGGGGAGGTTAGCTACAGCAAAAATGTACAGGGCAATTTTTTTCTGGAAAGCGGTCCCTCAATTATTCATGAATTTTATTCTTTTGTATTCCTCTGTAGAGAGAAGTTAGGAGTAGGGTTTTCATGGAAATAGGTGCGAATGTATAGAAACGTATGTTGCAAGGCCTCGGCATGACAGAAACGAAGAGGAAGCGCGCGGCTTGAGAGATATAACTCCCTCCAAATAGAAGCAAAGAAATGATTTAATGGCTGCCTAAGGGGTAGGCAGAGAACTTCTTTGCTCGTGAGCTGAAGTGGTATCTCGTACGT
Source organism: Sympetrum striolatum (assembly GCA_947579665.1). Lineage (NCBI taxonomy): Eukaryota > Metazoa > Arthropoda > Insecta > Odonata > Libellulidae > Sympetrum > Sympetrum striolatum. The sequence continues at coordinate 44,105,849 of OX388347.1, forward strand.
AAGGAGGCTATGGAAATATGACTATACAGAAGAAACACAAACAAACGGTGAAAAAATTCGTTTATAAGAACTACCCATCAGAAAATACGGTAAGGATCTGTGTGACTTAATGTTACTCCACTTAAAATTATTTGCTATTGAACGAGGGACATATCCCTATTGTTAAATAATAGTACGTAGTTTAATGATAGCAAATAGTTAAAATGTTCCCATATCATAATACTGTAATTCTAATTTGAATATTCTCAAGATAATATACCTATAGGGAAAGTAAGAAATATATTCTTGATAAAGTTTTCTCTGTTTCTATGCAAGTAACAGAATGAGAACTATAACAATCATTTTGTGACTTCGATGAATATTATTTATGGAATTTAGCTGAGGATTGGAGGATTAAAATTTCATGAGCATTCTGATAAAAATGTCTACCATAGAACTGTATTAGTAATTTCAACATTTTTCATTTAACACAAGAAACACAAACAAGTGATATTCATATTTAAATTTCGGATAATATCTTTTTCTTTGACCCCTACAATGCTCTGCTATGCTAGCCTATACTGATTTAGTAAACGATACTCTTGCTGGAGAAATGAAACGTAAAATGCGATGTAATATGACTTTCAGGTGTATTTTGGCAGAATTTAGATATTAATCCATAAATTAACTATTTTTCTGTGATATGTAGTTTCTTGATGTGTATTGGCGTGATAGAAAACGATAATTGGCAATTATTTCAACTGGACGTTTTACGGTAAGCGGAAATGCCTTGTGTGATACAGTAGGAAAATACAGAAATATCTATATTTTTCTTCATTCGGTAGCACTTTGTTAGCATAATATTTAGGTTCCTTAAGGTAGACATAGGCAAATCGTTATAGGGTCATTCCATGCCAAGTGGTCTGATTTCAGAGAAGTGCCCCGCTCGACCATCACGGATTTCGATGAAATTTTGTATGAACATTTGCACATATCTCTTATAAACATTTGTAAATTTTTATTTTCGCCGATGGAATACTTGCTGAGATATAGCAGTTTATTTGACCCCGTGTCGCTGCCTTCTTCAATATGACTGTGCGTTTTCAGCAACTTTGAGGCATAGTATCTCAGAGAATATTTTTATGAAGTAAACAATCTTTGGCTATCTTGAACAACTTTTTGCGCTCTATTGAAAAAAATAATAATAATAACTGTAAGAGCGACCTCCTTGCAGAAAATTCTGTGCAAAATTGGCCCAAAAAATTGCGGATCGAAAAAAAATTAAAACTTTGGCTTTTTATATTTCAAGAATAAATCATATAATCTACGTGAAACTTTGCGTATGATAACATATCAATACATAATTTATGAATATAAAATTTCATTATCCTAGTACTTTCCATTATTTTAAAAATTGAGCCAACATTTGACAGTTTTTGTAAAAAAGCCAAAAATAGGCTATTTTTACCCCGCTTTTACAAAAAAAGACCCTCTGGAATTTCTTTTGAATAATTTTTATTAAATAGAGAATGATTTCAACCCTCTAAAAAAGTATATCTAGTTTTTCATCTCGAGCATATAAGGCCCTAGAAACAGGGACAACTATGAGGATGACATTTGTAAAAACGAGAAAAATAGGTTATTTTCTGTCCGCTCTTAGAAAAGAAAGACCTTTTCGATACTCTCGTAAATTATTTTCATTTGAAAGAGAATGTTTCAAACCTCTTAACAAAGTACACTTGGTTTTTCATCGCGAGCTCGTACAGTCCTAAAAAAATTAACAAAGTTGAGAACGTTGCTATGGTGGCGCCACATGTCTTCTGTTGTTTATCGTCCTGGTTATTTTATGTAGACATTTTTAGTATATTGCGTTGGTCCATGACTGGTACTGGTAGTGACATCGTAACTACCAGTTCGGGCATTTGAACCAGTAACCCCATCGCCCCAGGGTCACACCCGATAGCCATGCAATACCAGCCACGGGTGGGTTTCTTGGTTGAGGATCCCAAGCCTGCAATTTGTTTTCTTCGATGAGGTTGTAAATCCTTATGTGGGTATCTATCTGGTGTTATTAAGACAAAATATTGTGCCGGCGAGACATTATGGACAACAAAGTTATAAATTAAATCAATCTGGTAAGCTTTAACTTAGTGAAACTCCATCCTAGTAAATGGGTGGGAATAACTTAACAAAATTCCACTTTTATAGTTTTTAATATCTGTGACCGGTTACGGACGTTAGTCCATTATCAAGCATAAGAGTTATTCAGGAGTGCATATATGTATACAAAGAATAAAAAACCAAGGCACCAATCAGATTAGCTACTGTTGATAGGGGGAGCGGTGTTAGGGGGAGGAGGAAGAGGGTTAACAATGGACAGAATGGGAGAATAATTAGTAAAGTTAATTAACTTCAAAGTTAGTTAATTTACTAAAGTAACAAATTATAAGAAAGTAACAAATTATAACAAAGTTTCTATTGAAACATGGGTAAATAATCTTTATTAGAGACTTGGGTTAAGTCGTGGCTATGTGGCCATTCTGTTGTGTGTTACTTCGAGTTTTTTTCAATTGTGAGTTTTGCCATATTTTCATTTCTTGGATCCTTCAAATGTCATCCATACTCCACTTTAGGTTCCTCTAGAAAATTGACAGCTGCTTAGTATTCAGTAAGTATTTTATTGACATAGCACTCTCGCATGGCCACGTTTTGAACTGAGCTGCTGTATTTATCGTATTCCATCATATCTTTATTACTTCTTTCTCCAGAATTTGCATTATTGCACTAAATATTGCGATTTTACTAATTATAAATGGATGTCGAAGAGTCAGATAAAAATCCCATCTTGCCCTTCTGCGTTGTTAGGGAAAAACTTTCGTCTATTTTCCATCATGGTTTATTTTATTCCAATAAAATTGGGCTGCAATATGTGCACAATTTATCGTTGCACGAATAAGTGCTCATTTTTCTGCGATCGGAGGTTGGGAACACAGAGTACGATCAAATCTGTTTCTATCACAAATCAAAGTATTTAGAAATGTATTAAATTAAGCAAAAGTCATGCTGCAACCCATTTAACAAAAAATAACATACAGCTAAACATGGGCTGCTGAAAGTCAATCTAGCCTTGTCTAATGATTTACAAGCAGTGAAGCCTGGTAAAAAAATGTGTTCCAAGTGTAAAGCCAAATACATTTCTATGGTCCAAAACACTACTGACTCTTCGTCTTCGGAAAATTGCGATATGGAAATTTCGGCTACGGTTAATCGAAGTTTAACTGATTTGGGATCTACTCCGTTAATAGCGCAAACAAAATAACGTTAGCTGCTGGAATACCAGCTGAAGATATAAGACAAACTAGTCAGTGTGATGTTGAGGAATGCTCGTCATTCTGATCTAATAAAAGAAATTCAAACAAAAATTAAAATATCCGATAGATCGATTAAAGTTCAACTATTGACATTGGCACCAAAAAGTTGGTCGATAGCACTTACAGTGAAAACATTTGTGGTATTAGAACGTACGGAGAAAGCAGCACGGCTATCGGGCGTGACCCTGGGGCGATGGGGTTACTGGTTCAAATGCCCGAACTGGTAGTTACGATGTCACTACCAGTACCAGTCATGGACCAACGCAATATACTAAAAATGTCTACATAAAATAACCAGGACGATAAACAACAGAAGACATGTGGCGCCACCATAGCAACGTTCTCAACTTTGTTAATTTTTTTAGGACTGTACGAGCTCGCGATGAAAAACCAAGTGTACTTTGTTAAGAGGTTTGAAACATTCTCTTTCAAATGAAAATAATTTACGAGAGTATCGAAAAGGTCTTTCTTTTCTAAGAGCGGACAGAAAATAACCTATTTTTCTCGTTTTTACAAATGTCATCCTCATAGTTGTCCCTGTTTCTAGGGCCTTATATGCTCGAGATGAAAAACTAGATATACTTTTTTAGAGGGTTGAAATCATTCTCTATTTAATAAAAATTATTCAAAAGAAATTCCAGAGGGTCTTTTTTTGTAAAAGCGGGGTAAAAATAGCCTATTTTTGGCTTTTTTACAAAAACTGTCAAATGTTGGCTCAATTTTTAAAATAATGGAAAGTACTAGGATAATGAAATTTTATATTCATAAATTATGTATTGATATGTTATCATACGCAAAGTTTCACGTAGATTATATGATTTATTCTTGAAATATAAAAAGCCAAAGTTTTAATTTTTTTTCGATCCGCAATTTTTTGGGCCAATTTTGCACAGAATTTTCTGCAAGGAGGTCGCTCTTACAGTTATTATTATTATTTTTTTCAATAGAGCGCAAAAAGTTGTTCAAGATAGCCAAAGATTGTTTACTTCATAAAAATATTCTCTGAGATACTATGCCTCAAAGTTGCTGAAAACGCACAGTCATATTGAAGAAGGCAGCGACACGGGGTCAAATAAACTGCTATATCTCAGCAAGTATTCCATCGGCGAAAGTAAAACTTTACAAATGTTCATAAGAGATATGTGCAAATGTTCATACAAAATTTCATCGAAATCCGTGATGGTCGAGCGAGGACCACTAGACCACTTGGCATGGAATGGCCCTATAATGTATTTATATAGCATGAATTAGAATCTATCGTCGAATATTTATTGCCTTTATTATTTCTTGGATATACTAAATGCTAAAACTTATCCCTTTGTAAAAATATCAACTCACTATTAATTTCTAATTGATCAATCTACATACACGTTATTATTATTGAAAATGTCGAGGAAATATAATCCGCAACAAACAGCTACGTTCATGCACCGAATTCAATGCCGTGATACACATGCAAAGAGGTTTGGGAACAAAATGATTTACAGGCTGCTGGACTTGTTTCGAAGCGTGTGACAGAAGTAGTAATAGGAGGAGGGAAATAAGCCTGACAGGGTCGAGCGGGTGGAAAGGAGCGTAAAGGGTACAATTGGCGCGGAGGGACAGCGATAAAGCGAGAGAGGTGTCCGCGGAAAACGTGCTCGTATCTGGTATCGGAATCCGCAGCAGCGATCGGATTTATGGAGCGCAGTAGTCGAATCCTGCGGTGACTACGGGAACATGGTTCGAAAGGGAATTGGTAGTGTCCTCTTTCAGCCTTAAATTATGGCCCGGTCGATATTCAATTTTTATTGGCGGTCTTTTCCCCCTTTTCTAAGCAACTGAATCCGCTCCAAGACGAAGTAGTAGACTCTGTCTGCATCGTGCGATTTGATGAATACCTTTTCATAAATTTAAACGAGGTTTTTCGTTACTAATTTAACCCGCCAACCACTACCCTCTTTAGGATGTCGCTCGATAGGTAGCCATACCTTCCTTGATGAATGGAATTTTTGCATTTGTTTTTCTTGTAAAAATTTTTATCTTTCCATTAATTTTGATTCACAATTTTTCATGATTATCTGAAATTTATTCTGTTACAGATGATATTTATTGACCAACCTATATTGAATGATATGAAAGATGCTGTTCTTTATGCTGCATTTACAAGATTCTTTTCCATTTTAAGAATTCTTTTTCCTTTTCTCAATATCTGAGATAATGAACGTTCGTTTCGAGAAATATATGACAATACCCTTACTGAGACTGAGATAATATGGTTCAATTTCACTGACATATTTAATTATATTTAAGGCTTTATTTTCCTGTGATAGTCTTTCATAGTTAATTGGTATTTCATTTTAATTGTAGATATTTACTTTGCAATGAATGATTTGATTTTTGTAAAAAACCTATTATTGTCAATTAATTGCTTATTAAATCAATTAATGAAAGTTTAATGAGCTTTTGTAGTGGTGATTAAAATATAAATATACTTTTTAGATCCTCTTGAGCTTTAGATGGGTCGTCAAGAACGTCAAAATTTAACATTGGGAAATCATTCCTTGAGGATTTAGCCAGCATTTTATAGCTGACTTAGTTGTCAAAGGACGTTTAAATTATGTGCTTCACATCATGCTCTTATAAATTTCTCATAATTCACATTTCCATACCTTACTGATCGTATTATAAAATATTATCTTTTCATTGTTTATCCACTGAGAAAGCGAATGGATAAGTAATTGCTTAGATGGGGGACAAATGTAAAACATAAAGATATCATATATGCTATAAAGATTTTACAGTTACATTACTATGAGAATAACGTAACATGGATCATAATGCGTACAAAAATGAATAAAGTAATTCATAAGGTTCCCCTTTCCTTCCTTTCATAATGCCAACAATTCTGAGTTCTTCCACTTTAAAGGAATGAACGAAAGTTTGCATATTTACCTTATTAACACGGAAATTCTAAGTTTATATTGAGCTACCCTTTTCATTCAAGCTAGCTCTTAATACGATTATTTACTATGCCTCGTAGATTTAAGCCGCCAAACTAGCAATCCATCAACTGCTCCCAAGGGAATATTCTCACTCTAATTCCACACAAACTTCATCCTTGAGAGATATTGCTATTTGACTATGTGAAGAAAAACGACAAATATTTAATGTACCCTCCTTTCACTCGATGCTTAACGGAATTCATTATTAATGGACTTCCATCTAATTTCGTTATTAGGCCCCAGGTAAAATCGATGAATTGAAAGTGAAAGTGTTTGCAAGACAGTAAAAATATACAGGCCTTTCTCTTTTATAATGCCAGACACACGCACGACTGGACTCCGTGACCCAAATGTCTCCTTGAAAAGATATCGTGACGATCCCTTGGAACCCGACAACCCTTTCTTTTACAAACCCTTTTTTTGGCCCTTGCATGCAAAGAAAACTGATCAATTAAAGGTAGAAATAAAATATAGCAAGAATATTCTCGAAAATAAGAATGTTGCAACTATATTTCAGAGTAGGAAATACATCTAACGTCCCCTTCTAAAGAATATCTTTCATGAATCCGAAAGTAAATTTATCAATTTTTATTAATTTAGCAAAGATCTCTCTTTTTCCGAATATATTTGCTAGCATATACTCAATATTCGAATCTTATTCTTATGACGAAGATAGCTTATGCAACATATGATATCAAATGATGAAGGCATAACATGGGAAATCTCTAATATTTACAAACATGCGTCCCACATTATAAATCAAGAACGCCGTCTAAAGCAATAGTATTCTTCAATCCAGTGTTTTGATATAAAGTACATCAATATCTTCTTAATTAAGCATTTAAAAATCTAATGCAGATAGAAAAAATAGAATTTTAATATATTTTAATCTGTTGGGTCTGGAGCTATGGTGAATTATAATTAATTTGTTGACTTTTTATATATATGCTAGAAATCAGTTTTGTGTAAGACAACGCTCCAGTGTATGTCAATTTAATTTATTATTTATTTATTTGCATTTGTTTAAATTCCTATATTTAGTCAATATATACTGGAACATAGTATCTTTGATGGAACTCATCAAATCGAACAATGGCTCTGAGTTACGATTTTAGCTAAAACAGTTAGAAATTTTAATTGAAATTTTAATCTTACCTTGACTCATCATTATGACAAAATTGCATAGGTCACACGATTACAGAAATAAATATATCTTATCTGCTTAGTAAGTTTGTGAATGGTACAATCTTGACTTTTTACCTCCCTTATTAAGATCTGACTAGTTTCTTGTTACACGCACGTATGATTAATTAGGTACTTCATAAAGAAAACCATGAATTTTTATCCACGAAAATTTTTATGCATAAATATGTATACAGATAAGTATACGTACGTACGGACGTAGTGATGAGAAGAAAACGGGAGGCATCTGTGTAATCGATGAAGAGTTACATACTTACATGCGAATGATGGTTTTATACTTGTTTATCACTAACTGGATGTGGCGGTGCAATGGTTAGTTTGCAAGCACTATCAACAGCTTCAGGCCTGACTTTGTGGTAGGAATCCATAACGTAAAGAAATGAAAAGATGAGAAATTAACCCGTAACACAGGAATAATTTATTCAGCAACCTAGTTTACGACGTGTCGCGTCATCGTCAGTCTCCAGCCATAAGGTGCAATTCCCTGCTAATCAGAATTTTCTGTGTCTCGTACGGTTCTATATTTGTCTTATTTTCCGTGCAAGGGTAAGTGTCAGGAAAAGCATCCGTCCGTATAAATCACCGCCAAATTATAATTCATCATCGCCATAACTCCAATTAAACATAAAAAATAATTAGCCGATGCCATAAATGATGGTATTGGGGCAAATAAAATATCTATTTTATTCACCCAATCGTTTACTAAAGTGTCGTTTTTTATTTTAATGTGTATCGTACACATTTTTCTCCTATAATGATCAATTCTTGATTATTTCTTAGACAGAGGATTGTATTGCTGTTCTCGTAAAATTATCTGAAGGTGGTTCTTCGAGATACATATACATTCTTTTACAGGAACATATTCTCCACCCAAAAGTAAAGTGGGACCTCTTTCCTCAAGTCCTCGGGGACATGGAATTTTGCGAGTACGGCTCATGTCCGTCTGGTTCAGATATTTTGAGTTAACGCGGCGGTCATTTGCGAGCTAATTATCCCCCGGACAGTACACGATCGTGTAAATGGCTCACACAGACGGTTGATACAACGCCAATGCGACCACAAATCCTCGTTTTAGGACTTGACAGGAAAGACTAAACAGGAGCGATTCCATGCTGTCGAACCTTCCCAATCTTTTTTATTCGCGTTCCAGAAAATGGGGGACTAGCTCCTTCGTGGGAAAGGTTTTCTATTAGATCAATAGATTATAGAGAGTTTCAAAATAGCATACATTTATTCAATTTAAATTTGATTTGAGGTCTTGACCTGGAGTAGAGTGACATATGTAGATTGATATATCATTTAGATATATCTAAATAATAATTTAGTTATTGATCCTACTACATGCTAAGGCATGTGCAGAACAAGTCATTGTCATGAGCTATTTTAATTATACCGTAATTAAATATATGAATTAGTTAGTAATTACATGTATTAATGTGCATATTACAATAAACACACTTGAAATGTATTGAGTTTTATGATAATTGTATATTACGTAGTTATTACGAATTACACCAAATTACAATGCAATTTTTTTACAATTGCGATAAATTAAGCTTTATTACTGTTTTAATTTAAGTATCAACTTCAAAAATAAATAAAAATTATCTCCATTACATCGCATATTATCAAAATATATTATAATTGTAATTATAATAAACTATTTTTAAAATTACAATACGTACATTTTACTATTGTAAATAAAATTCAAACAAGATAACTTACATTACAAGCTTAATAAATACGTAATTTTTCTTACTTATTCACAAAATGATGTATTTGTCAGAGAATATTTATAAATTTTTTACCAAGTGAATATTGTAGCTTTGTTTTATAACGCCAACTGAATTGTCCTGAATATTTATTGCAATAGCCCCAAAGACTCTTCCAATTAAACTATGTTAATAGGATTATATCCTCTTCTTACTTCCTCTACTTGTTGCATTATAATATGGAGGGTGCTTCCTCTCTTCAATACATTTAGAACTTACTGTATTGCCGTTTCTTTTGCTTATGTACACAATGTAATTATTTCATGAGTTAAGAATTCTCACAAATGTCTAATAATGCTGGTTGCTACTAGGCAACTTTATTTCTATTATTCATTGTACAGCTTTTCGAATCAGCCGCGTTCTTCTTCCACATACAAGCAAGAAAGATGAAAGCTAGGCAAATTATTAATCGAAGGAGAATTTTTTTGCAATCGCCGAAAGAAATCGGCAACCACATTTCCCCCGCGACGTACCCAACCAACCTCTCCAACCCACCCCATCACTCCCATTCAACCCCCGCCCAATCGGCTCCATCGTTCTCCCTTTTCGTGCTGCTTCCAGTGCCTTTAATCACACTGACGGGGCAATTACGCAGGTCTTTTCCGTTACTGTCTGTCTGGATTCCTCCAGAGACAAGCCCCTCCCTCTCTTTTCCAGTCCTCGTGAATGGAGGAATCGCCGAATCCCAACACGCATAGCCGTTGCACTCTTATCCTGCCGTGTTTTCCCCTGGGCTCGGAAGGCCTAAATACATAATTGCGTCTCTCTCTTTCTCATCGGAGGGGTACGTATCGATGGGAGATTTGAACGCATGACGGCTGTAATTAAGCTATGAATGAAAATCGGAGGGTAGAAATTTGTGAGAGGTGGACTAATTTACGTTAAAAATGATTAATGCTGAGAGATAATTGTAATAAATCACTTTTGTTTTAGCGCGGTAAACAGTTTTATCGCGAATTGGAGAGACAGTATTTTGAGGCCTTTCCAGAATATTTGATCTTTGCCGTAGTACTCTTTGAATGCTCCTTAATGCATAAAATGTTGAAAGTGGTTACAGTAAATCCAGTCCCTTTTGTTTGCTGCCTAGAATTTAAAAGTAGACTTTTAACGTTACTACTTGTGACAACGGCTTTTAGTTATACTAAGATCTAATGTTTTAATATGCACGTTACCCTGGCGTTTATTTCATAGATGTTTAAGTACTTTTTATCTTTGATTATTACGTATGAAATAAATTATAAAATATCTATAAGATTTACTATATTGCTATTTCTATTGCGTTTTTCATCCTCATTCTCCGTGGGTGCTTTTTCCAAAACTTGGGTTTTTTCTTTGTTAACCTTCAGTTGAAATAATTTTTTCCTCACTGTTCTCTTTGTTCTTGTTTTGATTTTTGATTGTATATGTCGACATACGAGGTTATATGTGAGAGAGACACATATAGGCCTTACCTCACCAATAATGGGTTAAATAAAGTTTTCAAGCAAACTATGGCCAAGATATCAAATTTATCGCAAAATTCATTCAAATCAAATAGCATAATATTAGCAAAAATTCGTTCGAAAAACATCTGTCCTAATGATTTAAGCATACATCAGAACCGTTTAACTTGTCATCAAACAAATTTTTTTAATTTAGGGATGCTTCCATATCTTCAACAAAATCTACATGCGTCAAGAGACGCCTTCATCGCAGCATTTACAGTACGATGCCACGTGTAAAGGAATGAAAAGTGAAAATTAGTATAAATTGGATCGAAAAAGGTCAAGTTATCAGTCGAAAGAAAAAACTGTCACAAATTACTACATTATTTATACGTTCGCGACTCCTAATTTCATGCTGAAAGCAAGCTGCATCCATTTCCCCTCGCTGGAAATGGCCAGTAGGTCATTTCTTACATCAAGATCGTTTTGTCTTGATGGTGATATTTCCTTCGGGAGTAGGATGGCTCAGAGACGTGGCAGGAGATGGAGTGGAGGAATACAGGTGTTGTTTGACAAGGAAGATCTTTGGAATTAAGGCTCTTCTTATCACTATACCTGATAAGCTTTGAATGTAAAGAAGGCATAATGGTGAATTGGCTGTGGAAAAATACACTGTGGGGAAATCGGAGAATTCGGTAGTATTTTACTCTGACACATCTTTGCCTATATTAAATTTGTGACTTTCCATCCATCCCGTAACGATGAACACGTCTGATATAAGTGATAGTAATGATTTTATTGATCCAAGGCATGAATAAGCATTGCGGGGGAGATGCCAATCAATATGTTTTTACAGTGCATAAATAAGTACTGCGGTAATATTACATAGCTGAATACCTCTTTGGACACCTATAGCTTTTTACAAATCATCTGAATCCATGTGATTCTAAATTCATGTATTCTTTCAGAAATATCACGATAGACCTGATGCCTCAATAATTTACGTATACTAAAATATTTGACGATTCCACATTTTATAGCAGATATAGTTATGATTCACCTACTATAAAACAAGGAGTGATAAATTACAATTTGATGTATCACAGTTTTTCGTATCGTTTTTCTCGAATCTTATTTTCCCATATCTGCCTTCGGATGTGGGAAAAAATACTATGACCAATACTTATTGCCACTGATATTTAAATTGAGTTTTGCAAGTAAAAATATACAAATTACTATTTAGAGCATACACGACGATTCAGTAATCTTAATTTATGGAATACATTTTTAGTAAAGATGAAAACATTGAAGCTAAAAATAGCTGTTAATTATTTATCGTTTGTCAGTCTTAAAATGAGTGATTACCATTTAGTATCCCATTATCTCAAAAATTTGTTCTTTGCTTTTACGGAGACCAATCAAAAACACTTTTTGGCTGATTCATAAGCTATAAATAGAAGTAACAGATGCAACTATTTGGAATCAAACTCCTATATCTCTTCCTCGGATAACTCTCCTTCCTCCAAAATCTAATTCCTTCTCTGTTCACATACCCTTTCCATGAGTATTTTTTCCCTTCACTTACCTAATCTCACCAGCAATCACCACCCTATTTTTTATCTCTTAAATACCCTTTGCTGACTTGGCAACTCCTAGAACCAAATCTGTTCCGTCATGCTCTTTTCCATCCATTTCACTCCTCACCATACAACTTGACCTTCCATTCCATTTCCACCTCGGACTATTACGTCGTCTACTTACATCGCCCTTTCTTAGGGTAATGGTATTGCTCTCCACTTCCTTTAAGATTGGATGAGTAAATTTGAATATAAAATACATCTACTTTACTTTAAATTAATTTGTAGTTTCTTACTGAGTTTTAACTAGCAGAAATAAATTGAAGAATTAAATTCACTTATACTATTTTCCACCGTATATTTCACACATCACCGGTTTCGTAAGTTAACTTACCTGAAGTCGTGTATGAAATATACGGTGGAAAATCGTACAAGTGAATTTAATTCTTCGATTTATTTCTATGGAATTCCACATAGTAAAGCTTGCTACTATTGATTTTATTTTACTAGCAGTTCTCTAGTTTCTATAAAACCTCTATTTTTTCAAAAACTTCACCATCTACTCTATTTTCCTTTCTTCCTTTATCATTTCATCATTCTTTTCATTTTTTTATCATATTATTATTTTCATGTACTTATTGTAAGAAAAAACTTGACTTTTCAAAAATTTTATTTTAAAAAACGAACTGAATTGGATTGCGGTAAATAAGTTAGTGCTTAAGGAGTGAAGAGATCTTCCACTTTTTAGTAAATTAATTATCAACATTAAAAGTGATCAATTGTCTGCTCATAATTTTATGGATTGGTGGCATTCTTACTTCTATATTCATGGACGAATTTTGATGGTACCTGACTACTAAACACGTACTAAGTTGCAGTGAAAGTAACACAAATAATCGCATGCAGATAGCCTCTTTCTTTACAAAACCTTCAAACAAGCTATACGAGGAAAGTTATGGGTAGATTAAAGTTACGTCTCTCAAACGCACCACTCGGATCCAATATATATTAAGAGCTCCCGGAGGAATAAAACATTTCCGAAACTCTACTTCGCCTTTCCCAAAAGTGAAACGTTCATTTATTTTCCTATCTCCAAAACAGATCTCTTTAGTCCCAATCCCCAACCGTCGGCTCTTAGCTATGTTCCTTTATTCGGTATTCCTCTCCGTGCTTCTCCACTTTACCCATTCCTTTGTTATCTTTCCTTTGCTTTTACCTTCCTCTCGCTCCTAATATCTCAGTAATTACATCGAGCCATTCATCTTCCCTTTTGTCTCCTGTCACGTACATCTATCTCCACCGCTTTCGCTGCAAATCATCTACTTCACCCTTACCCTTCCCCGCGTTTCATATTGACCGCAACTAACTCGTCCTGCGGATACTCATCTAATGCCTAAGTACTTTACTCCAATACCCCATTCTCCTCTAATTTCTCTCTCCCAGCCCCAATTCCTTGCCCCTAGACCTGCTCTCTCTCGGGGAGTGTATCTAAAAAAATAATGGTAATGAATGACGTAGATTAGAAAAAGGACGGAGATCCTTTTTCTAATCTACGTCATTCATTACCATTCTTTTTATCTATCTCCTTCCTTCGCCACTTTTAAACGCTGTGGTTACTAAGTTCATCATTATTGCTATGATAAGAAATAGAGTGTTACTCAGATGATACACTCGGGATGGAAAACATTTGAAGATAGAAGACTAATTCAAACGAAAAATTTACTAAATAAGTTCAGAGAAACTACGTTCTCATATGATGTAACAGATAAAATGTGACCTCCCTATTATATGGGCCGTTCTAATACTACGACGCAGATTAGGGAAATAGATGCTAGAACGAATCGTTTCAAGAATTCATCTTTTCCACGATCGATACGCGAAAGCAATCGATTAGGAAAATAGAGTCAAGGTGCTTGCACCCCCTGCCACACGCCGAAAGGCAGCTTGCAGCGTTCTTAAATAGACATAGAAATATCTCGGAGAAGAGGTACTTTCATTTGCCTTTTAGTACAGGTTAAAGGAAATGTATCATAAATGTATTGTCTTTAGAATCATTGCAGCATGAGCACTCGATCAGCTTCTAGACTGGTATGCACAGGCATACCTTATTACCAATGAATTAGGACTAATTTCATGACACAAAGTGTAAAAATCCTAAAGAGATTAACTTCAATGAAATTAAGATTATTTATTACATCTGCATGGTATAGAAGACAACAGTATTCACTGGAAGTATGACTTGAGGATAGTGACTATAAGAATCTGGGTTCGAGTCCCTGTCACCTAGGAATTTTTCACTTCCATTTATTGTTTAGGTTATTATTTCTATATTAACTATGTATAGAAATAATATTATGCAAATCGTTGATGATTCAAAAGTTTAAAAGTATTCAATAGAACTAGCAGTGGAACACCATAATTAAACTAACAAGGATGTAAGTTGTGGTTATCATTGATAGATATCGAAGCGAATCTTGCTAAAGTGTATGGCTAAAGAACTAGCCAAAAAATTCGTTTTAGTCAGATCAATTATTTTTTTACCGTCCAATCCCTAAGTCTTCCATTCCATCCTCGAATACTTCGCTTTATGTACAGTTAACTCCCAAATATCCTAGCCCAGATTAATCGCTAATAGTATTAGTATGAGCTAAAGATGAAATAAACATCTTAGGGTAAGTAATCTGGCTCCATGAAATTTAAACACAGATACATAATCACAATGTAATCAAAGATTAATTATTCCATCAATTATTTTGCGTATAAAATTAACAAATATCTCTAGTCGTTGGACTCGAGTTGATATCTATAATTCAAGTTAGTGTTTGCTAAACTACTTTTATATACTTGTATTCACAGTGGTAAGATAACATGTGCTCAATTTATAAGCAAAAAGGAAATAAATTAAAGTCTAAAGAGTTGTTTTAAAGAGCTTTGGTATTTTAAAGAAACTATAAAGATTTGAGTTTAATCTACAAAAGGATTGGCAAAAATACTTGATATTGAAGGTGGAGGAAAAATTAATGGATTGACAATTTGATCTACGAAAACTACGCAAAAAACTTTTAAGTCTTGTAGGTTTCCCCGGAGGTCGGTTATTTTTAGCATGATCTTCGCTTCCTTGTTTCAGTTCAGTATGCTTCTTCCAGCCAAGTTAGTTGTTACTTCAGGTAGAATTCGGCCAACATTCGTAAATATCATCCTGAGATTTAAAAAACTTAAACTTAGTAAATATTTTCGTTTCATAAAAATAGAACATCCTACGATAAAAGATAATAAAATATAAAATACAGAAACGAGATTGATTTCTAGCAAACCTGAAGACGGGTTTATCAAAGCGATCGGAGGATGTCTTACAGTTAGAGATAGTTTATAATAGTATGATTTTTTCCTTCATGATGTGGATTATCCCTTATCCGAACATACACGCCCTATCATTACCCATCCTTTATAGTTGACTATGATTGTGTTGTTCATGCCACTTCTGACCAAGGAAATTATTGTTTCACATGCTATGTCAAACACAACTGTCCTCCTATTTTTTACCTGCAAATGCCTTATAAAAACATCATTGTCTTTTATATCGTGATCTAACTCCCTCTTTCTTTCAACCTTTCCCAAACATTCAGCAGGTTTTTCACACAACCCCTCTTTTTGTGGGTGTTTTCCAGCAGTAGATATTTTTATGTGAGATTAAAATTAGTAAAGTTTTTCATTTGCTCCACAAAACCAATCATTCTTTCCATACTCTCTCTCTATTTCTATAATACTTATAAAACATATGTGCATATTAATGGTTTTCAATCTTGTTTCTTGTGTGTTGTACTAGACAAGTATTAAATGGACGATGGGGCTTACTAGCTCCAATGTCGCCCAATACCGACTTCTAGATTGTATTTTACTTACCATTATCGCTTACTTATTACTTATACTTATATTATCGATGGTTAGTATGTCACCTCTCTTCTCCCACAGCACGTATCTTAGGATGTATCTCTCAAAGCTCCTCATACTTAGCAGTAGATCGCCTCTACTTGGTCCACACCCTCCAATTCCTAGAGAATCAGCGTAATTGGAGCCGCGCCACTTCGACCTGTTAAGGGGGTCGAACTCCTAATATCTTCCCCTCCGGTGATCTTCCGAAAAGTTAACCTTTCCCACGCATCCCCTTCACCCGCTTTATCTCATTCGTTTGGGATGCCAATCTACCGGCCTCCTCTCCAAGGATCTTACGTGACTTTATGCATGCCCCCTTGTCCGTTGATCTCACCAATCCTCCAGTCCTCATCCAGCTTTTTGACCTAAAAGGAAGTCCGATTCCGCACTTTGTAAAATAAACTGGTTTCTCTCCCTCTAGATGTGATTATGGGTGCTAAAAAATGTTTTTCGCTTCTATTGAAATTATTCGTGAAACTTGTCACGAATGTCTGCGTAATGAAATTCAGTTTCAACTATTTGACTCGATGATGGCTAAATTTTGACAATGAATTATTATCGACAACTTTCAGCTCAAAGTTAGAACGGATTTCAAGACTTTTTTTCTCCATATGTATTTCAAGGCTTGAATTTAATTTGGTATGGTTTCAATAAAGCTTTAGCATACCGTTAGAATGAATTTAACCTTATCTCTCTCTCTACTGTTATCTCTTAGGTACGTAAAAATCAAAATTATTTATTATGTGATGAATACAATAAGAACAACAATGGCTAGAATTATTGCGGAATATTATTGGTTTATAGAAAACTATTAAAATTTTACTCAAGTCAAAGAAGAAAATACGTTGAGTTCACATTAACGCTTTCAGAACGGATATTATTTTTTATTATTTTTGAACTTAACGACTTCACGCTCATATAGCGTTAATCGATAAGTTCTTGCGTTAGCTGCTGTAAAATTAAATCATCTAAGAATTATAAATAATGGTGGAAATAACAAAGATGATAATTTTATCCGAATAGCTTCAATTCTGGTTGTGATTTTTTTCTGCTCTTATGGGACTTAAAATTCCAGAGCATAATAAATTTGTTATTATTATTATAACTCACCATACTTCATAGAAACTTCCCTTGTATCAAGGAAGTGAGTTCAATTTTTTGTAAAATATTTCAGCTGCAGGAAAATACAGATTTTAATCTGCCTTTTTGATTGGCGCTGGGTTTAAGTAAATCAATAGAAAATATTTACGTAACTCCTCTTAAATCAATCAGTTATAAAAATGACTTGCTTCGGCCTTGTAATAAATCTATTGCACCTCACTTTGTTGCTCGAAATCGATTAATTTTTTTACTAGAAACGCCCAGGAGTCAGTATGCCTTAGGGTATTCTGCCATGCGAGAAAAATAGCTGAAAATTCAGAGCGCATAACAAATGCCCATATTTGCTTTCGGCCACTTTCATACCGCGCAATAAAATAGCGACACCAGCCACACCTCGGAAGCGACTTGAATATTTCAGCGCAGAGACCGCGCATTATTAATTCAAAGTGTCATCAGCGCGGAGAAAAACATCACACGCCGTCATTAACCGCACTTACCCCGGTCGCCATCCGTCATATCGTAAAACGCGGCCATTTATGGGGGTAATTCCCGCAAAAACGTATCAAGGACTGTTTATTGCGGTATCCGAACATCCTTCACCCCGGAGAGGGAGAGGGAGATAGGCGAGAAGAAAAAAGGCGGCAGATGCGAGTTTGTAATAGCCTTACGTGCTTCCAGCGAGATCCACAGAGTTAGTACTCAAACACGCCCCCTCGCCACGGCCTTCTGGGTATCCCTTGGAGTACATCCGACACGAAAAGCTTTAGCTCCCACTCCGCACAAGAGGCATCAGCCGTAGTCGAATGGGCCGGGAGTTCTAAAGAGGGCGCCTTGCGGATCAAATGGGGCTTCAGAGCGGTTCATGCCCAAGGTGAGGTCCGAGCACGACCGCGATGGTCTACGCGCGGGAAGAAAGAGGAAGTGGGCGTTGGAGGGGCCGAGCACACATCCCCGCACACACTTCCTGCGGCCTATCGTCAGGGAGATTACGTGAGGAGATCGTGATCGTCGAGGGGTTTCTCTTTCCAAAGTTTGTCGACCTACGAAAGATTGATTCGGGAGGTAAAAGAGGAAAGAAGTCTGTTATAAATAAACTGCGCTTTGCCTTTTGCTCAGCTGTCAACAGATATTATAAAGAACGAGGGATCCTACTATTTATAGCGGCATGACCCAATATATATCCCGCTTTATTACTTTGTACACTTTCGTCTTGTGTACACTTTTCTTTTATATGCACTACATTTTTGGACGCATGGACGTCGATAATATTCGACTAGGCCAATCTGCGTGGATCTGATTCAGAAGAGGGGCTAATGCAATGATATCAATATATTTGCATGATCAATCATGTTTTTTTTTTCATTTTGAAATTATTGAAGATCGTTGATTTCCGTAGATAATACGACATCCAGGTAAGATGAGGTATGAATTTCGTTAAATTTTAATCGTTTTAGAATATTCCGAAGTAATTTCTTCCGCTTATCCTCACTAATGGTCTTCCTAAAGAAACGGGTCTCATGATCCAAAATAATACAAATAATCTCGTAATACAAATTTTTGAAAAGTATACATCATCTTTATTACAATGAATTTCCACAACATCACGACCTCCTCCGTAGATTTCATTCGTGTTAGCATATATATATCAGGCAACCCCCAAACTATCAACAGTCTATGAATTTAGTTTTGATCAACGATCAACATCTGGATAGTAATGATGTGTAGCGTACGTAGAATTAGGTCTATTTGTAAAATTTGGAAGTAACAAATTTTAGTTCCATGCACCTTGAACAATTGCCGATCATTTTTATCGAATTTCGGGGGTCTTTTCTATAATTTGACTATATTATCATCTACAGAAATATGTGGTGCTTAATTTTTGTAGTTTTAAAATATTCCTGCAAACAAAATTAAGCTTTGACACAGATTAATTATTCCAAATGCGAAGTGGAAGTCGTTTTATACGAACAGGCAACGTAATGTCAAGTAAAGGAGCTTTGCAGTTTCCGTATTTTACTCAACATATCTTTGAATAGAGCGTTTCACAACCAGCGTTCAGTTAGATTGGTTGTGTGGAGGATACGTTTTGAGAAAAAGTTATACTTGGCCACTTTATTTTACCTTTAGTAACCTTGAAGTGAAATTAAGGGTTAATTTTAATATCTGATTTCTGCAAAATTAATTTGGCGAGTATCTCAATTATGAAGTACCTAGTTGTTGGATATGATAGTTTCAAATAAATTTCAGCGTTTCTTTCTATATCAATTATTCTACAGTAGATACGAGGGTCGTTCAATAAGTCCTTAGAAAAAGATGGAAAAACACTTTTTTTGTGGTAAATCTTTTTTATTTCTCAGCATAATCTCCTTTCAGCTCTATACATTTTTCTAAACGATTTTCAAAAATTTTTATGCCGTCCGAAAAATAGTATTTCGGAAGTTCTTCAAAATACTCATTCGTTTGCTTAATGATCTCTTCGTTATAAGTGAACCGTCGTCCGTCAAGCCATTTTTTCAAATTCGGAAACAGGAAATAGTCACTTGGGGCCAAATCTGGTGAATAAGGTGGGTGTTGCAACAATTCGGTTTTTAATTCTATCATTTAGGCCATCAAAACAGCACAAGTGTGCACACGCGCATTGTCCCGATGCAAGAGGATTTTTTCCTCTTCAAATGTAAACATTTTTCTTTGAATTCATCGCTCAACCGGTGCAATAACGACGCATATCGCATATACCCCAAAGAAAGTGTTTTTCCATCTTTTTTTAAGGACTCTAAGAACGACCCTCGTATCAATAACTTTAAAATCATTCCCCAAATAATTTCCCCAAAGTCAAAAGTTGGATGCCCTCTCTATAATAAAATTTGTGCAACGTATCCTATGTTTATCTACAACCAAAATAGATGTATCATTTTAAACATCGGAAAATAATTACAATAGTGTACACAATAACGATTTTCTGCAAGCTGAAACATAATTTCATGATCTACATATTATTATTTGCGTTTATGAAGGATTTTATTATTTTTTATCAAACGAGGGAAGTTTTAAACTGATTGAAAATGATTTTTAAAATATAATAATTGTATATTAATGTCTACCTACATATACAATAGTTAGAAATGGAGTACTTGAAAAATAAATGAAAGTGCTCTTGACTGTGCAGGGGTTGCCCAAATATTAGATCGAGTGTTAGGTTGAAAGTAGAAAGGTTTCTGCGATATAATTAAAATTCATCAATAAATATTTAAGATGTATTCGGCAGCTTTTTACAATAGATAATTTTGATACCATTGACGGATTTTCATTATAATTTTTTATTTTTAATGTCAAATAAAATTGTAAACCTCCCATTTTAATTTCAAACTCCGAAATATATATCCAAATACCCAATATCTTATTCTCAATCAAATTATGTATACGTAATTTATTTACGAATTCCAGTTCGTTTTAATTCTTTTGTATCCACTAACTACAATCAAACAGGAAGTCTCCTCGAGACACGGATCAAAACTTTTATTTCCCGATCCCGACATTGAGCGACCTCCAAGCCGACCTCCCTTGTCTCCCATCCCAAAAATACCCTAATACACAATCGAGAATTTGTCCCTCGCCCTATGAAACTATCCTTTCACTTTCCGCCCTAATAACGCAGTTACCATCCCTCTTCCCAATACTTCACCCCTCCTACCCCGACCCCTTTTCCTTTTCCACCCTCCTTCGGTCACCCTTCTCCTCAGCTACTGTGATTTATGTACGACCCACCCCTTCCCATCTTCCACAGTCACTTCTTCAAAGCTTTAAAACGTCTCCCCATTCCACTGCGACACATTCCAGAGGGGTCTTTCCCTACCACTCCCTGCTAGCTTCAAGAATCTCTCCCTTCCATTTACTTACCTTCGCAATCCCTACTTTATACATTCCTCCCATTCCCAACCAATCTATTGATTTCGCATTACGGCCACTCCCGTGCCTTCCGCCCCCTCCCTCGCCTCCCTTGCAAGTCCCAGGCGCCCCACCCCTGTTTCAAGCTCTTCTTTCGCTCATCGTTCCTATATTCTCCCTTATTCGATAAGTAACTACCATAAGAAATTCTATTATTTGGAATCACTCATACCTCAGTAGCTTTTAAATTATGTGTTCATAATATAATTAATTAAATCTGGTCATATTTGATGGAACTTCTCCATAATTAATTCGAAAAAACACAATATGACTAACATAAGTCCACAAAAATATATTTACCAAAAAAATCGGAAACCAGACTTGTATTTATGTAAATGTACTCTTTGTCGAGTTTATCACATCGTGTCTCATTTGAACTAATAATTTTTAATCCTTGTAAAAGACGGATATAAATGTAAATGAAAAGTGTATTTTTCTCCGTCACGTACTAAAAATGTCACGTAAACAATTTGTTATTCATTGATATACAGCGACATAAACCTCGATATCAGTGTCCCTGAAATTCTTTCCCATCTTTCCTTGTTCGCTCCCAATTTTGTGAGTACATACATCCTTAGACCACCAAATTTCTCATTATTTTCTATCAATCTCTTCCTAGGTAAAGCCAAATCCTCTCAAAGCACTTCTAATACTCAGCCAATTTCTTTTCTCTAAAAGATTATTTCTGTAAATACTCTGGTCGTTTACCCTTCGGTTTATATTCTCCACGTGGCTAACCTTTTGATTTTTTCTCTCACCTTACATCAATAATGATATAACCGAGACCTTTATTCTTGCGATTTTTGTTTATAGAAGTTTCCATTTTACAGCTCTTCATTATACAATGCACGTCAATATTGTTTTGACCATTGTGTTGCACGTGGTTTCCTTAATTTCCTTTCTTATTTATGTATATTCTCCTTCAGATGGATTCATTGAAACTGCTCACCCACTGCTTCTGTCATTTCTACCCTACTATCCCATAGTATGAAATGTTCACGCATATCAATTTGAAAACAAACTTCTTTCAGTTGATCTCAAGATGTAACTTTTTATTGCGATTGGTATAGGTGTATGCATCCATAATGGAAAATCCCAAAAGTATGAATTGGATACTAAATTAAGCAAAATTGAAAAGTAGCATTAGAACCATATTCAACTCCGGGAAACTGTGCAACATGAATAACAAATTACTGGTAAAGTATACATTCATTATTCACGTATAAATGTAGTTTTCTGCAAATATTCGAACTGCAAGCACGTTTTTAGACCTTCAAGATACAAGAGTGAATACTGTGTAATGGAGGGATTTTGGATGACCAAATGGCTTGTTCGATCACCTTTGGTGAAAACAATCTCTGTTTTGATTCCAGGTCGGAGCATATATGATAATTGATATATCACATATCTACATGTGATTACTTATTATGTATTCAAATATATTAAAATGATCATTGTCATATTTAAGTTTGTACTGTCAGTACGTTTGCTCTGGTTTTTCACGTCTCCATTCTTCGTGTGCATTTTTCTGAAAAGAATACATTTTATCATAAGAATTTTTAGGTCTTTCACATCTGTAATACTCCTCAAACTATCTCTTTGAATTTATTACTTCATTATCTGCAACGACTAGTTAAATGAAGGAGGAGACTTTTAGTTAACCTTGCTAGAATAAAAACGTATTATTATTATTATTTTCTGTTAAATTACATCTCCATTGTCTGAACATCAGTAAGAGGAGCATGTATCTTCCAAACAATATGGAACTTTATTTTAATTTTCTAAAAATAAAGAAATATTTTTTCTCTCTGTCAAAAATGCCTTTCATTTAGACTAAAATCGATGGAAAATATGAATACGACGTCATTGTTTAAAAGAAAGCAATAAATTAACCCTGGCGGAGGAGCAACAGAGAAATCCTCGATTCCTCTCCACCCTATTTGGACATCAATTTCCGACTTCTTCAGCCATCCCTCATTGATTATGTCTCACAAAAGAGTCTACTACATTTTTTCCGAAGATGGCTTCACTTCCTCCCTTTTTTGTACGGATGATTTTTATTTTTCGCATCACCGCCGCCACCCAACACCCCGTTTAATTTCCTTTCTCCCGGGGAATTTATTTACAAAGAGAGGGTCTTTTGTGAGAGGGAAAAAAGGTGGATAGTCAGATAAATGAAGCAACACCGAGTAGCCGAAAGGGGAAAATCGATACGGCGTCTTATAAATCATTGCCTAATTCAATCGATCAACTCCTCCCCGGCGACTATTCCTATTTCATCCTCTCTCCTCGCCGACGTTCCTTCATTCGATTTGGGTTCGAACCCTTTGTCTCTTTCCTTTAACGCATTTCGATGATTCCTTCTCTCGTAGCCTCTAATTCTCTCTATTTTTCTCCGGCGTTTCCAATAGGGAAGGGACTGTACCATAAACAATTTCGTCGGTCCCGCCATTATAAGCAGGAAGAGTCATTACGCTTTTCGTAAAATTATTGCAAGCTGTTCCCATTCAGTGGGGCCGGGTCTTTTTAATGATGCATGTTTCTACATGGGCTTTGTTATGACGAAGGTACAGAAGTTCTAAAATAATAATTAAGCAATAAATTCATAAACATCAACCAAGAATAAGGTTTAATTCTATATTTGCCTAGTTTATTCAGTGGCATTTCCAATTCTCATCTATGCGTATTTTCGTTTCATTGCGATTTATGCATCTTCTCATTATGGCCATATAATATATTAATCAAAAAATTTGTAAATCTAAATCATGACTATAATTTATATAATTGCTGTTTATTTATTTTCTTATAGATTAAATGTTGAACACAAATATACTATAATTGAAAACAGGGTTTGTAATTTGGTGGCACAATTTTCTACATTGAATTTGATTGGCTGGTAAATGAAGAGTTAGTTACCCAAAGCAGAATATTATCTTAAGGGGAACATAGGTCCCTCGTCTTGAATTTCCGTAATATTTACCTATGTTTGATTTATACGAGGAACCATAAAATAAATAAACGCATTAGATAATATTAAAACACCACTGACAGCATTGTTAATAATAAGAGTCACAAATATACCTTAAGGGGGTGTTCTCATGTAGCATTTTGAAAAAATCGATTTTTTTTTTATTTTTTTCACATATAGGTATCTAAATATAAGATACCGAAAGGATTTTGCCGGATTCGAAACCTAAACCATGTTTTGAGGCAAGTTTAGGGGCGCTCTCACGGCGTGCCGAGTCGCACATGGCGCGCCGGAAATCATTTGTATTTCAGGAATTATTACCTGAATTATTTCCGATATCCTAGGAAGGGAAAATAGGGCTAGGGTTTGAGGAAAAAAGTCTGTGACTAACACACTCTTACGGTTTCGTTTAGATGTAGTTAGTTTCGTTTTCGTCGTGGTTGCGTCCACTCGTATCAAAATATTCTTCTCCACATTCTTTTGGATTCGCGAGTAATTTGCCTGTTCAACCATTGATAGGAAGGGTTCCCGAAGCAAAAGAACCTTTGCTTATCGAACAAAAAATAAAAGTTTGCAAAGGAACGTCGGCAAGCAAGATTTGATTTGGCAGTTTGATTGGCAGTGACCAAACAACGAAATTTTTTTCACCAAATATAACTTTTATTTGTAGTTCGAAGATTAATAAAACTTTAGAAAGAAACCGCATTGAAAAATATTTCATACTTTCCTCACAGTAAATTTCCGAAAAACGCTTTGAAAAACGGCCGTTACATGAGAACACCCCCTTAAGCTGTAAAAAAACTGAGGAGAAGTCTTGACGTACGTTTCACTACTACGTGTAGTATCTTCAGAAGAGAGAATATGACTAGAGTCATGACTATAGTCATATTCTCTCTTCTGAAGATGCTATACGTAGTAGTGAAACGTACGTCAAGACTTCTTCTCAGTTTTTTGACAGCTTAAGGTATATTTGTGACTCTTATTAATAAACGCATTAGAGTTTGATTCTCTATTTAACTTGACTATTCAGTGCTTTATCGAATTCGCATTTTAATTTCCCTTATCATTTTGATCTACAGGGGTGATCAGCCGTCATCATCAGGCCTGATGATGATGTAACGCGTCAGAACGTGGGTTGCCAAATAAATCCTCCTGTTGTGCGGGTAAACGATTTGTTTCATTTTATCAGTTCGTTATGGTGTAATACCTCAAAGTCTTGCCAGAATCTACTGAAAGTGTGATATAATGATTACTACGCCATAAACCGTCATGGCATGCCATAAAATAGTGTAATGACTAAATAGGGAAAATAATTAAATATGTACTAGAAATTTAATGATAGTAAGTATGATTCACAAGAAGGGAAATTATAATTAAAAATACTTTTAATAAAATAAGAGTTTATAATGATCAGAAATCTAATTGAATATTAGATTAAGGGGGTAAAGTGAAGAAATAGCTTGTGAGGATGCATACCCTCAATACAAAACATTGATACCTTGCGCGAGTAAAACAATTTTCAGTAATTATTCTTGCATTAAATTCAAATATTATCTATAGATTGCACCAATGGTTAAGAAAATTATAACGACTAACTTATTTATTCATTAGGTTGATTATGACATCCAGTTGAACCGATAGACATTTTATAAAATATCTCTCTTTTCTTAAGAAATTTCCCGTGAAAGCACCGGTATTTGCCCTTTTATAAATTTAACCTTTATAACGCTGTCGACTCGCAACTGTTGGGATAACACCATAAAGATGGAAAGGGCTTGAAAAGAGACGCGGAGTGAAAGAGAAGGGACGGCACCATTGTTTGATTCGCTTCCGTGAGAATGAATTAGGGAACAGAAGAGCGAGATGGAAGCTCGGGGTGAATCAGTGATAGGTCAGACCTCCGAAAAAAACAGGCCAAGTCACGAACACCGCGCAGGAGTAAATAAGGAAACGGCTGAGGAGACAGATGGGTAATGGAAGATTGGGGGAAGGATAGAATGAAAAATTTCCTTGAAATTATGGAGAAAAAATTATGAATGTTCATACATATTTCACACATATTAAAGTACACTTAAAAATGAAAAAATATAGTATGTAATGTATGCTTTGGGCAACGTTTCCACGTATAAAGTGGGTATAGTGGATACATATTTTTAAGAACCTCTTTTTATATCCCATTTTTTTCTAATATTTTTAAATTTATATTTAATTTAATGTTTAATTCACGACGATGTGTTAGTTGTAAGAATGTCTTTTAGTCTCAATCGCGCCCAAATAAAGACGCTTTAATTATATTATTATTATAAATTTTTGCGGTTACATCGTAAGAGAGATGCATTGAATAAAATGGCATAAGGGCAATAACAGGAGCTAAATTAATAGGACCTAAGTGAAATTATAATGGAATTGAGAGGAAAATTTTTCACAGATTGGTGACATAATGTATTTTAATATAAAATTAAAAAATTGATAAAACATTTGAACTCACTACGTGGATGGACGTGGAACCTTTAAAGGAATTGGTTAAAGACCGGCGTATAGAACACATCAATAATTGAAGTCTATATTTGAAGGATAGGGTGGGATAGAAAGTGTTTTCATTTAAGGCAAGCTTAACAAAGTGTGCGAGGAGTTCTGGGTCATTCAGTGGTCGACCAGTTGACAACCCTCGTAACGCCGGATCTGCTTAAGGATACAGTAAGCAACCCTTGATCGAACTATCTATTGGAAAATCCAAAAAATATTGAAAAAGAGAGATAAGTAAGGATATTTTCATTCTTTCATTCATAAACATTTTGGAAAATGTTGTTGATCGTTTTGGTGAACATTTTTTTAAAGTTTGATTTAAAATCAATTAAAAATACATTGTTAGTAAAAGGGATGTGCTATATCGTCATTGCGGAATATTTAATAACATGATTTAATGTATTCCAATCTCCAAGACTTCATGACTTGGTGAATTCGAAACTTTGATTTCTTAGTTATTGATAATATTTTAATTTATCTCTCAAATCTTTCCTAAAAATCTCAGTAAATCTCGCAAATCGGAATTTGGTTAAGGTATTACGTTTAAAATGGCAATTATTTGAAAACTAATTTTCTTGTTAATATATAAACCAGATTATCAGTTATAAAATTAGCAAAAATGATCGTAAAAGTTCTCCACCAAAAATATCCGCATCTAATGAAAGGCAATGCTATGTAACATCATTCTCCATTTCCCTGTCAACATGTATTTTCACTATTTCACAATAGAAGAAGATATTGGACGAATCTCTAGTCCTATGGGCGTAAGAGTTACAATATTTCTCATTCCATAATTTGGTAAAATATATTTGCATATTTCCTACTATGCCAATATCATCTTCGTAAATTCATGATGGTTTCAGTTTTTAGAAAAATCTATCTTTACCTAATCTCTATGCTAAATTACTACACATTACAAATATATAAAAAATAGAGAATCATATTAACTCATGCTATGTATTCTTAAGACAGTATTATACTTATTTCAAATTGATGCCATTGCAGGGATTGAAGAATACCAGAGAACAACGCCAACGACACTGAGGGACTCGGCTCTTCAGGAAAACCCAGGCCACCAGTGATGCAGCCCTGCTGGTGATTGCATATTTTTTAATATCCTATTCAAGAATTTTCCTCCTCAGATAGGTTTAGGTCGTTCCCACATAGCGAATATGATTAGCTATCAATAATATCGAGGTTACCAATTAGTATAAAGTTAGATAGATTTTGCGTGATCTTGCTACAGCTAGCTTTCATTATTCATCGATCGCACATTTCCTTTTTATTTGGTGACTTATTATTTTAGTTCCCCAAATAGTTCATGAGTCATTTTTTACAGTGTACGTAAGATAACAATATCAATTGATCAATAAGCTCAATAATAACATAAGATTAAAGATAACTGATTTTATTTTTAATTCGTAATAGTTTAACGAAATTCAGAGAAGGCTTAATCCATCTTTGTTGCAGCTAAACCATTTGTATGGATAGCTGCGAGGCTTTAAAAATTTTTACGTCCTGAATCGTTTCCATATTAACGTATAAACAACTCAAATTAAAAAAATAGTAAAATGGTTTAGCTATGACTTCATTCCGTTAGCGTTATTTAAATTAATGGTCCGGGTGATTCATTGTCATGGGTATTTCAGGAAATATTTCCAGTATCTTGCAAACATTCTTAAGAAACCATTAACTTAAATTCAACACAGGCGACTAGATTGAAAAATCTATCTTAGCGGATATGCCTTATTAAGCCTGGGTCAAATAGTCTCAAAGAATAAATGTCACTATGGATACGGTGTACTAAGAAGTAGAAAAATAGGTTAGAAAATAAAGATAGAGCGAATAATGAGACTTTAGAAACAGTCCATTAGTTGCTACTATACAAAACACGAAGTAGTTTCCAGTTGAAGGAGCTTATAATGTAAAACTATTACACATTATTACTGGTCTTTAGTAATGGGGGAATTTTGCTTTGGACAATACCGCTTTCTGAAACGGGTTTCTGGAGGGAAGTCTGATTGGCGACAAGAGAGCATTCCTCAATCATCCCGAGAACTCAATTTAATTCAGTTCACCTCTTTGGATACCGCCTATTCCCCAGTATTGCGCATATGTGTGTCATTAGCTTACGCATACTTCATAAGGGTGAGAAAAGAGATGGGGGGCTAAAAGGGTGGCGTAAAAGGTAACGAATCAGTTGAATGACGGGCGAGTGGAAGGTGGGTGAAATTTTTTAATGGGGGAGAGACAGGTAGGCGAGACTGGTAAAGCAATTGACTGTAATGGGTGCTAACTTATATTTAGAAGAGAAATTGAGGAAACGGAAAAAATGCGGCAGAAGACAATAGAGGTTTTAATTGGGTAACAATAGTAAAGTAAAAGAACCGTGTTTGGAAACTAACACAGTTAGTTACTTAGACCCTTTATTGGCAAGGTTAGGCCTAGAATTTGTTATCCAAGGAAGAACGGACTTACTACTTCTTGTAAACTTAAGAGTAATAGTAGGTTGAGAACCTCAGCCATATTACTCTCATTCTATACCGTTATTAGTAAGTATTAGCAGTTTTATCAACTGGAGAATCGGCTATATGGATCTCGGTGAGCCAAGTGAGTAGCGGATTTGATACCCGGAGGGGGAGCCAATATGCTAAAAGACCGAACCTACCGAAGCACATATAAAAATGCTAAAGTCTTCGCTACAACGACAATAAATGAATCGGCAATGCAGGAGAAAAATTTATATTCAGTATAATTTTATAAATTCCTTTAGTTGCCAATGGATTCGTAAATGCTTCGGTAACCTAACGAGGTAATGTGAGATATCTGAAGAGCAACTTCAATTGAATATTATTCCTCGTACTTATCACTTAACATAGATATAAAATAAAAATACTCTCCTTTCGTTCAATTGGCGTTTAAGGTCACTTTCTTGCACTTAATTTCGTTAAATTATTTTTAGTATAATCTCATGGATTCATTTTGTTGCCAATAAATGAGGATATTGCTTCGAAAATCTTACATAGTAGTAGGAAATATTTAAAAAGAAACCAGCATTTGTTATTCATTCTTGTCCTAATCACTTTATGTGAAAATCAAATTGAAGAGCTCTCCTGTTTTTAACTTGGATTTTATGTTAAGGTTTAACTTCGGGTTTAGGTTTGGGGTTTAAAAATATAGTATGATCACTTGGCTACCCGTAGCTGAAGGTTTCTAATCCATGTTAGTCATTACTCTAGCTTTAAATGAGCATGATATGGGAACACTAGGTTGGCCATTCCTCAAAATCGGTTGAGGAAGACAGAGAAAGATGATGAAAACAAGTACGCACGCACACATCGCCGGGAAATGAGATCGAAAGGCGCATTATGGAAAAACAAGAAGGTGGCGACAAGGGATTTTGATGGGTCGGAAGACGAATGGAGACAAGGAGAGTTATGCTCCTAAGGCGGACGTCAAGTGAAACGAGGAAAGACCGTGCGGAAGAGAATTAGATGCCAGAGTAAAAGGGAATCGTAGGAAGACAAATAGCCAGCGAGAGGTTGAATGGGTGGCAAGTTTCGTAGTGGGGAAAGAACGGGAAACAAAAGAACGTATTAGAAGGTTTGAATGAAAGGAGAAGGGGAGGTTTCGTAGCTACGGTAAATGTTGGGCGGAGGATGGGAGTGACGCACGCAGCGGAAGTAATGACATCTTCGGAGGGGAGAAATGACAGATAATGCGTCGAGACACAAATCGAAGTTTTTGATGCTGTAAAACGCCGAGAGAAAAGGCTTGCTTCAAAGTAGTGACGGTTACGAAGGTAGCTGTGGGGTATTTGGGACCTCCTATTCACCTTTTTAGCTTCCATACTGTGGATACAACCATCATTGCAAATCTTATGATGTCTTATTATGGCTCCCACTTAAATTCTTTTATGGACCACAGGGAATCCAATGCAATCAGGTATTTAACTACGCACGTAGTTCAGTAGCCATTGATTTACTCGTGTTTTGCCAGCAGTGGTACAGATCTCGCCAAATTCTTACAAAATATTCATTAATGTAATGTTAAAACGACTAAGGTAAATTAATATTATTTTTATTACCAATTTTATTTATTTATGTGATAATAATAACAAAATTGTATAACTGCGTTTAAGTTGTTTCCTATCTCAATATATTAATATATTAACATTTGCTTTATAGTAACTTTCGAGTTAAATTATCTTTTTACGGAATTGAACACACGTACTTACATTTGCACAATAGCATTTAAATCCGCCAGTGACGTATGACAAGGGGGTAACTATACAAATATCCCTAACCCTAATTCTTGTCAATCCCGCGGGAACAGTGACAAGAAGTACCTTTCTAGTCGTATCTCGAAGATCGCAAAAGACTAAGAAATTATACAATCTCGTCGACGGGTTCCATATCGATCAATTTTCCGAATATCTTCCCCCGTAGTCAAGTCTTCTATCTTTAAGCAAATTCCATCCAATGGATTATCGCATAGCTGAAACAGTGCTTTCGAACTTGAAATCTCCTTAAATAAACCTATCTGCTCCACGCAGAATAATCTCCAGATCGGAGACTAATCCTACTTCGTGAGGATCACAAACCGCCCAACAATGGAGAGGTCGATTAGGGATAAATAATTTCGAAATAACTTAGTTTCTTTCAAACCCTTCTTAGCTCCTCGTCCTTCCAGCGTAAACATTGCTTGATCATTATAATATAAATATTTTTGCATCTAAGTTAATAAATATGCTTCGTGAATATTGTTTGAGCAATATTTAAGTCCAATTATTCCTTAAGGTTTTAATTTAATTTATAATAGAATTGGTGTAATTGGAAATCTAATACACGTACACACACATTTTTTCGTGGTACGCACAGTACATATGGATAACATGGAAAAATCAAATCGACAATGACTTATGTTTCATATCTCTAGTCAGGAATTGGCGAGTGAACGATCCAATTTCTCAGTAAAACTCTTTCTCTCGGGATATAAACGCAGATGCAGCGGTTCCAAGAAAGCTAAAATTTTCTCGGGAAAAGGGTGGGAAAATTGAAGCGAAACTGAAAACATTGCCGGCTCAGGTGTAAAGCACTGCTGGGAGAGAATTCCTGGAAACGAGAAAAGGCCGTTAAAACGAGAGAGGGGGTGATTCTACTCGGAAGAACTCCGCAGTAAGCCATCTTGCACGATAATGAACTGAATTCCATGAGATGTGAGAAACAATAGGATATTTTTTCAGTCACGAGGAGCATGATCAGTTGAGTAGTTAAGGAATTAAAGTTTTCTGGTCAGATTAAATATTTAGAGATGATAATTTTCGTTTAGTAAGTGTTTATTTCATGGGATTTAAATTGAGACTCTAAGAAGCGAAGATAAACAATAAGAATTACGGTGATTCTGTTTTTTTCTTAGGGAATTGTCCTTGTTAAGGACGAAAAGTGAAGGAATATCTTATTCTCTTGATTATTATCAATTTCTTGAGCGAAGAGATAGGTAACAATATAATGATATCTGCAGATGATACTTTAATATATGTAGAAAAATATCAAACGAAGACGACCGTACAAATTTCTCAAATGATTTAGTAGTCATTTAAAGGTGGTATGAAAAATGGTAATTAGATATTAATGTAAATTAACTCCCAGGATTTGATTTTTCCAACAAAAAACATTCGTCTCCGAACTATCCGTATTAAATTAATAGACTAAATATAAAAGTAGTAGCTTTAGTTGGATATCTCGACACCACCCTTACGAGTGACTTATATTAAACTACGCATATTTGACATTTCTAAGGTAAAGCAATTAAATAATTCGGATTTGAAATGCGCATAGTCGGTAAATACGATTAAGGGGCCCGAGAAAGAGTTATTTACACACTCTTAAGAATTCGCGGCAAGTATATGTGATTCGGAGGATGAAAACTCTGACCGTAAACTCGAGAAGATTTTCAAGCTTAAAATATGCTTCTATAAAAGAGCAGGCGGTATAAAGTTGCTCTTAGCAGCAGGTAGGGAATCTTTAAAGGAATGGACATTTGAAGCTAGCCGGCGATTTTTGACAAAGTCAGGGAAAAAGAAAATTTGCGAACAACATAACCGGAATCCTGCAATCAATTTGTTTTACATATTTTGATACTCAGAAATACTATGGGAAGACCGTTTAAAAAATATCCTCTTGACCCGCAAAATTAATTTTTTATTTTTTCAATGCCCATAACCGTCTCATCATCATAATAATAAGTATTCTGCCCGTGGGCAGATTATTTAATTATGTTCTCCGTCATTCTCAGTCTTCGTCCAATCTCTTTATTCTTCCACATCCTATTCTTTCATCTTTCACCTCTCAGGTCATATATCATCTTTGCTCTTCTCCTTCCTTTCATCTTCCTTCCTGCCAAAACTACTTCCATTACTGATGTATTATTCTATTAATTTTTAACTCATATCCTACCCAATTTCTTTATTCTCCTTGATTATCTCCATGATTGACAGTTATCATTTGCTTTCTTTAAAACCTCTTCATTTATTATTTTGTCAAACTTTTTTATCCCCTCCATCTTCGAAATCCTTATTTCACAAGTTTCTAACTGCCTTCAATCTGCTTTCCTCAATTTTCAAGTTTCACAACTATATAGTAAAACACTGCAAACAGCACATCACTAATTTCTTTCTTAGTGCTAAATGAATCTTTCCTTGCAATATATTCTTTTTCTTCATGAATGCTTTCTTCGCCATTGCTATTCTGGATCTGATTCCTCTCTCACTTCTCCATTCTTAAGGTATATCCTGCCAAGATGTGTGAATGACGTTTATTTGTTCTGTACGATCATTACTAATTTTAATATTTATATCTTCATACCTTTCTATCCTCATTACTCTTGTTTTCTTAATTTTTATCTTCAATCCATGCATTTCCATTGTTTTCTGAAGTTGTTGTACCAGAGTTTATTCATATAAGATAACCATATCCACTGCTTACTGGTCAAGAAACTACAAATCATGGGAGTCAGAGGAAAATTTCTAGATTGGTTATCAAGTAACTTAACTGGCAGGGAACAAGCAGTAAAAGTAAAAAAAAATATTTCTCTCCCTTTTCACTCCACATCAGGGGTTCCACAAGGATCTCACCTTGGTCCAATTTTATTCAATTTATTTGTAAATGACTTAACTTTCAATCTTACAAATGTTAATGTACTTCTCTTTGCTGATGATTTAAACATCTTTAAAGAAATAAATAGTGGAATGGACTTTGTTGCCTTGCAAAATAGCTTAATAGAATTACAGACATGGTACTCAAATAATCTCATGTTCTTAAATACAAATAAATGCAAAGTTGTATCCTTTACAAAATTAAATAAGCCAACAAATTACCCATACAGCATCAGTGGTAACATACTTGCTAGGGAATTAATAATCCAAGATCTTGGTGTGCTACTAGATTCATCTCTCAATTTGAATGCCCATTTTCACTTTCTTAGCAATAAAGCCTTGAAGATGTTAGGATTCATTACCAGGCATACTAAGAGTATGAATAACTTAATGGTCTTAAAATTATTACACTGTACTATTGTGAGACCTATCCTTGTATATGCATCCACAATCTGGTCCCCATATTATACTAAACAACCTAATTTAATTGAAAGAGTACAGCGTAAATTTCTTAGACTTATTAACTATAAGCAGGGTAATGATGTACAAAATATATCATATGAAGTTATACAACAAGAGCTAAGACTTTTTCCTCTTCATCATCGCCATATATTATCTGACTTAAAATTTTTGCACAACCTACTCCACAATAAAATAGACTGTCCATCAATTTTGGAACATATTAAACTCCGTGTGCCATCCCATGTTACTAGAGGTCAAGACCTATTCTTCATACCTGTTTCAAAAACTAATTACTCTTATAATGCACCCCTCAATAGGCTACATCGATTAGCAAATACTCACCTTAAAAATATAGACATATTCCACACTAGTTTAAATACAATTAAAAATTTAAGCCCCATTGATTACTAAACATGATTTTTAAAAAAGAATTATAAATCACTTACTGTAAATAATACATAAAATATGTTATTGTATCATTCATATGTATTTTTTATAATTTATATCATATATGTTAAAATGTATTTGGCATTCTGTTTCTATTATTTTTCATAAAGCTTTTAATAATTATTCTCTTCACAAATGCTGTTTATGTTTATTACTTGTAACATCTTATATGTAAATTTTATTACTCATAATGATGATAGTGATATTTATGCTTAACATCCAATAATTTGTGATATTAATTTCCATATTGGTGATATATTATACTTATAAAATCCTATTGTTTATTGTATTTTATACTTTTAAATTCTGCTATGTGATATTGGTGCTGTGACATTTTTTGTAACAAAAGGGTACATCCCGTTGAATAAATAAATAAATAAATATCGTCAGCAAATCGTATTCTATTGATTTTTACTCCGCCAAATTGTTTTCTCTAAGCGTCTGTAAAACAGGATTCTATAATTTTTCGGTGTAAATGTTGAAAAGAGTCGGTAGTAAGCAACATCCTTGTCTCACTCCTCTTTCCCAGTTCATACCTATATGATTTCCGGGTCGTTCTTTTCATTTATGCGTTTTGCTTAGAGTTTACGTTGTGTATCAATCTCTGCTTTGTCCAATTTATTCTTTTTCCTTTAAAATTTTCAATGAAACATTCCATTTTACCCTGTCATATGATTTTCCCAAGTCTATAAATCACATACTTATTCCTCTTGCCTTTTCTATATACCTTTCACCCATTAGTCTTGCACCCCAATAGCATCACTTGCTCTCTTCCCCCTTCAAAACCCAAATTGCATCTTGCTCAAATTTTCTTCGATTTTTGTATTTAATTTTTTATTTAATATTCTACGAATAATTTTTGCCAAATGTGATATTAAACTACTGTTCGAAGTTGATTACATTTGCTCGTTCAAGTTTTCTTTGGGATTGGAAACATTATTGATTTTGCAGAATCTTCTGGCCATTCTCCACTTTTATATGTCTTATTACTTAGTCCTGTGATTTCTGTTATTGCATTTTCATTCGTTACCTCGAAAATTTCTATTAGTACCTTATCGATACCTTCAGCCTTACCATTTCTTTATTCCTTTTATCGATTGCATTACCTCTTCTTCTACATACTCTTCACTTTATATTTGGAGAAACGTTGGCCTATCATCCTTTCTGTTAGAAAACCCCGTATATTCTTTCCACCTATGCATTACCTCATCTTCCTCATACAGAATTTCACCATAACCATCTTCTATATCTTATTCACTCGCAATTTTCATTTTTTTATGTCAGGTGATAACATTGATCTTCTTATACATCAAATCGCACTGCCCTCTTTCATCGATCTATTCTGATTACTTACATTCTCCTTCTAAAAATTCTTCCCCGCTTTATCTGTTTATTCCTTTTAGAACGTTGCACTGCTGGGCCCACTCTACGAAAATGATTTTTAGAATTAAAGCAACCCGCTCAGAATTAAATTTCTTTTTAAATGGGTTAAATAAAATTTAATTCTGAGCGGGTTACCTTGATTCTAATTTTGTTTTGCTTAAGCTTGAGTCCAGCAGTGTAACGTTTTTAAGGATGATAGTTTTAAAAGACTTAAAATTGAATTTTTTGAGCCAAAAAAAAATAAATCGAGAAAAATGTAAGGATTCAATGATTGGACCGCCCGCCAAGTGGGTTCGAGGACTGACGCGGGACTAGAGGCTTCCACAACACTAAATGTACTGGCTCAAATCCAGTGCAGACGAAGTCGTGAGCTTAAAAAAGTCCGGTGGGTGTGGCGGCCCTCTAATTCCGGACTTGCACCGTAACGGATTTGAACCCGTGCAGTCAGCGTCGCACCTAGGTACCTCAGCCCACTACGCCAGCCAGTCTAACGGTGAAATTCACGCAAAATATCCTACTAAGTTGTCTGAGGCCCTCTCCTCGCTTCCCCTTCACTCCTATGAGGCTTGAATTCAAAATGTAAGGCGCGCAGTTCTAAAGGCTAAGGTACTTGTGTTCATGCATGAAAGTATACGCATTACACAAAGAATATGTCAAAGCATTATATGAATTATATATTTGAATACTTAGATAATCTTTTTTATTATATTAATAGATATTTTTCACTTGGTAATTTGACGATAACCTTATGTTTTTTCACAAAATCACTTATTTGTGAATTGAATGAAACTAAATATAGCCAGTTATAATTGGTAATACCATATTCTTACAATTATCGTAGTATTCTTGTATTTCTAA
Source organism: Sympetrum striolatum (assembly GCA_947579665.1). NCBI lineage: Eukaryota > Metazoa > Arthropoda > Insecta > Odonata > Libellulidae > Sympetrum > Sympetrum striolatum. The sequence continues at coordinate 44,142,938 of OX388347.1, forward strand.
TGATTTGAATTGTAGTTTTATTTTTGAAAGGAATGGATTTCGTATACACTCTGCCATTAAATAAATTTCGATATGATTCGATCCCTACTATGGTTCAACTTCATGATGAAAATGTGTTTCTCCAAATTTTACTAATAAAATTCATCTTAATTTATTGCTGATTTCAGAATAATAAAAATTTTATTTTAAACACGAAAAAGGTTAAAAATTAATAAGAATGATATTATTTTTCAAAGAAATATATTCTCTAAATATTCAGTTTTTTTTCTGAAAGGGCGTATTCCGCAGTGGTTCTTAATTTATTTGGAATGGATTTCGCCATATTTATTCATTTTTACTTGATAAAATGCATCCACCTTCTTTACACGCTGGGTTTACACACTGCCCAAGATAATATAGGAATTTCATTCCAAAGAATAATTTTATCGATTCAGGTATTTCTTTATTCCATGATGCACATGCGAATGCTGAAAATGTGAGCCTTTTGAGAGCATTGGTTTCATCATGTCAAACGATCATTCCATCCGAAGAGATCTACCTATCAAACTCTTTAAATAAAAGATTTAAATCTTTGCAGGGTATACATTCACTATCGTTTACTGAGGCAAAATAACACCATCTAATAAGTAAGCCGTAAAATATTTATAAAGGGTAACTTTTACGTGAAATAATACTGTTTATTTGAATTCAAATAGTTATAAAATATTACAAAATATACAAAATATAAGAGATAAAAACATTATGGTCCTCCTGAGCCAGTTGGAGGCTCATCAGGAGGTTCCAAGTGTAGTCCATTAAATTTTAATCCCATAAGTTACATATATGTATGTACTACGTAGGGAAAGAATCATTGGAGACTTTTAAGATCATCTGTCATCGTTTCGTCAAGTTTAGGATAATTATATCCGAAGAGACATCTAAGTAATAAACTTTTTAAATGAAGACTTAAATTTATTCAAGCTATATATTAATAATCATTTTTAAGGCACAATATCACCCAAGATTTTAACGTCATATGACATTTTATAACACCGTTTTTTATAGAGTGGTTTTTATTTAACGCATTAAATAAAAACCGCTCTATCCCGTGTGCAAAGTTCTGGTAAAACGACTTCCACTCGCATAAATTCGCTCCGTTCACAATACCAGAAAATGAATGGGCACGGAGACCCCCCACCACCCCACAAATATTTCAAATCTCTTTCAAGACATTGCCCATTCATCGCCAGCGAAGCCCGGAAAAAACGAGAGACTGGGAGTGTTTCCCGGAGCGGCGAAAGCAAGATTCAATACACCGCACGACTTTGATCTTGGAATGAGTTCAGGAAAACTCTCGAAACTGCAATGTGGATTCGACGGGTTTTTCAAAGCGGGGGAAGGAGGGGCAGGAATCGGGGTAATTGCATCTAGATGGTGCGAAGGTTGTACGGATGAGCCGGAGAAGAAACCGGGGATTCGGAAAAGAGCGCACGAAGAACGACCGGGAGGAAATTCCTCGGTATAATCCCAAAATTTAACCCCCGCTTTAGAAGGTCTTGCGCTTTTCTGAACTTACCCGCACCGCATCCTTTAACCATCCATTTCTGGACCATTACATCCAGCATCTCGCCAGAAGGCAACGTAAGCTGCATCTAACTTCCTCGATACCCCAACTAGACCTCCCCTTTTTGCCCCCCGCATAGCCTGTTCTTCCTCCTCATGCATGCAATCCCCGCGCCTAGCTTTTACCCATCCAGGCCGCTATCTCTGCCAAAAGCGACTAAACTGATGGATGGGGAGTTTATCCGTAAGAACGGGTCATGATGGTGGATTTTATCCGCGCATGCAAATTTACTCAAAGCGCCGCTTCGCTGCTTTTTTTCCTATGGGTGATTACCGTTTTTCTCTTTTTCCTCCAGTGGGTTATGCAACAATGTCAGAAGTGTTGTATAATAAGAATGTGACCTATATATACTCGAGGAGAGGCACTTTATGGATGTTTCTTTATAAAGCCTGAGCAAATAAGATAGGGAGTGGTGGGATATTAATATTCAATGTTAAATAAAACAAAAAGAGAGAAAAAAATGTGTTTGTATACATTGGCAAGTGATGCAAAATTTAAAATTTTAATTGGTGATATCATTCAAATCTTACATTTTTGAAAGAAGTTAAACCTCAGGATGACTTATTGACCATCTAAATGAATTTTATTTTTTATTTATCATGATAGTATGATTCTGAATTGAAAGTTCTGATATATAGCAAGAGACCAATTTAGCCCTGATTTCTAAAGGATACTGAAAGGTAATATCACTCACGACACTTGAATGTACTTATATAAAATGTTTTTCGATCCATTTTGTGTGCCATAATTTTGCAGAATAGCATATCTAATCAAATTATTAAAAATCATATGCTCCCTTGAAATTTTGAAGAAGTTTGTTTAAGTTTATTTAGTAAAGTTTGCTAACATAAAGGTTTGATCAAACCAATTCTTATTAATAATTAATACGCAATAAGCGTATAGATGCTTTTGGTACTCCATTAACTATTTTACTTGAAGTATTTATATATTAGGTATTTCTTCATTTAGGGTATGAACGTTTAGGTATTTCTTCCTAAGGGTAAAAACGTTTCTTACAAGAATACCTCATCTACTACAATATGACATTGGACCTAGTCATTAGTTTGGTCATTAGTCAATTGACGTGACCTTAGAAGAGTAAAAGCCATTGTTATATGTAAGATAATTGTACACAAATAATCTTTCCTGAAGATCGTAGTAATTGCAAGTGTTGCTGACCTTGGCAGCGGGTTGGTTAGCCAAATTTTCAATTCATTTCTAAACAGATTTTTCAGATTAGAATATGGTTAAAGCATACTATAGTATTATTGTTAAAAGTGTTTCGGTACCTTAGATCATAAATGTTTTAATCTTCACATCTCTCTTGCAGTAATCCATTTTTTAAATGCGTTACGGGGAACTTGGAAAATAAAGATAGATATATATCTCTATATCTGTATAAAGACTCTTTTTCTTCATCCTTGACAAATGTGACGGAGTCATAATCCGACAGGAAAAATCAAAAGCGCTGTCCGAAAATAAAGGAACGAGACGAGCAGGAGAACGCCGGATTCTGAATATTGGAGCATTACTTAGAGATGAGTTCTCTATGGAAATATTCTGCGGAAGAGGCGGCAGCTTGATGGGCGCGTGGAAGGTATTAGGGGATGGAAAATGGAAGACGCAGTTGGGATTAGAGGAGAGGAAAGGGACGGAGCGATACATTTTCGGCGGCGTTTTTAGAAGGGGAAAAGAAGATTGGAGATTAAAGACTCCTTCTCTGGACAGGGAGGATTCCGCGCAACAAATAAATAGGGGTATTAGCTGGTCCAAAGGATGGTAACATATTGTCAGACGTTCCGGAATGAAATGGAAGGCTCATATGTAAAGGATAAAGTAGGTGAAAAATTCGGAAGAGACCGGGACTAGTGGGCGGATCTTATTATTTTCCTCGTGGATTTTCTTACCTATCTCGTGAAGCAGTCTCAATTTGATTTTTTCGGAATAATTTGCAGCATTGGTGGCCAACCGGAAGGTTCCCTTATCCCCTTGGGGTAGAGGAAGCTAGTCCGGGGGACAAGATGAATAGTAAATGAATTAGTACAAATTTTTATTGAAGTATTTCAGGAATAGCTACGTTTCTACTTCATTTTATATTGGTGCACGGTAGGAAGAAGTCGAATAAGGTGACGGATTTCGTATAATTTCGCGGAAAAGTAAAAAACAGAGTTTTTTGTTAGATATAGTCAAATTTGACTACATGTGTAATTTTTATTTGCAAGAATAAATGTAAATGATTAAGATTGTTTTATATAGAATTTAATCGTGACCACGCAAAGGTTAATGCCCCATATTTTAAATTATCGTATTATTGGCTAGTTTTTTCGATCGCAGTTTACTCTGTACCACATCTATTTAGTATAAAACTTATATCTTATTATAATGAGTTGGGAGAAAGTTTTATTTACTTCAAACTCTTTAGGAGATGGGAAATAATAACGATAGGAATTTGCGTTTCGTATATTTCGATCTGCGGCTGCGACCCAGTTGCACTCACTACCGTTGCAGCGCCGAGTTCTCATAGGTCCTCAACCGGCCTACGAAATTTACGGATTTCATGACAAAGGAATCCCAGTTTTCTTTAATCTCTCTGTATAAACCCTTTAATAGACTTAGAAAATAATTACCATTCAGTCAGAGCATAAAAATATCATAGTCCAGAATTATTAGATAATCACTGACCGTAGATCAATAGTGTATCACGATCTATCTGACGCTAGTATTACACTGGCTGTATTTTCCAAAACAGGAAGAGAAGTAAGGGGTAGCCAAAAGGCTCAAATTGCGCACTCAAAAGACAGCATCAAAGTACTTCCAGGAAAACAAAATTGTTCAGTTTCGCTTCGAAATTAATTTCTCCATTTACAGTGCAGAATTCGAATAAAAGGAAAATGAATGCATAATTGAGGAGCGGAGTAAGCAAATCCATACCTTCAACTTGAATGTGAAACGTTCCTGAAAAAAAGACACGAGTAATCTTCAAAAAGGAAAAAATAGGACAGATCCGCGGAGCTTTTTTTTCGAAGGCCGCACGTGTTCGTGGTGGAGACCTCGTTGGCTCCACTATGCTAGGAGCCGCATGCGCTGGAATAATTTCAGATCGATGTTTTTAATTAAGGAGATGGTTATATGACTCATTGCATTAACGCATTGAGAGACTATTTTGTTTTGTGCCCGTATAATATGAATGATATCGAAGCTATGTAAAATAGTAATATGTGTATATTAAATTTCGAAAATTACACCTTTTCCAACGAGTTGCAAGTAATAGATGGAAAGAAACCAAAAAACTCTTCTTTAAAAAATATTATGATATTGACAAACAAGTCTGCATGCTATATGCACTAAATGTTTTGAGTTACGGACCTCTATCATGATCTGCAATAGATATATAAATATTTGAGAGTCACTGCGTTACAAATTTGTAATATATTATGATAATGGGATATTATCCGCTGAGACCGAAGTTAGTCTTTTACTGTATTGTATAATTGGTGGAATTAGACTCAACGAGCAAAAACTATTTTGTTGAAATAATTTTGTAGGATTTATAATTAAATTTCAAAGACGATTCTTATTCCATTACTTCTGTTTAAGAAGAAATATTTCATATTTCTTGTTTCCTTGAATAAGAAAAACAATGAATGTATGAGTATAACTAAAAATACAGGACTTAAACCGAGCATTCTGTAGCCAGTACGTTGTAATGAAGAAATTTGAGGTAAAAATTGTAGGAATAAAGCCTTTTAAAATTAATCAACAGGCTATGCCCACAACAATAGGATTGAGTGTGTTTAAAATAATATTTTAAGTTTTTAGTTGGCCATAGAATGCAATTAGAATAATCCTTAACTCTTTTAAGCTGACCATAGAATGTGATCTTATTTTCTTCCTCAACACAGATTTACTAATACCATTGTATAGTATTCAACATGATCTCATTCCTTCCTCGAGGTTAAATTCCTCGAAGCGGACGTTTACCTCGAGAAAATTCCGATACACATGGTTGGATAATTTATTCCAATGGGGAGGAGGCAATTTGTTTCGCAGGGACGCCAGTGCAATAGGGGACTTGCGCGTGTCGGTTGTGCGAGATATACGTGCTTCGTAAACATGCTTCCTTTTAATATCCCGATCGGAGGATGAGTGTCATCGGGTGATACAGAGGGATGCTGTCAAAGGAAAGACAGGGAGGAAACAACAAGGATGGCGAGATTGGCTGAAGCGTGTAGAAGCCTTCCCCTTTGCGAGCATCCCAAATATTAAAACATCGCCCACTCTCATCGTAAAAAAATACGAAAATCGTGAGATTTATTATATAAAACATATCTAAAGATCTTTAAAAAATTATTTGATATAAATAAAAATAATTTTATTTAATTTAAATATTTAATTCCTCCATTTATGCCAAATTCAGGTCGTATTTTCTAATAAACTGCTCGTTAAATCATCAGAATTTTTATTTGTTTTGTTTTATTCACTGATTATCATAGAGTGAGCTGCCGTGAGTACTTTGAGTTAACCAACTCACCATTATAACATCACCATCTATCACATTCATGGTCAATACATTTTCAATATATGGATTCCCTTTACTTCTTCGGTTAAATTTATCCATATTTAATGCATCAACCCATTCAAAATTTGTAGAGTATTTGGAAACTTAAAGAATATTAGGACTCTCCCTGCTACGCTGCTTTATCCAATACAATACGTACGAAGACTGACGGTGGTTGTTGTTTTGGCGATATTTTCCTTATCTGATGGAAAAAAACCTTTAATCACGAATTATATATCAGCAGGACTTTTTATTAAGTTTATTTTTCTTTATTTCTTCCCGAATCGAGCAAACCAAATAATGAGTGCATTTTCTAAAGCATTACAATTAACGCATGCTTGATAGTTGAAGAAATTAGCAAGTTTGACAGGAATAGAGAAAAATGTGGAAACAAAGTTTTTTTTTCCTAAGTTTCTGAATCTATAAAGAAACAATCATAGCCAGGTGATAGATAGAAGACGGAGTAGATGAGAAAAACGAGAAGTTAGACTTAAATGCAGATTTTCAGTTGGGATTGATTTTCGTGTTAAGACGGATTATTTATACTCTTCATCTCTAAATGTTATTTCAAGAAAAACAAAAATAAATATACCAATATATGCATGCAATATTCAGTGGGATAGTGTGATGAAAAGGTTATAATTAATTTCTCCACAATAAATAAATTTCCATAAGATGTTTCCTTATGCTTGTAAAATTTTTTCGACTATTATTTTCCCTATCGAAACCACTATCATATCATTCTATCCTCCACATAAATCCCTGAGATACTCTAATTCCATCACTTTTTCCCCCTTTTGCGTCCTCCTCAATTTACTCATCCCCTCTCCCCATACGGTATTCCCCAGATTTTGACCGCTTAATCCGCCTCCTACGGATCTCGCATAAAGCTCCTCTTCCCTTTGGACTTATTGTCAGCAGTGCCATACCTTCCCTTCGAATGTATGTTCCTATCCACCCCTCCGCCGTATCCCTTCCTATTTTAAAGTTGTGCATATTTCTCTTCCCTTATCTGATACACTTTTTGCACCTTGTTTCGTTAGCAGTAAGCAAGTTATGAGATCCATCTCGCCTTCGAGTGACCCTCGCGCCGTTTTTTCTCTCCAGCGAGAGATGCATTAAGCCAGAGCTGTGGTCGTATTTCTGTGTAACACCCAGATAAGAGGGGATCATTGTCCTTTGAGATGCCAAGAGAACGATTTGTGGTGAACTGAATTGGTGGGATATGCTGTGAAGGAGGATATTTCAGTTAAGGCGTTTTAAAAACAGTTTTTTTCTTCTATTTTTCGATACTATTGTTTCATAATTTTGTTTATTATCAGGATAATTTTTCGCCAGAATTATGATTTATTTAAACATGAATATCATGCAAATTAAATATGGATGATAGTCACTCTTATGGGTAAACGTGAAATACTAGTTTCAATCATCTTCATCACGTATTTTCGTGATCCCAAGGTGTTTGGAAGTACCATCTTTCGTAATTTATCTCTCTTTAATCTTTTATCGTATCTTCAAAATTCTTATCGGGACTCTAAAAGGTTCTGTTTATGTCATTTTATGCTATTGTACGCTACGGTTATTCCTATTAATATAGGTGAATCAATGAGAGCATTTTATAACTATCGGATACTGGTGATTGATAAGCATTATAGGATCCCTTTACAATCCTCATTGTCATAAAAAGATTTTACTCGTACCTCCATTCGCATTCCGTGTAGATTTCATGCTGAACTCCAGAATACACAAATTAAATATTTCTCGTTGCACAACGTCAGTAACATTGCAGAATTTTCCTATTCGACGAAGTAAATGTCCTCCTTTTGTTTATCAATCCCTGAAAACGCTAAAAATAATAGCTCCAGCACCTATGTGATTGATTTACTATCAACCCAACTAATTCATCCAGTTTTACGCAGCACCCAAATCTCGAAGGCGTCCAAGCGTTTGACTCCCCCCATTCTTAAGTTCCGAGTTTTGCACACGGATAGCAATACACTCTACACCAAGAATTTCACCAATCCTATCCTGATTCCTTTCCCTAGATCTCTAGTCATCAATTCCCTTTACTTCAAGACGGATTTCTTGGTCAAGGTCCTTTTTTTCCAACTTCATCTTTCCATCTTCCATCGCGAGAAAAAGAACTTCTCAAGTAAGAGAATTTATCAACCTACACTACTTTCCTCTTCTTCTACACGTCTTTTCTCATCTACCTACTCTTTAACTAATTTTTCCTTCACTCAGTCAACCTCATTACTTTAGGTTTAATACATACATTTTATATTAGCATTACAACCATTGATAACACAACTCCATGTTCATGTAAATTGATAACAAAACAGTTCACTTTTGAAGATGTAAGTCAACTTTCGAAATCAGTCGTGTGTGAAATAGACGGTGGAAAATGTTTTTAAGAGAATTTTTTCTTCAATTTATTTCTATTTATTATAATTTCTCATGGTAATGCTACTTTGTTTCCTTTTTCCCAACCGACTCCTTAATTTCTCCTTACCCTCTCCGCTTCCTATATACGTCCTTTTGTTAATTATTTCTTCACCAGAAGGTGTCATCACGGTGACGAAACCGGTCGTGTTTGAATAAATCTCTGTGGAAGATAACAAATTTTTTTTCGTTTTTTGAAATGCTTACTACCATTGATTTCATCCATTCTTATATGTTTTAATTTCAACTCCAATCAAATCTGTGCACCCAATAATTTCCTTATCCACTTCATACCCGTTATCCTTCATCCCACCTCCTCTTTCATTCAGATCCCCCCACTTCGGCCATGCCATGTTATTGACCGCTGGGGAAACCTTTCCACTCCACAACGGCTCTCCATCTCGGTATGAAAGGAGGTTGGGCGCCATAGACTAAACTCTTGGTCGAAAAATCCCACCCCAGCGAGAAATAAAGCGGAGGCTCGCTCCAGTAATGGGGTTGGATCGTTTGAAGTACTAAGGCGTCTCCGAGAAGCGGTAGCAATGCGATGCGGAAACGTGCCGACGTGATTGCGCGCAACACAATGCGCCCGTTAAAATTCCCAACTTCCACATAATCGTTCGGGGAGAAAAGCGAATAAACTCCGCAGAGCGAGTGATTCATTTTTCGCCGGCCGGAAAAAGTTCCTTCGGCACTAATTTCGCAAATGGGATGAAAATATCGCTCCTTTTATTCCACACGCGTTTTGTTTCCGAGCTTCTTGTGCGGAGAGAGCGTAGAACGAATACCAAAAGTGGGGCGTTTTGTTTCTTTTATCCAATAGATTCAGAAAGACCATTTTATGCACCGTGCTTTATACGGCTGCTGTTGGAGTTAATTCCGGTATGGAATTATGCTCCATTCCTACGTTAACGTTTCGTGACGAAGTATCAATGATTCCGGAATGAATTATTGGAAATGTTTACAGGTGTAGAGTACATCGATACGCGTAATTCCTTATTTATGTTATTTTCGTCAAGCGAACCACAATTAGGCTTTGAAAAAAAGGTAGGTACGGCCCATGGCAGGAATCACACTAACTACAGGTTGGATATTATCTATACATACGATGAATATTCATGGCATACACATTGTATAGAAAGCATAACCCGACTATACGTTAAATTGAGATTGTTTATTAAATTAGTTGTGTTATAGTTCCAAGCAATATCGCCGCTGCCCTTGATTTTGCTGTATCGTATTACGATCATAAAATTGTAACAATTTTTAACTTAAGTATTATTTTTCAAAAGATGAAATTACTCATTTTAATCGTTAATATGATTTTTTAAACTAAATTATACCTAACTATCCTTAGAATAGCTGGTAAAGAAAAATACGATTAATTCAATGACAACTTGCTTTACTGCAGTATAGTGTGCAAAAATTTAAATCTATATATTCCATTCCTTCAAATAATTGTTTTAATTAAATGATTTTAAAAATACTATTCATCTTTGGTATTAAAATTTGATTTTTTCATTTGCGCAAACAGATTTAACAGAAATTTAATGCAAAATTAAAAACTAAATTATCCTTTTTAACTTTCTTCATATACGTACTTTAGAGGAAGTATTGTTTTCATGGAAAAAATCGACTTCGAGATTTCAACGGAAATACATGTTTTGGGGTCCCTAGAACACGTTTTGACCATTTTCGGAATGATGTTTGTGTGTATGTGTGTGTGTGTGTGTGTGTGTGTGTGTGTGTGTGTGTGTGTGTGTGTGTGTGTGTGTATGTGTGTGTGTGATAGTGGGCGCTCTAACGTGAAAACGTTTTGTCGTATCAATACCAAAATTCATATATAGTACTGTTCTGTGTGCTGTCAGAGTTGATTAGTTTTTGGAGTAAATCGGTTGACCGGAAGTCGAGCTTCATTCAACAAAGCTCATTTCCGGTTTTCAAAATATCTCCCTAAATATGATATATACGTGTATTGTATAAATTATAAAAGTTTTAGATAATATATTTTACTATAACTTTTGTATTTAACATATTTTTGTATCACCGGTTGATTAGGAGTAATTTGTTAAATACCGATAAACCGGAAGTTGCTGATTATGTACTTTGTGGGCGCTCTAACATGAAAACTATTAATTCGATCAACACCAAATTTCATATATAGTATGTTGGTTGGTGTCGTTAGAGTTGATTAGTTTTTGGAGTAAATCGGTTTACCGAAAGTTGAGCTTCATTCTTCAAAGCTCATTTCCGGTTTTCAAAATATCTCCATAAACATTATATTTAGGTATAAACTATAATTAAAAAAAGTTTTAGAAAATGTTATTTACTATAACTTTTGTCTGAAACATATTTTTGTATCACTGATTTTGTAGGAGTTATTTGTGAAATACTGATAAACCGGAAGTTGCTGATTATGTACGTTGTGGGCGCTGGGGCGAAAGGCCATTTCATCGAACATGTCCCGAAAAACATTATTTATAATGTTTGTGCCGTAAAAGATAATATGATATAAATTAATCACTCATCTTCCAAGTTTAGATTGAATATTGAGTTCGAAAATACTGTCGTAGATAAATATTTACATCTTATATATGGAGAAAGTCATGTGCTGGCCACATCAGATTTTTGGAATGATGTCTGCGTGTATGTGTGTGTGTGTGTGCGCTTGTGGGCGTTTTAACGTAAAAACTATTAGCCGTATCAATACCAAACTTCATATATAGCACTTTTGTAGGTGCTGTCAGAGTTGATTTGTTTTTGGAGTAAATCAATAAACCGAAAGTCGAGCTTTATTTATCGAAGCTCGTTTCCGTTATTGCAAAAATTCTCAATTAATCTGATATTTAGGTATATACAGTTATCTACAAAATTTAGAAACATTGTGCTGGCCACATGAGATCTTTACTTCCCCCTATACGTAGAATAGAGAAAGTATTTTATTCGCAAAAATAATCAACCTCCAGATTTCAACGGAATCATTGTTTTGGGGCCCTTAGGGTTCGTTTTCGGTATTTTACCGAACTAGTTTGTCTGTATGTGTGACTGTCTGTGGGAAAAATGTTTGTAGGCGCTTTATCTTAAAAAGTAATTATTCGATCATTTCCAAAATTCATATTTAGCATTTTCCTAACAATGGCAAGAGTTGATTTCTTTTTGATGAATATTGCTCCAACGAAAGTTGCGGTTTATCCGGAACAAAATTTTGTTTATTAAATATCTCTGTCAGAATGTAGTAAAGGTTTATACAATTATTTTCAAAACTTATAGATAATGTACTTTACTACAACTTTTGTTTGAAACATTTTTTGTAACACTGATTGGTTAGGAGTTATTATTGAATATTGTTTAACCGGAAGTTTGTTAACCAGGAATGGATGTTTTTCATACATATCTCTGTCAGAATGCAATGTTTTTATATACTATTTGAACAATAGTTATTTATGTTGTTTTTTACTATAGCTTTTGTTTGAAAGATTTTTCTGTAACACTCATTATTTTGGAGTTATTTACATATATCAGGCATAGATTTCTGTCTTCGATAAATATGGAGAAAGTCATGTCTTGGCCAAATCAGATTTTTTCTTTTAGGAAACTTTGCGCTGCTGGGCCTAGCAGCGAAAAGGATTTTTAGAATGAAGGCTTCATGATTAAATTTATTTTTAAATGGGTTAAAATAAAATATAATTTTGAGCGGGTTACCTTGATTCAAATTTTCTTTTTTGCTTAAGCTTGAGCCCAGCAGTGCAACATTTTTTAAGGCTGATAGTTTGTGATTACTCCAAATTGAATTATTTGCAGCCAAAAACAAAAAAATAAATCGAGAAAATTCTAAGGATTCAAAGATTGGACCGCCCGCCAAGTGGGTTCGAGGGCTGACGCGGGGCTAGGTGCTCCCGCAACACTAAATGTACAGGCTCAAATATAGTGCAGACGAAATCGTGAGCTTAAAAAACACTGGTGGGTTTGGCGGCCTTCTAATACCGGATTTGCACCCGACCGGATTCGAACCCGTGACAGTCAGCGTCCCACCTAGGTGCGTCAGCCCACTGCGTCATCAAGTCGAACGTTTAATTCCACGGAAAATATCCTACTGACTTGTCCGTGGCCCTCTCCTCCACTCCTATGAGGCAATAATTCAAAACGGAAACTCCTAGCTTTAAAAATAAATCAAACATAGAACGGTTGCAATCGTTTTTATGGTATCTAAGATTATGTGATCTCCCTAATAAAATCAATTAAATAATATTATTCTAATATAAAACTAATATTTATTCTCGGAAACTTTGTTGGCAACATGCAAATGACCACAAGAATCATAGGTGTTAATATTATATTAAGAAAATCACTAACGAAGATCAGTCTCTTCATCGATACTCACTTGACTGATGTTCACTTGCCCAATTGCTCGGCTAACAGATTAATCATTCAAATGACATATTTAATCAATCCATTAACAACCCTTTTTAATTTCAGTGACATATGTATTTGCTACAGCGTATTTACAATGAGACTAAGTTGAGGTGTCGTTCTGTCAACCTTTCGGTCAACTGACCATTCGATCAACTAAGCTGTCGGTCAATCTAGCAGTCGGTCAGTCGTGCTATTTAGCCTCGGTCGAGTGATTTTTGGACGAGTGAGTGTCGGTCATTCGAGGGAGATTCGTTTTTCAAAGTCCATTCAAGTCAAACTGGTGAGAAAACGCTCTTCGATCTCAACCAACCCATTTCCACTCCCTTCCCGCATTACCTCCACTTAATATCCCTTATTACTCCATCCTTCTCTCCCAGTACATCCCAGAACACTATTTCTTCCTTCCCCAACCCAGCCTCCTCCCGCTGCAACCTGGCACACACTCAACATCCTCGCCCATCGATTCTCCATCTTCCTCCATTCCCTCACCCCCCTTCCCTGGAGCCACTTCCGCCTGTGACACAGTGATTAGGTAGTAGAGATATGGGCCGGAGAGTGGAAGAGCAGCTTCTTTTCTCCTCCCGGTTTTCTCCTCCCGTTTTTCTCCGCACGCTTTCCAGCTTACAGACGCCGGCGCGGGAGTGGATAAGTCAATTTACGGGGATGCTTCGGGGAAAATTAATATTCCGCCGAGTGCAGTATTAGCGCGGGTTCGACGGATGAATTATTTCGAACTCGAGGATTAAAATCCGTAGCGCGACGCATGAAAAGAAGTTCGGCGAGGGAACCTCTTTGAGCCCACTTTTGAAACTTTGATACGTATCGATGCGGTGCTCTGAGAGGCCGGCGCTGGGTAGTACCGCGATCCTTAGCTTTTAGTCGAGTGTAATGCATGCAAATTAAAAGCGAGCTATTCATGAGATCGAAAGGTTGGTACTTTTTAGGGTATCGAGTCATCGAGATAAGCCTCGGTGCTCAACGAAGTTCGTGGCTTCGGGGAGATCGATGAGGTATACTTTAATTTATTCAAGCGGGAGAAGAAAGTAATGAATTTGAGATAATTAGGAGTTAAAGTGTTGGGATAATCGATAGGTTTTATCAGAGTGAAGGAATCTGAAGGTTCATTGGTTTTGAGATAGACCTCAAGTTTAGTAATATTTAAGTGATTCAACTGCTGAGGTCATTTCGCTCATGTGGGTCTCCAGTAGGGTGGTTCGAAAAAAGTTTTTTTTATTTCAGATCGCTATAGTGCGGAAAAGTTGCGATTGGTATAGACACGAAAAAAGCACTAATTATTATTTTTTTATAAATTTTTCTTCCGGTCTCGCAATGCTATCGAAGTTAGCAAAAAATTGTGAAAAACCTTAATTTTTCATAATTTATACGCACGCCATATGGCTTTAATTGCGTTCCTTTACCACGAATTAACTACTAAAAGTATGTGAAATCAATATATATGCACTTATTATACATTTATTTCATATCTTCCGGTCGCGCAACATAGTAAAAAATCTGATGTGGCCAGCACATGACTTTCTCCATACCTAAGATGTAAATATTTATCTACGACAATAATTCCGAACTCTATATTCCATCTAAACTTTGAATATGAGTGATTAATTTATATAGTATTATCTTTTACGTCACAAACATTATAAATATTGTTTTTCAGGACATGTTCGATGAAAAACGATGAAGTGGCCTTTCGCCGCATCGCCCAGAGCGCCCACTAAGTACATAATCAGCAACTTCCGGTTTATCAGTATTTCACAAATAACTCCTACACAATCAGTGATACAAAAATATGTTTCATACAAAAGTCATAGTAAATTACATTTTCTAAAATTTTTATAAAAATAGTATATACCTTAATATCATATTTATGGAGATATTTTGAAAACCGGAAATGAGCTTTGAAGAATGAAGCTCGACTTTTGGATAACCGATTTACTCCAAAAACTAATCAACTCTAACGACTGTAATAAAAGTACTATATATGAAATTTGGTATTGATCCGACAAATAGTTTTCATGTTAGAGCGCCCACAAAGTACATAATCAGCAACTTCCTGTTTATCAGTATTTCACGAATAACTCCTAATCAACAAGTGATACAAAAATACGTTAAATACAAAAGTTATAGTAAAACAGATTATCTAAAACTTTTATATGGTATACAATATACCTATATATCATATTTATGGAGATATTTTGAAAACCGGAAATGAGCTTTAACGAATATAGCTCGACTTCCGGTTAATCGATTTACATCAAAAACTAATCAACTCTGACAGCACACACCACAGTACTATATATGAAGTTTGGTATTGATTCAACTAATAGTTTTCACGTTAGAGCGCCCACTATCACACACACACATACACACACACACACACACACACACACCCACACACACACATACACACAGACATCATTCCGAAAATGGTCAAAACGTGTTCTAGGGACCCCAAAACATGTATTTCCGTTGAAATCTCGAAGTCGAATTTTTTCATGAAAACAATACTTTCTCTATACTTCGTATATGGAGAAAGTAAAAATGAGTAAAATTAGTAGTTTTTTGCAAAATTTCAAAGTTTGACTGTTTCGTGCATTTTAATCATACGACTTTTAGAGATGCTATAGTTTAATTCTATTACAATGATAATTGGATAATAAATAATTACAATAATATATTTAAAATCAAAGCATATAAGAAAAACTTTGATATTCAAGTGGATTTTGGTCGCGCAGCTACGTCAAAATCAGCAGAGTAGCCTACCTGGAAAGAGAGGCGAGGCGGTTTCCTTTCAGATAATTTTCTAATAGTAAATATTTGGTAATTCTTTTGTTTCAATATTCAATCGTTGATGCAGATCTTCGCTTATTTTGTTTACAAAACGACCCAGAACTCACTACGGGGAGGTGGCTGCACTTCGAGTTTCCCCCACACCCTACCCAACCAACCATCCAATGTAGGGTGTGTTATTTACAATATGTACAAATTAATTTCGCTTTCTCTCTCTTAAGGTTTCCTTTCTAGTCTTTATCTATCGATAAACAACGATATTCGGATTTTTGTGAAAACATTGGCAAGAAAGTTTTTTTTCGAACCACCCTAGTCTCCAGTGTAAATCGAACACATGACCGCCATCATTAAAGAGGATTGCACTACATACTTTGCTGTACTGGAGTTCAGGTTAGCAGACTAAAAAATAGGTGTACCCGTCAAAACAAAAAAGCTTCATTTGAAAGCCTTTATTACGTATTAATTTTTCTTAACGTTTAAATAGAGAGATAAAGAGGTAAATTGAGAAAGAACTTAACTTCATTAGAATTGCTGACTTCATTGAACTGAAAAAGAATTCTTATAAAATTGCAAACTTGTTCTTAATGGACGGAGTTTGAAAACAGGTGGAAGAATCGTGTTGTTCTTAATGGTTATCATAAATATAGTCGTGAAAGGTTTAAATATCAGCCAAGGATTTATATTTTTCTTAAACTGAATATTCAACTTAATATTTGAAAACACAAACATTAAATGGCTATTATTTGAAGGAATTTATGGTTATAGTTTTATGGAAAAGTTATTATCGGATTATTATGGTAATAATTACTATGCCTCATGTCAAGACTTAAGCATCGCTGAATTAAAAAAGTGTCTCTTAAATCACTTTTAAATTTTGGATTCAGTGAGGCTGCATTCTTATGGAATGTAGATCCGATCTCTTACCCATTGTCTAATGACATGCCCGTTACTTGAGTTATTTCAGTAATTCAACTTACTCGTTTAATAGAACAATGGACGAATGATCCTCGGTCTAGCTATAGGGAGAATTAAAGCGACCCAAGGCCTTGGCCGTTCCACTTTGACTCGAGGTCCTCCATCATAATTGAACTGGGTAAGTGATGGCTCCCTCCTTTTTCCTTCCAGACGACGTGTTTCCTTTCCAATGACCCCAAGGGACGCCGATGCGTTCACCGTTAAACGGAAGAACGTCAATTTGACCTTCGATGCCGTGGACGCGTCCAATAAATGAATCCCCTTGGAAGGACATAATAAAATTAACTTTAAAAGCATTTGGGAGTCTTTCCCCGCCAGGGTCATACCTCTTCCGACGTTGACAAATGGAACGTGTAATACAACGGATGCAATTTGGAGAGAGGTTTCTATAAATATTTGCTCAGTCGAATAGTTCCTTCTTTTTTCTTTCTTTAGTAATCGATTAGGTGACAGAGGAAGAAGACCTTTCCATCGGTCGATTGATTCGATATTTTTATCTTCTAAGGGTTTTTTCCTTGTTTTTTTATAGCCGGAACTTTCGTTGTAATATTTTTTAAATAGAAAAGAGCTTCCGTTGATGAAGTTTCAGTGAATTATTTCTATATATCAGGTAAATAATTGGATAATCCATTTTTACCCAGTAAAGTTCCTCACAATGAACAGATCACTGATTTTATACTGTTGAATATTATGAAATTGGTGAGATTTGTTAAGTCTTGTGTGAAAATACCAGTATTCTAGCAAATATATTCGTCCTGATAAGGCTCTGTGGAGATTACAACTCCGTCCATTTGTTTACGGTCAATTTTATTGCTTTCGTAGAAAACTTTTCAAAAGGTTACCACTAACAGCGTTGATTTCATTCTGGTATTTTCTTTACAGGGAAAGTTTATTAAAACAGAATTGTCAAACATCGCAAATGCAATTCATAAATTGTATGTTTAAATCAGATGGAAATATTTTATTTTTGAATAATTTGAGAATTTCATACGAGCATTTTCAATTCTCAATTTTATTAAATAGTTTCCCCGTTCTGAGTTTGAAATTGATATATATATATATATATATATATATATATATATATATATATATATATATATATATATATATATATATATATATATCTATTATATATAGATGCTTCTCCGGATTCATTCATGTATCCATATATATATATATATATAGAGAGGATACAAACTCACAGCCTAAACCACAAGAGTGATTGGGCTAAAATTTTTACAGCGTATTGGCCATAATGTGTAACCACCAGAAAAATTGCGATTTCGATCCTCAGTGTCATGGGTTCGATTCCAGGGGGCTCCAAAGTCCCGATTTTTCCCGTTTAAATGCATTGCTTTGATTTTCGGGAATTAAAAAAAAATACTTGCCGGATAGATAGGGACTTAAAACTCACGGAGCCTTTATATATGGTCATGATCTATCGAAAACATAAATTAGTTTTATGAAAAATAACCTGGGTTCGATGCTAGGTCAGTGCAAAAATCGGCCGTTTAAAATGCATTGTGGCGATTTTTAATATTTTTTTTGGACCCTTTCCCGATTTCATGGAAACTCGAAATTCGGCATGGGTTTAGATATCATAAATATATTTAATAATCATATTTTACACATTCGCTGATGGTCCTTGGTTCGATCCCAGAGAGCCATTTACATTCCTCCATACATTTCTTATGGAGATTAACGAAAAATGTTTTAGGTACTTCCCGGTATGATATCGACTTCAAACTTTGTATGAAATAAGATGAAGTCCTAATAAGTCATACAGTCTATTCACAGCTACCAATATTTCCTTGGTTCGACACCAGGTCTCTCTGCAATCAGTAAATTAACCGATTTTTAAGAATGAATTTAAACCCCTTACTAATAATATTAAAACATGAAATTAGGCATATAGATAGAAAACATAAATACATTTTAAAAACATGTTTTAGATTTCCTAGATCGTCCTTGGTTCGAAACCAGAGAGCCATTTACATTCGTGAAAAGTAGAACGTCGTTTGAGGCAGTTGTAGCAAATATTTCTGCTTGAATTTTCACACATAGTTAGATATAGTGATCTTCTATTGTGCAGCTTAGTAAGTTCACCAGGAAGACCCCGGTTCGATGCAAGACGCTAAAATTGAAGCAAATTTTAAAAAATATTTTCAATCCTTTTTTTTTCTTTTGAGGACCGTCTCGATATGATGCCGAAATAAAATAATATTACCAATCTGCTTGCAGTATGCAAGCTACATTGCACTCGTATACCTATATAGATAGATAGATAGATAGGATACAAATTCACAGCCTAAACTACAAGCGTCATTGATCTGAAATTTTTATGACATATTGGCCATAACGTGAAACCCCCAGGAAAAAAGAGACTTTGATCCTCAGTGTCATAGGTTCGATTCCAGAGGGCCCCAAAGTCCCGATTTTTCCCGTTTGAATGCATTGCCGTGATTTTCGGGAATTAAAAAAAAATACTTTCCGGATAGGTAGAGAAGTAAAACTCAAGGTACCTATATTTATGGTCATGGACTTTCGAAAACATCAATGACTTTTACAAAAGATATCCTGGGTTCGATGCTAGGACGATGCAAAGATCTGCCCTTTAAAATACATGGGAGCCGTTTTTCATTATTTTTTTAGATGCACTTATCGAAATGATAGGATGTTCGTGCTCGGCTGGAAGATGTATGGTACGAATAAGTTTTAGAAAAAATTTTTCATAAGACCGTACTGTTCCTGGGTTCGAAGCCAGAGCACAATAACGTTTCTCTCATAAGGAATATAAAGGAAAAGTAGGACGTCATTTGAGGCAGTTGTAACCAATATTTCTGCTTGAATTTGCATACGTGGTTAGAGATGGTGTTTTTCTGTTGTGCTGCATAGAAAGTATTGCCTGAAAGACCCGGGTTCGATGCCGGGCGGTAAAAATATCCCCCATATATAATAGTATGGGGTATCTTTTCATAATTTTTTTATGCATTTATCGATATGTAAGGGAGCTCTTGCTTAGATGGAAGATGTATATTAACACTTTGTTTAAGAAAAAAAATAGATAAGACCATGCTGTTCCTGGGTTCGATGCCAGAGCACATTATAATTTCTCAAATAAGGAGTGTATGTGAATAGTAGGACGTCGTTTGAGGTAGTTGCACCTAATAGTTTTGCTTGAATTTTCACACATAGTTTGATATGGTAATCTTCTATTTTGCTGCATAGTAAGTACACCAGGAAGTCCGGGGTTCGCTGCCAGGCGATTAAATTGCAGCGAATTCTACGAATATTTTAAATTTTTTTTTATTTTGATGTCCGTCCCGATATGATGCCGATATGAAATTAGTGTTGTCGATCTGCTTGCAGTATGCAAGCTACATTTTACTCGTATATATATATATATATATATATATATATATATATATATATATATATATATATATATATATATTTTAGTTGCTCTGAATTTGTAAACTCCGAAGGGCTATGTATTTGATTGAAATCTTTTCTACAATATTAACGCATGCTTGCATATATAAATTTAATATTTAATAGCATTGAGAAGATTGATCAGTTTTATTTAAGAATTACCTCGGATCTCATGTAACCAGAAATAAACTTTAGGTCTATATGAATGAGACCTTGTCATTGAGAGCATGCAAGACGATAATTGCATCGTAAATATGTCATATATGAAAGATAACTAATCCAAAGTTCCAAATTTTTTTAACCAAGTAAGTCTAAATAATTCAAATGGATTAGCTGAGAACGAATAATGAGTCTCTTCGACACTAATGGGGATAGTAGTTCATCTTTGAAAACCTAATGGCAAGATAACTGTTGTAGATTACCGTCCCAACGTAAATAATTTACTCAGAGGTTATGAAAGGTAGGTTAGGTGTAACAAATCCACTCCGCTCCAAATTTTTCTCGAAAGAATATAACACCGCTCAGAATTGCCATATAATTAAGGGGGGTTATGTTCTGTCGTAGAATAAAAGCCTTCAATCACCTCGTGAATATTTCAACACGCTCCGACTACACTCGGGGAAATATGTTTCTTTTTTCATATCCCTCTCTCGATGAAATTATACCCACCTGCTCTAAAATGTTCTCCATTCAACCCCTACTACGGTCTTCGTGCCTCAAATACTCCCCCACGAGGAAAAAAGCAGCCTGACATGCAGCCTTTTTTATTTTCCAACCCCTCGCAAATGGAAGGGGTGATTCCCAAATTCATCGGCAGTACGACACCCACCTACCCGTTTAGCACCTCCCAACCCTCACTACCTTTAGGACCCCTTGAAAATGCGTCAAAAAATACATGAGACGTTTTCACAGGGAACCTTCACGCCCACCTGCCTAAATGCCGCCTGGCACCGAGGAATCATCTCAACCCCCTAAGCAACGGAAATATTTTCCACTCTCCCACTCTTTCGCCATCTGACACTTCGAAATTTGAAGCTCGGTCCCTCACCCTCGTTTCTTAACATCGGGAGGTGTCCTCAATTGAGCCCCTAACTTCTTCGCATCCATCAGAATGTCAATTGTTTGCCTTCGTGGAAATTCTCAATCAGCCTTTCTCCACCTACAGGAGTAAGTTTCAATGCAAAGATTACTCGACACTGAAGACTTATTTTATTGCTTAATATGTTTTCGTTTGTTTTCAGCATTGGATAAGAAGTACGAATTAAGCTTTTGATTGCTTACGATTGATTTGTTCGCGTACGAAAACAGTAAATTCAAAATCAACTTCAGCAAAATAGTAAATTCGATTATTTTTCCATTAAGTTAAGGAGGACTGGATGATCTTAAAACAAACAAGTCCTTTTTTTCAAGATTTGAGGTAATATGTAGAGTGTAAAACTTCTCCAAAGGTTTTGGTAGACATTTATTGTTAATAACCAGTTATCGGTAATTTTTTTAGTTTTTCACTACCGTCCTTATTGTTTTAAAAGTTCTTCCTATATGGTACATGCACCGATGTAGTTTACTTGGATTACTAAATCATTCTTGTTTTCAAAGAGTTTACCATACAATCGTACTACGTACTTTATTTTCAACATGGTTTTTATAACTAAATATTACTGAAATAGTATGTATATGGTTATTTTAATAAGATGTATGATTTGTAATTTATTTGGTAGTTAGCTTATGTACAGTTTTAATGAATTGCAAATCATGAATATTAATTATAGACAATGAACAATCCTATATATCCATCATACTATCTCTTTAAATTAATTATTTATGTATTGTATGACGATGGGTTAGATGGAAGAGGAGACTTTTAGTCTCAATCTCGCCCGAATAAAGCCGTTTTATTATTATTATTATTATTATTATTATATATATACTTTGTATGTCCTTAGACCAATACATATATTATTATTATCATTAAGTAGTGAATTGACAGTGATGTTAGCAACAGATTTATTGTGCCTAATAAAAGCACCCTTGCATTATTCTAACCCAATCTTTGATACAACGGTCACATTTGTATGGACCAATTCTTCAGTACGTTGAAGAACAGGCGCACAGTATGATTTCAGCAGTACTTTTCCATTTCCCGTTAAAAACACCAGTTTTTCTGCCATCATTACTTACTTCATCATCATTCCTTAAACGTTACTCAATCATATCTCCCGTTCCACGTCATGGCTCCCTTCACGCATTCCGCCATGTATCACTTCCCATACATTCCCTTTCATTTCCCCATCCCCAACACTCAACCTTTCATCCTTGGAAAAACACTTTTAAATTTCCATCATCGCGATTGATTCCGTAAAAATTCTCCCGCTCTCATCCCCCGTGTGTTTACTCTCGAAAAATATTTCTCTCTCCCGGTCGTTTTGTCTTGCGATTGTCAACGGGGACGAAGGGAATGAATAACCGAATTTTTTCAATGGTAACGATGAAGGCGCGGTACTCTGGGTGTGGGTTTTGTGACTCGTTACATCAATTGGAAATATTTCACACCCTCAGCGGTGATTCATGAAGAAAGGCATGGGTGTTAATACCTCTGTCAGAGACACTGGAACGATTTTTGAATCCACGGGAGGGGTTTTTATTTATCAGGGTATCCCCGACTGAAAAACCATGCGAATTCTCTTTGTTTGGTAGCAGCTATTAACTCCGTGTTAAACCCGTTTCGTCACAAAATCGGCGTCGATTTTTCTTCAGCGATGTTGAAGAACGTGGTAATGGTTTATTTTGTTTAGACTCAGCGAATTCTTCTCGAAATGCGATAGATCCTCGCTTGATATGTCGTTATGGGCAAACTGGGGCTGTGGTTCTCCTTATACGGTGTAATATTTACAATAGATTTCATAAAAAAAATATCTCGTGTCCCCTTTCCGATGTAATGCGTACTATTTATATATCGTAAAATTTGCGAAAAGATTTCCCAGAAGCGTGTGTGTATCTAGCTACTAATTACCATTATGATTTACCGATATACTCCTTGGCAAACGGTAGACGTTTTTAATAGTAGTATCAAACTATAATATTATTTTATTCGTAAAAACGGGCTTTTAGTCTGTAATTGGTTGGTTTAAAAATATACTGCTTTGAATTTTTAAGTTCGAATTAAAATATTTGATATAACACGGATTTCTTGGTCCTCGTATTTAAATTTAGTTTTCCAATTAAAGACGCGGATGTCATTATACCAACCTAACAATTATGAGCATCATTTCAATTATAATGGTGACATTAACTTAAATATGAATAACGATATAGATTTATACATTCTCTAATTTACTATGACATCAAAAATACATCACTAAACCTAAAATGAATGTAGTTACATATAATTGCCTCTTAACATTCTTATTCTTAGATGTTAACTCTAGAGCATCGTTCTTATTAAGGGAGTAGAGAAAGACTTGTTAGTATCCATACATTTGGAAACTACCTTGTATTTCTTTACTCCTTTAGTATGTCCTTCCACAAAGTCCAGAAATGTAATTTAGAATTAATTGTCCTTAACCCTCATATGGATTCACTGCGCCTTTGCGGCGCTTGTGGTTTTTAAAATGCTTTTAATACTGCCCAATCCCATGGATTTTGCTGAAACTTTCAGTAGTCTATTTTTTCTGCATTATTAGGCTATGAGTTTAATTTTGCGCACATAGTGCGTATAGTTTTCATTTTATTGGCCACTAACGGAAAAAGTTACGTCGTTGGATTTACGGCGCCGCAGCGGCTACGCGAGTTTTCTCGTCACTATGTCGGGGACTGCACTCTCATTACTTATTTAATGGTTCTTATTTTACGCATGGCATGGTATATTATATTTATAATCATAATATTTAAATTATGAAACTTTCTGATTCATTTAAAATTGTTTAACATAGGGCCAAGTTTGCTATTCCAAATTTCTTTTCAATCTACAATCAAAGTATCATAAATTTTTCTTTTTTATAATGTTCTTTTATAAAACTTCATCTAAATGAAATAATTGATTTTATAAATTTATGGCTAGCCTAAGGGTGTTATTTCCATGGCCTCTGTTATTATTTTGTTGCGTATCTTTTCCACTCCGCGTCCCTATTCACCGTACCTCCTTTGCTGATGGTCAACTTTGTGGCTAAGGGTTGCTAACTACAGAATGATACAAAGCTACAATACCAAGAAAATTGAACCATAATGTATTCTCAAAATTAATACTATGATGCCTCCTTACCTTCGTAAGGAAATGTACCGGCGAATGAATAGCTAAAGGTCGGGAGACAATTTCGTGAGAAGTTGTACGGAACACCAAGAACAACACATCGCTACGGTTGTTATATATGTCCTGTACCTCTCATTCAAAAGCATTCCTTTGCAGCTGCTAGTATTCACTAAATTACCGGCGATAATATAATATACAAGGACGTCCCTGCCTGCCTATGGACTGATATCCTGGTAAGTAACTAAATTGTTCACTGGAAAAGAAATCCTTTTTTGCATTTTCAGGTGTATCATAGACTGAAATACTAATTTTGAATTCTTACTTCAGATTTCCAGAATTGGTGGAGCTGGTGTAAATCTATAAACAGATTTTCTGTCAGTCTGGGATGAGGTAAACAAAAATTTTCAAAATTATTTTGTGCCTGGACTCACTCACAGTTGATGAGCAGCTGATTGGCTTTCGGGGGCGTTGTCCCTTCCGACAATATATTCCATCCAAACCCGACAAATATGGCATGAAGGTATTTTGGATAAACGATTCGGCAACAGGAGGGGGGGGTTTACCTTACCTGGGAAAGGAAAATGGAGTGAGAGCTGCGCCTAACCTAGGTGAACGAGTAGTGTAGCTCTGTATCCCATTTTATGGTTCCAACCGGAACGTCACTTGCGATAATTTCTTCAGGACCTTGAATTTGAAAAATGGTGGTCTAACACTGGTAAGAACACTCAGGAAAAACAAGCCCTACATACCATCTAATTTTTTTGCCAAATCGATCTCGCCCAGAACTTTCTTCCGTTTTTGGGTTTACAAAAACCTTAACAATGGTTTCATATGTCCCCAAAAGAGGGAAATCTGTAATACTGCTGTCATCAATGCACCACGACAGTAGCATTAGCGATGAAAGGTACAACAAGCCGGAAATAGTGTTGCATTACAATGAAACGAAAGGAGGTACAGATTTGATGGACCAAATGGCTCATTCATATACATGCCAAAGAAAAACAAATCGGTGGCCATTTGCCTTCCTTATGAATATTTAAAATGTAAGTGGAATTGCTGGCTTCATTTTATTTACAACCTTATACCCAAACTGGAACAAGAAGAAGTTAGAGAGAGGAAGAGTATATTTGGAACACATAGCAGAGGACAGATTTTCAATATTCTTCAATAAAATCTCAGAATGGAATCAAAACTAAAATAAACTAAACGCTCACAGTGTCACTTATGTGTGGTGAAAAGACAAATTCATCAAATTTGCTGCTCCAGCGAGCAAAATGTATGTAACTACCATTCAAAATTACTTTGTAATGAATGCAAATAAATGAATAGAAAATATGTCGGTGTACCTGTTTTATTTGAAAATAAATTGCATGATTTAATCTTCCCAAATGTTTGTGCATGATACTGATATTTTTAATAATTGCCGCTTATATTTTAATTTTGTAGGAGATATTGGCTCAGTATTTACATGGCAAAAACGATTTCATGATGAACAAATGCATAGACGATCTCCCACTTAATGAAAATTTGTTAATATATTTCTCGTTTCTTTGTGTCTCAAGTGCACAGAAGTATTAGTCATTCAACGTTTAGAACCGTGAAGGGGTAAGTGAGGAGGAGAAAGGTGGGTAATTCCTTGGGGGCTATTTGAAGTAGAGGAGAGTAGATGGGTCGACTGCCTAGGATCAGAGAATACCGGGCTCGTTATGCCAGCCAAGTGTAGGAAATTCGTATCGAGATGAATGGGCGAGGGTACAAGGAAGCAATAAGACACATTAGGGTGTACGTAGTGAAGTAAAAATATTTTACATGGACCTGCCCGAATTTTATTCGGACCTCATTTTAAGGAGTTTGATACATCAAAAATAAATAATGTGTACATCATAAATCGAAGTTTATCCAGTAGTGCATACCATAAAACTATTTTTCACAACCAGTAAAAACGAAATTGAAACTTTTATTTGAAAATAACCGTCAAAGGGACCAAACGAAGAGAGTATTATGACAGCAAACGGAAAAGAATGCAGTGTTAAAGGCTATTATTTATAACTTCTGTAATAATGGGTTCAATCGAACAAAACATGGTTAAAAATAAAGAATATAGAAGTTAGTAGCATTATCAATAAAAAACTTGCTAAGAAGAGCCAAATTTGGAAGATAATGACAAAAAATAACGCAGCGCCTCTGCGGCGCCGTAAATCCAACGACGTAACTAAATTCGTAAATCCATATGAGGGTTAATGTTCTAATACATAGTTAATCTGCGGAAACCAGCTCTGCGTAGTCTTTGAAAGATCAAGAGCATTGCCCTTCCGCGAACATGTGGGTGGCACTCTCATCCATCAAACAACTCTCTCTCGCCAAACACAGCCTGAAATGGGCGAAGAGGCGGCGATTAAGCCTCAAAAGACCAGTGGATCAGCCCTCGTACGACACCCAAACCAAACCTTATTCTACTTTGAAAGATCTTAGCCCCAAGGCGTGACAAATCGCATCTACCGTCCGAGAAATCCCCGCTTTGGTCAAAGCAGAGGACCTCTAAGAAACTGCGTAATCTTCTTTCCCTTAGATTTTCGTCCACTTTCCTTTTTTAAATATCTTGTTGTTGTCTCTCCTTTTATCAAAGTGTAGTCTCATTGGTTGGTATATTTTGAAGCGTCTTTTAATTGTCAATTTTTCATAAACATCATTTCTGTGTTTAATCCTTGCATGGAGTTGGTATAGAGGCTTCAACTACGTGATAAGCTACTTTTACATCATTCAAATAACCATGCAATAGATTTATTCTTTCCCGCAACTTTTAAATTTTGATTTCATTTTCAATAGGTTTCTATGACCTCTCAGTTTAGTCGGTTGATTTTTATCCGTAATCTTAAAAAAATAAATAGGTTTGAAATATCAAAAAGCTCCTTTTATCGGGGTTATAAGGGATCGATACGTAATTATTGACATTTACTTTATACATTCAAAATGATCCTCCAAATGTAATTAAAATTTCAATCAATAAATCCTCTTCCCATCTTCTGGTCTTTGAATCGCAATTAAAATTGTAATAGATATCTGCAATACACTCTTGTCCCTCTAAATTTAAGTTTTGCTGATACTCCTCGTTACGATTTGAATAACCATTCCATAGATGTTCACCTATTAAACTCCCATTGGTGCTTTTAACCTCATTCAGAAACAGTCCAAGAGTTGAATAGGGCTTCATAACCTCGGTTGAAGTACCCGAAAAACTTCGTAAAACCACGGAAATAAAATAATCCGTTTCGTAAGCGAGCGAAAAATTTCCTCAAACTACGTTCGTTAAAACTGCACGTCCACAATACAACTTTAATCGTAATTTATGCAAAAACTCTGGGAGTCATCATGAAATTCATTGGAGGGAACGATAACAGCCTAAAAACGAGAACTCTTCTTGAAATCCTGGGTCGAGTGCAAGTAAAAGAGGTCCTCCGAAACATTCCCATCTAACGTAATGAGTGAATATCTGAGATTCCATTCGGATTTAAATGGATTGGTTACGAGTGATATTTATTTATTAATATATGCGCTGCATGAGGAATTTATTTTGATGGAAGCCCCAACCATTGTCTATAAACAACGTAAATCAGACAAATATTCTAATAATAACATATACCTACACATAGACAATATTCAAACAGACATCTCCCCGGTTACCCCAACCAAAATATGACCTCTAAACACAAAAACCACATTTCACAGTTTAAAATGTTACTTTTTCGGCCAAAATATAACTGTCGTTTTCACTTCGTCAACTTTAAATTTATCCAAATAATGCAAGGCAAAACAATATTCATTCCATTTAATTACATAACTAAAGATTCTACTTTTAAACTCTTTTCTATTTTTTGGTAAGGGTTTGAGGACCTCTTCAATCAAACAGATATTTCAATAAAAACACATACATACACATAGACAGAATTCAAACAGACATCTCCCCGGAATCCCCACCAAAAAATGTCTTCTAAACACAAAAACCACATTTCACAATTTACAATGATACATTCTAGACCAAAATTTCCATTTATCGTTTTAATTTCGTCATGTTGAAAATTATCTAAATTATACCAAACAACAATATTCAATCCAATTAATTGCATAAATTAAAGCAGCTTCTTTTAATCTCCTTTCGGTTTTTCGGCAAGGGTTTGAAGACCTCTTCAGACAACATACTCCATTCTTTGATCCCTTTGTTTATAAAAACAAATACTTGGCGATGTCAGTTCTTTGTTTCCTTAGCTGTAGTTTCTGCTGGAGATATCCCCTCGTGCAATATAATCCGGTTCCTCTATTCTGCTTTTCAACTCTGTCTCTGCCTCTCCTCCGTTTCTAACCAGAAAGTAATTAATTATAGTAATATTTATTACGGGAAACATTGTCCTTTTACTTTTGCAACAAAGAAATTTAAAAAATTTTCATTGAAAGTTGTAGAAGTAGGTACAGTGGGGGAAACAATTATCGCAACACCAGCTGGCGTCAGAGCGCGGATTACGTGGAAACTAACTGAAATCACTCTAACTCCGACAATTCGGCAACTCTGTATAGATGCAGTAAAACCGGCAATATTCAAATTCCTTTCGAATGGAAAATAGCCTTTTAGTTTCGTTTTTATATGCAGACATTTAAGACTCACCTTCGCGAGATTTACAAGTAGTGCCTTTGCCTCATTGTCTTCATTTTTTGCCATTTATTATTCAAAGTTAGTCGTGATAAAAATAGTTGTGTAGAATGTCAATATAATACACTGGGAGATAGTTGCAAACAAGATTGTTTGATAGCGGAATATCAGACGTTAAAATGAACATTTTAGGTATTATTTCGCGAATTAAAGGTCTAAATACTAGAATTGTGATGGAATTGAATTCTTTCAAAGAGAATTCAATTCTTAAAAATTCGAATTCAGAAACCACTAAGATGCCTCCTATTCTTACCTTTCTATTTTCTCTCGAGCAGTGTAGTTTTCCACTGCATAAGATATTTAAATATACCTTCGATGAATCCAATCTAATCCGTGTGTTGAAGGAGTTCAACTTTTCCAAGAGCTTTTTAGCGATTAACGTTTTGACAGGAATTGCCATCACTATTATTAGCTTTTAAATATTGGAATCGGTAATCAACAATTTTCATCTCTATCAGGCTACATGTAATAGGGAGTAATATTTGAGTAATAACAAATGGTGTTTCTCATGAGACATCAATGCACTTTAACCGTACTGACTGAGAAAAATATAATAAATTGTAACGGTACCACATCTCTATTGATGTTACAGTCATTCATCACACCACTAATACGATTTTCCTCTTCAGTCATCTTCAGTGAATGTATTACTCTACAACAGTTAATTTCAATTTAATTTATCCAGAGCTACAATTTATTTGATTAATGAGCTAGAATGCAATCGAAATTATACCAACAATTGGAATCTTAAATGCAAATATAAAATGATGATTCGAATGTCCGATAATCAATCATTAGATAATCCGTACTCGCCTCCTAATGTAAACATAATCACACACTTTCGACGAATTACAGGTGCCCCACAGATTTTACACTGTAGAACGGGCCACACTTAAGGAAATATTTGTTGCTTGTTGTTATTTGTTATAATAAGTTTTCAAGAGGCCGGTATTCACTTCTCTACTTTCTCCGTAGCGATGAATACAATTTTCCGCTTCCAATTTGATCATCTTGATTTCCGTATGTTAAAATACTTTTCAAGGCTACTTAGATCCATATATTATACGCCATACTCAGCAATTGTTCGCTGATTTTACTAAACTTTGTGTGCACATTTTCGGACTCTTCCGAAACACTCCCAACCCCTCTCCCTCCATGAAGACCGTAGTTTAAATGTCGTTTACTACGTAGTTTTGCGGTTTAGATGCGAATAGATTAGAGAATAGAGCGAATATACGCAGACAAAGTTATTCTTTAATTTAGCAGTAGAAATAGTTACTAACGCCCACTTAAATAAGCAAAAGGGTGGGCATGAGCTTAGCCCCAAAACATAGAAAAATTGCAATGGTGAAAAAGAAAAATTCACTTAAAAAAAAGATAAAGGTTATTCGAAAAAGGAAACCATGTTTTAATGTGCGAACTGAGAGATCTAAAAATAATAATAGTAAATTGCAAGAGCTTACGTAATAAACAGGTGGAATTCTTTAGCATTACGATGAGAACTTGCGCGGATATCATACTAGAAAGATTTGGTTAAGCGAGGATATTACTGAAAGCGAGATATTTCCCCCGATTATATGATATACCGAAAATATGATTATGTAGATCTAGCGGTAGAGGTTTTATAGCAGTATGGACTCATTTAATTAGTAAGCGCGATGAATTCGTAGAAATAGCAGGAGCGAAATCATTTGGTGCTCGATTCTAAGACAAAACGGAAGTAATATTAATGTTTGTTCTTTGTGTCGTCCTCCCGATGAAAAAATAGGTTGTATTGTTGATTTATCCGAGGCCTTACAGAAAAATGGCGAGAAAATAAAAGATCCAATCATCGCCGTAGGAAGAGATTTTTACCTACCGCATATTAATTGGGATAATCTAAAATTCTCCAGCACTAGCAGTGGGAAAAAAATTCACGAAATACATCTTACTTTTTTGTTGCATTGTTTAGATCAGGTAAATACGACTAAAACTTGAACGAATTGTGCGAGGCAAGGTATCAATTTAGATTTAATAGCCACTTCCCACCCACAAATAATAACTAGCCTCGCTGTAGTTGACGGTACAGTCAGACCATGATGTCATAATGGCAGGGATGAAAGTAGTAGCGGTTAGATCTCTTAAGCCGGTGAGGCAAGTGTATGTAATTCGCAAAGCAATTATTTCTGAGTTTAAGGTTTTATTTGAACGAAGGCTTGGATAATTTTTTACGCTTTTCGGGTGAAAATACAGTAAACGATAGTTTGGTAGAGTTTCTACGGATAATCAAAGTAGATTTAGTTTAATATGTTCCGTCTAAACAGTAGGTGAGACGAGGAAGAAGTTTGAATCGTTGCATAGGAGTCATTCACTCGCGATTGAGAAAACTTAAACCGTGCGGTGAGATCCATGAGCATGGTGATCAAAACTATAGGAAGTGCAAAAGCTATTTGAGGAAGGATCACGAAAAGAATACCAGGAATATAGATCTCGAACCCTGTTAAAATCACTAGTTGGCGATTAGAAAGAATTTTGGTCATAAGTGTGAGGGACTCGTGGTGGTCGGTTTTCTATGCCTAGCTTTATCAGCGAAGAGGGAATTGCCTTAAATAAATCGGCAGAAATAGCTAACTTACTTAACCCGTACTTCCAGAAATGTTTCTCATAAGATGATGGTCGAGTTAACGATTTTACTTCGCGCATTGATTCGGATATGATTTCCATAGAGATATAAGTTGATGCTAGTGGAAATTCACTGCAACAGATTGATAGGAAATTCTATCAGAAATCAATTAATGAGGGTACTGTCTCAATGTCGTGGAAGAAATTAAACGTCACTCCGGGGCCTAAGAATGATCAGATTATTATGGGTAATTTTCGTTAACTTCGAATTTCTGCAAAATAATGGAGCATATTATAGCAAGCTCTATTATTCAGTTTCTTACCATAAACATAGGAATCATTCGGATCCAAGACGGATTCCATAAAGATAAATCTTGTAAGACGCACCTAGAGTTTTTTGTGAATGATGTATATAAACCGTAAGGATGATAGATATCATCCAAAAACGTTATTTCCACGCAGCAACAAATTTCGCGACAACCCTTAGTGTTAGTGCGCCACACAAAATATCTAATTGTCACGTTTAGCTGTAGTTTATCTTTGAAAGAACATATTAGAGATGCGATAGGAAAAGTGAATAGAATGCAAAGATTATCTAGTAGATCGTTGAGGGGATGCTCATCGTGTTTCAAAGAAAAAAAACTCATATTCCTCTTATTCAACCTAGCCAAACGAGAAAATACTGTTTCGCGATTACACTGATTATAACTTTTATATTACAGTTCGTGTACGGCATTTGTTTGATTGATTGTATACGATACGATTTGTACAGAATTACCATGATAAAACGGTGAGTGTTACTCAGATGATGCAGTACGCGGGATGGTCATCATTAAGAGATAGAAGACTAATTCAAAGGATAAATTTACTAAGTAAGTTCAGAGAAATTAGGTTCTCAAATGATGCAATCGATATAATGCGATCTCCCTGTTGATGTGGGCCGCTCTGATACTGCGAGGAAGATTAGAGAAATAAATGCTAGAAGGAATCGTATCAAGAATTCATTTTTTCCGCGCATGATGAGCGAAAGAAATTGATAAGGAAAATAGAGGTAAGGTGCCTGTACCCCCTGCCACACGCCGAAAGGCGGATTGAAGGGTTCTTACATAGATATATTTTTATGGTGTTTTTGTGCTGTCGACATTTTAACTCAATAATCAGAATATATCGTATTTATAAAACAACATATAATTAAGGGGAAAAATTCATCCGTCTCCGCTACGATTGGTCTTCGGTTTCCTTCAAAGTAACTGGGTTGTCCAAATTGTAGTGCTACCTCCAAAATACTTACGTTTCAATATCATCTCCTAAATCACTACTACCAATTTATTTCTTCTCACATTCAATAACAGTTAAAGGAAAGTTTAATTAACCTTCCTTTGATTTCAAAAAACTCTCAAAGGCACTCGAAATTAATATTTACAATGATAAAAATTTTACACCTTGAGAAATAATGACAATGTAAGAGAAATTGGCCCTATCAAAACTGGAAATCCAAATATCATTGAGGATTATTATTCATCATTATTATTCAATTATTCATTTTACAAACTAAAATCTCAAAAAGGTTTTAATTTTGCCACATAACCGTGAACATATCCTAGTTTTCTATGGATTTTAGTTTTTTTAAGAATTTATCATATCTTCTATCATGTAGCGTGCATGAATATACCGGCCCTGAAATGTAGAATTTTTTTCGCTCTTTCTACTGTCTATGACCCTCTCCCCCATAGACAAATCCTGGCTGCGCCCCTTGCGACAAAGCAATAATTAATTATCATCTGTATGTTCATGTCCACATTCGATAGAATCCCTAGATTCTCACACATAGATGATTATGAAGAAATGTCAGCTCCACCATAGAGCTCCATCCCCATAATGTTACTCAATTTTCATGTTTTTAAGAGAAGGAGACTATTTAACATAATTTAGAGCAAGTGGAAAATATTTATATGTATTCGTATTTCTCTCAGACTCGGTAACAGTGTGCACATATGCACTATGATTAATAATCGAGAATTTCATTGGAATCAAGAAAAATATAGGATGATAATAATATATCCATTCTCCTTCTTTCTCCTCTATATGATTCAGCTTCATAGACATAGAGTTAACCACTTCTTTATTGGAATTCGCTCCAGGTGAGAATATCTAATAACTGACGGAAGCTCTTCGAAAGCTTTATGGGTTCAGAACCTAAAGATGAAGTAAATGAAATTAAGATGCAACTAAAGACCTAATCGCGATCTCCAAGAAGCATCGACAAGAAGTTACAAGGAGGTAATCACAAAACATTATTACTTTTGGTCGTTTATTTCCCCGGGCAATTAGAGAGGTTGATAGGGTAGATTACGTGATGATGGTGTTATTACAACCCCTACCATACCCATCTGGCAGCTCGCGGGGTATATATCTAAATCTAAATATATATATAATTGGTTTAGAACTACCGCCGAGAAAACTGGAAAGTGTGAACCCGCGAATTGTCCTGGTTGTAGACGAACAATAAATAATAATATGCATAAGAATGTCAATAGTTCTCAAGGCTTTTGTTTACAGCCTAAAAATGAAAAAGATTCGCTTACGCGGTCCGCTGGTTGTCCGTCTATCGACGTGAATACCTAAATGAAGAAATAGTCACCAATAAGCCTGAGTAAGTAAGGCTGAGCTCCTTGCCTTACGACCGGTTTGTTGTTGCGAGTGACGCATAGGCTTTCGAAAATCCGCTGCACTGAAAGCGAAAGGTTCATCGTGCTTCCAGAAATCAGGAGGCCTTGTCAAATACCTCTAATTTTGGAAAATGAGTCAAAGGACATTGTCTTTCAGCGAACGACCTCGAATCCTTGGTAGAAGAGGAATTTTCACTGACACACGAACATTTTCTTGACCGACAATTGGTGATGAATCGGTTCCGTATCTTTCATGTCCAATGGTTATTTTTCCATAATGAATTGCATCTCCCTGGTAAATATGTATATTCATCACAGGGGCGTATAAATCATGTGAAAATCATATCTTACATTCGTTCATTTCCCGAACAAGAGAAGTTTAAGCTAAAAAAACTCATTTAACTTAAGCGGAATTCGAGCTCGTGCCCTTCCTATGCCAATAACATGTGTCAGTCAGCTGCAAAATCACCTCTTAATTAGCAACTAATAATATTTGTGACACTTCCCAACAAGCTGAGATGTCCATTTTAGCAGCTTATCAATAATTTTATTATGGCAGCTTAATCCTGGTTAATTAACTTTATAAAGTCAGACGTTCATAAAATACGTATCAGTACTAAAAACTTGGGTTGTTGATTAGGAAGTCTTTGTTTACTAAAATACGCTAATATAATAATATTATTTGGGAATATTTTTACGAGTGCAATAACATCTAATTTCCTTAGCACCATGGTGAGGAAGGAGCTTTGAATTAGCCAGAGGATAGTTTCTACTGGGCGACTGTAAAATGAGGGTCCTGAGTCTAGCTGATATAGGCACGAAAAGGAAAATATACCTGGCACCTGCAATACTTGCTTTGAAAGTGCTCGACATATGGTAAAGCGTTTCCACGCGAGGTAATGCATTTCAACGTTTGTTTTGCATTAGCGCCTGCAATACTTTGAAGGGATCAACTTGTAGTTAAAGACTTTCCTCGCGAATTATAAAAGCCTTAATGCATTTCTACGTGAATTTCTCCGCGCGAAGGCAACACGATTGACTAATGACCAAGGTCACCGAGCTCTCTGTTACAAAATGTAAGACAAGTCCGATATATGCGCAGAAATTGTTCGGTTTTTATGAAATCATGTTTGTTTTAACTTTGGAATTGGCATTTTTCCTTTTAACTCCTGACGGACAATGATTTCATGTATTCTAGGTGACAAATGGTGTGTATAACTTTATATTACGAATTTCCTTCGTCTGCATGATTAAGTTGGGGAAAAATTATGTTCCGTAGACAAAATACAAATTTTACATTGTTTCATAGTTAGTAACTCAGTAATCGTTCTAACGACTTCTCGAATTCTAATTGCTGAATTGAAAACATAAGCCTTGTAATCAAAAATCCTCCTCGGAATGTTTATCACAAATAATGAATATCCTATGTTTGAACTGGACGTTTGAAGAATTACATTTACATTAATATCCAGCAGGCAGCCGAAATACGTATGTTCGAGTGAGAAACCAAACTACCGAAATAACGCCTTACTAGCGCACAAATTATCCAGAAAAAGAGACCATTATAGGCCATCCGTTCTCGCTATAATCTCGCAAAACATCATTTTCCTCTAGACTCCAAAATTCTCGTTCTCTAAAGGTGAGAATCACCACATCGCGTATTCTTACTCCAATCCCACTTATTTCTTATTGCTACGCATTATTAAAACCGAATAGCATTCTTCACATTATTAAGAATTAAATTTCAATTATTGTCCATGTATTTTATTGCATTTAAGATTGAAATTGGAATAAATATATGTTTATCCTATCGTTCTATAAATACGATAACTATCGGTGAAAGAGAAACGCCGAAATAAACATGACGAACTCGGGGAGAGATCGCGCGAAGGCTCTAAGAAGAGTTCCAAAGAGAGGAAATTTGAGTAAGTTCTAGGCTCCGACTCAAATATTACCGCTTTTCGAGGCTTTCTTCGGTGTTGCCAGTCAGTCACAGAAAGCAGAATTCCAAATAGTTTCTGTGAAAGCCACTGGTGCGCTCGCAAAGTGTTGCGATAATTTTTTCCGCCACTGTACATAAGTAAAAGGATATTAAAAATACAAATGATAAGGATATTAACATAATTTAAATTTATGCATAGCAACTAATGTTGTAAGGTAAATTGAGTATGTAACGAAATATAAACTGATTATAAACTAATTAATTTATTGAGGAAATCATTTGAGAAAAGTCTCATTGAAGTAGTAAACAACGAAGGAAATAAATTATACGCTATATGTCACTCCATTGTATTTTGCTGATATAAGAGAGATAAAATAAATCTGCAAGGGAAGAAATTGGAACACGGCTGTTAATAAGTTAGATGATAAAAAATCTCTAATAGTCGCAATTTTTTTGTTAAGCGCTCCACACCTCGTTGCCACCGGTTTTCGGAAGCAACAAAAAAGCCCTGACTACTGATCCTCTAAGAAAAAATCAAATGGTGGTGTACATAGATTTCAATAGTGATTCTATCTATAATCTGCATAGGAAAATTACCTCTGCAGATTATAGCATTGGGAATTAGAAATTTTTAAACCTTTAACTTATATACTAAATCTTTGTGGTTATTTTTTAGAGATGTATTAGATAAAACTACTTTTGGTGACTTCTGTGAACTTTTGTTTTATTCTGCTTGTTCTTACGATTTTTTTAACTCTGATACTCGGGCTTACAAAGCTACAAACGTGCTTAAGTTTGTGTTCCCCATTCTTCATTTTACTTCGTTTCTTCATGAATCAAAATTTGTTCTTCTTCGCTTCTACCTTAAGCCGGAGTTTTAGAGGAGGATTTGACATACACGGACCGTCTGATCCATTTTCATATTTTATGCACGTATCTTAATCACTTACACAACTACCATATGTTTTGATTGCACTTGAGAACACTTTATACATTTTTCTTGTTGTTTCGTGACTTGTCTTTCCGTTAGATTTTTTCTCTGAAACAATTTGTTGGTACATACTACTGTATTTAGGAATTTAATTTACTGGTTTTAATAAAATTTACGATGGCGGCATTTTGCTGGTTTTGTTTGGAATTTCCTTGGTGATTTGAGCTGCGAATAAAAAGACTTGAAGGAGAGGAGAAAGGAATTTTTCAACAAAACTGCTAGAAAACTGTTAGGACTTTTATTTTGTTTGCATATTTCAAAAGAGTAGTGCCTAGAGGATGAATAAGGTGGTTTAAGGATAAGCTGATAGAGTATTCGTTGTAGTAACCTCCAAATTGGACGATTTATCTTTCAACAACTTTTTTTCCAGTGAATGAACAACCTGCTCACACGTGGAGGAAGTTAAATAGAAAGATTCTGAAATTCTAGGAATTGCGCTTGACTGTTCGAAAGCCACCGTGAAAATATTTATACTTTAATAAATAAAAACTGTTGAGATTTGATGAAAGGAACGTCCTTGGACGTTCCTTTTGTTAAGCGCTTCTTGGATTATTCGAGTTCCTGTCATTCTAGGAAGCGATGCCTGAAGCTTGGTTGCTTGAATATCAGGATATAATTTTCCAGATATACATAAAAAGCAAGATATTCATTAATTTTTGGTGTCCAATATCATCAAATGAAAATAACACGGTAAACATCCCAAGGTCTTGTTGAATCTATTACCGTACTGGACTGGTATTTTATTAGAAACTAACAGATTATTCCTGTATCTTGTATAATGGAATGCTTAGCCTATTATTTATTATAATTGCAATGTATGATCATAGAAAATTTAATGAGCATCAATCCTTAATTTACTGTCATTAAAATTACACTCCGACAAATTAAAACC
Source organism: Sympetrum striolatum (assembly GCA_947579665.1). Taxonomy (NCBI): domain Eukaryota; kingdom Metazoa; phylum Arthropoda; class Insecta; order Odonata; family Libellulidae; genus Sympetrum; species Sympetrum striolatum. The sequence goes on from OX388347.1 coordinate 44,181,209, forward strand.
TTAATTGCTTTTATTTAATTTGTAGGAACATCTAAATTCATCCTTATTAACCTTTTAAAACTTGGCTTTCGGTTTATCCATTTAGAATCAGCAGGTATATAAGACAGCCATAGTTGAATTAAAGTTTTATCTGAATAATTTGACCGGTTCTAGTTCAAACCGACCAACAAATACCTCCTGTCCAACTATAAAATCATAGCCACTCTTTATCTCATCAAAGGTGGTAGAAAACGTAAGACAATTGAAAATTCTTTGGCAAAAGTTTTGCATTATTTTTAGCAAATATACTATATTCCACTCGATTCGAGGTTCGACTGGACTTCGATTCAAGATCTGAGTTCATATATAAAAATTGTATTATTTCAAGTAAATAATTTTATTTACGTCTTACATTCGATTCGAGATGATATTCGATATATAAATCTCAGATCAATAATTTCAGCAAAACATTTTACAGAACAGCAATTAAAGGACACTCTTCATATTTTTAGCCGAGTAATTTTTCTCCCGTTTCTGCTCGAGCTGAGGTTTTTACTTTTCTCCCAATTATGGCCACTCATTACCACAGATCAGCGGCAGTCGACAGTATTGTGTTCCCATGTTTCTTCCTCGAGTGGGTACGAGCAAATCTTAGGGGAACAAGGACTTCCGCTAATCACCCCTGTAGAATAATCACCAGCCTACGAATCAATGAGCACCCTCGACAAACAACTCGCTGGCAACTCCGCCGATAACCTCAATAAATTTAATTGCCAATTAGATCGAATAAGCGCGCTCTTTATAACTTAATGCGACACGGAAATTAAAGACTTTTGGGAATTAAATTTACTCATTAGGGGAACCGTTTTTTCCCGAAACTCTCCGATAAAATATAATAATAGGAGAGTAATTCGGCGAAAGAAAATCCTCTTGGCTAAAAACTTGATTGGCTTAGACGTGGCCCGAGCGTTGGTTTAATTTTAACATTCAATGAGCTTAAAGATGAGATAATGGGGCGAGTTTAAGGGAGATGGAGGGAAAAAGGCCTTGGTCCCTTAGCTGTTCCTACCAACCAATTTTCTTCTCGCCATACCATTTATTAAGCATCCCCACCCTCCTATTCTTCCCTCTCCCCTTTCTGTCACTACCCTCCCTCACACCCCCCCGCGTGGCATTCAAGTCGCGTTCATTTGAACGCCAGAATCATTAATGTTTAAGCTCAAGGGGAGAAGAGGAGATAGCAGTCTTCTTTTCTTATCGCTGCTTACGAGAGAACTCGCCATGCTTCTCAAAATCCTTCCGCCATTTTAAGACGCTCCATTTTCGGGACGTTTCCCCCAAATAATCTTCCCAATCATAGTTTCCGAGGGGACCTCCTTTTTTTCATTTTGGAGCGATCCTTCTTTTCTCGTCGTTCGCGTTTAATTGTTCTCCCGATCGGGCGCATTGTGAGATTATTTTGACTGAAGACGTTGAGCTTTTGTGCTGCTCGTTCGAAGTTGAAGTAGAAAGAACTTGGGGATGCTATTTAATGCTTTTGTGTTTCAAAATTATTCCGGCGTATGTACGTACTGGCCGTGGCAAAGAATCGAATGGATGTTAAGGCTATCCTTGAATTGTATGTATCCGGTGGAACATATTGAATTCTATCCTAAATTTAATTTATTGCATCACTGAGATATTATGAAATTTGTTTTCGGTTATATTCGAATTAATATTGTGCTTCCTATTTGGTTTTCGTGCTTTAAAATACAACTAAAATCCCTACATAAAAGTTTCCTATGCTACTGCACTTTCCTATACTTTAAATTGGCCCATCCTATTCTTTTAATCACATTAAAACAACTTTTACTTCAGCCTTCCTTTCTTTTTTGAAGCACCTTTCTTTCAATTATATTTATTGGTATTTCTTTCTCGAATAATTATTGAATCTCAATTTATTCTGCCTCTATTAAATATATTCGATCAAAATTCGATCTCTCGTTTTTTTAATTATAAGTATTTGTCTTAAACTAACTAATGAATTTTCCCATTCAGCTATTATCTTCAAATTTTTAATGGTGTACTTTCTGAATTATCACCTTTCATAACTGTTTTACAGAACACTAAATACTAAGTTAGTGAATGAATAATAAATAGTGTTGATAATTTTTCTTCTCGACATCTTAGTCTTAATTCTCTTCATAAATCACTTTCAGGGATGCTTTCTATCCCATTTCTATTCTTCTTGTATGTTCATTTTTGTCTTTCCTATTCTTAGAAAGAACGCTCTCAAATGTTTCCAGCTTATCAAGTATTTTTTCATCAACCGTAACTCTCAGCAATTCCTTCCTTCCCTTTGTCTATAAGGTAACGTTTTTTTAAATGGTATGTATAATCATACCAAATCACCTTGCATTATCAATACGGGACCCACAAATGACAGCTCGTTTAAAAATATTACGAAACAATTTATTATCTGTGTATCTTACTGATGTTGTGAACAGAATTGAAGTTACCTCTCATATTGAGGAATTATTATTCGTCCTAAAAAGGAATTTTATGACGAGTATGAACGAATCAAATTAATATTTTTCTCCCGCGCATTACTTTGCCTTCTTTTTCATAGCGATTTCAAAATTGAACCTGGCGTAAGCTTCTTTCTTTGCCATCTGAACGTCATTGAATGACAAGAATTGCTTTTCAAAGAAGTTCATTGACCACTCGCAGTCAGCGAAGAATCATTGAGTAAGCTGTAGCCATCGAAGTGTTTTTATCTGATCCTTTAACATCACTAAAATAAAAAAATAGAAAAGTAAGGTCGATGCCTACGTGGACGCACGAAAGATAATTAAAGCGCAGAAATATACGCGCAATTTCAAATTGAATTCACTGATATATAAATTTAGTATTCATATTTTAAAGAATTTTCATTTTATTGGAAGCTCAGAGTGATCAGGAAATGGTAATTTGAGCTCTTTTAAAAACAAAGAAAACATGAGCGGCTAGAGGAATTCTAATAACATAATAATTTTATATCTTATGAAATATATTAACTACATTTTCTAATTCTAGATTACAAGCTCTTTTACTGTGGGAATTTTTAGTTTCTTGAAATAAATTGGTTGTTTTTAATCGTTCTTATTGATTATTAACCATGTTTTCATTAAATTTGAATGTTGCATAAAATTATGATATTATCACGAAAATCAATTTGTAGCTGGAATCTTATCCTTATTGTATGAAATGATATAAAAAAGAACTTCATGATGAAATTTTACTTAGCACGAGGAAGCGTGCGCCTTAAACCCAAACCCTTAAACTTTCCGGGCAGTTGTTCTGAACAACTGAACAACTGCCCGGAAAGTGGGAGACCTGGGTTCGAGTCCCAGTCATGTCACAATTTTTCACTCCTTGTTCAACTATGATATAAAAACTTTAAAACAGAGAAACTTATTACTTTCAACAGACAAATTTCTGTTTTGGGGTTTTTGATTTAAATGGCGTTTCACAAAGTTAAGCCGGGATAATTTGTAGTTTCTACAGATAAATTAACCTTCCTGGTAACTTACTCTGAAAGGAATGGACATGAAGAATGAACGAAATGATAAACAAACTTGGTGATTTCCACAATAAAACTTAAGTCGACGACCTGTTTCAACTACAAGCTATCATAAGTTAAAAAATCTTTTTTTACCTTTTTTTTGCTTTTATCATTTTTAATGTCGTTCCACGAAGTACGGCCAGAGGTCTTAGATTTCAAGAATGAACAAGTTTAAATATCTTATGCTTCATCTCTTAAATGATTTGAGTGAACACTCTGATGGAGGAAATGCGTTTCTGTAACGGAAACTAGATAAATATAGTGTACATGTCTTTATTTAGAAACAAAGTAAAGGAAAAAGTCTTTTAATTTCTTTTATCAATTTTTGTAATGGATGTGATATCCTGAAAACAAAAGTGATATGGATTGCACCGAGTTCGGACATCCAAGGAAGTTAGTCCTTAAATTCTATGAAATATTATAATCATAGGATAATTTCGTTACAATCAAGAGCTCCATTTTTGCTCGTACATATAGTATTCTGGCTCAATAAGGAAATCAATAGCGATCACCCATAATATTGCATATTTCCTGCTTTTACGTGTTTATTGGTTTTGTTAAGATTCAGTGAAGCATGCAGGATGAAAACAGTGCTAAAATATAGCATTTTTCGTGGAAAATGGTAAAATACCCTAATTCAACAGAATTGTATATTATAATATCCTTTAGAAACTTTAATGTTTGAGTTTTACTTCCACTGATTCAATCAGATAAGCATTCTCGACAATTTCGTAAGTCCACAGTTCTCTCTGGAAAAGACTTTTTTGTGCCTCACTTACCTTACTTACTCGTAGCCAATTGTCGACCTTCGGGATCTCGTATTTCATTCCAACCAAAGTAATTGCTGCATTCGTCAACGTACGTACTCAGCAGTAGGAGAGGAGAATTGCACTGTTGGACGTAAAAACTATCGAATCCTCCGATAGAGACGGCGAAAAAAGTGCATTTGTCCCTCGAAGATTCGATCTCCTCCTCTGGACCAGGAGAAGCTCAGCTGCACTCCCGAGGGATCTTTCCGAATAACAAGATAACGAGAGTGGAATCGCGAAGACAACGATCTCCGGAGCGTAGACGAGGTGCAAAAAATAGACTTCGCAACGGAATTGGAATGAGAGAGATTAGGAAATGAAGGAAAGGGAAGGAAGGAAATAAAATAGCTAATTCAACGGCGATGCCAACATATTAAATTTTTTTATCTATTTCAACATATCCATGGAAAATTGATGCAGTAGTTGGTAATACTATAAATTATTTGATGAAAAGGATGGAAAATTTCGATTTGTTATTATACGACATGAAGTTAGCTCTTGTTTTTATGATTTTTTGGATGCTTACCCCAAAGACTATTTACTATTTTTCAAAATGCAGCGAATGAAATCATATTTTAAATGGTAAAGCTAATATTTTTTGTCTGTGAAGAATCAATATATTTCATGGATGTAGATACCAATGTTGAATTTATATATTTTTTGCGTAACAAGCTTTCTATTCTAATATGAAATCGAATTAAAATTTAATTCAAAAAGTTTAAGAACCGCAAAGATAACCTATTTCCTATCAGAGTATTCTAATTCCACCTTTCAGGTCAGCAGTGTACCACAAAGGCAATTCTAATCTAAAAGGAAAAAAGCTTTACATAAATGAGTGATATATTACGAATTAATGAAAAAGTATCACTTAAGCTTTATTAAGACCATTTTAATGCATATTATGCCAAAATTTCTTTCTCTTCTACTCAATTTTTTATGTCAATATAACATTGTTTCAAGTAACGTCATGAAAATTTAAAGAACCATGAACCATCATTTTCTTATGTTGGAGAGCAGCACACTAAGAATCGAGGATCACCACTGAAGTTTTATATTTGCGGATCAATGATTCATTCTCAGCGAATATTTAAGAAAAACTTACTATGAATAGACTCCATACAAGGAAAGGATCTTAGGTGACTTAGGTTAGTCTAGGTATGCACCAGGATAGCCAATGCTATACCTATTCTGCGTTTAATTTCATTGTTGTTTCTGCACTCTTTTCAAAATTCTTAGCAATGAAGCACTTTAGAGAGATTCTATACGTAAACTGATCACGTTCACATATTCGTTTATCAGTAAAATGATCACGTTCGCATATTCTTTTGTGAGAAGTTTTACTTCAGGATCTGCCTGAAATTAGAAAAAAATCGCAATTGTTACTTTTAATTCACTTCCGTTCCACAAGGAAAGATATCGCACAAAAACCTTTCTTTCTTGATTCGTGGAATCATCATTCGTAATTGTTCTTGGAATAATGTACGCTCAAAAAGAGAATAAACAGTAACCTCGGTCATCATCATGTTAAATTGATAGTAATTGGATGTTTCTTTTTCTTTTGTGACGAGATAAATTGGATCTACTGTATGTATCTTTCACAAATAGCACAGATTGGGCAAAAAAAGAAATTATAGGAGGAAGAGGGCAAAGGGAAAATGCCACCGGCAAATTTACAAAATAAAGGACCATTTTTTATGTGGATGTAGAATTTCTCAGAAAAAGACGTTATCCATTACTACATCCGTTATGTTTTAAGCCACCAGGCTGAATCATGAAACCAATGTAAGTTTGCAAATTACTTGAATATTTTTTTGTAATATTTGCTAAACAAATCTGCATTTAATTGCTTTCCCACTTGTTCATTTATAATTTCAGGGCAAAGGTTACTTAGCTATGTACGGAAATTAAATTAGCATCATCTAGCAATCAAGTTCTTGATCACGCTTTTAACTGTTGACATGGCTTTACAACTTTTGTTGTTTAGTGTGACGCAGAACATGGAAAAATCATTTTTGAAAAGATTTTCGTTATAAAATATTTTTGCAATCGAATAGAGGAATGTGTTAGAAAAAATAAGTAACATTTTAAAGGTAAAATAAAAGTGCATGTAAGCGAGAAATTTATATTTTGCTTTTTTATGTGACATAATATAACATTAAGGAATAATTTTATATTTATTTTCAACCGACCTACTGAGATATCTTATATCTTAAAACTCAACTCGTATATTCGGGTGACATTTCGAATCTTTGACTAATTCTAAGAATATATTAAAATTTAACGTCTATATTATATAAATTTCTAGATAAAAAATCTTAATGATAATTACGTATATCAAGAAAAAACTTTTATTATAACAATGTTTCAATTATTACTTTATATTTATTGATTTTCACACAATTTAGTGCAGTCCCTCTCACCATCTCTCTCGTTAGAGTTCTCTCAGATTCATCTTCTTCTAACGCTATTGTAGATGTTTGCTAACGGTCCACACACCTTCATTAATTATTTCTTCTATCTTAGTTATATCAGTTAACAAAATATATAGATAAAAATGGATGAGATTATTTAGTAAATCTCCTCCCTAGACTAACTACACTGTCACTTGGCTTCCTCCAATCAACGTTTCCATTAGTTTATCAACAGTTAATCCCCAACACAACGCCCTTAATTTCGCTCTAACATTAGATCGAAACGCACGAGAGGTCGTAATAAATGTTCACAGTCGTTCCACCGTTGCGAAAACCGTTAGCTCCGAGATTTCCACCTCGCTAAAGGAGACCTTGCGTCCATAGCGGAGCAATTTCCGTCGATTGCGAGCATCTCGCCAGAATAAACAGCCCATACGTCGGCGAACGAATCGCCTTCGGAAGCAACCGGGGACGATCACTTTTCCCACCTAATGAAGCAACATTAGCAGACGGAGTGAAACTGAGAGAGGGAGACTGGTTAAGGAAGGAAGGAATGGGGTAGGGATGAGAATGGAAGAAGAGGATTTAAATGGGGCCATTCCGCAGCTTCAGCAGGGACCAGATTAAAATTAAACACCGCGTTGAAACTTTGATGGCGCTTTCTGAATGGGATGCGGAGAGGGTGGGAGAGATGAAGAGTGGGCGCACAGGGAAAAGGGGTAGCGAATGGTAAAAGGGGAGGAACCGAAAAAGTGGGGTGCGAAGAATAAGACATTAAGGGAAGCTAGGGACCGTGTAAGAAGGCGGTATCCCTCTCCTGAGGACACGGAGGAGAAGCTTTTATGTAGAGGACGGTGTAGACGGAAACAAATGAATAGCGCGAAGCGGGATTGAAAGGAATGAAATGGGGGGACAATCAACGAGGAATAGGACGGGTTTTTATCCTTTCTCTCGGAAGAAAGATGTCTCCGAAGTTTTGAGGGAAGAGCGCGGGTTGGAGAGAAAATATCTCCAGAGGAAATTATCTCCATTCAATTTTCTCTCCCTCCCCTCGCCTCTCCCACTCCCGAGTTCATTAAGTCGTGATTGCCGCAAGTGGAGAGAGTTGTTGGAGAGACTTTGCTTGGTAAATTTCGGGCTTAAAAGTTTTGCATATGCATGCGTCGCCAAATATTTCACGCGGGCCTTGAGACAGAGATTAAAGAGAGTTATGGGAGGCGATTTTTTTCCTTGCGATGAAACCGTGCGCGTGACTTAAAGGTAGGTGGGCGAAAGAGTTATTTCCGCATTTCGGATGAGTTCTGGGAAATTAAATATGCCAGAAATGTCTGCTGCGGGGGGAAAAGGAGAGTTGGGCCACTTGGGATGCTCGCTGTTAATTCTTGAGAGTTATAAAGTGAACGGACATTCTCTTCACTAGTGTATATCTTGAGAGATCAATTAGTTGCTTCCAAATTTAGTGACAGAACATCTATTCATGCCCCTTTGACATACACGGTGATGGTGATGTTCAATTTTTACGAGAAAAATTATGATACCAGATATTATATGAATTTCTGAAGAATTCATTCTAAATTATATCTCTGATTCATTAATTGTCTAAGGTTCTTGTGTTTAACGAAGGCTATACAATTAGATATAATCAGGTTTGAAATTTTTATTAATCATTCAAAAGGAAATCTAGTAATGACGTGAAAACGCATTAGTATTTAGTTCATTAATGAGGACGGTTATCTGATACGTAATTTTTAATGATGTTGTCTTAGTAAGTCTCCTGAGACCTCAGTTTTATTAAGTATTTCAGTATTAACTCATCCGAATTGATGTGTTTTAGTTGATTTAATTTTTTTAAATTGGTGCTTTGATTTCTTATAGAAATTTTCCTTCTTCAACTTAAAGTCTATAATCCGAATTAACTCCAAGAATAATATATATATATACCTGAAATGTATGATTAAAAATGAATATCACTCGATTGAATCATTACTATAAACTATTATTCGAAGAACGCGATCTTTGAGATTTTTAAGTTGCAATCCATGTATCAACATCTATGATTGTATGCACTGAATAGATTCTTTCTATAAAAAACGAGCATGGTAAATATTTACCTGCTACGGAGTTCGACAGTTATTTTCTAAAGCAATATCGTGATCTGTAATTTACGAGTGAAAGCAGTCCAAAGGCTTCACCGTAACACATTGACGTACATTCTGATATCTTTCGAAGTGTGATTGAAAGCATACCCACATAAGAAATGGAATCCTCCCTGTTTGATGGGTTCTGAAAAATATAGTACCCCACGATAACAGAGAAAAGTTAAATGTTCTATTTAAGAAGTCACTTACCATTCATGCTATAGAGAACAAAACATTTTTCAATTGGGAAAATAATGAGGAATCCGATAGGGGTCAGAGAGGCTACAAAGATTCCCATTACCTTATTATGTAGCATAATACGATTCCACTGACAGAAACGGGCTCAAGTTACCCAATGTGGAGAAATGCCTAAACTTCCCTTGAGGATTGGATGAGATAGAATAGGGGAGAGAGCTAGGGAGGAATTTGCTGAAGCTAGGAAGGGGTAGTTTCCGGGATTTCTGTTTTGGAAGAGTGGAGGATTGGCGGATAATGAGTTGGACTCGTGCACTTTAAACTTCCTCACGAGGCAATGTAAGCCTGGAGAGTGGCCGGAGAAACACGCTCCAGTGATAGTATACGAGAAAGAGAGAAAGAGACTGATGTAGCCAATTCCGAGTTCCTTCCTCCGCCGCGTAGATGACAGCATCGAGGCACTACGTAGTATCCGCTTTCGCGAAGAGAGGGCGTTGACTTGGCCGGAGAAGCAAGAATGAGACGATGGCAGTGAATGGGTACAGCGTGGCCTGACGGCTGCAACGATGCGCTCTTAAACGATGAGAGTTACGTGTGAAGTCTCTGGGAAGATGTGTTCTAGGCTGACGTGAGTGAAGGCGGAGCAATAAAGAGAGGATGCGGAACGGCTAACTTTCGAGTCAAAGTGTTGAAGTTTGGATAAATAAAAGATGGTGCAACTTCTCCGAGAAAGCTGAGTGGAAGTTGCTTAGGTTTCCGGAGACGTTTGTTGATGAGGATGACTGCCGAGAGAATGGGGGCCCATGGATAACGGTATTGAAAGCCTCCGAGCTCAAAAGGAATGTCTATGAAGTGTTCTTGGGTACATTCAGTTTAAACGGAAGTGAACTTTAGAGTGAAATGGGGCACGGAACGTTTTATTTTAAGATTTTGAATCTTTACACTTTTGAAATCAAGAGTAAAGCTTTAGTAAGAATGGCAATAATTGAATAAGTCTGAAAAATATTTTTGGAAGCTTATATCTTCTAGGAAAAATTTCATGATCTCTTGGAAAAAATGCATTTTTGTCCAAAATTGCGTTTTAAGACAGTGCCATTCAACTGTCAGATTAAAGTTTCATAGTGCTCTAAACTTAGAAATCATTACTATAAATTTCATCGTTAATATCAATTCAAAATTTCCACGCATTAATTACGAACAGCATACTATTAAACTTAACATACTTAGCACAATGTTTCACAGACACATAAAAAGATCACTTTAAAGGTTATATATAATATATATTCCATATAACGTAACTGCTTATATTTGCCTGTATATTGTGGTTTGAAGCACGAGGTTTGCTATGCGTTTCTATCAATACATATATTGAAATAGCCAAATGAAGTCCCTTGTATGTATATACATTCACAATTACTCTTAAACACTAATATTATTAATATTCCGGTGTATGTAAATCTATGTATGTACTCTAGCAGTTAAAATTAGTACAGATTTAAAGCAGTGAGCGGAAATCGAGAAATATTTCTCACTCAGTCTAGCAGCACTGGTTACAAAATAAAAATTATTTGATTTTTTACTCGATTTAATTAATAATCTCGCTTCTGAAGTTAGCAAGTCTGTCTTACATTTTACCTCAAACCATATTTCCATCATAATTTACTAATTAAATCATATTTAGAGACCCTCATTTTTACGTTACAGACATAAAATTTAGTCAACATCACAATACTTCACGTCTCTAAAAATTGCTGAATCAGAGAGAATTTAATTGCAGCTATAATCCAAGACAAGCTGAATCGTCCATGTAATCCAAAATAATAGAGTTTTTTACACCTTACCGGATATCTCTTAAGGGCCTCCGAGTATAGACGATTTTGCCACTGCATTGGGTTTAACGTCCTTTATACGATATATATCAAGTGATTTCGGGACTGCCATGGATCGTTTTAATTGCAATACAATGCCCTGAAACAGCCGTAAAAGCTACAATATAGCTAATAATCCTCATGGTGCCAATGCTCCAACCTAACTACTCCCTAGATCGTAGTTAAGGGCTAATTGCTTTTCCTTACTTCGTAAATCCTACTAGAAAAGGGAGTTCAAGGTAGAAGAAAACTGTATAAGAACATATGAAGAATAGACAATTGGTGAATGAGATATTAAAGGTTATATTACACTAGTACCGACCCAAAAAATAAAGACCTCATTAATCTCGAACAATGAACTTATTCATACGTCTAAGTTTAACTATATAAACTTGAATAGTAATTAGTATTTTTGAAGTAATTTCATTTTATTGATTTCGTAGATGTAAATCCTAAAAATTGTTACTTTTAATAATTACCCCAAATGCCATTTTTAGTAAGGTTTTAACCGTAGGAATGCTCACCCAGGATATCAGATTTGTTATTTACATAATAAGTTGGCCATGAGTAGATCTCTTGATAATTTCATTGGAATTTTTATAAATTGTTGAATATTTCCAATTTAAATAATTAATGTTTAAATAATTCTGGGAGTCCTAAATGGTTGTCATTTGTAAAACGCGAACATAAGTTTGTTATATTTGTATTGTGGTTTACTTAATTTGTGAAACATCTTGTAATACGTAGGTGCTTGGTGTGAAACCTATCTAAACCAATATTACCTTTAAGGCACCCAAATAGCTTCATCTCGCATGAATTTTGAATCCCGTAAACATTTCAGTCCATTAAATCATTTGGTGGAATCCTGTACGGAGAATGAATTGTAATTTAATACATTTACCGTTGGAGATACACTAATGGTAATTACTTGGATACCATTCACCGCTTCCTCGACTCCCTGAAGCAAACACGGGGATTTATTTCGGGCGTCCTAATTCCTCTAACTAATGTTTAGGTCCAGCCTCTCGCGAAGGACTTTTAGGCAACATCGAACGATCCATCATTTACCGAATGAGCTCAATTTAGATGAAACGGAGGAATGTTTTGATGTATTATCTCCTTCAACTTTCTAAATTTTCTTTTTAGTGTTTTAACGCAAGAGCCATACCATCAATCAAACGGTTTCCCGCTAACTAATGCCTCACATGGGAATTAGCCACGTAGAAGCAGAATTGTCCGCGATTTTACGGTGGTTTCAAAAGGAAAAATTCCTAATATACTTGACCCAGTTTTCGAATTAGTACAGCTGAGATAGAATTAACGACCTATAACTTCGTGACGTCGTGATGACTGATAGAATGTATCCATCGATAATACATCAATACGTGGAAACATTAGCTCATGGAAAGCCTTGGTATTAGAGAAGAAACTTGGTCATTTTTCATATAATGTTTTAATGGATATGCATCGATTCTACGTAAAAACAATCAGGATATGTCGATATCGTCTGAAAGTAAAATCAATAGGGACAGTTATTATTTTCAGTGGTTAATGCACCTTGGAATATATCAATGTGATTTTACAATAAAAACATGCCATAAATTATTGAGGTATTTAAAGATAAGTGTAAATATATGCCGGTGAGAATATTTCTTTTATATCGTCTCAACTTCGCGTTCATAGCAATGGAATAATATGACAATTATAGTCATTTGAATGTGAGGGAAGTGATATCATAACAGTTCATGGATCAAGTAATAAAATCATAAAAATATAACTTGAATTATATACTCGAATGAGATATGAATGATCTCTTCGCTCTATCTACTAACTGAAAGGACCACTTCTATGTTCAGTATCCGTACAAGATGTACGGAATAATGTTCAAAAGAGAATTAATATACCTAAAATTCATCCATCCCTATAGCGTACTATTATATGCATAATTTAATAAACAAAAACACTAAAACATATTTCATTTTCATATATTCAAGAATTGCAATTTTTTACCATAGACCAAAAAGTTTCATTAAAGCGTTATCTTTTCTGCAATTACTGGAAGTTAAAAATCGGAATGCAAAATAACAAATTGCTTCCATTTCTAAACATTCTCAATCAAATTCTCACTGAAGAACGTAAATCGGATGAATGTCATCACTATAGGGGCTTTAATTTTTCTTCACTCTCAATTATTATATCAGTGGTAGATACATCTTTATTGCTTGGTCTCATTGGTGTGGAATATAGTTGTTGCTCAAGGACTCAAGACCACTTCTTGCATGTAATCCCTGCCGTAGAAGATTAGTTACGACAGAAAACCTTCTTCCCAAGCCGAATCCGAATACAAATATTCGAAGAGAGTATGCAAGAAGATGGCGAGTATCATCCGTTAAATTGGTGAACTTATTTTTCGGCATTTCCCTTTAGACTTTCACCTTTAATGCGGAAGTTAACGGCAAATACTATTCCATATTCAGCATGTTACCCCTGTAATACAATAGACGAGTCTTTATCCTTGAGTGCATGCTGCCCGCACAACGAATTGTATTGCATGTTGCATAAGATCCACGGCGAAATCCTTCTTTAAATGGGCGTTAGGCAGTCAACTGTATCCCATATTTTCATTTAGTATGAATAAAGTTTTCTCAAATTGTAATAGTAATTAGACCCTAATTTGAATCATCTGATGTCAATAAATTAATTTCATTGGCAACAATATTGGAAACTGAAGTCAATGTTGCTAGAGGAAAATCAAACTTTCGTTAATGCTATTTATCTTTCCTGTGAAATAGCATAATAAAATTAAATAGATTCAATAACAGCAAAGTTTTACGCCTTTGAAATGTCCTAACACTGAAATATCGAAATAATCAGGTAATGAGCCACACATTATGCTTTATTAACAGCAGCAATTTTTCTCCTGTCGTAATGATTTTATTTATCTCCATTAAATAGGCATATTAATACATCATCCTGTAAAAAACGCGTTATGGGCAGGGGGGGCATCGGATCACTAATATGAAATAAAAAAGAAAAAAAATAAAGGGCTCTTAATGGCTCTAACTGCTATCATTCCCTAGTGCAAGGTAGAGGATGTCAAATTAAAATACGGCTCCATTTAAGAAGGCAAAGAACTGAAGGGCCATAAAAGGTAATTAGCTGATGAATTATTGCAGGGACAAAGAGGGGCGGTGAATCTTCGAAAAGGGAAAGAAAGAACGATGCTGGAAAGTGAAGAACAGCCAGTATCGGAAGAAGTTATAGAAGGAAATGAAGTTAAAAAATGCCCCAGAAATGTGATTTCTATCTCAGTGAAAGAAAGTGTAAGTAGTAAGAGCCAGTATCAATCCGTTGATGAGAAATTTGATGGTACTATATAAAATAAAATGGGATATTCATCGTAATATTTAACGAAATAAGACGGATATAATATATTATACCATAAGGAATAGAATTAGGGGAGTCGAAAAACTTAGTAAGTAGAAGATGTAGAATATATAAATATTTTTAATGATTCGATTCGTCTAATCATGAAGACTACCATTACGCCATCATTTGATCATATTATTCCACTTTTCAAGTGGTATTAAAATCATGTATGGAATTACGGTGTAGCATACATTATCCTTTTGCATGACGAGATCTTTTATATCTAACAAAAATTATATCAAAGGTTGGAAATATGTAGAACACGGGAAGAAATTTGGATTTAAAAGGATTTAGAATGTTTCCTAATTGTGAAAATTTTTAATCGTTTTTCTAACTAACAAATATTTTTTATAATCCAGCGAATGTTTATTTGATAATAATAATATTAATACAAATTATCCTATTCTGAATACAATAACATAGTCTTAATGCTTGTGGTGGTGTAATTACCTATTGAGATTGATCTATTTTATATGCCCTTCTTAATTATCGTACTCATAGAGTTTTATATGAGCGGCGTTCAACACATATTACAGAATTGAGCTCTACATTCCTACAATGGATCTGTAAGGGGTAAATATTAAACAATTTACGAATTTTTAAACTCTTCAAATGCTTTTAACAAATAGGTTTAGGCATCTTCAGATAATAGAGCACTCTAGAATGGAGGAAGAATTTAACTAGAATTCTTTGTCGCCGTAACGCATGAATAAAAATCAAAATTCATGTGAAACACTACCGTTGACTTCCAATAGGATTTTGCCATCAATGTTTTCCGTTTCTTCGATAATTTTATACATAAATCCTCTTTCTAAGTTTTTTATTTAACTTTACGTGTATGTAATTGAAGAAGGCTACCATCTGGTTTTGGCAAAAACAATTCATAGGAAAATAGCTTCTTTGTGTGCTGAAAGAATACTGATCCGTAAAAAATATAAGGTTCCTACACTATTACCTCGTTCAAAGATTTTGGAGAGTGATTTTCCCGTGAGTGTAAAGGTTAAAAGAAAACTGAAAGGAGATGGAAGAGAAAGATGGGGATGTCAAGTTGGAAAGAGTGGAAGGAGATGGAAGCTATCGGAGGTCATGCGAGGCGAACCGCTTCCTAGTTTGATGAAGTCTGGACGGCATGGTGAGATGAAAAATTATAGGACGAAGAAAATACTTTCACTGCACGTTTTATGCAAGGATTTCCCGCGGAGTGGCGTGAGCTGTTTTTCATTTCCCCGCTGGAGATAGTGCGGAATTTGTTTCCATTTAGGGATGCGTGGAGCCTTCGGGAAAAATTGCGCGTAGCCGCATCTACTCCAAATTCACCTTGAATATATGCCGCTGGAAATTCGTTATTCTGAAAGATTGGATTTTCAGCGTAATTTATATTAAATGCTGCTCTCACTGCATGCTAAAACTCGGATGATAATCGAAAAAAATGTACTCGTGCTATTCCTTTTCAACTTAATGGTATTGGATGATGTATTTCAACTAAATTTTGCTAATTTTAACGCTATCTTAGTATATTTATTTGTTGATAATTTAAGGGGAAGGCTGATTTGTGGTATATGCTGGATTGGATGTTACCAGATTTTTTTATAAATGATTAATCATTAGCTCAAGTACATATTGTATTAGACGAAAATTAGGCTAAAATATATTATGTGGGCATAGTAGTTATACAGTGGAGATATTATTTGCATATTAAATCCCTTATGAAATTAAGATGCCGGTATAGATGTAGTAACCGTTATACGTTTTGTAAGCAATGATAATGCTATATTACTTCTCAAATTGGATCATATAATGTGCACGTTCTACTAAAATACGTATGAGACTGACCAAATGCCATTTTTTCATTTCGAACGTTATATTTTTCTTTTTAATTCCAATATCTTGGACTTTCTGAACGCCCAAAGTAACTTTTAAACGGTTACTTTGGATTGCATTTCCAGAAACTGCCTGTACATAAACAATTTTATATCCAGAAAGAATATCTCTATAACTTATCGAGACATGCAAAACGAAGTGACTGTACAGTACGACTTTTGCTTTTGTAAAGAATTCACTTTTTTAATACGCATTTCACACAAAAATTACTAACAAGTGGGCATTAAAATTCTTTTTTCCATCATTAGGAAAGACTTAAATGATACATATTTTAATACTTAGGAGATCTTGCGTTTTAAAATTGGAAAAATCATGAAGATGATTCTCGGAAATGTAATTTGAGCTTACGCAATAAAAGAAGCTGTTTATAGCAGATACTACGTAATACTTTGAAGAAAAATCGTAAGTAAGAGTAAGGAATATTAATTTGAAATGTACTGCTGGGAATATTTGTTATTGAAAACTGAGTCCTCTAAATACAATGATGCGAAAGACAGTAAAAATGTATTGCTTTCTTAATGAAATGTTACGTTTTTTCGGAATAAATATTTTAAATAAAATGAACTACTGGAGGGCATCAACTTTCACTTTTCCAATCTGAAGCCTTTTCAAACAGCCAATGTTTTTCTGTCGAGTGGAGCATTTATATCGAATGTATCCCATTTTCAAATGGCTGATGGAGCGGGAAATATCAAGAATAACACAAAATATATAGACGGGAAAAATACATGTTAAACGAGTTTATAGCAAACAATGTCTCCCTATAATATTATAGACAAATAACTTAGTTTGAATAACCTTGTTGCTATTAGATTCAGAAAGGAGATTTCAAATAGTAAATATTTTTCTTAACGCTCTTCTTGGTATTTAAAACACCCTGTCCAGGTAAGCGTGAGATTTTGTGTTGACTGAAGTCTTAGGTTTTCTCAAATTTTTACATATCTATTTACGAGGTGAATGAGCTTTGTTGGTCAGAAAGGAACTTGTATTTCACACCAGTTTAATCTGAACGAAGTGGCGTCAAATGTAAGAAGACGGAAATTAAACGCGTTAGTTCACGATGAAGCAATGCGATAAGTATTTCAGCATTATAACCAAATACATAATAGATGTTAGGAGATACACAAACATACGCACTACAAATCATGTATATTAAGATTATTATGGAGTACTGAAGGGGTATCTGGATACTAAAACATGATAATCCGTAACCATCCGTGGTTGAGCCATTTTCACCATGGTTGAGCATTAGGAGCTACTTAATATGTCACAACTCATTATTTTCAATTATAGAAGTCAATTTTTTTGTAGGAAATGTTTAATACATTAAAATGTCTCAAGCATCATCATTTATCAAAATTCACTATATTTCTCAAAATTTCTATTAATTATTTTCCGGAAACATATCGCTTCTCTTAGTCACTTTTGAGAAAAATGTGCAATACTAGCACATTAAATATTAACTAGTGCTATTTCTGTGAGAAATTGTAAAGATAGTGTCTATTTCTATTTATTTCTTCAAGAGCCTTCTACAGAAGGGATGCGCTCAACAAATGAGAAATGTAAATTATTTTATTTCTTTTCCGACTTTAAAATTGAGTGGATTTACTCATTTAATATTTTTAGTTAAAAATAACATTTTTTACAAACTGACCTCATAAAAACACAGCAGGTATGGCATAAAAATCCCTAATAATTATGCATCGCTTAAAATTCAACCTGGTAAAGTCTTTCGAAGCGTTTTATTTTCATTGGAATCTCTTAAAGGAAAAGAACTTTGAAAGCATACCTTCCGGAAGCCACAAGGAAACCTTAAAGAAGAAGCCACGTCAGACTCAACGAGTTTTCGAGCGTCGTCAACGCCCACAGAATGTTAATGGAGTAAGAGCAAGATAGGGTTAAGCAGTTTCCGACTCGTCGTAAATGAATTGCCGAGAGAGACTGAATGGTGACTGTAATGAATTTCCATCACGCTGTCTACCACTAGAAGCCCCTCAGATATATGCACGAACAGATTTCTTGAAAAAGATGAAGAGAAAGAAGCGACCTCATCGTGAAATACTGCTACTAAATCCGTTAAAACAGATTACTTTGTAACCTTTCCTACTCCTGATTCCTTCGCTTATTGCAAGTGATGCCATGTTTCTAGGTAAATCTATTATTTTAATATCCTACATTTATATTTCTTCTAGTGTAATGCTTATCGGGGGAATTTTATAGCATTGCGCATCTAAAAATTCTACTAGAAACTCTTTCTGAGAATTTTTAATCCCTTAGAATTGACTCCACCTCCTTTGCGTAACTGTATAATTTAACGTTGCCACATTTGCTTGAATATATCACGGAAGCCAATGGCATTCACTCCTTTTTAAATTCAGCAAGATAAAATATTAGCCATAACTTATTTTTAGCCCATCTTAAAGCAAGGATCAGCTATGAAAGTTTGTGTCACCTTTATAATTCAAGATTTCATCTCAATTACTATACCATAATAACGATAATATAACAAAGCAACATTTTTATAGAAATATATTGTACTATGTAATGATTCAGAGGACATAAAGAAAAAGGTTTTAAGAGATTTTATTCACTGAAAAAGCCCAGACTGACGAAAAAAGCGAATTAAATTTCTGAGTTCTTTTTAGTTTCTCCTCCTAAAATCTATTGAAATCTTTTGGATATTGTATGGAATTAGGTGCAACTAGATCCAAGAGTAGGATAATATATGGGAGCATTTGAATCCGCACTTCTCAAGCTTCTGTAATAAATTGCATATTTTCTTTCCAAATAAGTCACCACAGCATGATACAACCGGTTAATGAATCCATCTTTCCCAAAACTCTACATCAGTAGACGCAAGGAATGTTTATGTCTAATTATGTTTCATTAAAAAGGAGATTATTTTAGTCTACTTGAAAATTTACAAATATAGTTTTTGCGATACAGAATAAGGAAAAGATACTTATCCACAAAAATCTCTTCGTCAATCTACTTCCCTACATTTGGTGAAACAAACTTAAGGTAAAACTTGGATGAAACGAATACAAGAATTACATTTTTTCTTGGATGATCTCCGGAGGGTATGAACCTCTGAAATGAAATTTTCGAAAGAGAAAAGAACGAAAAGGTGTTTGGGGTGCGACCGGATAGAGTGCCCCACCGTCGGCGCGTGAGCGATTCGCCCCAAACGTGGCTGCGTTAAAGGCGTGGCGATTCAGTAATTTTAAAGCCCTCCACTCCAACTTCTCGGTTCAGCACCTATCTTTCCCCATGGTCACATTTCCACGCGGCCGAATTCCCTCCGTTTCTCGTATCTCGCGTGACCCTTATCGCTCCGAAAGGCGTGCGGTAATTATCAGCCATAATGATCTCATGCGGACGGACTTCCCTTGGTTTACCGGCGCGGTTGATTGGTAAAGAAAGGGAATCGTTAATGAGATGGCTTTCAAAGTTGATGAGATATTTACCCTAGGTAGGTGGCCTTTCGAAATTAAATGCGTGCCTTCCCATTTTAATTCATGCTCGATTCATATCCGGACTGTTTGCGACGTCGTTGTGTGTATCGTGCCTCGCTCATAATTTATGGCACGCGATTGGAGAGAATTTCCTTGTGATCTTCAGCGACGCGAACCGGAAGAGATGGGAAGTGTAGTGGATTGTTGTAAACGCGGTAATCCTAACATTACCGTCTTCGGGTTGAAGTGCGTTAGCATCTACCGTTGGGGCTTATGGTGGTTTAGCTTCAATTTCGAATCATTAATAGATGTTTTCCTGCTACCCTATCACTTGAAATCCGAAGCTGTAAGGACAGAAGTCTAAATGTGGTTTCCAATTTTCTGTTCCTACGTATCTTCATGTTTATCAGATTCTCTAGCCGTTAAATAGTATTCAGATCTTAATTATTCATTCAGTATTTATTTTATCAGATTCTAAGTTTGGCACTAAATTGTTAATCAAGACCGTTGAATAAAAACTGAAGCAATCGACATCATATCACTATGAGATAGTGTATATTTAATAATAACGGCTGTAATATTTTATATAGATGTTGTGCTAACTATTTTTTTCCGATTGTGTAAAGACATTTTAGAGTCCACTATCATACACTTAATAAAAACTTAATAATACTGCATTGGTCGTGGACGAGTTCCTACATAAGCTTCAATAATGAGGTGCATACCAAATGATACATTTTGGCGGTATCTATGAATATATAAGTGACCGAAAAATGTTAACAGTATAAATCTGCACAAGAGATGGAATGAAGATAGAGAGAACGGAAGAAAGAAATTATGTTAGGGAATATTGTATTAGTATATTTAAAATCGTATCTAATACTACGTTTGAGGATATTTTCTCCTTATTCCAACTTCTAGCCTAATATTTTTTGCGTTCCGTTTTTCAGTGGACAAGTTATATAAAACTGCCAATTAATTTTCATCTTTAGAATTTATAATGTAACAATAGCACTGCGAATGTTTCATTCAAATAAGAACCTACAGAGAATAATTTCCTCGCATTTAGAAAGCAGTGATTGCGGTTATAACATTCCAACTCTGAATAAAGTGTCAAGAACATCCGGAGTGATTTGGTATACACTTAAAACTCAAACATTTTGCAGCGTGTTTTTTTCCTTGATGTATTTCTTTTTCGTACCCATTGCACTGACAAAATTCTGATCCAATTAAATCAGGGTTCCCTATGAAGAATCTCTTAACCTTTCGTCTCCTCCTTTTAAGTAGGAATCATTCGACCTTATTTTTCGATCCAATTAAAGGAAGGCAAGAGTGTGGAAAAACGTGAAGGTTTTGGGACCAAAATTTTCTGAATAGACCTTTTTCACTCAATGACGATTACAGTGTTATTTGAAATTTGTCATCCTTTAGCAAGAGCTGTTTCCAATAGCAAGGGAAACGTTTCCGTTGGAGCTGAGTTTATCCCAGATGAATATAAATCAGAGACTCTAGAACCTTATTGAAGCCCGAATCTCTCTTCAAGTATCAATTATCCCATCCTGATAATTATATCATGAAGAGTCTTTTAATTTCATTATGAATTTAGAAAATGATAAACTAAAGTTCTTAGCAAAGAAATTGAAAGAATGCACCTCTCCTCTTTGCAATATCTATTTGGGTAAAATGTGGATTAAATATAAAATATATAATTCAAATTGAGCAGTTTTACATTATCCCTTTTATGCAATGGCAGCGTTAAACTACAATTGAAATGTAATGCTACATATATTAATTTTGAGATATATAGAAGGAACTTAAATTCAAATTGAAACAAAGATCAGTTTTATCACATCTACCTTAATTGAATTTGGTCAAATTATAAACATAAAAAAATTATAATCTCTAGGCAGCCATTTTATTGTATGTAATATAATATACATTTCGGCCCTGATTCCATTCTGAACCTTTATATTTAGTTTCTACATAATGAACATTTTGACATTTTTTGGAAGTGAGAAGCAAGAATTTTCCTTCGAATTCTCTTATTTAAGGTATCATATTAAATACATTGAATTCAATTGGAAATGGATTGCAGAAAGATTTTAAATGCACTGTAAAATATTGCGCATAACTATGTGAAGATTACTAAATTTTAGTTGTATTTTTAGTACTTCGGTTGGTGCAACGCTGACGTAAAGTCATATTTTAGCGTTGTGGCTACATTTCCGAGAAAATTCAAGCAAAATCGTGCAAAAGAAACCATCGTGATATAGTTCGCTACGTAACGCAGAAAAATATTCACCACTGCAACGGGGAAACTGTAACCTCCATGGAAATTTGCATGACCGGACGGGATGGTGTGGTAACGTGTGAACCTACTGTGAGCTTAAATATTCAAGAAGTTGCAGGTGGGTGTATGCTTACGTTAGTGAAATATCTACCTCGAAACTTGGATACGCTACAACCAAAATTTATGAGTATAGCCTAAGTTTAAATCATTGTTTTAATTTTAAACCTGCAGCAACGCTATCTACGACATCAAATTCGTGATTAAGTATGATTTAACGAATTCAATTACCTTTTTCTTTATTAGAATCAGTTATGCTTTCAACTGATTAAAATCGTTGCCATTTCAAACATCAGAATTTCACAAAGCTTTCATATCTAGAAGGATTAAGTCGAATATTGGTAGCGGATGATTTCCGAAATTGCTGCAGCAACGTTGCATGACAACTACAAATGCAATGTAATGCAGTTGTAGATTATGCGAGTCATTTCGGTGAATCCTCTCATTGAACGGTGGATTGCAAATGGCATTACTCTTGTCATACTAAAATATTGCATCTCCGATATGTATTGAGGGATTATTAATTCCCAACAGCCAAAAATTAAATTTGAGGCCGTCAGAGAGTTTTTAATTAATTTATTTCCATTTTAATACACTCGGGGAATTTTATAGTGTGAAGGGATATTAATATAATTAATGTGCTATTGAAACGAACCAAAATTATCTCCATTGATGCCCAGATAAATTGAATTAACAGTGGATCAATCGATCTGATGAATATGACCCATGAAATCCACGGTCCGCTGCACGCATTCGGCTAAAACAAATTCTACTCTTGTTATTCTCTTGCAATGTAATCAGATCAAAAGATATGCAAACTCGGCCTTGCAAATATATTGCAGGCATTTTACGAGAGGCAAATTCCGACAGAAATAAATGCTTTCGATGTCTGAGCGACAGGGCGAACTAAATTATCAACCTCGCTATACTGTCTAGCAATGCGTAAATATTCTCCAAGCATTCAAATGAACGCAATTACACGAGCGGGATCCAATTACGCGGAACGCTCCGTATAAAAATTGGATTGCGTGGGGGAAATGAGGCGTAATAGCAATGCAGATTTGTTTTTGATTTAACGGCGAGTTTTTCCCCCGGGAAGGCAATTTTCGGAATTCCCGATGTACCGTTTTTACATTTAAACTATTAATTTTAATGAATGCATGATGTTCGGCCGCGGTGCAAGGATGCATAATTTGGGCGTAAAATGTGCTGCGGTGAGAAATAAAACGGGATATTTCAAAACGTGCATTTGCAAGACGAAACCAATCGAAAATGTTTGAACCTTTTATTCCTGTAATTTCTGTAATGATGCATTAGTGATATTCGGTAAAAGCCCGTGCAAATAAATATTCCTAGATTATGAGGTGATTTGAGTGCTTCCCATTCTTTGGCACTGTAGAACAAATAAAAAGTTCCCGAATTTGTTAATTTTCCTTGAAGCGGAGTATACTATTGTGTAGATTATTTTCGGAAGTATAGCTAACATGTAAAATGTTAAAATTTTTTTATTGCAAGTTTCAGTATGCATACACATTTATTTGTAATATATTCTTTTGAGATTAAAGCATTAAGGAGTTCCATACCAACTTAAATCATGGACACAGTGTATTTAATATACCTGGGTACGAGGATATCTTATCACCGTTCGAATGGAAAAATTGAAAGCAAAGTTGCAAAGCAGTTGCATTTTTTATCAATTACGACTTATGACATGCATGCAAAGATCAAGTAAAATACAGGAGCTTAGTCTTCGCATGCATATCATAAGTCGTAACTGATAAAAAATGCAACTGTTTTGCGTCAAATTGATAAACGGAATTTAAAAACTAAAACTCGACGCATGGGATGAAAATAAACTATATTCTGGAAATATTTTCTAGACTTACGGTGCAATAGAGTTCGTTCCAATTTTTGTTTTTACTATTCTATAAAACATAAACGAATTTTCTCTTTGATTTCCTAACTGATAACAGTATAGAACCGATTTGAAATATTTCAGTAGGTGATTTTAGAATACATCATATATAACATGTCCTAAATATTTCAAATATATTCTGGTGTCAACCTGATGCACATTAACCTACGTTTCTCGTAAATTTTCTCTATTCCCATATCTGTGCTTCCTGAATATACTCGCCGGGAAGAAGTGGCAACGGTGTAAAATCGCACCACCGGCATAGCTATCTAAGCGTCACGCGATATGACCTGCCAAGTCTCTGACCTCATGCTTCGCCTAGTAAATACCCTTCCTCTCCCACCACTTTGACTCATCATCGCTTTCTGGCCCTAATCTCGGGCAACATGTTTCACTCTTAAGAGAATTTTCGCCTTTTTAAAACTCAGTAGGTCGTGAACACCTGACTGCGACAGACACGGAATATTATAGGATGGCCGACAGTTAATTTTCCGCTTATTTCGATATTCATGACCTCATGGCTCTTTGCATAATGCCAGGCAAACTAAAAAATCCCAAATTAAATAACAACCATGATAAATGTATCAATCTAATGACATACTACTGCACGTACAAAGACAAGTCATTGTTGCAAGTGGTTACAATTATACTGATATTACAAATCAAAATTATATTGAATATCAATCACAATACAACAAATTTCATTAAAACTTCCATGCATTATAGTAGCATTAACATTACATTATTATTAGAATTATGGTACAATTTGATTACATATTGATCGTTGCAGTATATCCGATAGATTGTAACATGTCATAGAATAACCTCTAATATACTAATTGTAGGTTGTTATATAAACATAGTTACGTATTTGCACATTATATAAACATCTTACTTCCTTGCTTAGCCATAATACTAATACATGATCACCTTTCCTTGGAAACATCTCTAGCCTCACCGTCATTCATACAAATTTTCATATATTCCCTTCATTCTCCATGCTCATCTCTTTTATTCTTCTGCCTATCATTGACAAAATCGAACATGATATAACAATTAACAATTTAAATATTATTAATAAATAACAATTTAAAAATTTTATTAAATGCCACAGTCGTCGTTCTGATTTAATCCATCATTTTAATTCATCCAATCTAAAATACCCCTTTAAGAGTGGTTGCAATATCAGTTTCTTGCAATTATTTACCACAGATATTCATAAAAAGGTATTTGAATTACTGTCGTCAATAAAATCGTTTCCTTAGAAGTTTTTAGAATTTTTGAAAACCCATACACGCCTTTGACTTAAAAGCGCCTGCACCTTTTCTTTAAGGGAATTTACAAATCCTGCGCTAAAATGATAAAGTAAAATAATGAATTTAATTAAATATAAAATTTGCAATGCCATGGGGTCAGGAGTCAAACTAATCCGAACGACAACCGCTTATTATTTCGTTGCAAATACATTTGACTGATGGAAAATTATTCAAAAGTCATTTGCGTGACAACAATTACTCATAACACACCCCAGATTAATAAATAAGGAATGATTGATAGATTTATGTTTAGATATGAGGCCGATTGAGGAAATTTCAATCGTCATAATTACGTCGGCTGAGATTAGTGCAACGCGAGTTGTAAATAAAGAAAGACTACGGTCGAATACTGTCTGTATTTCAGTCAATGCTAATAATATATGCTCGAATTAAAGTAATGATACTTCTGATACGTTAAATGTTCTCAATTTAAACGGGTCATTTTACTCTTAGTTGCAGATATGAGTTATGGAACTATACTTTGAATTCAAACGGGTCTCATTACACGGAGTCACTGCCGAAGGCTGAAGAGGCGAAATAGAATGGTAGCGTTGATTATTCTCTATCCGAGAGGAGAAAGAAAGACCTCGAGTCATGGGAAGATATCTTTTCGTAATAGACGTTCTAAAGAAAACAAGGAAGTTGGACTTGTTTGGATGGTTGCCTTCTTTTAAAAGTCGAAAATCTGAGTCATTTTAATTTCCTCCTCTCAATCGTGGCAGATGAGTTGACTTTGCGAAAGGGGAGGCTGGAAGAGGTTCATTTAAATCCAGCTCTTCGTTGTTTTCTCCTGCAGCGATCATGGGAAAAACCGCGCTTCGTCACTGTGCTAATATCTCCACTACGAAACCATACAGTTTAAAAGAACATACGGAAATGATATTTCGAATTCAAGCTATGGGGTTAAAGGGAGCAACGGAAAGCTGTATGAGAAAATAAAAATTGACGTGTTCAAGGCTAGAGTTATGTACACTCCTGGCCAAAATTAACGCAGCACCTCCCTAGCGATCCTTACGGCCGGTGCTGCGTTAATTTTGGCCAGGTCTGTACATCTGGGTATTACTGCATAGCGTGTTCCATGAAAATATTTGTCTGTGTAGGGATAGTCACATGTTAAGAGATATTGTTTATTGAGATTGTTTGATTCTTATTTTATTAAGAAAACATAAGGCAACAAGTAAAATCAAACACGAAAATTTCGGAAATATTTAATTAGCACCATTGCTATTAACGAATTATTATGGCTAGCACTATATGAAGAAACAAACTTTAACCATCCGAATCGTTCATAGTCTTACAAATTTAAGGGGGCAATACTTAGAGAAGAGTAAAGCTCAATTTCAATTTGTGGTGGTCATTTAAAATTAGGTGATATATTACTCTATTGAGCTTTCACTTCGTGGTATTTATGATAGTATGAAAATGCATTTACTAGAGATCCTCACATTTATTAACAGGCACCTGCAATATAATTTGCTTTGGAATAGAGCTATTTTCTATCTATATTTGCTTATTTACTATATATTTCTAAATTTCACGTAGTTAAAAAACACGATGGTTTGAAATCATCTCAGGATGGAAGAAGTTGAACGGAATGTTTGTTATATTCTATTATGCAATAAATCTTTGATACATACTGTCCGTTGGTCATATATTTGATTTGATTTTACCGGCCGTGGTGGCGGAGTGGTTAGCGTGCTAGCGCGTTAACGCTCCAACCTCACGGTCCCGGGTTCGAATCCCGGCTAATCGGATTTTTCCGGTTAGGGAATGGTTGTCTGTGTGTGTTTATAAATAAAGGAAAATGCAAAAAAAATGATAAAATATAAAGGGGGTTAATTGGTAGAGTAGCCTTCAAAGGCTAAAATTCGCCCACGGAAAAAAAAAAAAAGACGGCATTATTATTATTATTATTATTATTATATTTAGTTTATCTGGAAAATCGTACGCTGTTTTCAAGTAATTACTGATTTTCATCCGTGGGAATTCAAATGTATACTTCCAAATTTAAGTAATAATAATAAAAGTGACCAAATAATGTATCACTTATTGAGATGGAAATATTGAATATCAAAGAAAGGAGAATGACAAGAAATTAAAATAGTTACCAGGAGAGCCCAACCCCAAGGAAATGAATATAAGAAATAACACATTTATCTTCAGTATGACAAGCAGTTAGAAACAAGTGAATTGGAAAGGTTGGCTTACTCTCATCGGTAAGCAGGTGACAAGATGATATAAACAGCGAAATGTTAGGATTAAGTATGTCGGTGGGGTAAATGAATTGCAGGGGATAATACAAAAGAAGACCAAAACCATGTGAGTAACAGGTGCTGATTAGGCTATTGATGATCACATGGGGAATGAGAAAGAATTAGGAGACTAAGGGGCAGCAGGTGGTCCAGATAACGAATGATGCCAAAAGGATCAAGAGACTAGAGAAGATCTGGAAATGTGTCGGAGGAAATGGACGGGCGAAAAGACTCTTAAAAGCATGGTGCATCTTCCGCATATAAAAGCCATTAACTGATTTGCAATCTTTCTGGTACCCTTTTGTTGATAAATTTAACAATATTTGTAACTCAATCATTGGGCTTAGAGAGGGAATCCGAACTTTCTGGGCAAAATTAACTTTCGAAACGTATCTTTCAGAGGTAATTTTCACATTACTTTCTTCATTTTCGTTGCATAAGCTTTCATATCCAAATTTTGGGCGTAATCATTGGGCTTTAAAAATAATTATTGTTACAAGATATTCGATTGGCTGTATTGGGGACTAAGTTTCAGTTTTCTTATGAACAAAAGTTGCGGTGTTTATTGTATTAATATATCAATGTATACTTTTATATGAAAATTCGACTGAGATGGAATTCGGACTTCCTGCTTTGGAAAGTAAATATAAATGAATTTGAAGAAAACTGGATGATGATGAGGCAATATTAAGCAATGTAAAAGTCAATATTATTCGTATTACAGATTTGTGTCACAGTAGCAGCTAACGATGGAGGGAGTTAGGGTTCAGACTGAACCGGACTATACAAACGATCAACTTAATTTATTAGAGGTTTAAAAATCTTCAAAGCCCATCTTTGTTGGCGTTTCTCGAATTATTTTCCGGTAGTCGGAGAAAGCTAGAAAGGATTGCCGCACTTCTAGACAGGTATTTTAAGTAAAATTTTACGACCCCTGATGATAGCATTGCCTTCGAAAAGCGCTTCGGGTATCTAAAAAAAGCGGCATTCTTTTGTTTTCTCCGACTACCGGTGTATAGAAGAGGAACGCCGACAAAGACGGCTTTTGGAGATTTTAATTTATAGTTCTAAACAGCGGAGTTTCAAATTTTCTTTATTTACAGCCTAATTAATCATGTTTATGGAATTAACTAAGATGAAATATTTCCACCACTATATCAGTTTCACCAAGTGACAGCTTCTTCAATTAGTTCTATTAAGATATTTAGTTATAGAGATAATTAATCACGATAATTTCATTATTACGTAAATAAATAATCATGAATAAACCGCGTAATGATATCGAGTTCATTCTTGCAAAACTACCCTCAGGAAGCGATGATTCACGGAGATCGGTACTATGGGCCAAGAGCGGACATGTGCTGCGAAACTGAAGCGATGAGACGAAATACAAGGCTTTTTTCCGGGATGCTGAAAAGGCGAAGCGCGAGCGGTAGGCGCCGGAGAATGGGCGTCGGAGCAAAAGTACGGCGAAAATCCGAGCGCACACACGCACCCACTCGGCCAGCGAACAATGGAACACCCGCGAGAGACAGAGATTTTGATACGCGTCGAGTTGACTGACAATCGCACCGAAAGCAATCAATAGGAGCGGAATCCGCACGGTGAGGCGTGGCACTCGAAAATCCTCGGTTATCGCCCCTGAAAAACGCGGGTGTCAGAGGGACGCGATTCAATGGATGCGGAAGAAAATACGTAATGGAAGGGACGGACATTTTTGAGAAAAAGGTGGATGAAAGGTACATTCTGGTTTCTACGCACTGTGTAAATCCCGTCGGAGAAAAGCGAAATCGTATGTAATTGCGCTGTCGTTCTGTTGCGTCAAAGTCGAGATTAAAACACTTCCTCGCCGACCGATGCTGGAACCCGGATTTCACGGGCCGTGAATAAATAGCGTTCGGAAAGCGTGGTTCTCTCATCTCACACGCCGTACTCTGTTCACGTGTCCCTTGATAGTGCTATTAAACCCCCTGATAATGGTAAGGTATATGAGTGGTCGGACGGCTGTGCCAAAATCGCTTCTTTTGACTACCGATATTACGCAACTGAATTCTGATTGTATAGGGAAAGGTTTTTAATGATCCATTTGCTGATTAATGGAATGTAGATTACAAGGATATTTCTTTTACTATATGAGCTACTCTTGTAGTATCAGTGGTAGTCGACTAAGAATCACAAATATTCATATGCGAACATGAAATACATTTAATATCTGAAAATAATAACTGATGTTACCATATTCTTACGTCTGTAACGATGAGATTATGTATTGCTTTCAGAAGAAAATCCTCCATCCGAAGAAATATTAATTACTAATTTTAGTCAATAATCATTATGTCCTTAATAAAATTTTAAATATAGAGTGGAAGAGACATTCAATTACATACATGGAATGCTTGGTATTCTCGCGTAATTAGAAAAGATTATGCTTTTTCAGGCCAAATTTGTTTGCTACCTAATATTTGACCATTACATTTGCATAATACGAGGGGATTGTTCTAAATGTATCTTTAACTTCCTCTTTTCAGCACTAAGTATAGTTCTCGGAATGGAAAACCTTTTATACTTTTTTTCATTTCGACTCTCTTGTAGTTCATGTGTTTAGACAAAATAACATCAATAGGTAATGAATTTCTGGAATCCTATCGCAACTGTTTCATTTTAATTGAGTTTTCTCGTGTATTTACTTCTCAGCAGTTCTTCCTGTCTTCCCAAATTCAGCAGTGTTTGTTTATGTAAATTTTTTCGATGATGCTCCAAGAGAATGAATCATTTTTTATTCCATTTCATCCAACATATTCGAAATAACATGTTTTCCTACGTCGGAAATCGACTAAACCGAACGGCCGAGTTACTAAACTTTGTTGCGTGAGATTCAGTCCCCGCAAAACAATCCTTTTAATGGTAAAAGAAAGATTAGGGAAGGTCTTTGACCGGAAACGAAACGTTTCATTTTGACCTCTATGTGTAAAGAATTAAAAGAAAATGAAAATGTATGAAAGGCGAATAAATTCGTAAGCTTGGCAGGAATGGTATTTTTCTAGTGGACCGCCTTTACCATGTTCACAGCAAAGCCTAAAAGAGTGAGTAAAATGAAAACAGAGCCCGATAAGAAAATATCTCGGTTTGCAGCTGTTTCTGAGAGAAATATTATCCACGACCGATTACCGTGAACTCGCGTGCAATCTTTATTGATAAAATTTAAGAAAAACAAACTACCTCTAAACGCGAGTGCCAGAAATAGTTGCGGAAAAGGGAACATTCCGAATAATTTTCCTAGCGACTCAATCCATCATTTGATTATTTAAATTGAACGGATCAAAGTTCAAAAACTCGGTAAATTATGATGGATAGACATTATTAGCTAAATATGCACTTCGCAACTCTTTACCTCTGAAATTAATTTTTCTTCATAGTAGTTCGATAAACTATTGCCAGTTGCAGCGCAAACGAAATTATAAGTTACATATATAAATAGCATGAAGAATAAGTTACATATAATATAATTGTTATTAACCTTCCAGAAGAATCTTGTAATTAAAATTTTGAGAATGAGATCGTTTTTATTTTGACAAAGACCTAAATACCCGAAATATATATGACCAGGTAAATTGAGGCAGAGTTTTCTCTACGATTTGAGTTAAAACCGGTTGCGCTTAGTGGAAAAGCAACTTTATTTTTACATGTCCAATTATATGATACATTCCTCACTAACTCCTTGAATTTAAAGCTGTGGTCACTCATCCACCTACCCTCACTTGATCAGATATGAAGTGTGCCATGGCCAAGTAAAGGAATGAAGAGTTTTTGGATGGCATTAGAAAAAGCTCAGACTGCGTTTTACTCACAGAATAGGATTGTAGTATATTTGGGGTAAAACTGAGAGGGGCATCATGTACTATCATACAATGGCAACACAAACATATTTCGAAACCTAACGAAAGGGAAAGCTTATAGAACCCCATGATCCTAATTATGGTGTAAGATCCTTCACCCGTTCTTTGATTTAATCATTAAGGACAATTTTTGCATGCCTAAGAGTTATGTCGAATGAAAGAGAGAGAGTTAATTTTAGATAATAAAGGTAGAATATTTTCTCAGTAGCTTATTCCTAATTGGGTCACATAAAATCTAGGATTTCTTTTTTAGGATTTAGTATCTTTATAATACTTCCTTTTAAATGTTATTCGTTATTCATTTCTACCACCCTGGATATGATAAAAATATTTTTATTTACAACATTCCCTTTGCTTTTTACTCTCATGATATAATTTATTAATTAATTACTGCATAATGTGTGTAAATTGGATAGAGGAAGGTATAACCAAATGATGCCAAAGAGAATTTATCGCACAAGAAATGGCAAAGAATCCCCTTTTCACTAAAACATTACAGTACGCCAACAGGCATGGATATGTAAAAATAGGAGACCTTTAAGTATTAAACAATTTAAAGTTCACTCCCGAGGCAAATTCTCTTTGCCGGACCTTCCACACATTCTAGCGAATTGCCTCATCCTCGTCCATAGCCTACCTCACCGCAGAATTAAATAGGCAGTTGCATTGTATTCTTCCGTACCCATAAATCCGTCAGTCGCACCTCTACACCCTTTCACTTTTCCAAATCATTGCATTAAAGCGAGAATCAGCTTCGTTGGGGAATACACGGAGCCACTGAAGAATCATATGGAACCGCGATACATCCAAGACCATTTTGATGTTCCCTTTTTGACCTAGCTAACTTTTCCCATATTCGGAGTTTAACGCAATGACTTGCAACCTTTTACGTAATGCCATGGTGTTCAATGAAGAAAAATAATGTGTTTCTACTCGAGGAATAATGTTTTACATAAACCCCTTGCTGATTGTCCCGTTTCTTAAAATTGCTCAAAACAGATGCCGGAATTATCATATATGGACACCGCATTTCAACCACCAGAACATATATTTTTTGGCGATATTGACATAGTTATATTTAAGAATTATTTCCGCCGCATAATTAACCATTTGAAAATCTGGGACTGGGATATTTTAAAAATAACTGTCATGCTGTAAAAAATCATTCATTTCATATCATATTGGCAAACTAATTAACACCTTCGAGTGGAGATTTTTTAGCTTCTAAATATGGGAATGAATGCTAATTAAGATTTTTAATTTCCTATCTTCAAACGGATTTACGAATCACGTAGAGGAAGATGTGAGTTCAAATCGAAAATATTAAGTTTAGTAGAAATTATTGCTAATTGTCTTTGAAAAAGAAGAATTCCGGGTGAAAACTTCGATACTTCTCAGAGATGTCTGCACGATCCATGAGATATTCGGTCGACATTTGAAAATAAATTCCAATGACGCCGTAAAAACTGAGATCCTAACCTCCTCAAATACGAGGAGGGTAGAGAAATCTTACGCCAAGGATCTACTGAGCAAATTTCTTGCGGGTTATCATCGGTCCTTCTACAAATTTTCTGAAGAAAACCTTCACCTTTTCTGTCGAACAGTCAAATGAATGTGGATCCATTGCAGTATTATGTTTGTGGTTCTTGGACGACTAAGGTCATTTAGCAGATATGAATCCATTTAAATTTCATCCCAAACATTGCTTTCCCAACATTATTGCAGTCGCACAGTATTATGGTAGGTAGCCGAGGAAACCGCTGCGTCGAAGTTGAGGTTGAGTAAGTGAAGTCACAGCCAAGGGCAAAGTGGCATGCGAAATTAAGTAGTGGAATTATGATTTTCCGGATATCCCTGGAGCTAAGAACATCAGCTTGATAATTCATTGCATGAGTTTTAAAAGTGGTATTTATTTTATTTTTTTTTGAGAACATAGCTTACAATTTCTCTCAAATATCGTTACTAAATATTAAACAAATAAACTTCAAAATATAGTTTCCTCTTATTAAAATCAAAATATTTATTCATTATATTTCGAAACTCAACTCTAAAATATTTTCCTTATTAAAAGTTTTGTCTTACTATTTTTTATGAAATTTTAAGTGTAAATAATTAATTTCACTCTCATTTCCTCGTTTTTTATGAAAATACGAAATTCTAAGAGGACATTAAAGTTATTCTTAATTTTATTTCATATCTAAGTAATGAGAGTCTTTTCCTCTAAGAAATGCAAATGCTACTTTTTTATGCTAAGTTAAAAACCTTTTAATAAATCACAGCGCAAAATCCACTAAGATGTTCCTTTTTAAACCTTAGAATTGCTTTTACAGTGGCTCAATAAATTTTAATTAGAGTGAATAGGATACCCTCTTCTTAACTTAGGTTACGGAGGACTTTCACCACATGAATTTATAATATGGTATGCTAATAGAAAAGCTACATAATAAACGAAACATATGTAAGAGTAATCAGTGAAGCCGCTAGGAAATTCTAGAGTAAATAAATACTCAAGAGAACTTGTACGCGTTTAATTTTCGAATTTGTTATTTAACTCACAGAGGTTTAAAGCGAGCCATAAGAAAATGTCGAGCCTTCTCATTGCTTTTATCTATACCAAGGAAGGTCCATCTACGGTGCAATGCATGATTAAAAATAGCGCATTTTTTATGAGTGAATTGAGAGACGAATTTCTTTAACTAAATGCACATCAACTCAGTGCTGATCCAATTACTTATCCATTTAAAATTACCCACCGATGTAATATTGAGAGCCCAATTGTAATAGTGTTTCGATAAAAATTAATAACTACACAATCTTATTATAAGGTGCAGTAGTTTCTATGACACACTTCAAATAAAAAAGAGATAAATGGCATATGATCTATAGAAGGTAGGCAACTAGGAATTCATCTCATGAACTCCTAGTTGCAGAACGGCAAATTAACGATACTGCCCCTTTTAACTTGCTGAATTAAATAAAATGGTTTGCGTACTTCTGCACAAAACATATATTTATATTAGTGCTTAGAAGAGGTACTAAAAGTACTGTCACGAAGGTTGAAATACTTTATTTTACTACAGTACCGTCATATAAGTCCATAAATCTGGTTGAAGTACGAGTTTTCCGTGATTGAAAACAACTCTTCCTAATTACCTCTATCTTTTGCGGCAGTAGAACCATCAAAATAAAATTGCTTTCCCCTTCATCTGCAGTAAAATTTACGACCATATACTCTCCTTTATTATTGCACGTCTCTCTTCTTCCAACCCATTGTCTACCATATTCTATAACTCCCTTTACAATATAATTTTCCATTCCTTTTACCGTCTTCCCAGCCTAAACACACCCCTCATTTCTCCATCCCTCCCCGCATTAAATCCCTGACTCCCCACGATCACAAAGTTATTCTCCGCCTTGCCAACTCCTAAAAAATGCATGGTTCTCGATCAGCATATGTGACCCAAGAAGTTCAGATGGCGATTAAGGCTTTTCGTTAAGGGTTACCGGAAAGGGAGTGTTGAATGAACGGGCTGGAAAGGGGAGGGAAGATGTCGAGGGAAGAAGGGTTCTTTTATGATATCGTATATCACATCAGGTCAGGGTAATATTTTCGCTTTTATTGCGAAACCTTTTACTGGTTTCGAGTTTGTTATTGCTTCGCATAAGAGAGCGAGAAGGAAAGACGAAGTTAACGTCTCTTTTTAATGTTCTCGATGCCGAGGACATGCACTCACGATCATATAAACGCTCTTTTTTATAATCCGATACGTGGGCATACTTGTATTTTTCCGCATTAGTACTCTCCTATCGCGAGTCGTATTCCGAGTTATTTACATAAGCGAGGACGTGGTTTCACCGAGGAAAAATAAACAAGCGTGAGGATTGATACTAGTGGAAACCGTCATAATTGTGATGACGCAGAACTCTGCGTTATGGAACGCTAAAATTTAGGCGAAGTACCTGTGATTCGTGAGGAACGGTTGATGTTTTGGGGTCCTTAAATAACTAACGGTCTCACGTTTGCTTTTATTATGACGCGTCATTTATGAATCTGTGAGGGAAGTGGCTTCAGATATGGATTGAAATATAACTTTCGCGGGAGTTTCCCCTCTTTACGAGTTTGGGAATTACGGCCTTTAGAATGAGTGAGAGGGTGTCTTCTTTATTCACTTACGCTAGAAAAGATGGATCTTTTTAAAAATGATTAATGATGCTTCGACCAGTAATGCATGTACTTGTGTCATTTGATTTTTACGGGTTCGAAGTAATGCACAAAATTTAATGAGACTCGTTCTAGTATCCCTCCCTTGTTTTGATATAAATAGATACTTTCCGTCAAGTATATGTATAACCATAAACCATACTTTAATAACCAAAGCATCAGAGCTAGAATTACTTCACGTTATTCTTTTATTAGTTAAGTAATCTCGGGTGGGCATGTACTCCGTTCCTCTCTTATCCATGTTTTACTGAATAACTATTACTATTATCTTCTTCCGAAGTAAAAGTTTTTACAGCTATAACGCTACGTTAGGAGAACTTTTAGAATATACTACCAGAGAGAACGAATGCTTTAACAACATTTACGTGCACCTAAGTAATAATATATGTATAGCACTGCAGTATATTTGTAAAAATACGGAGAAGAGCCGTGCATAGGATTTTTTGCAATAAACGTATAAAACTCGTTTAATACACACATTATACTTCATGCTTCTTTTTTTGGCACAGGCTTAACATAGAAGCTTGGTATCAAAAGCATCTCCAGTAAAATATAATGTATTTATTCGCACGAAAAATATGATGTAACCATAAAATAACCTTATTCTCACCTAGTTCATTTCGTTGTATTTCTATGGCAATTGTTCACATTTTCAACAGAAATGGAAACTAAGTGATAAAACTCAAACGTTTTCCGAGGGATATAAAAAGTCGTGGGCCACTTCCTTCACCAGTAACAGTCTGACAGATAAATTGCTGAGGATGCTATAAATATGTGATTAGACTCAGAAAAATCACGGTTTCTTCTGATCATTAATTTTTACACATTTGTTAGATTTAAAACATGAAATTAATGCTACGTAAGGAATAGATCATCAACGAGAGGTCATTAGTTTACATTCCCTTTCTATAATGATATTTAGCTTTGGACAAGGGTTAATGCGGTATTTGATTATGCCAATTATAAATCAAATAACACGTGGAGAAAGGTCCTATCAGGGCGCTATGACCGATTCAAATTGAAACAATCGCTTTCAGATTTTGAGGAGAGTCATTCTGGTTAATAACTATTAAAATTCATAGATATGGAACCCAATTTTATCGCAGCAATAGTTAAGCGATGGGAATGAATATTTGGCAATTCCTATCTGAATTGGCTAAAAGTGAAGTCTTTATAACCTTTATTTTCTAAAAAAATACGCAGTGCTCGTGATTCTAATGATCCTTGATGTAAATGTGGAAGTATATTCAGCTCCTCTCATGTAAAATCATTGATTGATGTCAAACAGTAACAATTCCTAACAAATTTAGCAAACGATGTAGGGCATGGGCACGCGGGGAATAGAAATTACCTTTACCTAAAATTACCTAAACCCTATAACAAGCAAGAGTTTCTCATCAGCCGATGAAACGCCCATTTTCAGTTTGATGAATAATCATGAGCTCCATCTACATATTTTTAAAATATCAAAATTGTTGAATATTTTTGCTAGTTAATGTTTATGGTATCTCGGGTTTTATCAGGAGAGTATTTGAACTTAGGCATGCGATTCTGATTCTGTCTTCATAAAAGGCATAAATTAGAATCTGATAAACTAAAGACAGCAGATCTACTTGTTAATTAAAATTCATGCAAAATAGCCAAAATTTCAAAGTAAAGGATGTGGAAAAATAATAATTTCATTATTTTGGAAAATACTAATTGATATTTTTACCATAACCGTAGATTATCTTTACGTTCTATAACAATTTTATGATCTTATTTCTTGGTTAATTTTCTAAAAGCTTCAATTAAAGAATGTAACATAGAGAGATTCCTTTTCTCTACTAAGTATGATATCTCTTATTATAAACCAAGAGCTTACAAATAGAAAAATCATCGTTGCATATTGAACAATTTATATAGGGATCATAGGCGTGTATCTTCCATAATTAATTTCTCGCGAAAATCGTTTTTCAGATTAAAATTAATGTGACGGATTATTTGAATTTTTATGTAGAAATTCCACCATATGAAGTAGAATTATACACTTATATTTTTTATTGATGATAAATAAAATTCTGATTCATTTCTTACATAAACTCATTTTTTATTCTAGATTGACTTCAGCACCTGTCAAATATATGAATTAGATCTCACGATTTAAAATGGTAATATATTCCCTTTGACGTATTGGCCGAATCATAACATGCATTTCTTAATTTCTTCCTCTTTCTTGGAAAATAATTATTCCTTATTTTCGTTATGTAAAAATTTCTCGAGCATACTAATCTTATCCACACACTCCGCGTTAAATTGAATCTGAAGCTTTTTATCAGGTGCCTCAGGCCTGGCAATTTTCTTTTTCTTCCATGCAAAACCATAAAGAATGCTTCGATGGAACTCATTTTTACACACATTTCCATAACTTTTCGATTTTGGCCGGCAGCCATCTGGGAAAATTATGGGCACTGCAGATTGAGCGTTTTATTACCCCAGTAAATTGGAATTTATAAATATCTAAATCCAAAAAGGTGAAATAACCATTGGGACGGTACACTTTTGGCCTCATTGGAGATCACAAGGAAGACGAGAAAACATTTGGTGAATGGGAAAATGTGCGCAAGGTCCTTCCCGGAAAGGAGTAGAGAGTGAAAGTTTTAGAAAATATTACGGTTAAAGTAGGTTGATGCAAAAGGATATGAAAAGTAAAGTGAGTTATTCTCCCATAAGAGGTATATAGGGAATAGGAATATATATGTGATGGGGTGAAAAAGGACAATATGGGAAATAAAGTACCTGTGGGTCGAGGAAAGCTTACAGATGTAAGGGAAATTTGATTGAAATAGTAAATGTATGTTACCAAATAATCTCAGCAGCTCTTCTAAGGTACAATAACAAACTAAAAACGATTTAAATGTAGTTACTTAGAGGTATTTTGGACTAAAATGGAGAAAAATATGGGAAAATAAGCAGAAAAATATAGTTTTATAGAAATTAAAGAAATAGATGTTTCATTTGTGTTTTACGAAAAACCTACGAATATTCTACAATATTTTTTGGGAACCGGATTCTCCTCTAACTTGATATGGTCATTTTCCATCATTTATAGCAGAAGCAAGAAAGTAGAAGAAAGAAAGTTCCCTCCACAGAGAAAATATTTTCATGCGTAAAATCTACTACATGCTTAAATCCTGTTCCTGGATGGAAATACGCTGAAGTAACTTATTTATCTTTTGAAACGTAAAATATTTTCATTGAATTTATATTCCTATACTCTATGCAGGGATTAAACAATTGAAATGATACGGAAAATGGATTGATAATTGTGCCTTTTGAATCCAATTCATAATTTTTAATGCAAAAACTTACACCAGGGAAATGAATGCAGTCCTAGTCCTAATTAATATCTTAAATTACTTAATCACATATTATAGTAGATAGAAATCAGTAGACACAGGTATTCTTCACAAACAAATATCACACGTACCATAAGTGTATTAAAGTCTTACTGTAGAGGTATATTAAGCGATGCATCTTATTTTTGATAAATTTCAGTTTCAAAGCCGGCAATCATGTAAATGAACTGTTTACAAGATTATATTAGCTCAAATTTAGCTCTCTTTAGCATCAAGCGCTCTCCAATAATCCATCGAAAGTTTTCAAGATAATCAATTCCTCAGAAATCACGTAAACGTCATATCCTTCTCAATGACCCGTCGATGGTACTAAGACGCCCTTCTATCTTATTCTTTTCAAACGATTTCTATTCTTCCCAAGCCTCCAAGGCGATGCCAATTTATTGATCAACGTCTACTTTATTCAGTCTATTCTCCCTGTATCGCCTTTCACCTATTGGTATTCCGCAAGGAAATCTGCAGTCCGTACAATATAAAATAGGAGAATACAATAGCATTGGAAGAACTTTGTACTATGAATCGCAAGGTCAACGGAAAAGGAAAAAATGTCCAGCGACCACTTTAGCATAGAACGAGCTTTCATGCCTATTGTATTTGATAGTGAAGTAGATTTCACACCAGTTATTGTGTTCCTTGAAGGAATTATAAACATGAAGAGTCCTGTTGCATTGATAGTGGCCATAGTCGAAATCGTAATGTCACTAGAACTCTAAATAAAGATTTTTCCTTAACTTTTTTAGCGTTTAATGAAGAAATATATCAATAGTTATGTTGAAGATGGTTTAGAAGATTGTTTTCATTATGTCGAATTGTTTACAAATTATAATTTTTTTGATTGAATATTATTGGAAGCATTTAAAATTTATCTATTTGGTTAAATCTGATTAAATCGTTGTTCTTAAAAAGTTTTTGTACAATTTTTAGTCATATATCAGTTAAGTATTTATCAGTTAATCTTACACCAAGTAAAAGTAAAACACCTGTGAATCGCATGCAACATGAATACTAACTAATAGTCTTTGAGGCAGTTTCGAGTAGTGTTTGCATAAAATGATATATTCCACGTATGATGAGATCACGGGAGAATTTGTGGGTATGAAATTATTTGGCGGAGTGAGTTAAAAAATTACATTGTAATGTTAATGTATTTAGTATTATCATGCAGTTGAAAATAGAACGGTTTGGTAGGAAGGAAGACGTAGGAACTTAATCCCCGGATTCCTGGTAAGTTGGGTAAATTTCGCTTCACTTGTCGGCACACAAACTATATTTCCATAAACTATAGTTTATATAAGTTGAACTTAAATTTTACATTGAATTTTGTGTCATAAATTACGTTAATTCTTCAATGAAAGAAAAAAACATCGAAACATCTATCTCTCCCATTCATTATCAAATGCAGCGTTTTTTCCTATTATTCATTCCCATTTTCTTTCTCATTTTTCCGTATTCAGAAATGTTCTGGTGGAAAAGATCTTCTAAAAAATGGGTCAGAAAAGAAACTTTACTCAAGGAAAGATGGTAATAAAAAGTATCGCTATTGAAGGAGGTATTTTGTTAGCCTGAGAAAGGTAAAAGCAAGCTGAATATCTAAAAGGATTTGTATTGTGGCCACTAAAACTTACATAAATATTGTTTTAGCTTCATCTTTCTGCATGAAAGCAACTTCATTCGGAAACATTGTGCTCATTGGAGATTATAGAAAACAGCTTACGTTTATTTTCATTTCAATTAACGGCAGTAGAAGATAGTGAAGTACGTTTTGATATAAAGAACAAGTGAAGCAATATAGAGGTCTTAATTTGTATGCAGAAAGAGAAGTCTCTCTAAGTTTTTCTCCGAGGGAAACATCTTTGAATTACGAGATCACGGGCGAGCTCTTACCTACGGAGGAGAGCTTTTAATTTTCTCGTTATACAGCCCATTTTAATTTTACCGAAATTATCTACAAGCATCTCGAGTCCCTCGGCGATCATTCCTACAAGTATTCCCTCTTGCCCCACTT
Source organism: Sympetrum striolatum (assembly GCA_947579665.1). Lineage (NCBI taxonomy): Eukaryota > Metazoa > Arthropoda > Insecta > Odonata > Libellulidae > Sympetrum > Sympetrum striolatum. The sequence continues at coordinate 44,222,308 of OX388347.1, forward strand.
TCAAGGCTGTTGCTTGCATTACATCTGCAGCATTCTACGAACCTTTTATTCTTTTTGCCTCCACTCCGAACTCCGTCCATTTCCGAATTGATTCGACTCCTCCCTTCGACTCTGTTTATACACTGTCTTATCAGACTAAAATCCTTGGGCTCCCCAGTGCTCATAGAATAACCATCTTCTCTTCAACCTTTTGGTTTATGATTTTTTGTATTCGGGCTGTCTCAACTCCCAAATTTCAGTCACCTTTAACCTCCATGGAAATCAAAGTACCTTTCATTCCCAGAATTTGTATTCATATTCAACGAGAAATGTGTTTTTTTTTCAAGATCCACGTTTTTGGCAAAAAATAGACATTGTACACTTTTCACGGAATTATATTTTCTAAGGAAAACAGGTTTCTGAGCTTGGTTGTTATGATCGAAAATATTCGAAACTTGTTTTATATTGGTAGTGAATTAGTAGTAATTTTGATGCTATCCTTGGTTCCTTATGTTGTATTGACAGCAAGATTAGTTTTATTTTGTGGAATTTATACTGCAAAGACGTTTTCTAATCGTTAATAAGAAATATCTTTGTTTTCGTTCGTGTATTCACTCATAAATTACATTATGATTTATGAGAGGAAGAATGAAGCCAGCAAAGTTCAAAAATACCTTACTTTATAGCGTATTGAACTAGAAAGTTTAGTTACGCAGCACTAATATGCAAAATATTTCTCCAAGTCAAAGAGAAATATACGCTGTAAAGTGGAAATCGGGAAGCGAAATTTTGACTTGTATAAACCAGGAAAAAGAGCTAGATATGTTTACATGAATCGGCTAGAAAATCCAACTATTCTTTATAAAGCAATAGATTAATTTACTAAGGTCAAGTGTCCATCAATATGGCTTAGCGGGTTTCGATGAGAAAATCCAACAATATTTTCTAAAATTCGAATTTCGTAGTATCTTAATCGTTACAATACAAAGATTTATTCATGATAGATTCCAATATTCACTGACAACTTGATTAGTCGATCACTTGAGCAATTACGTCTGTAGCCGATCGTAGTGGAAGACATATTAGCTTGATATAGACTGACATACTAACTGACTCTACGCAGATAGTGATCGGCACCCCCCTATTGTATCCATACCTCAAAACTGAACTTACACTCCGTTCCCCGCCTTGACCCTTATAAAGCCCTTTTCCCGCCCAATCCTATACATTCAAACGCATCCACTGAATACGTATCCCAACATCAGCATACATTATTCATGAGGCCGGAAGTCTAACTGCAGAAACCGTGATCAAACAGCGGAGCAATTCTCGACACGCAGATCGAATACAACTTTGTGCGTGTGGGATGGGCGAAGAAAGGCGCTTGAAAAATGAGTGTTTTCCACTCCCTTTCTCTCAAGGCCGACGTCTATCCGGGGAGAGGTATTTTTCCCGATGGAAAGATAAGCAACGCGAAGGATTGCGGGGAAAAACATAGCCGAGACATCCGTCATCTTTTTCTGCGCGGGGAAGACAGCGTATTCATCTCGTCTCTTCCGCAAAAATCAGGGACAATTGATAGGTCCTGCGGTGACATTTACGGCCGCGAGACAAAGTGCCGCTTTGAGAGTCGAGATTTCCGAGCACGGACGTTAAAAACCCGTGCATAGTTAAATATATATTTGAAAAAGAGACTATCGAGTTGTCCAGTAGGCTGCAATACATCAAAAAGTTAAAATTGGCAACGTTTCAGTAATTAATACACGATTTTTGATGATTTTTTCACAATTTGAAGCATTTTATTTAAAGCAAAACCTGTACAACTTCTAGAGGCAATTTCGTGCGCCCTTTTCAAAAAAGGGATTTTATTGTTGTCTGGTAGGCTATAATACACCGACAGGTCAAAATTAGCACATTTTCAGCAGTACATGCGGGACATGAAGATTTTTCACTGCTTGAGGTATTTGATTTGAAGCACAATCTGGACTAAATGTAAAAGGCCATTTAACTCTACAGGAGAGAAATTCAATGCTACGTTAACTAGCTTATTTTAACATAGCTCAGTGTTTTATCCGTAATTGTTTCCTTCAAAGTCCAAGTGGGGCACCATGACGTCATAAAGTAATCCAAATTTATTAGTTACAGTAGAACCCCGGTAATCCGGACGAATTCAGGCACATAGGGGTCCGGATTAGCGGGGTTTCCGGATTAGCGAGGTTTTCAAAAAATAATGTAAAAAAACATTTTTTCTCAAAAATTATATTGTACAGGTAACGCATGTATATATTACATAAGGTATTACAGCATATAAAGTGAATGAATATTATCAGCGAGCAAAAAAGTCAGTTATTTTCTTTTGCAAGACCGTTCTTATTTTTAAATCAAGTGCGCGGACTCTAAAACATCTAAAGAGCATCGTGTCATGTACTTCAAAATTTTGCTCCTCGGCCCACTATAATGATGTATTGAGTGCCGCCAAAGCCTCAGAATGAAAAATTTTGACGGAGTCTACAGGGTGGTCGTCGTCGTCGTCATCTTCATCATCTTCTGCCGTTACTGTTCTGATAATTTCGTCAACTGTTAAAGCTTTGTTTCGAGCCAAACTGTCGTCAGCCTCAGCAGCCCACCGAAGAGCTTCAGGGTTAGAAATTTCTTAGTTAGGTTCAAATTTTGTTGCTGATTAACGAGTGGCCAAGCTGAATTTCTTCAGTTTGCACATGTTCTAAAACTTCCGAACCAATTAAATTTAGGAGTAAATTTTTCTACGACTTACTGATCAATAATTTTAAGACAGATGCCCTAGAGTTAGCTAGATTGAACACGGCATCTTTTACCTTTTTCAGTGCATTTTCCAAATTTTAATTGTGCACAGGATCATTGAGAATATTCGTAAGAAGGAACTTACGATATCTTATCTTATTGCTTCGAATAACATTTTGATCCATGGGTTGGATCAGCGCAGACGTTTTAGGGGGTAAAAAAATTGCGGAAATTTCACCGTCATCAGTGTACAATTCTTCTGCAGAAGGATGGCCAGGACAATTATCAAGCAACAATAAAGCACGTTGTGGTAAATTGACGGATTTCATATGTTGTCGAACTGCTGGAACGAATTCTGTTTTAAACCAATCCAAAAATAATTCTCGTGTGACCCAAGTGTCTTTTTGCCCTCGATCTCTATAGCCCATGCATGGTCATCCTCATTGTACGTCTACCAAAGGGAAGGATTGTTTTTTACGCCTCTTCTCTCATAGCTTTTTAATGAACGTGATGTTTTGAGATGTGATACCCTGCTGCAACTGAAAATTTATTGTCTATCGGAATTGTTTAGTCTCGCACATATTAAGCATTCCAGTAATGGAAAAATGCTGTCTCAGAAAAGTATCACAACTTAGATGTATTATCACAATAAACGAAATACTTCACTCTCCATCACATCATTGTAGCCAATGGAGAAATATTTCAAATAGTCTGTCCACCTCTCGTTTCTTGTTATTAATATGCGTGTTTATATGTTCACAAGAAGAAGTTGCGGGTTTGCATAACTCCCAATGGACCGTCCGGATTACCGAGGGTTCCGGATTAGCGAGTGTCCGGATTACCGGGGTTCTACTGTAGTTATAGAATTTTGTAGTAAAAGCTTTGGAGTCGGATACAATATATTTATTGAGGAAAGCAACGACAGGGAAGCTAAGAAAATTAGACTAAACAGGAAAAAGTGCATTTATTGATTTAAAAGAGATCTTAAGCTCTGTGGTTGTAAGTTTGATATTAATTAAGGGTGTTGTGGTGATTAACTTATGGCAGATATTTCACGACTGAAATAAAATATCAAAACATTAAGTCGGTATAGAGATGTACTAGTTTATTTAATTCAATTATGGTACGATAGATACGAAATGTTATACCATTGACTCAGAATGGAGATATAAACGTGTGTGTTGCTTAATACTGAAATATAAAAGTTTAGTTGGCCTCCCATAAACTCATGTGAATACAAGAACACAATTGCTTTATATTTGAAAGCATATGGTGGTCGTTGGGCACTTATGGATTTCTATCCACCACTATCTATAGTGGTGGATATCTACCACCACTACTATCCATCCCAATCTCCTGGTTTTCTTCTTATCTGCATCGTCGCAAGCAGAAAGTAGTTTCCGATGAAGCCGCGTCTGAATGGATTGAAATTGATCGCGGACTTCCGCAGGGTTCGATTATGGGTCCATTGCTTTTTTCAATCTATATTAATGACTGTATCAAGGAGCTTAAACATTGCAGTTACCATCTCTATGCCGATGATCTACAGATATACTTGGATTCAAGTCCTTCAGAATTGCCTCAATCCCTGCAAAAAATTAACAACGATCTGCAGATTATCAATAACTGGAGCAAAAATAACTTTATCAACCTTAATTCTAGTAAATCTCAAGCTATCATGATTGGTTACCCTAAACTACTTACCTCTGTAAATAAAAATAACCTACCAGCGCTTAAATTGAATGGCAGCGTAATTCCGTTCGCAAAATCGGTGAAAAATCTCGGTCTTTATATGAACGAAACACTTACATGGTCTGATCACGTCCTTCACGTATGTAAAAACGTAAATTTATCTCTTCACTCACTTAGGCGCGCAGGAAATTTCCTTTCCTCGTCTGTGAAATTAGGACTTGTAAACTCCTTAGTCATGCCACACTTCGACTACTGCGATGTAGTGTACCAGGATCTGTCTTGCGAGCTTGCCATGAAGCTACAACGCATGCAAAACACCACGGTGAGGTTTATATTCAACTTGAAAAAATTTGATCACGTCTCCGAATACTATTCTAAACTGTCGCTACTTAAACTAGAGTCGCGACGAAAGCTACATATCCTATCATCCACGTATAGATTTTTTAACACTAAGTCTCCACAATATATCTATGACTTATTTGTATCTCTAGACACCATTCATGACCGCAACACAAGAGGCTGCAAAAAACTCCTCATTCCCCAGCATAGAACTGAATTATTTCACAAATCTTTCACAATCACAGCCAGTAACCTTTGGAACTCTCTTCCATCCACTATGGAAAATCTGCCATCAATGCATACCTTTAAGCGTAAATGCCACAATCATTTATTAAACATACAAATTAGCACTCAAACCTTTTGACCGTGTCCCATTCCTTTTTACCCACAATGTATTTAAGTCTTGAATCACACCCTCTTCTGTTAGTTAATCTGTTTGTTCTTTACACTATTATATCGGTTTTGATCCGCTGCCTCACGTAATATATGTACATAATTAACGATAAGGTAATTTTAGTTATTTTAAAATCTTATTTTTTTTAATTTTAAATTTTGTTTTGCTTATTTTCTTTGTCTATTGTTATATAAACTCTATGTTTTGATTTTTATTCATTCTCAACCTTAATGTAATTAATCGTTTTGTTATTCTTGAAATATTCGTATGTTTTATTTTTTTAATTGCTACAATTCTTGTATTTAGGTTTAGTGTAAATTGTGAAGATATTTTATTTGATTTGATTGCTAGTAGTGAATGTGTATTGTCTCTTTTGCATAATTTGTATCTATTCTCTACTTGTCTTTCATAATTCTTTTATTCTCCTTCTTCACAAAATACTGTTTTCTACCTGTAGGTTTCGCAGGTTTTTTCACACTCCCCTTCTAGGGAGTGTTTTCCTGCAGTGGAAATTTTTCCTGAGCCCTCAGCTTAGGTTTTTTTAAATCCACATACTAGTTTTCTTCGTGTACTTTTGCAAACTATCTCTTTCTTTTCTGTTTTGCATATGACGATGGGTTAGGTGTAAGAAGAGACTTTCTAGTCTCAATCTCGCCCGAATAAAGGCCTTTTATTATTATTATTATTATTATTATCTATTCAAACTGTGTTCTTTGAAACGTCATTTATTAAAAAGTCTTTTATGTAGAAAAATCATCCCCACAATGATAGCATAATCCCCCGAATTTCGTCGAATATGATCGCACTTCCTCAACTACACGGATAATACAGAAAAAACTAAATAAGCCGCATCCGTACTTTTGTATTTAAAACACAAACGCTCCATCGATTTGGGAAGTATTTGCCTCGCTTTGAGAAGAAATTTCCGAAAATCACAAAAAAAACCTGAACACGGGGAAAGAGAATTCGAAATTCGGCGGCGGAAAAATTCGACGTGACAGATCCTCTTACAAATATTAATCTCTTGGTATTTTCATCCCAAAGAAGAAATCCGAATGAACCGGGAGAGATGAGATGGTTCCTTCAGAGGAAAAATAATCACAATAACAGAAATAAACACAGCAATACGGGAGACAAAGGTTACGAAAGGATTGCGGATATTGAGTGTGCATTCGGGGAAAGGTGGCAAGGCTCTCGGGGAAGGAGACGTTCTGGGAAAATCCCGGCGAGACGGTGAGTGGCCTTTGATCTAACGGCGAGAAAAGGTTTCCAAGACACCGGGAGCTGAAGCATCTCTCCGGAGTGAGAACGCGTTTGAGGAATTCGGCGGAAAAAGATGAGGAAATGTTTTCATTTTGCCCCTAATATTTCTTGTCCCTGGGTGTTTTCAGGAAATGTTGGCGCAATTTATTAAGCATCTATGATAATATGATGTATTTCAATAAAACTTGAGAAAAAGAAGAAACGCACACCTTCACCACAATAATTTAATTTAATAAGGTATAAGTACTCTTTTTTACTCAAGTTTTATTATGGAGAACTACCGCAAAGTCGCGGTCAAATTGACAGATTCTATTATGCCCGCATTGTTATGATTATTAGTTTTTGGTTCCATCTACTTTTCTCGCGTTCCATCTCGCAGGAGTAAGACCAGGCGACAGCGGTTCTTCATTTCACCACTTGTCAGCGGTTCACTTCGAAAAGTTTTAAGTTAAATGTTTTAAAATTTTTTGAAACTCTTTGACTTTGGGCTGTAGCATTCCAATTTTAACGTGAACGAATATTGCTACCACTGATGTGGTCATTTTTACATAATGTTATACCTAGAAGGACGACAGGTTGTCATTTGACCATTTTCCCTTTTCAAAACAATTATTTATCTTTCGCTCCGATTTTTTTATATTTTCCTGCAATTACTTATATTTGAAAAATTAATTACATTAATAACAGTATATATGATGTTTCAAAGGAACTTGAGTAGAGCGTGATCATTATTCAAAGCCCTATACAATGAAAATAACGAATTCTTCGCTGTTTCTAGAAATTTGTTATAAACTATCTATCGATAAAAAAGTAAATTAATGTTTGTGTAAGTATAAAGATATGCCTAAAATGAACCATTAAATTCCTCCAAAAAAATCCAGTAAATAAGCAATGTGATAGGTATCGAGAAGCAAAGTGGCCAAATGACCACTTCCCGTCCTTCTAGTGTAACACGAGAAGGACGTTTCTAGTGCACATGTTCCTATGTTTAATCTTGCGTTCTTATACGAGGAAGTGGGAGAAAGAATGGGCAGATTGGGGATTTTGTCTCGAGTGGCTGCCGCGGTAACTGGATCCGAGGGCTCGAAAAGGGAGTGCTTTAAACCTATTATTGGAAATCACTCGATGGGCCTTATATTCCCGGATCCCGCCCAATCGACGGTACGCTCGTACGTGCCAAACGAGAATAATCTGGAATATTCCGAATTCTCCGTCCTCTTCTCGAATGTCCACTTTCGAGGAATTCCCAGCGGCGAAAATAATTCTCCGTTCGGAGTGATGCACTGTGTCGTATTCTCTGAAGGGGATGAAAAACGTGAATCCTATTATTGAACATATCGGTGGATTGGCTATAATGGGCGCTTATATTCGGACTGAAAAAATATCATGATCTGAGATCGCTTGCTAGTATGAGAATTGCAAATAAAGAAAAATTTAAACCTTTCTTATTTGTATATCGAGATACAATCTAATATATATATATAGCATATTAGTAGCTACATTGACGAATAGATTATCAAATACTTTGTGGAAAGGTGATATAATCCTAAAATAATTAAACTTAGTACTTCCACAATATAATAGTTTAACGAAACCAGATGATGTTAATACTTTAACAAAACCGGTTGCAAGATTATATATGTATATATACATAAATATATTTTGGAAGCTACAAAGTTTATTTATTTTAAGATGGTCGCACCTATGAATTCATGTAAAGGTGTGAGAATTATTTTCAGATAATAATAGATTAACACTAGAACAGCGAAGGGTGTCCTAAGGACACCTCACCCATTTTGGTAAAGCGCCATTTTTGTATTTTTTGCTGGAGAAGAATATTATTCGGTGACTTTTATTTATCTAAAGTTCTGCATATGTCCACCAATTTTTATCTTTATTGAGATGTGTTCATGCAAGATGATACCATATACCCCTATAACAGCGGAGGTGTCCTAAGGACACCTCCTTATAGGAGTTCCCAAGTGGGTTATTTTTCCACTTATTTCGGATGATAAAACCTTCATTGATTTAGATTAGAAGCTCTTACAAAAGTCTTTCGAGATCATAATCCCTATACGTGCTTCTTTTTGTTTTAGTACTTCTCTTCCCTCCAAAATATATGGAATGGCTTAGTTAAATATAACATTTTTGCAGTGGCAATTCTGAAGACGGTTTGAGTAGCCAAATCTTTTCTTCCTCTTTTCTTCATTTGTTATACATAAAATCCGTTACCATTTCCATCCGTTGTCGCCACCTTGGCGCTACTAGACGCGGTTGCTGTGGCTGGGGTGACGTGTATGAGCTTGCATGTGGACAATACACGTGGTCTTCTCAGCTCCGCTACAGCCTCATTTGGTGTGTTTTTAGTCCACTAATATGGCGCGTAGGAAAGGCCTGACACCTGAGGAAACACTAGAACTGCTGTGTGATATTGCGGATGATATGTCAGAAGCTGGCGATCTTCAAAGCGATACAGAATCCAGCGACGAGGAGTATATATGTAAATCTAGTTCTTCGACCAGTGACAGTGACGAAATTTCCAACAGCGAGGATAATGAAGTACATCAAGTGAATGGTAAGTGTGCAATTTTAACAAAATTTATTCCGTATATGTGATGTTTTGTTATTATTTGGTCCATTTCCCATCATGAATTATTAAATTATACTGGTAATCTTGCAGATAGCAATATCACTCACACTCGCGGCCAGCGTGGAGCAGCTCGTGGCCGTCCTTTTGTTATTGAGAGAGGTACTTGTGCACACAAATGCTACACGCAGTGCAATCGATCAAGGAATAAACTTCAGGAAGCTGCAGAAGGCAGGCAGGCAAGCCGAGGACGGAGTGGAGTTTGCCGAGGAGTAGAGTAAGTAGTTAGCCAAGAAGCAGATATACCAGCTGTTAGGAATCATAACGCTATAGTTATTGGATCGAAGATCCAAGGTAAGGATGGGACAGAATGGGAATATGTGAAAATAGACTCTGTAAATGCTGGGAGACGTGCTCAGCAAAATATTCTGAGAGAGATCCCAGGACGATCTGCGTACGCTAAGAGGAACATCTCTGACGGTGATCTTACTTCCGCTTGGAGATTGTTCATTGACAAAACAATACTCACTCATATCAAGATCTGTACAGAAGTGGAAGCCCGTCGAGTGTTGAGTGTATCTGATTGGTCCACCTCTCTTAATGAATTAGATGCGTTCATCTCTATTCTCTACGCACGTGGAGTCATGGGTGCTACCAAATTTCCTTTAGACACAATGTGGTCAAAAAACTGGGGACTTCCATTATGCACAAAGATCATGTCACGTGATCGCTTCAGAGAGCTGATGAGATTTTTAAGATTCGATGACCGATCAACACGTAGTAACCGTCTTGCCACTGACAAATTTGCCCTTTTTTCTTTCGTGTGGGACAGATTTATAGAAAACTGTCAAGCTTGCTACAAACCTGGTGCAGAAGTGACAGTGGATGAACAGCTTTTTCCCAGTAAGTGTAGATGTCCATTCACACAATTCATGCCTAATAAACCCGATAAATATGGGCAGAAGTTTTGGTTAGCAGCAGATTTAAATTCCAAATATGTATTGAATGGGTTTCCCTACGTTGGCAAGGTGGAGGATAGGCCATCCGATCAGAGTATTCCTGAATATGTAGTAATGAAATTGATGGGTCCCTATCTTGGGAAAGGAAGAAACGTAACGACTGACAATTTTTTTACATCATTAAACCTATTGAAGAGGCTGAAGAAAGAGGGTACTTCTTTAGTTGGGACATTGAACAAGATGCGACGAGAGGTGCCTTTAGAATTAAAAACCTGTAAAGATACGCTGCATACTTCGAGGTTGCTGAAACATGAAGATATATCCCTAACCGTTTATAAAGGAAAACCAAGTAAACATGTTCTTATACTCAGCTCAATACATCCAAATATAGCAGTGGATAATACTGGTAAGAGGAAACCAGACACGGTGACTTACTACAATCGCACAAAATGCGTCGTTGACGTAGTGGACCAAATGGCGCGTGGGTACACGGTGAGAGCAGCCTCACGACGTTGGCCAATGCATTCGTTTTACAACACACTCGATCTAGCAGGAATCAATGCATGGGTTATTTACAAGCAGACTACAGGTCGTTGAATATCCAGGCGTAGATTCTTGCAACGACTCGCAGAACAACTTGGTGAAACCTATGCTGTCCAAAGAGGTCCCAAAAGTGACCTGGACGACTCAGACGATGCGCCAGACGACTCGGATGATATAGGACGAAGGCACAGATGTCAACTCAAAAGGAAATGCAAGAGCAACAAAGCAACAGGCAAGTGCAAGAAGTGCAAGAAATGGGTTTGTGGAAACTGTAGTACGGAGAAGATGTATCTTTGTGCTGCATGCAAGTTTTCTGCGAAGTAATTATTTTTTAACTGGATTACTGTGCTTAAAAAAATAAATACTAAATCCACTTGTGTACAAAGAAACATTATAGCCTTGTTTGTATTTTGTAGTTAATTTCTTTACTTTGTATTGTGAAATAAAACTAAAAGGTAGGCGAGGCGGTAAAATTGTTTTTCTCAAGTTTATTTCGTAATAGTCCTAATGTAAATTGTAAATTCAATTGTTCTTTTTGGTAAGTCATTCCAGTGATTAATTATTTTATCTATACTTATCTATAAATTTCTGGCTTCACTGTTCTCTGTATTTGTCTATTCGAACATGAGTGTACTAGAATTGCTTGAAATTCAAAAACAATTTGTATATTTTAAAATATTTTGGATACGATTTAACTCATGCCTTGCCAAAAGAAATTCAACCGAGCTTAGGGAAAAATTCCTAATCATTTGAGAAAAGACTTGAAATTTAAATACGACTGCATTATGCACTTTAAATGTAGCACAGGAGGTGTCTTGAGGACACCTCCCGCTGTTCTAGGGGGTCGAACAATTCCTGCCGTTCTAGTGTTAAAGAACACAGGAGACTCAATAATTATTCCACGATTTGAAGTAACTTTGCATTCTTACTTTACGTTCCAACTGTTGTTTTGTATCCCTTTGAAATTTTATTTACGTTCAAGCATCTACTAACGCAGAAAAATGTTTATCAAAAATAATCCTCCTTATATCTACAAAAGATGATTAATTAACGCTCTCTTATATTTCCAACCAAACAAATAAACGATGTGTTAAGGAGCAAATGGAGCTCTTTTAATTATTTAAATTATTAAATAAAGCCATGATCCGGGGTATTTTAGGAAAATGCATTCTCAATTTTGCTACACCAAGGAATTTAGTATATTCGGTATCGCAGATAAAAGTTGAATCTTCAGAACACTTCATTACAAGGGGACATGCAGTGTCGTTGTGAAATCCAGCTCTTTTTCTGCTATATATTGCATAGAGTAGTAAAACTTTACAACTGTATCTACAAGTGTATTACACTTGTATCTCTTTGCTAAGTAGTACTACGAAGTTAAGCCTTACTTAGTTTCTTTCCAAGGAAATTATCCACGAACAATGACCCTTCAAAATGTTCACATACACGATTGACACGCATTGCTGCTCACATTCTCAGCGAACGCCCAAATATAATTAAAAAAGCCGGTGACAATAACTTCCTGTTTGAACACCAACCATTCGGCCATCCTCGCGAACGGAACACGGAACGACAAGAAAGCAGCCAGGGAAAAAATTACAGCTACAGAGCTTTATCATTACTTACCAACCGAGCCTTGGATGATCCCGCACAAAAGAAACACCCAAAGCTTTACCAATCCCCTTATCCGAGAAAGATTCCATAATGACGAGAGGAAAAATGCGAGGAAATTCGGAGGGAATAGAGAGAGAGAGAGGAAGGAGAATGGGTGGCGATGACAAAGTGGAAGAAGGCGAAGCGAGATGGCGAAGCTTTCAGCCCTCTCGTTGGGACATCTCGCTTGAGGACGGAGAGGATAAGGCGTCACGCATCACAAAGGGGTTTTTCGGTCGAGTGAAAAAATGAAAAATGCCGTCGCCTATTGAAAAGAGATTTGGAGGGGGGAGGGAAGAATAGGACGTGGAGGATCCGCTATAGTGGATCGGTTTGGATTGAAATAGGACGGAAAGAGAGAGATACGGAGGGAAGGATACGGGATGCGAAGAAGGCGGGTTTTTTTGGAGGAAATGCTGGAATTTCATCTGGTGACAGGATCCGTGATGAATATAATCCTAGTGTAAATATAGGCGCGCGAAGCCTCGGCGTTGAGTACTTGGGTGCCTTGAGGGAAAGATCCCGACGATCCCCGACGTAAGAAAAACGCGGATTCTACGCAATGAATCAATGTTTTAAATAGCCTCGAATTAATTAATTTGCGTCTTAAAGGACGTTTCAGATATTTTATCAGTGAAATGAAATTTAATATAATATATAATTAATAAACAAAGTTAAGCATTTTTTATATCTTATTTATCGAGAAATGCAATGTCCTTGCAAACGAATCGCACCTAGGAAATTTTTAGATGAAGCACATGAATCTCTGAATTACAAAATTTTGGGAGTAACGTAAATCATAGTTTAACGCAAAAATTAAGAAAGAAATTTTCTACAGCTGAAAATTTCCCACTAATTAATACAGAATATTTACAAAAATATATGAGGCTTATCCATCCTTCCCTAATTATTTGTATTTCCATCTTAGAGTAGTCTAATATCTATTTTTAACTCATCATTACATTCTGTAGTGTTTGAAGAAGTGAAGAAATCAAAATTGTATCATTTTTAAAGAAGATTTATTAGTATAAAATAAGCACTAATAGAATAACTTTTAAGACTCGAGAATCGAACCTTTTCCTCGCGATGCTTCCAAAGTTATCCAACATACATAATCACAACCTTCATTTTTAGGAAAATTTCTTTTTTATCATAAATTTGATAAAAAACCTATTTTAGAAGTAAAAATATTTTATTGGAAATAATTTGTGAAATCCTTCGTTTGGAGTGTGTTGCTTTGTGGATGCGAAACGTGGACTTTGAGAAAGGACGATATAAAACGTTTGGAGGCCTTTGAAATGAGAGTATAGTATGGAAAATGTTAGAAGGTTGATAGGAAAACAAAAACGAAGGTGTTAAAGATGGTTGGGGAGGAGAAGGCTTTAATTGACATGATTAAACTTCGTCAGAAGCTATGGGTGGGTTAAATATTGAGAGGAGAGGGATTGGTAAAGTTTGTAATTCAGGGTAGGATTCAGGGGAAAAAACTGAGTGGAAGAGAGAGGCAAAAGCTTTTAGATGTCGAATGTGGTGGGCCTAATTATAAAGAAATGAATCAGATAGTGCTGCATAGGGAATGTTTACTTTACATGAACCTACAGAAAGGTAACCTACAGAAAGGTACATGAACACTCATAAATGAATGTTCATTTCAGGATGCCATTACTTACGAGATAACTATGTGAGGTGTTGCATGCTTGTGAATTCCATGACAGTGATATCTCTGAGAACCTAGAAAGTTTGAAGGTAGAGTTTACCCCTTCAGTAACCTTCCAGTAGTTTTATTTTGAATGAAACTTTGTGAGTATCGCAAAAATCACGACAAATTGTTGACGTTACTCTTGAGCACTTGAAGATCATATAGCCAAACTACGCCAGATCTGTGAAGGCGTAAGGAAACATACGATCGGAGAAGATTCTGCGACGCAATTTGTGATTGCGAGCAGGAAAGAAGGCAAGGACTCGGCCAGAGCCATCTGAAACCCTAGAGAGAGATTTAGTGGAGATTCTGATTTCGGGGGTGGGCCAAGGGAGAGAGAGGGATTGTCGCGACAGAGATCACACCCTCAAAAGAATGGGAGGCGTGAGAGGGGATGAATTGAAAAGGAGGAAACGCGGAAAGGGGTGATGCTATCGCAGTTGCCAAATGCGGGGCTCTGTGAAGGCTACATTGTCATCGGCGTCAGGCTGAAGTGCCGACAAGAGGGATCTTAAAGCTGGCTGCAGGATGGCGGGAAATGAAGGAAGTTATGCGATTGAAATGTGTACGTTATTCACTTACGGACTCTTACGAATATAATCTGTAATATCTAAAGTGTGAATTCAAGTCTTATACCGATGGGAAACTGTTAACTTTCCAGTAAATTCAAGAGAAAAATGTGTTATTTGCATATTATTCAATACATTTTTTTATGTTTTATTTAGGTAATTATCATTACTAGGATATATTCATTAGCAGGGATTCTTGTACGAGAGAGAGATCACAGAAGAAAAGAATCATATGAATGCATTTATCAACGAAAGAAAAATGAAAAATCGTATTTTTCATTAATCAAATACCCAAACTAAGTCAGTTAACACTATCGTACTTATTTGGTGGCAGTCCATTTCTCAGACAATGCAACACACCGCTTTATGAAAATAAACGAATTCCTATTTCTGGCAAATTCAATAGACTTCCCTTTCAACAAATAATATCCCTTGTTATTTTTTTGCGAAATTATCCTTTAACTACTAGACTCATAAAAATAAAGCATCTTAAGTAAGATACTATTTGTAAATTAACTATTAATTATATATTTATGAACAAAATTCGAAAGGAAAAATGCGGATTTCAAACGTAAATCATAGATTGATTAAATTCTCGACAAAATCCCGTTTCTTGTCAACCAAAGAGTTTTGTGAAGAAAAAAATCCACGAAAAGAGTTAAGAGTCGTTTTGAGATAATCGTTCTGTGTTGAAAGAATTAATTTAAGAAAATAAGAAAAGACTCAAGACTATGCTAAGAACAATCTGTGGGGACATCACTACGCAACGGATGAAGAAGTTGAGAGAACTGTGAGAGGCTGGTTGCAAAAACAGTGACGGATTCAGATAAGTTGTTCATCGTTGGCAGATTTTAAACATGTATCTAGTGATGATGTAGAAATGTGTATATCGGCAATCAAAGGACATACTCTAAGGATTATTAATGATTTTTATTTACTAAAATATGCCTACACGAAACAAGTTATGAAGGTGGAGGCATTGCTTTTCAATCAATCCTCGTAAATAAAAAGCTAAGGGAACGAACATACCAAGTACTGCTCTACGCTTTTTTCGTTTTCTTATAAAGCCTACGGGAGTTTTTGGAGAGGTTTCCCTCACGTCCTTGGGCTAATATCAGACTTAAAAACATTTTTATGTTCCCCTTAAACGTTTCCACCTACCCATAAGGCCAACTTGTAACGTAAACTCAAATTAATAAATTAACTAGTTGCAATTGCGTTTATTTCGTTCTACTGTGAAAATAGTAAATACCTCTGACTATCCGAAAGTAATGCGGCGTCGGTTGATCAGAAACGCCCGCAGATATCATCATTCCGAATCTCTCGACTGGAAAATTAGTTCAAGATTTGCATCTCAACCAGAGTTGCACCACCCTGCAACACTCAGCTGACTTACTTCAAACGGAAGGCTTGACCTAACTCGCCAGCGGGCGGAAGGAAAGAAACACCTCGAGGCCGTAAGAAACCGACCGTGAACATACTCAACTTCCAAGGTTTCTCACTCCGCCAATTAAACCACTGCGTACATACGTCTCAGAGGTTAGAGTTCCGTGTGCAGCGCAGTTTAATGGACTCGGCATTAATCCGCACTCCCAAACAAAACTACCACGTTTCCTCAGATGTCGAGACTGGGCTCACCAAACTCCCGCGATTTACCTTTTCCCCTAACCGAAAGCTTTAATCCCAAAGTGCGGCTGCAAGGAACCGTGCTTCTTAGAAGTGTTTAAGGAGAGATGGTGGTTTTGATAGTTGAAATCTTAGCATTACCGTACAATGTATAGGAATGTATATGCAACAAATGGGTCTCACCAGGTGAAGGAATAGACGGAAGGAGCTACTAAACAGCTTAATTTTACTGAATTCGCCTCCTTTTCTGGTACCATAGGAGGCATCGCTGCCCCCTACAGAGGTATATAAGTAGCGTATTGATGCTTGAATGACAGTTTTCAACGTAAACAGCATTCACTCGTCCAAAAAATATTCTCTTTGACCTAACGAAAATTGTTGACAATTTTGGCGTTTACTTCCGAAATTTCGAGGCAAAATTCTCACAGACTATACTATTTCATTTGAAGAAAGAATTATGTCTGTAATGTGGGTAAGCCACTTTTGCCAGGTATTACAATTTGATCAGAAAAAGGTGGAAAAACGACCCACCCTGATGCCTAACCAACATTAGTTACATTTCTGTATATTTGAAAAATTTTGGCGAACTAAGAATCCATTTTCCACGATTCAAACGCAGTAAATAATTAATATTAGACAACATACAAGCGATATCTGGATTTCTTTGCCGTTAAATGACTTTAAAAAATCAAGAAACCTCCAGGAAAAATTGCAAACATTTGGCATAAATCATAAAAATTTAAAATTCCGACTAAAAGCACGGTCTGAAGATATAATCCGATCGAGTTGAAAAGTTCCATGAGTTACATGGAACAAACAAAGCATTAGCCACACACCGATTTAAAAAAAAAAACGTTTTTTCATCCCACCTTATCTTACATAGGGGTATAGTACATGATTCCACGGTGCGCCACTTTTTCTCCGCGATTTTGATATGCGGAAGCGGGCCCCCGAATTGCGCCACCGAGAAGTTGGAGGTGAATTTCCGGAAAGATTTCCTCTGAATGGTTATTTCCTTTCGCAGTGGAGAGAATGAAAATCCTCGGAGCGTGAAAGGAGGAGCGAGGCTGGGATTTCAAAGCGAAGGACCTCTTTCTGCGTCTTACGAATCCGGAAGGCCTCAGATGACTCGAAGGAATGTCCTAGAAATTACGGAGCGTTAAGACGGCCAAGTTCACGGCGCATTCAATGCAGGATTAATTTGTCCGAGTTGAGATCCATTTTCGCCCGTGTTCGACCCTGTTCCCTTGAGATTAAGTACAATTCTGTGAATGCTGAAGGACAAAATATAGGCGTGGTTTACTTCAATTTTACGTGTACATAAATTTTCTGGGTATTTTGTTTAGCTTTAGTCGCAAAATTTAATGGCACGCAGACTCGGTTTATTTTACTTATCGATTTTTACCCATGGATTTGAAAAGTATGCCGTAATTTTCCATCAATTATGTACGCGTTATCTACAAATGAAAGCTAATTTATTGAAAAATCGTGCGCAGTACGCAGTGATAAAGAGAAATGATCACAAATGCATCTTTTTCTCAATCTTATACCGTTTTCGATATCTTTCCTCATCCACAAATAATTCATATTACAAATGTAGAACTTTTACTAGGAAAAGTTTAACATAGCATTTATATTTGAATTCAAAGTTCGCGGAATCTAGTAGATCTAGTAGATTTCTGCATCTCCATAACTATTAAATGATGAGAAAAGCATAATTTCATGTTATCGATGGGAGGATACGGATTTTTTAATGTACTATGTTCAAACACTAACCCACATTAACTACGGAACATGAACTTACGACAAAAAACGTGTTATAAGGAACAAACAAAGAATATTTTATCTAAAAAGTAAATTGAGCTTAAAATAATGCTATGAATCGATACTAGCGTACTTTCAAATTGATTAATTTTTTTATATGGTAACAGTTCGTGTTATCTTTCTTCAGGAAATTAGCTAGGAATGAAAATAAGAAAATGGAATTTGCCAATCATATTACATTGAATGCATAAGTATTTCTACGGATGGAATTTTCTATTTCCTGGTCATTTTGTCAAATGATCTACATCTAAATACAAATTCCTGCATAAACGTAAATATGTACTCTAAAAAGCCATCTCTCCGCGTATGGCTTGGGGTTCTTTTTTTGAAATCAGTCTACGGATAATGCTCAAAGTTTGTGTATGATGTCATTTTAACATGTACAAAATTTCAATTCAATAATCATGCCCTGAGGCTGCGACTTTTAGTCGAAATTTTAAAATTTTTGAAAAACGTCAAATTTTTGCATTTTTCCTGATGGTTCTCAATGTTTCCGAAGTGATTAAATGGCAAATAAGTGCATATATTGCTTCGTTGTAGCTTAATATAAAACATTTGGTATGCCAAAATCAAGGAAAATGGTTTCTGAGTTCGCCAAAATTCGTCAAAATACGCAAAATATACAGAAATGTTACGGATGCTCTTCGAAGAGGAAAGCGAATATTCTAAACGAATTATACCAAAGCGTATTCACATCAGATTTTAACATAGAGAT
The DNA here is from genome assembly GCA_947579665.1 of Sympetrum striolatum. Lineage (NCBI taxonomy): Eukaryota > Metazoa > Arthropoda > Insecta > Odonata > Libellulidae > Sympetrum > Sympetrum striolatum. Next base: position 44,240,910 of record OX388347.1, read on the forward strand.
CCTCCCTAAGGTTAATATTCTGGATTCCATGCCAAATATAACTTTTACGACAGACGGTATAGTTAAAATATTACGCAAAATTAAGCCAAATAAGTCGCCAGGGCCAGAAGGCATCCCAGCAAGAGTGCTTAAAGAACTGGCAGAAAGCGTCGCCCCTTATCTCAAAATTATATTTTGTAAATCGATAAATGAAGGTAGGGTCCCATCCGATTGGAAATTAGCTAATATTACTCCTGTTTACAAAAGCGGATTAAAGGAGGACCCAGGAAATTATAGACCTATATCATTAACTTCGCTGTCCGGAAAGGTAATGGAACATATCGTCGTAAGCTCACTCATGGGATTTTTAGATAGAAATGAATTCCTCGACGCAAACCAGCATGGTTTTCGTAAGTCCCGATCATGTGAAACCCAACTTGCTCTATTTGTACACGATATCCTAAAGTCCGCCGAAAGTAAAAAGCAAGTGGACGCTATTTTCCTAGATTTCAAAAAAGCATTCGATAGAGTCCCCCACTACAAACTAATTTACAAACTAAAACTAGCGGGCATTAACAAGGAAGTAGTCGACTGGGTTAAGGATTTTCTCTACGAGAGGGAACAACAAGTTGTACTGGATGGCGTTACCTCAAATAGAGTCAAAGTTACCTCTGGCGTACCTCAAGGCAGTGTAATTGGACCTCTTCTTTTCCTTATTTATATCAATGACTTGAGTGACGAGATAGTTAGTAATGTGAGGATATTTGCGGATGACTCGGTTATATATAGGGAAATAACAAACGAGGAAGACCGGACATCTCTCTCAAACGATTTAGTCCTCATCCAAAGGTGGTGCGAAAAATGGGAATTAGATATTAACGTAAGTAAATGCTCCGTAGTTAATTTCTTCGAAAAGAAAAAAATGCGTCCAAATCACCCATACAAAATTAATGGAATTAGTATCAAAGTAGTAGATTCAGTTAAATATCTCGGGATCAACATTACTAATAACTTAAATTGGAGCACGCATATTCGAAAAATCTGCGGCAAAGCAAGTAAAAGGCTTGGCTTTGTAAAGCGTATTGTCGGTAAATGCGACGAAAAGGTGAGAGAGCGATGTTATTTTACCTTGGTCAGACCCCTTCTGGAATATGCGGCAAGTATATGGGATCCGGCGGATGAAACGTGTACTCGCGAACTCGAGAAAGTGCAGCGTAAAGCGGTTCGTTTTGTTAAGAAATGCTACGATAAAAAAGCAAGCGTTACAAAAATGCTCTCAGACGTAGGTTGGGAATCCTTGAAAGAAAGGAGATTGGAAGCTAGGCTGCGATTGCTTAATAAATTCAGGGAAACTACATTTTCCAAAGATACAATCGGTATCATGCAACCCCCCTGCTACGTCGGTCGATCCGATAATGACCGTAAGTTAAGAGAAATAGATGCTAGGACGAATCGTTTCAGAGATTCATTCTTTCCGCGAACAATACGTGACAATAATCGAATAAGGAAGTACTTTAGATTCAACTGGTGTTTACACCCCCTGCCACACGCCGAAAGGCGGCTTGTAGGGTATTAATGTAGATGTAGATGTAGATGTTGGTTAGACAGTAGGGCGGGTCGTTCTGTCATTTCTTCTGATAGAAATGTAATACCCGGCGAAAGTGGCCAACCCACATTACAGGAATAATTTTCTTTCCAAATCAAATCTTTTGTGAGAATTCTTGCCTCAGAGATAATCATTGATTATACTTCCCTAATTCTCTCATCGGTTCTCTTATCGGTCGTGGTCGCTGTTTCCATAATATTCCTCAGAATCACCTATTTAAACAGGAGGGAGGAGGACGCATAATATCGGCTGTATCGAGGGAGAATATTTTATCTAAAAAGTTAATTGAGCTTAGAATAACGCTATGGATCGATACTAGGGTACTTTCAAATTGATTTTTTTTAATATGGTAAGAGTTCGCATTATCTCTCTTCAGGAATGGGTTAATTACTTGGCAAGTCATCATTAACTGTTATTTACTTATTTATTATCCAAAGAAACCATAAACCTTACGGGCCGGCTGATAATCACTTTGTAAAACGTCGAGATAGAAATGCATCTTTCGGTCCAATTACAACGGAATCGTTATGAGATTCTTGTCATTCAACCAGTAACTAGATATCACTGTTATAATAATGGAGAAAATTGTACCTTCAATCAATTAGATCACTGATGTGGGTACAGAATCTCTCATAAAGCATAAAAGATGAACATTCATGATGCATTTACAATACACACCAATCCTGCATCATGAGTGGGAGGAATAGGGATGGGAGAGCACCTACTTATCCAATTCGATAGCTACCTTATATTTTTACGAGAAGAATGCATTTCAAAAGTTTCCCTTCGCACCAAGTAAAAAGTACTGCCTTCAGCCATACGATGGGAAAAGCCGAAAAGTTTTTCCTCGTATTCCGGCATCAGCCTTCGACTTCAATCCAATCCAAGCCCATCTCCCCACATTTGCCGTTGATCTCGCATCGGGGCTCCTCTCACACGCTCTTTATTCCTCCTTAATCCCAGCCTCCAACTCCAAGTGCCAAAAACCTTGCGGGGCTTCATCTTTCAAAACGTCTTACCGCGGAGGTTTACCCATCTCAACCTCCTCCCATCTCTTTCATCTTCGAAACATGCATGCAAGATAGTACTCTTTCCGTTCCTACCCGTGCAGCGTGCCTTTGATAACCTGCAATTCGCAGGGCCATCTTCTCCTCCGAATTCTCCATGCGCTAATTTCTCTATTTTGCAGCCTTTTGGAAGATTCCGGGGATCCAAGCCAGTCAGCCCCCGCACCAGGGGCGTCAGATAGTTCGGCTTTGGGAAACTTTGGCCTAGCATTCTTCTGGTCCTGAGGATTAACGTTTTTCCCTCCACCCTGCTGTCGTCGCGTTCCCTCTTGGAAATGGTTAAAGAATCTTATCATCTCTTGGTGCGGGAGACTCCGTAATGAAGGGCTGGAGTGTGAAGTTTTGACGTGAATCTTCCTTGCTCGGAAATTTTCGGAAACTGCCGGCGGATGATGCACTATCTTGAGCAGGAGGAAGCGGAGCTAATCTTCCGACGGTTCCTCGAAGGCTTGAGATGTGTCTTAGGAGGGGCTGCGTTGGGGTTAACAAGGATTCTCAGCATTTGATCCCCTCTCGCTTTCCCTACATAAGTGTATCCCTTTCCTGGTGAAGAAATTCCATCAATTTATTACCCAATGATAATTTATCTGTTAATTACCAAATGTAGAATTTGATTTAGTTATTTATTCTTAAGGAATTCAAATTGTCACCAAAGCAGGTGGTAGCCATTCCTGAGAGGGAAGGGAAAATGAAATTACTCTATTTAGTATTCACCCTAGTCAGGGGAAAAGCCCCCCAAATCTACTACTGTAGGCAGTACTTCTTATATATTATTACAAAGATAAAATATAATAGAGGTCTACTTGAATAATAATCGCTGAGAACATCTCTCATCTTATCTTGCATGTTAGTTAAAGAATTTTATAGAATAATACCGAATGGTTATAAAGGATATTACAGAGCACCAAAGTTACGTGTGATTACTATACTATGTTAAAGCGGGAATCTGGTCGTAAGCATATTTATATGTACTAACATACAAGTGTATAAATAAATTCATGTAAATCAGACTAACCCTTATCGAGGTCTTTTAATTCTCAATTATGAACTTCAGCATATAATGTACGATGAATACATTGTTGCATATCTACACTATAGAATTCAAAGTCCACCCAATTTATTGACAGCTAATACCTAATCCGTCATAATATTGTGTGTCTACTGCGAATTTTTGACAGGGTAAGTTGTAACTATTTAACTGTGGCCTACATTTCTGTACACTGTTTCCCTTCACGCAGAATAAGTAAGGCAAGCGGAAGGTTGCCTAAGAGTGACCTTCAATGGATATATTATATATACTATCAGTAGGTTGCCTGGTGAGTTTCAGGGACGGTCGTAGCAGCTGTTGATTTGCCATTGGTGAACCTCAATTCCTTTTTCTACACAAATGTATCTGAACAAACTCTGTGAACATAAATAAAACCGGGATTGTTTTTGCAAATACTGTTACAATTTCATTGTTGACACCTCCCAAAACATATATTAACAAGGAAGATGAGATTATAAAATCAAATAATCTCATTACACTAGCACGGGATCTAACGATCTGGAAGATTCATTTCAATGATTGATTACACTGTATTAGAAGCTATAAATTTCTTAAAATATTTTAACAGGGTTGCTCAAATCAACCATTCAAAAGCAGAAAATGTACCTTGTGGTATCAATAGATAACCAACGATTAATAGGAACGGATATGTAACTTTTATTATTTTGACAGAAGAATTAATTAGTATATGCAGATCTGTCTTTTGCTATACTTATAATCAAATGTGGCTTTTCATACAGTTCCATAAATCTGTTATTATTATATCAATAAATTTAATCCATACGAAAATATGCATGGTAGTGATACTAAAATAAATCAACCGTGATATCAAAGTAGGTCAGGAGAATTATCTTTACTTGCCAATGCTGTACATTTAAATTTACAGTAAATCTCCGCGAGCCGCCATAAGGCGTAAGGCACGGGTTGTGAAAAACCTAGCGTGCCTTGTACTGCCATGATAAGAGACCAATATGGACCATTTTATCGCTATAATCTAGCGAAATGTTTTTGCCCTCTGTCTGTTAAAATTGTGTTCGCTGAAATGTTAAATTACAGAAAATAAAAAGGAAGTGTACTTACTTTAATCATTTGCATTTTGAGATGACTTCTTCAATATATCTGGAAAGAGTTTAAGGATTAGATAAATGTATTCAATATGGCAAAAGGGATTATATGGAATAAAATCTATAGAAAGTGGAAGAAATTAAACTCAATGGGAATGTAAAAACGCAACGCAAAAAGTAAAGAGGTGACAGCAAACCAAGAACATAACACAGAAATGGGTGTTAAAAAATCATAGTGCGAAGGCAGGAACGCATGTGCCTTATATCCGGATGAAACATGTCGCAAATCCAAACGACGAGGAAAGACATTCCATAAAACAGGAAGAGCGCCAGAAGACTGCGAAACGTACATGAAGCGTGCAATGGTACCCAAGATGATCTTCCTCCACCGACAAAAGAGAAAATTTGTGCCAAATATAAGAAAATTTGAAGTAATGTACGCAGCGAGAGCGTTAAAGTCGAGATATTTTCGCTTTAATACAGCGTTCAATGGACGATTAAGAGATGCTGCACTGCCTTCACATTATGGTTACACATAACAAAAATCTGATGTGGCCAACACATGACTTTCTCCATATATAAGATGTAAATATTTATCTACGACAATAAATTCGAACTCTATATTCCATCTAAACTTGGAAGATGAGTGATTAATTTATATATTATTATCTTTGACGTCACAAACATTATAAATAATGTTTTTTGGGACATTTTCGAAGAAAAACGATGAAATTGGCCTTTCGCCCACAGAGCCCAGAGCGCCCACAGAGTACATCATCAGAAACTTCCGGTTTATCAGTATTTCATGAAAAACTCCTAAACAATCAGTTAAACAAGCATATAATTCCTAAAAAAATTATAGAAAATTACATTTTCTAAAACTTTTATAAATAATAGTATATACCTTAATGTCAGATTAATGGAGATATTTTGCAAAAACGGAAACGAGCTTCGAAAAGAAAAGCTAAACTTTCGGTTTACCGATTTACTCCAAAACCTAATCAACTCTAACGACACAAACCAAAGTACTATATATGAAATTTGGTGTTGATACGACGAATGGTTTCCATGTTAGGGCGCCTACAAAGTACATAACAGCTACTTCCGGTTTATCGGTATTTCACGAATAACTCCTAAACAATTAGCGATACAAGAATATGTTAAATACAAAAGTTATAGTAAATTACATTTTCTAAAATTTTTATTACAAATAGAATATATCTTAAATCATATTTATGGAGATATTTTCCAAAAACGGAAATTTGCTTCGAAGAATAAAACTCGGCTTCCGGTGTACCGATTTACTCCAAAAACTAATCAACTCTGACAGCACACACCGCAGTATTATATATGAAGTTTGGTATTGATACAACTAATATTTTTTACGTTAAAGCGCCCACTATCACACACACACACACACACATACATCATTCCGAAAATGGTCAAAACGTGTTCTAGGAACCCCAAAACATGTATTTCCGTTGAAATCTCGAAGTCGATTTTTTTATGAAAACTGAACTGAATTGCAGGATATAACTCTATAAATTCCAGAAAAATAATTTAGTAGAATTATCCAATATAATAAATTATATATAATTGATAAATCTACTATTAATATAATGATTTTGGATATAAATAGGATAATATGAATGCATTCATGTACAATCAAGATACTCAATAGGCTCCAGGATAGTCATATGGACAGCGCGCTTGTCTTTGGTGAAAACGGTCCCGGGTTCGAATCCCGGTGGGTGCCAATGTGCGAAATGACCAAAGCTGCCGAAGCACTTTTAGCAATACTACTATTACGATACTCTGCCTTTAGAACAACACGCCTCCCATTTCGAATGCCCACCTCAGGGAAGGGAGGGAGAGAGTGGAATGGAGCAGTCAGATGGATATTTTGCCTAAATTTCACCGTTCGACAGGCTGGCACTGTGGGCTAAGGCTCCTCGGTGCGACGCTGACTTTCACGGGTTCAAATCCGGGATTAAAACCTCACGATTTCGTCTGCACTGGATTTGAGCCCATACATTTAGTTTTGTGGGAGCTTCTAGCCCCGAGTCAGCCCTCCTCCTCAAAAATCCTTTTCGCAGCTTAGGACAACAGTGCAACTTTCTTATAGGAAAAAATATAGTCGACAATTATTGTATATGAAAACTGATATTTTTCATCCACAGAAAAAGCGGAAAAATCTAATATGGACCTATTTACAAAATAATTAATCTTTAACTTGCATTACGCATATGTCTATAGTTTGAATTTTCCTTGGTGTAAATCTCTTTTCAGTTGATCGTTTGCTCTCAATGAATAATAATAAAATTGAAATAAGTTTTAATAAATTTAGCCAAGAACCATCAGCAAAAATATGATAGATTGAATCCCCGTATGAATCCAGCAATACTTGATTTTTGTCCCAAAGAAAATAAGTTGTAAGTAAACGTTACAAAATATTATTTATATATATAGAATTTTCGGTGAATTATTTAATTTTTTATGGATTCGTTATGAACGCAATCGACATATTAATGAGGAAAGAAAGTTAACACTATGATTTGAGAAGTTTCCGAATCAATCCCCCATTACTAATTCTTTTGTAATATTCTTCATAAAATTGGAATTCCTCTCTTTGGGAAAAAAATTAATTTCGGGCTAGATAATATGAATTCGTGTAGAAAATATTAGAAAAAATATATTACATAAATATGGTAACTGAAATATTTTCTATACACATCATACAAATTCATTCGTATTACCTGTTACCTTACTAAAATATCAATTCAAAGAGAATTTTGCCATGAATTTCATCTACATCTTGCTGGCCGCTTACTACATTTAAGTTCCAAAAGCTATATTTTAAACGATAAAAGTATATTTATAATGAAAAATTTATAATGTTTAGATGATATAAAAGTTGACAATACTTACTCTTTTAAAGGGCGGTGGAGCAGAAACAGAAATAATTACCTCATGAAAAGTTGTCATTATTTTTGGTAGCACGGACAGTATTTTCGGAAAAATTATTTATGAAAGTTATATATTTCTAGTACACCCTTAAATTCCTGAATATATTATGTATAAAAATATTTTCCTATCCTGACCGTAACAGCAAAAATATTGCATTAATCAAAATACATAAGCTAAAACAGAATTTTACGTACGTAGTAAGGTATTATCTCAACTCCCCGTTAGCCATCTTTACATCAGAACCGCAAACGTTCTAATTCACCGGTTGTAACTCATCCCAACGGCAGAGCGCTCAGAAGTCTTTTCGGCACGTAGTGAAGATACCGCGTAAAACAAAACGAATCAACTCAACCTTCAGATACGGAATTTAATGGAAAAACACGGGAGAGGACCGAACCCGGCTCAACTAGCGACTCTGTTGACGAACCACGGCCCCAAGTACGCCATAAATATCTCCTGCGAAAATATTGGTCCGTCCGCAGAAATATTTATCGAGACGAAGATAATGGCGGAGCATCAGTCGTAAAATACATTCAAAAAACTCTTCGGGAAACTAAATTCGCGGAGGAAAAAATAGGGATAACGCAAATAAAAAGAGGGACGTTTCGGGACGTATTATTTGTTTTCCACTTCCCTAGCGACCGGGCGAAAACAGTGGAAAAAAATACAGATAGGCCAAACGGAGAGGAAAAAAGCGGGGATAAAATGCGCCCCCTAGGAGAAGGAAAAAGAAATAATAAAGGGCGTTTTTCCATCTCGCGGAATGAGAGTATGGCTCGGGAAGGACATAAAAGGCGAGGGAGAGGCAATACCTCTCTCGCAATTTTTTCTATCTCTATAATTCTTGCCATTTTTCCCTCCCCTCGACTGCGGAATAAAAACCCGATGTGAAGAAGTGACGTCACAGCAGAGATAGGAGTCGTAAAACGAAACCGACACTATGAAACGCACTGAGAGTTGCGATTTTCATTTGTTTTGTCGTTTCAATGTGTTTTTTCCCTATCCTTACCCTCGGGGACCCAGCTGATAAACGCTTGAGCTACGATTGCAAAGTCAGCGATGATACGAAATTAGTACGTCTACTGTCATGATCTACGATAAGAGACATCTGGAGATTTAGAAAAGGACGCCGATGCCATTTAAAAAGAATTGCTACGGCAAAACAATCAGTCGATGTTACTCATATGATACAGGACGCGAGACGGGAATCATTGGAAGATAGAAGGCTAATTAAAAGGATAAATTTGCTAAATAAGATCCGGGAAATTAAGTTCTCAGAAGATGTTACCGATATAATGCGACCTTCCTGTTGTATTGTCAGTTCTTGCGGGGAAGATCAGGGAAACTAATATTTTCAAGAATTCATTTTTTTCCGCAAATGGTACGCGAAAGCAATCGATTGTGAAAATAGAGTGAATGATATTTCACTGCAAGCTTAGGCTTACAGGAACCTAGCATAGGCATAGATTAATATTCTTGGTGTAAATTGTGCCACTATTGCATCTATACTATGTTTAATTATGTTAATAAATAATTCATTTGTGTAAAATGTGAATTGATAACTGGCAATATTAATTAAATGAAGTTCAAATAAAAATGTTTATAATACGTGTATAGAATTCACAGATAATTTACGGTCTAACTTTTCTAAAAAGTGCGTTTTATACGCCAATAAATATTGAAATCGATTTTAAATAACCTATTCACGATAGTTTCTTGCTATACACTTTCAAATCGGAACGAAGACGAGGCGTGTATTAGGATCTTATTATTATAGAGTATGAATCTTATTATTAGAATCTGATATTATCTTATATCCCAGTTAGTACAGCTGGTCAAAATCAGGAGAATAATTCTACTCGAACTCTACCAACGTCCTAATCTATCTTGGTAAAGAAAAAGACGGACGAGATAGTTAAGTTAGAGCAGCTATTGATGGAAGCGTAAACAATAAACTTCTTCAAATATGCAATTTAAACTACTTTGAATTAGCATTTTTTTTAACAAACAACAACATCTTATTCTGACTCTCATATATGTTTGCACAAATTAAAACTCACCCAAAAGTAAAAACCTCGCTATTTCTAATAAGATTAAACTAGGAAACCCAACACGGGAGAAAGATTTTACCATAGGACAAGTCGAATTTTCTGTTCGATAAATTTTTGAGTTATAAGTAATAATTACCATTGCGAATCTCTTTATGAATGAAGATGCATAGTATATTTTTAAAATATCAGTTACTTCTTATAAGAAATTACTTCCAGCGATATAAAAAAGATAATATCACGAATATCCCTATGATTATCTATTACTAGACAATTTGTAGAAAATCACTAAACTAGGTATCAATACTAATTTTCAGTGTCCTTTTTATAGTAGTAAGCTATTTATACATTAATTAATACAAGTAATCGAGAGAAAGATCGGAAAAAAAACGAATAAAACTTAGGAATAGTCGTAATGGATACGAATCTTAAACTACATTTTCATTGAATAAATTGAAAAAATATTGCTAAGAAATGATTGATAAGAAAGTTTTTAAGTAAAATAATGTTAATCGCCGTTAAAAGTCTGATTGCTCTAAGTTTTACCTCGATATCATCAACATACTTGCTAATGGAAACGGAACTATGGGTCCAAAAGTGTTGTAGGCGTTCCTGTTATAAAGTTCGCAATTCGCTATCCATTACGTAGATCAAAATCTTTTTTAAGAACTAATTAAAATTGCTTAGATAAGAGAAGTCATTTTGCACCTATAGGCCCCACCAAGAACCAAACCCGGCACCGCGTTCAGAAAGTGAGGTAGTAATAAAACTTTCTCAAACGGATTTGTTTAGCAAAATCTTTGCATACAACAGAAGTAACTTTCATATAATACGAATTGGCCAATCCAAATTTGGAATTTCATAAAAACCATCTTAAATTAACTTCTTAACTTCCACAATACATATTTCTTTCAACTGATTTCGTCAACATGTTGATTTCATCAGGTAAACGTGTTCACATCATCACCTCCACATGATGATGTCAACACATTGACAAAACCGTTTGCGAGAAATATATACAGAGAAAGTTATGGAGTGTTATTTTTTTAGTTGAAGCATATTTTAGTATCTATGTGGTATAATGCAGGTTAAAAAATAGTATAGGGAAAGGTTTTCCAGTTAAAATAAATAAATATGGTAATACCTTTGATTTGCATCGTAATTAATCAATTTCGATACAATATTTTTGAAAATATTTGATATTGGTTACGTCACTATACAAATCCCATAAAAAGCACGAATCTTTTGAAACGAAGGAGTCATAATAATCATAAGAAATCATTTATGCTTTCGTAGGCCGATATTCCAGTGCATTGGTGTAAAAATAACTCACAAGACTAAAACAAAGACGAGAATGAAGATGTAATTAGATGAAATAATGTTTCTCAGGTATCGATGCGCTTTCTGAGAGAAATTTTATCGGCAAACTGCCCCGGGAAGTGAATTAAAACGCTTGTAAACTGGAGAGCAAGGGATGAAAATGATTTCTGAGTGAAAAATCCTTCGAGATGGGGCAATTTAAAGTTAACAGACACTCAATTCGAGTCAAAGTTCTTCCTTGCCGAGTTTCATGTTTGATGAATCGCGTGCTCTTACAAGGGCGATTCAACTGCGTTGTAAAGAAGGCTCTAATGCGCAGGAATTCCTCGTTCCTAACACGAAGAGACGTTCTTTATGGATCTTCTGGACACTATTGACACAGTTTCTTTATGATCGTTATGCTATCACGACCGTGAAGACATCTATTGGTATACTTAGATCATGGGTTCTAAAAGTAGAATGGCAAAATGCTATCCTCAAATTAAGAGAAGTCCAACTTTTGGGTTAATAAAACCTTTTAAATTTACTATTTTTGTAGAATGATCGGACATTATTATTAATCATTTTATCCCATAGGGATGGTTTGAACTTGAATATCTCATGATCCATTTTCTCTTCTTCTTCTCCTTCCAAAATCTCTTCATTTTTTGACTGTGCTCATGTTTTCTCTGTTCCGACCGCAATGTTCCCGTTCTTTTCTTTTCTGTCTCTTTAAATTTTGTCTTCATAATCATGTTTCTGAATTTCCCTCTTTTTTCTATCATTTCCCTGTTGATCCCTGCTCCTTTCAAATCTTCTTTTACTTCGTGATACCAATTAGCTGTTAGAGCTGTTTACAACATAAGAAATCTTCTTTTTGAGTCTGTTATTGATCACTCTCTGAATGTGCGCATAGAATATAAGTCACCGTCTTATGCTTATATCTATGAGTCAGTCTGTATGTTCGTAAATGTCTTTGGTAGGTCTCTTGATCCATATTCCATCCCTTTCTATATCTCCAAACATTTTTCTAAGGATTTTGCGTTGACATCTTGTTCAATATTCCTATTTGTGTGTATTCCCCTAGATATTTTAATTTTGAAACGCTTTTTTTTAATTGAATATATATGTTTTACTGATTGAAATCAAAATAACGAAACCTTTTATTCATCTTTTTGTTTGTTATCTGCGTTGTTGATTGTTATTGAGGATGGTTCTACGGATATAATTCTGGCTAAGGGCGTGATACTTATGCGTTGCCATAATTTGGAGTTTCAGAATTTTCTTTAGATTACCTCTGCGTACTCTTAGTTTGAACATTATTGAAAATTCACGAGGGACCAAAAAACAACTACAAAATCCTTCCAACCGAAATGGAATATATATCGATATGAATTGAAACAATCAGATATTATAAAATTCGCTGGCATCAAAATAAATACGTATTATTCAATGCCGCATAACAAGTATATTATCAACGTCTCCGTTGGCTTATTAATGCAATGAATAAAGAAATTCAATGAGGATAAATTTTAGGTATAACAATTTTATAAGGCTTTAAGAGAACTCCGAAAGAAAAAAAAATCACATAACTGATTTATTCTTGCAATTATAGCATACATATGGGAAGAAATGGAGAACGTACTTTTTTCCGGGACGTGAGATTCTATATTCCTATTTGTAAGCAATGTAAACACAAAAATTTCTTTAATGTCCATCCTTTCTTCATACTCTACAATATCGATATATTCTCTCCTCCATATTCTAGTTCGATGCCGTGTTAATTCATAATCATGCCTAATTATAATGATGTAATCTCTTTTAGCATCAACGAATACGTAATTTTGCACCGGACCTCTGTACTCTACTTCCAACTAAAATTATAACAATAGTGTGGCAGCACAATTGCCTATTCATCGGCATGTAGTGCCTTTTGAGTTTCTCAGTTGGATATATCTGACAACACCGTGAATTTATTGAAATCTAAGTAGAGTGACTTTTTTATGTGCCTACGTATAGTCCCAATATACTCAAACTTATCCCTCATCTTAAATTTCCTACTTCTTAACGTCCAACTGTTATTTCATTTTCTGCTATGAGGAACTTGAACGTAAAAGGCAAATCACAAGGGGTGTGGGACTCATTCAAAGGAGCTCTCTTCATAAGGAGGATTATGAAAAGCGGTCCGAATAAAAAATCAACTTAAAACGCGATTAAGCAGCCTCGGACGACCTTTCCTGCTCACACGTTTAAATCTTCATGGGTTCATTTAAAAAGAGCAGGAACTTTTTTTCAGGGCATTCAATTTAGCGAGGAAAGAGCTTTATCTAAAAGTCCTCGAAGGCGAGGGAAGTGAATCGAATGTGGAATTTCTAGGTCACGGGGTAAGCATCACCTTTCATTGTTCCGCGTTGCTTTTAAGACAAGTTATAAGCGCTCTCTTCGAGAAATCATTCCTTTGCCATTTTGAACAGCCTTTGCGCATTTTGCATCAAGATCTCATGCTCCTGTTCCTCAAAGTGGATGCTATTTCTCGAATGAAACCTCTCTGTACGAGGCTCTCATCCCACCTTAAAAAGGGGAAAGCAGAAACTGGATAAATAATTACCGCCGAATTCCAAATCTTTTTAATTCGAGCTCTATGTTCGTGTCTACAACGTAGACGAGTCCCACTGCTGAAATGCACTCTTCTACAATTTTTGTCCTTTTTTGCGATTCTAGCAAAATGTGTGTCGGTGTGTGGATTAGAATAAATTCTAACTAAAAGATAAAAAATGATAGGAAGGTAAAGAAGATGAAATTTTAATCGCAAATAAGTAACTTACTTATCAGCAAAAAAATTGAAGAGAATAATTCCCAAAGTGGAAAATCTCGAGATCGGCATGGTAATGCATGTGAATGGCGGGTTGCCAAATAATGCATTTGTATGGCTGGTTAACCAACTCCGATTTTCCGTTGCTAATTTTTCATATAAAAAGGACCATTGAGCTAAACAGTCGGACACTTGTCCATTATTTTTAAGCTGCGAATGTACCCTAAAAGTTTTGTTTGAATCCGTTTCCAAAAAACTTGGTGGTTCCCTTGTGAGTTTAGTTGAGTAATCTTGAAAATTGAAAAAGAGAATATTTAGCACAATGACCTTATCGTTTACATAAAAGACCGACTTTAACTGTTTTTTAATATATCTTTAAAGATTTTGAATCGAATTGGTTGGATATTCACACTAACCAAAATATTAAAATCGCTTTTCATGACGTAATTCTACCAAAGAACATCGTAAAAATTGATTATGAAATACCGCATTCTCGTCTCCGTACTTATCCCTCCAAATACAAAATTGATCTTAGTTAAAAGTTAAAGTTACAGTTAAAAACGAGTCATATACTCCCAGTGAGACTACTTGAAGGTTAAGGAGTATTTAAGTCTGATTTAATAACAGTCGTCTACAATTTTATCTCATAATATTAACATTCTGTTATGGTGTATAATAACTGAAAAAAATGCTGTTCATAATAACTCCCAGCAGTATACGTCGACTGAACAAGGAAAGTCGTATGAAACCAAGAAAGCTTATGACTCTTACTGCCATATTCATAGCTTCCTGAAACAACGGGTCGTTCACTTTTACCTCCCAACTCCCCGCCTCTCCCTCTATTCTGCAAACCGATGAATATCTTTAATTTAAGATGACCAAACCACATGCTTTATAGTACACACTCTGAAACGATATGAAAAAGAGTAGCCATTTCGACTCGGCAAGCTTTTCTATCCACGTTTGCACGCCTGAATATTCGTCCGCGATTCCTATCTTTACTCGTTTTAAGCCCACCCTTCTTCTTTTGGCCGCTCCTGGACCTCCCCCTCCGTACCCTCGCAACGGTGATTACCGTCCTATTACGCATTCCCTTTCCAACAGAACCCTTCCTCCTTCCTCTAGCGCTCTCCGGCCTCCAGTAACAAGCGGGCAGCCCCAACCCATCCCGCGGCTTTAAAACCCTTTTTCCCCGCGGAAAACCATTAGGAGGAGAGTTTCTCTAAGTGCTCCCCCCACCCCCTCTTCCTAAAATCCTACACTGCTCCATACGCTTCCCTAGCGCCACCCCCTTCCCTATCTGCACAAAAGCATGTCATTCGATAGGCTGACATCTCCAATTCATACCCGGAGAGCTCTCCCCAAGTTCTTTGGCGCTTTTTTGCAAGGCCAACCCGCTCTGAAATTGACGCTTTCAACGAGACGGTTCGTTGTAAAATGGATTCGTCTTTCATTTTTACTGCTCCCAATAAAACATTCCGACTTGTGGAGTGGTCAGAGGAATTGAGTGTCTCTCTCCCACTCGCTACAGCTCCTCTTTGATCCGAGTACTTATGTGCCGGACGCGATTTCAGTGATTCACGGGAACTATAAAATTTCGAGGTAGGAAAGCCGATGCTCTCTTTTTTAACGTTTTGGGCGGTTTATTTGCGTACAGGAATACGATGATCGTTTGGATCGATGCCTGAGGTGATAGTTTAAAAAGAATTTGGGATTAAAATGAGATTAAATCAGCAATCATACAAGGATATAGAATTATATCATGTTCGTTTAATATTTGAGTAAGATATGCATCCGACAATCCACCAACTTCCAAATTTCAGAAGCTATTTGTTCCAGGAATTATAAGTAAAGCCGGTTTGAATTTGCACCTATAATGACTTCGCGGACCAAAGGCAGTATAAGCACCTTGTTGTATAATGATTTTAAAAAATCACTAAAATCGCTTTTTTATATTTTTACACAATAATATGTTATTTTAAGGTAGTCTCACAGTTATATTGGTATATATTCTAACCGGCTTTCGTAATCTTTTTCGCTTAAGTTTCAATGGTTCAGTATAGAAAACTAAAGAATTTTGTAATACTAATTGTATGATATCTACTAAAGAATTTTCTAATGAAAAGGATATTTTGAGGAGAGATAATTAAATGCGTACTCCAACCTCACTGTATCATTTTTGACTGTACTGCTAGCTAGTAACGCATAGAACAATCAAAAGTTTTTCCCTACTTCCAAGAGAGACAGTTCATTTTGTAATTCTTTCGATATCGCTCATATTTCCTAAGATGGTACGAAGGTATTACTAGGGATGTTTGTATTATTCATGATAATAATAGCATAACAATCATGTCCTTAGTTTTTAATCTCCGAAGTATTACATAGAGAATTCTGAGGAAATTATCAAAAAGACAATCATGCTTGAATAATAAAGAAATCAAATCCTAACAGTAATTTTGATGAATGTGGAACTAAACTTAATAAAGATAAAATAATCGCTCAACCATTGTGAATTATTAAAAGAATATAAACTTTAAGCATTTCATGTACAAAATGTCTCATTAAATTTTAAGTATTTAAAATGGAATTGCAATGAGCATGTTTAATAAAATCAGCAATAGTATTTTATTTAATCGGGAATCAATTTCTTAAAGGTGTTCTTACACTTAAAGGATTATGCTACGCTAAGCTTAGTTAAATGTTACTGACCGGACTTAGATGATCAAATACTATCAAATTAACACAACTATGGAAAATAGTCTGTGAATTAGAACTGACATCTCTCCCCTTTAGTACGAAGTTTGCCTGCAAAAAATTTGGGTCTAATATCAGATAGCATATTTCTAACTTATCACGAGAAATTATGTTGCTTGACCAATTACGACTATGAAGTTATGCTTGCATAATAAGTAATTTTTAACCACTGCCGTCAGATTTTTAATCTACTAGTAGTGCTATTGCAATAATAATAATGTTGTTTAGTCGCCATATTTTCGTGTTAACATATTCTTGTGGGAATCTCAAATGAAAGCTTATGTTGTGCAAAATGACCAAAGCTGTCGACGCACCTAAAAAGCAACACTACTACTACGAAAGCTTATGTTGTACTATGAATAGCCCAATAGCTATAAGCCCAGTGTTTTAAGCTCGTTTACGCAAAACTAGTACAGGTCTTCAAGATTTAACTCAAACGCAAGCTAGTTTCCTGGATTAGGTTGATGCTCTAGAAATCACGGATTTAATGGGAAAATTAGATTTATGGGCCCTCAAACGGCCATGAAGTGCTAGAGGAAGCGGATTAGAGCCTTTCATTTCTTGAATGCTTTCGAAACTACGCGTTTCCTTGCACCTGAATGGGGCGATAAAAATTCATTGTCGCTCTATGCTTCGGTGCAGAATTTATGGTCCAGAAAAGATTCCGTGGGAATGTACGCCCGAAAGATAATGAGCAATGGTGCTATTGACTCCACGAGACCGATCAGTATGATGAATTACAGGACTTAGACCAAATAAACTAGATCCGCATGCTGCTTATCGTTAAATGAACCGAATTTCGGCCAATTTCTCTGTCACTGTTGAATTACTGCCATGAAATAGTGACTGCGCGATAAAGTCAATGGCTGGAAACCTTACAAAGATAACGGCTAAACTTCTTTTATCTTCTATCGCTGCTCCAAGTCCGTTAACCTCACATGTATCCTGTTTCCATTTATTTCTACCATTGTTTCGTTACGAGTGTTAATAAATTTTCCTCGACTCCTTTTTATGTATTCTATGGATTTGATGAAGCCCGAAATTACTAATTCAACGACGCGTTTTCAGTAACGCTGCATCGAGATAGAATAGCTTTAACTCGAACTTTATTTGAGTTTACAAACAAGCCGTATATAAAATCCGCTCGCAGATACCAAACTTTTTGCGCTCTTTAATGAGGTTCCTTACGCGATATCTCACTGTTGAGCTCGAAGTATTCGTATCAGGGATGACGCATATTGTAAGGCAAGAGCATTTGTAAGTTCTTTGCGAAACTTTAAGGAAGAGGAGCCACTCTGAATAGCCCATTAAATAACTTGTGTCCGTTCCAAAGAGGAGGTAATAAAATTCCCCGGCTGAATATTCAAGCCCGGCATGCATCACGTCGAGGAAAATAGAACGAAAAATTCCATTTCCCGGATGAGGTTTTCATTAATCGAAAAGAGTTCCTTATGTCCCCCTCATTAGCATGGCCCGACACGTATTGACTATTCATTAGCGCGATACTATTTAGAAGTTGAAAAGTTAATTATTCGGGGTGGATGGTATCTAGCTTGGCCTTAGGATTTTGAATATTCATAGCGTATTAACATTTCCAAAAGGGAGTGAGAGGGGGTCATAATAGGATCTTCGCGGAGGATAGAATGCATAACAGAAGATGCATCGTAAGGCGAGGATGGGACCTAAATACTCTTTGCCAGAGTTATCCCCGCGAAGGTTAAGTCATTAAGTAGTTGAGCATAGTGCCGCCAACGATTTTGACATCCCTTCACCTTTATCCCTAATATACAAAAACTTGTGACGTTAAAGTTTTTGATCTCGAGGATGTACTCTAAAAGAACAGAGTCAAAGTTGAAAGAACTAGGTTTATGCCTACATAAAAGATTCCATCATATTTACGCAATGCATTAATCCTGATAACGCATTATAGAGATAATTAGCCTATTTCATAACGATAATATCAGAATACCTCAAAAATACGAGATAAAAAATTTGCGTTCTAGCAGTCTGATCTATAATATCAGGAGGATAACCACTTAGTACGAACTATACTTGTAGTGGATATTACTGAAATTATATATTGATGTTGTTAACGTGAACAAAATTTCAACTATTAATCATGATCATGCGTATAAGAGTTAGTTGGCCTTAATTTTTAACGACACTATCAAGATATTTAAAGGAAGAAGTGATACTAACATTTTTTTCTAAGAAGTTTGATGTATTATCAAGAGGAAAACCGTCTCGTATGTTCTATATTTGTAGTGCAAACAGTTGAAATTGCATTTTGGTGCATTATTTTCGTGAGTTTAATTTGACCTAACTGAGATTTAGAAATATCGTTTCCTAAATATATTCTTCTTCTATATAAGTTCTTCGAACAATTTTTAAACGGTATC
Source organism: Sympetrum striolatum (assembly GCA_947579665.1). Classification (NCBI taxonomy): domain Eukaryota; kingdom Metazoa; phylum Arthropoda; class Insecta; order Odonata; family Libellulidae; genus Sympetrum; species Sympetrum striolatum. The sequence goes on from OX388347.1 coordinate 44,259,953, forward strand.
AAGTGGCTGAATCAAAAGTAAAATTAGTCAAAATGTTACTCACCAAACTTCTTAGTTGTTTTCAACGTTGACCGCCGGTGGCCGATGATCCAGAAGAGCCTCCTTGGTGATTACTGACAGCAGCGTAGGTGTTGAAGATGTCACAGTTGATTCCAGACAAGCATCTGTAAAGAGAAAGAATTCCATGATTGTCAGTCAAATCCAATTGATTTCAAATTATAAATTTACATCGGCTTATTAAATGCATTGTCACAAGCCCAAACATTACGATGTAGGTTTAGTTTTGTGTCAAATTAAGCTGAGATGAATTACCTTTTAAGCAAATATTCTGATTCTAAGATGTTGGTTTTAAAAAATTACATACATATATTTTTGAAATAATTTAATGCGCTGGTTATGGAAAGTTGAAACAATTTCAGCTCCAAGACAACAATGTTATAACCGCACTAACTTCTTGTATGATTCGACTCAACGCAAGTTAAAACCATTCTTTCATTAAATCAAAACGATAAGCATTGAACAATACAATTTAATTAAAATTGGGCTTGCTCCATTATCTTTATCTGCTATCCGGGAGAGATTCATTTGTACCTTGCAATTATTATTTCTATTTTTATTTTTTATTAGTACAGTTACAGCTGTAGTAACATGGAATTATTTATTGGATCTTTCGCATGTAATAATAAATTCCTTATTATTTTATTTATAACTACCAATGACAGATCATAAATTATCATTCAAACACTTTTCTTACATAAATAATAACAATAATTAATCAGAATATGTAAAGCGGTAATACGAGGGGAGAATAAGAACTACTCTCGTTAAACAAGAATCTTTACTCAACACTGACAGGAAGATCACGATTTAGAAATTATAAATTCAATCTCCAACATATGAATTATTTATTTACTTCTCATGTTGACGTAATACTAATCAAGGTTACGGATTTAAATGCATAATTTACACTAGTTATATTTAAACAGGATTGTAATTATACATAATATTACCAAGATGGGGATATTTGCAAGCGATGAATGGATCGAAGAATAATATCAAACCCGCTAAATATAAGAAAGCAATGTTTTTGAAGCTTTTTTTCTGTCCACAATCAATTAACGTTAAGCTAATGAGATTCTTCCATGCTGAATGGCTATATAGCTTGATAATAAACATAAAATGGTTCCTTCATGATATTTTCTCAATGCAAAGATAAAGAAGTATTGCACTAATACAGTCATTCTTCGCAGCTATTCCGGAAAAAATCAAACGTTGCCATGCAAGTATCACGAAAATATCTTTTGTTCCTTTTTTGCGGTATTTAGTAATAATACTGGAACGATTCTACTGAAACTTTTTGCTGCCAGCCATAATTTAGATATGCTACAAGTATTGCCAAAAATGCCCGACCTTTCATTGTAATTCACTATTCCATTAAACATATGGCACAACATTTCGAAGAGCCAACTTTTCACCCAGACGCAGTTCCTCGAAGTTCTATCTCCTTCACGAGCAGGAAACGAACTGATGACGTAGAAACCTAACACGGCTCGGAAATTTCTAGAAGAGCAGCAGGGCTTACTGGGGTAAATATTTTCGTTCCTCACAGCATTGTGCATTTCACGGAAGCTCAACAAGTTTAACTGAATAAATTCGAATGCCTCCGGTATGATGACTTGTTACACGAATGCATTTGAATGGGACCAGAGCTCCAGAGTCAATGCTCAAGGTTGACGACTTGGAGGCCTTCGGTCGGTTTCGTATATGAGACCGCTACCACGCTGTAAGTTCATGTGCCCGAGAATTCCTTATCTAACGCTTTCTCTCTAGGGTTTTCATAACTAGCCACCTCCCCTTAAAATAACACTACAACTTTGGTCTTAGTCAACCTCTGTTTTTTCCTGCAACTTATTTTCAATTACCTTATTTAGAAAGTACTCATGTGCAATTTTCTGCTTAACATTACAATTTCTTCTATCTTAGTTTTATTTTTACTGCAAAGGCCTTTCATTTTAAATACTGAATAAATATTATTTGTTTTTTTTCTACGTTATGAGTGCGTAACGAAATGACTAGTATGTCTTAATCCATTCTTGTCTATTTATTCACTTAAGTATGTATTTTAATTTTAACTAAGATATCTGCGGTTGAATCATTTCAATAATCATCATTCTAAGTAAAATAATCATTATACTTACAATCAATCTATATATATCTCAAATATATGTATGACTTAAGTAACTTACATGTAAAACTTAAGTAACTTAAATAACTTGGATTTTTATTTTTCCGTTTGAAATCGAGAATTAGCAGTGTTTTTCGATTTCAGAGTTAATGTTCACTTTTTTTTAGTAACCATTTACAGATTAGACCAAAAATCTCAGTCTTTATGAATCGACAATTGTGACCGATTTTCATTTGGGTGCACCTATTAGATAAAGTTATAAAATAATACCACAGGATACAAGAATATTTTGGCGGTAGAAACTAAGAGTTTGCAAACAAAGTGAAGGGAAAAGAAGATGCACAATTTTCATCTTCTGTTGGCCTTCCTAAGAGATTTTCAATAAAAAATGTCCTAATTTCCATCTCAGCTTCGTAATGTGAAATTTATCCAGAAACTTCCTCTCGTTTACGCGAAGAATAGCCGTTAATGAATATTGGACAAAATTTTGGCAATTACGCCCGAATAACACCGTTAATTGGCAATAAAAGTGCACCGTGCTGATAATTAAACTTTATTGGATATACAGCAAAGGAATTAAATGCTCTACCTTATTGTAACGTTAGGGATTAGCAACCGATACTTGATTTTAATTATTTTCCGGATGGGTACAACAATGGAACACTCGAGACCTATGTAATCCTCCCTGGCTTTAATTATTTCGTGATTGGTGTTACTTATCCTCTTGGAAGATTTTCTACCCCATTACTCCGAGCCTTCCTAAAAATAAAACAGTGATCGAAAATGAAGATCGAAGAAGAAAATGAATGGGTAAACCTTCCCCAACTGTTTTAATTCAACATAATAGTGATTAAGGATTAAAGAGGTTTAACGTCCAACTGGTAAAACTAATACAAATAGGAAAGACACAAATGTGTCGCCAATCTCCACACCTGGTAAATATGCGGAGATGCCAATTATGTTATAAAATATCGGTGGATGCAACAAGAAAAGAAACAAAAAACGTCTCAGAATTGAGGAAAAAAATCTTTGAAAGTCTATTAAAATAAAATAGCTTAAATTTGCTACATACTAGAATAATAATTAAAACTTAGCATCTCGATGAACATGGATGGCTATCTGAATTAATATACAGTGGGTGCAGTTAAATTTGATTTTAAATAGACTGCGTTGGTATAAATGCTCTTACTATGTTTCCCTACAGTAACGGCGAGCAACTATCATGGTCCATGTCGACAGAAATGAAGGATTGAATTCTTCCATACTCTTACGCATGACAGATAGCTATGCATTTCTTTCTTATGTCAGCGTTCATTGGCATTCCCTTTCCTTGTCCAGATAATACGAAACAGTGAAGAAAGAGAGGGCATAATACCGGATTAATCTATGAAAGGCGTAAACGAAAGCTTAATGAACGATTGAGTCGCAGAGAATTGTATTAACGACCATAAAAGGCTCTGAAATGAGAAGAAATTGCCTAGGCTCTGGTATAATTCTATTACATTCCAATCGTTTATTAGACAGCGAATAGATAATACCGAAGATCATGCTTTACCCTTGTTTAGCACTTGAGTGACGAATAGTATATTTGGAACGAGATCATCGTCGAATGAATTATATGATAATTGCAATCGCAAAATAAAGGTTTGATGTTTCCATTTTAACATAACTTCTTGTGGTAAAGGGACAAAGTAACGAATAATAACAATAATTCGTAGATTTAACGAGGTATTCAAATTTCGGAAAGACCGAGGACCTAAGGCCTCCTGAGCCCATGGTAATCACTTTCTCCACTCCTCAATTGCCGTCTGTTTAACTATTGCTGGATTCCTATCTCTAATGTCACCTATTCTTTCTCAAATATGTTTACATGGATGAAAGTATCGGAACAATATTTACCTATATCAAAACAATATATGGCTCGTGAATGCCTTAAATTGATCGTTTCACATGGGTCATTTCTATCTCAAAAAGCTGACGTGGAGTCTGAATAATATTCTTTGTAGCTACAGAATAGGGCTAAAAGCAAGGGAAACAAAGTGGATCAAAATTCGAAATTGAGCATATGGAATGTAAGAGAAGAAGAAAGGGATTAAAGATATCCTACGGCGGATTCTCCCACAAGATCTTCCTAAGGCAGGCTTTCCTGCAGAAAACGCCTGAAGATCGGTGGAATCTCATTCGAAACCACTTCACTTAGGGACTCTCATGAATGTCAAGAGGACGGATAGGAATAGGGAAAGGGATTGCACCTGATGAAAGGGACAGCGGGGAAAGCGTATTTTTTGTCTGGGACATGAGTGTAAGAGGTTGATGATAAAGGGTTTGTAATGTGGGATGGGTAACGAGCAATAGGAGTACTCGTCTAGAAGCTGATTAAGGCTGGCCATCATCCGGCTCACCTGTATTTATACCACTTAAAACAGTAGGTGGTCAATAAGGCGATGACCTTAAGAGAAATGATTCAACAGAAACGAAAGACAGGATGAATGACAGGTAACCTGGTAATAAATCCACTCATTAATCGTCATGATTATGCTTTAGGCTTACCGAGCACCAGAGCTTGCAAATTTAAAAAATGAATTCTCGATTATTCACACAGGAATCCTAATTAATTAATAACAAAGAAACCTAATTAGTTTTTTTACGAAATCTTGGAAAAAACAATAAAATATTTGAGTTAAAACCGCTTTTTGAATCCGTTCTTTTTCCTAATTATTTTTTTCGATTCGAAGTCCCTCGGCAAAAGTGATAGATTAAGAAATTGCTTGCAACTCATGTCCGTAAGTAAAATTTACATATTGGTAGTCAAGATAGAGCTATATATTGGTTTAGTGTCTCGAGCCATACAATTAGAAGGCATTTAATTTAATTTTATTACGAAGTTTTATCGTATAATCTCGCTCAACAAGGTAAAGCAACCCAAGATGTGTTCAGTGAGACACCAATGCATTACTTATCAATTACTTTCCAAAACTACATCTCGTTCATTCATTTGTTATTTTTCTTTAAGTAACATAAGATTTGTAAGTTTTGAATAGATGCCCATTATTACAATTGGTGTAGAATATAACTCTTGAATTAGGATTGTTTTATTATTGTAGTTATTAAATAAGTATGGCGAAATTGCATATAATGATTTTTGATTCCCTAAGGTGATTTGTGACAGGACAAAAACCAGCAAAAAACATTTTTCCTAACCTTTTTCCCTAAGGACATTTGTGATTCCCTGAGGTGAGTTTATCCTTTACATTACTCTTTCCTTTATGGTGAAATTATTTGTAAAATACCAGTAGAGCAATAGATTTTGTCAAATACAACATCTGAGAGGAACTAAGAACTCCTTCTGAGAAATGACAGAACGGGATGCCCAGTTCGAAGATGATTTTCAGAAAAAAAAACAGAAAAGAACCAAAATTCTGATTTTCCAATGAACCTAAGTGAAAACCGTAATCAATATTCATAAATCGTCTTATCCGATAAAATTCCCAGGCATTAACCTCGTCTTACTTGCAGCGATAAACTTTTGCAAAATATTGGCATCCTCAGCCGATTTTTACATGAATCCATTTCGAAACCAACCATTCCCCAAAACCAATCTCTGATCTAAGAGTTCTTAAAATTCATAGGAATCTTGTACTCGGAGATTTCCGCAAAAATAATTCGCATTTCATTTATTCCGCGATTGCTTTCTGAGGCTGACTCTCAAGAAGATGGGCTTATAGGAGAAGTAGCTCAAACGCCGCATTAAGGTACCGCTTACACAGCATCCATTCCATCATCCGATCCGATGATATCGTCGCTGGGGAAACCGGGACGTCAAGACGAAGCGTATCTACTCCTCTAAGGGTCAATGGAATCTGGAGTGGTGGCCATTGTCCGAATGATAGCCGTGGAGGACGGAAGGAAATGCTGCTCCGATGCTCCGTGGAAGCGGACGTTCACTGCGTACGATCTGATAAGAATGAAGCCACTCTGAATTTCAAATAATTTGGGAACTCAAGTTGACAATAAGCTCGAGGGTAGAGTATGATCAGTATACCTCTGTGTGATATGCGCATCGATGAAGGGTTACAGTGAACTTTAATAGTTTGCATCAGATGAGAAATTAAATGATTATCAACGGAATAAAAATGGTCAATAATGATTAATACAGCTAAACACGTTTCGTTCAATAGATGGGATTTCTCAAAGACAGTTAACCAACGGATTTTGCGTTATGAGATATTTTGCTCAAAATTTTTCCCACAAAAATGTATCAGCCAATATTTAGTTTTTACTGGACTTTTCACCGGGTAAATTTTACCCACTAAAACATGTTCCTAAAAGAAAAAATATATATTCATCAAAGCAAAATTGATAATAACCCTTTTTCAAATCTTTATTGTAAAATTTTTGAGATTATCAATAATACTTAATACATGTCAATTTAGAAGTAAATACCACTTTCAAGAAATGAATTACTATAAAATACCACCAAATCCAACCCAATCAAACCCAAGTAAAATGAATTTCGATTTACATTTTGGAAATATATTTATTGGATAATATATATCTTGGATTAAACCACTAGTTAGTGAAAAACCATCGGGGTATGTTGTGGGCGTAGTTTCACAACAACCACAAACTATAAAAATGAGAACCGTCCCAAACCCAACCCAATCTAAACCTAACAGACTATTTTGGCTGACAGCTTTCCTAAATATTATGTGGCTAAACGTTCATTAGGTGCAACCAGATGTCCATGTAGGTTATACGCTTGCCTTAGATGAAAGCAGTTCCCAGTTCGATAACATTCGTTTTAGGCAGATATTTAAGGCTTGATAGCGTTACTCAGATGTTAAAAGAATTAGGTTGGGAAAGTTTAGAGGAGCGGAGATTCAAGAAAAGGCTAGCTATATTTTTTAAAGTATACACAGGAGTTAAATCGTTTGAGGAATTGTCAAAAAAAGTCTCTATGACAAAATTTCACGGTAGAAAAGACCATAGATATAAAATTAAATTAATAAAACAGCGAACAAACATCAATAAATTCTCTTTTCTAGTTCGTGCTGTTAAGGATTGGAATGATTTGCCAGAAGGAGTCTTGGAACCCTTCCCAAAACATCATAGGGAGTTTGTAAAAAGATTGGGTAAAACTATTAACGATGAGAGAGCTTGACGTTTACTATTTATTTATTTATTTATTACTATTTACTATAGTACATGTGTAGTGAATCAATATTTATTTTTTTGTAATTCAAAAATTTAGATGGGATTTATAATAATATGTGTAATATAAGCATACATGTATGTATATGTGTTACCACCGGACGATTAGTCTACTTGTAGCATTTTTTACAATAATAATAATAACAGGTAGGATCATTACGTGCAAAATATCCTCAGACCATTTACTACCAAAAAATTCACAATTACCTGTAAAAAGATCAAACCTTTGGGTAAAAATCATTGGTTGAAAGTCTTGAGCGAAATATCTCTTGAAAATAAAATTCAACCGGAAGATATTGGTTTATTGTTTAATTGACGAAAAAATTACATGTAAAAGCTGAGCATTCATAAAAAAGATTATTCGTAATATTGCGCTTCTCGGCGAATTTCGAAAGATATATCTCCCAGATGTATTTCATTCAATTCCCCTATCCATCGCACTCTTATCTCCCCTTCAGATCAATTGAAACCATCGTCACATTTCTCCATCGATTTCTGAAGATATTCGACTCCCTCTTGATTGACCGCCCACTTTCCTTCAAAGTCCAACGTCTGGGGTCCGAGGGTTTAATCCCCAAGAGGCTCAAGGGCTCGGTGCACGAGCATTAGTGTCGGGGGGAGAAAACACTGGGCTGCCCACTCCACCCCCGCCTTTCAAAAACCCCTTTACGCGTACTCCTTTACACCGATCCTTGCGGTGAGGGAAAGAGTGACGGTCACTCCGCCATCTCTCCCACAAGGCTTATGTGCAGCTGCGTATTATGGACAACGGAGAGTTGTTAGGGGATAAAAAGACACCTAATCTGGTACACTCGAAAAGATTGAGTGAAGGAAAGGTTGGAGAAGGGATGATTTTGTAAGGGCTTCTGATGGAACGAAATTAGAGATGGTGTGGGCGTGATGGTTCATTGAAGGCCTTAGGGCCTTAAGGGAAAGAAAGATGAAACAGAAAAATAGTCTATACTGTGGTTTAGACGCAAGAGTTGACAATCATTAGGAATACTCAGAATTACCTACAACAAGGAGAAAAAGTTCCGACCAACGTTTAATAAAATTGAAACATATTTTCAATTGTATCCTGCAATTCGCCGTCAATTTAGTAAGATAGAGATTCTAGAAAGATCTGTTACTTGTATACATTACCTTGGAGATTCATTCGAAAAAGGGTAATTTATGAAATCAAATCAAAATTACTTTAGAAGAATGAGTGATAACTGACAATATCCTGCCTTGACTAAATCCAACCCAATCCACGGTAGATATCTTTTATTTCCTATGCAAAATAGCATGGGCAATAAATAAATCATGTCCATGAAAAATAGCGTAAAATAAATAAGGTGTCATGCAAAATAAATCATAATTTCCTTGGAATGTTTAGGTAATGCATACGCTACTGTTGTCTTAAGAAAATAATCAAATTTTAGGCAATTTTGTCAGATTTCGTTGTTTTCTCGTGCTAAATTCGTCTTATATGTGTTCTTAAATGTTACACGACAAGACTAGTAGAGATTTTGGGCTTTCAAATACGAAAATTTTGTACAATGAAACATATCCAGCGATACTTGGTGGAACTTTTCCATAGTTTAATAAAAATAGGAAATATTGTATTTTAATAAACACATCTTTTTCAATAATAGTTGATATTTTCCTAGAAAAAGGCAGCAAATAAATACATATATACGACTGGGAACCACTTCCAGACCTTCCAGTAGACCAAAGAGGTTTAGATCGTCCGCTTGGTGAGCGATTGATATGGGATCGAATCCCAGTCATCTTAGACTTTTAACCTGCATTTCATCCTTGGTCTTTAATTAGCACAGATGCAATAAACCTATCCAACCTGGAATTTCTCAAAAACAATTGAAACTATGAAATGTGAACTACGAACATAAACCTAACCCTTTCGCAAGCGGACTTCCGAATGAAGGTGACCAGGCGAGAGGCTATTTCCTCTGCAATGGAAAACTCATGGGACTATATAAGCCGTTACGCTGACTAGATAATCAAAATTCGCAATACGGGGAGACTGCGAATTCTCTCATCAACATCAACACATTAAAGAGTAACTGGGAAGAGTCATCAAGGGGAGGGAGTAGGGAAAATTGCGGCAGTTGGAAAACACGTGGAGCGAAGAGGACAAATGGATACGGAAGAGGCGGAATAAAACCAACGAAGGAAATAAACAGGGAACGGAGGATAAGGAAACTAAATCGCCCGCGGGATAGGAGAGGACAAAGAGCACCCTGACGCTCCGGGGATCAAGGCGCGCGTCCGGAAGTAGGTCGAGGAATACAGCGGACCCCAAGGTGGGCGAAAAGAACACGCGGGAAAGGGCGACACAACCTCAAATTAATTTTGCCTCCCGACCGAACCTCTTCCCATCCTTTTCACCGATGCCCACCTCTTCTTTCACCCCCTTTCCCCGCGGGCTCTCCGCAGAGATCCTCTCCCTCCCACGGGGTCGTAATTTGGTCCCAAACCGAAAGAGGCGTCTCTTTGACCACCAAGGGGTCAACTGTGGGAAGGTGGGAAATTGGAAGGGGTCAGCCAGGGTCGGTAGAGGGGTTCATACGGGAAGGGTTCTTCTTCCAAAGGGGCCAGGTTTCGGAAATGAGGAAGGGGTTACGCTCGAGTCGACTTTGTACGCTAATGTCCGAAAATCTCTCCCCAAATCCTTGCGTGCCCACGCTTTTCCCATGGTGTCTGTGAGGGGTGAATGGTGGGTTTTTTCTTTATTTCTTCGGTGGTCAGGGGGCCGACTTAATGAAAGGAGCGAGTTTTGCTGGGAGTTTTGATCCATCTCGGAGTACGAGAGCGTAATTTCATCTTTTATGGTGGCTTCAATCCACCATGAGAGTCGTCATGGTCCGAGTTTTCGGACGTGAATGGCTCCTATTGGGGATTGTCTCGGTCTAAAGGAGACATACAAATGTATCGGAATCCGTTCCTTGAATATAGTTACGATTTTGAGTTGAATCGAGTTGAATTTTGAACGGAATGCGCGATCGGTGAATGGATCACTTTTTAGCATACTCGAAGTGTGAGCTGAGTTTGGATACATCTTCTCACGGATCCCTACTTCATCTGATCAGGTTTAATCGGTCATATTTTCGGTGAAGAAAGAAATGGAGACACTTGCATGATTCTAGAGAATGATAAATCTATTGCTGTTGTTTTCGTAACAAATAAACGGTCCAATTTTTTCTGCTTAGTAATGTACTTTTTTCTGCATACATTAATCTTTATTTTCATTTCAGTTAGTTTCCAATGAAAGTAGTATAGTCTCATGTGCAATTCTCCTCAAATGGCTGATGAATTTCAGCAATCGTACAAGGATGCAACAAGATTTAATTGTATTTTTGCGAATGATGGATATACCGCATTGAAATATATTTGAAATTCCTTACTATGAAACTCATCAGCTTATATATCTGTTGCGACTAATTCACAGAATTATCATCTTCAAAAATATTAATTTTCCAATTTTTTTCCCACATCATACTTACCGGGATATTCATTTGAAAAAAAATATAGAAGGTTATGCATACAAAAGGTACAAGTAACATATTGAATCACAGAAGCAGTATTTTCTGTTGATATGCGCAAGAGAAAAGGAAAAAGCGACGTTTAAAAAAGTATATTTGGCTAATTGATGCGATGCTTAGCTTTGTCTTCACTGTTATCAATTCTGTCTTATAAAATTATAATTTATAAACAAATATTTTCGATGCATATGTTAATACGTCTGATTACATACTACTGAAATGGATGGCTTTAAAGTCATATTTATCGATACAGAAAAAGGTAGCCCGAAATTATTTAGGGTACATTATAAACCCACCGGAATTAAAATATCTCGTTGGTATCACTATCAAATTTAACATAAACGTATTTAATTCAAGGAAAATATTTAATCGGAATTATTACAAGGGCAATCGAGGCAAAAGTCTGTTACCTATTATAAAAGAAATGATCATTTTCAATGATAAATGTTGTAGATAAGCTTTCAATTCCCTCACCTTCTAATTCCTTCATGTAGTATAATATAGGCAGATATCAATAAGAGTTCTGGATCCAAATTCTTTACCCACAGTTCCCCCACGCATTCCGCCAAGGAATTCTCTGCTTGCTCAGACCCCGGCGAAATTTAATTTATGCATATCGCATGCGGTTGAATATGTACCCTAGAATTATGTTTTTAGGGCTTCTCTAGTCTCAATCAGCGAAGGATTTCCAGGAATGATGGTGTTTATTCGGCGGGACTTATTTTCACTCACCAGCCAACGAGGATGTCAGAATATTATTCCGGAGCCCATTCGGAATTTCATCCGAGTAATGACTTTAAACCGCTTTCCCAGGAGAAGCGTTAACAATATCCCGGAGTAATTGCGTTATCAAACCATGACATGGCAAGTGAATCCCATTCGTTAAAAGAACCTCTCTTTCCGTATCCACGGCTGTTTGATGTTCGTCCCCAAGTATTAAAAGCAAAAATTCCGCCCAAGCGTAACAAATAGGTCTTCGGGATACGTCTGCGCTCTTTCCTATCGATGAAAGGGTCTCTTTTTGTTGTTAACTAGATCAGTGGCTTATAGTCAAAGTCGACGTTCTGAGAATTGAATTCGTTCTGCTGCTCATCCTCCTCAGAGAAGGTCCAAACAAAGGGAGCCGAAGGATTAATTTTTTTGTAAGAATTTAACTTTTATGAAATCTGTAGAGAGGGCTTTTTAATCTTAAGGTGAAAAGGATTGAGAATTGATAAGCCACAACCTTGATAATGGACAAATATTGTGTTATTTTTTTATTCAACTTATATGAACTTCGTCATTCTTCAGCCACTTTGTAATTTTGATCTTTTAAATTCAGGATATGATTTAGTTCTTAAAATAAATGTTTGTTTATTTAAGGCTCATCGATATATGGGGTCATTTTCCTTAAGATTGGAAGCTGTAAAGGAATATATCTCGTATAATGAATATCCACACTAAATTGCCTAACCTAATGATGGAAAATTTAAGTTCTAGATTGAGAAATTATGAGAAAAGATGCAAGTAATTAGGTAAGAAAGAATTTGAAAACGGTCGATCTCTCATTAAAAATGGAACTGTCTATGATGAAATACATAATACGGCAACGGAATGTGGTCGTTAAAAATATTAAGGGCAAGATTTAGAAATTTCGGTGGATAAATTCACATTAGCAAAAAAGGTAAAGAAAATTGCACTTTTGATTTTAAAATTTACAATATCCCTCTACAACATTCTCCCCTGCAAGCAAAAAATGAATTAAGGAGAAAGTTTACACTGCCCCAGTATTGGAAAACTAATTATAAGGTCTCAACAAGGAAAACACTGATTTGTAAGAAAATGAATGCATATGAACAGACCAAATATCAATTGAATGAATGAATACAAGTAAAGCAACTCAAAGGGTCGCGTAATAATAGCTCATAATTACTGAGACGTTCATCATTATATTAAAGGAAAAAAAATCCGATGTGGCCTACACATGACTTTCTCCGTATTTATTGAAAACCGAAGCCTATGCCGGTAATACATAAATATCTCAAAAACAATGAGAGTTACAGAAAAATGTTTCAAACAAAAGTTCCTAAAATCTCCCAGTGGAAGTGCAATTCCCGAACCTCACGACGGTCCGCGAATCAAGATTCAGTTCTTCAATTCCATTTGATTTTGAACTCCCTCTCGTCAGCGAAGGAACTAAACGTTCGACCATGCTGCATTCAAACTGGTCATTGTAAAGCAGCCCATTCTGTAATTTTTTGTATTTCTATTTCGTGTCTTTATTGATCATATCATATATGTTTCATTACGTCTGATTATCTTCCATCCGTCATTAGAATTAAGTATTTAGGTTTAAGTCATTATTTTTCTGTACATGATATTCTTTTTTGTACAAAGTGTTTTTTTCCGTTTCTCAAATCAGTGTTTTAATTTACAATAAATTTGATGTAAAAATAATCGGATTGTTCAGTGTATCTCCGCAACGCGAATTTCCTTTCCTTGTGTTTCTTTCGACAAGCGTGTACAATACGTGGTCGCGGGCTAAAAAGGACTCACGACGAGGTGGACTACGTAATCCCTTCTCATTCCTTCGACTGAGGCTGGTCGGCAGCAGAGGTTTCGTATGGCGCCCCGTTAATGAAAATAATTACGAACCTCTGATCGTATTGGGTGAAACGCCGTAAACACGGGTGATCCACCTCAATATATATATTGTATAATTTTCTGTATATACCTTTGTGTAACTTTGTATAACTTCCTGTATATACCTTTGTATTATTTAGCGATTTCATGCTGTAAATATTAGTAATTTCATCATTTAATTATTTAAAAATTATTTGTAAGTTCATAACCATAACAATGCATGTATGTATATGTACAAGGGTTAAAAGGAAGATGGACTTTTTGATCCCAATTTTGCCCAATTTAGTCGTCAATAAATATATAAAATGCCTACTATTGGAGAAGTAGTTTAAACAATTCCAACTTATTAATGTTAATATTTCGCTCAAATGTTCCCAACATAAGAATATAAATATATCCTGAGTTTTTGGAAAAATTATCATTATCTTTCATCCTTCCTGCTCTGTACTTCTGAGAATATATAATACTAGAAATGATTTGACATCAAAGTCTAACAAACTCATCGGTACTCTAATCTGAAAAAAAATAATTGAGCTGGAAAAGATTTCTTCTATAGCTCGCTAACTCTCAAAATCTCCCGAGATAAAAAAGAACGATTTCATTTGCAAAGATATAATCTGCAAAGTTTGCTTTCAAAGAGAATTGAGCTGTAATGTTGCACGTGACATCATCTGTAGCATTGATGTGATGTGATGAAAGAGACGAATTCGGGGAAAACCGTATCTTATTGAAAAACTTAGAATGTAATAGTTCGAAGGAGGTTATTCATACTTAAAAACAATTTTTTCTATACATTTCCTTTCCACTCGCAGTTTGCAGTATGGCTACATTTGATAAAACTCAGTGAGAGCGAGTAAGAAAGTGATGTCAAAGGTCTCTACATTTCAAACGTTATCCTTTATTCATAAGGCTTTTATCCTTACTACATTTTGAAATGGAGGACGTAGTCATTAAGAAACCTGTAGAAAAATAACTACCAAAACTTGACGTAAAGGGAAAAATCCTCTCTGAGTTTACACACCCTGGATGTATTTTCAGAATGATATGTTCGTGTAATTAAATACGATTTATGTTTTTTCCTAAAGATCAGTTTGAACTTTATTTGCATGATGAAAGTAAGCTTTGAGTCTAGAAGAAGACGAGAAGAAAATAAAGATTCATTTTTGCGACCTTCTGAACTCGCTGCTGAAAGAGTACGTGGATTTTAAATCTGACGTTGTTCCGGCTACATGTCCTTTGGCAGAAAAAGCGGACCTTATGCTATACAATACTCAAAAGGTACTCTTTATAAAACCCTTGAAAGGAATATGATCCAGATACTTCCTCTGCATATCTCCTCCTCATCATATCGTTGGAATAGAATTTAAAATATAAATTTTCCTTAACAACTATGCGAGAGAAATTCATTAATATCATTTCCTAACTGCGTGAATTAAATTTCACCCATTTGACCAGGTTAAATGTATAATTTAAAATTATAGTATTTTCTTTTTTTGAATTTGAATTTGGTACTTTGGTACAACTATATATACACTGCCCTTAATCAAGTGAAAAATTATTTCGCATTCAATTTTTACTATCCTCTCTAAATTTTATATTTCCAATTCATTTACATTTTCTATTAATAAAATATATTTCCGCAAGCCCATATGTGTAAAGTTACCTAAAACATTTTCTTAGAGATATTAAGATGAACAAAAAACTTAAAATAATTAACCAGATTCATATAAATTCACGCGCAAATGTTAATATTATAACTTCTCTCTATCTGTATTGCGAAATTATGAAAAACCGGGAACTAAAATTAGGTTTCAAGGATCTGGTATAAGATAGTATGAAGAAGTCTGCTTCACTAAGTTTACCAATCTGATTTTGAAATATTAAAAGTCCGATGAATTTTACGGCTTATCATAAAGTACAATTTATTAATATAAACAGTAGTAAATAGAGCGCAAATTTGCAAGTCAATTTGCTTTTTTTGTTACCTCAAACGGGATTCCTCAAATTTTTTAAAAACAATATTGCAGACAAGGCAAGTTTCACCGAAGACCAAGTAAGCAGAAACATCTGCTGTCATGAAAAAGATTCATGTGCTTCTTCTAAAAATGATAAAAATCTTGTACAATTGGGGCGATGATGGGAGGCTTTGAACGAGTGCACCATTTTAAATGTAAGAGTATTTTGTAAATTCAATGTATATCTTACCATTAACGCCTTTGACTTTCGTTCATTTTCAGCAACAACAGTTTGGCAGAAAGGACGTAGTCTAAGAGCGCCCAACGGAAAACATTTGTGTATAAATCCGTTTCTAAGAGGAAAAAGTGGGCGATGAATCTCGTTTACACGTCTTGAACAGGAAAATCAAAGCGCTGGTTCATTTTGGGAACATTCTATTTTGGCTATGTATTTTTTCGCCCGTTTTATTTTATAATCCACGCCGGCAGACCCAGGCATCCTTCAGCGCATTAAGGGAAAAAGAACCGGGAGTAACTTTCACCGCTCTTCTCTATCCCACACTTTTTCATCCTCACCTTTTCCTATCTCCCCTTCTATCCAATACATGCCTTTCGCACGGGTATCCAAGGTAACCAAAGGAGATTTTTTTATTCGCCGGCTGAGGAACCCTTGTTTCATTCACCTTAAGCACTCGTGATGCTCACGGTTCGCTGGCCGATTCATCGAGCTTCCATCGAGGGATTTTTTGCCGCTTTAATGTTTTCCTCTACGTACACACCTATCCCTTCGCCATCGGATCAATTCTGTGGAGAGTGGAAAATGGGATGAAAATGCAAAGGCCGGCTGAAACAAATGAAGGGAATTTTGCGATGGACACGAATAAGATTTTGCTCACATGCGAGCAAAGCTCTTTCTTAGCGGGGTAAACCTTTCTTGAAGTTTGAGCTTCGTTTTTCGGTAATATTCACAAATTTTAGAGTTCTTGGTTGAAAGATATTCGATTTATTTTCGGGGTTTTAATCCTTGAGAAATTATACGAGTGCAATATCTTAACCTCAGCGGGATAACACTTTATGTTCGTTGTCTGCTAATTATTTTCATAATATATGTAATAGGGAAAGTTGATCTGCTCGTAGATTATACTGAGCAATTGCAGCCCTTAATGACAACGATAACGCATAAATGGGTATAATACAATTTAAATAATTTACGTCTTCTATGGCTATGTTGAGAATTTCTAAGTAAACTTGTGTTTTAGAGCTATCCAATTTTTATATATCAATCTCTCGTATTGGTTATAGTTCTTCAATTCAATACACAAATAAATACACATGTTAGCATGTGTTGTATCAGCAGTTAGTGATTCATTTATTACAAGGATTTGTTTGTATATATTTAGAATTATATAATTTGTACAACGATTCATCATCATTATAATAGGTTTTCCACTCAGCATTGTCCCAGAGAGGAAAAGCAGGGAAAAGTTTCGTCATTTCTCAACTCTCCCTTTCTTCTCGTTTCCATCTCTAAGTGCCTATTGCTATTCATAGAGGGATTGGTGAACCAACAAAGCTTTGGACTAATGTATACGCCGACATATAAGCAACTGATTATTATGGAATCAAGGAAACTTACATTCGTCTCCTTATTACTTTCGAAATCAAATGATTGGTTGACCTGATACCAACGAGTCATTCAGTGTATAGGAGGCAAACATAATTTCCCATATAAAGTCAATGATATACGTAAATTACCCAACAAAATATAGGGCGTCTGTTATGAAAGAGAGTAAAATTTGTTTCAATTCTGCTCGAAGCAAGATCCCGCTGCGCGTGTGGGGCATTAAATGGAACAAAAGAAAGAGGCCTGGAGACTGGATGCTTAGAAAGAAATAGAATGTTTTAATATCAATGTAAATTCATAAAATTATTTGACCTAAATTAAGTTTCAACTTTCTCGTCACGTAAAAACTCAATGATAGCATTGCAAATATTGAATTCTCTTAAGACAAAAGCCAGCGATTTATCTTTAGTAGGATAATCAATTCGATAATTTTTCGTCTATGTGGTTTTAATTTAAATAGTCAAAGTTAATTTCTTGTCCAAATAGATTCTTTAATTTATTAAATTGGATACATTTCATTGTTAGTTGAGTCTGGTAAATCATATTTTTTATCCATCATCTATTTTATTACATGAATTATTCCTCAAAAATATTCAAAAAAGGATGTAATTTTAAATTGGTTTTTTAATTGAATTTAAATATCAGAATTAATTAAACTTTTCTCTATACGCTCTCTCTAACAATCACCACTTTTAAAATAACGATTTCAGGGAAATTACTTTTGCAATACAATGCATGTCCCTACATGTGCAATCCGTGACAGGTTGTTTACGGGCACGAACGATACACATGGCAGTCATTAGAGGAAGCCTTGGTTTCGTTTGTAGTTTTCGATTTAACTGAAATGAGAAGATGTAAAATTCCTCTCTACACGAGGCTGAATAGTTTCCGTTTTAACATGGGACCTTGTTAAAATACGTACAGCCCTAGGGATACCCGTGCTGATTTGTAAACTACGTACCTTGTCGCACGTGCATGAGTTAGGTAATTTCTGAAATTTAAAAAGTCGCTAACTTACCTATGTATATAAATATCTAGCCCACCGCTTAAAACGTTTTCAAAGTTAAATTTATATGAGTTCAATATATGGAATTCACCAAAAAAATAACCGTATTTTTTGTATTGTAAATCATTTAACTTTTATCTTAATAAAATCCGAACACTAAAGAGAGGATTAAAGAAATATCAAGTTATTTGAATTTTTCAGAAACATAATGTTACTATTCTTACTTTTTGAAACAAATACTGACTAAAATTAACCGTTTATGTAAATTATTACCATTGGAAAGTAATCATTGTGACGAAATATATGTTTGAATAGTTATTCGATATAATCTATTTAAAACATAAGTGAATCAGTATGAGCCTATTTTTTAAATTCTGAATTAAGATCCTAAAACTGGATATCCAAGTGTTTATTTTCCTCTCAATTACAAAGTACCTCAATGAGATAAAATTAAGATCTCCTTCCCATTACCAAGAAACATAAATGAAATTGAATTCATAAAGTCTCTTCTACATTAAGACAACCCATTCCGTTCGTTCTTACCGAAGGGGAAAATACTTGTAAGAGTAATTATTACATATTTTCTACAAATAATCACTAGAATTTTATCCGTGTGCTCATCAGTATTTTTTTCTAATTACTTTGCAAATTCGTAGAATAAGATGAACTACATAAATCACCGCTATATTACCAAGATTTTGAATTGTAGATTACATCTAAGATTACCTAAATTTTCTGTTCTAAAAATGTGATCTTATCGTTGCGTACGGCACCAAAACGTATAAATTCTGTCTATTTTGGAAATATTTTAATTCAAGTTAAATTTATACTAAATAGTTCATCACCGTATAGGGTTTATTAAGCCTGTTTTAGTTTTAAATCCTATTTTAAGGTCTCACGAAAGGGCATAGAACTCAAATACGCCTACGGGGAGGTAAGCCATTCTAAAAGATAAGCTTGCGAGAAATAGAGTAGTATGTATTAGCAACCCACGCACCCAGAGCGTATATTTTATAAAATTTTACTCGCTGACAAAAAAGAATATTTTCCCTACATGTGCATTATATGTATGAAGCTACTTGAGTGGAAAAAACATCAATCTAACTGTCTCCAAAAACTATGGAGGGAGAGGAAATGACTTATTGTTAGTCTCAGTTCAACAGGAAGAAATTTTATTAAGAACAACTTTTTCTTGTGGAACTGAGACTAAGTAATTTCTTCTCCTTATGAAGTTCCATAAAGTGATAGCTACCTCTGTTGATTATATCGAAAAATGAAAACCATAGATTCAGCTTCAATCTCAAACCAACCAATAACTACCAAAGCCCTGTAACGGGTATGGGGCTTACTAATATAGTTTAGAAGTGAGGTAGTTTGCCCTTGCTTTCCTCAGTGAGTCAAATATTGAGAGTGAAAACTTCCAAAGTAAATGCAGCAAGTAAAAATTGCATTAAGTGAGAAGGATCAAAATTATTTCCATTCCTCACAAACATCCGTTCCTCAGACGCTCGTGCATCGATAGAGCCGATTGCAAGACAGAGCAAAGCAAAAGCAAATAAAAGCAAATACATTTTTACCTATTCTGTGCCAAATGACTAATGAAAAATATTCCACTGCTAAATGTAAGGTAACACTAACAAATCCACCTAATACTTACAATATACAACATAGAGTATCGCACACTTTCCTCTGGCTTCCCTTTGGTGGCGTGATTCTTCGTACGCGTGAGTGCGTGGGGTGAGCATCAATGAATCAACTCTAATATTCATGTGCCAACACGCGCCTTCCGAACTTATCATTCCGTTAGAGAGGGATAAGGGGAGCCCTAACATCAACGCTAACCCGAACCGTCACGCTCACAAGCGTAGGACTTTGCTCGCCATTAGCTTCCGTCAAAACGAAAAAGCAAAATACTAAAGATAAATAACACAGAAAATCTATCTGGTGTATCAAAATGACGGATTTTTCTTATCCTTTTATAGAAAATACGTGGAATTTCTATCCAGAAATGGATTTATTAAAACATGATTTTACTTTCTCAATCACAAGCAACTTGCAGTTCTAGATCATACGATGTAATGATAAAAGCTGTCACGTAATTCTGATAAAAATTGTGGAGATAGATATAGTCCTTTTAGTTGGGAACAATTCCGTATGTTTTACTCAAATTATCCGCCAATGCCGTGATATTTAAGTGCATCTCATGACTAATACAGTCTAAAATGTGTAGAATAAAGTAATATAAAAAATTTGATGTTTCGTTCGACGATTAGTGAGCCAAAGGTTATGAGAAACACCCTACTTTTAAGTCTCAATCTCGCCCAAATAAAGACGATTTATTATTATTATTATTATCTTTTTTTTAGACTCACTCTATAAAACCTGTAATACGAATCCATGGAGGGAACGAACTCAGGATAATTTCTAGAAAAATGATTTTTTTAAAGAGATTGTGAATGAATTTTTTAAATATTGTTTTTATAAACATTGTCAGAACACTCCTCAATTATTATTGAATGAGCAAAGAAACGAGGCACTAACTAAGTAGCAACTGCAACTAATGAGCAATGATAATAATTAATCGCCTCTAGTCGGGCAAGATTGAAACTAAAAGTCTCCTCTTCCAACTAGCACTTCAGTGGATACTTGGAAGATGTTGCAGGAAATAAAGTTCATTGTATTTGAGAGTTTTCAAATATTACTTGTAAATAGTGTGATGTTATTTCGGGATTCCAACCTGTAGGAGAGACTAGAATAAGTGATTTTGCTTGTTGTCAGCGTTTTTACACAATACATGGAACTGCCAACTTACGACAGTCAAGGTGAAGGAAATAATGGATAACAAAATAAGTGCTAAAAGAAAAACAACCCCTTAACCACAAAGGTATTTGTCGTAAACAGCCATAAACTCTCCATCAACCTACTACTAGCAACTTCACATTCGTCAGACAGCTTTTCCGGATTTCCACCAATTAACGTGAAGCGAGTACAATGATGCTTTGGGGGCAACTCGGAAAAATGCTTTAGATGTCCTCGTCGTGGGTTGGGGAGGAGACATCCTCTTGCGTAAATTGTACTTCGGCCAATCATTAGTCTTTTAGATTCGGAAAAAATTCCGGTCCGTCTGGAAAAGCATTCGCCCCGTAACATAAATGGTACCCTAAGGGTGGAAGTCGCTTTCACCTCTAGAAAAATCGACCCCTTCCCCTTGTTACGTTCGCTTAAAAATCACTCGCCCGGATACGCCCATCAAAACCTTGCCATCGCAAGGCCCACGGGGGCTGCCGAATTCCCAGAAACCCCTTTACCTTTATTTTCGTGGGGCTCTCTCGGACCCAAATCACCCCCTACATACATTTTTTCGAATGCGTTCCAGAAAAAAGAGGAGAATTAGGTTCCGGATTCCCGCTCCCGCAGAGTTTATTCTCAATAAATTCCTCTCGTGTCCAAATACTCTTTCCCTTTTACGCCTTCGTCCGCGTTCACCCTTTTGGTGAAAATGTGGGATTAGATTTCGGCCTAGATTCATATGAGTGGTCATGTCTTGGGGCTTTAAAGTTAGTCTTTGCTGATTATGGGACTACACCTAACTCTAACGTAACTATGAATGAATCAGACACAAAATCTTATATTCTCACTCTTTCACTTTACTCACCTCTCTATGTACTACTCCGTTTATTGCAATAGTTGCATATATTTATTTATTGTAAAAGATATAGATGCAGAAAAATTTAGTCACTCATTCCTAGGCTCCCGGATAGTCATGTGGACAGCGCGTTTGCCTTTGGTGAAAGCGGTCCCGGGTTCGATTCCCGGTGGGAGCCAATGTGCGAAATGACCTAAGCTGTCGAAGCACTTTTAACAATACTACTACTACAGTCACTCATTCCTGTAACTCATTTTCTTTGGGGAATGCTTTAGAAACCATATTCATTACATTACATAGGTTTTCAACCTTTGGGTAGAAATTCCTATTCATCCCAATTTATTTCGTTTCTTGGTAGCATACAACCTCTTTAATGTCATCTTCTGCCTTTGTGTACACCATAGTAGTTTTTTCCTTGTATTCTGCTTTCAGTTACTATATTTAATAGTCCCTCCCTTCTCTATATATAGCCCACCCATTTTCAATGTGTAATCTTAATTACCTCAAAGAATTCTCTCCCTCCCTCTACTCCCTCTCTCTATCTCCAGCACCTCCGTGCTTCATTTTCTACCTATCCAACTTACTTTATCCATTCGTTGCCACACCCACATCTCAAAAGCCTCCAAAATTTTTACATTCTCCTTTCTTATGATTCAAGTTTCACACGCATAAATAAAACACTCAACACCAAGGTTTTTATGTATTGATAAATTGAAGTAAAATATTACAACCATTTAACTTTCAAATTTTCATAGCGGATGTTTCAGAATGGACCAAATAAAATTTTGCTTTACGGACGCGACGAAAGGATTGGATCGAAATCAAACTTTTTTCCGGAAGCAAGCTTCTTGATGAGAAAGCTCATTGGGCATTTGTACCCTTAAAACTTGCAATCAGTTAAGGAGACAATGAATGCAGTAAAATTTTACAGAAGTTTTCAATGTAAAAAAATCGTGAAAAAACTTACTTTTTCAGAGTAGGGATATACAAGTGGTTACCTTAGTGATACAAAAGAGAAGCCAAGCATGAACAGGTAGTAAACACAATTTAATCGTTTGGGGAAAATTTTTCCAATTTTCCTTTCCACCAATTAATTCCATATTTAAGAATAAAAATGTGACGCTGATGTTTTCCGTCATGTTTAGTAGTAAATGCACACACTAACGGAAGGCCCTAAAATCCACTCACGAACAACACCCGTATGGAATTTCGCAAGAAGCAATCAATACAAAATTAGTATGCATAATCCGAGGGAATTTCAATACCCGATATTTCCAGCAGCCTGGAAGTGACAATCAGTCCGGATTCCCATTACTGGAATGAAAGAAAGATTACACGGGTGGGAGATAAACCCCATAATGACGCGTCGAAGATAGCATTTGCTGATGTGATTATATTGGAAAGCAATGAGCTTATGGGACAGAAAATGCACACCACGAGAGCACACACGGGAGCTACTCGTAGTCTATCCTCTACGGAAAAAATGGGCGTTCGAGGCACATCAACGGGGTAAAGATTTTCCTCATACCAACATCCTTGGACCAACGCAATTGGGCAACCCATGAGAAATTTCGAGCGAAGTCTGCTCGTAATTAATTAAATGTGATATCGGGGAGATGAAAGAGAAAGGGAGATTACAATGGCGTCGAATGGAAGTGAATTCGACGAAGGGATCCTCCCCTCGCAGAGCCCTCTCTGGAGCGCACGCGGAACTAATTGAAACAGCTCACGATCGCGATCCGTCATAAAACAATTTTATTCCGGCAAAATTGCGTTATAACTAAATCACACGGCTGATTATATAGTGCGCCGGGGGTAATGAATAGATCTTTCGGCACTGGAGTGGAGGATGGAGTAATAATGGCACTTGGAAAAAATGGATGAAAGCAATATATCGGTAAGCGAATCACATTGACAAGGGAGGGGACTCACGATTCACGCACTTTCATTCGATTAGCGAAATGCGATTGACGGGGCGGGGGGAGGGGGAGGTTTCATCGATGCAGGATATTGGTACAGGGGGTCGAACGGAACATTGTTGGGTAGAGGAGTGATGGGAATGGTCTGCGGCATGGGTGCAATTAAGCAGGCCGCCCGATGGTGCTCCCGAATGCGATTAGGGATAATCATTTTTGTGATCCGTAAGATTCCATATTTTTTGGGCGATAGAGCCTAATGAATAACTGGACCCGATGACAATTTGCTCCCAAAACGTTTACTCTAATGGAAGGGGATTAGTCGACTTTCTGGTGAACCCAATGGTACGGTTTTCTGAATAAAGAGCTACTGAAATGCTTCCCAAATGAACTTTCATCGAAATATAATCCTTTGCTATCACCTAAGTTTAGTGTAGACTTAGGTTATTTACTAGTGAAACTAAATTGCATAATTACTGTAACTATTTCCTTGAAGTTTCACTATACCAGTCTCCTGAGTTTTAGAGCGCCAAGGATAGAAAAGAAAGTGTAGCACAGTCTACCATATAGAATACAGAACATCAAAGTATTCTCCAGTAAAAATAGGTTTACCGTTTATGTTATTGCGGAATACTTTGAGTGATATCCTGTTATTTTGTTTTCACTTGCATTTTGGGAGTATTATAACTCACTAACATATACTTTCCCTCCGATGAATAGAGAGAAAAAATAATCATAACATTCCTGTTTGAATGACTACCAACTCATCGTCCTAGTGTTCCCATACTGCAATTATTGCAATTAATTTAAATGATAATAAAATTTGTACATAAATAATCTTAAAACAGTAATGATTAGAAGAATGCGAAATAAAATACAGTTAGTTTAGCTGGTCAAACCTAATTAAAAGAATACTTATAGGCTTCGTAAACCAGAGTAGTAATCTTAATAGGCCTTGATAATGAATAGCAACGCCATAAGCAATGAGAATGAATTAGTAATGATAAAAAGTGAGTTAATCTTACAGATATGATGTAACAGTAACAGACAATTTCGTCATTTAGAAGAGATATAATGCGATGGCTGTTAGAAAATTCATCAAAGTAAATTAATTCATTCATCAATATTCAATTGCAAAATCTGAGTATATCTCCTTATCAATTCTATAATATCAGATTTAGGAGACGTTAGGATGCAAGAGAACGTGAAAAACACAAGTTCCATTCAAGACCAGGTATTTCCAACCTCCTTACCGTCAAGATTTCGAATTTTCTGAATGAATACGCTATAGCATCGTATCTCTTAGAAATTATTGGTTTATTTTCATAACTGCGCCTACGTCTTCCGCATGGGATTCCTCTCATAGCGATATCTTTCTCATCCTGCATGTATGTACCCTCCATCGTATACAGTCGACATTCACGGATAGGTTGGCATCCTCCGGAGAATCAATGAAAGGTTCAATCATCCCTATCAGAGGGGAAGTCGCACTCAGCTACCCTTAAAGATCCCATATTTCCTCATAACCTTCCTTTCCGAGCATCTAGAAGGACGGCGGGGGTCATTTGACAACTTTTCAGGGTTTTACTTCAAAAATTTTTCTATTTTTTTAAACTCCCAATATTTGTATGATGCCATCCCAAATGTAATATGAGCGAATTAAAGTATTTCTAAGAATAATATGATAATTTTTACATCTTTTTGTATCAGATGATGGTCATCTAACTACTATCTTTTTTCCAGCAAAATATTTACCTTGGTGTCCGATTTTTAAAATATTTTCCGGTAGATTTTTATATTTGAATAATTTATTACATTAAAAACCATAAAAATAATGCTTCGAAGGAACTTCATAAGAGCGTAACGATTATTCGAAGCCTTATATGATGAAAATATTAAACTCTTCGCTGTATCAAGAAACTTGTTTATAAAGTACCGATCGATGGACGAACAATAATTTAATGTTGCTGCAAGTATATAGATATGCCTAAAATAAACAATTTAACGCCTTCAATATTCAATGAAACGATAAACAGGTATTGAGAAACGACGTGGTCAACTGACCACTTCCCATCTATTTAGATAGAGCGAAACTCACCTCCTTCTAGTGTTAAAGGAAGAGTCAGTGAACAATCATACATCTTCTCGAACAAACTCCCAAATTTCCGATTCTTAGAAGGTATTTATAAGCTTACAATTAATTAAACTGCGGTAAAGGGTTGCCGAGAGTAGTCGTAGCCAACTTGGTTGTTCGCCCGGTACAATTAATTTAAAAGAGATCTTACCAATATTTGTCTTCCGCAATTTGACATCTAGCCTCCATCAAATGAACCGCTTCGTATAAATTTAAATGAAAACTGTCAAAACATTATTTTTAGCGGAAGGCCGGTCGAAGTTGTTCCATTGTTTTCTATATAGATACCTTCCTATTGATACATAAAATGTTTACACGGCGTTGATTACACGCTGGTGTATTAATTCGTATTCAAACAAAGGGAATTATTTGTTTATCAAATGTTTTCTTCCCCGAAACGGCCGCGTCCATGATTACAATTTGTATATAAAACGTATATTACTATCGGTTGAGTTTTAATCAATCAAACGAATATTGCTGCCGATGTCCCGAGGTCGTAACATTTAATGTAAACTGACCGGAAATGTGCGTGGATTTGACTTGTTTCTTTTCATCGGAAAATCAGTTTTACAGAAATAAAAAACAATCGGAAGCACGAATAATTTTGGCTGGAATTAATGTCGCTAACTGGATGGATAAAAATAAACAGCCACGTTATCTTTTAAAACTGGTGATATGATGAAATACAAAAATCTTGATCGAAGTTGTAAGACTGATTGAAGTACTTTAAAAAAATAATATGAAGCGAGAAAGGGATTGAAATATATGAGTAAATATTCACGATAATTTGATAACAATTGCTTATTTACTGAGAATTTTCTTAGTTTGTGTAGATATTTTGTTTGGTTGAACCTTAATACTTTCCAATCCTTCCATTAATTTTAAATCGAGTTATTGGCGATTTTTTCTTATTTCACTCTTCACGAATCACGTAGAAAATGAAAAATAAATACTTAAGGATGAAAAATCACCTTTGTGAAAATGTGTATCAGATAATTGGGTATATAATCATGAAGTTAAATCTCATTAAAATATCTTAGTTTTGATACTACTTCTGACGACATCATTATATCTAACATATAGAACTCTCGGTGACCATGAGAAATTCCCAAAAATTATTTTCGGTAACCATTTGAAAATTTCAACCTCGAAATTAATAGCTTATTAGCTAAAATACCCGCTGATTTCCAACGGAGAACAAAATCATAATACCAGCGTGATTCCGATGATCAGAATACATGCATCATGCAGGTAGGTAGGTTGCATATACTATATAGGTTACACTTTTTTCTATAACGATAACTGAAATACATTAATCAAATTAAATTTATATGATTATAGGCTTCATTACGTTATTCCGCTTATTCTTTTTCTAATCTATTCAATGCATGAAGAAACGATTGACATTACAATCGATACGTTATTTGTTTAAGATAATATTTGTGAAGTGCTTAGAGAATGCTATATCTATACCGTGGAGTCATCAGTGGAGTGGAGTCATCACCTTATTTCTCAACAGAAGAACCAAAATATCACTTGTAGAAATATTATCACCGACCTGAATTCTTGGAAAGCTAAGAAAAATTAGTAAAGGATGTTTATTTCACTAACCAATATCTGCTTACTGCTGAGAACATCAGTAGCTCCTAGCACGTACTTCCTAGCGCGTCTTCATTGGCGCAGAAGTATCCTCTAGTGCCGCTTCCTTATATTTGAGTTTGTTTCGAATCTCTAAATCAAACCGTTTATGAAATAAAGGGAGGACGGACGGACAGAAGAACTCTTCGCATATTATGTTGAAGGATTTTTATAGTTTACAAAGACAGCAAATCAAGATTCAAAAACAACCAAAGGTCGGCAACACCAAACCCTATATTTTATATATTTTTAACCCTTTCTCTTCCATGGACTTCCTATAACCTTTCAGAACTCTCTAAATTCCCTCTGCATATCCTTTCTTTGCATCCCACACCCTTGACTCAAATACCCTCCACCTCTCCACTATTGGCCTAAAATTGACTTGCCTTTTGAGATAGCTACATTGTAATTGAACTAACAGATAAAGTAGGGGATGCATCTGATGGTAAAAGAGAGGGGTAGTTGATTGTAGAGGGAAGATACATGATTGTCATTTTGCACAATAGGGGTAGAATTAATGGTGATTGTTTGACGTTTGTGGAAAATCTCAGATGTGGATGCATTTTTAATGAATGAATTGATTTTATGAATGAAAAGTAAGATAGTTGATAGTAGAACCATTTATTAAAGGATACCAGTATGAGAAAGAGCAACTTAATAAGGAAAATGGTACCCTCAATAGATTTTTTTTCTAATTTCCCGAACAGGAGAGTCAATAAAGTAGTTTATTAGCCAAACAAAAGCAATAGGTTGTGTAAGTTATAATTAAAAATTTGGCTGCAAAATTTTATAATTTTCTAACAAATCTTTCCACAAAATTTGTGAAATTATAATTACTGTAAGTATATATTTTTTCACTTATATTTTAGCATCGATATATTAGTACCAAATATTTTTGTCGAAACTGAACTTACCCTCGAACATCTCCAGTACATTCTCTACCAATTGGTGAATTTAAACCTAGGGATTTCCTTTGATGGAACGCTCATCCGATTTCAAGAAAGGGCACCCCGATAGAGTTACGTGCTTGCTCTATCCTTTCATAAAGTCACTCCAGGGATGATCGTAACGAATCTAATGCCACCGGTACCTTCAAAGAGCAACCGAAAACTCTGACGTCCAAACGCATTACTTTTCTTTAAGGTAAAGTACTTTTTCAAAGATACGTCTGAGGTTGCGTGTAATGAGATGGGAAAGCTCCCTTTGGCGGGAGATTGAAAGGATTGAAGGGAAGACTAAAGGAGGGATAATTCGCGGCGAGATTGTAGCATAAGTGTAGTTAGGGTGGCTTGAAATAGGGGTCAGATGTTTCGTAGATTGAACGAGGTTAGGTGGGTTTGGACCTGAGAGGAGATTCAACAAGGGTAAATGCGTAATGGGGATGTTGTATTGAAAATGGTGGAGCACAGGGAGAGGTTAAAGGTTTGATTTCTAAAGCCTTTTTAGCAGTCGTTTCGGGGATTCTTCTCGCAGGGGTTTACCTCGTAAGAAGGAAGGAAGGCGAGCTTTTCCTTTTTTCCATGAGTTACATAGTTAACGCCTTTGTTATTGGGTCTCTCAGAACATAAAGCTCATCGTAACTGTACGCATTCATGTGTCACTGATAACATCAAGCAAAAATTAGGGAACACTGAAACCGATTACACCATTATGTATGCTCGAAATAAAACTGGAACAAACCGCAAATTTAAAATATCATATACTTCCGCAGATAAGGTGATAATCGAACCATAAATCAGACCCGCAAAATCTGGGGTTGTTACTACACAGTACTACTACGCAGATGATGATCGCTGATATAAAAAATATTTATAGGCTGTTGATGGTATAGGGTTCCTTTTGTAGGACAGATATATGCTAAAACTATTAAAATTTGACGGAAATTCATACTTCGTCTTTTCCGAAGGTTGTCTCATCTGTTGAAATATATGAAATTTATATCCGATTCGAAATTGAATCATGCGAACCGAAATATTTATCCATTCTATTTTTATTTCACTGCAGCAGTTAATTATGTAATTGGAAATCGAAGAAACAATTTTAAGTACGATTGACTGCGACTTTCAGCTTATTTAAATCAACTGCTGATATTTGAATTTTCCTGATTTCATATATTAATCATAACGTCATTAAAAAAGCAGGCTTCTTGCAACTTTTACACTTCTCCTGCTCGGCGTTTTCGCAGGAAAAATAAGCTCGGGAACTTTTTAAACGTAGTAGTATGTAAGCAGGAATAGAAAGTTGTATAAATAACGGAGCAGAACGAAATTAGCCTATCCACGTACCTGGGTATCTCTGAAGTGTCCATAGCGGGCTGAATTCCAACGGATATAGTATCAATGGAAACTCCGCAACCTGATCATTCGGTTTAAACAAGTGTAAATGAATGTTGGAGCGCATAAGGCTAACGAGAAAGCACTCCTTCATCCGTGCATTCAGCAGCCTTTTATGTGCCCGCATAAAAGGCGCATCTCGTCGTAGTAAAGGATACGCAGTCATGCACGCTCGTATGTGGACAAGGGATTGATGGAATCGCACGAGGTTCAAGGCTGAAGTGCGAGGCAAAAAGTCAAAGTGCTCCTAAAAACGTGTTTCCCGAGCAGCGCGTGCGTGTCTGTGTGTTCGTAACATCTCTCCTTGCGTGGCTTTCATCTCAGCAAACATTAGGGGAAACGGGGAAAATTAGAAGCGGGGGGAGAGGAGGGGATCGCCGCGGGTGAAAGGGGCTACCGTGGATTGATGGGCAGGATACATAGCACTACACTTGCGTAAGTAAAGCGGGGAACTGGAGCGTAGAAAACGTTGGGATTTTCACTCTTGCGCGTGGGGAAGATGCTTCGGAAAGGGCCGGAGAAGGGCTTTTTTGTCCTCGAATCCCTCGCGTTAGTGATTCCAATTCATTCACAGGAATGAACAGGTGTTGTACTTTTTCTATTTAAAATATCTACTCATCTGCGTGATGGATTTCCACAAGACGTTGCCTGAGACTGTCAATTAAATCCAAATTATTGTTGATGTTTCGTATAGCTTCACGGATACTTGGGTACGCGATAATATTTATCCTAAACATTATCATAAAAATGGAAAATACTATTAAAAAAAATATTATCATGCACGTAATAGTAAGATTGAAAATCATTGATAATAACTAGCATGTTATATTGTGATAAATACTAAAGATAGATGTAACTTTCACAACTTTCAAATATCTTTTTCATGCCAGAAATTCTCATGTGAAAATTTATGAGGAATGATCGATGATCAATAGTGATATTAATTTTGATCTTCTTACCAAATAATATAATGAATTTATACATGGTGTCCGAGTTAAACGTATAACAATACAAAATTTATTAACTTGAGAGTTAATTAAGATATTTATTGGCAGTTTTTTTTCTAGAATTATGATAACTCAAAATTTTATAAATAATGTTATTTGCGCTATTGAATTACGTCTACATTCAATCTTTCCACTTACCAAACTGTGGGTCTGTGATAAAGGCAAGGCTAAAATTTCATTATTATACAGTCCGAGAAATTGAATTGAAATTTTCCAACATGGGATTTGAACCCATCATAAGCCATCATTACTAAATGAAAAATCTGAAACGTAGTTAGTATATAATATATTAATTTTACAATTATGACTTAAATGCCAAATTGCCTAATTATTACAACATTAGTCTCAAGACATCAGATATACATTAATCGATATGGAAACATTTATAAATGTAGTGATACATAAGATGGACTGATCTATACGTGAGTGCTATAACCGCAAGCAAAAATGGCTAGAAAGTTGGTCGAAGTAAGAACTCTATGGTATATTCTATAACGATTATGATTTTGTCTCTTAGAACCTTCTCCATTTCAAAGAGTAAGCTAAAAGTTCTGATCTTATTTTCCCTATTTCCTTCATACCAAATTCTCTCAGGGTTTTCTCTCCGATAATGCATTCTCTTTGTCGAGAACCTTAAATATATCTCTACCCTGATGTTTTAAAAACTCAAATACACCCTTCAATCATTGTAAGCTTTTATTTTCTCTTGGTTTTTGTCTTGAATGCGGATCATGAAGTCATTAATATATTAACATATAAAATGTAGTTGCTGGTAATTTGAATATAATAAAACACAGTATCTTGCCAGTAATGATGGCGAGATATTAGGAAACGTTCTCAAGGATCGAAATAGAAGTTGAAATTTACCTACTTTCTTAAGTTTGAAGTGTTTCCTCTATCTAAAATCCTCGCTAATTTTATGCATGAATTTTCAATCGATACATTTTTAGTTTATGGCATCATAACTCGAACGAGAGAGATTGCTGATATCGCGGTAAAAATTCATATATAACAAAGATGTGAGTGTACGAGAGTTAACAAAACAAATTCCTGTTGTAAAATCCTCGTCCTTGGTTAAAAGTAACATCATAAAAAAACATTTAGGGGTTTCAGCAATAAGCCCGGCAAAAACTTATCTCTTGTTAAATCACTTTCATAAGCTCTAATTTTTGCATTACTTGACAATTTGAAGAGCCAAATACTAAGAAATACTCTGCCTAGGGTAACAGTTAGCCCTCTGGTGAAGTAAGCGTAAGTTCTACTATGGCTCTGCTTAGTATATTTTACACCCAATATAGGTTGATTTTTTCTTCTTTCATAGTGCTTTGGAGCATTTTATACATTACAAAAAATTCTATGACTTTCATTTAATACTTTATGTTTATCTATTTACGTAGCAAAAGTAGTTAGATACAAGGAATACTCTTTTGGATCTCATTCTACCTGGTATGAATCAATCAATTCAATTGCTTAATCTTCCTAGCTATTTTTAAAAACAAAACTCGGGGAGGGATCAATTTGTAGTCTTGTGTTCGTATTTTAGTTAGTTAATACTGCAGAAATGTTGTCTTACTCTATTCAACGTTGAAAACTCCATATCTCCTCCAGAGGAAACTTTCCTCTTTCCCGAAGAAAAAATAAATTAAGAACAGTACGGAAACCACATACTACAATTAGCGAGATAAACACACCATCCGATGGAAGGAAGGAGAGGTTGAGTTTATCTCAACGCAAGAAAAAAGAGAGAAAAACATATATGGAGCAGAAGTTGGTTTCCTCAGCTCAGTAAACATTTCCCTATTTATATATTTGCGCGAAGGCTTGCTTTCAGAGGATATCTGGTAAAATTAGATCATGAATCGCGGAATGGATGTTTTGGATACCGAAAAGTCGGATTCTTCTTTGTGGTTTCCGGCCTTTTATAAATAGAGGAGAGGAAAAAATGGCTCTGATCCACAACAGACAAACTGTTGTGAAAGGGGCGTTTGCTGAGGCAATGCACGATCTCGTTGGCTTCCCCGCTCTCCTCCGTTATTTCCGGTCCAACGAGAAATATTGTAACATAAATAATCTAGGTGTTGAGCTCAAAAAGGCAGGGACAAAAACAAAACATAGGCGGAGGATTCGATCTTCCTAATTTATCACCAGAAGCTTTATATTGTTCATTGTTTATCATTTCCAACTTGCTACAATTTCATCAACGGATGGGGTTTACTTTTTGTTATTATCATTCGTACAGTTTGTGTTAAAATCAAATTTCGAGCATTAGACATTTCAACTCGTTTCATGCCTCTAATGTGCTTTAAAAACTAAAACATAGTACTAAGATTTAATTACTGTTTTAAACCACAGATATTGAATTTGGCTGTTACATACGGACAAACTACAACTACTATACGTTGCTGAATTGGGAAGGAATTTTGAATGCCAGTACAATATTTATAAATTCAACCTATGAGGCCTTAATGTTGTAGAAGTCCATCTTAAAAATAAACGAAAAAGAAGAAGTACTCTTAATTTGTTAGCACAATTCTATTTCTCCCCTTATACTTGTAGAGCTTGAGGGCTTATAGGGCTTAATAAAGTAAAATCCATATTTGGGATTTTATTAAATTAAATTCAAAACGAAATTAATGTATACTTCAAACTAATATAAAATGCAAAATTAGATACGGTTTCCGGAGCGTTGTTCCTTCTTCGTGAGTTAAGGAATGATGAATGATATTTTTTTTTTGTTTTGTTCGTTTCGGTAAGGAGGTGGTTTAGGAAAAAAGAAAACTAGAAAATCCCAAAAGGAATGGCCGAAAAATCGAAAAAGGCACTTCCATAAGATGTGCACGTAAAGTTCATTTTTCTCGCTGCAGGCTTTATTTCATTTGAAAATTAAAATTGGAAAAAATAGTTGTACAAAGTTGAATGAAGCACCAGAAAAAAGTAAATAGAATAAAAATGCTTATTTTGGTCGTGAAACATCCTTTACGATCCGAAACTTTGAGAATTTTGATAAAATGCGTGAATATTTTATCAAAATTTCGAGGTTGTAAACAACCCATCCACCTTGACAATGAAGATGATTGTTGATTCTATGTTCATATATTTATCTATTAAAATGCATTGAGAATATAAGTTAAAATTAATCCTGATTATAAGTGATACACTTTATGAAGAAGAAAAAATTGCATGTGATTTTAACATTTGCTGTTACGAACAATATTCTGTAAAGAATCGCACGGAAAAAAGGACGAACATTTAAATTTTAATTTTTGACAATTTTGCTTAAACGTCAGTAGCAACCAAGTTTTATTTACAGCAACTTAATTTTTTACTGAATTTTTAATTAGAGTTTTAAAACGATTTCACTCTCTCTCTACTCGAGGACTTAGTGTGAGGATTTCAATATTGTAAACTTCTGAAGAAGCTCGAAATATTTTAGTGACTGTGAAAACAATTCCGTGTCATTTTACAGTGCTCATTACAATGTCAAGGAGAGGACGAGCTGACATAGGTCGTCGTAGTCAGTCATATGCGAGGCGATCTACAATACGAACAAACCTAACTGATGACCAGCGAGCGACTGATAAAATAATAGACGTATTTGCTTGTCCGAATTACGTTCGAGAGCGACTGAATATGAACACAAGTAAATAGATTGAGAATGCAACGAATTTGAGCACTCAAAACACAACGCTAGCGAGCACGACACAATGAACATCAGCGATTTCGCCGACGCGGTGCTCCTGTGAACCTGGAACGAACGGCGTTCCATTACGATCCGGAAATCGATTACAGTGCGGACAGATCAGTAATGAAAAACAAAAAAAATACCAAAAAGCTTTATGTTGAACGTTAACTGCATTTATGAAAATTAAATACATTGAATTCATTTGAACTACAAATGAGTTTAATTTAATAACGAAACGAAACCCAAACCACACACGATGCGACCAATATTACCGATCTGAATGAATTGGAGTAAGAAAGTTGATTGGGATTGATAATCGCTTATGAAGTGTTACAATCAAATCTATTTTAGGTGGTACAAAGTTCACCGGGTCATCTAGTACCTTATATTTGTAGAAATGCATTTGAAACATGCATAATGTTGTTAATGATCTGGTGCTTTCCCGGCAAATCGTATGAATGTAGTTTTCTCGGGTTTCCATCTGGGTGGTTGCTCCGACGCTCGTCAACGTTTCGACTCCTCTCTCCGGAGTCATCTTCAGGACTGAAGTGTGCACAGGAAAGGTGCTGGTCCTGAAGATGACTCCGGAGAGAGGAGTCGAAACGTTGACGAGCGTCGAAGCAGCCACCCGGATGGAAACCAGAGAAAACTACATTCATACATAATGTTATCAGGACAAATGAAAATATTTGAGTCAATAGAAATTTGAGTACAAATGTATTTATGTACAAAGATCTTTGTGATACGCTTTATGGAGCAATAAAATTATGCTGTTTTTATCATTCAACATCCCACGTCTAGCAATGTAGAAGCGCGTCGAAATCTAGATCGCGGTTTGTGTATTTTACTACGTTTCAAAGGTCATATTGGCATTATTCTTTCCTATCAGTCGGTTAGGTATTACTACTTTGCCAAGCTCAAACATACTCAACGCATTTTTCTAAATTTACTCCTCCATTTCAGGAAAACGATAAATTATGTATACATCAAGGAAAGTTAAATGGTGACTTTGCACCAAAAGGGTGTGCACCTACGAACATTCCCAAGGAATGAATAAAGCCTGACGTAGTAAGGCACAGTCTTGTCAGACTTTCTTCATGTCCGTTCTTTCTTTGGTCTATACGTCGACTTTATTCAAGTATTTGAGAATAATCATTGCCCTCAACTTTACGTTAGACTATAGCTCTCGAAAAAGAGGAAACACAAACGAGGATTTCAGCGTGCTCCTCCTATGGCTGAGATTTCAATCAGCACCGCTCTCAAATCAGTCACGAATCCCCTAACCCGTAGAAAAATCGCGGCAAATGACTGGAAGTAACAAGACCTCCTCCGTCTCCCCGCGGATTACAGAACCCCTTACTCCCGCACAATCCCAAATCATTCCCCAGCCTCCGAAAAAGATCTCTCGGTCCACGGCTCCGCCCCCGTGACTCAAAGTTCGGAGATCATCCGTCTCGGACGCGCAACGCTAAAGGAATTACAGGGGAAAAGAACGGGGCGCAGTCCAGTCGGATAAAATACTAAGACGGCTTTTTTGGGACCGATCTGAGATGAAGCGAGCCGTAAAAGAAGCGATGTTTGTATCTGGGAGTGGGAGGGGGGGAACCGTGCTTATTGGAGCGTCACTTAGCAAGACGTCCTTGTCCTCGGGTAAGAAAAAAATGGGGGATTAATCTTTTTCGCGACGTCCCCTCCCTCCTCGAACCCGTTCCTCGAAGGGGTATCTGCCCTTTCCGAGGGGATTTGCCCTTTTCCCCATGGCGTCCTTCCCGCCCTTCCTCAACATCCTTCCCCGGCCATAACCCCGAAATTTTTGCCCAGTCAGACCGACGTGTCTCCTCTCCCATTGTCTCAAACGGAATTTTCTCCTTTTTTCTCCTTTGTGCAAAGATCTCTTTCCCCGTCCATTTCCTACGTCCCTCTCCAATTTTTCTCCGGTCTCATTCTTTGTATCAAACCATCTAGCATTCATCTCTCGACCTCTGCTTTATTGTCTGCGGTCCTCGAACTCTTTTTTCGCTCCTTCCGTGGGTTTTTATGCCCGCGATTTTTTGGTTCTTCCCCGGTTGAGATCCTCCCCGTCTCCACCGCGTAATGGATGCGTATTAATAAAAGAGAAAGTGTGGGGGGAGCTTGTACTTTCATTTGTTTGCACGTATGGTTTGGTCTGTGGGTGGGGGATATATATTGGATTGAGAGGGCCAGACATCTCGGTATCGTGGACGGTTGTGTCCTATCTCGCTTTCCGAAGGAATCGGTTTGAGAAAAGGTCGAGCAGAAAAATTAGGGTTTTGGATGGTTCTTTCCCTTATTCATGGATTCCTTACTTCCTTGCGTTCATGCTCTGAGATCTAGATTCTCCATAGAACGTCCATAAAATTGAAACTGGAGAAAGATTCGCGTTTTATAAAGGTGCACAATTCATTGCCATGTCGTCACAGTATGTCTTGAATTAACTGACTGTTGGCTAACAAGATTTGTTTAGATACCTATGCCTTCATTTGTTTCCAAACGATCTGTATCGATTAGAGCTGCGAACTATTCATGAGCTAATATTTTTTATCATAAATACTGATTGAATTTAATTCTAACTCTGACTTCTTTGTGATATTATATTCTTCCGCATAGTCTAGATCCTCACCATTCTGAAGATAGTTGTTCAATATCGGTATATTTTGTTTTCCGCCACCAAAAACGACTCTACTAATTTAACCTTGGAAATGATAATTTAATTATTCTTAATGTAAAAAGTTATTAGTATTACCATATTTTCTATTTTCAAAGTAAATGAAATAAATCGGCTAATATCTCGATTCAATCAGTATTTTTAAAAGGAATAAACCATGAACCCCGATGGCACTTCTCAATTTAAAATATTTTATGCTAATATATTGGTTTCATAATATAAAGGGGCAGCCAATAGGTTACTACCAAGCAGATTTTTCACTTCAAAAAGTCTGGAAAGATATTTTTATCAAATTTCTGGAAGGCAATTTTGCTACGGGCACGACGGCATTTTCCATGCTCAACAACATTAAGGTAGTTAGGTTTCTTTTGAACGTGTTGTTTACATCTCAATTAAATACACGTGACCCTCAATGCATAGGCGTCCAATACGTATTGTAAGTATAACGTATTGAATTAGTAATGTAAGTTGAAACGGCGGGTATCGTCAAATATTGTCAGAAAAGAAAAACTTTGGATTTAAGTTAGCTCTAGCTAAAAACGAATAAAATACTGTCTTCATAAAAATTTAATGAAGTCATATATTGCAAATATTATGAAACTTTTATCATTGGCAGTAAACGTATAATAGAGCACGCGTGAAAATGATTTAATTTCAAAAATTAATTATCTAAATACGATTCACCCTAGTATTATTATGAAAACTAAGATATTTAAATAAATTTGAATTCTTTGCAAAGCTTCTGAAACTGCCGGTTATTGCAATAAAAGATTATAAATCCTTATGAGATCGTAAATAATAATGTTCTGCAAAAAAATAAACCTAGATAGCATTTATCAAAAATCATCAAATATTCCGAGTTTTGGTAATCAACTAATGGAAAATTTAACAATAAACATGTCAAAGAGGACCTCTAAAGTTAAGCAAAAGGTTACAAGCCTAAATAAATCCAAGCAATAAATAATCAAATCCGTATATGTATTTCGTCCTCAAAACAACCTAGCACAAATTCAAGGTAGAAGCATCCCAATACTCTTGCAATCAAAGGAACAAAGAGAGGTCGGCATGTCAAACGACATCCCGTCCTAATTAACCGTCGGTATTTCGCGAACAAATCCCTCAGATGTATGGCGGAAAATACTCCAGCTGCCATTTGCTTTATCATCCATGCAGTGCGTGAACTTTTAAAATAAAAGAGGGATCCCGGCAGAGGTTGAAAGCATCGTAGTATGGAAGCAGGCTCTAAAACACTTGTACCATTAATCCTTTGACGTTTCTGTAAATTGGTGCCTCCAAGTTTTGAAGAGCCCTCTCTCTACGACTAGCACCAGTCATTATTTATTTTGCCCCCTTTCCGCCTTTACGGGGATTCCCCAAGGGTCCCTCTACTACGATAACGTCGTCAGTCCATTAATAGCCCTTGCGTCGAAGGAAAGCTTTGACAAAAGGGAGACACGGCGTCCACGTGAACTAGGCAGGGAGTTGAGATAGCAATCGCATCAAGAGTTTGTTGTTGTCGCTTGGAAGGCTTTCATGCCACGATTGGTGATTATGTTAATCACCGGGTTGATCGTCTTTTCAAAGGCCGTTCGTGAAGGGATCTTATGTTTCGCGTTCCTTTGATTGTCGCCAATGCCTGGCGTCGATTGAATTTTTTTGTTGGTGGTAAATGCGGGTCACTATGGATGGGTTCTAGATGAAGCGTGACTCGCTATGTGGGAATAGTAGTATCGAGGTGTAGTCGTATCTTCATTTAGTGCAGTAGTGTAGTATATCCATGTAGTGTAGTACTATCGCACAGTGTAATAATTTCATGTAGTGTAGTACTTTCATTGAGTGAAGTATCTTCTTGAAGAGCTAGATGGTAGATGGTAACTGCAATGTTGTTGCGGTACGATGAATTTAAATGAAGGGTTGAGGAAACCCGATGGTAATTAATTACTTTACTGGTTTGATTACATTTTTAATATAAATTGAACTTGAATTACGTAGCTATAAAATCAGCTGGTGACTACTTTCATTTTAATCATAGTTGTTTGGTTATATATTATTAATTAAAGCAATGATATTTTCGTTGGATACCCATTCAAAAATCCTTAATCACAAGTGGCAAAAGACATAAAATAATTTATCATATTTTCTTTAGAAGTGAAAACACACAAACTTATTAAGATTCAAGTACTGGTAACATTCTATGAGTCAGCTGACGCAATCAGACCGAAAGAAGTAAATTAATACCAAAGAAATGACCGCAATAA
Source organism: Sympetrum striolatum (assembly GCA_947579665.1). Lineage (NCBI taxonomy): Eukaryota > Metazoa > Arthropoda > Insecta > Odonata > Libellulidae > Sympetrum > Sympetrum striolatum. The sequence goes on from OX388347.1 coordinate 44,299,401, forward strand.
ACTCGTTTGCAGCAAATATTCCTAGCAGTATGACTTATTCTGCCACAAATTAATTTAGTAATCACTCGTAAATTCAAAGGTTCAAATTTCATAACTGTAAACCCTTAAAGTTTTAAATTATTAGAAGACCTTATCTCGCGTTTTCTTCGGTGTTGGACTGTCATTCTGTAATTTCAATTAGTGATAATAAGACCGATCCAGTATCTAATTTTGAGTAGTCGGTATTCTCTAGAGAATAAATGTCTACTGCCATTTCTCTCTTCTAATTTTCGTCATCCTAATTTGGTGTCAAACAGAAAACAATTAGTCGTTCATCATTTGTGCACAGATAGTATTACTGATCCATTCACAATTTCTAAACTGGAAACATGGAAGTAATTTTCGATTACCTCAGGGTCTCAGTCTTTGACTAACAATACACTTTTTCACTACGCGACCCAAAACGTAATTTTCATTGAAAATCCCCTTTCTTTTGCTGCATTCTCTTTAATAACATCAATCACGCTACGATCTGAGGCCCTTCATGCGTTTAACGTACCTTCTTTCTTTTACCTTACAGTTAACTGAACGACCATAATTAATCGAATCAATTAGACTCGAAACTAAGGGAATATTGTTAATGTGCTGCGCTCACTGCGGTACACGACTGAAAACAATTCGAAGAAACCCCGCTTCGAGCAGTCGGATTCCGAGAAATAATTTCACGCTCCATTCCTTCCTCGAATAAATGCGCAAAGTTTATTTCCAAAAGTTTTCATCGCGAGGAATAACCGCGCACCGCTCCAAATAATTGCTCGGATCTTTTCTAGCTTCCGAGAACAATGGAAAACCCCTCTCGTTCCGCCTTCACGTCTCTCATTTTTCCATCATCATCATCATTTCGGTGCTCATTTTTTCTCTCTGCAAGCCGACCCGTGTAAGTTGTCCTCCGAGTTAATTTCCACAGTTCTCTGGGAATTCTAAAAATTCCGTAAAACTTTCCCAAACTGTTCCCTATCCCCCTCCCCTCTTTCACTGGATTCCCTTTCCCAGAAACCTGCTTGATCCTCGCTTCGTCCCAATTAGCGTGTTTTGGAAGATACGAAATGCGATCCCGGTCTCTGTTTCGACCGGGAGGCAAAAATTCTCCAATGTAGTTGAAAAGAAGTGGAGGGCTACGCCCCCTGATTGCCGATTCGAAACTTCGTGACGTTCCTTTGTTTTTTATTCTCAGGAAAGGCGAGGGAATAACAGGATTGCGAGTGGGGGAGAAGAGAGAAGGAACAAAATGATTCTGAGAGCATATTTTACGTTTATTTCATGAAAAAATTCGGTTATTCAATATCTTATGGTGCTGCAATTTGCAATTGGGAAGGTATTTCAGAATGAATCAACTACAGAGAAATCAAATGGGTTAAAATTAGGAAATTCCATAGAATAAAAATAATTAATGATTTTATCCAGGGTGAGATTCAGACTATAAAGAATACAATTCATCAAAAACGGTCTAAACAAATATAATGACAAAAAGAAGTAAATAATAAATAAAAAAATCAACTATAGAAGATAAAATGCAATGTAAAATACCTAAATTAAGACAACGGATAGTGTGTATTGAATATAGTTAAAACTCGTATAATTTTTTCAGATAGATTACCATTCATAAGTAGAACTGGTCTGTAGCATAAACTGGAGATGAAGATGTACTTATCTCGCCATTGATGGATATACAGCTGCTACGTACACAAGTTTTTCTTTCCTTAAATTCCTGGAATGTTGATTTTTTTTAACCGTGTTGCTTATACTATTATAATTAAATTCAAGGATGTACTATGCTCTGCAGTTTTATCATGTTAATCATTTTAAGAAAAATAAATAAGAAATAATTCAAGAAAAGTGAAATAAAAAATCTCGTACATACAACTGAAAAGATTTTCAATATTCATGCATATACTGAAGTACAGATACGCCCTATTTCACGAAATTTGATAGTACAATTTCTTTTACGACCACAACCAAACGAGTGTATTTTACTTCTAACGGCCAGATAAATTTATTTTTGGTTCATCTTTTCGATGAATTTGTTTGACAACTTCTCCACAGCTCTCTCTCTAGCAGCGCAGTGCTCAGACGCCATCTCTACAATCCTCACCTCCTCGAGTGGTGTTCCCCTCTCAACTGTTTGTGGACCCATTATCACCATAGTGCTATGAAAAAGCAGCGAGAATTGGTAAACCTGCTTTAAGTGGACCTAACACATCAAAGCAAATATTGCGTCACAATACACCCAAGTAATCTTCCGTTCAAAGAGTTTTCAAGCAAAGAAGATTTTGAGCGTAATATTTCCACAAGAAGAATAACGGATATGGGGTGACACTGGCTATTTACGGGAATCACATTACGGTTAATTCCCCTTTCATGTTATGCAACTGTGTAAGCGAATTATATGAATGTGTGCAACGTCATTTTGAAATAAATATATAAAGATCAGCCACACCGAAGTGATGATAAGTAAAAGATAGATTTAGTATAAAAAATCTGATATGGCCAGCACATGACTTTCTTCATATATAAAATGTGGATGTTTATCTACGACAGTATTTTTGAGCTCTATATTCAATAAGAACTTGGAAGATATATAAGTGATTAATTTATATCATATTAACTTTTACGTCACAAACATTATAAATAATGTTTTTCGGGATATGTTCGATGAAATACGGCGAAATTGGCCTTTTGAGTCTACTACAAGCACCAATATAGAATGATTCACAAAACTGATTATATATCCAACTCAATATGATTGGCGATGCAAACGAAATCAAAATACGAACGAAGAGCAAAATAACACACGACCGACACAAACTATTAACAAAAATAAACACTTCATATTTAAACAGTAGAAAGTGAAAAATTAACAGTGAATGACGAAAATTATTAATATGCGTAAAAGAAAGCTAATTAAGAAGACAAATAGAGAAAATAAACAAAAAAGAAAACCTTTCGATTATTTTCAATCACCTTGAGCTCAACCTTTCGGAAGAGACTGAACGATAGACGCATTGCATTGCATTCTTTGCCATGTAAACAAACCCATAGTAACGAACTTTATTGTTATTGCGAGGAATAATCAATAACGGCACGAAACCATTATAACTGAATAATTATTTTGTGACAAAAACGCGTGCTTTAAATTCCAAATCAACTTCCAATTAAAACTTTGAAGAAATATAGTAACCATATTGAATGTAAGATTATTATGAAATGGTATAAATGAAAACGACATTTTAACGTAAATATGTCGCAATAACCATAAAATTGGTTAATTATGATATGACTCCTAAACTGTGGTTATATCGATAATTTTTTCAAATAAAACTTAAAGAAAAATACATTTTTTGTAACTTTTGTAGATAACTGAATATACCTAAATATCAGATTAATGGAGGAATTTTGCAAAAACGGAAACAAGCTTCGAATAATACGAGCTCGTGAAGCTCGACTTCCGGTAAACCGCTTTACTCCAAATACTAATCAACTCTGACGACACAAACCAAAGTGCTATATATGAAATTTGGTGTTGGTACCACAAATAGTTTTCATGTTAAAGCGCCCACAAAGTACATAATCAGCAACTTCCGGTTTATCAGTAATTCACGAATAACTCCTAATCAATCAGTGATAAAAAAATATGTTTCATACAAAAGTTATAGTAAACTACATTTTCTAAAACTTTTATAAATAAAAGTACATATCAAAATAAAAAATTTATGGATATATTTTCCAAAAACGGAAATTTGCTTCGAAGAATATAGCTCAACTTCTGGTTAACCGAATTACTCCAAAAACTAATCAACTTTGACATCACCTACCACAGTGGTATATATGAAAATTGGTATTGCTAAAACTAATAGTGTTTACGTTAGAGAGCCCATAAGCACTCACACACATACAAACACACACACACAGACACACACACACATACACACAGACATCATTCCGAAAATGCGAAAATGGTCAAAACATGTTCTAGGGACCCCAAAACATGTATTTCCGTGGAAATATCGAAATCGATTTTTTCATGAAAACAATACTTTCTCTATATTACGTATATGGAGAAATTTTAAAATACACTAATAAGTACCAATTAGGTGTTACCATTAGGGTGTCCCAAATAAATCAGTTATTTTTTTCGTACGCATGCCATGTAATTTTTTTATTTGACCTTATAAACTTACCCAATAAATATTATTGCGATTGGATTGTGGTAACCTGTGCCGACTTGATGCCAAACAATTTCGAAAAATGAAAATTTGTACCGACAAGGGGCACACCAGGTCAATGGGTAATTAACAAACAGATTCTCACGAATCTTTAAGTGCAGGTTCTTTGCTTTTAAATATTGGACATATGTCTAGCTGTTTAAATTAAAGGGTTTTTTATGAAAAATAAGCGACTGAGTATCGGAGTTAGGCAACCACTCGATACTCCCATATTGCAAAATAGCTCTCGAATTAATAGGAATATATTTTCTTCCATTTCTTACTCTGATAACTTATATTTTTGCTATTTAATATAATCTTGATACCTTCCAAGCATTCTTTAATTTTAATTTATATATATTCTAATATATATAACTTCGTACTTAGGGCTAGATTCGAGAAGTGCTGGCCAAAAATACAAAAGTTGATTTTATTTGTGCGAACTTTGATACTTCGCTTAGTTAATACGGAATAAATTCCATTTGCAGCCATTACTAATATTTTTCAGTAAATTACTTTGATTCCTGCACATTCAATGTATACAGGGGGCTGAAGTCGACCTAATTTTCCAAAAAATGCCGGTCATAGATTTTTTGCGAAATTCTTAGTTAAAACTGCAAGCACCATTTACGAATAGGTAACTTTTTACTTTCTCCATATACGAAGTATAGAGAAAGTATTGTTTTCATGAAAAAAATCGACTTCGAGATTTCAACGGAAATACATGTTTTAAGGTCCCTAGAACACGTTTTGACAATTTTCGGAATGATGTCTGTGTGTATGTGTGTGTGTGTGTGTGTGTGTGTGTGTGTGTATGTGTGTGTGTGATAGTGGGCGCTCTAACGTGAAAACTATTAGTCGTATCAATACAAAACTTCATATAGAGTACTGTGGTGTGTGCTGTCAGAGTTGATTAGTTTTTGGAGTAAATCGATCAACCGGAAGTCGAGCTTTATTCATTAAAGCTCATTTCCGGTTTTCAAAATATCTCCATAAATATGATATATAGGTATATTATATGCCGTATAAAAGTTTTAGATAATCTGTTTTACTATAACTTTTGTATTTAACATATTTTTGTATCACCGGTTGATTAGGAGTTATTCGTGAAATACTGATAAACCGGAAGAAGATGATTATGTACTTTGTGGGCGCTCTAACATGAAAACTGTTTGTCAAATCAACACCAAATTTCATATATAGTTCTTTTATTACAGTTTTTAGAGTTGATTAGTTTTTGGAGTGAATCTATTAACACGAAGTTGAGCTTCATACTTCAAAGCTCATTTCCGGTTTTCAAAATATTTCCATAAATATGATATTTAGGTATATACTATTATTTATAAATGTTTTAGAAAATGTAATTTACTATAACTTTTGTATGAAACATATTTTTTTATCCTTGATTTTTTAGGAGTTATTCATGAAATACTGATAAACTGGAAGTTGCTGATTATGTACTTTGAGGGCGCTCTGGGCTCTATGGGCGAAAGGCCAAATTCATCGTTTTTCATCGAGCATGTCCCGAAAAACATTATTTATAATGTTTGTGACGTAAAAGATAATAATATATAAATTAATCACTCATCTTCCAAGTTTAGATGGAATATAGAGTTCGAAATTACTGTCGTAGATAAATATTTACATCTTATGTATGGAGAAAGTCATGTGCTGGCCACATCAGATTTTTTTGTATGGTCGTCAGCTATCAAACCCTTAATATTGAGCTTAAGTATCACTGGTTCGACCTCGCATAAGAATCTGCTCACAAATATTACCATAGCTTTCTTTTAAAATTTCAAAGTTCAACTGTGTTCTTCCTTAACATGCGGTTCATTGTATGGCAAGTTAAGTAAATAAATATAGTAGTTGTTTCCTTAGGTTAATTTTGTTAACTGACTTTCTCTTTTTACTTTCTCCATATACGAAGTATAGAGAAAGTATTGTTTTCATGAAAAAAATCGACTTCGAGATTTCAACGGAAATACATGTTTTGGGGTCCCTAGAACACGTTTTGACCATTTTCGGAATGATGTCTGTGTGTATGTGTGTGTGTGTGACAGTGGGCGCTCTAACGTGAAAACTATTGGTCGTATCAATACCAAAATTCATATATAGTACTGTAGTGTGTGCTGTCAGAGTAGATTAGTTTTTCAAGTAAATCGGTAAACCGGAAGTCGAGCTTCATTCATCAAAACTCATTTCCGGTTTTCAAAATATCTCCATAAATATTATATAAAAGTATGTTGTATACCATATAAAAGTTTTAGATAATGTGTTTTACTATAACTTTTGTATTTAACATATTTTTGTATCACCGGTTGATTAGGAGTTATTCGTGAAATACTGATCAACCGGAAGTAGCTGATTATATACTTTGTGGGCAATCTAACATAAAAAGTATTTGTCGGATCAACACCAAATTTCACATATAATATTTTGGTTTGTGTTGTTAGAGTTGATTAGATTTTGGAGATAATCGGTTTACCGGAAGTCGAGCTTCATTCTTCAAAGCTCATTTCCGGTTTTGAAAATATCTCCATAAATATGATATTTAGGTATATACTATTATTTATAAAAGTTTTAGAAAATGTTATTTACTATGACTTTTGTATGAAACATATTTTTGTATCACTGATTGTGTAGGAGTTATTTGTGAAATGTTGATAAACCGGAAGTTGCTGATTATGTACGTTGTGGGCGCTCTGGGCGCTGGGGCGAAAGGCCATTTCATCGTTTTTCATCGAACATATCCCGAAAAAACATTATTTATAATGTTTGTGACGTAAAAGATAAAAATATATAAATTAATCACTCATATTCAAAGTTTAGATGGAATATAGAGTTCGAAATTACTGTCGTAGATAAATATTTACATCTCATGTATGGAGAAAGTCATGTGCTGGCCACATCAGATTTTTTATTTAAGAAACATATATCTGCTACTTTGAATTAAAATTGAATTAAATTTGAACTAAAATTGATAACAGTTTTCTTTTCGAATGTCTTACTATGTGGTCAAATAATGCTTCATTTAAAAAAGCCAGAAAGAATGTTTCAACGCTGAGGACAGTGAACAATAAAACTGAAAGAGTCAATTTGATGCAAATCTTTCATGGTTTAATCACGGTTGAGGAGGAACAAAAGCAATTTTTATGACATTGCGTACAAGAGCACCGGAAGATTTATCCTGACTGAAAAATGCGAACTTTAAAATGAAAATTTCAAGAATAATGTTTTTTACTTGTTAGATAGTAAACATACACGATTTGGGAATATTGCTGTTTTATTTACTAAGTCAACATTGAGTTCTGGAATCCTTCCATACTAAATCAGTACTAATTTTCAATTCTCATATTTGGCATAGATTCGGCACGGGTTATCTTTACTCAATCTCAATAATATTTAGTTTGTTAGTTATAAAGGCCAAACAGAAGAAAATTTAGGGTATGCGTATTCGAAGTCGAGGAAATTTGGAAAAAATAAATCCCTATTAATTCGAGAGCTATTTAGCAATATGGGTGTATGGCGTGGTTGCCTAACTCCGATATTCAGTCGCTTATTTTTTATAAACAAAAGCTTTTTGAGTGAAACGGCTAGACAAATGTCCATCATTTTTAAGCAAAGAACGTGCCCTAAAAGATGAGAGATAATCCGTTTGTTAATTACCCATTAAACTAGTGTGCCCCTTGTCGGTACAAATTTTCATTTCTCGAAATTGTTTGGCATCAAGTCGGCACGGGTTACCATAATTCAATCGCAATAATATTTATTGGGTGAGTTTATAAGGCCAAATAGAATAATATTAGATGGTATGTGTAATTGAATTCGCAAAAAAAATTTCCATTACGTCTTGGGACACCCTATTATACATATTTTCCTCATGTAATTTATTACATGACCATAGTGTGGGGCGTCGTGTGAAACCAACATCAGATACACTCGTAGAAACTTCAAGTAAGCAGCTTATAGACTAAACAAAAGAGAAGGTATAATAAATAACTACTCAACAGAGTAATAAATACACCGTGAGCAGTGTAGATTTAGATATAGACCCCACCAACCAAAAGCCAACCGACGTATGGAAGGGGTTGTAGTATGGCCATATGATCGTAATGGTTTAAATAGGATGCGGTTAGCAAGAGATTGCTAGTATGTATTTTCTAGTTACTCCGGTTAATTTAAATAAAATAAATCTTCCATTTCCTTAACACGATAGACCAACTGAATATTGCACAACGGAAGTATTTTTTTGAAGAGCAACTTCACAGGTCGAAACGTGGAAGAATGGTCTCGCACAAACTCACACATTAAAGATTATAATCGAATGATCGCAAACAAAAGGAAACAATACGAAAGATAAAGTAGGTAGGTATAAGACCTAGAGTTTATTTCGAAATTCATGGTATGAGAAGAGCAGAGAGTTGAAAAGGGATCGGAAGGTGGGAGCTAAACCTAGAACTCCTTGTCATCTTCGCTCCATTTTCTATCTTTCCTTCTTTCCACGCTCCAACGATCGCTTCCACCGCCAGGCAGAAGACAGCGGGTGTGCGTGCGACGAAGAAGGTGGTGGAAAGAAAGCAGAATAGGGGGTCATTTTCCTAATGGCCCGACTGTGGAGGTCGGAGGCGCTACGCTCACTGATAGGATGTAAATTATATTTTGATCACCGGCTGAAGTCAAACCCCTTCCCCTCTCTTCCCTTTCCCTCCTTAGAGAATTTTACGTTTATGTTCTTTAGCACGGTCTCTGGTCTTCTTTATGGAGAGGAATCTGTAGTCCTCTGTAGATCTCAAAAATATTAACGCCTACGTATATTCAACTACTCAGCGATGGTTATTGTACGGGCCATGCACTTGGTAATAAACAGTTAATTCCCTATGCCACTACTTTTAAACGTTTGATGTTAATTGTCTATATTATAGCATACCCTTTGTGTATCGAGAGGTATTAACATTTCCCTAAACGGACTTTTTTACTCATTATTGCTATCTTCTTTGGATGTTGAACTATTCTCTTACTATAGTAGGAACTTAAAAAGAATATTCGAGATGTATGATTGAAGTAAACGTGTATTCACTGCCAAATCCCCTTTAACTCCGGGGACCAGATGGAGTAAAATCAAATATAGAAAGAAAACAGAAGCAAGCAGATAAGGCAATAATTTATTCATACTTTAACCACAAGAAATACAACTAACGACCCGGGTTTCGATGCATTGCGTCATCTTCAGGTGCAAACACAGTAAAATAGATAAAACATTTATGCTGCAAGTTTTACTGTATCGATTTTATTTGTGGAAATAAAAGACTGAATTGGACGAATTTAACTTGAAGCAAATGAATGCGTAGGAATGCTATGCAACGGAAAACCTTCATGAACGCTAAATAAATGTCTCTAGGCCAATCTCGTCAGCGACACATGTGAGTCAAGCCCTTGAGGGACTTATGAGGTCAGTACGATATCAGGGATAATTGGAAGGGGAATCATAAAAATCATCAAAGGAAAGAATTCCATAGAAAAAGAACCGAAATCCCCCATGGGCTCTTTTTATGAGTCATTTCTTCCTGGAAAGAATTCTTTCAGTGTCCAGGTGCCATGGGCGTACACGAGGAATTTTTCCACAACTGAATATTCATATCTAAACTTAAAGTTGGGACGAAATTAATAATGGGACCGTTTGAATGTAAACATTCGTGAGCGCTGGAAACAATTTTTGACAGCAGGCGCCCAAGGAACCGGTTTGAATGGATTCTCGCTCCTAACACTCGAGGTCTCCCTGGGAAACACCACCCGTAACCTCAGTCGCCGCCCCCTTAAAAACCTTGACTCGTCGAAAACTTTTATCCCACTTCTATGCCTCGCATTTCGACTCCACGGCCTCCCCCGTTTCGGCATGTTCCATTTTCCTTCGTGAAAAGAACCGACCTTCGATCATGCTCTTCGTCCTTCCTCCCGTACTTCTACGCATTACGTAACATCGGAGCTTTTTCATTTTCTCTTTTGGGACCTCATTCTCTCGTATTTTTTCCGCCTTGGTTGTCATCCCTCCAAGATTTTTATCTCTAACGCGGAATCCGTCCGCTTGTTTAAATTTTTCGACGGAGAAGTGTATTGTTTCGCGGACTCCTTTGTATCACCGTTTTGCGTGCTGGAGATTATTTACGCGGATACGTTAATATTTTCGGGATTAAATGGGAAGGGCGTTGCCCTTGGAGATATTCTCAGAGGACGGCATCGTTTGTACGCGCCCTCTCGTTGAGTATACGCGTATTTCCTTGGGGGACGTTCTTGCTGCCATATCTTAATGAATGGAAAATGTTATGTTTATTTTCTGGGACAGGATGAAGAGAGATGAACCTTCCATTTATACTTACTTCCGTGTTGCTTCTGCCTGCGGTAGTAACGAGGCTACTGAGAGATGAGTAATGTATAGAAATGGCATTCTTGCAAGTAAGTTGTGATTGCGTGCCATGCCAATTTTTATTCAAAAAGTCATCATGTGAACGTGCGTGGAAGCTTCCCACTATTAATTTTCTTCTTGAAAGCAAAGACTAACTACCTCGGTCGCCTCTAATAACCCTCATTCCCTCTTCAAAGGATTTCTCATCTAGTTTTGAAACCTTTGATATTCGAATCAATCCCAGGGGTCAGGGAATTTTCAGATCTGCTAGATAAATGAAATTATTCAATCCGGACTTGACACGAATTCCAACTGCATGACTTCATATAAAAAGAGTTATTTACGTAGCAGAAAATACTCGCCAAATATCTGTAAATGTATATTGGTAGAATCTATTTATTATTTAATTCATATTTTAGGTTTCTGATTTCGCATTACAAAACATCCGGAGAATATACCGTATTTTACGGACTATAAGACGCACTTTTCATCCAAATATAGCCTCCAAAATTCAGGTGCGTCTTATACTCAAAGTTGATATAAAGGTTTCCAGTGTTTGATTCAAAATTCTCGCCAGTCTTAAAAATGTTCATATATTCGATGCCGCGGGATTATCTCTATCCTCAAGGACTTACTTCACAATTGCAACCTCTTGATGCCTTGATTTTTTTGATTTTTCATGTGATTTTCGTTGTGTTGATTTTTTTAATTGCTTAAAAATTAATTTGCATATTATAGTCCGAAAATACAGTAATACTTTTAGGCGGATAATCGGCAGTCTGCAATGAACACAAATTTTAATGTAATATGATAAAGACAGGGATTTATTATACTTTCTATTTTCTATGGCGACCTTCCTCTGAATGATGTCTTACTGAATTTGATTTACTCTGAATGTGTCGTAGTTACAAAATGTACTAATTTGGCCACGAATTTGTGGTAGACCTCCATTACAAATTTAAACGAAAAAATGGAATTAAATTTTTACCACAATTTATAATTTATTCCACGACAACAGTTGCGACCCTATCGGTCATCATCAAGTGTCGCAAAAATCAATCCGGTAACTTTATCAAATTCTAGATACAACGAATACAACTTTCTACTGCGTTGAAAAATCTTCTAGAAGATTTTAAAATACCACGTGGAAATGTGCAAAGCGTAATCTTCATTCCCGCATTTCCCTGTCACGGATTTCCACGCAGTAAAGCCCTCCGCAATTGATTCCATTCTCCTGAGTTTATCAGTTGGCGATCGAAGTAAATTACGTCGTTAAATTCACCTGTTCCACCCCATTCCTTTCGCAGTCATTTCCAATTCAAACCTCAACAACTTTGAGCGAGCGAAATTCCACGCGAGGGAAACAAAATTGAAACTTCATGCGTCCGTCCCAGCTTTTATAAATCTATAATCTCCGCTCTTGCGACTCCGTGAAAGGATTGGCGTAGACAGGGGAAAAGGCTTAGAGGCATAGCTTCATTTCAAGTAGACGTCGGAAGTCTGGCAGAGTGGAGGTCGGGAAGGGGAGGGAGGTAAGCGAGGGCCGACATTCATAAATATGGCCATTAGTCCACGCAGAATCCCCACTTTACTTCGCATAAAATTCCCTTTCTCTCTACGCAGTTAAACTGGAAGAGCGCTCAACCTCTCCTTCCCTTTGCCCGCCTCTCTCCGCTTCCGACATAGGCTAAATGTCCTCCTATTCCCGCTCGAGATTCTCCAGAGCGAAAGGCCTTGGAAATCCTTTCTCCTATATCCCCTTCTAATATCTTCTCATCCATCGCGTTTTCTATTATCATACTGCTAGAATAAACACTTGCTGTCTTCCAAGCTCACAGTATCAGCCCGCCAGCTCTGCCAAAAGAAAGCTATTTACAAAGGAATGTTTCAAAACAGGCTCCCTGGCTCATTAATATTAATCGCTTTTTAAATATTAACAGCGATGCTATCCGTTTTATCGGGCGAAACATCTTTAATCGCGCAGATGCCCCAGAAATACAGGAACGTTTATTTTAACCCCGATGTTCGAAATTATCTCCCCCTACCGTTTTCTTGGTAAGCAACTCACTACGTAAGTAGCTCTGCCTTCAATACTTAATGTGATTACCATGATAGGAAGCAGTTAAAATACTTAGTATTAGTCAGAAATTGGAATTTCAACCACAATCACATTTTACACACAACCTGAGAGAATTCTGAGACCCAGCTATCGTTGTAAATTTTATACTCTGGGCAAAAAAAATATTCGACATTTCCTATATTTTCATGCGATTATCTATGGCTGCCTTGATATTAGATTAGGACACTTACAAGTAGAAATTTGTAACGTCTATAAATACTTTGTAATTGTAACCAATCAAACATTGTGAAACTAATTTCAGAAATAGTTTTTAAAATTCACCTCTCTGCGGAAAATACACGATAACAACTAACTGAAGAATTTAAACATATTCGAACATCTGGTGTTTACAGGCCAAAAGGCAGCATTAAGAGTATTAATGAAGTTGTAGATAAAATTTTCACATAGGAATTGTAATAAACAATTTTAGACCTTTCACTTTCCTTACTTTTTCATCATACGATTAAATTAAATTAAACTCTTTATGCATCCTTGGCGGAAAATACATTGCGTTTTATTTAATTTACCTGTGATTTGTTTTTAGTGATCAAGTAGCAATCGTTTAGAAATGTTCTTTTATATCCATCCTATTGTTTCTTTTCTACGTGTACTACTTTTAGATTAGCACATATCAGCGATTGCAATGAAGAATATGTTTATTATCTGGCTTAACATTTTCTACAAATATCAAATTAAAGTTATAAAAGTCAGTTTTTATCATTTTCCTTTTATAAAGAGAATAAATGTTTTCTGAGCTCTTTATGCTATTTCAAAGTTATCTATAAGAAGACTTACCTCAATAACAAGATCCATTTAAAAAATTTGCTAAGAAGAACTTTTTAGGAAGACTTATTTAGTGAAGAGGTACATTAAAAAAAATAACTTGAAAGACCTTTTCTAGTCATTACCCTTATGCATTTTAAATTCTTTAAAAGACATAAAGAATCGTAAAAAGAAGCTTAAGCTCCAATTTTATTAGCTTATTTCATCGAAGTTTCCAACTAAATTTTTCTTCATATATTTCTTAGCTTGACGTAGTATTTTCTGAATGATATTCTCCTGAAATAATGGGGCTATAAGGCTCGAATTTCATTGTTAATTTATTAAGACTCGTCTCAAGTAGATCATTGAATACAATACTATGTAAGAGGTAAAGCCCTCTCACGCCCTTGACTTTCAATGTTTTAGTTTTAAGAGTCTCCAAAATATACTAATACATTATATTGAATCTCAAGAAATTAATGTATTGATAATATATTAATTACTAATAATTTATTTTAATCTGAATGTTGAAACTTGTATGCAAACAAAGCTATTTTTAGCAAATATTTGGAAACGTTTAACCATTATATTTATTAGAACAACAACCGTTTCGGAAATCGGTGAGTTGCGATGTGGGAATGAGAATGTAAAAACAATTCTAATTTCCAAACCTACCATTTTTTAGAATTTCCATTTTCTCAATAAATAATCAATTAAGAGTTAAAGTTGAATTCACTTTTGTCACATCTAAGTTCGAGAAGATATATATTTTGGTTGAATCAATTTCATTGGAGTCTCCTTGTATGCTAAGCAATCCCACACTCATGATGGACAAATAGTCCAATTAAGACGAAGAATGGACGATTTTAAGTCTTAGTAATGACTCATATATAAGTTCATTTCTTTGCAAAAAAGAGCCAAAAATGAATAGACCATGAATTACCATAAAGTATTTTTCCACCAAGATAATAAGATTTTTCTACAGTAGATATCCCTACATTCAATTTCTCTAACTCTTAACCTCCTTGGTTGCTGACGCTCGATAAACTCTCAAAATTGCTACCTGTACCCTGTAGCAACCAATTCTTTGCATTAGAGGTAATGAGAATTGAGAACACGAAGTGACACTATTTTTTTAGTGATTTAATAATATGTAATAATATTTCGAATGATATAAGCACCAGAGTGGATACGGAGAACACAGTTCTTAAATTTTAAAATAAAATTTTCTTTCGGCTTTCCTGGCCAAGAATCATATTTTTAGTGGAGATTCATGTAAGCAACACACGTGAAATTCCAAAACTCGGAATTAAATAAGGTTGTATGCTTCTAATTTGCCGTTATCAGTCTGTAAGTGAAACATTTCATTAAACCTCCTTACACTGGGGAGTTCATTCACCCCAGGATCTACTCCTCCAAGGCATCTCAAAGAGAAGGAAAATCTCCACTCTTTCCGTATCTCTCAGAGTAAAATGTTGATCCAATGCCACTTATACATTTCTGTGCAGTTCTATACTTAAGTAAGAGATGTAGCTAAATGTTTAATACTAGAAGCAAAAACGCGAATACCCGCTTTGCCCGCACATTCCGCATTTTCACCCTGTTTCTCCCTCTGGACTAAATGTCTCTTCTCCGAAACGTCATAATATGGTAAACCCACCAGCGGAAAACCTATTCAGCCCTTTCATTTAGACCTGCCATCATTTTCGTTCCGTTCCCTCCATTAAATCGCTCCGGTCCGCTGTCATTCTCCATCCTTCTACCTTCCTAAATTCGTTCCATCACCCATGGCAGTTTCTCCATTGTCATTCCCTTCAAATTCTTCCTCTTCCTCTATCCCATTCCCTCTTCGCCTTTCCGCCTTTCCTCATTTTTCCAAGAGTCAAATGGGGCAGGGTCCTCATTTAGTCCCGAGCCTTCTCTTTTTTAACCACTTGCCTTCCCCGCTCCCGTACGCACTCTTTTCGCGAGATATAAAAAAAATCCTTTATCCTCTTCTATCCCTTTCCCGGAATTCGTTTTTGTATTTCTCCCTGGGAACCCCTCCCCGCCCCTCTTGTTCTACTCTCCAGAAAAATCTCCGCTACGCCTTTTTTTCATTTTTTTTGTATAACACTCTGAAAAATTGCGCGGGCCATTATCCACAATCCCCTTCTATCTCGCGAGGATAAATATTTATTTATATAGGCACGAGTCCTCGTTCATAATGACCGTGCCACCCGAAATGCACGTGATTCGGTAGTTTCATTTTCGTGATTCCTGGGAGGTATTGCGGAGCGGCAATTTATATTTAAATGCTCGTGGAGCAGGGGGGCGGGGCGTTTGAAAAAAATCTTTTATTTGCATCTTCAATTGACGGAATGGATTCGAAGCGTTGCAGGCGAAAAATGTAATCCCCTTTCGCACGCCGGCTTTTGTGATTGGGACGTAGGATTCGGGAGCGGCAGCTGCAGTTGTAAAATGGTTAATTTGATTTTAAATTGATGGAGTACGTCTGGACCGAATATGCGTATTATCTGGTTTTGTTCGCAGGTGGGCTTTTACGGAGTCGCAATGCAAATCGTTTCGTTTACGTTGCAACGCCGAAAACAAGAAAAACGGTAATTTGCGTTGTTGTTAATTTCAACAAGCTTTGTAAAATGAATGGCGCTTGACAATAATTTACGCCGCCGCTGAGTTTGGGAAACGCTGTAATGGCTCAAAACAAATATTTGTGGCGTTGGATCGTGATTTAGATTCCGCCTCCCATCGCTTCAAAAATCCTGCAGGATTAGTCCGCGGAGTAATTTCCCGATGAATCTGCTTCCGTGGATTAGCGACCAATTTCACGGCTGTCACAGTGCAATATAAAATTAATCGCGCCCGGAATTGGAGGTGGCGTGGTCAAATTGAGATTTTTGTCCTGAGAGAGACTTCGGACCGGCCATCCGCGATAAAAACATTAGCTCGCAAACAGAAGCGCCATTTGAATGTGATCGTAATTAGGGACATTTCATTTTTGCTTATTAATAATAGAGATTATGGCCAAACAATTGCACATTTCTGAAGCCTTATCAATTGATCCTTTGTTAATTTCACGTTTTGCCTTTTAAATGCAGTTTATCTACTTTAATTTGGAAAACAGGAAAATCTTGAACGCGTTACAATTTCTTTACTACAATATACTATATTAGTGAGGTTAACGTTTCGAATTAATTATTAAGTATTGAATTGAAATATCCATTCTATTTTGTATTGCTAAGTTAAATACTCTAAAATTATTATTATCGTTTGAACATAGCAAGTAGTTTATTTTTATTATTTTAAATATCAATTGTACAATGCTTCCACCAGACTAACTGTGGTAAAAAATAAGCAAATACATACCTTAATTATAGAATTAGAAAACATTAATTTACGCATCCTTGCAAATCCAATTGCAAACATTTTAGCTCGTTTCGTATTCATACATAAGAATACTCATAGCTACAGTACCATTAAATATTATTGATAACAAAATGTGCTAATATGCATATGGTGATCATCAGTGATCAATGGTGACCCACAAGAAGTACGCTCATCTTCGGTACCTTACAAGTCCCTAATTACTAATTATCCCATTTCTCGGGGGGATTACATTGCATTTGTCAAAGTAGTAAATACGGATATTCATACTTCAAGATCCCTGAGGACGAGTGCATTGCTTTCGAAATACGTGTTGGTTGTTTTTAAAAAATGTCGTGTCTTTTATTGTTTTCTCCGATCAAAGGTGAAAGAGTCGAGGAAAGCCGAAATAGAAGGTTATATAAAGATTTTAATTTTAAATTACGGACTGTGCCCTTGGTTTGATTATTTGGCAGCACTGTCAGGTAAAAGATCGATAGATGTTGGAAATATATGCCAAAATATCCACATAATTCATATTTTATTTCATCGAAAAAGTAAAGGGTGTGAAAAAGCTATATTGGAAATGGATCCGGACCTATACCTTTAACCTTAACTATGCCTTAAACCTAACCTTTAACTTTAACCCAAACCTTATCCTTTCTGGTAGGTTTTTATTAATAATATTAACAAACGACCTCATTTAGAATGTATAGACCCACAACAGCCGTCTTTGTGGATTTTAAACTTTTAATTGAGTAACATCCGTATTCTAATTTTTCTTTCCTTATAAACGACTTCACTCTTCATCTTGCCTCGAAACCCTATTCCCTTCTTTGAGTTTTAGGTATCTTTAAGATAATTTGCGTTTGAAGCTTGAATGCTGTGTAGATAGAAGTGGTTGAATCGAATGCTCACAATTACAGCGATCACGTTCCTTGATATGCAATATTTTTTGTGCAATGCAGTCCAATCAAATACGCAAGAATTTGTCCAAAAATAAGAATGGAAACCTTTTCTTTGGATCTTCGAGAACCTCGGCTCTGCGAGACATTCCTCCAATTTCCGAAAACTACTTCAGCGAAGAAAAAAGCCTTTCCACTTTCCCTTTCCCTACCATTATTTTCTCTTTTGCATTCCCCCTCTTCTGGACCATTACACGCTAAATAATTGCAAACCATTTCTTCACAACAGTCCATCACAACTACACCACGTATTTCAACGTTTCCAACCAACCTCTCAAAGGGAGTTATGGTGAAAAGAAACCTCTCCTTATTTGCGCAATGTTTCCCATTCTGCAATTTCCTCGAATTTCTCATAGTAGCCAAGCCGAATAGGATCGTATCTGATTCCTACTCCCTTTAGTTTTTACTTAGGGGAGGCATAAATCTCAGAATCCCGGAAGTCTCTGGAGTTTGCATTGCTTGGAGATATTTCTTCAACATCCCGGAATACTCATTGAATGCAATCTAATTTTATATATTCCAGCGTATTATTTCTCAAGCCAATTTTGGAAAGATCATTATGTACGAAGATTGCTATCAAAGTACTTTAAGAAGCAAATCAGCAATCCGAAAATGTGGTTTAAGCTCCCCGAAATAGATCACTCATAGTGTAACTTTGTACAGAAAAAAGAATGAGTAGATACGAAAACGTTAGCTAATGCTCATAATAAATAGAAAGTGACTTTTACTCTAATTACATTTTTTAATATTTATATGATTTTAGCTTATTAAAAATGATGACTAACACTTTTCCTGGAAATTATATGTATAATGTTTTCAACCATAATAATATTCATATTTTAATAAATCAAACACTATTCATGTAAACGAATAATTTCCTGTTCGTGGATGAATATGACAACGTTTTGCAATGGATGAGGGTACAGGAAGGAAGTTACGAATAAAATCCGAATATAGTGCAAGCTTCTGAACTATATAGAGTATTTTGAGCACTTTACACTATCATAACACCAAATCACATGTCGCTGAAGAAGATAGAAAAAAATTCTAATAGTTGGGGTGCCGTTTACATTTCTCAAGCAAGCGGATTGGAATTTAAAAACGCGTATTTTTCTTGCAAAAGGTAATCCGTCGGAATTTGCATCAATAGGACAACACTTCGCATCGTTTTCATTATGCCAAGCCATTTTATTTATTTACTTAATTTAATCACTGCAATTTAGTAGAGATGAGAGTAGCAGGTGGTAACGGTAAAAATTTGATCGAGTGGAAATCTAATCTAGAACCCTTTCCGTCGGAGTCGAGTACCATACCAAACAGGCTAATAGTAGTCTGCAATAATGCAACACACTGAATTTAATTTACAAAAACAAACCAATTTAGTTATTAAATACAATATTTAATATCAAAGATCATATTATCGAATAAATGTAATATGATTGTTATAATTTATCAGTAGTGCGAAGGATGAGTTTCAATTAATAGATTTGCTCACTTCTATTTCGTCGTATTATCTCGTAAGTTTATGTAAAGATTTGTTATCTACTCTATGAAATTTTCAATGATACCGTTGAACTTTTGCAAAATGAGATATAATTGCGAAATCATTTTCCGAGAACTCAAATCACCTCAATGCCTCACGATATAAATCAGAAAAACGTTGGAGAAAGAAAACGTTGATCATTAGCGCAAATTTTCGCCGAAAAATGCAAAAACCGTGAGGAAAACTGTCAAGAAGCTTTCTTTCTACCGATGCTATTTACTTTTTGTTATCCGGAGAAAGGCAATGGCTTCTCCAACGGAACAAAAAACACAAGGCTGTAAAAGCAAGCAATGAAAGAGTCGTAAACAAGAGGTTATTTCGTTCTTCCGTATACTTCGCTAACGACATCTATCGTGGCGCATCTCAGACGATCTTTCCAGGAAAAAATGCGAAGTTTTGAGATTAAACAAGAAAGAAAGTGAGGATTGAGGAATAAAAAGACATTTCAATCTTATCTCGTTGAATTCTGGATGAAAAGCCTCTGAAGAATTCCGTAGAGGCGATCCATGGGACCAAGGTAGATAGAAAATACGATAGTATCATTATTTGATATTTACGAGATTATTTTATAGATCCTTCTAATGCTGGATAAACGTTATTTAATAAGTATCGCCTATATTTCAATATCAGTCTGGTATTGAGATGAGGTACTTCCATTAAAAAGTTGCTGAATATATTATTTTGCTGGAGAAATTGAGAATTATTTGTAAAATATACGGTGATATTATATGTTAATACTACGTTTTTCAGGAATAGTAGCAAAATTAAAGTCATACTTAAAAAATAAACTTTTAGTAGTGAGAATTTCTTGGTGAAGCTCGTAACAAACATTTATTATTTTAAATGAAAAGGACATGGGCCATTATAAAAAGAAAATAAACTAAACAGATATGAGTTTACGAGTTTATTTATAAAAGAGAGAGAAAATGACTTTTTTATTTATATTCGTTGACAATCATTTTGAGTAGTTACCCCCCTCTTACTTCAGAGAGGGGTTTTTCAATTCTAATGGCTTAAATTATTTTGGTATGATTCTTTAATTAGCGGTCAAAACCAAGTTTCCAAAATATTTTCCATGAATTTTATTAAATATACAATTACTATACGCGCAGTAATATAAACATAATAAATCCCTTCTAAAGAGTGAATTTTGCGTCAGAGAAAGACTTCATCGTATTATAAAAATAATTCTGTGTTAGCAGCGTTTATTAAAATCCTATGATTTAATTTCAAAATCGCGAGATTAGTTTCTGATGATAATAAATGAAAAGAAAGCAATCAAAAATTCATAGACATCCCAGTTAAGATATTAATATGTATTCAAAAATGTTATGTATTTAATGCAATGCAATAATAAAGCAAATAATTTTAAAGGGAATGACAAATAGACTTCATGATGTTTTTCTTAAAAATGGAATGATACCAATAGAAAAATTTGGAATCATTGAAAAATATATATCATCCAACTATATCGTACTTTCTAAGTTCGTGATCGTAACATATGTATTAATGACCAGAATGTATCGCTTACTAATATATGAGTTCATAGTATCACACAGCTGAAATAACTGAATGTGCAGTGAATATCGCTAAATGTTAATGGAAAAATGTTGTACATCTACAATAATTTCAAGAAATAGATCTAAAAGAAGCTTTTATTATTGCAAAAGCACTCATAATGACAACGAGGATTTGACTCATGTATTATCACCATAAATTACTTCCTATTCTTCAAGGGGTATGATGCTGCATGTAACTCATTCAAAAAATGTCACCATCTTTACTTTTACTGATATCGGCCATTAACTGAAACTTTGCTTCGCACTGATTGCCTAAATCCACACGTCACTCCAATCGAAGCTGATGATTTACTAATACCAAAAGAATTGGTATCTGCTATTAGAAAGGAGTTCATTTAGCAAATACATATTTTCATTGTTTAAATAACTTAGTCACGATACGAAACCATTACAGCTTAAAATCATTCTCATAAATATATAAATGTAGCCATTGATCTCACCGGTTTGTGGCTGTACGATAAAATTTGCCATAAACTCACCTTTTAAACATTCACTATCAAGATACGATATCTAATAAGAAATTACTCTGACACAAATCTGTAATTCGTTATGCTCAACTAAAGTACAGCATAATGTTGTTAACAAATCTATCAATCCATACAGGCACCCAACTGATAGTATTAAAATCGTTTGTTAAGAGAGTATAACATTTTTCTCCTTCGTCCGAGACAAATTTCAGAAATTCTCCAAAGATAGGGTATAAAATGGGACACGAGCTGATCTGAAAAAGGAAGGCAAAAATAATCTTAAGTCCAAAAGAAAAAGAGCAAAGAATAGGGTAGAGCTGGGGAGGGAAACACATTCATAACAAAGGAAAAACTTCTAGGGAAAATTGGGGCAGAAAACACAGGAAACCCCCTTTCCACGTAATCCTTGATCCTTCAAAACCCTCACTCCACATCTGAGAAGATCCATCCACTCCCCCTTATTCCATCAACCATTCCCGTGTCCACTGACAACGGGCCAAATATTGGCCTGGCAAAACTTTTCCGAGCGGAGGAGGTGGGGTTGATAGATAAAAGTAAAGGTTTTTTGAGCATTCAACCCAGCGTTGTTGATTTAAAGGCAAGCAATTCCCGGAAGCGATATTTCGCTTCCTTTTTCTGCCCTTTTTTAAAGGATCCCGTCCCTTTCTTTTCTTTAAATCTTTCCTTCGGTGATACGACGGAATGGAGGGATGGGAGCGGTCTGCCCAAAGACGGGGAGCCATTAGAATTAAGGATGAGGAATCGGATACGTCCTTCGGTCTCGTGCATCTTTGAAGCTCTTACGTTTTGATAAGTGATAGCTGTTGCTTTCGTGACTCCATTCATGCTTTCGATCCGCTCTCCAAATTTCGATGTCACTTTCGGCCTTTGGTCTTACTTCGTGCAGTGACCTGCTTAGTTTTCCCGTTTTTTTTATTATTTAATAATAATAATGGTATGTTTATTGCAATACTAGTTTACATTAATACATATCCATTCCATAGACTAATACAATAGTGCATACAATACTTACTATAATAATGCTATATTATTGGCTACTACAGAACACATAATTTATCTACAATATTCAATCATAATACATTATCTCCTAGGTAACACAATAATAAGAATGCTGTTTAATACAATGTTTTATTAATCTGAGTAAAACAAAAGTTTGGCTTCAAAAGTCTCAATAATTAATTACTTGGGAGATAAATACTGAGCATAGCTATGTATTCATAAAGTGAATTAAGGTCCTGCTAAGTCCTAAATTGGACTTGTCAACAGATGCCAGAATTTAAAATAAATTGAATATGAACCTTCAAATAGATTATTATCAATTAAATTTTACATTATACATTTACATAATAAAACCTTTATATTGTATTGAATACAAAATACAAAAAGAGAATAATTTTGGTACTCAGATTGTTGCACCACGTTGCGGCTGTTAAGTAAGAATGTTTATAAAGAGTTACGAGCTTTATTTATGATTCAAAGGGCAAAGTTAACATTATATTCCCAATCCAGCGAAGCTCTAAAGGAATGTTAGAATTCTTGAGCAGAAGCATAGGTACTAAATATCTACTTTTGTTTTTTCACGATCAAAATATTCTATGTATGACTTTTGCTGAAAATCGGACAGACGTCTGGGAATATTATCTGACAAATGCACGATTTCTATATCAAATAGTATTTTTCACAGTGATATACGAATTTTTTGTGGTGAGTTACAGAAATCAGTTTCGAATTAGTTATTCCCGTGGTTGATGACCCCTTACAAATCTAATCTTGCACTTAATATTATACTGATGACTATGATGCAAAGCCTAATATAAATTTCAAGCAAATTATAAATGAATCTCGATATAATTCTATCGGAAAATTACCTGATTTATGAATTCATAATGATCGTGCAAATGCTGCAATTAAAAATATAAAGTATCATTTGTAAATAAAGTTATAAATACATCTGGACTAGCACGAAAGTAATTCTTAATCAAATCTGTTTGAAAGGCCAATAGAGGTAACATTATATATTTATGTATACATTAGGACAAAACATATATAAATGCTATCAAAGTAAAAAGACCACAAATGATCGTGCATTTTTCTATACCAACATAAAATATAGCTGAAGTAAAATGTGTATAGTTTTTTTTAACAATGAGACTAGTGCAGAATAAAGTCAGGAAATATTAGAACATAAGTAATTTTAGCCTTAGAAACACTTCTTGCTATGAAAAGATATTCAGTATTCCGAGAGTAAACTCTCAACACACCTAAGTGCAATAGCTGAAATGTCAGAAGAATCTCCTCCGACTAAGATTGTCAGCGGAGGCATTTATATTTATTTCCCCATAAAGGATCGCAATCCATTACCACATGCCATCGAGCACGCTCTTCACATAAGCATCCGAAATATAGGATGCCGAACCATTCATACGGCACTCGCAGCCATTTTTCAGAACGATGCCATTTTTTCGCGTGATTAAGCAGGCGGAGCCAAATCGAGTGGCAGCAACGGCTCGGGATTTATACCTTTAAGAGGGGACCCAAGGAAAGGGGAGTAATACATGGAGCGAGGAAGGAATTATATGAATCACTATGGTGTTCCTGTCATACAAGCACAACGCGCTCGTTCGTACCATAGTCATTAGAATATGCGTGACAAATTCGGTGGTATAAATCTTGGCGCAAAATACATCCGAGGGATGCATTGAAAGTATCGAATTCTTGAGCATTTATTCTCACCTTCAGTAGTTTAATGGTTGTGCGCGGGAGCTCTGCTTATATTTTCAATTATTGAAAAGTAAACATTGAACGTATATGAACGTTAGGTTATACGAGGCAAAATTGATTAACTATTCCACATTCTAAATTGATTAATGTTTCTAATCTATGTTGTAATCATTATTTAAAATTCACTCCCAAAACCTGAACTGCTATCAATAACAGCCAAATTCACTTAGCTTTGAGTGCTTATGCCATTTTATATGCTCTTTTATACTCATATGTAAGTATATTGATTAACTTTTAAAAGAATTGATATTTTCCCGTAATATATTTTACGATAAAACATAAGTAAAATTCCACATTTACTAATTTGCAATTTTATGTGAAGGCTTTATTTTGCAGAACGATAAAGACAGCCATTTGATAACATAATATTTCATTTATTAAATATCTTAAAATAAATTCTGTTTCATTAATTTTATAGACAAGGAGTAAATGCTAATTACATAAGAAGAGGATCGATTTAAAGATATTTTGTACAATAGTTGGACTGATGGTTAAAGATACCTTTTATTGGCGGGCCTCTCTAACACCTAACTTCTTATGTCGTTACAATATATAGGAAGATAGAAAAAGAAAACGGAAAAAATACTGCTATGTATTAGGGAAAAAATATGAAAATTAATAAAATCCAGGAGAATACAATTTGAAATCCCCCTTCAAGAGATCACCAAATTAAAATTACCATATTAAAATAGGGTTTAAGGCAGTCCTGAGTTCAAATATCCATCTAAGCAATAGCTTTTTAAGAAATAGGTTTATGAAATTAATCTCGGATAGAATTTTTCCTTTGAGTCCTGAGGAGACCAAACGTATCCATTCAGAATAAGCAGGTCGTAACAGGATATCGCACTAACGCATAGCTTTAGTTGGGCGATATTTAGTCCATATATTGTTTATTCCGAGCTAATGCAGTGTGCGCAACGGAGCCTAACGTGGATGTTTGCAGTGGGTGTGGTTGGGATCGAGGCAAAGGATATCTGCGGAGGAAGTGGGGCATGATAGAATGGAAGAACGAGGGAAGTTTGCCGTATAGATGGGTGGAAGACACAAAAAAGTTGGGAAAGAAGGGGAAAAAGAAGTGGATAACGGAAGTAGGTAGCGTGGATAGCTCAGAAATGTCACGGGGAGGAGAAGAAGAGGCCGAAGCAAAAGTTTACGCGTTCTGAATGCAACGCCTCATTTGCTATATATGAAAACGTCTTTCTCTCTTCCTATCGCATCTCCTCCCGACACCATCCTCGCCGAGCACCCCTCTTATTTTCATAGGGTTATTCCTTTTAACGCCCCACTGGAAATATGTGACCATCCGAACGCCACGCAGTACAGGAAGATAAAAGAACGGGGCAAAATGGGGCGGTACTGATGGCAGGAACGGGGAAACGCCCGTGGATTGAATTTGAGGAGCAAAGGGGTGGAGGTATATTTTTTGCCTTGTTGAAAGAAGCGCGAGGGTGGGAAATTTTGGAAACAGGATGTAGCGGAATCGGGGGTTTGATGACTGGGAATGGTGGGAGGAAGCGAGGGGTCCCATTAAGGAGATGGCACTAGGAAATGGGGACAAAAGAAATAGCTTCATCGGCCGCTTCTATCCCGGAGTTCTCGATCCTCAATAACCATTAGATATTATGATGGATTGGGGAGTAAGATGGCAAATGAACGCGTATTTTATCCCAATGAGGCACCCACCCCCTTTGTGGTCATCTCCACCGTTGAGATAGACATCGCAGGAACGAGGAAAATAACGGTAAAATTTAAGCGCCCGAATGACAATCGACTTGGTCCCATTGTGTTGCCGTTAAGGGCGAATTAGTTTCCTGGGGATTTTTATCTTTCGTCGAGCCGTTTTGAGAAACGGGACGGTGCACCTTCCCGCGACTTTGTCGCCCCGAGCATAAAAATCTAATCTGAGAGGAGGATTTCGCTTAATGGTGTTTGGAATGCGTGAGAGTTGAGAGGGGAGTTTGTATAACTATCCGGGAAGGAGAAACGGTTATGTCACGATTCTCTTTCCGGTGCGGGGATTCTTCCTTTGTAAACATTGCCGTTCTGTGGATGTATCAAGGAAAGTACTTAGAATGTGGATCGCGAGAGAACGTTATGAAAGGAAGCAATTTTAAGGACTGCTAAGGTTGGATGAGATGTTATATCATTAAAAAGAAACAGTTAGTTGTTAATTTGAATCAATTACAATCGAATTACTTTTGTATGACGCAAATTATTTGATTGACAGGATGATTACTACCTGAATAATTTTTTTATCTGAAGTATATGATATATTTCCTGTAGAGTTTGCTCTTTCTACACTCTCCTTGAAAATTCTCGTGTATCGTAATTTCATGAGGGTCAGGTGACCAAGTATTGTTCCCATTGTTCTGTATTCACTTAACCTATGAAAATGAAAATTATGATTATTTTCACCTTCAAATAAAACATATACCACATTGCATCATGTTATTACAAAGAGTTAAATAATGTTATATCTTTAAATAACTATAAAATTACAAACAACATGGCAAATAAAAACAATTTTCGTAATTTTCTAACTTTACTTAGCTAAAGAAGAATATTTTGGCAGTAAATTATATCATTTTATTTGAAAAACTTAAAACAATTTCACTTATCTTCCCTTCATATTATTCCTTACTGTATTTGCACGAATTATTTAAGCACATTGAATTATGAGGAAATTCTTGGATTTTGATCTAGCCTGAAATGAAGCTGTATGTTGCCATTCGTTCGGAGCAATTAGTATGGACTCCTTTTATAAATATATTCATTTTATTATAACGGTCACTGCTATGTTAACAATTTAAAGATTTAGTCCTTACCCAACATGTGTAAATTTCCGAAAACGGAACTAAATGAGCTATAATCAATATTCCAGGAAATTTACAATGCCGGAATGAGAAGCATGTTACGAAAGCAATAAACACCACTACAGCTACCACTCAATAAGTAAGATCAGTATATTATTATTCTTCTGATTATCCCTCCTTAAAATTGAATCATCCGGATAATATTATCCCTTAATAATCAATTTGAATGTTATTTCGAAGGATATTTTATGCTAATTAAAACATTTTTTAAATATATTTGAAATAAAATGAAAATATTCGGAATCAATAGGAAATTCTTTCGTAGAACCAATTAATATACAGAATCTACAACTGAGTAAATCATCGCTTTATTACTTATGCATTACAAAAGCTTCTGTACCTCACGTTATCAACTCACAGCCAATGATTTCTGCAGGTTTTAATGCATGCTTACTTAATCGCATGGAAAGGATCCCAGTGACTGTTTGCAAGTTTCCTCATTAAAGTAACGCTCCATTCACAGCGAGAAAGCTCGATCACGATGAGAGGGTAACATGTGGCCAAGATGCAGAGACGTGAGGCGAGCAAAGACCTCTCAAATACAGATACCGACTCTCACAGTTTACACATCGACTGCTCCTCCTCTGTTTGTTAACATCAGGAGAAAATAGAACCACAATCATTTGCACACTTTCCGTGCCCGTAGATGCAGAGCGAGGTTAGGTAATCTAATAGCCGAAGAGGTGAGTCGTAGTTGAAAAGCGAGGTGCATATGAAGTTACGTGGGAATTACAACTGCGGAATGAAGTTCAACGGGCTCGCAGCACAAACTCGAGAACGCATTTGATACTCGTTGTAATGCATCAAGGATCTCGAGCGAAAACTCACGTTTGTTTGCTTGGTTGATTATTACATCTATTTAATGCTCGCGAACAATCTTGGAGAGAGGTGAAGATGGGTAAATATCGAATTTCTCGAGCGTAATATTTCTGTTTAACTTCCTACGAAGTAGTCGTTTTATGCCTAACTCGTAAAGGCTGATGCAATTCGAGGAATTCCACCATTCAAACATTATTCAACTTTCAAATTATTAGATAGAAAACTTCATTGGCTACCGAAAGCTACATTATGTGCTTTGCGTTCACCATGGTTACGATACGAAAATCATTCAGGATTGCTAAACTTATGTTTATCAATCGTTTCCATAGTATTGATTTGTTTCCATTTCGTTACCATTCTTGCTGGAGGTTTTTTCAAAAATGGGTGCCAATTTTCAAAATGAAAATTCTGTATTATGATGGAATCTTACTTTTAAGGTCTTAGAAGGAAATCCTCGAATGTGTGCAATAATGTTACGGAAGTAAAAATGAGAAATCAATCGCTATTTATTCGCAAGAGCTCTTCAATAGCAAGAGTCAAGGTATTTTCAAAGACAAAAACTTGTATTCTAAATATAGCTACTCGGTACGTTAGTTAAACATCGTCAGAGATAACGTAATTACTAAATGATTGGATACATATCTAAATTAAATTTTCACCTTGTCGATAGCAAGACACTGTGTTCTCATAATAGTGCAAAGAGGAATAGGGAAATAAATTAATAATTTAAGTATCACTTTAGATTCTATTAGAATTAACTTACGTATATTATTTTTAACGGAGAAATAAAATCAAAATAGGTATAAGGAATAAATGGGTGGAGTTAATTATTCAAAATTCATTGGTATAATCAATGACATTGATAACAATTATGTATAGACTATGAAAATATTTTATCTTTAATAGTAGTTTGATTCATTTCTAAAAACTGAATATAATTATTATCAAACTTATATGGACAATATTTTTCATTCCTCGTCAAAATGTACTTATTTCCTGATTTACATTTAGGGATTTATTTGCAAAGTGTTATTATTTAAGTTATTTTTAACGAGTCAGAATTCCACCGGCGATGACTTACACGTAATTGTAGCAAAATGTCCCATTATTGGCAAAGGGACAATCTATTTCTCAAAACTACTCACATCTCAAACACTTTCAAATGTTCTTATCCACGAACTAGACCGAATCAAAAGCAAATTTAACATAAATATTCCTCCATCTCGCAACGAAAGAAGTTACCAATCAATCACGACGTGATAACAGGAGCTAATGGTATGTGTATCTAAAAATTACCATAAGAAATCAAAATCGTGATTTTTCCGGACCGTAACGCGTACTGCGTATTCGCCGAGGAGATTGCAGTGGTGAGCGGTGAAATGAATGAATGGGGTGGAAGTGGAAAATGGAGGGAAAGTGATTTAGCGAGGACGTGGCAGAAAGTGGTGGCGAAGAGAACAGTCGGAAAGAGGTGGTGGACAGACGTGCGTGTGAGAGACTAAAAATAGATGACTTGTCCGTATCGGAGTGCGACGGAGGGGAGTAATGGTTTGGGGTTGATTTCCCTCTGAGAATATCAATGAGGAATGGATGAATGAATGGGACTTTGCGCATAGAATAATATTAACAAGCGCTAATGGCTTCGGAGGCTAAATGATTTTGGTTAAGTAATCACGTTTATTCAACATAGCCCATAAATACCCAATTTAATATAATTTGGTATTTGATAAATTATTATGCAATGAAAAATATGTTCCTGCGTTTTGTGCTCAATTTCTAAGCTTTCACAGAAATATTTAAAAGTTAACGTAAAAAGAATTAGTAAATAAATATTATGTATAACAAAAGAAAACATAACGAATTATTGTTTCAAAATTAACTAAGTTAAATGATATGCGTATAGAGACATGAATGAGAAAGGCATGTAGTGCAAAAACATAGTACTCGTGACACCATAAATTTACCATATAATAAAATTTCTGACATCTTTTTCCATTCATTTTTTTCATAATCATAGCCAAATATATTCTAAAAGATTTCAGTGGTATTTTGTTCGCTTCATCTGGAGCTAATCTCTCTAATGGTGCTTAATTTTAGGATAAACATTGCTTTTAAACGTGAAATCTCAGCTAGTTAACACTATTTTTGTGAAATAACACAGAAAGTTAAAAAATCTTTTTTTTTCGTCGGGAAACACTTTAATTTCCAAGATTTTCAACAGAAAATTTTCCCTCCTAACAATTAAAATGGAAAAAATGGATTATTCTCAATTTTATATTTATCGAAGACACAGAAAGTTGGTATATACTCTCATATTCGAGTGACAAGAGTAAATAATTCTAGTTAACTGGATAATAAAATTATTTGATCGTGTGCGGTAAAATATTTTCTAGAATTAAAAATCTCAATAGTATGTAGGAAATTACAGATATCGATTTATCGGAATTATTACTCGTCGTCTGTGAATACAATAAACATCAAAACGGAGTCACCATAAAAGACTGGAATTTTTATTACAGTGTGGATGTGAGACTGTATTCAATACAAAAATATACATACTAATTAATGAAAATAATGTGTGTATAAACATTTTGTATTTATACATAATAATAATAACAATAATAACAATAATAATAAATGGACTTTATTCGGGCGAGATTGAGACTAGAAAGTCTCTTCTTACACCTAACCCATCATCTTATGCGAAACAGAAAGAAAGAGATCGTTTGCAAAAGTACACGAAGAAAACAAGTAAGTGGATTTTAAAAAAACCTAAGCTGAGGGCTCAGGAAAAAATTTCCACTGCAGGAAAACACTCACCAGAAGGGGAGTGTGAAAATCCTGCGAAACCTACAATAGAAAATTATATTTTAATGAAGGAAAAAGAAAAGGGTTATGATAGACAGGCAGTGAAAATATAAAAATTGTACAAAAAGAAAGGGGAAAAAACATAACTGCGTTACAAACAATCAGATAAAATAAATCAACTTCACTTAACTGACATTAATTATAGATGAATTAAAATAAACGTTGAACAATGGAAGATAAATCTCAAAGAAATGAAGAAAATGAAATTGCATTAAGAAAAACATACAAATGAAACATTAAACGGTCTAGTACACTAAAAATAATCAAAAACATAGTTTATAGGAAAGTGTTAAAAGACATAAGACTTAGCGATAAACCCGATTAAATTAATTAGATTGAAATACTAATTCTTTGGCTTTCCATTTCTTAATTTGGTAATAGTCTAAGTAAATATGGTGATATGATGCCTATCAAAACATTTCAGAACAATAAATTTACCTATTAAAATTTATGTATATTTTCCTAAACCTTCTATTTTTACTCTTAATCTTTGCAACGCAATGGTCCTATTAGCTTCCAGAAACCTCCTATTGCGTAATAACATTCAAGAGGAGAGTCGGAGTCTAAATTTGGTCCTAGAAATAAAGTTGTACGTCCGTCCACGGCCTCCCACCCTTGCCCTCGCAGTCCCTTGCTGTCTTCATTTCAGCCTTCCCTAACCCTTACTCGACCAACAGTTCCTTCTGTTCCTCTCTCTTTAGCAATAAAAGGGCAGCCGGAGTCACTTCTGTCACTCGCCTGTCTCTTCCCCTATCCCACACTCTTCCTCCATCTCTTTTATTCACTATACCACACAGTTAAAATCTTCTCCTCACACAATACCTACCCCTACCCTCACGCAGTACTCCTTGGCAAGAATAGCCCCCGCTCTCCCCTCGAAAACCCTCGGGAACGCTCCAAAACCTTCCTCTCTCCCTCCCCGTGTCCCTCATTTGGTCCATCGCAGCCTTTGTCGTTCTCCGAACACATCGAAAATCCATTATCCCTGCCCGCTGGGCCGGAAGGGGAGTGGCGGGTTGTAACGGGGGTTATACTGCGACTGAATTCCTACCAAAACCCGCGAATTGGAATTCGGAGGATTGCATGATTTGGAAGTCTAGGGCGGGGAAAGAATGGTGTAAAGGTGTTTGGAATTACTCCCTAGATGGCGTTTTAGGTATTCGGGGAAATACCAACTGATGAAGCGATCTTTACATGCGGTGAATCCAACTCCATTTAGTCCTTCATCTCGATTTACACTTTCATCATCATCTATTCATTTCTCTCGGTCATTTATTTTAATCCTTATATTGTAGCAGTTAAAAAAAATATGAAAAAATAAGCAATTGAGGAATAAATAAAAAATAAAGAACTAAGCCCACACGCAAAAAGATGAAAAATAAAGAAAAAATACCATTTAAAAATATAAAAATAAACCAGCAGCAATTCCCTTTCACCTGCTCTAATGATAATTAACATATTTGTATATAACTTGCAAATATTCTGCTTTAATTGTAAACAATCATGCCCTCAAATCATGCCATTTGTAATTATGTTTTATTAGGTCTAGTTAGTTTTAAGATATAAATTATAAGGATACATTAATACTATTGTTATATCGGTGCCAGTCATATTTTTGTAGTGGCCCAGACATTAAATTTTGAAACACGCACATTACACCATCAGTTGGTGAATGTGCCCAAGCAAGTTTGAGCCTTACCGAGACACACATTAGTTTATAGACTATAGAATGTTAAAGTGTTGCATAAAAGCTTGATCTCGATATTTCCTCTATTTTCTTAGCAGCAAAATCCTTACATCATTAATTTCAAACGATTTATATGCACCCAAAAGTTATGCTATATTAAAACTGGTACTCCAAACTATCAATTTTTAGTAAATGAGCTAACAATGTACAAGTACTCAATTATAATTTATCTCATGCGTCTTTTAGTGTATTTATAGCATAAATATAATATAGGTAGACATCATACTGCCACAAGAAGTGCCATCGGCTTGCAGTTAGTAACAATAACTAAACAATATTATTTAGTTCCTGTGGTCACTTAAATGTTCTGGATTATTGATCCAGGTTTATTTCCATTAGAATGGAGAGGAACATGTCCGTTAAAATAAGCAAAATGACTATACGAGGTACACTTTATTAGAAATTTATAAACATTGACCTAATTACGTATCTTTATTCATTGTCACTTAAACCTCAATAGCTAGAATCAAATGCTCATAACTACTGGTACCACTGATAGAAAAGTTTATAAAATATATATTTATCTCTATCCTTTACCTGAAAGAGAAATGATCCCTTCATCATGATATTGTAGTAGAAACACATAATTGCTGACATTAATTTTCACCGCCATAATATTTATTTCTATATGCTAGACCCAGAGAGACTAACTTAAACAAAAGGCCTTTTACCTAATTAGTTTCCAAGAGCGGAAATTAAAATTTCATCGCCGGAAACGAAAACAATTCCCTTTTCTAAATTCGGTTTTGGAGCCGAAACATCCATAGCAGAGAAATTCGACTCCCCCGACCGCAGCTCCGATAAAATATAATGGTAATGAAAAGCATTATTCATAAAAACGCTCATTCGCCGTAGAGGACCACGCAGTGTCAGTATCGAATTATTACTGCGAGGGGACAGTTCTTTATCGGCACATACGGATTATTAGTCGTTTCCCATCGCGGTTTCGTCGATACGGGCGGAGTATTTAATTAAATTCGGAAACGTATGGAAGAGGATTGTCACAGACCATTCGTCCTCTACGACCAGGTGGTGAAATTATTTGGAACGGTCGTAATAAAGGCAAACATAGCGCGGTGAATTACGGCTAATGACATCCCCGCGCCGTACCACGCTTGAGGTGCCACGTGTTTGCCATCATGAGCCATGCCTCATTGTTACCCAATTCGCATGAAGTTAACGATCTATGAGTTTAATGCGAGGACGGGAGAATCCAAGTGGCCCTTACCCCCATGGTGGTGTGGGGCGTCCCGCGATCAGGAAGTGGCAATTTGATGAATAATTCTAAACCTACGAAGCGTTTTACAACTTAATGCTTAATTAACTCCCCGTGTAAAATCTCGCCGCATGATCCCTCTCGATACCGGCGATCCAACGGGCCAACGCCGGCATTCCCTTTTGGTTTCCCGTCGTAGACACTCAACTGTGAAAATGGATGCAATTATGCAACAAATGATGCGAGGATGAATTTTTTGGCTCCCGCAGGGGCTTCATAACGGTTCAGTGGTAGTAAATAGTGGCCATATGGTATTAATAAAGCATCTGCTTTTCGGCACATTTTATCCTATCAGCCGTAATTAATTGCCTTAACGTATTCATCGATGTCATAAAAATGCAGAGAAGGACCTTGGGCATCAAAATATCACGGTGTAGGTTATCTCTTTCTTCAGGATAAAACAAGTTTTTTTATGTTGGACCTAATAATACTTTTATGGCGTTATTTAAATTTATATTGTTGCACATGATGTTTAATTTTCATATTCTATTCTAGAGAAATTATCACCGCATTACACATATACTTCCGTCATGTCAGGAGGTTACGCACACGATTTTAAGGCTCAGGACATCTTTCTCATTGGTTTACGATCAATGGTCAACGATGCCTCAAGTTATGAGAATCATTTATTGGGTTGTAATTATCGGAAGGAGTTCCAATAACTCTTGAATTCCACTAAATTTATTTAATGTAAGCCTTTAACAATCATTTAGCAACTCATCGAATGGCTTGGAAACATGCAATCTTCAACATTGCGTCAACATGATAACTTGGTCTCTTCCACCATATATCAACCATAGTACTGATTCACTATAACTTATGTAAAATTTTAAATTGTAGCTTTATTGCAAAAGGAATATCTGTCTCTAATAATTCGTTTGGATTCAATTTATCAGCTATGTGTAACATTATTAATGTTACCGTGTTACATTTATTTGGCTTATCAAAAATACATTCTTCTTTTTATTCCTTATAACCGTCAACAATTATCTCAATGTTGCCAGAAAATTATTATGCATCCAAAATGAATATGAAAAAATTCGATGGAGAGGATATTTTAACTTCTTACCAAAAAACCAAAATCGCAAGAATAGAATCAACCTCCACGAAGATATTATATTTCTCATATAGTAACTTCTTATTGGTAATTTTAGAGCCTACTTAGCGGAGTAAAATTGAATCCATACTTTCTTCTCCTAGTAATGATTTACAATATTTTCATTAAAATCAGAAGTTGTTTTTTTTCCAATTCCTTTACAATGGACATCTTGGGAAGGAAAAGGTGAATTTGGAGCTGAAGAACGGCGTTGAATTCTCACAGAGATAGACGTAGTAGTTGCGTTCCGTAATAAGGGAAATAAAGTCGCTAGTGTCGCGGCGGGGACAGATTAGATAAGGCGATGTCGAGCGAGGCTGTGAATAAAGGATGGAAATGTCGTGAGGCGAGAGAGAAAGAGACTTCGAAGACGAACCGCAACGGTGCTAGAAGGATTAGGATAAAGGTTGGTTCAGAAACGAAAATTACGGCCAGTGACAGGAAAATATACTTGCCATATACAAAGAAAGGCCTTTGTTTCTAAATAATGATATTAGATATAGGACTACCTCCAGCTAATTACAAATGAGTGAACTAATACAAACAATGTAAAAGAGTGAAAAGGAGTTACAGTGAAAGAATGATAGTACGACGGCTGTCAAAGTTTCGTGAATGCTTAAAGGACTCAACATATTGAAGTTAAATAATTTATAAAATAGGCAAGGATGGGTGGATAGGTTTTTGCTATGAAGAAATGACAATCGTAGCAGAATGCAATACGTACATATGTAGCATATATTGATAAGAGAATTACCTTTGAACGATAATCTTTAAAAGAAAAAACTTTGAATCGGTGATTCTTGTTTTTAAATTTAGAGATCAGTGAGCGAAAGACATAACATGCAGATGTTCTGCAGCCGTCCTGAAAATAATCCAAAGAATTTTTTAAAAGTGTGATTAGTATAAATAAACAATTTTAATAAATAAATATTTCACAACTAAAGAAAATAATATTTTTAATGAAAAAATGAACTTAATTTGACAAAATCATGGGAATTTGACATACTGTGAATTTCAACGCTATCTATAATTTTCGATAAATATACATATTTATTTATATGAACGTCAGCACCGTTATGATAGCCTTTAGCAACTACCGGGAACTTTAACTATCTTATCTGATGATTACTCAAGATTATACTACAGTACAAAATATTATTTTTTTAATTTTCACTTCTAAATTTAACGTATTCATGCATTATTTTTCTCTAATGACCATATTAGTTAGCGTAATTGTTTTAATTTGTCATTTAAAAAATTTCAGTATACTTATATAAAGAAGATGTACTATAGAGTGGACTCGAACTTCACAGCTAGCTCTTATGTCTAGCAGCAACAAGAAATTTTTAGGATAAAGGTATCTATATATTCTGACGGAATTTCAAATAAGTATCTTCTTTTGCGTAAGCTTAAATCAATTATTCAATTGCTTTCGTGGGTTCCTATAAAAACCCACAGAATAAAATTCTCTTATAACTTAACTGCATCGACAGCACGATATAAAAATTCTGTTAGCAGAAAGCAACGCAATTTTTCCGCTAGGCAAAAAGGCGACCCAAATTACAACCTACGTACCTTATGCCATAATGCACAAAAGAATAGGGCGGGAATGGGCCAGTACAGCCGTTCGGCCTTCAAACCATTATCTGCAGCAAACAAAAGCTATCGAAATTGCGCACTCCGTCCCTTTCTGCATGCGAGAGTGGAAGTTTTACAGCAAATCGAGTAGCGCCGGAGGATTTGCAGAACCGGCGAGTGATAGGGGACAGTCAGGGAATAGAGGAGAAAGGAGATGGGGCAACAGCTCTCAGTGCACGTTGCATGTAAGCAGTTATGCAAACTGCATTGTCCGCTCAATGCATCGCATTACCCATGATGCAGAGGGGCGCCTGCAATTCCCATTTTTTATTAATCGCACGCACGACTCGACCCTAGCGAGTCTCGTTAGCCTTGGATGGGCCTCACCTGAAAAAATGCGAGAAGTCATTCCGAACGACCTCAATATCTGCCTTATGCGGTGCGACGTTCATTTTGTGACCCCGAGTGACAAAAAGATCGCGGATAAGGGTGGATGGAAGTCCACGTGCGGCTACGGGAATGAAGCGGTGGACTTCTACGACCTGAGGAGCACACCATCTTGCGGTGAATTATCGTAATTCAGGATCTTTTAGGACCAAATAAAATACAAGGCATTTGATTAAATTGACTTCTTCCTAACAGATTTAATTACTGTTTACATTGTATAAGATACAATATTTATATTAAATATTTATTTTTATCTGTATCAGAGTTCAGGTTCAATAATTAATCTGGTTCCGATTCATTCAATTCTAGTTAATAGCATTAATTAGCTCTCACGGATATCAGTGCAAATTTAAAAGATGATATTACCGTTTAATGACACAGAAATAAATGAATTTCTATATTTCAGATTATAATATTGAATATATGATAGGTAATTTCAATTTGTATTTAATTATATTAAATACTAAATTACAAGATGACAAAATTTGCGTGGTCACAAATGTTTTCCATTAATTTTACCAACAATGAATCTAAAGATTTTAAAATCTTGAACTATTATTTAAGATAGATACATTTAATTTAAAATTACGTCAATTCTCAAAGTGTGAGAAGACAAAATAAGCCATACAATATTTTCCATTGATACCGAGCGCCGTAAATCTAAAACAAAAATCTGATGTGGCCAGCACATGACTTTCTCCATATATAAGATGTAAATATTTATCTACGACGGTATTTTCGAACTCTATATTCAATCTAAACTTGGAAGATGAGTGATTAATTTATATCTTATTATCTTTTACCTCACAAGCATTATAAATAATGTTTTTTCGGGACACATTCGATGAAAAACGATGAAATGGCCTTTCGCCCCTGCTCCCAGAGCGCCCACAACGTACATAATCAGCAGCTTCCGGTTTATCAGTATTTCACAAATAACTCCTACACAATCAGTGATATAAAAATATGTTTCATACAAAAGTTATAGTAAATTTAATTTTCTAAAACTGTTTAAATAATATTTTATACCTAAATATAATATTTATGGAGATATTTCGAAAACCGGAAATGAGCATTGAAAAATGAAGCTCAACTTCCGGTGAACTGATTTACTCCAAAAACTAATCAACTCTAACAACACCAACCAAAACACTATATATGAAATTTGGTGTTGATCCGACTAATGGTTTTTATGTTAGAGCGCCCACAAAGTACATAACAGCTACTTCCGGTTTATCGGTATTTCACGAATAACTCCTAATCAATCGATGATACAAAATTATGTTAAATTCAAAAGTTATAGTAAATCACAGTATCTAAAACTTTTATAAGTAATACAATATACCTATATATCATATTTACGGAGATATTTTGAAAACCGGAAATGAGCTTTGATGAATGAAGCACGACTTCCAGTTGACCGATTTACTCCAAAAGCTAATCAACTCTGACAGCACACACCACAGTACTATATATGAATTTTGGTATTGTTACTACTAATAGTTTTTACGTTAGAGCGCCCACAAGCACACACACACACACACACACACAGACATAATTCCGAAAATAGTCAAAACGTGTTCTAGGGACCCCAAAACATGTATTTCCGTTGAAATCTCGAAGTCGAATTTTTTCATGAAAACAATACTTTCTCTATAATACTTCGTATATGGAGAAAGTAAAAATGGCTGCGTCGGACCAGACGGTGGAAGTGAAACTTCTTATAACTATTATACTTGTGTCTATGATATCCACAATATATTGCGTTTCAAGTTGGGCAGGGATCTCCAAACTTTTCAGCCGCTTTAACTATCAAACAGCAGATACGGCCCGCGGGCAGTAGTTTGGACTACTGAAGTAAGGGATTACCCATTCTACTACAAATTCTTAGATTTTTTGCGGTCTACAGATAACTGAAATCGCTTTACCTTTTTAGGCAGCTTTTACTTAGTCGCTTCTGACCACTCGTCGCTCAAAACTTAAAAGAAAACAAAGACCGATTAAATATAAGAAATAAGGACGTATGGAGTTTCCGTCAAAACTCAAAAATAATATGAGAGAGGTCCACAACTTACCACGTTATTATTTTAAATCAGTGGAATGGACAGCGAGAATGCAGATTCTATCAACGTACGAATTTCAAAATCGTTTTATTTCACTGAATATTCAGTTAACAATTACGTTACCATAAACAAAACTCGGTTGTCACAGACGCTTAAAGAAAATAGAAAAAATCAATGAAAAAATGTTCATACCTTTCAACGTGCGTTTCCTCAAAGGATATTGTTTGTCACAACAAATTTAAAAATGCCATTCGATTTTTTCTTCTTCATAAATCTACATTTCTTATTTTCAAAATTAATTTTAACTGATCATTGATCCGCCATGTCTTCTTATGGAATTACACATGAGTTTGGAATCAACAATAGCCTTGATGGTCAAAAGATTGGGTTGTTTACTACATGGATATTTAGACAAAATGTTGGTATATTTTATAAAATTCTTGTAATTTCGAATTGCAAACAATAATTCTATTCTATACCAAAATAAGAAACTTTATTCTATTTCCCTTCTTTTGATGCTAGTTTTGACTTCCTACGACTATTCATTCTAATTTAGTTTTGCAAAAGAAATGAACCATGCAACGAAAAGGTATACGAGAAAAGGTATAGAAAAGGCACTCTACAGATGTTACTTATCACGGGTGACGCGTTTTCTTGACCAACACCCCATCTCAAAAGTACCCAACGGGCGCAAAGAAGTTTCATTTCAAAACTGATATCCAAATCTTAAAATGTTGAACTATTCTTTGACTCTACATCCCCAGATTTAAGGAAGTACCGTACCAAATGCATCAACTTCCATAAAGTAGAAATCAGCCTTAAAAATAAAGACCTCTACCAAGTATCATAAAAATCAATGGCAGAGATTTTCCTCAAAATCAATTCTCTCAAAATAATTTTTTGTAAAATTCATACAAACTGCTAATATAATAGGGTAGCTGAGCGAAATTTAAGTTCCGCATCCTATAAAAACGGAAATTTGTTTGATTTAAGCGTTTCTATGGATAGGGAACAATTATTTTAAAACGGGAAAGCAAACATTACTTGACGAAAATTACTCCTACTATGCCTCAATCACCTCGTATACTCTCCTTCAAGGGTACTTCTTCAAAAAGGAAGACTTAGTGCCACCCATGCAATACCTTTTCTTTCTCTGAGCTAAGTAAACAGGAATCGATTAAACGTGTGAACTACGTATTCCCTCGGAGAGGCGTTGGAGAACACGAGACGCACGCATTAGTCACGTCGAAAGACGTAATTTGCACTCGTGGAGGGCTGAATGAACATTTTTCAAGCGCTTCAAGACTAAAGCTGGAAAATTTAAAAAAGATTTCGACCGTAGTTGTGTGGGAGGTCAGTGACACCATCGATTTTTCCCGTGAGTCGATGCGGGGATCAGTTGCTCATCGGAGACACAACATCGTTCACGGAGGAATAGTTTCGGTTCTTTACGCTCCGACGGGCAAATCTACAACGCGGCGGAAGACTTTCATTCTCCCCTACAAATTCGCCGTCAGTCTTTACATGTGCGAGTGAACGCGTTAACGTACGTGCATTTACACGTAAATGAGCGTCTTAACATACATTACGGGGTGGAAGAAGTGATCAAAGAAAAAAGGGTTGGATGAGTAATCGCTTGGAAATTGATTGAGATAAAAGGTTGGAAAAATTAGGTTAATTTGGTCATTATGTTGATAAAAAGTAGGCTTTTATCTGCGCGGTGATAAGCATATTCAATAAGATCACCATGTTAAAAATTGCACAATTCCCTTGGAGGTGTAATCTTTTAAAATTGTGCAAAGAAGTATGAGAGTTTCGAAATTTCTGATTCCCCAGATTTAAACAAGGTTTCAGATGCAAATATTATCTAGCAATACCACACTAATAAATCAAATAGATTCCTATGTATCGTACTTACGATTTGGGTGTATGAATTTATCTACTCTTCCTTGAAGTAAATTGCAAATTGCCAAATATTATTTTACATCTATTATTCATTTATGCAGCTATTTCATAATAAATATATATTTATAATATCAAAAACGAATATTACGCAGCAAATTATTATAATTTTTGATAATATAGAGCTCTTTTGAGCTACTAAAACTTTTGAGCTACTAAAAAGTTTTAAAAAGATTTAAGTATTGAACTGAAAGATTCTTTTTTTCTTATCTACTTCAGCGTTCTATTCTATCCCTCGAAAGTGTTTCTTACCGTCTGTGATTTATTAATTTTACATATAAAGAGTCTTTTTCAATCAGTGTAAGTTATTGTTACCAGGATATTTACCTATGGATTTCTTAGAAACAATATTTTTATTATGCTGAGAGAGGTCATTGCTACTTATTTTGTTCAATCTTCTTAAGAAATGCCAAATTATTCATTTTAACCAATATCTGTGATTGAAGTAATACAAATTTTACTTGACAAATAATATAAATGGTATGCAATGAAAATTTTATTTCAACTATTTCTTACATAAATTCGTTAGATTAGTTTGTTACTAATTATCAACTTATCTAACTCTAATTGGATATCATCTAATTTATTCCATTTTCCTAATAAAGCAACATCCAAACAAGCCCTTATGCGAAAATGTTGATCTCCCAACAGTCCTCAATTTTGGCTGAATCCATGTGGCGTGATCCTTTTCTTTCCGGATCGGATTTCTAGTATTCATGGAACTCGTAACTCAATTCCGTGTGATTCTAAAAGTAGTGCCTATGAAGTAACATCTGACTTGATTTCCCTATTGGCATGAAGAATGGAAATCGAAAAATCCTTATTCTATTTTTTTACCAGAAAAGCATTCGCGCAAGTTATCGGTTAATTTTTTGACTGAGGTGGAAAGGAAGTTTTGTCGACTACAATGTAAGTGCGCAAATGAATAGAGAAAATGGCTGCATGTTTCAGTTAATACTAAAAATTAAATTGGAAATAAATAGAGGAACATTTCATTCTAGCAAATCAACGAATCAGAGTGTTGATCTATAGCTTACGAAAAGTAAGTTGTGAAACGCGAAATTTACACTGTTATTTACATATTTATATATTATTTTAATTTTATTGTATACTTGATTCAAATAAATACATTGTGAGCTGGAATTGCGAATAAGTAGCAAAAAAGAAGGGAAAATTGAAATCAGTAAATTAATTTCAGATTCCATATAAATCTTCAATAGTCAAAGGTTTAAAAGGCCAAAATTCAATTTAAAAAGTTAATTTAAATCTTATTTTGAAGATCAACATATGATTTACAAGTTTTTAACCGAAATTTGTGGAATAAAAGAGGAACAGAAAATCTGTATAAATAAAAAAAAAATTTATTACCTAACCTACTGAGATTTTACCTGTAGAATATTTTTGTAATATTGACGTGAATTTAATAAGTTTCAGCGTTGCCATAGCTTTGAAAAACCTTAGTTTATATTAACATGGCTGATTCGATAGTAATTCCAAATGTTTTCTGTGCACAAGACAAAATTGCTATAGATCAACTTAAATCAACTCTCTCCACAGCTAATCTAGTTCTATTAATATTAAAGGGACAATCTTCCTCGCGGTATAAAATACGAATTTTTCTTAGACATTTCCAGTTCACATCCAACTGCTACATTTTTACATCAAATTTAATTACCTGAATCTCCTCCCAATGTTCAATCATCTTCCTTTTCCAATAAAGGTTTATTTTTAATAAAAAATATGAATTATACAATTGATAAAAAGTTTTTAAAGCATTCAGTTTTAAAGAATAACGGAGTAGAAAAACTAATAACAGCTCTCGAAGTTTCTCTAGAATAGGTGGATTATCTCTCAATAATTTGAAAAAAGGACGAATAATTAACCGCTTTTTGAAGGAAATTTTAA
Organism: Sympetrum striolatum; assembly: GCA_947579665.1. Taxonomy (NCBI): domain Eukaryota; kingdom Metazoa; phylum Arthropoda; class Insecta; order Odonata; family Libellulidae; genus Sympetrum; species Sympetrum striolatum. The sequence goes on from OX388347.1 coordinate 44,342,280, forward strand.
ATTTTGTTATATAGTAAATGTGAACCTACAAGAAAGCAACTGAGGTAATACCAAGGCATGAAAATTCTAAGGCTCTAGGTTTCCAACCAACACGAAGGCTCAGGCTGTTATCTAATTCACTAGGCAATGAATCAGTTTCTGATATACGGGGGCATTCTTGTATTCATATAGATACATCGCGAATATAGATAAGCCTTTATGGCATAGGTAAGGAATAATAAGGTCAAAACCTTTATTACTTCAAACTATATTTGTACGAAGTGAACAAAAATATGCTCAATGTAAATATATATATTTAAATATCAGCACCTTCAAATTCAAATAGCTTTTGATATAAAACAGTAAAATTTCATTACATTAATCATGTAAATTTGGATAGTAGATTTAACAAAACAAAATATAGTGATCATAGTTGAGCATTTGTTCACCTAACTATCTCCCAATGCTCAACGATAAAAGAATAGCAATATATTTTTTACGATAGTATTCCAGGAAAATTGAATCCCTTCTTTCATTTGCTGGTAAGGATAAAATATATAAAAATAGTTAACACTGGAAGAGAGGTTACTTTTCAATATATACCATGTCATACATTTTTAACGCTTGTATGAAAACATTAATACCGACCGTCAAGGCCTAGTAACTTCGCGGATTGTAAACAAAAATAAATCTCGAAACGTTGCCACATTTACAAGAATCACCGTACGGGCTGGAGCGCATTCATCGAGAGCATCTTCGCTTCCTTCCATCGCAGGAAATAAATATGGAATCGCCATACTCTCGCGGGCAATCCGTCACTCGCGCGATCGGTCATCCAACTCCCGGAAGGGCACCGTTTTGAATAGGATTTTCAGTCACAGTTTCTCGATTAAAGACGGTATCTATCCGTCACTACTAGTGAATTATCCAATCGGCATTGTGTGAATCGGCGATGTCACGTCCACACCGCAACACTCATCGCGTCGGATATTCTTACGTTATTATTTCGAGATGCACGGATGGGGAATCGAAGCATGGTTTCAGGGGGCATTGGGGTGGGCGACACGAGAGGATGGGCGCGTTACACCGATGCGGAAACAGAATGAACAATGAGTATTCCACTCCTGTTTCAAGGGGGGGCATTGAAAATGTTTCACGCGGCCGGATCGATGGTTCATTCCGCCCTCAACGGTGTCCAAACTCCCCCAAAATGCGTCCCAACCCACCTCACCCCATTCGCCTCGCGTTTCCGGAATACAGGTGCTGATCCATTGCTCCTTTATCGGTCGGCGGTGGTACGTCACCCCGAGGGCGTGCGGACACAGGGTGTTGATGGAACGCTGGGGGAGGGGCGACGCTACTGGGCGGGATGCAACCGGAGGGCGTCTCGTGTCCACCGTGGTATCTTCAGGGGGTGCGCGTTGGGGTGGGAGAGCGTTGACGATTGGACGGTCCGAAATAATTCGGTGTCGAGTGGTTCCGGGAAATACCGCAGGATTTTGTGTAAATCATACTTCGGGTGATTTGCAATACTCACGCGACGGAACTTTGTAATTGGATATGGGAAGTTTCTATTTAGAGGTCCGGCATGTATATCATAAACTTTTACAAAATCCAAGCCTATTAGATACGACTCGATTCAACCTCTAGGATACTTGCAGCAGAAACGTTGGTGTTGCGCCGATAAATCACCTGGTTAGCAGCCCCAGGATACTTTCTTCCGCCAAACGTATTGTTTGCGATAACGAATGGTGTGCGGACATTTAACATAGCAAAGATATATACATATTCTATCAGGGATAGATAAAAATGTCGTTGAGGTTGTGATTGATCGATTTTAAATTTGATTTGTTCTGAGATTGATGAGTAATCTTAAGAGATCCCCATCCATGGAACGGACTTGAAGCTAGGAATACCCATGCATGCACTTATACTCTCATTTCAAGAAACTTGACAAATTTCTATAGAGTTCCTATTAAATTTTGTATTTCCAGATGTAGAAATGGAACACTGCATACTGTATTTCACAATACTCATGGACATAAAATTCACTTCGCTCCACGTCACTTCTTTTTAGCCACCTATTTTGAGTTGTGATTTATGAAGAAAATAGTAAAAAGAATATTTCATTGCAGTTCAAATACACTATGTAAATTAACGTTCAAAAAAATTAATGTTTATATTATTTATTAAGTGTGATACAACAAAATTACAGTTTAAGAGCGTAACAGAAATTCGCTCAAGGAATTCACTAATTCATCTCCTCAAAATTCTTTCAATGTATGTTCAGTAAACCTCTGAATGTAAGAGGGAACCTTTATAAAATCATATCATTATTTGAAACGAAATATGTAATTCAGCAAAATAAATCTACTGTCCCCCTGAAAAACAAATCGCTTTGGAGATAATCTCAAATTACAACAGCAAGTGTGTTATAGTATTTCAAAAAACATAACATAATTAAAAAATAGAATAAATCGCAGATTTGCTGTAGGATAAAAATAATAATGTATTTATCGAGCTTTATCCAATTCTTCTGAACGAATGAATTTCATGTGCAAAGAATAAAATGTACATTGTTAAGGAAATAGCTGCTACAGGATACAGGTAATCCTATTTCAAAACAATGTTTTTTTTGCAAATTTTTTGAGTGGCAGCATGTAAAGGAATTTAATTCTTTTGGATCTATATTCAAAGAAAATTTCAGCTGTAAATTTATCACTCATGAAAGTTGAACATTTATTCATTATATACATTACTAGTTTATAGACCAAAAAACGCGGGTTTGGAGTTTTAAAATGATTTTTTAAAATCTTTTTTTCCCCAAACAAGAATTCTATCCGGATAATGATGCGGCGAATATTTTCACAAAACTACGAAAATCACGCTTTTATCACGTCACCCCACAATTGCGTCAATGTCGTACCGAGGTAAGCAGCTTAAAATTGGTCACATTCAACCCCATTCACTCATTGTACGTCGCTGTTCCAATCTCCGGCAAACGGATAGGGATAAGCAGACAATCGGATTAAGGGTTCAAGCAAAATAGACTAAGTCGTTCGTGTGATTACCGTCAGGGATACCACCGTGCCGAATTTCGCCCAAATTGGTTCTATGGTTCAACGTTTAATAAGGGCACGGAATCAAACGCGAGCCGAATTTTTGGGGAATTTTTCTCGAATGGGGTGGAAGGTGGATAGTGTACGTACTCGGTGAAAATGTATGACTCTATAAGGGTTGGATTTAGGTAGGTCTTAAGATTTACGGCTAAATTATAAAGGCTTAATTCATTTATATCATAGAAAAATATTTCTCTCGATTTGAGTCTATTTTTAGATATAGTATAGAATCCTTAGGTTACGCCTCAAAATATTACGAGAATAAAATATGTAATTCTCAAAATACCGTTCAAACGGAATAAACATGAGTAACTTAGCTGATCAAAATTCACTATATATTGTCAATAATCTGCGAACACCTTAATATCTAATGATTTTTATCATTCTTAAGAAATATTGTAACCAAAATAAGTATCAAGTGACACTAGTTCAAAGGTATAATTTCAGGAATATATTATTTTTTTTATGTAAAATTTATAACAGAATAAAAGAATTAAAATATTGTGTACCAAAGTCACTCAATAGATGTAAAGCAGGAAGATATGTCTGTGATGGAAGAAGTTATCTTAATTTCACAAAATCTGTTAAAATAGTCTTATTGAATTTCATGTTACTGAAGATGTAGTTCATTTTTCTTATGTCATAAAATCTTTTTTGTTACAATTTTTTATTGCAACATAAATAAAAATGGATTTGTTTTGATGATTATTATTGCTTCCTCATGTTAGGGTTGTGCAACAAATATTTCTTTTTTTAACCAACTTTGCTGTATAACACCTGCATGTATACACATTTCCAGTCCACAGACTTTGCCCGACGGAACATCAATGTCACATTTAAAGAAAAATAAAACATAACTCTGGGATGAAAGACACGTTTGAATTATTCGTGCTTCCCTATCAAGGGAATGAAGAGGAAGCAATAAATACGAGAAGACATCGCCATTGGACTTAGGATGCCGCGCTGGGATGAAAGAAATATTGGAGCGAAGCGAAGAAGAGAATCCGCGCTGGCGAAAAAACTGGAGCGAGGCGAGGAGAAAAAATTTCGGATGGAATAGGAAACGACTTGGAAGAGCTACCGAATAGCAAACTTTAATTAGGCAGAGACGTCCGTGGGGCCAACCCATTGAGTTCGCTGAATGCGTTTAAAGAACCTTTTCAGAGTGGAGTGGTCGGGAACGGGCGTGGAATCGAACGAGGGAAGGGGAGATCGTAGAAGCTGGAAGAAGGAGGGGATCGCTGTGGGCAAACGGGAGAAGGGAGATGAGGAAACCGGAGTTGAGAACTCCAAATGCGAATGGGTTAGCTGGTTCAGGAGATTCGGGCTCCAATCATCAAATAAAAGAGTTTGGAAGAATGTAACGAAGAGAAGGCAGAAGTCAGGGAGACCTCGGGAATATTTCCCGAAAGATGTAACACTAGGAGCGGGCCCCAATTTAACGCCAAGCAGTTTTAGTGTATTATTGTAAATTGTGAATCGTACTCCTATTTAAATTTCGCCCGGGTAACTTTCGCTGCGAAAATGGAATTCGTTTCAATTTAGATGTAACGCATCTCTCCAGTATTCGGTTTGCTAAGGAAAGTGTACTGCGAACTTTATCAGCATACTTAAGAAACTCATTTTGACTAAGTAATTTCGAATCATCAGTTGCAGAGCACGCTTTTCACCAGCTAATAATGACATCTACTTAATATCTTAAATTTAAACAGACTGTATAACAATGTGAAAATTGATGAACCTTAGGATTGATAATTTTCATTAATCCAGTTTTGCTACACTCCAAACTCAAATATTTCGAAAATATTGATAATAAGAAAAATTAAAAATCTTAGTTCATAAATATTCTTCAATTGTAATTTATAAGATGCTTAAGTTATCACCATGACAATTTAACGAATATTATAATAATGCCACTTGAGATATTGAAGCCATCACCATCAGGAACGCGCCTGATGCTTAAATAACACGCATTCCACTTGAGTGTCTCTGGTTGCTGCTATTCAGGGACTAAGCTTAGCCTGCATAAGTCTATCGTAACCATGAGTATGTTGATTATACTGATTGCGAGTCAACCACCATATAAAATCTTCTGATACATTACATAATTTAATGCTAAATTTATCATAAACTACATTTACTTCATTTAGAATTTCCTTCATTTCCATGTATTTTCAAAACACATTTTTGTAATTATACTGTCAATTTTTTTCATCTACCACTCGGCAGTCAAAATAGTGGCCGTAATGCACAATTATTAAAGAATTGATTAACATCGTTGTAAAGCATGCGATAAAGCATACAACCTGAATAATCAATTCTACTACTGTCTCCATCCAAACGATGGTATATGAATGTAATTTTACGATTGTTTATTTACAACGCTTAACTTCATTCAAATAATTTTCTTCAGAATAGTCGCAGTAATATCATCATCAGTTTCTATTCATTATTCTCCCAAGCTTTTTTACATACTTTAGCAGTTATTCCTCTATCTATATGTTCAGCCAAGTTTCTTTACAGTCTCATATATAAAATTAAAACAGAATTTTTTTAAAATCTCTTCCCTCTTTAAGAACGCTAACATCATCATAATATTCCAACTTTATCTATATCTCCTACATCTTCTACTTGTATACAATCCAACTTAACTCATCTTTTTCTCACCTATCACTTAGGATACCGTCATATATCCACTCCATCATTTTAGCTCAGTCATCAAATGTTGTGAATCTACGATTTTTTCTAGAATAGGTTTAAAAGCTGCTTCTTACTACAAAACGTTGGAGTCAACCCTTCAATTACCTGCATATTCATCATATACTCAATCTCCAGACACAGTATATATTAGGCATATGCAAAGAAAATGCCACGGTGGCAGCCGCCTGCCACTGCTCTCATTGCCGTGGCAAACTCGGTTGTGAGGTGGTATGGAGGGGGAATCTGAGTCGCGGTAAGGCTGTGGAGGACGAAGTTGTTGTGGTAGCGGTAGGAGAAGCGGACAGTTTGGAGACAGAAATGGTCAAACGTAGCAAGATCAGATAGAGCTTTGCTATTATTATTGAAACCAGTAACTTGGACTACTACAAAATAAACTTAATATTTGTTTTCATGCGTATGATTTAAAAAATTAGTATGACAATATTTACAAAGCTCCCAGGAAGGGTTACTTCAACCTCCTTCCGAGGCCGAAACCCTTTTTGCCATGGTGCCATTCGACTAGAAAAGACTGAATGACTGCAAAGACCTAGTCTAGCGCGAAAGAGAGGTAGGTTTTCTCTCTTACTCCCGCAGGAGAGTAGGCGGATTGCCACAGGCCGAGTCCCGTGGCATTCTGTGTCGCCACAGCCATCGTGGCAGCATTTGAACATGCCTGGTACATATGGTTCCAGCAATTATATGAAAAATTAATTTAGTGAAATACTACGGGATCAGTATTCAAGTGCTGCATCGCAATTACTTAATTCATACCAAAAGAATTCAGAAAATGAATGAAGCAGATAAATTGATAGATCTACTTTGCATGGGATCGAATGCGGAAAAGAAATTTTGACGTCAGGGAAAGCGAATTTTCCAAGGCCGTATGTTATTTTGCGTGCTAAATTTAGATGGTATCGCCGGACTGGAAAAGCTCTCTCAGAGTGAAATTAATGATATAAAAGGAGAGAAGAATATAGAGTGATGCATATACCCACGTAGACCAATAAAATACTTCCCGGGATGTTTGCGCACAACTTTTAGCTGACAGGAGTTTTCTCAAACCGTCAAAATACGCTCCCGTGAAAAGAAGTTTGCATGAAACACGTTGAGCGTTCCTATTTATCTCCTTTGGATAGAAAGCATTCGAAATGGGATTGGAGCTATGTCACGACAATGGCAAGCGCATAGAAAGTTTTGAAGGACGTAACTCGAAGGAAAGATTATTACCAAAAAAATTGACGAAGCTCCAGTTTTATCCCATTTAGAAAAGAAATACTTCTGAATAGCGTGAGAAGAAGACCTAATATAAAGATTTCCAATATTGTATGATAGAATATTTCGCTTCTTCTATTTTATATTATCTGAATTTTCAACTGAAAGCTGGTGGAGTAATTTCTTTTGTCTTTAAGCAACATAAAATAATTAATAGATATCGAATGAGTATTCCTTTGGTTTTATTTTTTAGATATCAAGGAGTTCTTAATGAAGACAACATCAACGAGAAACATTATTAAAAAATCTAATGTGGCTAGCACATGACTTTCTCCTTATATAAGATGTAAATATTTATCTTCGACAGTATTTTCGAACTCTATATATTATCTTAACTTGGAAGATAAGTGATTAATTTTTATCATATCGTCTTTTACGTCACAAACATTATAAATAATGTTTTTCTCGACATGTTCGATGAAAAACGATGAAATTGGCCTTTCGCCCACAGCGCCCACAAAGTACATTACCGCAACTTCCGGTTTATCAGTATTTCATGAATAACTCCTAAACAATCAGTTATACAAAAATATGTTTCATACAAAAGTTATAGTTAATTACAATTTCTAAAACTTTTATGGTAAATAGTATATACCTAAATATCAGATTAATGGAGATAATTTGCAAAAAATAGAAACGAGCTTCGAAAAGTATAGCTCAACTTCCGGAAAACGGATTTACTCCATAAACTAATCAACTCTAACGACACCAACCAAAGTACACTACCTGAAATTTGGTGTTGATACGATAAATATTTTTCATGTTAGAGCGCCCACAAAGTACATAATCAACTACTTCCGGTTTAGAGAGGCCATTTAAATATCAAAGTCTAAATGTCCACGCTCAGAGAAGACTACTCTAATGAAAGAAAGGGAGCAAACTGCAAGAACAAATGAAGACGTAACCTGGTGGTATGCCCTTGCATCCTCAAGGTGGCGCCGGACAAATATTGCGGTATTTTTCATCGGAAAAAATCCACCGCACAAGGTATCGCTTTTCCTACTATCCTTACTCTGACCTCCTTTTCCTTCTTCCCTTTTCCTCCTCTAGGGAGCGAGTAAAAATAAGAAAGGAAACTTTTAATATTTTCCCACTTTTTTCCTCTCGCCTCCGGAAGTACTTGCGGGAAGGCGTCCTCTCTTGTTTTCCTGTGTATTCCGGACTCAGCGCCTCTATCGGCGAGCGAAATAAGCAGTCTTCCGTAGATAGAGGAGACGACATTGCATTATTCATGGGACGTGAGAGGAGATGGGGTTTTTCTATCCTTTCTCCCGAAAAAGGGGTTTCCTAACACATTCCGCCCAATCCTTCCCTATTCCTCCGATACGCTCTCTCCTCCGTTGCCTTCTCCAAGGTTCGATCCCATGTCCGGTACCGTTCACCTCGGAAGATAATTGGGAGGAGGGAGAGGTGATAGACGGAATTAGGTAGCTGATTGAAGGAGAAAGCCCTGGATGTTTAATAAACGACCATTCCGGTGCCGAGCGTGAATTATTTAATCGTGACGGACCCGTATTTTCCCATGCATTATTTCTAGTAGATTCGACGGCAAGCGCAATTAAATCTTTATAAAAGAAATTATATTTTCGATCTTTATAATTGGACCCGATTCTACTTATTTGTGTTGTGACTAAGCGTTTCCAACCCATATAAATTTCCTTTGCAGCAAAAATACATCAAATGATGTGTTTTTTTGGAAAATAGAACCTCTTAAATGTTGTGAATAAAAACTTCGCGTAGCTAAATATTTAGTTTAAAACATGGTGTGGATAAATACCTGTGGTATGATCCTTTTTCTTTGAAAATTAAATGAGATACAATTTTTGCTTGGGAGTGAGGTCATTTTGCTTGCAGAACGACTTGTTTCTTGCTATACAAATTAATGTGTTGCTGAAGCACTACTGCAAAACTCTGATGATAGAGCTTAAGCCCAAGAATTGCATACCTGATGTCCGACGAAGTCCATATTTCTTAAAATAAAGGACAACAGAAAACTATACCAAAGTGTATATCATACCAAAACGTGAAGTACTGATTTTGTCTTTTCAACTCGTCAATGACTAGTCTAAGTTGGGCTGATGTATGGAATCAATTATATGTATATCAAAATAGTCGATATTAATTTTTTCAAGTAATTTAATCAAATGTTTAAAATAAGAACCAAATAACTAGTATGGTCCCATCGCTATTTTGTGTGTGAAAACTAAACTCTTTCATTACAATTCATTAAAATGTGCCAAAATAAAGTAAAATTTTAACAAAATATATCAATTCCTTGTGTTATTCACTACGCAAAATGAAAGTTATACCGTTTTACGATACCTTTACGTCCGCGATAAGTTTGCGTTATGACCTTCATCACGTTCAATCATGTAACCAAATACTTTTTAAAACATAATGCGATGAAAAAGATTTTCATATTATTTACAGTCCATCAATTTTAATAAATAGCTCAATCACACTTTCTGAACGTATATATGACAAAAAAACGTTTAAGTGAATATTCGGGGCATTCATACATATTAGGATAGTTCAAATTAATATATCACTCTTTTATTATTTATTGTAGTTTATGCATGAATTTTGAAAGTAGTAGAATTACTTGATATAGAAACGGCACCAAATTTTCCCAATATCTTTGTACCGAAAATACGTTTTTTGTAGCCTAAATCTATTCGTGAATTTGGGAATCCCTCTAATTATTTCATACCCGGTCAGAAAATAAACACTTTAGAGTAAAAAATAACAAAATGTTTTCTCTTGCTGTAGTGAATAATTATTAATTTGATTTTAAATCGAGTATATAACGTTTAAGATCTTGAAAGTTTTTCTTACGAGAATTACGTGTAACAATTACAAATAAAAAAATCTTTTAATAAAATCATGGATTCAAATTCCACCAATTATATAGAACTCGCTTATAAATGGAACTATTAGCATATCGCAGCCGATTCATTATAAGGCAGCGATGTTTAAAAGTAGACGGCTTTAAAGCCATCGCCGAGAATGCATCGTTTTCTGTCAGTGGAATACAATCATAACGTTATATCCGCGCCCAAGCCTGTTTTTATCTACACTTAATTTCTGGCGTTAATGAAAAGCTTATTCTTTCAGCAGTGGAACGGGGTCTATATAGCTGTACATCGAGAGGTGAAATGAGTTTCATTTTTATTCCGCGAAGTCATTGCTCTAATTACAGGCTCTGAATTTCCGTCCGATTAGAAATCGCCACGTAGAAACAACCTCTCGTGTTCTTTTATCATTTTGCTCTCAGCTCTTAAATAGCGCCGTACATTTCCCTGCATTTTCCAAATGGCGAGTTCCGAACAACAATGGGAGAAAAAAACGCAACGAAATTATTCCCCGAGTCGAGACAATGACATATCATGGGGTATGAAATAATTTCCTTTTTTCCTCGGGCTTTCCTAGAAATTCCTCCCAATCCATATCTAGAGCGGGTGAGGGAAATATACTGTAATCGAGCTATGGCGTGACTGGCAAGTACTAAGTCAAAGGATAATGTCGAATACTCGGGGCCACCGCAACATGTGGAATTAAACCACTTAGGTGGTTCGATAATAAAGGGGCTAGGATAAGCCTCTTACGGCTGATAAACTAGGTTATCTCCCAGAGAGAAAGATTAGGAATGGGAACGACGCTAACCTGATAAATTGCTTTTAATCTAATCATTTATTTGCAGACATGGTCGAATCTTAATACTGCGCTGTTTTCGATAATCAGAACTGAAGCTTTTGTGTTTCAATGAAAGATTTGCTCAGAACTAACAAAAGGATTAGTGTACATTAAAAAGTTATCGTTTGCATAATGTGACCTACTGATTATATGTCTCTATGAATTACGTGGATCATACTTTATGGCGGTGGGAGTGATACATAGTAAGCGGGTTTTTAACCCGATTATATACTGATATCTATCTTTCACTTGTTACAGATAATAAGGAAAGCTAAGAAAATTTTCTTTATGACACATATTGCTGATAAGTCAGTAAATATAAGTTGCTGGTCTTCTAAAATAATCGTTATCAGAAATATCCGAAAAACCAGAAAATGTTTATGTATAAGTAGTAAGATGCAGAAAATTAAATAATGTACAAGTATATGAATAAATATCGGAAGTATCGTTAACAAACCTAATCATAGTCCCATATATATTCTCAATTCACGCATTTCATGATACTTTGATTTAATGGGAACTATTCCTACATTAAATCCGGTTGAACTGTCAGTTATTCTCCATCTCTAAGAATTTAATATTACAAATTACATAAAAATGAATAAGAGGATTATATTTTTTAAATTAATACAATCATAATGAATTGTATTAAAAGAATTTAACTGATACATGGAATTTTGTATATTAAATATAATTGTACACCAAATAATATATTACCGAAATTTACTGAATATAATAATGAACTTTAAAGAATAATTCTAATGAATTTTATAATTTACCTCAATGATCAGCTAATAGCAAATAATGCTGCAATAAATTAGTTAGTTTTAATGGCATAGAAGTTGCTGAAAATATTGATACAGTATAATGGAGAAAGTTTATATTCAATATCGACACGGTAATTATATTATTAATCCATAGTATTTGGTCTAACTCACGTAATGAGGGTTCAGCTTACGTTCAGTTTCTAGTTGTTAAAAAATGAAACTTTCAACAGTTACAAATTTATTTCCTTGCATTTAAATTTGTATTCTTTAGTTGAAATACTTCCATACAGAATTAACATCTGCGTAACATTTTGCACCTCCTACATTTTCCTTTCTGTAGCCAATTCTTTCCCTCTTTTCACTCACCCTTCTATAACCCCCATATTTCCTTCCTTTTCATCGTCCTCCTTCCTTCCGAGAATTTCACTCTCCCCCTAAATCGCCCCGTCTCCGAATGACACTGCAGTCTCCTATATTTTACCCTACCTGCGCCTCATTTGAATCCAGTTCACCTTTCCAATCGGTTTTCCCAACCTGCCTCATAGATTATCCCTTCGACTGTGGGGACCCATTCTCCCCGTACACCTTTTAAGCAGTCTTACCTCGTTCCCCCATCCCTCCAAGCCTTGGAACCCCTTTGCGCGTTACATACATACGGACCCCACTGACAAACACCGCATTCCTTTCCTTACATTTTCCCCAAGGTCCCCTTTCTGGAAATCTCCCCCTCTACCCGTTCTCCTGCCATTACTCCGTCCTTCTCGGAATTCCGAATGCAATAAGCGATTCGATAAGTCAGGCAATTTGTAGCTCCGCGCGATATCTTCCGATCCAATTGCCGTGATCGCAAAGTTTCTCTCCGCGCTTCGTTCCGGCGCGCGGTAAAATGTCGAACAAATAACGCTGAATTATCAATCGAACAATCCTTTTTCAAGGTCCGAAGAGGTTTTATCATGTAAATCAAACTTGCGCTTGCAAATATTCTCACACGTTTCACCCACTGAAATTACTGCTGTTCCTGGAATTTGCTCTTGGGCTACGACTTTCTAGTAAGAATCTATCGAGGAAACTAGTTAATTTTGATTCTACAGTATCACTTGATATTTTATGGTATTACTATGCGCTCTACCACCTTACGATACGCTTCATATGATATCATATTTGGTGGTGCTGGAACAACAATGCATTCCCCTCTCACGCCCACGTATGTATTCAATGTAAAATAAAGACTATTGAGATATATTTAACTCTACCTTCCAAAGACTCCTTATTGATAAATCAATATAAAATAAATATGGTTTGAATTTGTTAACCTCATTTCAAACCACATTCGAGGTTAAATCTTGTTGCAAAGTTAAAAAATCTCTTAACTATTTTAAATTGTTATTCCTCTTCTAATTAGCTTTTGATCAATGCTTAAATTATTATTTATTTTTTGCTACGCATTCATTTAAACATTCTATAGGGATCGTATTAGTTGAATATCGAGTGTCATCTATTGTTTCTCATTTCCTGGGCGTAAATAATATACGTAGGCGTATACATTAAAGGGGATATTTAAATATTATAAAGAGGGAATAAATGTTAAATTTATAACCAACAGAATAAGCTTAAATATTTTTAAGAGGTTCAAGCTTATTGATGAATCCCAAGGAATAATAGACTTGAAAAAAGTCCAACGGGCCCGGGAATCTGGCGGGATAGCTCAACGGCCAGAGAACCTGAATAGCAATCGGGAGACCCGGGTTTGATTCCAGGTCCCATCGGACTTTTTCAAGTCTATTATTCCTTGGTGCCCGACTTCTCCTGCAAAAACTCCATTCCAATTTCCTTACTGATTAATGTTGTTGACTAATCTTTCCAATGACGAAGTCTTGATACCTCTCAATATACATACAGTTTTTAGTTTCTTTTCACGCTATGGTAGAATAAATATCAAATGCATATTCAATAGAAAAGAAAAGTTCGCCTGAAAAATTTAACAGTAACTTGTTTCGCAAAGAAATTTAATGTTTCTTCTAGATTAGGACTGTATCTGCGAAATTTACAGAACTAAATAGATGATATATAGAACTAATAGAACGGAGATTGGAAGCTCGGCTGCGATTGCTTAATAAATTCAGGGAAACTACATTTTCGAAAGATACAATCGGTATCATGCAACCCCCCTGCTACCTCGGTCGATCCGATAATGACCGTGAGTTAAGATAAATAGATGCTAGGACGAATCGTTTTAAAAATTAATTCTTTCCGCGAACGATACGTGACAATAACCGAATAAGGAAGTAGTTTAGATTCAAATGGTGTTTACACTCCCTGCCACACGCCGAAAGGTGGCTTGTAGGGTATTAATGTAGATTTAGATGTAGATGAAATATATTTCGAAGACATGATGATCTGAGAAAAAAAATAATTATCTGTATTCCCGTATTTTGAATCCCATTACTTTTGAATGATACCACTCATAGCATTCAATAAGAAGTGACAAAAAAGAAAGCCATCGAACAACTTCATGACTAATAGCTCTCTATTTTAGTAGCCACAAAGAAAAATAAGACAAAAGTATAGAAAATATATACTCCAGAGTTTATGAAGAAACAAACAAAAATATTTAATCGATCAAGAAATAGAAAGAAAAGAAGCGAAAGTTTCATGGCGCAAATAAGGTAGCAGATACGTAGATTCCAGGTTTCGCTAACACTGCTCAAAATTTTACGTCACTTTCTCACGTAGAAATATCACTAATCCCCAAAATTTTCAGATCCGTCAACTGTCACGAACAAAATCTCAATCCGAAAACTAACTCATCATTAATTTACAAAGTTTCGGAGCCTAACCAGCGTGGGATCGAGCCCTCATTGGGTTCCCCCTGAAAAGCGACGGGCCATATCGCTCAAAATCTCCGAAATCCTCCGGCAAGCGCGGCATTAAAAAGATTGCATAAATATTTTATTTTTCCTCGGAGTATATTGCTGTCAGCCTTACTCTTCCAAGATGATACCGCATCGGATTCCGCCACACACAATTTCTGCCTCGGAATCAAGACGGGTTGATTGAAACGTTTGCTGACAACTCTCGCGAAATTAAATTCGAAGAAAATTCAATTTGGAGTATGTCTCTCGCTGGGGTTGGAGGAAAATGAGTGACGGCGTAATTAAGGAAGTGTTCAGCGAAAAAGGGTTCCTCGGTAAAGGGAACGGAGAAGATGGAATCCTACACAAAAAGCACCGCTGCGAAATAGTCACTCACGTCCGTGAGCGTCTGCGATTGTGCCCGCATTCCAATATCAGAGGAACTGGTACGTCTCAAGGATGATAATAAGAAAGCGTAAAACTGCAACTTCCTCACTACCCCTACCTATATACCCTTGCGAATTGTTCTCGTATATATTGACATTAACATTACGATGTAAACGGGGAGTGAACATTGGACGACTTATATCGATATGAATTATATCTTCTGCTGTACGTATTAATCCTGGTGCGTACCTTGACGAAAGGCACAATTTCCATTCAGCCTCTGCTACAGAATAGTGGGAAATGTATCTCTAACTCAGTTTTCCTTACCCTGTTCACGACTGTGATAATATGAAATTTGATGTTCAAATAATGCTAGATATTTCCATTCCATTTTCCCTTTCATATCAAATACTACGAAAAGGGCCATAAATTTTAATTTTAATTTCGTTGGATATAGTGAGGATGATGTTTAATCTGGCTTAAATAACACAGGTACGTGGTTTTATGTGTTTGGTGATAAATTTAATGGTATATCAATAGTTATGAGATCAGGCTTAACTTTGTGGTAGTCAGATAGAACGAGACTCATTGTAAAATAACTTTACTATATATAAAGCTGCAAATCCTACTGATTGACACAAATTCCTGGGCACTTTTAATCGAGCTAGAAGGCTGAAATTTTCAGGAGAGATTCATAATTGACAGTCGAGTCAGGAAAAAATCGAAAATTCTCAGATTTTGACCTAGGATTGAGCCCAGAGACGATTATATTTTTCAATGCATTTAAACGGGGCAAACGAAAAATGGCCATGCAGAGCAAATTTCTTTCGTTAATTTTCTTGCGACCGATTTTAACATTCCGACACGAAATTTGTAAAATTTTAGTCATAACGCCAATTTATTCCGTTTTTTCAGCTAATTTCGAAAATTAAATCTATGGCAACAACCATTGTTTGAATCGAAAACAAGTTTGTTTACAATACTAATTTCATACGCCATGATGAAGGTTTGATGCATTTTTTAATAATTTTAAATGTTTCATTCGATGTATGTTAATACTAAATGCTGAAAATTGTAAATTTCATCAAAATAGACAGCGAATATCTGCTCGGTCAATGAATCATTCGGGAATACATACTGTGATAACATAAGTTTATGTAGAGAATACGAGACTATATATCAACGAAGATAATCGGAAAAGTCATGTAAGTAGTGAGATTATTCGAGGAATTAATTGAAAAGTATACACTGAATCTATATAAGAGGGATAGGAATGCAATTAGGGTGAAAAATACTCATTAATTACTGATGAAGGACGTATTATACCGGATCAAGTCTACCTATGCCTGAGTAAAAGTAAGCACAACTGAAATTTACATAATCCTAAAATATTACTATCAGAATATTAATGCAAATTAATAGTTTAACGGCAATCTGTAGAAATGATAGAAATAATAAGTTATTTTTCTACGTTTCTTTAATTAATACGTAGTATATTACGTATTTCAACTTTCATCGAAAAAAAATCTACACATAAAATAACTGATTTTCTTGAACGACCTTCTGATTACGTTGTTCTACGCTGGATAATTCTTGGTTAGTAAAAACAATCTTTGCATGTATCATTGTATGAATATTATTTTCCCATCTTCTCCAAACGAGCTTTAGAATAAAGTTCTTTCTCTACGTTCTTTGAAACTATTTACACAATTACGTTGCCTATTGTCGATTTGTTTATTTAATTAGAAACGGAGCTCATTGTCGTGGTAGGCGCCATTTAATGAACATAGGATTCAATTGCAGTATGTCTAACACTGAACCGAGTACTTCAGGTAACGAATCGTCTTCGAATTCTCGCCTTTTTATTTTATGCAGATATTCATTCTTATGCTTATTTCTTTAATTTACTTTTACGAATGAATATTAAACCGTCGTCGTCGCCGCTGCTACGTTCATCGCGGTGGGATCCCGAAAGAGATACCACGGAATCAGCCGTTCGCCGCGGAAACCTTCGACCTTATATATTCATTGAGGACTGAAATCCAAAACTAAGTAAGGTAGGAATTGATTTGAGAAGCGACGTGTTTTCACATTGTCAGCTGTATGTCGCGCTAGGAAGAGTACGTTCCTCAGAAAAGATCAGGGTGTTAGTGTCACCGGAAAGGATATTTGATAATATTACACACGCCGTCAATATGGTCCTCATCATCATATCTGCCCCGAAGCAGGCGCCACGGCCATAGGATTCAATTGGAGTATGTCTTGCACTAAACCGAGTACATACCACAGGTAACCAATCGGCTATCGATTTCTCGAATTTTTATTTTATGCAGATTTTTATTCTAACTTTACTTTAGCTTATTCCCTTAATTTAACTTTAAGAATGTGTATTCATTAAGAACTCAACTCCAAAACTCCCGTATCAAATGAACATGAAAGGCCTTCGAAGTAATTATTCTAATATTATATTATTTGATGAATCTCGATTTCACATTTCAAAATTATGTATACGATAGACAGTGGTATAAATAAAAATAAACGTAAATATAACATATAGACCGATAACTCAGGGTAGTATCCCTTAATGATTTGCATTGCTTGCAGTTTGCAAGCACTCATTTACTAGTTTTATTCTATAGTCAAGAAAAAAGTTATTCAACAATTAGTCTCGTGGTACACCATTATAAGTTTAAAAAATCTGATGTGGCCAGCACATGACTTTCTCCATATTTTAGATGTAAATATTTATCTACGACATTAATTTCGAACTCTATATTCCATCTAAACTTTGAAGATGAGTGATTAATTTAAATATTATTATCTTTGACGTCACAAACATTATAAATAATGTTTTTCGGGACATGTTCGATGAAAAATGATGAAATTGGCCTTTCGCCCCAGCGCCCAGAGCGCCCACAACGTACATAATCAGCAACTTCCGGTTTATCAGTATTTCACAAATAACTCCTATACAATCAGTGATACAAAAATATGTTTTTTACAAAAGTTATAGTAAATAATATTTTCTAAAACTCTTATAAATAATTGTATATACCTAAATATCATATTTATGGAGATATTTTGAAAACCGGAAATGAGCTTTGAAGAATGAAGCTCGACTTCCGGTTAACCGATTTACTCCAAAATCTAATCAACTCTAAAGACACAAACCAAAATATTATACATGAGATTTGGTGTTGATCCGACAAATACTTTTTATGTTAGAGCGCCCACAAAGTACATAATCAGCTACTTCCGTTTGATCAGTATTTCACGAATAACTCCTAATCAACCGGTGATACAAAAATATGTTAAATACAAAAGTTATAGTAAAACACATTATCTAAAACTTTTATTCTGTACACAATATACCTATATATCATATTTATGGAGATATTTTGAAAACCGGAAATGAGCTTTGATGAATGAAGCTCGACTTCCGGTTTACCGATTTACTTGAAAAACTAATCAACTCTGACAGCACAAACTACAGTACTAAATATGA
Organism: Sympetrum striolatum; assembly: GCA_947579665.1. Taxonomy (NCBI): domain Eukaryota; kingdom Metazoa; phylum Arthropoda; class Insecta; order Odonata; family Libellulidae; genus Sympetrum; species Sympetrum striolatum. Next base: position 44,360,554 of record OX388347.1, read on the forward strand.
GTTTTGGTATTGATACGACTTATAGTTTTCACGTTAGAGCGCCCACTGTCACACACACACACACACACACACACACATACACACAGACATCATTCCGAAAATGGTCAAAACGTGTTCTAGGGACCCCAAAACATGTATTTCCGTTGAAATCTCGAAGTCGATTTTTTTCATGAAAACAATACTTTCTCTATACTTCGTATATGGAGAAAGTAAAAATGGAACGATATTCATGAGAAATTATTAGTATGTAGCATATCACAAATCACACCTTGCTTTAGAATTTGTTCAAGGAGACCTTCTACTATGGGCTCTTGGGATGACCTTTTCTTTTCAATAAATGTAAAATCCTCCTTTTTTACCCGAAATCGGAAGCTTATAATCACTATTTACTAGGGTGGTTCGAAAAAAACTTTTTTTTAATTTCAGATCGCTATAGTGCGGAAAAGTTGCGATTGGTATAGACATGAAAAAAGCACTAATTATTATTTCTTTATAAATTTGTCTTCCGGTCGCGCAATGCCATCAAAGTTACCTGTACACTGATTCCTCCTCCACTGTAAAGAACATTGACTAATGAAGAGATAAAACAGTATGTGAGCAATGAATTCAAGACAGTTATGAGAGTAGATGATTTCCCATGCCATACACAGGCAGTTGAAAGATGTGTTAAGCTAGTGACCGAAGCTTCAAGTAAAGTATGTGGACACAGTTCCAGAAACGGCTATATTACAACCACATTACCGTCACACTCAGAGAATCCAACGCTTTCACACAAATCCGAATTTCGCTGTTTATCGATAGATAAAGACTAGAAAGGAAACATAAAGAGAGAGAAAGCGAAATAAATATGTACATTTTGTAAATAACACGCCCTACATTGAATGATTGGTTGGGTAGGGTGTGGGTGGAACTCGAAGTCCAGCAACGTCCCCGTGGTGAGTTCTGGGTCGTTTTGTAAACAAAATGAGAGAAGATCTGCACCAAAAATTGAATATTGAAACAAAAAATTAACAAATATTTACCATTAGAAAATTTCTTAGTTATCTGAAAGGAAACCGCCTCGCCTCTCTGTCCAGGTAGGCTACTCTGCTGTTTTTGACGAAGCAGCGCGACCGAATTCCACTTGAATATCAAAGTTTATATTATATGCTTGGATTTAAATATATTATTGTTATTATTTGTAATCCAATTATCATTGTAATAGAATTAAACTATAGCATCACTAAATGTCGTATGATTAAAATATACTAAACTGTCAAACTTTGAAATTTTGCAAAAAACTACTAATTTTACTCATTTTGTACTATGTTGCGCGACCGGAATAAGTGCATATAAATTGATTTCACATACTTTTAGTAATTAATTCATGGTATAGGAACGCAATGAAAACCATCTGGCATGTTTAAAAAAAATATGAAAAATTAAGGTTTTTCACAATTTTTTGCTAACTTCGATGGCATTGCGCGACCGGAAGACAAATTTATAAAAAAATAATAATTAGTGCTTTTTTCATGTATATACCAATCGCAACTTTTCCGCACTATAGCGATCTGAAATTTTAAAAAAAGTTTTTTTCGTACCACCCTACTATTTACTCTATTATTTATTTTTGTTATCTTTTTCTCCCAATATTTTCAACGCCTCTTTCTTAAATCCCTTACTCTTAATTATAATTACTAAATTACTAAATAATACATTACTATACCGATGCGAAAAATAAATATTTTGGCTATAATAAATAGCCCACCAACCGAATTAGCAAATAAAATTTATTTATGCTACATTGTTCTATAATTCTGAAGCCCTCCACTTAGCAATTCAACGAATATTCATACAAACTGAAATTTATTGAAGTTAGAGAATATAAAAAGCAGTTGATTTAGCGTAATTTGGAGGAATTCCATTGTTAACATAAGATAAAACTCTCAACTCATAAAACTCTCGTGTCATCATCAGGCCCGATGATGACACGGCAGTGTCGAATGAAGGATTCTCTTATGTTAGAGAATATATATTAATATTTCAAAAGTTTTTGTTATGAATTAAACGAAATACCATAAATCTTCAAAGAATTTTCAAGGCCTACAGCATAGACGTAACAATTCCATTTATTTTAATTAATTTGTATTTTATTGCATGAATTATTCTCATTAATCATCATTGAAAGTTATATTTATGGTCTTTTGCACCCATACGAATATTCAGTACCTGCTATCAGCCGCCGTTAGCAACAAATAAATGAAATGATTCAGCATCACTCTAATCTCAGTTGTTTTCGTATTATTATAGCCATGTACATAAATAATTGAGACGTAATGAATGAAAGATAGATTTTCTCCTGCCTGTATCGAGCGACATATGAAAACCTTTCCATTTACGAAGGTACGGAAGCATGAACAACTTCCACGTAAATCACGAAATCGTCAGAAATAGCTTCCCACCTCTTCCGAGGTATATGCATGGCAATGAAGCATCATCCGGCAGTGAGTTGCACGGGCTTCGCTTCTCCCGCATCTGAAAAACTGCCATTCTAGACTCCGTCATTCTGGAGTCTGCCTCCCCTCTCCATTCTTCGCAACGTAGAGTACGTTCAACGTGAGTACTCACTCCATTCTCACCGAAATTCCTCGTAGGCGACGTTGCCAGCTCGTAGGCGCGGATGTCGCAGCTGGACGAGAATGGAAAGACGCTTCTCCTCGATTCGTCTCATGCTACGGCTCTTTCCTTTTAAACTCATCTTTCATTTGCTATCCTTTAAAGTCTTTTCTCTCTTCTTTTCAAAGAGAGACAAGTCAAACAACTTTCTTACGGTAAAATAAATATTTTAACGTGTAAACTTATAGATTTAAAGATAAGAAAGAGATTCGCAAAAGTCTTGCTTTGGAGGACTTTGCTCTATGAAAGCGGATGTTGGACTTTAGCCCACCTGGAATCTGCAGAAATGTGGATATGGAGAAGATTGTTAAAAATCAGTTGGATGGAAAGAAAAACGAATGTTGATGGAAGTGAAGGAAAAGAGGCAATTAATAAATGTTATGGAAAAAAGGAAAGTAAGATTCTTGGGTCAACTACTGAGACAAAACAGTATGCTAGGGAAAATGTTACAAGGAAAAGCGTTTGGAGAGAAAGGAAGGAGAAGACCTAGGAAGAAATATATCAAAGATATCCAGACAAAGATGGCAGTGGATGGGTACTACCAACTGAAGAGAATGGCAGAATAGCTCCTGGATGAAGAGAAGGCACAGTCTTTAAACAATGATGTTGACGATACCTGTCTTTCCTCTATACTAATATCTATTGTATTATCAGAGCTAAGATGTGTGAAATGTGTAACTGCAGATATGGAGATGAGTGGCAACTCATCTTCATATCAGCTTAACACAAATAAAATTTAATTTACTTACGTAATTATTAGTCTTTGCATAATTGTAGCTACTCGTGTCATTTTATTGCCTTATACATGTTTTTGTGCGTCTTTGGATCAATTTATTTATTTTTATTACTAGAAATGGTCCCATTAACAGTTTTCAACAATTTGTTACTATTGAATTCACTGTTAATAATTAATTTTTAATTATTTTATCGCAGCATATTTCGTTAATTATGCCATTTATAATTAATATTTTTTGTTTTTTCAACAATCTACAGTAGAGTATATAAAAGCCTTACGAGTTGAAAACTAACAGAAGGGTCAAAAGAAGTGCAGAGTAAACACATGTTTTTCGGAAAAATTTTAGTATAAGGACCTGCCTGACGACATTTTCGACAATTAAACTCCGAAATTAAGCGAACGCGACTTTTCTAGCAGGAGTAAGTATTTCAGGGAAGGTGGTTACTATTGAACTGTTACTTCAATTGCGATTAATTAAAGATAAATAATTCCACGTAGCTCATGAATAGATGAAAACTCACATCAACAAGTATGAATCTGTGAAATTTATTAAAAAAATAATTAAAAATTTTACAATCTCTATTCCAGTGTTTATTCATGCAATAAATCATTATTTTAGTAATTGTTCTTCAAGTACTAGTAAAGCGTATTCTTTCAACAAAGGAGATAAGAGTCTTATTTCGTCATTAAAGCTTTTAACACTTTCCTGACATGGTCATAATAAAATGTTAATAGATAAAATTTGTAAATGAACACAATATATACATAATAGGTTCAAATAAAATCGACGAAAACAGCCATTCAGGAATTATTTGGTTTTCAGCCAAGTATAGGATAGGTCTCTACCGGAAGCCCATCGAGATATCTTTCAAAGAGGAAGAAAATCCTACCTGGACATCTTCACTGACGATCTGAGGAACAGGTAGGAAAGAGCGAGAATTTTCCGTAAATAAAAAGATTAGGAGAGTGGAGATAGCCGGAAAATATCCACTGGATCTCGGGCCAGGAGAAAAGGCAGGAAAAGGGAGCTGGAGGAGAAGCGCCTGGAAGGAAAGACCCGAAAGAAGAAGGATCGAAGAGACAGCCTCAGTATAAATTCCCCTTCGGCTACCAGCAATATTGCCTTCCGACGAACGTCCTACCTCGAATGAATGCACTCGTACTCGTATATCTCAAAATCTTCCCGTGGGAACCGTTTTCCCATACGACATCGTGAGGAACGACCCTCTCTCGTGCAGAAAATTTCCATTGAACGTTTTCCCGGAGTAAAAAAACAAGGTTTAAATGCTGCAAGGAGGATGGATATCCTTTCCCTCTTATTTTTTCCCCATTTTATCCCCTTTCTTCCCTCTTTCACGCTCGGTACCAAAGGGAAACCGCTGCCGCGCCCCTCTTAAGACGAGTACCTACTGCAGCGCTTCGATACCAGGAGGCGGCGGATGATGGAACTACCACTCTCGGGATCTTCCGAAAAAGGGGGAAATCAAATTTTGATTCCTCTCCCCGTTAGCGGCGGCGCCTGTTTTACATAAAATCCATCCGGGAAAAAATAAATGCGCAGGAAAAGGATGGATAGAGTAGGGGGAAGGGGGAATAACACGTGCCAACGCCCCCTTCATTGGCTGCCGGTGTGGCGTTCCTTCAATCTATGATTTATGGTCGTATTACGTTGTTTTTCTGCGCCCAACGTCTACTTTTTTTCCCTTTCCGAGGAAAACGCCGGAAAGGAGTCAAAAGGGGTTGAGAATTGTCAGCCGTGGACCCAAATATTTCCTAGCGTTTAGCATGATTAATAGCCCATAGCTCGGCGGGCGTAACGGGAGAATTTTGGTGCTCGGACAGAAGCCTCTCTGTAAATCATGACCGCCATTAACTCAGTCACGAATACGAGACGTGTATGAAACGATGCTTTTTATGTATTTTTTGGTCCTCGTGCCTAGTACAGTGGTATTTTCGTAACAATCCTTGCGAGATGTAAAAAAATAGCAATCTGCTACACTGCATGGAAGGGAGAAATGTGTCCGACGTTTCACTCACGTTAAGTTTTTGGGGAATAGTAAAATTTCCTTGCGGTGTGCATGCATATTTTGAGAAGGACTCTCTCCTAGTATGAATTGAAGTAATACCCTGGGTGACGGAGTACCTCGGAAATGAATTCTCTTTATTTGATGTAAGCTCATGGAAATAGGGAAGAAAATTTACAAGCTGAAGAATGATCGATGCACTCGTTTAGATACATTTCAAAGCTAAAGTGCTGGTCGAATTTGAAACAAAAATGTATTTACCTCTGAAGACTTACTAACTGTTGCACAGTACTTATTCTACATTGAAAGCAGGTCATTGCAATGACTTAAAAATCGAAATTAATAGCAAATAAAATGTTGAACATTCCATTAAAATTTAAAAAATTAAAATGGAATTTTTATTTTAATCTGTTGATTCTTAAAAAGATATTACGCATCTAAATCCGAAATATTAACGGAATGTGCACCTAAAAATTCACTATAGGTTGTGAATACTTATAAAATTACTGAAAACAGCAATCATCGTAGCAGTTACCGTATTTATTACATCAGTTATAATGATTCTCATTCATTACCGTATGCCATTTTGATACTTCACAACAAGTTCGATTGAATTTATTTTGTTCTAATTTTCTCGATAATGTATCTATCTTTCCATTTATAAAGCTGCAAAGTGCCACATGTTACTACTAAGGAAGGTTAGAGGGCACATAATATACTGATCCCTTTCGGTTGGCATTCATCAGAATTACAATTTTTCTAATTTTTGTCTCGTACTCTTTAATTTAATTATTCTATAAATACTGAAGATGGGTTAAATGGCAGAAGAGACTTTTGATCTCAATCTCGCCCAAATAAAGAAAATCATCATATTCAACTATTCGATATATAACCATAATTTATGCCCTATATCCTATATAATATCCTACATATCCGTTATCAATACATTTATATACACACTACATTAAAATGCACTTAAAAGAACCAAAATTGATAGTTCCACCCATTTTGCTAGGCCGTGTCACCGTGTCTTGTAAAGCTATATTCACGCCATCGTCAACTCAATTATTCTAATGAATACATTAATTCATTAAGTAAGCCCAGATATGGAAGCCAAATTTTCTTAAAACATAATTCTAATAGTACGGCGATGAAATAGTACGTAGGATTAAAATGTTTTCCTCCGAGCTAAGTAATTAGTTTGTTAGTGATACTTCGTGTTATCTCTATCTCCTTCTCCCATATCAATTAATTACTTAATGTGCCGGATTATCATGAATGACTTACATCAAATCCATTTCAATTTCAGGATTGACGGGTGAATATCCTAGAGCTAGGATATATTGAATTTTGCTGGTCAACTCCTTGGAATTTACAATATTTTGACACCTTTGGTCAAAACGGCAGCCTTGAGGGTAAGCGCCTGCTCACACTATAAATAATTCAGCTGACAAGCCTTAAGCTCAAGTAAATCCTCCATCACGTAATAATGGAATATTACCTACAAAAAAAAGTGGTGAAAGCTCCTAAGACGTTCTAAAAGACAACGTTGACGAATTATCGAAGCGTGACAGAGAAAACCCATGTATTTTATATAAGAAATGCAGCTGCCTGCTAAAGATAAGGAAAAACGCCACTTCTTCACGTTAGCCACATGTTTTACATATGCTCTATTTAATTGATTCCTTCGGTGGGAGAAGGTGCTGGGCTACGTAGAGTTTTCCAGATACGGCCCGGGGAAAACTTTTAAGGAAATTAAATGCGTGAAGTACCCAAAGTTATCGTCCATAAATAACAATCTCACAATGCGCGTGATCCGAACTCACGAACCTTCCAAGGCACATATATAACATGCGCGGGGAAAGAGGCTGAAAATAAACCAAGTGAAAATTCCCATTAGGAAAATGGGGGCGCCTTGTTTCCGAAGCCTAGCTGAGAGTAGCATTAAAACCGCAGACCGCTCGTGAAATTGCTCAATATTCCCTATCGAGAAGGCAAAAGAGTGACTAGGGAAGGGAGGCTGGGACGTGCGGAATTCTGCGTACAATGGCTTTTTATTTCCCTATCAACGCCGCTACCAGAGCGGGACTTGATTTATCTGAGGGACGCGGTGGCACTAAGCATTTACGAGCAGGAATCAAGAGGCTCATGAGTAATTAATTAATCAACCACAGTTTAAAGAAGGAGGGATACCAAAACGTCGATATTAGACAATAATTTCTAATTCAATAGGCTATTTAAAAAATTATTTTTCAGTTAGGATTAAAAAGAGCAACCCCGTATCGGAAAGAGTTTGAGTACTATAGAATTTGTGGTAGTAGTAAAAGTGGTTCGACTGCTTAAGTCATTTGGCACATGAGTTCCCATAGCATATGGAAAGCATTTATCGAAGCAAAACGCGTTGCCCGCATGGTCATCTGGAAGCCCGACGATAGAATTAAATTAATAAGAAAATGCCTGCGAAGTTTCTTCATGTGCTATGCAAAGACTGAAAATTTCAATTAATATAGAATCGCAATTTATTTGGGTAATTAAACAATAGAAGTATAAGTTCAGTACATACCTCATCATGAAAGCAATTATACTGCTCCAGGCTGCTTATTAATGACCAAGTACTTAAATGAACAGATAATTAGATAAGTTCTCTGCAGAATTATAAAAATTAACAAAAGATAAAATTAACACAAATATTTTCATGGAGAGTTATAATTTTCCATTTTTTTATACATCCCGGCTTTATTTTTCTTAAATCAGTACAAGAATTTATGTCAGTATAATTAGAAAAATTCTGTAACTCCATAGATAGAATTATTAGATTTTTCACAATTTACATTTCACACAATTGATTGTATAACACAGACAAAAAACAATTATTTGGATGTTTTACGAGAAATATGCTCTTCTTTCGGTAGGATTTAGCCATGGGATTAAACGAATACAAAATACTTCAATCGTTTCTGTAGGAACTATTTGAACTTAAAATTTTAATAAACTCCATAATTATTTACTAAATGGGAATGTAGTCACTTTATAAAATATTGCGAATGTAAATTATTCTATGTTCTTCTATACAAAAGCGTACATTCTGCACCAAGTTACTTATAAATGACTGCAAGGCTACAATTTATGCAGAATCACCAGAACCTAGATTTTTTCACAAAGAAATTGTTTCATTAAGAATAATTTCTACATGGTTTGGTACTAGTATTTAATTTTATTGCGCTTGAGATAAAACATAAAGTTGAACGTGCATTACTAAAAAAATTATTTGCAAAGAGATAGTTAATTGGTATTTTTTTATATTTTGGTATTAGGACCAGGACTCTAAAGGAGGCCATGAAGCATTGAGAATTATTTTTCGTGGCAATCGATTCAGAAGTCCATCAACTGAACTTTCTTTTCTTAAATTTAAGCTTGAACGTATTTTACTGTCTCTACAATAACAAAATATAAATTATTTTTCCAGGAATAGAAAATAAAATTTATCTTATTCTGAGTAATTTGAAAGTTATATTAGTGTAGTTATAATTTCAGTTTATACTATTGGGTAAAGTCAAAATTCGAATGCTTATTGTTTTATGAGCTACTCGTAATCTTTTTAATAAAGGAAATTGTTTTTTTTTCATATCAATAATTATTCATTTTCGAAATAAATAAATCCCTCATCCCTCTTTCATGGTGGAACTAAAGTATTTTTTTTAATACGACAATTTTTGGGAAGAACTTTATTGTAATTGAGGGAAATGTAGAGTTTCATAAATAAGACAAATTATTCATGGCGGACAAAAGATTTAAAATACGTATGCACTCATGTAATAACGACTGTTTAAATATAAAAACTGTCATTTAGAACTAAAGTTTTTTACCTGACCTAGGGAAATCGACTCTAGGAGCGGGAAAACGAAATATACAAAAAAAGAAGGGTTTAGATGCTGTAGTTGTAACCTCAAAATTTTAACCTAAGAACCGGTAAAATTTTAGAAACGAGGACATTAGATCGGAATTCAACTGTAATTTTCTTCATCCGAATGCTATTAATAGAAAAAGCATGATTTTTATTCCTAATGAGACGGCAAATTCAATTCTAAAAAAAATTCGCGAGCCGCAGTACCCTGCCGCAGATGTAGGTACTACACATCGAGCGCAGTGGAATGTCTAAAAGAATGTAAAGCCTGCTGGACGTTTCAAAACCTTCAGGAGGGAAGATAGATTGTGCTTTGGAACAGGAAGAATATGTATTTTCGTTATGTTTTTAATATCTCCCCACCCGAGATATCATGATGTATAGGACCGCACGCAGGTGGGGAAATTGACGGCCTTCCCCCGTTCTTGCTGCTGATTGTTGCCATTCGTTGTATCCATTAAAACGAGATATTTAAACGCCCCATAAGCCAGGCCTAACTCCTATCACCAAGGCTAAGTGAGCGAGGAAAATGGTCGATTACGTACGACTTATGATGACGCATCCTGTCTCGGTGCAGAGGTCATAAAGTCACGATGGTCTAAGTCACTAAAGATCACGATGCCCCACATTTTCAGGGGAAGAGATAATTGAGAGGGAGGGGCGGAAAATAAAGTAATTACGCTAAGGAATGAGAATTTATCGGGGGTAGTGAGGGACTGAATGTTTGGGTCGACAATAAAAAATCCAATTCCAGAAGCCCTCCCGTTCGCCCGGATCCAGATAACGACGAAAGATACCCCAGAAATCTGCGACGCTGTAATCAAATTAGTTCCTTGATGATTACGGACAACGCTTAGCAGGGGTCGCTGCGAAATTCTCGGGCCGCGCGTTCGTTTTACGCGAAATCTGTGGAAGCTGCAGGCTCTGTGATTAAATTAGCCCACTCAGATAAATATATTAACCTATCTCATAAAACTAGATTGTAAATCACCTATTTGCCTATTTCACAGTGAGTCCAGTGAGATAATATTTTAGTGGCACCAGCTGCGTACATATAACAACGTTGAGGGCAAAATATCAACTTAATAGTCTTCAATAAGTGTTACTCGCTTTTCGGAACAAAAATTTTGATGCTAGCCATCAGGTATTTGGCAATATAATAAGCTTTATATGAGGCTTGCCATTCCACCGTGGCTGGCAGGTACATCTGCGATAGCATTCGAATACAGGCAGTGAATTATATAAAATTGTATTGCGATTTCATTGGTATTCAAAATGGAGATTGGAGCTGCGAAATAAAATTTCACGTCTCTAACGCATGAGTATGAAGTATGGATTCGATGATCAAAACTAAGCATTGAACTGGAGCACCGCGAATTGAAACTAAACATTTTTTTAATCTCTTGTTATTGAAACATAAAACAATGAGAAATAAATAAAAATAATAATAACACTATTCAAATTTACAAATATGAAGTCTAAAAGGCAAATATAAAAAAAAAAAATTAAAATACGAATGAAAATATGGAAACTATACGAAAAAATTGAAAAATACCAATTCAAACTTAAACTTCATAAACATTAGAATTAGAATTCTAGAATGGAAATATGGTGAAAGACGAAATTGCAGACCTTTATATTAAATTTAATTTCCGAACTTGAAAAGTTAATTTAATGTTAAGATCTTCGTTGAGACAGAACTGTGACTAAAAAGGTTCTTCTTCCATCTATCCTTTTGTCAATTATATTTATAATATGCATTCCTTGTATAGGGCTAACAGAAATTAGAGTATAACTTAAGAATGAGGGGATGTAAAAGGAGCCTAAGATATAATCATAGCTAAAAATTATCAAACGCAGGAAAACACAAAGAAGAAGAACGTATGAAAGTATTACTATGAAAGCGAGGCAAGAAAATTTTCGGGGTGACAGGTTAGAAATATCCAAAAGTCGTCTTTATCGACGTTCCTCGCCCATACACCAGTACTCTGAGAATACATAAAGTGATCGCCACTGTTTCAAGAAACACCCAAAATAGAGAGGTAACTCTTTTGTGGTTTTACCTAATAACGGTAAAAGAAGTGGGGAACACTGATAATACACTGATAGATAAGAGCGTGGAAGGCGTTTATTGGAGAGTTTCAATCAGTCATTAACAGACTTGTTTTAAATTTCATTTCTTAACACATTCAAGGGTATAAAACTGAAAATACTTTATTAATACCAGCAATCATGCACTCCCTCTTCCTCTCATAACCAGAGCTTCAATCGAATAATCTCGCTGCCTCTAATACAAAAAATGATTCTGAACGCGAGAAGAAAGTGCGCGGAATGGGTGAATGGGGAACTTCCGAGGGCGTGGCAGGGGAAAGGGAAATTAAGTCGGACGCGGAAGAAAACAAATGAACGGAGCGTTGCCGGAGGACCTTAAATCAACGTGATCGGGTTACGGCGGGTCGATCGGAAGGAGCGGAGCGCCTCCAGCACGCGCGAGTAAATAATAAATAAAAGTAGCATCGTGATACACACTCGGAGTCGGGCACGAATGCCTCCTCGGGGAGAAAACACCGAAACGAGAGTCGTTGCTAAATAAAAACAAGGACGGTTATAAACTAAACTTCGTCTCCGTTTGTTTCGCCTCGTCGCAGTTAATTAATCGCGAGTATACATTTTGTTTGACGTTCGCTGGAAAATTCGGCCGAAAACGCTCAGCGATAACAAAATACCCGACGGGAGTATCGGTGTTGCCTCGAAGGGCGGCTTATTTACGGAAGTAGCTCTGGAGGATTTTTTGTCGTAATATCGAATGTTTGTGGACATTATTTTGGACATGTATATGCTATTAGACGTAAAAGTAATTTGTAAAAAAATGAAAACATTTAAAAACATTGTCCAAAGCAAGGCAACATTATATTGATCGACATTTTCACTTTATGGAATTATTATTTAGGCTTATTTTCGTACGAGTACATTTAGATATCGAATGATTTGAATCATTACCTGCACATATATAAAACGTGTAAACGCATAATTTATGGAAGACCGTAACATAAAAGATATTTTTCATAAATGTAAAATGTTGCTTTTTAAATGGAAGAATTATTTAGTTTTTGTAAGAAATTGATATCTTGAACATATACATAACGAGCTGATATCAATTGGTAATTGTTTGGACGCATTAGAGATGCTGAGACGTTTAATTCTCGGAACATAACTATATCATTACCAATATAATTGAAACGGTTTGTCCTATGAGGAATGCGTCAGTAGTAATAAAGCGTAAAATTTAAGAAATTTGATCAAATTTTACCAGGAAAAAAAAGAATAAACCACGTAGCACCCGTTCTTTTGATCCTATTACAAGGCCTTCATTTCTTATTTATTAATTTATATCATGAAAGCCATACTTAGGATATTTAAAATACACGTTCTAAGGAAGTATCTCTCTACCTTTTCAATAGTCGGCACCTCATTGAATCTAAAAATAAGCTCTCGCACCCCTTTTGAAAAATATATTTCTATTTCATTACTTAGGAAAATACATTTATTGTAATATAATTAATTTATTGCACTTATTTAGATTTGCGTATATTTATTGCAACAAATTAATGCGTTTGTAATACATACTATTATATCACATACAAATCAATACCTACATTTTTTATGGTTCAATTGTTTCCGACTAGCGGTTAGATTGTAATTTTCATTAAAAATTTATGAACTTCTCTAGCACCCCTGATTCAGAAACAGTACTCAAAAGAGTTGCTATCTTTGTATTAATCAAATATATGTATAACGAGCATATTATCTACCTTCAGGTTAATTATTATACTACCCTCAAGTAAATTAAAGACAAAATTATTCCCTTTATCTTTCCTTTCGTTTAGTATTCCGTAACTCGTTACATTCTGTACACCGTTTCCCAGCCCTAGAAAAGGAAGAAGTGATATAAGAGAGAACGGGAGATGTGAGAACGAAAAGGTTGGCGAATCCGCCGAAAAAAAAACGTAAGGCGGGAGGGTAAAGATATGAATGACTGCACCGGGAAGAATGCCCCTCTGACTTTACTTCAAGAGTCCGAAGAAAGAGAAAAAGCGCTTTTTCTCAGACCTCTCTCTCTCTCAGCTCCGGAGTAGCACTTGGTTTTGCAGTTACGTGACTCTCATGAGAAAAGCGTGGTCGGAATGTAGCAGTGAGAGGGAGGAGGGGAAATTCTTCGGCGTTTTAAAATGCTCACCCACGCCTCAAAAGGCATCGTGCACTCGCTTTATCTTACCCTTCTCTCCTCCCGCCCTTTCCCCTCACCCCGACTTTGCCGCCCCTTCCCATTTATCTCCCATTCAATCCCCCCGTTCCCTCCCGCCAAAGTCTCATACGCAATCTCCCTCCAAATTGCGATATGTCTTCTCTTTCTTCTACAAATATTCCGGGGGTTCGAAAAGGATTACGGGCATTTGTCGCTTAGCTTCAATTGTGTGCGGGGAAGTCACCCCCATGGAAAAAAAGGATTTCTGAGAGAACACGCTTAAGAAATCGTGGTCCCAGAAGATGAAGAATTGATTTGCATAATAATGGGTGGATTTGAAATAGAAGCGATTCTTCTGCAGAAGAAATTATTTGACTTCATTACTGCAAAGAGTTCTGAATCAAGTGCCTCTTCTTTCTTCGCGTATTTTTGTTTGAACTCACCTCCTTCTAACAATTTAAAGGAACTACTATTCCTTTGAGAGAACACATTAATTAATATTCGTACTGTAAGTATGATTTGAGGGCAAGCCCTCATTACGACAAATATAGTATTGCTCTTATTGAATGCATCTTTTCTTCCATTTTTTCTCTCTTTATCTTCAGGCTCATCCCACTTTCTCCTTGTAAAGAAATATTTGAAGAAATACGCATCAAAGATAACAACAAATAATTTGACGGACGCCTCTACCAATTGCTACAACTATAATTACTATGATGATTATTAACTAATAAAGGTTCTTAGGATGTTACTGAGATAAATTTGTTTTCTTTTCGTAGGATTAATTATTTTCTAGTATTTTTTTGTTATTCTGATAATATATCCATTTGTAAGTTTTTACTTTTTTGCCAATTTTTTCACCCCCTTTCTCTATGGGCGTTTCTCCACAACATGGATTTTGCATCCAGTTGCAAAGAAATTTCCCCACCCTGTACACTTTTTGTTAATGTTTAGAAAATTTTATCGTAAGATTAGGTTATGAACTTAATTATTATAGGAATGAAAATCAGTATAAATTGGATTCGTTGGATTGGATCAGAATCGATGAAGGAGTTAACTAGTTCACTTTTAGATTAATTAACCTTTACTGTAATCAATTAGGTTAAATGTTTACTTTAATTAACGATTTATTCTTTTCAGCCTTAGTTTTTATACCGCGGATTGGAGGAAACGCCCACTCTTCAACTCCCTCATTATCTTTAACCGCAAACTAGATCTTCCATTTTCCTCATCTCCTTCGCCCTTCCTTTAATTTTTAAATTAAAAAGTTCAACGTTCACCATAGTTTTATCTACAGAGTTAATTTTTGAATCTTTTATAAATGGAATAATCACATAATAATGAAAATAACTACAATTTTAAAATCTAAATCGTTAGAAACCCTTACTACTTAACATATTATTTTATAGGAAATTAAATTCAAATTTAAGGTAAATCCAGCATCTTCCTATTTTAAACGTTTCAATCATGTTGTTAAAAACAGATCATAAGAGGGAATTTTCACATGATGAATTTTAAAGGGGGTCTTTGGTTGCGTTAATTCGCAGAGGAATTAAATTGCGATAACTTGTGGAAGGTATATATAAGAATGAGGAAGATCTACATCATGATACAGAATGGTGAAGAAGACACAACATTTACGAAAAAACTTATCATTTACTTGATATATATATTTTCAAAAATACAAATATCACTTATTATTTTGCTAATTGACTATATTCGAAGGAAAATGTATATTAACGGAACTATTTAATCGAACTTGTACGATGGTATGTACGTATGTATACCACGCTATGTATATTTACTGTCATCAAATTTTTCATCAACTTGCAGTGATTCTGTTGCATAAAATCTCAATACATATAAAGTGTTAATCAAGGAAGTCTTTTCTTACAGTTCGAATCACGCTGGACCATCCTTGTAAGTTTGAAGCCATCTTAATATGATTTTAGTTTGTACATAACACCTAAAGGAATAAATTGAATATTCAGAAAATATAAGAATTTAAAACATGAGAGTAACTTCCGCAAACAAGGAGAGAACCACAACACTGATACGGATTCATCATTTTCGCCGTAATAAATCTTTGGTTCACGCTGCACTAGAAAACTTCCCATAAGTATTCATCATTGCACGATTAACGATAGACGGAAAGAGGTAGTAAAAACGTGGCCATCCTCTCTGTTGGTCTACTTCGCCACTTCTTTTTAAAACAACGCGGGATTTGATTACTTTTCAATTACGCTAAAACGGCGCTGGGCAGGGAAAATTGGCCTCTAATTTCCTCGATGCATTATTCGAACGGTCAAGTGCTCATAAATATTTCTCAGTCGTCATCGTGGAAAGCCTTTTATTTGATGCATGAAGAGCAAGAGCAAATACGCTTACACAGAAGGCTATGGAAATCAGGGCGAAATTGAACCGCGGAAAGAGAATGCATTCGCAAACGCATCATTTAATACTTGCATTGCTCTTCGGGAGGAAGGGAATGGCATTGTGAGGCCCGATGTCTGTTTGGTGGAAAGAGTGCTGCACTTCAATCTACGGCTATAATTGGAATTGCGGAACTATCCGTTGTTAGGTAGCTATCTAGATATACACCTACGGCACCCAATTTATTTCAGGTCAATATTACGTTCGTCAATTACTTTAATCCTATGGTTTACGGTATGAAGCCAAGATTGAGATATATTATGATTTCTACATGATATTCTACTCTCATAATGAGAATGTAATTTACTTATATGTTGCAAGTACATGTACACGTTTGTATTTTTGGGCTGTTCATACAAACATATGTCTGTATTATATTTGATGCTTTTTGGCGATACCTGGTGGAACTTCTCCATAATAAATAGGAAATAAAATAACTGTCTGCGTCCACAATTTTATTTTTAAAAACACGACCGGTTTCGGGTTCAACACACTAGGTGAACCTAGTTAACGAGCATCTCTTCAGCGAAAATAATTCCACCATTTTTAGGTCCATTCTTCCTCACCTCCCCCGCATTCTTCCTGCTAGCCCCTTAACTCTCTTTGCCCCTCCCTTGGTTTTCGTTGTATATATACTCTGTGATAATTTTCTTCTGGTTACCTGATGATGGGTTGAACCCGAAACCGGTCGTGTTTTTTTAAAATAAAATTGTGGACGCAGACAGTTATTTTATTTCCTATTTAATATGTCTGTATTGTTGAGAAAAAGCAAGGAATCGGACAAAAGATAAAAAAAACTGATGGGAGTATAAGATGAGAACCCCTAAAGATAATGACCGTTGGGATTCCAGGAATCCACTGAAGATTCTCTCCAAATATATTTGACAGAGAAGGTGAAAATTTATATTCAATATTTTTCTCAAAAGAATTCATTTAAAATATCAACACCTTTCATTGTACATATTTACTATTTAATTATTTACTTTAATAATGAAATTTTGCAACAGTCGATAATTGAACAACTAATAATTTTCGGCAATAGCTATCTATCATCCAGACGAAGCAGATAAATGAAACATAGAAACTACCATAATGTATAAATACATTCTGATCCAACCTGTCATTCATAACATACCAATTTTATGCTATGTTTGAATTTAAAATGCATTATTATATGTTAGTGAATATAAATAAATATACATAAATGAAACATAGAAACTACCATAATGTATAAATACATTCGGATCCAACCAGTAATTCATAACATACCAATTTTTTGTTAGTTTAGTCTTTAAAATGCATTGTTATATGCTAGTGGACAACATATATATAGATACATTAGATAGTATTTCCCACTTAAACACATCCAAAACCCAACAGAACAGATAAATAATCTCAAGCGTAATCTGGTGGAAGTTCATAATTACTAATTCAAACATTACACATAAATTGCATAGTTCCACAATTTATTTTTGTGGAATGGTAGAAGTTTTTTTTGTAATTCTTGATTTAGTGCATACAGAACAGTTTTATAAATTACTATTAACAAGTGAATTTTTTCCCGTCATGAAAATTATATGAACATGAATAAATAGTAGGCGAAATGTTCTTTAAATTTAAGTCCGTTCAAAAAAATTTTACAGAGTATAATTAGAATAGAGTTAGGTACGTACACTATATGTAAATCGCTGCAAATTTCACGCATTCAGATAAAATAGATAAAATCCTTTGATTATATTAACGGGCGAAATTCGTGAAATTAATTGACTCTCGGAAGACCGACATCAAATAACTACACAGCGATTCGGTTTCCGGATTTAATTTTATCGAAAATCTCTTTCCGCGGTATCGTTTCCCACTTTTAAAACATTTATGGGCGAGTTGTTTTATTCCGATTTTTTTAAGAGTGCGATGCCCCTGCCGCCTAAATCGAACGTACTAATTGACAGTAACCCGCTCGGGAACAACACCACTCCGATAAAAACGTATGCCCAATCCTCACGCACTTACTCATACACACAAACACGCACGCGGGCAAATGCACCGGCGCAAACCCAGGATCCGCCCGGCATTCCAATTAACTTTATAGAAGTAGCAATTCCATCACTTTAATTGTTCGTAAAAAAAGATGAACGAAATCAAAACAAAGCGTGAGGGAGAAAGAGCTCGCCAAATCACTCCCGATTCACAAAGCGACCGCCGAAACCTCAAAACGAGCATCACAATCCTCGCATATGCTATACAATCCCCCTCCCACCACCACCCTTAAACCCCACTCCTCATCGCTTCAAAAGACCACAATTCTCTCTCTACAATCCTCTTCCATACAACAATCTCATTCATCCGCGCTGATTGAACCAAACGATAAGGGTCGTTGAGCGGCGCGGGAAGGACCCGAGTAAAAACACGGGGAGACCCCCCTCCTAATCCCGCCTTTTTTCCCGCGCTCCCGGCGCGCGCGCAACAATTTTTCCCAGCAATAATCATCATTATCGTCATCATCACAGTTGCCATTCTGCAATCACGGCAAGATTTTCTCTCCGGCTTACATGCGGCCGGCGCTCACGGCGGGTGGCGGAAGGGGGAACCAGAAATTGGAGGGAAAAGAGGGAGATACAATAGATCTCCCGCCCAATCTCGCAGAACGCGAGAGGAGGGTAAAGGCGGATTGTATATAGAGGAGTCCGTCCCCGATGTTAACGAAACCCAACCTAAGGCTCCTTCCGCCTTCATTACCGAGCTAAAACTCCCCAGAAATTCTCTTGGGGATATCCGCCAACCCCCAGTTGCTCCTCGACTCGCCTACTCTCCCCAGGACGAGAATGGCTTGTTAACAAACGAGGCCAATAACAAATCCGTCCATTCTGCCATTGGTTAGGCGAATGAGGGCGATGGATGTCTCAAGCTCCGCCGACTCGCACCACTTAAGCTATCAAAGGCAAGGCTTACCCTTTCCGAACTGCGTCTTCTTCGTCCTAATCCCTAACATTAATGCCCGATCGCGTCTTTTCCTTGCAAGACCCCTTTGACTGGTCTTATTCATGAAAGAGACTACTGCGCCTGCTTCTTTGCTCTAAGGTAGTTCTAATACATACCGGAGCACCACCACGAATATCAAGATGCAAAGTTATGAAATAATTTATTCATGTTAGTAAATCATGTGGTGATAACCTTCTAGTATGATAGTTAGTTACTCATATGTTTTCCCGGAGCTCCGTTATTAAGGAGCTAAGATATCAGTTTTTTTTAACGTAAATCAAACTAAAATAGCCATAGTCGAACATTTTATTATACAGTAATTCTCTTAAAATAGAGTAGGTTTTTGTGTAAGTGATGAAAATACGCATGATACACATGCTTGAATTTTGAGAAGAAATTAAGGAAAAAAAGTCTACCGCAGCCAGGACACGAACCCCGATCTTCCACTTGCCGGGCGGATGCTTTAGCCAATTAAGCTACCGCGACAAAACATTCACTCCTTCAAGCAAAAGCCACACCTTGCCATCATAGCATCAGAAATTGAAGGAGAGAATGTTCTGTCGCGGTAGCTTAATTGGCTAAAGCATCCGCCCGGCAAGTGGAAGATCCGGGTTTACGTCCTGGCTGCGGCAGACTTTTTTTTCCTTCATTTCTTCTTAGAGTAGATTTTGTTTACAGTATAAAGGTATTTGCCATAATCTATAATTTTACTACAATCCCAGAATTAGGTCTTACATTTCTCATATCTAGAAATATGTTAATATTCTATTACTTTATTAACAAAAGTAAAATTTGAAAATCAAGAAAAACTTCGTTTCCATCCCCTGGAAAATAATAGATTCTTCTATTCTAAAAATGTATTATTTAACGGCAGAGTCTTCTTACTCGTAGTAACATAATTGGCCCTATCCACTTTTTATATCGATCTCATTAGAACCGTTTGCGTAATCATTTTCCAATTACGTCTCCCTCAAAAATGTATGGCGTATATTTAAATCTCTCTAGCCTGTTTTACCAATATCTTCCTTGATATCCTTCATTGATTCTCATATCACATGAAGAAGTATCGAAGAAGCTTCCATGGAATCACAGCTGTGTTTGCACATGTGACTGTGCACTGCATGGGCATATGGTCTTTCGCCGCCATTATTCCGATGTATAAACAGTCCACGAATGAAAAACAGAATGTAAGTTTTATAATTCGACAAATGCAATTATAAACATTCAATAATAAGGTTAACCAACACTCAAAATTTTTGCAAAGGTGAGGTAATCACTTAGAGCATTCCATGAAATGCCAAATCGCCATAACCACATTGATTTCACTCCATCTAATGAAGAATTAGACGACATACGCGAGTTGAATTTAATAGACTATACGATTCAATCTTCAATGGCGCGAAATTCGATATTTCTGGGGAAGGAATGCCATCAGATCTCTCTTCATCCGCTCTCCATTAATTACGTCCTAATATCCGAACATTTCCTCTCCCAAGATCGAATTGATGCGATTTCACGGCATCACAACCGCAGACGAGAGACTGGCTTCAGGTATTTGCAAATCGCATTACGGGAGACGGCTGATGCTGCACCATCCACAAATATATTTCTTTATTTCCCTAATCCGTGATGACGTTTGAGCCGGATGGTTGGAGGCAAGCTCGCAGAGGAGATAAGGACTCTTGTCTATGGAGGAAATTTCCCGAGTGCCGCTGAAACAGCCGTTGTTGAATTGACATGGTGCATCGAAGGCAAGTCACATGCATGAATACCTCAGATCTGAGAGTATTAGATCGCCTAATGAGGAACTATACTAACCAACAAAGCGGTACATAATCACCGTGCCGTTTTAATCGGCATTCCTTCCTGATTGCTTATTTACATAACACGTAATCCCAACAAGTATTTTGTAACGTTCAGAATCAAGGGATTTACCATAGAAAATTTTTGAATTTAACTTTTTAATGAGCTTTTAATTATATGATACAGGATGTGCAAAATTAGCGAATCTCAGGTCAGAATATACATTTATAAGTATGAAAAGGTTTTTAATTTTGATAGAATATCTTAATCAAATAGGTTGTGTTATCCGTCAATCCTAAAATCTTTGCCATATTTAATGATGTAGAATCTCTTAGCAGGGACAAGAATGCTTCAATTTATTTGATTTTGCTGTTGTATATTACATATAATTTATTGAATTAATTGATTTGTAGTTCAGTAAAATGATGAGTAATAAAGGATTATATTCAAATCGGACTGATGAAGCTAACCATGACACAGAATGATTTAAGATCGTTAAAATTAAATGATAAAGTATGATACAGTACTTATCTGTATATTATATTGTGTTATACTATTTAATAATAAATAAAATCCAAGCCGAATCACTGTGTAAAATTCAATCGAAGAAGCCTTAACTTGGTGGAACTCCGTAAGTGGGATCATAATAAATAAGATTTCAAAATTTCATAATTTTATTTAATATGATCCCGTGTGTAAAAATTAAAAAAAAAAATTTCCTCACGACTAAAACATTACTCATAATGGAGACTAAAACACGTTTGTACAAAAGTATTTTTCTCTCATTACGGTTTGCAAGGATAATATATTAATTTAAATATTCATTCTTGATGCCAAATTTTTAGTAAAATATAAATATTATAGTTTCCAGATAGAATCAGAGTAGGTAACGAAGAAACAAAACATATAAAAATGCGATTATCTGTTCATAGTTAAAAAATTATTTGAAATTATTTCCTTAGGTAACATTTAAATCAGGGTAGCGAATTTCTCAATTTTGTTCATAAGACGATGGACTTCTGAGCCAATATGCAGCCATACCGTGGGGTTAGTTCTGGATAATATCTCATTTGTTATACGAATCAGATATAAACAATGTTTATAGAAATGAGACAGTTCAAAAATTTACAGTCTTCATTTACTTGTCTTAAATCTTAAATGTTTTAAGTTAAGAACATAAAATCCGGATAGCGCCATCGGAGTTTTAAGTGCAATTTAAAAATAAAATTCTATTGAATTCCTCTTTTGGCACGTGAACCATAGGCTTGTTACCCATTTCTAGATCCTTAATCTTCTATAACTGAGAACAATTAAACTTAAATGAATCAGCGGCAATCACTGAGTTGCAGGATCCTTATTTAAAATACATTCCAACGTGAATATCAGCACCAATATCTAAATTATTTGGAGAATACGCAAAGCTACTTCTGATCCTAAAATTAATTAACAACACTGAAATATTATTCAATGTAATACTGCAAGAGACGTGACGGTGAAAAGATAAAAGTTGAATTTGAAACAATCTGAATTGACGTGAAGTTAATTCCATTGCTTCAAAACTACTGCTTCCATTAAAAAAAATAAATAGGGATCCGCTTGTAAATGGTAGCGGAATAAGCCGAGCGTGCTAATCCTTGGAATAATGAGATAGTAGAGGTCCAGAAACGCACTTGAAGAGAAAGGAACGATGAGTAATTGGAAGGGCAGCCCCTGGAGTGTGAAGAAAAGAGAGAAATAGAGAATCCGGAGAGTTGTAGAAGTGGAGAGAGAGAGTGAGCATCCTTTCCCTAAGGAAAAGAGAGTTTAATGAAATTAAGAGACGACGAAGGAGGCCAAGATTGTCTGGATGGAAATGAACGAGGAAAGTAAAATCGCGGGGCATAACAGCGCGATGTTTGTATTCTTTAGTCGTCGAGGCGATTTAAATTTGATAATTTTAATTCTTGTGAGAGGTTTTGATTCTTGAGATCTTTATATTAAAATACGTATCTACGATGAATGTGAGAGTTTGTCAGAATTCGAGTTCTGGTTATCATCACTTCTCAAGTCAGGAACTTGGAAGTTGGTGACAAAACATAAATGCCACGATGTTTTGAATGGCTTTTGGTGATAAACAATAGATGGAGAGCTTTTCAAACGAAAACGAACGTTAATTTAAATTCACACCAGATCCGCAAGTACTGAAGCCATATTAACATAAAGGAAAATCAGCTAGAATATCGAAATTTTCAAGTTCTATTTAAAAATTACTTGTGAAATTATTAAAATGTTTAAAAAGCACCACAAATGCAAAAAAATCAATATCGCTTTAACTGCTATACTTAAGTATTTTATTTCATTGATACCAATATTCCAAGAAAACTTATAATTTGATATTCTGAACTCTTGAGAGTATAATGAATTTAGGAGCTCAAATATTACAACAGAACTCAGCCAAGGCATAGATATTTTTGACAAGATATTTAAAGTCACATACTCCTGGTGAAATCATGACAGACATACGTTAACAATTGGTTTTCTTTCAATCTCATTATCTATTTCATTTGAATTTACAGTTGAGGTTTTCTCTTAAAACAGCCCTAATATAAAAATATTAATGTGAAAGAATTGAAATCGAGAATTTAGCATGCTGATAAAAATGGCATTTTCAGAATATGCTTCAATGACAAAAAATGGGACACGTTTTGGAAAATGAAATATAGAATATAGTCGAATATAGTAAAATGTGGAATACGGAGTAAAATATAGAAGGAATAGCTTTCAGAGGAAGATGGTTCTGATCAATTCCTACGTGTTGCGATTCCACGATTAGCATTAATTGTTGTAAAGGCCCAAACAATACAACATCAATTTAACTAAATATGCCCAGCTATGGGTTTTGATCATTTCTCCTTGTACCCACTGGTTAGCCCATTTTCCGAAATATTATCTTACTGCTTACTATCCGCTATCCGTTCAAACCACGATTCCAATTATTTTAAGATACTAAGAAATTGGCTCCTTTCAGAATTAATACATGCCCCTCTTTCTTAACATTCGTCCATCTTCACAGAATATATCTCTTCCGCTGCATGAAAAGCGATTCGATTTTAAGCGAACTCAAAATAATAACATTTGTAGATTTTCGTCAGTTTATTATGGAAATGTTCAACCTTACCCAAAGAATAAAAACATGGCATCTTCGAAATACATTTCCCAAAGAAATTTGAAAGTAAGGAAGACGCAATATCGCGTGCATTAGAATAAGAGAGGATACGAGTGAAATCAGCCGAAGAAGGAAGCAAGTGTGAAGATTTGAAGAGCCCATTGGGCGGGGAAATCGAAGCGATGGAAAGTTAAAAGGAAAAAGAAGTGAAAAGTGAAAGGGAAGAGAATTATGAGAGGTCTCTGGCACAAATTAGGGTGTGGGAGTAACACTGGATGGCGGCTGAAGCACAATGAGGTCTGGAAAGGGAATGAGTGCCGGGTTTTCTGGCGGAGTTGCTTTCTCGAGTGGACTTGGAAGGCACCAGGAGGAATTTGCGGGAGAAGGAATAAGAGCAGATGTAGAGGGTAAGGGAGTAAATGGGAAGAAACTGTAAGGCATATGCATGTGAAGTAAAAAAATATTTCAAAACCTGCAGACACTGAAATGAGGTTTAGAGGTTTGTAATCTCTAATAGCCGTTTTTGTCTGCGTTCCTCTTCTCATTCCCCGGAATTCAAAGAAAACAAGACAGGAAACCGCAATTTTTGAGAGCACTCAATACGTATTTCGAATGCAATACATTCTTCTTTAGGAGTTATCAGATACGCATATAGTGCATTAAATAGTGCCGTGTTGTTTCTTATTTTACCGGAATACTGGGGAATGAGAAGAGAAACGCCAACAAAAACGGTCATTGTGTATTTCAAAACTAATTCCTTAACAGCCATGTCCAAACTTTCCTTTCTTTACAATTAAATGAGGTAAAATTGGGTCCTTCCTCGTTCTACTCATAAATTCTATTGGTGAATGCCATTCATTATTTTGACTAATTCAAGAGTTTGATATGTTTTGAGAGGTTTAAAACCTCCAATAGCCGTCTTTGTCGGCGTTCATCACCTCATTCACCGGTATTTGGAGAAACCAGTAGGGGATCGCCGTGCTTTTTAGAAACACCCGATGTACATTTCGAAAGCGATTATTTCCTGGTTTCTTCGAAAATCGGTGAATTAGGCGAGGAACTCCGACTATTGGAGATTTTTATACCTCAAATTTATTAACAGCCGTGATCTCTGCATGGTTGCCGGGTTTTCTGCCACGTTGTTTGTTTTAACTGGACTTCAAGTTGAAAAAAAACCAAACAGCAACTTTGCAGAGATCATCTAATCGCCATCAAAAATCTACGAGCTTTCATTAGCAGCCGTGTTCAAAATTCTTTCTATACATTCTGGATCTCTACAGCTGAGAAAAATTGAGTAAAATGAAGGAATGATGAGTAAAAGAGAGACGTTTTACTACTCCTATAGTAGAGATCACATCCGAGATATGTTTGCAATGTATGATTCTCTGCATAAAAGTGTAATGTACAACAAAAAAGGAGAAAAAAGAGTCGCTTTATCTAGTTTATTACTAATGATTAACTGGATAAGAGCTAATTTAAGGATTAACTAGTGACGGTTTCTTCATCAAGAAATATTTATTTATTATAATATCTTGAAGTTGAATTGAAGCTGTTGTAATCGAAGTATGGACTGGAGAATAACTCCTAACTCGTCACACTTATTATTCAGACAAATACCCGTTGATTATTGAGAACAGCATTAAAAAGTGAACGAATTACAACAGCTCAAAATTTAGTGAAATTTAATTGGATTGAAATATTTCTTCAAGCATTACTGGATTCATGACAGTAAATAACATATAAAACACTCCCAAGACGGGATCAGACTGCTACAGTCTGATCCCTTCTCTCTGATGATGCCTTCGTAGAAGGCGAAATACGTATCAGAAACTTCAAGCTAAATTTTGATGGTTTTGGGAGTGTTTTATATGTTATTTACTGTTAAGTACCCATCAGTGCCTTTATTCGATTATCATACTGGATTCATGAGATAACCCGGAATGTAATGGCAATCTCAGCAATCCATCTAATATAATTTCTAAACTTCATTGCTATTTTAATATATTTGAATCAGCTCATTTGTTCACCACAGCATACTACCGATAAATGTACTCAAAATTTACATTAATCATGCGTTGTATGGTCTAAATATGAAATGAAAACTCTACATAGTGTAGTTCTAAATATAAAAAAGTTTTCGGAACTTTGACTGTACACGATGCCCAAATCAAACTTTCTCTTAGCTGTAATTTAAGGATAAATTTATTTAGTATAAACATGCGTGCAGAACTACATACATGCACTGAGTACTTGGAAAGGGACGAAGTATGAATGTACGTGTAGAAATACGTATGTAGTACTTCGAGTAAGTATCTAGAGTAAGTATGTAGAGTTGGGTACTTAAGAGAGGGGAAGAAGTCTGAGTGATGGCTCGGAGGAGAGGCACAGGAACCTCCAAAAACAAAAGTGGAGAGGTTCGGGAGATGAGGCTGAAGTGGGATCTTAGGGAAGAGGGATGTTTTAGAGACGAAGTGAAGGGGCAGGGGAAGGTTATCTGCGTCGCGGAGACGTCTCGATGAGGGAAAAGAAGTCCGGTTGCTCGAACCCCGGGGAGGGGCGGGGCAAAATCCTTTTCACGTCGCCAAAAAAGAAGGCTCAAGGTAGCGAAATTGAAGTTGATAAAACACGCCTAAGAATTCACTTGGATAACCTTTGTGCGCTTCAACGTCTAGATGATGTGATTTTGTACAGTGCCCGATCCTTTTTTTAAAGTAGCATCAATTTACTAAAAAAAGTGCAAATGAGTAAGAAAATGTTGATTTAAATGCATTGAGTGGTCAACATTAGATAGATTAGATGTCAATGAGATTGATTTTCTGAATTTTCTAATGAGATGCTACGCCAAGCTAAGGTTCTACGTGCAGTAAGGCCAGCAAGCTTACATTTATGCGAATGGCAGTGCCTACAAACAAAAAGCGATAAATTATTTTTGTAACTATCAACGTAATGTTTCTAAAAAGAGAGAGCATTGTATTTTCATTGTCAGATTTGCCGGATCAGCAGAAAATTTGCAGAATACCCACTGTAAACGTCATAAAGTTACATTTTCAGAGGATATTTAGAAATCAAATCCCTAAAACTAATCTTCCAAAGATTATAATATTTCGCACCAGTTTCGCTACTTAGACTACGTTTGATAACAATTTACTCTCTGAAGACCGCATTCAAAACAATCTAGCTGCACTTGAGTGGAGTATCTTGTAAATTCAATACATAAACATCAAAATTGTACCTAGTAAGGCATACTCCATTATTCAATTTATTACATTTCCATTCCTTTCCCTTTAGTCGCTTAAGGATAGTCGATAACAAAAATAATCATGAATGAGTTTGCATAAGGAAGTGAAGGAAAGGTTTTATTGAACGCTGGAAAGGTCATAAATATCCTGGGGCTCGACAAACCCCTGTCTCTTACACATTTTCCCAGGATATTTTGACAATGGATTGTCTTATTTTCACATGGATCAACTCTATTTTGACAACTGGCCATTTGATACTTGCAATGTCTCTCTATATTTTTACAACGATTCTTTGGTATTGACAGTCCTTCACTCCATTTAACTGTAGTTTAGTCGATCAAATGGTGTCTAAGTTAATGTTAAAAATTGGGCAATTTTCTCCAACATTAGGATTCACAGAAAGTAAAGCAGAGAAATCCTTACTACCATAGTAATCAAAAGACTCACTTAGTTTTTCAGTGTGGATTCTTAATATAATAAGGAGTTTTTATTCTTATTATTTAATATTCATATTATTACTCCGCACAACCTTTTCAAAAATAAGTGTTTGACATAAAATAATGTAGAAAATCATATAACCTCTTAAATTGATTCTGAGATTTTGAACGTGGAGTATATTGTAGCAAGTTTTACATCCTTTACAGATAAATTAGTTTATTTAATTCGTCTATATTATTACATTTAATGCCACATATTAATTATTCTTATGATATCAGAATGGTATTGGTTCGTAGCTCCTCTCAAAACACAAGAGCGTAACTGAGAACGGTGCTCCGCCGCGAGGATTCGGCCCTTGTAGCGTGGTCGAAATTCGATTTATATATTATTTGGTCAGATTGGGGCAAGATTTCATTTCAGGTTCCCATTAAGGAAGGTTCATAGCTTATTGTGGCGTAAGTAACCCCGTGCCACACGGTGTCTCAATCTACTGTTTTTAGGTAAACATTTGTTCCAAAATAATGGTCCGCCATTTTGTAATGTAAAGTATATAAATATTCTACAGAGCTCATTGAAACCAAGTATTATGAAGGACAGAAATCATATTTATAATATGGCATTATATTTACCCCTTGTTTGGGTTCAGCATCGGTTTGAAGTTGAAGAATTTCACGAAAAATCAGTGACCGGCATTTTTCGTAAAATTTGGTCAACTTTGACCCCCTGTAGAATTTTAATAAGCTGGTACCAACAAAAATGAATTCTCAGCTATATGCGGAATTTATTTTAAAATGACCATGCGAAGTTTCAAGTCCTCACTCAAAAAAAAAAAATTCGTATTTTTGGCCAGCTTTTTTCGATTCTAGCCCACTGTGCGCCGTTAATTTTTTCATAAAAATATCTTTGGTGGAGGCTCATCCATGTTTAAAGATACTTATGCTGCAATAGGATATTTTTACTTTTATTCGTTGGTGAAATCTTTTTCAAGTTTAATTTGTGTAGATAACTATAGTTAGATAATATATACTCTAGGTTTGTAATGTTGACGGATGAAGGAAATGTACGGATTCAGCGAAGATAGACATTTTGAGAGCATTGTAACTAGTAGACATCTCAATAGCCACATCTATTTCATATCTCTCCATTCATGGAGTCGTAGAAAATGTATACTTTCGATTTCCTCTGCGAAAGGAAAACTTAGTAGATACGCACTGAAGCAAAATTTGAGATTTAGTAAAAAGCATTGAAGTGTGAGGACCGGATAGCTTCGCCATAGAACATGAGGAGAAACCATTCCTTGAAGAAACTGCGAGGAAAGAATGAGACGAAAACCGCGATGAGGAAGAGCGAATGAGAAGATAGCAGAGGTATTCAGAAAAGAGTTGAGCTGACTCTTAAAAATTCATGATTTAGAAAGATAGGCAGAGAATGGGGGATTGGAATTTTCACGAAATACCCTTTCAAAGAATTAAACAATATTTTAACATATACAGATAATTAATAACTTTAAGGATAATTTATAAGATTACCTAGATCGTCACGCATTTAAATGCGGGCTTACTCTGAATTTAATATTTTAAACACTGAGGTAACATCCTCATGGAAGAGTAAACAAAACACTCACAAATTTAAGTAAAATTTTCAATGATGGGCTTTCAACAGAAACTTTTTGCCTCAGTGGGGAAGACAGTTAAACAAAAAAACAATGTAAATTTAAAAGTAATTTCTTCTGTCTTCAATTATCATATATGAGTTCTTCCGGATTATTTGAAATGATAAATTATCGTCAATTATCCTCCATAAACTCCATTTTGTTGATAACACTGTCCTTAGCAAAATCATTTTCCTATCATAAGAAGGCTAAATGAAATGTATTTAATTTAAATTTCACAATATTGCGAGGCTTTTCATGAGTGAATTGATACAAATACCTTAGTACTGACAGCAGGGGTGATGAAAAATTATCTTCATGAGAGACGCACTTTAGGAGGAAAGATTTTATGGACGAGGGTAAAGTTAGAAAAATACCGACAGCGGGAACGGTAGAGAGGTCTTTTGGATACGTCGGCACGAGATTCAAGCAGGCAGAGGATATATCGTGCGTGCGGCATGGAAGGAGTAAAAGCGAGTGAGTTGGGTTTGATGAAGGTGCATTAAAAATGAAAGGCGGCCCTTGTTTTCCTTCTCAGATGGAGAGAATTTGAAAGGATTGCTTCGCTTCACTCAACTAAGCTAAAGATAGATTCTTGACTTTCTCTCTAAATCGAAATAAATTCACAAATTTACTATACATTAACCGGTATTATAGGGATATTATTCAACTGATTTAAGTCACTGATGCTAACTAATTTAAAGATCCTACTAGCATATTGTGATGGGTAAAATACTTCATTGGTCTATTGGTACTGCATAAGGAAATAATCTGTAGCTAATTAATGTTTGAAGGGAAACATTTTTATGGTAGAATCCACTAAATTTTCACCATTTTCTAATTACTATATTTTTTTTCTCCAAATTTTAGAACTCAGACCTTGTTGCTAATAGACATGATGTGAAAGTTGGTATAGTAAGAATGTTGCAAAATACTGGAAATCAATTAAATCTTTGTTTTCTGAATGCAAACGAAAAAGATGCCCACAGCATTTTTAAAATTTATTCACCATCAAGGGCTTCTTTAACTCGCATCCCATAATATTCCCACGAAAGATATCCGCTCACTTTCCTCGTACTTTCCCAACATAAAAACCTCTTAATCAGCGGATTGTCAAGTTTCCCTATTCATGTAATTACTCCTACGTGCTCATCTCCCACTGCAGCATCCCTTTCTGTAACAACGATTCCCCTCCACACCACTCCAACGGTAACATTACGACCAATCCCACCTTCTATACTCAAAACCCCTTCGCCAACGGGGAATATTAATTACACCGCGAGTTCTCGCCTCGACACCCGCAACTTCTCCTCGGTGCTATTCTCTAATAATTTCCCTCCTCGGGGAAGAGGGAGTGGGCTTGAGGGAAAATTCGAAAGGGTGTGGAATGCTTCCCTCGGAGTAAGCAGGAGCGGGGATAAGTGTGCTCCTTAGCCCAAGTGGAGTTAAAACGAAGAATAAAGTTTGAATGTAAGTATTACGCCACAACTAGTCGTTCTCAAATTAACTAATACGTTGTCAATGGGCAATGTATAACCTCTGCTTCGAAATTCCACTGCTGTCCTTGTTACTCCTACGCTTTTTTTCAATCAATCAAGCCCAAATATAGTTAAATTAGAGCTGAAGAAAGTGTTCCGTTTATTTTTATCAGCTTAATCACTGAAGATATTGTTGTGTTTTTCGCGAAACAATTTTGTGTCGTCTTATTATATTGTGTTTAACGGTTATGACAACAGTGACGTTGAGAGATTTAATACACGGCACCTGTTTAACTCATTTTCAATTATTTAGGGTATACTAACGAATCAGTTGAGTGATGATGTTTAGTATTAGTTGATTTCTAAACAATATAGATGCATATTTAGGGCAGGAAAAGGGGGTAATTGGCCACCCCACATTAAACTTATAGTCTTTCGAAGCTCCTAATTCAATCCCTGTATTATTCTTTATCTCTTGTTTCAATGAAACATCTTCTACATGCAAATATTTAGTCTTTTTTGTTACATGTACACTAAAACAATCTATTATAATTTATCAATTTTCTGTGTTCACAAGACTCAAAGCTTCTTTCCTATTTAAATCATTACTTCATTCTATTGCTATTGTAACGATACTTTTTAACATAAAATAAGAAATAAAATAAAAAAATGCCGCGCGGGGCGTAAAAGGTTAGAAAGATTTAAATTACTGATCAAAAGATCGAAAGTTGGGCGCCAATATTTAAAAGAAGAAACAAATTAAATTTAACACGAAATGCATGAACTCAGGGTCGCTCGTTTCCGAAGGAAATAAAACTACAATTTCTCTTAATTTATATATCTCTATTCAAACAAGAAAACGCAAAATACGTAAACCTCAAAGTTAATAAATACTACACCCCCAAAAGACACACATATTATCACTCAAGACACAAACAACCAAACAAAGATGAAGAAAACGAAACATAAAGACACCACCACCAATAAACCTTATACCACACTACAATACCCTAACACACAGAACACATATTAATACACAAAACACGATAATTGGGGGACAAATTCACACAAAGGGAGGCAACACTAAAAACACAACAGGAGTGGGTCCAGGGTTTTTGAGACCGTTCTGGTCAAGCTATATTCTTTGACTACCTCTTTCCCAAAGAAAAGGACGCCCAGAAGTCCGCGTCTTCTTTAGCGTCGGTTTCTCTCACCCAATCACTACACTTTGTTCAAATCTTGAGGACCAACGCTTTTCCCATTCCCTTTTTGCAGATGGTCAACACATGGTCAAACCATCGGCATCCCGGAAACGCTCTGATGGACGCAACAGGGTCAGGGTGTGGCGCATTCCTGCCTTTACGCGGTCCATAGAACTTTCTAACCATAAAACTAACCTTACAATAAACTAACATTACACTATTTTCCTATTTTTATTGTATCCTGCATTGGTGGATCAAATATAAGACTACTAAATTTCAATTTTTACCAATAAAATCATTTGTTTGACTGCTTTTCTATTTCTGGGTCGAAAATTATTGATCCGAAATTTTAAGTAATTGTTCGGTTTCCTCATTTTACATTTATAATCTCCCTTTTAAATATATTACGCATGATATAGATTTAGTGAATATAATCCTTATATATAATTTCCGAAGAGTCCGTCCGTCCGTCTGTCCGTCCCCCCTTTATTTCAGAAACGGTTTGGCTTAGAGATTCGAAACAAACTGCTTTGTGCTTCTAAGAGTTAGAAACCCCTAGAAAAACTATTCACTTTACTAAGAAAGCCCAGGTTCGAACCCAGGAGTCCATAATACGGTTCCATAAGGAATACACGTAAACTTCACTGTTATCGGTTGCAGGGCTTATTTCTTTTCCAAAAGTAAATTAGAAAGAATAGTTGTAAAAAGTCGGGAATACCATCAAAAGAAGGTAAATTAAATAAAGATTTTTTAAGATTTGAGGCTTTTCTGGTGGATAGCTTGGGTTAAAAGCTCTCGGGTAATCATCCAGGTGGATTCCGGTGACCATGTCGCCAACGTTTCGACGGTCGACTCTGCCATCTTCCTCAGGGCTGCTGAGATGCCGTTTGGGGTTGGGGTTCGGTCAGACTCGTTTTCTTAAGGGTTTCATATAGTCCAGCGGACTTTTTATGCATGTTGTGAGATGCCGTTTGAAATTTTCTGTCCGGTATATATACTATGCTTCAATCCGGGGGGTCTCTCCTGATTGGTCAATCTGGGGGTCTCTTCTGATTGGTCGAAATTCCTCTCTCCAATTTTTCCCGAATAATTTTATCCCACGCCTTGCTGAGTATGTACCCATTGTCTCTATTAATATTATTTTTCTCCAATTTGAGCCATTGTAACTCTGTTCTTATTTATATTAAATGCATACAAATGAAATACCTACAAGTATATGTATACTTATATACTATCCAAACATCATAAATTTCTTTCCCAATCCGTTTTCCTAGATAAAATCTTTAATGCGAACCAATACACAAACCATAAAGGCATCTACCTAAAGGTTGAGAGGGTCTTCTACCGGTCAACCATCAGCTGCTCGTAAAATCTTAGGAGAGTATAACTTCATATATGTTTACTTATTAACTCTGTTGAATTTCAACGGGCACTTACGCTAGTATTTCTAATTTGTATATGGTGGAACGGATAGGAGCTGCAGCACTGAAAATTTGACCTTCACTGATTAAAAGAAATATTCTCTAATATCGTATACTCCAGGATAAGGGAGATCAATTAATTGTGAAACTTCTCCTTTCCTTTTCACCTTTAATTATTTTAAATGTTATATCGATTAATTATCTCTTTTATCTTAATTTATTGCGTTTACGTGCGTTATATGAGTTGATTCTAGGTTGTCAAACGGAAAAGTATTCTTCAGTCTTACTGTATTCAAAGCGGATCAGTAGGATTTCCTTTGCTTGATTTCCTTTCACAATATTTTTATTTACTTTGGTAGAGCTTTCGCAGCAGTTTACTTTTAGCAGCATGTGTAGGTCTTCCTTATAAAATTCATCGATTTTTCTGTTATTTTGTTAGAGCTTTTAAAATATAAATTTGTGTTTTCACTTCGAAATGTGTGCACATTGTTTCTATTGATACATGCTTGAGTAGCCCAAATCTAAAAAAGCCGTATTTTTGAAGAATGTCAAAAGTGCTTGTCAACAAAGACCCGTGAAAAAAATCGAAAGGAACGTAAATCTCGCTCGGATGGATCGACGTTGCTAATCGGGTTGTATGGCTCCACAGAAGGGAAAGGGGCGAGACCTAAACATTTTCCCGATTTGTATGAACTTCGATGTCTGCGGCGAAGGCACGCTTAAGAAACTCTGTTGGAATTTTCGGAGTTCTGGAAATGAGGGTTGTTGATTGAACGCTTTGAAGGAAATATTTGGCTTGGCGTGAATGGAAGTGAAAGTGGGAACGAGAATTTCGAACTAATATCGGCAGAAAACAAGATTAAAACGCCTACGAAAGAGAGAATAATCTTTCCGCTTCTTGTTATCGGAGTACTCCCTTATATATATTTTCCGGTACTCATCAGCGACTTTCCCGGCATTTCTCTTGGACTAATTAAGATAAGTCGTAAGTTTCGAGTGTCTAAAGAGGAAAATTAAATGTTACGGGAACGTGAATTTGATTCAACTTCCTTCTAGGAGAGTCATCAATGGAAGCTATTCAGAGAAATTCTATTGTTTATCTTTCTCGCGACTATCACAAAAACTTTTTGAGATATGACAGGAAATTTTTGAAAAATTCGAGACAAAGGGAAATTATTACATAAAATAAGATTTTATAGACTCCGATGTTTACCTGAGCGATTTTTTTATTTAGAAACTATAATGCTTCAGCATACTGCTTGTCATTCATCGCAGATTAAATTTACGAGATGAATGGAATTCCACTAGATAGATGAGATTACAATATAAGCTTGAGTACAAACAAGTTTGTATTACACTGTAACGAGGCAGGAGATAAAAATATAATTACCTCAATTTCCTTTCACAGAATTCTAAGAAATGTATGACATGATATCGTATTTATGATACCGGAAACAGAGCTATGCATCAAAATTTTACCAAACCTTATTTATGCTTTTCTCCGAAAAGAAAAATGAAAATTGCGAACTTTTCCTATTCCCGTTATAGAGGTTATGGATAGGGGAAATTTGCTAAACTCGATGTTGATTTCCATTTCCA
This sequence comes from Sympetrum striolatum, assembly GCA_947579665.1. NCBI lineage: Eukaryota > Metazoa > Arthropoda > Insecta > Odonata > Libellulidae > Sympetrum > Sympetrum striolatum. The sequence goes on from OX388347.1 coordinate 44,395,507, forward strand.
TTGCATTATTCTATAATCACGTGTGTGTAATTCTTGCCTAAATACAATTAAAGCCGAAAAAACATATTTTTGCATTTTATTAATAAAATTACTATCGCGAAAATTATAGAAATAATCAAATCTACTAAAAGTCTATTAAATCCCTATGATGGAAAGATTAACCTTCGTATACATTATTTAACAACAAATTTACGGTAAATTTATTTATTATCCATCGACATCACTAGCGAATAATACCTTATTAATATTATGAATAAGATTCAAAGATTTCCTCCTAGAGTAAACATTAATGCATACCTGATTAAAAGGAATTTCTTTGTTTATTTTATTACTCTGTGGTATTGGTAAATTGTAAACATGCGTATAACTGGCTGCATAAGATTTGAAGGGGCCCGTTCGTTTATTTCTAATTGACAGTACAATAAATGATGCAAATTTTAAAAAAGGTATTCTAACTTCAGCATAAAATTACTAGTGAGTTATCTGTATTTTGAAATCAGTTAGCTTAGGTACAATATTGCAAAATTTTGAAAGGGAAAGGACATTTTAGACATTTAAACATTTTTTGCAATGAATAACTGATTGATTCCAGGCAAAAAAAATAGTGGGAGAATTTTGTAAACGGGCAGCACAAGCAGTTTTTGAATTTCGAATAACGAAAAAAAATATATTTTGATAGGTACAGAAATTCGATAATCTTAATTTACTTCGATAATGGGTAATGTGTAAGATCTGCCGTCTCAGTCTTAATTTCTTCCAAGAAAGCATGCTATGTTGTATGTAATGGTAATCAGTAGTGGCTCTCATAATAGTTCAACCCTCCCGTCAATATAATTTCTTTCATGAGACATATCCTCAATAAAATCATGAAAGCCCTTCCTCACACTCGTGCAATTCACACTACATCCATTACAGCCCCACACCATGCCGAAGCATATTCCCGGGGGCCAAACTAAATCCGGCCAAACACAAAATCACGTGATAACATCCCGTATAAATATTCATAGGAGATATCCCGCGACCCAAATAGCCGAAAATGAAAGGCCAACACCGCCCCGATTCCCGACACCCGTTTTTTATCCCGGCGAACCCCATCGAAACACCACCCTGATGAGGAAACGTATATGTTTATTAAGGCGCTGAGAAAACAGGGGCGAGAAATTACTCGTGAACGAAAGGAGATAAGAAGGCGGGGAGGGGATTGGGAGACGTTAGGGCTCCGCATATGAGAATGCGGGTTAGTAAGAGAAACATCCGAGCCATGGGAGTAGAAAACGAAGCTCCCCATGAATAGAGAGGGGAAAGGCGGAGGATGGAGCGAGAGAGTGCGAAGAGATGGAGTTGGGACAAAGAGATTTTCCTCACGGTAGACCTCCCACGTCTTATCCCTATAAAATTATATGGAGTCTGAACATCTCCGCAGTTAAGACGGAGGAGATTCTCATACACCCGGAGGATATATACGCAAGGATGAGCGTTCGGAGGGATACATCCTTGGGGTGGAGGGTGCGTTGTTTGTGGTGTAAAGCAACTCGCTACCCAATTAATTTGAGAGATCCTATACTGTGAGGGAGTCACGGGGAGGGAGTGGCGTCTTGGTGGGGTTTGAAAGGGAGCGAAAGGTACATCCGGAGGAAGATAGCCACCGCGCTTGTCTAAGGATGGCTTAATGAGCGCCTTTGTCAAAGGGGATGCGATTTGAGGTCAGCGGCGAACGTCGGCTGGAATATGGCTTTTGAAATTTTCCGTGCTGCATTGTTCGACGAATCGTCGTTAGCGGAGGATTTATCGAGGCATGGAGTTGGCTTTGTGGGGCGTATTAAAATTAGTTTGTGAGTGACTCGAGCAGATTTCCCTATGAGGGAGTGCTGTAATTGGTGGGTGGATTGTTAGGTAGCTATGACCCGATTGACGTCGTCATGCTCGCCTTTCTCAAGGTGTTCCACGCTTTTGGACAAGATGTCTTCTGTATGCTCCAAACATTCTTTCTACATTGCACTTCACAAATTCTCATTCACAAAAATATAGAATAATTCTACTGGCCAATAAAATCCTGTCATCTTTAAGCATATCCTATTCCAATTCTATGTAGGAAGTTACACATCTGTACTGCTCTAATTGCCTTGTAATAAATTACTCTAGTAGTTCACTAAATTTGCATTATCTATTCTGGAGATGGACACTGTTGAACACGTAAGGTTTCCAGGATGAACGGAAAAGTTTAATTAGATTTATGGAAAAACCGTAATTCTATCCACGTAGTGTGAGACTCAATAGCTAATCAAAGTGATGTTTTTTTCCAAAAAGTTGAACAGAATTCTGAAATCAAAGCACATTAATCATACTTGTGAAAATACTATGGTGATACATAAGTAGTGCACACTGTCACTGAAATGTCTTCTCTTTCCAAGGTAGTTTTTTCTTGGACGCTTTGAGAAGCTGCAGGTATAGGATTGTAAATATATTACCCCGCAACATTTCTGGCCCTGATCATCAGCACTTATAGCCAAATTGTCAAAACTTTTAAGATCATTTAAAATTTTGGTTCTAAATCGATATTTTATTGTAACTCGTCAAGATCGGCTTACATGATACATAGTGTAAGTGAATCAAATCAAAAAGTATAATTTCCTTAAGTTCAACAATATAATTATGAGTAGATTATGGACGTAAAATCTGCCAGAGCTAAAGTATACAGGAAAATATCACCTCCTCATGAAGACGAAAAAGTAATTACAAACCAAGCTGTTTGCATAGCATTGCCTTTGATATTGCATAATGAGAATGCAATGCAATTCTCGAAATATAGTAACCAATGTAAAAAGCGCAAGGTGCATTGTGCAGAAATGCTGCCAAATAAAACTACTGGGCCACAAAGAGTTCTTCTCTGACAGAATCCAATGAAAATAAATTTCGTTAATTGCAGCTGTAGCTTGCATTTACACTAATTTCGTGTATTAAGTACCATAGGGGCGCAATTATCAAACGGTAAGGTGTTGACACTGTCTGGGACTCAGCAAATGAACTGGGACCTTATCAAACACGCAAATAGGTAACTTCCAAATACGAAAGCAAATATTCTAAAAAAAAACAGTTACACAAAGTAAAATAATGCACTCTTTTCTGTCCTCAGGGCTCGGACATTTAATTAGAAGTTTGCATAACAGTTCCGCATCCTGCAAATTCCTTTGATGCTCCTAAAAAGGACTTTCTACAGAGATTGCGTCACAAGAGATTGCATGTTTTCCGTGCCCCAAACGAGCTCGCTGTTTAAATTTTACAACGTAGCGGTGCAATGCAGGGAGAAAGGCCTGTCTCCAACAATGTAAATTTTTTGCATTATTTTCAATCAAAGGTACAGTAGATTCTCTCTCGGCACAGGGTATCACAAACATGCATTTCTGCGAAAAATGCAGACGAAACAAAGTTGCCTTTGTGCGGATATAGCTAGGATTTGCAAATCATGAAAAATCTGATTTTAGACTGCGGATGAAGTTAAAACACTCTGCAGTATGACGTGATGCAAAAAAGAATGCTTCTACCTCATTAAAAAGGATTCAATTGCAGGAGGCTTTTCAGAGAGAGTTTTGCATGAGAAATCACAATGCAGAAGGGCTACACGCATTCCGCAGTAAAATTCAATGCAAATGTCAAACTCGAAATGATAAAGGTAACATTGTCACTCTGTGTATATTGCGAGGTCTCGTCAAGTGATTTGTGTTTTATTATTTTTTCTGCAAAATCAATGCTATCAGGTGAAGCTTCAAAGTTTGTTACATTTTGAATATTACTTTGAAATGGTAATGACGCCCGGATGTGAAATTTTACCTTGCTAATACTTCATATTTACGTCTCAATTCATTTACATGTAACTCGTTAAGAATGCAAACGAGTTGTATAAAGTGTGATTTTTAAAGAATATAACATTTAATGATGCCCTTTTCCGCATTCAAACGGTATTCCAGAAGAGAGATTCTAATAAAAATAGAAGTTTTTTCAGATTTCAAGATATTTATGCACTAACGCTAACCAACGAAAAATCACATATCACAGAACATAAATTATAAATTGAAATTTATACTAATTTATTATATTTTTTTGCAATAATTCATGAAATTTGCTATAAATGTCTAAATGTGAAATGATTTTCAAAAAAGGAAAAAAAAAGTTGCATTAATTTACTTATTTTCAAAATTAGTCTAAGATTCAACAAGTATTTTTATCTATACTTTGTGATATACCCAATTTCTACCATGTCGGAGTTCAGCCCTTTAATTTGCGTACATAAAGTGAACAGTCAAATTAAACGTAGATCTGCTCAAAGAATTAGATAATTAAATGGAAATGTCTAGCATCAATCTTAGTTAGTTTCAATTGGCTATTGCACATAGCTATGCCTCCTGCATTATAATGTACATAAAATGATGTCCTTGGAAAAAGAAAGCGGGATGGAATTAATTATGGATTCCGGTTTTTGATCGGGCTTGGCTTTCATTCCAGAAAAATAATGGTTTTCCCGGTTTTGGTACTCGGATCTGTCCCGGTTTGACGCCCTAATTCTTGTAAACCGTAACCTTATACCTCACTGAGCATTACTTTATGTTAGCGATTGTTTAAAGTCACGCTCTATCGTTTTATTACCATCCGATTCTCTCCAAGGCCATTCACACGCCTCAATATGCATGCGAGCGCAATAAAACGCGAGGATTGCGTATCCCCTTTGAAAAGGAAACCAGAAAGAAACGGGGACAACCCTTGTAGTCCCGTGTTCCTCAGGAAATCTCACCTGTGAGTCGAGAAGCGCGTGACTTTGGCCGTTAGTGAAGGGTTTTCGGGTGACGACACCCCCTCCGCCGTCAAATGTATATGTGTTAGGAACTCATTTCCATAATGCCTTGCTTTCTCTTTTCCCGAGCGGGGTTTAAAGGAGAGGGTGCTCCGTAGGATCGCAAGGGAAGGAGAGCCCTACGGTTATGATCCTCTCTATTTTCTTCCTCTGCTCCACAGCTCTCCCACTGCGTCATCTTCCGCCTCTTTTCTTTTTCCATTGCTCTTCAGTTTGGCCTCTGGAGGAACCTCATTCGAATAACAACGTCCCTCGTGGAATTCTCTTTCCTCTTTCTTCCTCGTTCTCTCTTCATCTCCATGCAATAGTCTCCTCTGATTTTTTTGTCATTGGGCGTAAGTGACGATGGCTTAGATTGCGGTTTTTCGTAGCCCATAAGGTACATGAATCACGATATTGTGGTTTATGTTCTCAGAATAGAATAGTAAATCATCAACTACTGCAAGAGAGTTCGCAAAAATTAATGATATCAATGGTGTACGGAATTTATGGAAAATATTTCTGCAAATACTTAAATGGTAATTGAGGAAAAGTAGATGCTCGTGATATAATGGATGATACTTGAAAAATGTATATTTCAAATATTATTACCTCGTAATTTACTAGATGTCATTTCTTGAGGCGGCTAGAACACAAAATAAGTTATCAGAATTGCATTAATTACCAATTAATATTCTTCAATTGATGTGCCAATCAACTCAATTACAATCTGTGGGACAAAGTATATAAAGATCTCCAGTTGTGATACCTAAGGGATACAAAGAATCCAAAATATCAATTGAATACCCAATTATCCACAAAAGGCTTTGGAGAAGAAAAAAAATAACGGAATGGTCATACAATTGACTATAACATGTAATGACATCGAATGGAATGATAACCATTATGGATTAAATGGTTTTTAGCTAAATCACCAAAATTTCCAAAAATATAAAAATTGATGTTAAACGTTTTGGTTAGCATTTTGATGAAAACCTGCATATACTGGTCATCAAATAAAATTTATCAAAAATACTGGTGAGGATATAAAGGAAAATTATGCTATACGTATAAATAAAAGCTATCCAAATATTCCTTCTCCGTAGAGTAAATTAATTTTATATTATAAATCTCATGTCTTTATCGTAGATATCTTATAGAAGATTAACTTTTTAATATTTATACAACCTAGTCAGAATGAGATGAGTCAAAGCTAGAAATGATACAAGACATAAGGATGAAAATGGAGTACCGGGAAAGTCTTTTAAATTGCATGCTTTCGATAAATTAATTTACGTATTTAATCCATAAACCAAAAACCTTTACTCTATTTTGATAATATAAAATAGAATCTTCGTTGCAATGAGAGCTCAATCTTTGTAGTTACAATTTTTTTCCCTTTTTGAGTTGTTGAGACACCATCTAAAATCCAATCCAATCCTTTTCCTTTTATTGCTTACGTTTCTTCCTGCTAAAAGTCTTCCCCAAAACGCAGTTCTCCAACTGCCTCCCCCAAGAAAGCAAAGGACGTGAGACGGGGAAATTTGGAACTAATATGGCTTAAGGAAATGAGACTACGACTTTCCTCGCAATAATTTTCTCTTATTTATTTAATTCGGCGATCACGGACTTCTTTTTAAGAGAGAGAGAGAGAGAGAGAGAGAGAGAGAGAGAGAGAGGAAAGGAAATGGGCGTTGGCATAAACAGGAATGAGCGAATCTCATTCACTCTCCCCCCAATGACAGGAGTGGGTGCATTGCTGATAAAAAAGGAAAATAAGATCTCTGTTTACGTGAAAGTACAATTTCAGATATTGTATACGTGAGCTCTTTTCAGGAAGGGAATTTGTGGAGATCTAACTAATATAGGAGTTCGTAGAAAGAGGAGACTTCTTGGTCACAGTATTGTACCATTGAAGTAATGTATGTATTAATGGATTTATTCGACAAGTTGTATAATCGTCAATTTATTTATACAATGAGAAAGTGTCTAACCATTTGGTATAAAAACATGTTTTTGCATATATCAATTAAAATCTCAATTAGGCAATTTAATTTTGTGGTAACTAGTTATTTGAGTCATTATAACTTAGTATGCTACCTTTTACAGGTGATTCAAACTTATCAGCCCTTATATTTTCGCATGTATATGGATAACTTATTATTAGTTATACGTTCTGTCTAATTTCTGGTCACGTCTTAAGCTTGTATAAATCACTTATAAGTGAGACTTATAAATGCTATTACTAATGTTATCTAACTATTTATATACTTGATTTCTTGCATTAGAAGTTTATTAACTGCTTTGATGAATATTACATGTATTTCATACGTATCAATGCTCATGCTTCCTTACATGTAGAAGTGATACTTTGAAGTGATAATTTGAGTTACTCAATCAGATTCTGGTTACGTTGTAAGCATGCGCAAATAACTTCTATAATTACTTATATTAACAAATGAACGATAAACAAGGACTCTTGCTCGGAAATGTTTTCACATCTTTAGATGATCATGATTTTAAGTGTCAATGGTCAATATATTAATTGTAAGGAAAGATAATTGGCCCAAAAAACCATTGAATCTGAGAGGGGAAGGGCAGATAGTGTTCAGGTTCAGATATCCTTGGTAAGGAAACAAATGGAAGCTTAACAAACCCTAAGCGATCAAGAACTAAGAAATCAGTGGGGGAAGATTGCTGGAAGAAGTGAGATAGAGGCTTAAAGAAAAGGGCGATGGGGAGGGGCGCCAAAGGGTTAGCAAAGGAAAGAGAAAGGGAGAGGGGAAATGTAGATTATTGGGTTTTAGGCGATTGGTTGAGCGTAATGGAAAACGGGGCTTTAATCGAAGGGTAGTGAAGCATTGGTATCCAACTCCGTTCGACTGCGAATAAAACTCCCCTAAGCCTGATTCCCTTGAAAAGGAACGCGGGAAAAAAAAGAGGACTCCATGTTTCCTCTCTCCTTTGCAAATTACGATCACTGTTTAAACGCTGTGAGGGGAGAATTTTTCACGCTTCTAATTTTAGCAATTAAAATTTTCCACTTCAGGAGAGAAAAAGTTCATTCCGAATAACCTGTCCGCGACTCCGAGAAAAGTTTAGTCACGGAATTATTTAATCTCCTTTCGTACTTTTTAAGAGCATCCGAGAACATTATTCAATTAAAATGCAATTATTTAGGGTAGTCGTGCAGGTATCGTCCTTGTCCGAAATTTTATTTATTTGTATTAAGTGGCTCTACTGGGAAAAAAAGTAATGGAATTCAAAACTCTAATTTTATAGAGGAGAGGCCAAGCAGAAAATTAAGCCCAGCGACTCTTAATTACAGAGATTTAAATAATTCACATTATTCTCATGAAATATCTTAGTTATAACTTTTACCGAAAACCGATATGAAATTTAAACTAATAATTTCATTCAGATACTCACGAACGGATATTCTAATTACTCCTGAAGTAACCTAAATATTAATACTCTGTACATAAGGTGGCATTAATCCGTGCAGTTGCGCATAGTTATTAAATCATCCCACGAAATAAAATTTATTTTTAATCTACTACTAACATTATTTATGGACCAGTTCACGACTTTTCATGGACTTGAAAATTCATTTAATTTAAATTTCTTACCCTATTATTAGGCATATTAAATCGTCTCAAACCAGGGAGCAAGAGAAAAGTTTCTACCGCGACTTAAATCATCATTGGTAAAATAAAAATAATATTTTTTGTTATAAAGAATTGTTATCTGCGGATACGAAGAAATTCTTTAAATATCACCGGATGGAAATAAATATCGCGTTCGTTTAAAAAAGCCCTGATTTTCCAAGTTAAATTTTGGCCAACTCAGTTAATTTCTCTCTCCTGAAATGTTGAGTTTATTTTTGCTTCTTTTATCGTAAATGTAACAGGTTAAATGGATTTACCATGTAACTGTTATTTTTGCTTATCACATATCCAACCACATTGCCCGTTATGAACCCGAAAATCGGAAAACATTCCAAATTAACGGTCATTTTATGAGCTTATCTAAATGGGCCCATAAAATATTGGTATCAATATCAGCATTTGCGCTGAACGTTTTTTTTTTTCTCAGATTAACTACCCCTAAGTTTCGTTTGCCCCCTCATCTTATATCTGACATGCCTGTGGTCTCCCAGTCACCCTCATAATGCTTGTACTTGTTAGCTTTCCAATCCAAATAAATTAGCGGGAAATACTGCATAATGATTAACTAAATATATATCATCTACGACTTTAAATTGATAATCTATATATCTCGAAGGTGTATTTGAGAATATACCTAAAAAAATGATATGAAAATTAAAAACAATTTTAATCTTTATAAAAGGTCGCATCACTTGCTTAAGATACAATTTCAAAGTTTGATACTGTCGTATACGCTAGTGTATACAACATTATCAAAGATGTAAAAGTATTAAACCGGATTTTTTTTTTAAATTATACTTCTGTTATTTCAAAATTATCGTAAGTATCGTAAAGTATCATCTTCTTCCAATAAGGCCTGCAAATCCTTGTCTTCAAACTTTTTCTGTGGTTTCCCACGGTTCTCGTTTCTCACGTCAAAATCACCACTTTTAAATTTTTTAAACCACTAGAAGCACTGATTTTTTCTAAGAGCATGTTTACCGTATGCTTCAATAAGCATTCTATGCGATTCTGCAGCAGTTTTTTTCAAATTATAGTAGAAAACCTATGCTGTCCGCAAATCATAGTTCGTAGGCACAAAACTCGACATGTTTGAGGTTATAGAAAAATATACTGGTGTATGAAACTTAGATTATTGCGTTTTGAAAAACTTTGTCAGCTGTTAGAGAGAGAAGGTGGCGCTGCAGAAGCGGTCTTACGGTCTATAAACTGATAGCGAGAACCATCTATAGAGAAATTCTGGTTTCATCCTTCTACACCTTAGGGGATAAAAAAGACCGAAATTCTCTCGAATAATTGACTCTCATTATTTTTTGTTATCAATATGTAAATTCATATTAAATGCTATTTTATATAGGAATATTTTCAATCCACCTCATTCAGATACATTTTTTTAATATATCGATTTGAGTGAGAAATTTCAATCGACTATGGGGTAAACGACAACGGATAAAAATTGACATTTTCAACGTTATCTCAAAAAATCAATGTAATGAATATCGGTAGAACTTACATTACATAAAGGACTTTCCCTCCTTTCCAATAATTGAAAACTGAACTATTTTCCCAGTCCCAGAAATGGCTAAATCAGCCTTAAAATGCACCTCGCTCAAATTCTTTCACTCCCCCAATTCGCATTCATTTAGTCCAAGAATATTTTTACCCAACTCAAATATCCGCCGCCCCTTCTTCGATGGACCTATACTCGCGTCCCCCTGCCCAATTAAACTCACCCTCCTCCGATGAAAAAATGGACCAATTCGACCCTTTGAAGCATCCACGTACGCGTCTGCCGCCCCCTCTTCCCCGGGGCCATCCCTAAAAACCATCGCGAAGAACGGGTCGAAAGGGGTCCATAGGAGTAAATTGGGTTGGCGGAAGGGGGACGCAATCCGAAAAAATTTGGACGCGATGAGCTGTACAATACCCCTTTCGAACCACCCCTTTGCCGCCAGTTCCGATAGCGGCTCTCCCAATAAAGCGAACGCAAACCCCACACCCATAGGCCAAACCGCCCCATCATCCCCCGGTTGAACCTCTCGGCAACGCCTCCTTCACCAGGTTCCCCGCGCCAGGTGAACCCCCGTGGCACCCTCTCCACTTTTCCCCATACCTTGGGACGCATCTATCCGCACCGTTCCATCATCCGTGAGTGTCCGAAACACCTCACCCAAGTGCTGCAGCCAAAACTTGGCCCTTCCGTCCACGAACCCCGGAATCCTCTCTACATGGCCCTTCCCTGTCCGTCCCACCCGTGTGACTACTCCCGCACCATCGCCCGGAACCTCTCGGCCACTATCAAAATTTCCAGCCGTTTGACAGTATCATTACCAGAGGAGCATCTGGTAGTTCCATCTCTCTTCGGGATGGTGCCACTATCCCTCCCATCTACAGTGCTTTAAGGAGAAAGTGTCTCATGTATTTATCATACCCAATTTGTCTATGAGAATGGGTGTGTGTTTTAGATATGATGGATGAATTTGAGGAAGATCTATGGCTATCGCTGAAAGTTTTGTTAGTTAAGCCTTTCACTAGGGATTAACGCATGCGCCGAAACGAGACCCAGATGAGGCCTATTTAGATATATTATAGAAACATCCTAAATTAAAATTGCTTCATAGCAGCCTATCAAATGTGAAAGTAGAATATATACTCGTGTTAGGATCAATACCGACTTTGAGTTCAATGCGATGCAGTAACTGCTACAGAAAAAATGATGGGATAATAAGAATTGATTTCGTTTTACTTTTGATAAATGCACGTAAATTAGGAACGATAAGAATTATTTTAGCAGGATCTAGCTAATTTGTATCCAAAAACAATTCATCTCAATCATAAAAACTACGAAAACCAAGTTGATCACTTCACCCTTTTCATTTCTAATCATTTCTTCTGATGATTCAATTACAACTAATCTTCTTATCTCATAATCTCAATTTCCATTGTGGTTATACGAGAATCCAGTAAATAACCAATAAATCATGAGAAAATATTGATTTAAAAGACATAAACGGACACCATTTGAATAGGAAATGGCCACTGTTATTTATTTACCCATGCCCGGTTAAGCCAAAGAAACCAATACTGAAAAATGCATAGGGGGACCGTTCGCTGCAATCTCGACTATTAAGGCTCGGAATTAAAATCTAAATATACGAATTTAGTTTTCGTAGAGTACTTATACTATTTATTTGAGGATTTCAAGGAACTATAAATTGAAGACATTCTGATACTACATTGAAAGTGTTCAATTTTGGTTACAAGAAGAAAAGCCCAAGTTGACCAAGATGGAAGACTATGAAAAATAAGATCCATAAATATAAAAGTTTGTTAGTAAGTTTTATATTTATTCCGGAGTGTACGTTAATACTTCTTAAATTGTACATTGACGAGAACTCGACCATTGTAATAAATTGCCGGGCTTGCATTTTGATTGGCCAGTAAAACATTTAGTTAGGGAATGGGTATTTCTGATACCAATACTCTGAATCAATCTCGCATTGTATCTACGATTCTTAGATACATTGGTAGTTATGTAAAGGTTTGAATGAATATAACGATAAGTAATAACTCAAGAAAATTTAAACTTAAACTTTGAATATAAGTTAATGCGTGTACTTCCTTAAAATATCTAGCTATGATACTCATACAGAATGCTAGTGGAGAAAATATTTGAGCAGCTGAAACGATAAGTTAATTATTCAAGAAAATTTTGATTTAATCTTTCATATTTAGTTTATATTTTCCTCCAAAACATTTTTTATCACTAATGAAGCTTTTATCTTTTGTATTGGTACCGAAAATTATTTTAATTTTAATATTATCTATGGCCAAATACCGTATCTGTGGAATGCTAAACATTAATTACTTTTGTATTTTATATATTTTTTGGATAGGATATTTGCTTTAATAATTTTGTATGATACGAGTATTAATATTTTAAGCCTTATATTTATATTACTGCTTTATTTTACTCATCCACAAGCGGCAACTCTGCAACCAGGTGGTAAACCTGTCTAAATTTTATTATGTGACAAATATAGCAATAATAATTTGAACCATCTACGAAACCCCGCGAAGAAACGATCACGTGAGAGAACCCACTCGGAAAATCCCCAGCGGAATATTACCGCGACGACATTGTCTGTAAACCAAACAAATTATCCAGCACAGCGGTGATCGGGAGGGGATCGGGGATTGCAGACAGGGAACTCCAAGGAAACGCCCTGCGCTAAAAGCCTTGATAAAGAGACCACAGTACTTAGTTGCAAGACCGTGGGCGGGAAACAGGGAGGTACGGGAGTCTAATGCGGAGCGGGAAGGGTGAGGCGCGAGTCAAATGGCGCGGACAACCAACGCACGCGGAGAAAGGCTGTGTAATGGGCCTCGGTGGAGGGGGTATGGGGCGAAAATGGCGGGAATGGGAATTGTGGGAAGGGAAGAAAGAAAGGGAGGTTTGCGCGAATCAGTTCCGGGAACCCTGCCTTGATTCCGGGAATGGAGTTTGCCGCCAGGGGTCCGGATTATTTATCGACTGTGTTCCTGGAACAGGGATTAATCGGAGAGCTGGGCTGTTGCCGGAGCACCTCCATGATGGGAAAACACGGCTGGTAATAGAACGACTACGAGGGGGTGCCACCGAGTTCTCTCTCTCACTCAGCCTTTTTAATTACCATTCTCGCGGGGATTTTGAGTTAGGGAGGAGAATGCCCAGGTACGGAAGCAACAGCTATAGCGGCTAATTAATTATTCGGAACTGATTGCGAGATCCTCCTCTCTCCCGCGCCTGATTATCTTGCGAAGTGACGTGTATTATATATAGGGGATTGCTCTGGGAATTTATGTGGGTCACTGTTTTCCGCGATCCTTTGCCGCGTTCAAGAAGGGATTATTTTCCGTATATTTCCTCAGATAAGACGGTATTTGAATCATAAAAATTTCCCCGAAATCCGGGGTTGTCTTATGGGACCGATAAAAATAAATAGATTGAAATTTATGTAAATGAAAACCATCATAAAATAAAACAAATCACTCATAATTGGATTTAAAACTCCTTAGGTATGAAATAATAGTAAAAATACTATAATAGCAATAGAATACTAAAAATAAAATAAATATTTAAGTTATGTTTACTGAGATACTAATAGTTAAGGTTCACCCGAATAAATACGAATATTTGCTGCAATTGCAAGGGCAGAGACGAGAGAATATAATTGGTTCCTTCGAAGAATTACGAATAGGACAGCATTCCAAATATGAATTACAGTGATATCGTAATATTCAGATGATTTCCGCTGATTTACATTCAACTCGTAAGCCATTAATAGTTAAGTGTTTCGTCTTATAGGACAGTTGTACACTAAAACCATACAACTTGGACGAAAATATGTACCTCGTCTTATTTGTGGAAATATACGGTAGTTAAGGCATTTAAAGTATCACCTGAAACTATGCTGTCACGAGTGGCGATTTCATTTGAAAATCAAATTAAATAGTTAAGTGTTAACCTTTGAGACTTTCTCTAAATGAAAGGAAAGTTGAAAATGCATGGTTCCTATGCAGAAGATAAGAGATGCTACAAAAGTTGCGAGAACAAACATTACTGTCGACTATGATGGATTCCTATCATATAATTCAACTTAGAATTTTATATAGAGGATCATTTTGCCTCTTGAATAAGATGAGGAATTTCTGCATCCAACAATAAAATATTCTGTTGAAAACGCCATAAATCCGGGAGAACTGCCCTCATTAGATTCCACTAAATTCGTAATCCAGCACGATTCTCGTTTTTCCTTTAATTTTTCGGAATAAAAGGAGATTACTTGGGCAAGAAACACTAATTGGAGGAGTCTTTTATTTGCGATTTCGGAAAAGGGAACCAAAGGGCTGAAAGAAGACCGCAAGAAACCCTCCAATCACTCTTCGAAATAGAAAATAACCTTAACGAACTCCGAACCGAAGGTCTTTTCCGGGATACGCGGTCGAATTTGACTACGTGATCACAGATGAGAAATTCGTTCTCGCTTCTTAAAGGGACAAATGAGATGGCATCCCTGTTTATTTCGCTCGGCCATGAAATCGGCCGGCATTTATTGGATCCGCCTTGAAATGAGAGTGGGAGTGATGTTTTCAGGATGTTTTCCCTCATTAAGGCTTTCAAAAGTCCTGACAATCCTGAATGGAGCAAAGGCGTTATCGTTACCCAAAATGAAAATTCCAAGAAACAGTAAACTAAGTCTTCTATGGTCGAGGAAAGGTGTTTATTACTCCGTTCCATGAATACAGCCCCGAGAATTTTCTAATTTAAAGTTGTAAGATTTTCTGAAGGTTAAATTCAGCTATAATTTCCTTTATTTTCATGTAGCAACTTTGTAACAAGGAATCTTTTTCTACTTACGCCCACAAGCTCAAGATTAGAACTGATTTGCAAATTAATTGCACAATTTCCCGAAATAAAATTGTAAACATCTATTTGCTCCAAAACATTTATAAGTACAGCAAAAAAGACAAAAATGTATGATTGTTATTTTTTCAATTTGGTCCTGGATATGCTTTCATTATTTAAATTTACAATTTTGATTTGTTTCGCTTTTCATACTTTCAAATTAAAAAAAGAGAAGAGATTCGACAAAAGGGAAGTCAAGTTTTTAATTACCTATTACCTCATAAATAATGAAACGCTTGAGTATTTGTGAATTATTAAAATTAGTTTGCGAAGTCAGTCAATAAAATGTGATACTTTTTTGTTTTTATGGTAGAAGTTTCATAATAGAAGTAACAACTTATAACGACTAATTTTCAAATGCAAAACTAAATTTTAAAAAATTAAAGATTCTAAAAAACTTTGTACCACCGGAAATAGTGTGCGCAGTATCGAAATCATTCTACTAAAATTTGTGAATCTTATAATTAAATTACAAAGCTATTTTTAATTATTATGGCTTTCAACAAATTCACGCATCCTCATATTGATTTTATTGTGAATCTTATCTTATTATAATAAGACAACAGGCACGCTATAGTTTTACACACATTAAAATTACATTAAATGTAAGGGTACAACGTATTAAGAAAGAAAGAACCTCGCGTTTTCATAAATTCCCGCTTTATCTCAACTTTGCGAGACAAGTGATTTTTAAGAAAGCATCCTCAATCCTTCGTCACAACAATATAAATTCACCCTTGTTTACAGCCGAAGAATCAGATAAAGCGCCAAAAAGAAGCCTAAAAGGCAACGAAAGCTACAACTTTCCCGTCGTCTGATTTATCGCGTATAGAGAATAAATTCCGGAGAACGCAATAAAAAAGCACGGGGATCGCCAGATCCGTTATTGGACAACGCTTCCGAAAGATTTCCAAACACTATCGTGCTCCGCGAACAGTCCTCTTCCGGACTTAAATGTTTCGACAACAATTGGCCGAATGCCCATCGGTGTATGAAATATTCGAGAAAATCCACCCGACCCGACGGAGCGGAACCGTAGAGAATGCGCCTGCTCATTCACGCGTTAAAATCTCCTAACTGCCATGGTAACTCCGCAATGCAGATAACAAATCCCCTCCAAATTTTCCTCCGGCATCACGCCAGAGGAGACGCATTGATACAGCACTAAAATAGAGGCACCTCGTTTTCTTTTCTTCGTCGCTTGTCTATCTGCCACACCTCGCAAGACACAGGTGCCGCTTGGCACGCACTCCTACGCTGCCGTCACGCTATCCGCCATTTGACCGTGCGCGGAGGGCCTTCCGAGGAAGAGGGCGTCTGGAACACAGGTTCTCACGGAGAGCGCCTAGTTAAGATAATGGGTTTTGAGGAAGCGGGTGTGTGGGAGGTCCACGCCCTATCCGAGGCGAGAATGGAGCAGAACCCGACGTTTTTCACATTTTTCCACCTCGTCGAAATTGGTTACCTTTTCCTTGGGGATAAATATGAAAATCGGAATCGCTCCCGAGAAAATGATGCCCATAACTTATGGGAAAAGGGAATTTGAGAAACAATACGGTGTATACAAACGATGACACGACAGGCAGGTATAGTGGAGATTGCGAGGGGTAAATTAATGAAGTCTATTGCCCCTCTTTTATTTTATACCCTCTTGCCACGAAACACGAAATTGCCTCCTCCTGAGTCTTCTGGATGGTTTCGTATGCATGATGTCCTATTAGATAGCGTGTAGAACGAATTTTTAAATTAAGATAGCTGTGAAGTAAATTACTCCATAAGAGAATTTCGATTATATGTAAAATCTCCTTTATTGATTTACCAATTTTTTCCAAATACTATTAACATCTAAACTCGAGCAAACTGCACATTAATTGATATTTAAAGCAACCGAATTTAGTAAATTGAGTTTTTGCATGCTTGCATGCAATGACGATTCAAGTAGGAGTGTATCAACTTTATTCATTATTGCAAAATATTTCTGGTACTAAATTAAGGCTTAATTATCATTAAATATCCACGAATTCATAACGTCATTCTACAACTATTATTTCTTCAACTTTCAATAATGATTTACTTAGTTTATCTATTCGACTTTTCCTTATATTTAATCCAAATATTTAGTAGATGATTGGAATATATGTATCTCTGGAAGTAGATAAAAGATATGGACTGTGATATAATCATTTAAATTACTATAACAGGCTTTTGTCAATGTTCGATGACTACTATAATATTTTTTGAAGGAACCATTCCATATTATTTATACAAATCGCTCATTGCTATTGAGTCTAAAAATTGGGGAAATATATTTGGTTAATATTCATCATACAGTTATGATTTAGAAAATACTCTCCTCCATTTACAAGAGAGATACATACATGAGAAATGAAAATATTTACTTACGATGATCTCAGCATTTATCATTAACCTGGAATTAATAATTTACTTATTTCTTTAATCTCCTTAAAACACGATGGCACTTAAGGACAGTTAAACAAAAGGGAATAATTAATAACATATTCTATCCATTTAAACTAATCTTGTGGAGAATTACATTTAACATCTATTGTAAATAAATTCCTTAGCCGACTCTCAACTTGACTCACTTTTCAACAGGACTTACTCACCGGAGTAAATTAAAGAGTCGAAGATTTATAAAGGAGTTTGATCGTTACAAGTTGAAAATATTGGAGAAGAAGCAAGCAATTCTAAAAGAAAAACATGTCATACTTCATTATAATGAAATCTTTCTCGATTTGAATGCGCATTGCGGGTATCATTACACTTATCGAGAGAATGACATTCATTTGTTTTGACAGAACTTTTGTCTTACAGTATTCATGGCTCTCCAGAATTTCATGTCGTATTCCTACGGCGAAAATCTTTTATACGGAGGCGATATTTTTAAGAAACAATGAAAAACTTCTGGCAGACACAGCGTGAGTTAGTGCTTGCAAGAATATGCAACGCTTGTAGAAAGATTTATGGCCGCGGTGCATTTTATGCACGGTCGTTAAAGTTGCGATGCAATTGCATTCGGCCGTAGGGTATGCAAGTAGATAGCTCAATTTTGGCAATGTGTCCAATGAGTTCAGTCGATATTTATTTCCTGTCTTTCTCATATAATAATTAGATATGGATTTCTCTCTATATAGATTTGCGTCAGAAAACTGAAGGTGTTTCTGATGATACTACTGATTCTCATTTTGAGGCTCATAAATTTTTTGATTGGCTGCTTTGATGATCGTCATCTGCATAAGGCTTTTTTCGCTAGGAGATAGTGCTGTCATTTCAAGAGTCGGGATATAAGACCCATACGTGCTCCATCTTGCAGAATATCACATTTTTACAGGAGAGTTGAAATTTTCATCTCGCCTGTTAAAGTTTTTGATGGAAGACTTGATAATAATCCCCCTGATATTCTCCTCTGCAGACTTAGTTCATAACCGCGTTGAAACTATATCCAAAAAACAATAAAATTTAGCGTTAGGTATCACTGCAACGACCATGAAATTAAGCAAATAAGTTCAAATGATTATATTCGGTAACGGACAAAAAATATAGCTAATGGGTATGAATGACTATTTGCAATGACATCTGGATGTAATTTTTTGAAACATGGGGGAAATTAAAAGCCTTGAAAGAAACTAAACCTGCTAGAATTTGTTCATCAGGCTGCTTATTATTATTTTAATTTTATGGTAAGGCAAAATGGCTACTCTTTCACTTAAGCTCTGGAGTTTTCAAATGAACAATTTGCTCTATTATATAAAAAACAGTTTACTAGAATTTAATTTCATATTGAGAAAAGTGCTGAACTTAGGATGAACAGGCAGAGTAAGGAATGAGGAGGTGATAGGAAGAATCGAAGAGGAAAGGAATTGGTTAAATTAATCAATAATAGAACAAGAGCTTGGATTGGATACACTTTAAGAAGGAAATGCTTGTTGAAAGGAAATGATTGAAGAAATAGTAGAGTGAAAGATAATATGAGAAAGGAGAAGAATTAATATGATTGATAGTTTGAAGAATGGTAAAGGATATGCAGAAATGAAGAGAAGGGCAGAATAAGATGGAAGAATGATACCCAAGACCTACGCAAGCAGATTACCAGATGATGAAGAGAATTTAATTTAGAAAACTGAACCATTACGTGAAAACAAACCGATTTATATCTGATACTAGATATGTGGTACAAATTAAGGGGTTTAAACTAAAAATAAGAAGTGGGAGACAGAAGCTAAATATAGGAGTAATAATCACAGATGTGCTCCCGTACAGCCATGTGGGCAGCGTTTTTGGCTTTGGTGAAAGCGGTCCTGGGATCCATCCCCTGTGGGAGAGTATGTGCGAAATGACCTAACCTGTCGAATCACTTTTAATAATACTACTCCAAATAACCATAGAAATATTTCGATTGTGGGAAAAAACTCCTGAACGGAACTTCTGGAGAAAAATACTCAACCTGGGAAAAAACCACAACCAGAAATGGGGACGAGAAACGTATAAAAACATAGAGGCAATAAAGAGGAAATCATTAATTCTAGAGAAGAATTTTGTCGGTTTTTATCTCATGGTGTGACGATGCGTCGGTAAATATACCCTACCTCGGATTCTAGTTGGTTTGCAAATGCAGACGTACCCAATTGTCTCTCTCTCTCTCTTACAGAAGATAAGACTCTTCTCTTAATTCTCTGCGTGAATCCTCCCTATCCAGTCGGTGCCCTTGCGATCCCATGAGCAAAAGACTACGTCCAATGCAATCCCGTGTGGAAATACCTGCAGAGACCTTGGACTCGACTGAATTCGCTCAGGGCCCCACTTCATTGCCACTGCGTGCATTCCGCTGTAATTGTAGAATTCGGGTGCAAGGAGCAAAGTAAGATGCAATCTGCACTAAAAAATACCCCAACCCTGAATGGATTGGACGAATTAGATTGGAATACTCCGGTGCAGATAGACTTCGTTCTACATTGTTCGTAGCAGGTTTTTACGAGCGCCGAAGGATCCAACAGAGTGGATGCAACTGTAAAAAGAGATTTAACGGAGACAAAGGAGGTCACCTAAGATAGAAGCTCATGCCTTTGCAAAGTGTAAAGTTGAAGGGGTTCATTAATGGAAAAATGTAGAGCTCTACGTGCCGTTTGGCGAACGATGAGTAACTTAATCAGATAAAGAAATTCCGCTTTGCTTTGAAAGACAATTAAACCTCCGCTCCCTTCTCCTCTCAGAGAAGAGGCGTATGACGGAAAAAATAAAAATTCATTTCTTACAGAGTGGCTCTGTATGAAGAGATCCAACGGATTGAAGCGACGGAATTAACGTTAATGTAAAATCGGGCAGCTTAGAATGACGTAAAATTTCCTATCAAGGTTGAATAGTTGTTGTTTGGTTAAGAATTAATAATGCATCAAGATCTATGTTAACGATATTTTGAGAAAATCTTATAAGAGTAATTACAAAATTTCACATCGGCTAAAAGTTTAACTATTAATTTGAACCTAATTCATGGGGAATTAGATGCAATATAAAAGCTTTAAATGCAAGATAATCTTGTAAATCTACTCTTTCATAATCCAGAATAAAAACCGTTGTTTGGTATGTCGTTGATGAACCGTTGAAAACTTCTTAGACCTAAAATTATCACTACGTGCACTTTTCAAGGCTTTGTTACTTGATCGAATAGATTGAAAAAATATGAATTAGACAAGGGGTCAACAAACTAACTACTAACTAATAACTATTCATTATTCTATGAGACTTTTTGAAAACAGTCATGTGACTTGGAAGAAAATTAAACTACTGTTTCTAGCATTATTCGTATTTTATGTTATTTTGGAATTTTAATTTCTTTCAACCAGGAAGCTAAATGTTTTTCAAAAATTTATACCAACATGGAGTCTTGCCGTGCAACATGTTTTAGTGTGGATTGATTTAAAAAGTAAAGAAATAGGAAAAACTTGAGTACAGAAACTTTTCACTGAAAAAATAATCATGTTCATGAAACGGATAAGATTTTCGTAAGATGATTTTCTAGCTTTAATCTTAATTTCAATTGAAACCGATAAAATACTTCTTATAGTATCATTTTTAATTTTATTTATAGCAATTTTTACTTAAAATACATAAAATAGAATGCTCTTGACTAATATACACCATGAAATTAAAGAGGAGGAACAATACAGATTTTTTGCCCCAAAGACTCTTAGGGAAACAGGTAAAAAATAATTCAATCTTGAGATGTTAACCTCATAATTATATATGAATAAAAGTGTTCCACATTATCGCTTTATAGACACACTAACTTAGTGGGTTAACGTTTTATACCATTTTGTGAAGATTATGGTAAAATACTTTCACAAATTTCCTTCGTTTCATCTCTTATGACCTCTTCTACAGCAAATTCTTCAAGAATGCACAAAACCCGATGATAAAACTTCGACACACATATCCTCCCATCTTTCGATGGGAAATTCTTTGTCCTCAAAGCGAATGGTGTCGAAGGCTCCATACCACGTACAAAGCCCCCTTGCTTCAGTTCGGCGTAACTTAAAAAAAGAATACATGACGTAAAAGGACTCTCGCCTGCTTCAGCCTTTCTTCATTTCACCCTTTGAACTCCCAAATAACGTGCTCAATCTTCCTGCCGGTTGAGTCTCGAGTTAATTCCTTTGAATCTACATTAAAAATAAAGGTGTCGGAAAATGAAGGATAAGTGTTCCTACCTCGCTTTTTGTGAGCTTGCAACCTTATAAGTACGTTTTATTTTCGATTCCGTTTTGAGCGGGCATCGGAATTGAAGCCTCTCCAAATTTCATCTCCTACTGCCAGAGAGCTACCGCTGGTTTCTCAAATCATCATTCCTGTTCGCAGTTGAGCAAGGACAAGTGTCGGAGGCAGCTTTGTCTCTTTTAATTTTCTATGACATTTATTACTATTAAATTAAAATGTGAATGCATAGACTAAATAGAACAATCATATCTTTCTTGATTTTATAAATTGATTTAATTGGAAATGCTCCAAAATTACTTAGTTAGGTTTGTATTTTATTGGTTGCATACGTTAAGCTTTTACTTTAATATTTGTATATGTTAGGATTAAAATATTTGCATATGATCAAATTTTAATTTTGAGTAAGTCTGTATAATATTAGTGTATAAATATACATATATTTTGTATCTCATCACATAGATTTGTATTTTGGTTAATTTTTATGTATTTTTATATTATGTTGTTATGTCATTTGTATTTTTAATATTTTTATGTAAATTTCTTGGTTAAATGGGAGATTGGACTCAATTTTGCTCAAATAAGTCCCTTACTAATAATAATAACAAAGGGTTACACAATTTTGAGCTTTAACGAAAAAAATGAGATCGAGGATCAGCCTCATTATAATAATATCTTTATCATTCTTTTTCATTTTTTTTCATTCTTACTATCACTTATCCTTGTATCGAAATTCCTTTCAAATCGAAAGTTATTGTATCCTCAGACAGATGCTTTGAATTGAGTCTTGGAACATCATCTTCATTTTATTATGCAATAACCTCAATTGTAAAGCTAAGAATTTAATAGAATATCCTTAAGCATAAACTCTTTAGAAATTTCAAAGTTATATCATTCTACAAATTACTCATGACATTAGATACGATCTAATTAGACATTTAGATACGATCGAAATATGGGAATGAATAATATAAAGGTACCTCGCTAAATAAAAAATCATTTGTAGTGAACTATGGAAATTATTACCAATCACAGTTACCTACACTGCAATAAAAAATAATAAGCTTAACTAAAGATAAAATTCATTCCTAGTTGTGATTTTTGAATTAAAATTTTTATTCTCGTATAAAGTTAGAATTATTAATTACCCACAACCCATGAAATATAATTTGGAAAAAAATGTTATGTTAAGATCAACTTCAAAGACAAGTTTTGCCTATCGTATTGAAAACCTGGACCATGTATTTAAAAAAATCAGACAACTTCAATTCCGAATTTTCATTTGTGGGACCAAATAACATGATTTCTACATCATATCTTCGATTGATCTGAAACTCACATTATCATCTCCTATCTGCGGAGACAAAGATAGAGCACTAGCTGAAAACTTCCTCTCAAACAGCCCTGCGTGCAGCTGCGTTCTCTTAAGAGCCGATCAAAGTAAGGTGCACTTCCACAGCGCAGCAGGTTATCGGCTGGAATCCTCTGAAAGCGTGTTGCTTAAGCTTTGGAATAGGCTTGCGTTACCCAAGGGTTTGTTGATGGAACGATCTGAAGGCTTTCTTCGACGCGTAGTTTAAAAATTTCCTCCACTTACTCCTTGTCTATGTTGCAAGAAGGTCAAACGAGGCTTCGCTGAATTTCCTTGGCATTGAACTATCAGAGTACAGGTGGGAAAAGCTCAGCGCGTGTTCTCTTAGCTTGCGAAACTAGCTAGTTACTTTGATGATGCTGACTCTACAGGAAACTTCTACTCTAAGAGACCAAGATATTTCTCCACAAGAAAACAAATCTTATCTTTTTAAGTAATAAACGTAACCTTACAGTAATGAATAAATGCTATCGTTAACATATGAAAGTTTCAGCTCGTATTTTTCTTCACTAATATATTAGAGTTAAAAGATGTTTTATAATATTATTATATCTCCACTGAATTTGAAAAGCACAGAACCCAAATATCGATGACATAAAAATATATCGCATTTATCGTTTAATTAATTTAAGTAAAACATTTTTTTAGTGAAGGTAAAGGGAAATTATTTAGTGCTCTGTAATTCAAACACTAATTTTCCTGTGGGTTGATACAGACCACAATGCGATAAGCTTATAATATCTTAGGAATTACGTGGATCGAGTCAATAACTACTGAATCGGATAGTTCCCCATCACCGAATTCTTCGCACGTCAATGTAACTTAAAAATTTGAATTTTATAAACATTTTCCATATTTTTTCTTATCAAGGAAACAGCAACAATTCCATGACATAGTTATACAATTTTATTTGAATTGCCCACAAATAAAATATTTATTTTTAATTTAAATGTTAGCGTACTGTTCTTGTTTAAAAAATACAATGCGAATATCTATTAATATATAATCGGGAAAGCGTTCAAGTGAGGACAAAATGATTCTGTGTGAAAAATTTATTTTTATGCCCTTTCCTAATCAATAAAACTTATTATATGCTTTATGTGAAGTAGAATGTTTTATTATCCTAAGGAAATATACTATTAATACAACCTTTTTGTAACATTTATTGTTTCCAACCTGAAAATATCTCTGTGAGAAAATCCTAGAATTATAATAAGTTTTTGTAATTTGACATCAACATAAGAGAGAACTATCTACCTCCGAAGATAAACGTTCCATGCCGCAAGTAGGACAGATGCACGGTATTTTTGTATTACTGGATAACCAACGCAGGATTCAAAAAACAAATCGGATCAATTTCCCTCAGAGTGGTACATCCCGATATCACAAGTCATTCCGGAAGGGGACTATGAACTGACTAAAAGGATTCCGAGCGGTAAAAGAGGCAAAAGGGTTAGGGTCTCCAGCATATACCGGATGATAGCAATGGGTAAGACTCTACTGCATCTCCTTCCTGGTTCTCCTAGCACAATAGAGGAAATCTCATGCAATTTCTGAAGATGAGACCAGAAGAGGCCTCAGAAATCGACCCCGTGCGCTTCGACCGCATTGCGTGCAATCCGTTGTAATTGCAGACGCGGGACAAAGGAGAAGAAACGCTTTGCAATCGCCGTAAAAACAGTATTTTTCATAGATAGGAGGGATTAGGGTCAGGAGGAGTCTCGGCAGAGATAGACTTCGGAGCGGAGCTCTTCGTTGCAGGAATTTTACGACTTCTGCAAGAGCCGACGTAGTAAATGCAACTGTAAAAAGAGATTGAAGCCCGGGACGTAAGACAGAAGAAGTCATCAGAGGGTGAAGTGCACGGATCTGCAGACGGTAAAGTTGATGGGAAGGGGAGGGGAAAAAGGATGAGGAGCTACGTGCGGTTAGGCTAACTACTAGTGTCTTAATCAAACAATGGAATCTCTGGTTTACGTACGGAGGCAGCGCCTTCCTCCGCTTGAGGGGAGAATGCAAACTTATCTAGGCCGAAAAACACAGGAGTTTTACGACAGGCCAGCGTTTTAGCTACTCAATTTGCAGAGACTGATTAAACGTATTTTTTAGGAAAGCATTAAAGTGTAAATATGGATGTGTAGGATCGTATACAATGCTACCATTAATCCAAGATGGTAAATCTTCAAAAAACTTCGTCTACCTCCTTCCAATTAACTTTAGATTGGATGTAGTTCGTAAATTGCCAGTAAACCGTAAAACGTGAACTCGGAGAAGAAAATACAAAGAAAATAAATCTATAGAAAAATTGTAACTACAAGATTTTTATATCGTTTTTAAAAAACTACTTCCTAGCTCGAATGTCTCATTCGATTTTGAACCGATTTCATGAATTTTCAGTGTGGAATTCTATGGAGCATCAAATTATTAGATTAATTGGTTTTTTATAATTCTCAAAAGATGTAGATTGTAAAGCAAAAAACTTATTCTCATCTGCGATGACTTGTACTTACTTGAAACCTTTCGTAAATTTAGTAAAATTACGAATTACACATATTTTACTCTTTTAACGTTGGTACATCGTTTCAAAAGAAGTTAACTAAAAGGAATCTACGTTTGTGAATTTAATTTCAATGAATTAATTTTCTCCTTGATCAAACCGCCGTCTCTGAGCTAAAAACTTAATTTTCTTCAAATATTTTATTGATATTTTCGTGCAAAATTATATTTAGCCTTTCTTATCGCTAAAATCAACATCTACGATAATGAATTAGTGAAGGGGTAATATGAACATGGTTACTTAATGTTTTCTATAGTTTCTACGAATCTATTAAAATATAAAAGGATATAAATAATATTAAACTTACCAATCATGAGTGGAAAGTTGCAGATGTTGGTGGGAGGAAGTAGTCCGCGATGGTTTTACCTGAAAAAAGTTCCATATAATATTTAAACGGAATGGTATGTTTTAGCTAAGAGAGAAAATTAAGCAGTAAATGAGGAAATTTATTTCTGAATAAAAAATATATATTTTAAGAAATTGCAATTAATTAGAGCGTGACGCTTAAAAACCCATCGTCCCGGTCATGTCGTTATGTTTCACTTGTTTCGAAAATTAAGTAATTTTATACCTTGGTATACATTTTTAAGCTCAATTTCCATGCTAATTGCTTACCACCTATTGCTAAATATGATAATAACATATTCTGCAAATATTGATTTATAAACGAGAAAAAATTAATGGATGCAACAGCCTATCACTCTTTACTATAAGAATTTTATTCTGATTAACCTCAAGCGGATTCTATATGAGGTGAATTCAATTTTAAGGGAATTTTCTCTCCACATCTGATGGGAGATATTAATCAAAATAAAAGTCTGATTTTTCCAAGCAGCGAAATATGTCATCAACACTAAGTACGTTTGATAAATCGAATCCATTTCCTTCAATACCAATGCATTACATTTTGAGCTAAATTATTCTGATTAATTATAAAATTAGGAGGTGGTATATAAATGAATTCTGTGAACTAAATCTTCCTTCAGGAATCGTAAGACATACTTATCCACTGTGATTCAATCGGAATCCTTACACGCTGAAACTACATTTTTTCTCTCTTCCACCTTATTTTCCCAACCAGAACGGATCTCTGAACCAACGAATCGCGGCCGGATAATTCAAGACCTTTCAAAGGGCAAACACGGAGAGCACCCAGTAAATAATACTTAACGGAGCAGAACTCGAACCAAAAGCTTACGTATTGCGACATTCCCGTAAAGAACCCACAGCCCGTCAACCAGAGTATACGCACCGATTTCACACCTACACGCGAGGAGAGTGGGAAACGTATCCGAACCTGAAAAGTGAGATTTTCATTGCCTGTCTAGATGACGCGTGAAAGAAAGTTTTATGCAAAGCAGTGAGTCGACGCGCACCCCTACGGTCTCTTTCATCTTAGAATCCTCCGGCGACCTCATTTTGTACCAACCCTTTGATAACCCCTAATTCCCGACAACCTTCTCCTTCCTCCTCCAAAGCCTTCCGAGAGCGCCAGCCGTAAACTTGTCACCAAAGGGTGCGGGATTTGATGCGTGGCTGCAGACACAGCGGCACCAAAAGCTCCCCACCGACCTCCTGTTTTCCTATCTCACTCCTTTTGCCTTATCTCGACATCACCTCCCTAACTCTTCCTTTCCTCTTTTACCGCTGCAGATAACGGCGGTCTCTTTCCTGCAAAACTGTTCCTCTGCTTCTCCAGACGCTTTATGGCTCGGAAGGAAAAATATACTTATTAGTCACATCCCCTTGCTGGAAGAGGACAGACGTAATACGAGGTCTGAAAATGGGATTTCCTTATGTTTCTCTACGATGAGATAACTATTGAACTATATAAGTTGGAATTACAACTTTTAAAGAATAGAGATACTTTCAGCATTTTAGTACAATGTATGATAGGAGTCGCCATTTTGAAAATCATGACAATAAAGAAGTCAAAGTTGGTGATGAATGTGTTATCGGAATATATTTTATGATGCGATGGGAGAAATATAGTATATGGTACTGAACGTAAATTTCTATTAAAACGCATGATTGTATCTTATGAGACATAAATTCAATTTCAGCATACTTGTCAAAAAATAGGAATATCACATGTCAATAATATACTATTAATATTTCTACTTTAATCTCTCACCATTTCAAAGGAATATTCATGTGTAACATTTCAACTAAAGGCTAAGACTTTAAGAAAGAAACTTTTGAAGTCGGCTGTTAATGAATTCGAAGTTTTAAATTACCAATAGCAGTCTTTATCGGCGTTCCTCGTCTTATTCCCCGGTATTTCAAAAGTACGCAATTCTCTCTTTGTTTTACCCGAATACCGCGAAGTGAGATGAGGAACGCCGAAAATGAAGGCTATTGAAGATTTAAAACCTCTAATAAGACTTCACGCTTAATTTATAAGATTTACTATTTTACATTTCATCTCAAGTTAGGTAAGTAAGTAAGTATTTAAATAAGTACCCCCACGAGCTTCCCTAAGACCTATGATAGAGGATGTGAAACAACTACTCCATAAATAATTTGCCATCTTATACTATCAGGAAAAATTACAAATATAGGCCACCTTTTCTCGCTGTTTTCTCACAAGATCTTTTTGCAGTCCGGTTCTGAAAATCACATTTGCTGAGAGTGGGGATCACGTAATGGGTAATCAATTTTCCAGTCTCCATCTTGTAGAATTAATCAATTGTTATGAATGTTACAAAAATATATAGATGTGTTCCTTACATACATATCAAACAAGTTTCTTTGAGGTTTCAGATAGACCTCGGATGCCTTCAGTTAATCACAATTAAGCTTTTACGCTTCATTGAGTCAATGCAAACGTTCTCAGTGGCGCAACATGCCGAGTGACCTTTATTCGTTTTAGGAATTACAGCCCTGCCCAGTCACAATAAGATCTCCTGCGGCTCAAAGACCGGTTCTGCAAGTTTCCAGGCATTATAAAACGCTAAACTGGTGTGGATGCTATGTGATGTCACTATGCCCCCTCCCCAACAGGTAGCTGAGTGACCTGCCTCTTGAAGCTCTGTTTAACGGTGTATCTGCCTCATTAACCCAAGAGGAATATTCCTTTCCATATCTCTTCTCAGTCATACAACGCACCAAAGAGGTTGCCGGAGTAGTTCAGATTTCATTACGGGTGTTTTAAAGGTTTCGTCGATAATTGATTTTCGTGTTGTTAAAAATGACGCCAAAGTTTCCATCATAATGCTTTACCAAATCAGGAACTATTGAAAGCAAAGAGTGCATTAAGGTGATAACTGATATATTACGTAATATAATATCTTATTATACATGCATATATCCTGTGAGACGTATGGCAGAGGGAGCGAGCGCCGAGACCAGTATATATTCTTGCACATCATACGCATAGGTAACTGCACAATTTTACTACGTTGCCATTTGTTGTTCCAATTTATAATAATGAATGTTTCCAATTTATAAAAATTAATGTTGTGATGCAATAATTCATAAATAATGAATGCCCACATTTGCTGACGACTACACCAGCTTACGAGATTTTTGGGAGAATAAAGTTTCCTTCGATGCCTTGTAAAATCAACTATATAATTTCGGCTTGCAAATTTCATTTACGATTGGACACAGGTGCGTATATACATTAAAAGAGATCGACAGCATTGGATAAAATTAATACTAATTCTGACTTAAACCGGAAAAAACGAGTCGAAGATGAATTGTCTTCGTTTCGGAATCACCGAATTTACTTAATACTAATTTGATGGTTAATGCAATTTTAATATGGGGTGAACTACGATTAATTATCGTAATTACATGTATACCGTAAGATTCTAAAGTCGCTATTACGAAAAATATATTTATTATATACGCTGCAAGTAGAATTTCTTCTGGTGGCAGCCCCAATCATTGCCTACGAAGTACGTAAAACAAACAAATATTCCGATGATAACATATATATAAATACTGACATTTTCAAACAGACATCTCGCCGGTTACCCCATGCAAAATATGTCCTCTAAGCACAAAAACCACATTTCACATTTTACAATGATACTTTTTGGCCAAAATACCCATTTATCGATTTCACTTCGTCACTTGAGAATTATCAAAATGATACCAAACAACAATATTCAATCCACTTAATTACATAAATTAAATCATCTTCTTTTAAATTACTTTCTGTTTTTCGGTAAGGGTTTGAAGACTTCTTCAGGCAACTTATTCCATTCTTTAACCCCTCTGTTTATAAAAGAATACTCGGCGATGACGGTTCTTTGTTTCCTTAGCTTTAATTTCTACGCATAATCCCCTCGTGCAATATAATCCGGTTCCTCTATCCTTCTTTTAACTCCATCTATGCCTCTCCTCTGTTTCTAACCTGAAAGATGTCTAAGAGTCGATTTACTCTCCGCCTGTTTTCTAACGTTTCCGAGAATCACTAACATATTTGTAACGCGATCTTCTTTCATATACTCGTATCTCCCTAACGCATATAATTATCTGCTTTCCGTTGAATATTCTCTATCTTTACAGTATTTATTTTATCATGCGGATTACACGCATGAGTTGAATATTCTAAATGTGGTCTCACTATAGCTTTATACGCTAACTCTTATGGTTCCCTACTACTTCCATTTGAGTTCGGAATTCATCGTAAAAGATTTTTCCATTGGGTAGTATTTCTGTTTCTTTCTTTAATAAATCCTACATCTGTAAATAAAAACCATACAAATAAGTTTGTATGATGCCACAAAATGAAGTCGTTTTTTGTACGAGTGCCAAAGATTATGCCAAAAATCGAATGAATCCTTACGAGTCAAGGGGAGAACACTGAAAATTTGATTCGAAATATCTCGTATATAACTGGGGAAACCTGTTAAATTTACTACGAAGCCTATCTGGAAGGGAAAACATTGGAAATTGCGTATTTTTCATCTCACATATTTTATCTTAGGCTATTAGGGGAAATATACCCTTGGAGAAGCAGCCATAAAGGACGAGAACTTAGCGTAGCAAAGAAATCGATGGGAGCTTGTTTCATCTATTGCTTCTAATGGCCAGAAACGGTGAAAAAGTTTCCATAATGAAAGAAAAGTCAAATTATTTTGAAACATATATTTCATCTCCCGAGTTATTAGGAAGAAGTCGTATAAGTCCAAGGTTTACGAAAGCCTATAAGCATCCTTTCAAGGAATTTGAAAGGATCAGAGGTCAATTATCTTTTACTTTTATTGAATAAATAAGAAAACTATTTTCTTTTTTCTTCCATATCCAAGAAAAAGACGCCGTAAAAGTTCAAATTTCTGAAAGGGAGAGTTATCATAACAATTCCAGTGTGACATCAGATCCGAAAATACTGGTCAAAGTAACTGACTGCCCAGATATCAATTATCTTATATTAAATTTATGTATCAACAATTTATACGAATTATAATAAAATCCATGGATTGGCGAGTGACTGTGGTATTCTATGACAAAACTCGTCACTAGATAATGACGCTCATGCGTCGAAACATGTCGTGCTTGTGACAATTTCTAATTTTCCTCTTCTGTGTGGTACTAGGCTAATTGAATATCTTATCTTACATACAAAATTCAGCCTGCGTATGTTTGTGGTCGTAAATATGGAAATATGGTAAATACTAGGTCGATTGACTTGAAATTTTAACACAATGTAGCATTCAAATACAAGAGTGGTTTCTAATGTAATACATGTTGACATTTCGTCCTTGGTTCGATCCCAGACGTGTGAAAGAATTTCCATAAGAAAGACACGTTAAGTTCATTTTTGGTGCTGCAGGGTTCATTCAGTTTGCAAAATAAAATTAGAAATAATAGTCATATGAAATTGAGACAAGCACCAAATGCAGGTAAAATAAATAACAAATTTAATTTTGGTCGTGGATCATTGTTTTCAAATTGAATTATTGAGATTTTACACGAAATACAGGAAATTTACAACGTTCACCCTTACGACAAATGCCATTGTTGAATCTAAGCTCTTGCATATTGGATTATTTAGAGTCAAGAAGAAGAGAAACGCTGTTGATTCCGTTCACATTGATGTGCATAATCAATCATTGGAAGCGATTTAATTATCTAATTTCGAAAAGTGAAATGTGAATTTTTATGATACCGCATGTTGTATTCAGTTCAATTAATTTGTTTTTGAAGTGATTTAATAATCTATTTTCGAAAATCAACGTGTGAGTTACTTTAATTCTGATGGTTGAATTCAGTATGATTCATTTAATTTCATGTCTCACAGAGTCACAGCGTAATGTGGCTGGGTTTAGCAAGTTGAATATAATTTTACCTATTTATCTATAAAAGTAGTTTTATTTTATTCGCCATTTATTCAAGTTATATATTGTTCGATCTTTTACAACCAAGAAATAGTGCCGTAAAAATCTTGATTTCGGCAAGGGATATTTTTCACCATTATTCCAATGTAATACCAAAACTGAGAAGGGAACTGGAATGGTATCCATACATGAGAGTATCGTATCTTAAGGAAGGAATAAAAGCTTTCGCAAACAAAGTAATCACAAAAAGTTCCTCAGGATACCTTTTAATGTCAAATCCTCTTCCTCTCGCAACTCATAAATAGAAATTGGTTTCATCCTGATACGGAGAACATGCATATATCGCGGAGTCAATCTTTTAGTTTAACATTGTACGCCTCCATTATTCAAAACCCACCGATATCACAATGCGAAACCCCCGCCGGATATATCTTACGCGAGAGAGATTGTTTTGAAAATTGAAGAAAGGAATAAGGGGCGTGGCTCGGTAGAGAAATAGGAGTTAAAAACCCTATCGCCTCCCAGAGAGGGAGGATGCCAATAGCATGAATAAAAACTCAATCTCTATCCAGAGAGAGGGAGAAAGGAGATGGAAAAAGTGACAAGTTACGAGTGGGAGAAAAGGGAGAGACGGCTTTAGTGAGAATCTTCAAAAATCTCGATGCCTGGAGGTGTGCGGGAGGAAAGGAACAACTTCTATACGTTGACCCACTCAAGCGAGCTTTTTTTCCCAAATCACGAGCTCGTAGGGAAATGAAAGGAGCGATTCAATCTCCAAACTGGAAGCACGAGAGAGAAATAACTTTTGGGCTGGAAGGGGGTGGGGCGCGGTGACAAAGAGGGGAAATTAAAAATACAGTGACGCTCCTCGAAAAGTCGCCGTCTTACTTCATTCCGCCGTCGTGTTTCCTTTATCTTCCCACGTGTCTTTTCTTTCATTCGCCGAGATAGTCTTGCAGATTTCTTGATCGGAGAAGATAGGGGTTATAGCAGTAGTAAATGTAAGTGAATAACTTCCGCCGAAAATCCTTCATCGCCCATCGCAAGGTCAAGAAGAATACGTTAAAATAAAACTCAGTAAATTTCCATATTTTAGTATTTTTATCGACCGGTTTGTTGACGCCATCATCAGGTAAAGAATGCAAGAATGTTTCTTTTAACCCCACTCAAAACTGCCACATTGGTTCAATCCTTGTATTCTTCACGTAATGATTGCTACTTAGCCAAAACCAATCGAAATTTAGATGTGGAAATTTACTAAGTTTTATTATTTTTTATAATTGCGTTCCAGGAAGTCCGGCTTAAACCTATAGAATTCAGTTGATAAGAATCATTGAAAATTCTCCAATGCAATAAAAATGAATCATTGAACAAATAAATGCATAGTCTACCCAGATTACATGGAAGGAATTCAAAAGTCACTAACCAAATGATGTCAGGTGAGTTTAGTACTATCATAGAGTAATTATGGCATGTGTATGTTAATTTATGGTAGTGTATTACTAACTTATAGGCATTCAATTTACATGTGGTTACGAGATTAGTCGCGTCGGTTGATTCGAAACAGGTCGTTGTTCGCTCTATTAACTTAATTCTCCTTATAAAAAGCTTCAAAATAATATGGTAATTTATTTAGAAAATGTTAAAATTAAAATTTTTAAGCAAAGTATCATTTAAACAACAAGTAATTTAATGTTAGAATTTGCTCCAATACGGTACAACAGAGATACAGGTGCTTTACCAAATGGTGATAACTATTCCATCGTAGTAACCTCAAGGTAACATCTGGTGCACTTTTTCGGTGATATGATTAGTATCAAACCTGAAAAGTGTAGCTCTCAAGAGTCGCTTTGCAATATTAATCAGATCGCAAGTAAGTAGTTAGCAAGACTACAAGACCTTTCTCTGTACATTCACGGTGTTAAAACCGAAGGCAGCAGCTTCTATAGCAGCTACTTCTATTGCTTCAGTATTTCAGCACATTGCCAAAGAGATTCCAACGCGCTTTGTTTCGTTTAAAGGTAACCAGTAATTACTTCATCATATGCGCACCCGCTCATTTCTCTCGCATTGATTTCAAACTACGTTCACACGAAACTACCTGAGAGAGAGCATTCCTTTGATCTTTCGTTTCCATCGGTTTACTTTCGCGTTCACTAAAAGCAAAAATAACTCCATAAACGTTTACTTTCTGATCCTTCGGCTCTATGCTTTAGCTTGCCAACCTCGGATTTATTTTAAGCAAGACTTTGAAGTTGGTTTCAATCATGAGAGAAAATGGCAGCCTGATGATGACGCAACGCGTCCAAACGATGGTCGCTAAATAGAAATTCAAAGAGTTGTGGATAAAAATTAGTTTTTCTTACTTTTCTACATATTGGTGTACACCTCAGGCACTTGGGTCAAGTACTTAAGTAAATATTCATTTATAGAAGTGCCTTCCAAGTGCCAAATGGCAGGTGGTGTACAAAATACCAATATCCCTAACCCTGATTACTGCTACCTTCTTTAGTGCTACGTAGGGAGGACGACCAAAACTATCTTCTCTTATGATTATTTCATTAAAACGATTTCTAGTTTTCCCTCTAATCTCGTGAGTACTGTTAATCGGAGTAATAAAATCGACTATCTTCTTGACGAGTTCTGTATTGATTGATATTCTTAAAACGAATGAATTGCTAATAATCACACCTTCCGTTGGTGAACTAGTCTTCTTTATTAAAACACATCCAAACCGATGGACTCTATCATAGCATAAATGCTGCTGTTCAATTTAAATTTTCCTTTGACAAGCCTAGCTGCTCTAATTATCAGTAGTATAAATTCAAGAAATCTTTTTCTAGCGTAAAATTTTCTTTAAATGATAAATAATTTCCTCATTAATATAAATTCCACCGTTTAAAACTATTGACATGTTAAATTCAAGAAATTGCTACAGCACCATTTTCTTTTTACTGAAATATAACATTAAAACTTAAATAAAAACAGAAAGATCATGCGATAGCCCAATCAGACTTAATTAAAAAATACACGAACGACTACACACATCAGATTATAAAACCAAAAATTTCGAATCCTGAGCAGAGAAGGCACTCGATTAAAATCTTCATGTGGGGGAGATACAATCATCCCCTTAAATAAAACCCGCGCACTGCGGTCATTTGAAATTATCACCGTCTCTTCCGTACACTCACCATTGTCGAGAGACTTTCCTGAGGATTCTAAAATAAAATATCGCCCGTATGAGAATGCGGCTTTTATAACATACACTTACTACTCGGGATCAATTTAAAAAGATGAGATTTTTGCTGCAATTTTAAGGTCAACGTGCTCTATCTTCCCATCTAACGGTCCGTAGGATTCCCATGAGGAAAGGTTTTTCTCCCCTATCTCTTCATGGACCCAACCGACGGGGAAGGGCCTCTTCATGCACCCTTTACCTCTACAGATGTGCTTGCTTAATGCGAATTGTTTGCATTCCTAGGCGGCAAAGCACCTGCTTAAAGTAAAGGCTGAAAACTAATGTTTGTTAAGAAAGACTCATAGGATGGGGAGATATCGAAAGGAATGAGTAAATGAATAAAAGAGGAAAGTTATTGGTAGATTAACTATTCGATAGGCATGGTCTATGGTCTCTACTGACTGTGGACTTAAAATGGCTCTACTCATTCATTACTCTTAACACTAATTATTATGTATGTTTTATTTCGATAATGTTTATATAAAAATTTTGTTTTGCCTCATATTGTACTTTATGGATGAAAATCCATGTACTTTTTCCTTATTTTTCATTTTTTTTGTTTTATGTTATTTTGTAAATTGCTATATTTTTACTTTCTCCTATACGTAGTATAGAGAAAGTATTGTATTCGCAAAAAATTCGACCTCCGGATTTTGACGGAAATAGATATTTTGGGACCCATAGAGCACGTTTTCGCTATTTTCCCGAACATGTCTGTCTGCGTGTCTGTGTGTGTGTGTCTGTCTGTCTGCGTGTCTGTGTGTGTGTGTCTGTCTGTGGTAAAAAAGTTTGTGGGCACTCCATCTTAAAAAGTAATAATTCGATCATTTTCAAAATTCATATTTAGTATTTTCCTAATATTGCCAAGAGTTGATTAGGTTTTAGTGAATATCGCTTAACCGGAAGTTGCGGTTTATCCGGAACAAAATTTCGTTTTTTAAATATCTCTGTAAGAATGCAATATAGGTATATACAATTACGAACAAAAGTTGTAGATAATGTACTTTACTACAAATTTTGTATGAAACTTTTTTTTGTAACACTGATTTTTAGGAGTTATTCTTCAATAATGGTTAACCGGAAGTTGTTGTTTACCCAGAATGGAAGTTTTTCATACATATCTCTGTCAGAATGCAATGAAGGTATATACAATTATGTACTAAAGTTATAGATAATTTATTTTAGTACAACTTTTGTATGAAACATTTTCCTGTAACACTCATTGTTTTGGAGTTATTTATATATTACCGACATGGGCTTCTGTTTTCAATAAATACGGAGAAAGTCGTGTTGGCCACATCAGATTTTTTTAAATATAAATTTATTCTTATTTATGTATCACATGTAAGTACATATTGTTAGTGGATTTCCTTATTATTAATGTTTTTCCTTATCTTTTAGCAATTACTATTTGTAGGTTTGCGCAGGTTTTTCACACCCCCCCATTCTTGAGGGCGTTTTCCTGCAGTGAATTTTTTCCTATGAATCTCATAGGTTTTTTAAATACACAATTCTTGAAATTGTTACTACTTCTAATTTTATAATTAATGACGATGGGTTAGATGGAGGAAGAGACTTTTTAGTCTCGATCTCGCCAAAATAAGGACGATTTATTAATATCATTTACTCTCGTATTAAGTAGGCTGTAATCCTAATTTTTTAATATAAATTCATTACCTAGCAAACTAGTAACTCTATTAGATTCATAACAGAGCTACGAAAGTAATGTTATTTCGAGAAAAATAAAATATAAGTTAAAGTACAAACTGGCGTTCGATCAATCTGAATCTTAATCCGACGACCGCAAAATAAAAGCTCTATTCTTTACTGTCTGTTGATTGTTGTGCTGCAAATAGTCAAACATCGTTATTTGATGGAGCAGTGCTCCACTTTAATTCCACTGGAGCGCTTACCATAGACTTCAATATGAAATATTCTGGCGCTCTTATATGTATCACTGGAAATTTTCGAAAAAAATCATAGATATCAAATGATCACTTTCATTTCATTCATACTATGAATTGAATATCAATTACAAGATATTTGTTGGCCACTACTGGAAATCGTTTGGAAAAGTATGGGTGAAAAATTAATTTAATGGTGAATGAATACAGAGAGAAGTGATAAATCAACAAAGATAAATAGAATTCTCAATTAACGCAGCATATATTTGTGCCCACCATACTCCTTAAGTTGCAATTTCGCGAGAAAAATGGGAGTCTATACTTACAGTAATTGAAAAAAGGTACGTAACAAATCCTACCACTTAAAGAGTGTTAGAAGTATGTGGATAAGGAAAAGTCTTTGAAAGTAAAGCTGTGTGGCTTAAAACCAAATAGACAAGTCAAATACTAAAAATATAGACTTAAATGGAATACTTGCCCAAAAAGTGGAAAACTTGGGTTCAATTCCATATATGTCATTACTGTTTTTCATTTCTTTTCCATCTTCATTATTAGTGACCTCTGCACTCCCAACCAAATCACTGAAGAGCAATTATTAAGGTACGGATTATGTAGTTATTTTTACATTCTTCCCTTCCATTTAAATTTTAGTCAAGTATGTGAATAAATTTTGATATAATAATAATAATAATAATAATAATAATAATAATAATAATAATAATAATAATAATAATTTTTATTCATCCAAGGAAATACATACGCATGTATAGGATAAGTCATCAAATATTACACCGTTACAACACAGTCAAATTTACATTAGAAACTCATAACAACTTAAATTAAAATTATAATATAGCATATATTTTATTCTTAATTTCACATCTCATCTCTTTAACATATTAATGGTTCACCTCATTTACAAATTCATTTACACTGCAGTAAGTTTTCTCAGTAGATATTTATTCAATTTTTTGCTGAATTGTAAATTTTTATTGTCTTTGATAGCGTTAGGCAATTCATTATGAGCTTTTAACACCATCACCTCAAAACTCCTTCAGTTAGGCTTAATCTATGAGATTATTTCTCCTGAATGTATGTATAATTGTTGATAAAATATTCCTGGTATGCAATAATACATAATGAATATGCTACGATACCATCGTATAGAAGAGAGTATCAAGGGAGTTATGCACTCCGCAGAGCGTCCAATTCATTCCATTATGCATTGCCGCAGGGCACACAAGGGTGACGCACAGAAGTTGGGGATGTATTGACGGGGCTCATAACGAAGGCGTTCAGAGAGTTCGGAAAATGAGAGAGAGCGTTGGCAGTGTGAAAGCCAAAGGGTTTCGGCGAAAGAGAGGGTTGTGCGTAATATTGGGAGGAATGCAGAGATAAGAGTTGGGGGGAGTGGGTGTGGTCATTTCGGGGAAAAAATTCCCGGGGGCGGAACTTTGGAGTGGAGGGTGGAAGAAAATATGGATGAAAAGAGCAAATTAGCTTTGAAGTCGGTTGTGAAATGAAGCGAAAAATGTATGATTTTTTAAATCCACTCCGTGGCTTCGTATTATTCAGAGAACCGCCCCAACCCTAGGCGGGGGAAAATATTGAAATTGACAGGGATTCAGGTATTATGCTTCATACTATCGGAATTTAAGTGATAAGATCTATTTCAGGGCTAGGAAATGTGAGAAACTTCATCATGCGGTTTTTTTTGGGAAGAGAATACCTGACAAGGGAACATTACTCTTTGAAAATTATATTCCCCGTCAACGTAGCCGAAGTGTACATGATCTATTTACCGACATGCTTAGAATGATGAAGCTTCAGTTAACCGAATTTGCACTTCAGGTTGATTTATTGCCGATGTAAATGAATGAAATTATTGTGATCTACAGTAAAAATTACTGAAAAATTTAAAGGGATAATGATTCTCCGTTCAGTTTTAATAAAATGTGACGAATTCCCAGCTGCATATGTTCAATTTTCATTTATAAAACTTGCATAGAAATCAGAGGCTACCTGCTGCCTTATTCTGATAAATAAAATTTCCTTATTTCTCTTTTGGGACAGGATAGATTGAAATTTACCTATTAAACATTTGCAACTTTTGAAAATCTTTTCCTTTTGTAATAGTACAAATATCGATTTTAATATATCTGAATCGACCAAAATATGGATTTTATGTATGTATAATTATCACAATTCTAAAAATTTACGTAGACAAATAGAAGGAGATTGAACTTTCTTCTCGTAAATTTTTAGGTATATACAATTAGAAGAAACATTCAGAATTAGAAAATACAGATCTACAGTAATGATCGAATTATATGTGATTCTTTACGTTCAAACTCGGGGATACAAAAATTAAACAAAATTTCAAGAATTCGATTTTTTTCGGAATCGGCTTTCCTTGCATTCTATATATTATAAAGTCCAATTTTGTGTCAATAATACGTAAAAGGTTTGCATACGATGGAAAAATTGTCTGGCGTTGTTATTAAGCCTTATTATGCAGAATTCAGCTACCAAGCTTTGGGTATCCCTCAATATCCCAGTCCTATGTGATGGCTGTAATTCTAGAAAACAATGATCAAAGAGGCACTCCATATTGGCAATAGCAGAGATCGGGGCAGTGAAATTGGTTCAACTGATGGGGCTTAACCGCAAGAAAATTGAGTTTGTCCGTAACCACATAATACAATAAGGGATGTCAAAGACAGATTGGTAGGTTGCATCGAATGCAATTCTAGGGTTCAGAAAGGGTTGGACTAAGATAGGATATGATGAAGTGCTAAATTGCACCTGTAATTACTATAAAGGAGTTATAGCGCAGGACTAACGTAATATGTCATACACAAAAACCGGAAGAAGTGAAAAATATATTCAGCGTTACTACACAATAATTAACTGCTGGGTAAATTTGTTTGATAAATAAGGACTCGATATAATTGGAATTATTTAAACAGTGGAGAAATTAAAACTAATTTATTTTAATGGCGAAGTTTTCACAATTAGTGGTACTCTTGGAATCAACTCTATTTTGGTGGACAGCAACGAGTCATGGAAAGCAATAAACATGTTAAACGAATCAAACATGTTTTTACTGCCCTCAGCTTAATAACTTGACGGGGGAATGAAAATTCAACCGAATACATTTTTGTTTGGACAAAGTATTTTATCGGCGTATGGAATCAACAAATTACAATCATTAAAAACTCTTTGCAAAAAATTATCTAGGAATATTGGAATTCTTAGAAAGAAGATAAATACTGTTTTGCTCGAAAAATTACTCGTGTGCATTCCAATCACATGTGATAAGATATTTCATATTGTATTACTATGGATTAAAATGCGCACGTACTGTAAACAGCACAGAAGATACAATCGCATTTTTCTAGCAAAGGAATGAAAATTCAGTAAGTTCTTGCGAAGGACTTGTTGTTGTCCACCTTCGATATCTTGATATCTACCGCATCTGCATAACACATATATACCTTATAGGGTTTGAGTTTAGATCCTAATGTGCCCTTACTTCATCGAATGGTGTGTGGTAGGGAATACATATGCTTCACAGCGGCCAACTTCATGTAATGAGAGCATGTTTTCAACGCTTCATGCCATCGTATCGCACTTGTGGCTCTGATTCCGTACTTTCTTTTTTCTTGTTTCAACTTCGGGAATGCGTTTTTAACGTTTTTCCAAGCGAAATGTCACCCATCGAATAATGAGGATAAAGAAGGTTAACGAGCGTGAGATCGGATTTTCGTCCTAGCGTACATTGCAACGAAAAGATTGAACTGCTTAGAGGGGAATCACTGTAACCAGCCGTGAATCTAGTCAAAAAGATATTTATTTTTTACTTCAATTAACAACGAAACAATCTGCGAAAGAAAACAAATATTGCAAGAAAATAATTGGACGGATAGCTACTTGGTTTTATTCTTTCTGCGAATCGTTAGAGAAGCTAGCAATAATTATAAATAGATAAAATTATCAGTGTTTTACACCCACTACCAAACGCTACGGTCAGTGTGTAGGGTCAATATGTACAGGAATGTAAATTCAATGGACTGTAATGGTTGATATATGCTTTATTTAGGACAAAAAGAAAGCCTCTCTCGGCTTTTAAAGGCTTTTAAAACGTTTTTGGTTTTATCTCTTCAGAAGGAAGAGGGCGTAATTAGTAGCTGATGACGTACGAGATAATTTTCCAGCGCGGCTCGATACCAAGTACAGGCGAAGGTTTCGCTTCAGAGCGATGCAAATGCATTTCGCTACCAACTTCCCCCAGTTTTGCGAATGCATCGTAGACTCACAGGGAATGGCATTCTCGTCCTTAGTGGCCAACAGGAATCCTCTATTCTACTTCAATGTTGTTGATAGACATGCGATTATATTACTACTCATTGAACAGAGAATAGACAGTATCGCTTTCGTAAGAAAATAAAAATGAGGTTTATCTGCGAGGTATCCGGCTTTTAGAATATAATCGTTGTTCTTTTTAAGATATACTTTATATATGAAGCTAGAATATGAAAATTAATCTTTTGCTAACCTTATATTTTCTGGATTATTTAGGTATTTTTGTCTTCTATCACCAAATTAATTTATACTTCTGTATTCTGCGGAAGCCATAAATGAATAAAAACGATTAACAAGTAGAAAACTACTTTCGTAGAATTTTAATCTCTAACAGAGTGATTATTTTAAGAGTTCACGTTTTAAATTCGTAAAATATTTATTTTTAGCTTTCATCCACTGAACATTGTTTGAATTCTTCGTTGAATCAGAAAAGAACACAATTTAGACACAGTTTCAGTAGGTATATTTTATTATACTAAATAACTTTTTTAAGATATTATACGAAAATGAAAACAAAAGTCACCAATTATCCTCGAAAAAAGGTCAAGGGGATAATAAGTTGCAGAAAGGCACGCATTTCCACAAATTTCACTAAAATAAATAATTGAAAAGCGATATCTCTTTTTCGTCAAAGCGGTTGTTTCTTCAAATTCGACATAAAAAGCAAACTAACGAGGATTATTGAATTTTCGTTTGCAGGTTCAGAAGTTTTCCTATCTATAAAAATATTTCCTTACTTTCGAGGTAATTTGGAGTAGAAAGCGAAATTGGCTCGAAAATTGCACTTCAGTTTGTGTCCCGGTATTTACGAAGGATTAATAATTTAAATGAACTCCGTCTTCTATTTGCCCATTCATTACTAGCCATGAACTTCAGAAGTCATATGACGACGGAAAAGTTGGTGCGTATGTTTAAAGTACGCGCACAGAAATTTTATTTGAACAGATTGAGTTGATTTTAAAGACGATGTTCCAAAGCCGAGTTTTGGAGCCCTCTTAGTTACATGTAAGTCACAACAATTTTGTTTACTTAAATGATATGTACGATTAATAATTCAATCATATTAATACACGTAATACATTCAATAAAATATAGTAAAATTGATGCACATATATGATTATTTACGAATCATTATGATGGTCTTTAGAGAAATACTACAATAGGTATTACAAATTTTAAACCTATGCATCGCAGTATATGACAGCATAAAGCTAATTCTAAATTTAGAACAAAGTATTGCATTGATAACATCATTAAAATGGTCTAATTATTATTGATTTACTGAAAAATTACATATTCAAAATTTCAAGTGAAATGGAGAAATCAGGAATAATTAGCAAAACAGAGCAGAGAGAACTTAATTTCTTTGACATTCATTTGGTACACCTGATTACGCATTTTTATATACACAATATGGGTTCCCTTTTCGCGGATATGTTCTACCTTCTAAAGCACGCAACTCACTTAATCGTTTGTACAAATTCTTTGGGATATATCATTAAAACTATGTTTATAGTAACAAAAACAAACAAAGTATGTATAATATCACTTTCTTTTGGCTCATATACCCTAAAATTGCATTATAACGCCCCTCAATTTGGCAACTTTTGTGTTTGTGTTTGCATTCACATGCATATTATTGGAAGGCTTCAGCTCTCAATTACCATCTTTATCAAGCCTTAACATTAATTCATCCATTTTTCATTCCTCCGTTCTAATTCTTCGATCCAACCCACCTGTGAATACATTGTCTTACAACATCCTTATGCGAAAAAATCAGTAGAATAATGATTACCTCTCCCCTTAGTCATTAAATTGGTAAAATATGCCCAAACATAACTTCGTTGCTTTTATCCACGCAATGTATTCACGAGGGAAAAATATTTCTTCTCATAACCGTCGAATTACTAACACCACACAAGTACGGCGTGAATCCAGGGGAAACGAAAGAGGGCGATGCTTAAAAATACATCGTTCCGGGGGAAAAGGAAGGCACGTACCCTTAGAGGCGCCGGTAACCTTTGAAGCATCATAATCGAATCTCGACTATGATAATTGATGAAAATCGCCTGCGGGCCCTCGGATATTCCGGTCCGGCGCTTGCATAAATTTTTTCGCCGATTGAGCCCGAGCAATTTTTCATCCTCCACGAGTCCCCACGTAAGATAATCGACTTTTCCAATCTAAATCTCCTCCCAGCGCCATAAAAATAAAAACCGCAACCCGCCCATTTCCATACAACTTCTCGAAATAAAAAGGCCTTCCCTCTCCTCAAACACTTCAATCTCTTCTTCCCGATCCACCCACGGCTTCCCTCCCCGCGTCCATTCATCCTGCTACTCCGCAGCTTTTTTATTATCTCTGTATAGAGGAAGAGAATCTTTGCTAACGTA
The DNA here is from genome assembly GCA_947579665.1 of Sympetrum striolatum. Lineage (NCBI taxonomy): Eukaryota > Metazoa > Arthropoda > Insecta > Odonata > Libellulidae > Sympetrum > Sympetrum striolatum. The sequence continues at coordinate 44,439,299 of OX388347.1, forward strand.
GGTTTTTCGAGGAGCGAAGTATTTTTCTGGAATTTGTTTTGTCTCTCCCTATCCCTGGAGGTTTTTTTGCACGATGGCTCTGAAAAAGGGCGCCATAAGACTTTTCGCAGCAAACAAAGCGTGCTTTAATTACGATTTTGATGGAATGGAGCGGGGAGGATGGCCCTACCCGGGATTGGTGTCGCACTTATTAATCTATCTCATTTCGCCTTTCTCAGAGTTTATGAGGTCCTATTGAGCTAGCGGAATGCAGGGGCAGCGCTTGGAAATTATGAGGAAATAAGGCTTTTCTTTCAAAATTTTGCTTTTGAACATGAGGGTTTATGTAGAGGTTCATAAGTATTCGGTTATTCCAAGATTTTGAAAGGATTAACTCGAGAAAACTGTGTAAAAGATCACCAGTTGATACCATTTTCTAAGAATGTTTTCTATATTCATATACGAATATTTATGCATTATATCCTCCAGCTCTAATGCGACCTTTGATTATACTTTCTGTATTAGATTGAAAATGTTTTATCGCAAATATTTGTCTTTTTATTTGTCAACATAAGTTTACGTAATGGATTGTTTCTCTGGTTTCTTTACGAGGAACCCTCAGATATTACTTATGGTCAACAAATTGAATGGAATATTCACGTTTTCACTTTTTGTGGCAACCTTAATATTTCGTTCAATTTGTTCACCATGAATAAAACATAGATTTATATTTAGGTATTCCTTTTAATTTTATATATCCAGGAATTTTTTATGCTATTTTCATATGCAACATATTTTTTGCATTATCACGCAATATTAATAATACCACAAACTCTTACCAACGTGGATTATTTCAAATTAAGAGCATACCAAATTTTTAATTCGTTGACGTTTTCTACCCTATATCCACAGGGACATCCATTGACAATCTACCTTGAGAGATGTAATCATTAATTTCAGACAAGTACAAGAAACATGCATAACCTGAAAAATCTGGTTATCCGGAGAATCAGACGACATCAGGCTAGCATGTTACTATTAACTAATTACTTTGCCACCCGGTTCGGCTGTGATTTGAAGTATTTAAGACGTCGATATTTTATGGTAAGTTTCTCCAATATTTTTCTCTTTATCTGCCAAAAAAATCTTTTCTTACTTAATTTGGGATTAAGCCATTAAGTACATCATGATTCTATTTACAAAGGTGATGTTTTCGCTCAAGTAGTAAAGTAATAACTACAAGCAATGCATATATAATTCATCTAGGACATCAATATTTTTTCTTGGCATTTGAAAGAGTGAAAATCCTATAAGACTTGTTTCTTCTGTAATTTGATGGCCATCCAAAATGCAGGCCATTATTCGATTCCATCAGAAAATATTCGCGCGGCATTCTTGTAAAAGATGCGCCTTATTCTTCCACTTTATCTGCCCCGACTGCTTCCGACCACTCCAATGGAATATTTTCTGTCCATCTTCCATTGGATCCTTGTATCTTCTCCCATACATTTCCTCTTCTTTCTTCGGAAAATCTTCCTTTCTGCCTAAATATCCTCATCTCCTTCCCTCCCCGGAGATGCCCTCCAACCTGGACCACCGCCCCCATACCCTATCCCCGCGGAAATCCTTTCAGAGGGAGAAAAACCCCTCTCCCTGGCACACTCGGGCCCCGATGACAAACAGAGAAAGAGCTCCAACCTTCTCCTCCATTTCCCCTTTTCTCTAGAAGGATCCTCAAATCTTTTCATTCTTTCCTCACAGTTCTCCTTCCCTGAGGATATCTCTCCACTCGATTCCTTTACTATGGTTCCTCTCCTCGTACCCGAGATCGCAATTTTACTTTCTCTTCAAAGCAGAATGGGAGTACTTTACTTTGGGGGCGCTGGAAAATATTCGATCAAGAGAGGCTGTAGGACGTGTAAATTTTGAAGTATCCCCAGAACCGAGGAAATCCGATTTACTCGCCTTTCCGTCCGTACTTGTTGTTCCCGTGCATGATTGGTATGGGAATACGGAAAAATTGGAATCGAGTTTTGTACGATAGGTCATGTACTCACCTTTTGCAGAAAAATGAAATAAATATTACGCGTCTGAATCACTTCCAGTTCATTTGCATTTTTACTCCATTCAGTCTTGGATCTTATTTAGTAGAGCATGAAACTCTGCATTTGATTGGTGGGCTATGGTTACCACACTGATGGAAATCACTAGTAATAACCTATAGGCATCAAAAATTGTATACGGTCATGTGTTATCGAGTATGTTCGTAAAATGTTCCTTGCACAAATGGCTTTAAAAAGTATCACCTTTGTTCATTACTCCTATTATAGCATAAAATTAATTAATTTATATATATTACTCACGATCCATGTTCGAAACAAGAAACCATCCCCTTATTTAATGTACACTATTCAAAATTGTTTAGTCTTCTTACTATGGTAAATTATGAATTAAAATATATCGATCTTAAAAAGGTCTTCCCCACAGTCACTGAATGCCAAGGCCAATGCCTTTCACAATTACCTGCAGTTACATAAAATTATTCAGTTATTCAAATCACATCTAAATATATCGACTTTTACTACTATACCAACGATTATATTGTAGTAATTGAAGATCTGTATTCCACGAATTGCTCATAGAGTAAGTTTTGGAATGTTTTGAAGCTAAAATCTCGAATGTTAGACTGGTTTTAGCATCATGAATTCGTTCAAAACAGCGTATGAACAGGTTAGGCCAGATAAATCTCTTAGCACTAGGTTTACCTTCATGTTTTTCCTGTTTTGACCAACAAATCGCTTGCAAAAAAATGAAATAGAAAGCATGGTATTTCATAACTTTCAACCCTAAAACCCATGCCAAAAAAATTGTCTCCTATGTAAGAAAAGGGTACTTGCTCATTTGCCATTAGGATTCATACAAATAAAAAAGGTATCTTTCAGTCCCACTCCAACTATGCAAAAAAATTAAGCAAACGAAACAGACAACTTTCTTTTTGCGACTCAAATTTTATAATGAGTCATTCGGGCACTTTAATTCTCCCATATCCTAAGCAAAGGTAGTCATTAATGGATGTCTCATTCCATTTCCAATGAATAAAGTACGTTTGCATAACGAAGCGAGAGTTAAAAGAGCAGGAAACAGTTTCAGGCGTTGATACATCCAAAAACCCAGTAATCGTAACGGGGGCCCACCCTAATGAAAAAAATATAAAACGACAAAAAGGTGAATTCCCAGCAAAGGAACCGTCTAAGCGAATGGAGCCAAACAACATGTCGTATCGATCCTTAGCGTACTTCACAAACCCTATTGTGGCTCAGGATGAGAAGTACGGAAAAAAAGGCCTCTTTACCGGCCTTTGAATGATTTTAGATATGCAACTCTCTCTTTCTTCCGCAGAGTTGATCTCATACCGCAGTAAAACATCTTCCTTAAGGGAAAAGTGGTCTTCCCATCTATTATACGTCTGTGGTGGTGAGGAAAAAATATTGGAATATGATTTCATCGCTTGTTGAGATAGAGTCGGAGAAAACCTAAAGAATAGATCAATGTCGGATGGTAAAATGGCATAAACAAACAAGTGAAAAGAAAAGACACAGGAAGAGAGGAGACACGGAGTCTGGTCCTCAACTTTACCAGGAGTAAAACTATGAAACCGGAATTTCCCTAAAGATGGCGCTCGCTAAGTTTAAAGACTAAGCAAAGTTTGAAGAACTTAAGACCGCTTCTGCAGCGCCATCTTCTCCCATAACAGCTGATAACATTTTTCAAAACGCAATAATCTAAGTTTCATCCACCGGTAAATTTTTCTATAACCTCAAACATGTCGATTTTTGTGGCTACGAACTATGATTTGCGGACAGCAATGGTTTTCTGCTATAATTTGAAGAAAACTGCTGCAGAATCGCATAGAATGGTTGTCAAAGCATACGGTGAACATGTTCTTGGCAAAGCACAGTGCTTCGGATGGTTTAGAAAATTTAAAAGTGGTGATTTTGACGTGAGAAACGAGGTGGTGATTTTGACGTGAGGATTGTTTTTTTGGCGTGGCATTCATAACCTGTCGGAGAGGTGGGGAAAATGTATAAATTCCAATAAAGATTATTTTGAATAAAATATTTTTTATAATTTTCAAATAAAAGATGTTTAATTTTTACAAAATAATTCCGGTTTCATACTTTTACACCTGGTACTAGCATAGCTATTTCGTGAAAGAGCCTCAATCATTTTCGGGATAATCGATTTGAACTACGAGTGGTGGCTCGGATGTAGTGGCCTCCACCATCACCACGGTCCTCACTGAGCTGACTGGTTAGTAATGTAAACCTACTCAAGGATCAAAAAATGAAAGAAAAGCATGAATTTAGGTGAAAAAATAGTTTTCTCTTCAACCTTTCCTAATGAGGAAGATGTAATATCTAAATAAAATGATTGTAATCGTTGTTGAGTTTGGATGGGATTCAGCTCAGCAAAAATTACGCCATACGTTCAGCTTCTAAAAACTGTCAACCAATTACGCAACATCAGTTTCAGCTGATATGCAGATATTTATCATTTCCTTAAAGTTAAATATTTTCAAAAAAATTACTACTTGTCTTCCAATATGTCCACTCACACTTCAGTGTGTGTGTGTAATTTACAGGATATGGCAAAGATTTGATATATGGGCTAATTAAGAACTAACCGATTAGGGCGATTTTAAATATAGCAGCAACAATTTTATCCGTAATGAATATTAAATTCGTAAAATATGGGAACATTTTCCTAAATAATTACTTTTTTATCACGTAGTTACTAACGAGGTATTTATCCTATCGTATCATTATTTTGATGAAGACTCTGTCGTAGAACTCAGTCAATCATAGGTCTACCAACGAACTGACTGGACAGATTCTATAATTTGCATCGATTTGTCCCGATCTTGCTTTCTGTAACTACCAGTTATTCACCCCATTTGTAATGCTGAAGCAAGTTTCTGAAGATGAATCAAAGGAAGCCAATTGTTCTGCTGTAAAAAAAATGCCCGAGGGGACTTAATGGAAAACTATTGCAAGTATGTATGCACGAAATATTTCTCTGTTCTGATACTCATGCATGTTTTTCATTGAAACTGAAAGAATGGGGACAAAGACTTCTGCACCCTCAAGTTCTTAGATCATGTCAGAAACTACGTCTGAGGAACTGCGTCTGCCTGCCGAAGAATGGTAAGTTATACAGCCCAAAAGTTTTGTTACTACTACTCCAAAATATTTTTAGCCATTCATTTAGTATGTACTCTTCACTGCGTGACAGTGTGCTCATGTGATATCGCACCCTGCTTCTCACGCTTAGTTGAAATTATTCGGCATGTAGTAAGTACTTATTATTGAGAGTATTTCCTGATATTTTGCTTAGGAATTATTCGAACATACCGCTTTGTTTGTAATCTTCTGGAGTAACCCACTCTTAATTTTACCCTGACACCATCATATGCAATAAATGACCTGTTTTTCGTTTTTGAGCCAGATATATCGGCTAATTTGGCCACGAAATTTAAGTAGTTCTCCATACTAAAACTTGAGAAAAAGAAGAAGAACACTTATACCTTAACCGCAGCAATTTTATTTACTCACAACCATAGTTTGATCTATTAGATCATCCTTACTCGATGATGATCTTGTAGATCGAAACCATGGTCGTGAGTGAATAAAATTACTGTGGTAAAGGTATGAGTTTTCTTCTTCTTTGTATCAAGTTTTACCTGATATATCCAGTAAATGTTTTTTCTCTGTACCTATTTTTGCCGTTCTATGTCTGCTATTCAAGAGATACGTAAATATTTCTGCTCGTCCCAGTGAGATGTTTCACTTGTCTATATTGGTTACAATCTCTGTGATCCACCAATAATTATTCAAGGTCAACTAATGTTTTTAAGTCGATGGAAGCCGCAAATTTGCTATTTTGTGCTTAAATTTGTTGACAAAAATACATATTGCGCTTTGAATTTATTCGTCGTCGAAGAGTGAGCGAGCGGATTATTTTTCCAAAAGTTTCTTATTTTTTCTATCCCGGCCTTGAGAATTTTTATCCTATCCCCTTCACTAATGAACTCACTTTCCCTTTTCCTCCATTTCTCCATGCTTTCAAAGAACCTTTTATATTAACAACGGGAAGGGGGAGGTCGGCTGTCGTCGACTCACGTCCTTGTATAAAAAAAGTTAAACTCTCATATTCCGTCCCTATACACGTCTCCCTCTCTCGTTCCCTTTCCCTCCCATCCACCCTTTCCTCCTATCTTTCTCTTGCTTTATCCGCGATTAAAAAGGGAGATTAACAAGTCAGGTGACGTTGCCGGAGCAGAATTTGGATTTAGGAATGCTTCATCTCTGAGTTTTTCTGTAGATGTTTTTTGTTTGCAAGGGAGTCGCGACTAGCTATCCATTTTTACTTTCTCCCTATACGTAGTATAGAGAAAGTATTGTATTCGCAAAAAAAATCGACCTCCAAATTTCGACGGAAATAGATGTTTTGCGGCCCATAGAGCTCATTTTCGCAATTTTCCCGAACATGTCTGTCTGTCTGTGGTAAAAAAGTTTTTGAGAGCTCTATCTTAAAAAGTAATTATCCGATCATTTCCAAAATTCATATTTAGTATTTTCCTAACAATGCCAAGAGTTTATTAGTTTTTGATGAATATCGCTTAACCGGAACAAGAGTTTGTTTCTTTAATATCTATGTCAGAATGCAATCTAGGTATATACAATTACATACAACAGTTATAGATAATGTACTTTACTACAACTTTTGTACGAAACATTTTCTTGTAACACTGATTGTTTAGGAGTTATTCTTCAATAATGGTTAACCGGAAGTTGTTGTTTATCCAGAAATAGAATTTTTTCATACATATCCCTGTCAGAATGCAATTTACTAGGTATACACAATTATGTACAAGTTATAGATAATGTATTTTACTACAACTTTTGTATGAAACATTTTCCTGTAACACTTATTGTTTTGGAAGTATTTATATATTACTGGCATAGGCTTCTGTTTTCAATAAATATGGAGAAAGTCATGTGTTGGCCACATCAGATTTTTGGATTTGCTATGACCTCGCTAGATATGCGGATTACCATTTAAGTGCATTTAAAAGATATTTCATCCTCTTTTGAAAAGAAAAGAGGCTAATTTTCCTACCCGTCCTCACTCGGGAAGAATCCCTTAAACACAAAAATCATTCACCTGATTCCCACTACTATGGGGAAAAGCGAGTTAAATGGAAAATCCCAAATAGTAACGGAATTGAAAATGTCTGACGGTCAGACTTTTTCTCAAGCCCGTAGGATATTTCCTGGATGCACACGTATGTGCAAATTTATCCGAATTCTTTACTTAAAAGTAAATGGAATTTTTGCCCTTCTTCCGATGGATGAATGTTATTATTGAATTGAGGGACAAAGACTTTTATCAACGCCTTTCCCTGCATAGATGATTGCTCAATACGAGCCTTAGCCCATATCTTAAATCAGAAAAGGTGTGCTATATATATGTAACTATTTTTAATTAAAACAGTGGAATATGTTGGTAGGGTTGGCCCAGTATATAAAGGTGGCTTAACTAAATGTTTTGTTAAAACGTTTGTCTTTCAAATGCATTTCTAAATCCTAAATCTTATTTAATTAAGTAAAGAACATCAGGTCGCTTTTGCGCTAAGTCCCTAGTGTTGATAATCTAACCATACTAAAGCTTTTCAATTAGCTACATTCAATCACTAAGTAAAAGTTAAAACTGAATGAAAGTATAAACTATGCACCGTTATGTTCATCATTTATGGGCACACCATATTTCTTTTCTCGCACATGCTTGATAAGAGGAGCTAAAGTAATAGAAAAAAAAACAAAAAAAACTGTATGAACTAAATACTATTTGAATACATTGGCAGAAGGAAAAGCGAGCATATCTTAACTAAGTTTCTTCCATTGAAGGGGATAACAATTTAATAATGTAATACATTTTAAGTGGCGATAATGTATAACGTTTTAAACTGATTAGCTTTACTAGAATGAAGTATGAAATTGGAGCACTTGGCTACATAATGGCGTTGATTAAATGAGTAAGGACGAATTTATCGTCTGTATATCAAAGTGCAACCTTTGTATTTTACTACGTGAGAATCATGAGACAAAATTATATGAAACAGTCCTTCTGCAAAATTTTCAGCCTTGAGGCTGTTTCTAACATCAAAGCTTCTATTATTAGTTGCTGGACTTCTAAAGAGGAATTGAAGCTACGTAATCTAGGTGAGGATTGCTCTTCTTTGCGCCATTTAGCCTGAATCCCATGCGTTAAAAATGTTTGTGCTTGAAAAATGATGTCAGAGAATCCTTCAACGTTCCAAAAAGTTCTTAAGATATACACATTTTAAAGCCTCATGTGGAGGAAACAAAAATGAATGCCAATCTTCGGCACTATTCTATAGCATCAGAAGCTACCATATTGTCTTTTGAATGGACAATGAGGTTTAGGCTATAGAATAATAAAAACATTTCGTTCATCAATACATGGTAGTAGGAATGTTGGTATGAGAGCCTCAAATGTTTTGGAAGGGGGAAATAAACAAATTTACGATAGTTGCCTATTGCTGAATTAAGAAAGCCTAACTTTTGGGCAAGTAAGAAAAACTAAAGCAATTTAAAAGAACTTTCGGAGGAGAGGAGATTAATAAAAGTGAATTAAACTTTTGGAGTGAAGAAAAGAGCAAAGGGGAGGTAGTCTATACAATACTGGAAGTGAAACGAAGAGGTGGAGAAAGCCTGGGAAATAGTAAAAGTGCGGGTAGAAGTTCTTTTGGAGAGAGTGGATTGGTCGGCAGCGAATAGAAAATAAGCGAGGTCTTAAAAAGAAAATGCTTCCCTCACGAGTTGGCTATGAATGCGCCGCCCCACGAAACGCCTCATGAGTCCGTCTTTCTATGGCACTATATCCACTTTTTTCATTCAGACATCATTCTTCTTTTCGCCTCAGCCTCTACTCCTTTAAGTTCGACTCTTACTTTCAGACCCTTCCTTTCTCTCTACTTTACCGCTCTAATATCACCACTTTGTTCCCCTTAACCGTCGTATCGACTTCCATTCTTATTTTGGGAACTCTCCGGCACGTGTTTCATTTATGCACTCTTAAGCGCTCATAAAAAGTTAACTTCAAGATAAAATACATTCCGATTTCAAACTTAAGCGAATTAAGTGCAAGTATTAGCGCATAGCACCAACGAAGCAATATAATTTTGATTCGCCGAAATACCAAGATTGTTATCTATTGTTATATAGATCAATATGGAATGTAAAAAAGCACGCATTTGGAAAACAAAAGGTATGAGGCAGTTTTATTCTAAGAGTGCTTCGGCTACTTCAGTCATTTCGCACATCGACCCCCACCGGGAATTGAACCCGGGACCGCTTTCACCAAAACTGAGAGTGATGCCAATTAAACGTTATTATAAAAGTTTAGAAGAATTTGGCATTTAATTCCTTAACGGAAGTAAAATTTGATAGTCCCCTGGTGATGCTAGAAAAGGTCCCGAAGACACAAATATCCATAATTTACTACTCAAAATAAATATGAATTTTATTTTTATGAAGACCTCTAAGAATGTAATTTTACAAAGATTTATATTCATAACTAAATTAGAAGATCAAACAAGATTGTTTGAACTCATATTCGTAGATTTTAATAAGGAACGACTTCAATGAGTATCATTACTGGAAATCTTTCTTTCCTAAGGATTTTTCACTCTGTCCTAGGCATGAACAAGATCGAGACTAAAAAAAAATGAAAGACGCACACTTTTGTGGCCGAGAGTTGAGCTACGGAATTGAGAACGGAACAAGAATTTTTTTCTACTTTAGATTAAGAAACATCTGAAAGATGAAGAATAAAGCAATGAAGAAGTCTCCCGATTCTTGCTACTTTAATTTTTATGTAAATGAGATTAGGTTGCCGCTGGATGGTCTATTATACATTGTCATCCTAGATACCCAAAAACTTCTGATAAATCTTAGAGCAGTGTAAGCTCACTTTCACTGCGATGGAAGTATAATATAATTTTAATTTCATATCAAATAGATACATATATGCAAACAGGATAAAATTTTGGGTTGAAACCACGTCAATCTTAATGATAAGAAACATAGATACATGGGAAACAGACTCCACAGACTCCAAACAGAATCCACTTATGGCAGTAGTAAATTTTAAATACAATAACCTTAATTGTTTATTATCACGTTTTGGGGATAGTAATTAAATTTACACCTAGTGCTACATGAAGAGTGAATTTTCCAAAGTAAATAGTCTCCAACCCTGAGACAAAGGAAAAATAAACCACATTTCTTCCAGTACGGTACGGTAACAGGAACGATAATTCCTTAACGAACCGAAAAAATTGCCTTCCCCGTTATCATAATCATAAACACGCCGTGGGTGCAGCAGATGAGCCTAGATCAAATGAAACGTAAAGCTCTTCGACGAGGAGAACTTTCTCTCGCTCAAGGGTAAAGCTTCCATTCTTCCTCCAGCCAATCTTTCTCTCTCCACCATCTTCTCACGTGCACATTCAAGGAATCCATTTCCAGAATCACCTTCATCCTTTCTTCCACATTCCCTCTTCATCTCTCATTAAACCCCACAACCTCTTCAACCTCCCCATATTTGCAACTCCCGTCCCACGAGACGGGTCCAAAACCACCGCCTTGTAATCTACCCTTTCCCATTTCTACCTCATATCTTCTTGGGGGCGTAATCCCCTATCTCCATTCCCTATTCTATCCGGCGGAAAAAGAATTGGAGTATATGCTAGAGTCGCAAGTGCCGAGAAAGCTTATATGGGAAGTGGGATGGAAGGGAAGAGATAGGCGGAGAGAGTGCCGTGGGATTTTATTCCCGGAAAAACTGAGATTACTAGAGCCAATGCCAACATTTTATTAACATTATTTTATGGAGGAAGGGCCATTCCTCTTTATCTGCGGGAGTTATCTAAATGTGCGGCTTTTGTGCATACTTTTCTCTGAATGAAAGTTAAATAGGATGCGGTAGGAAATTTGCTGTTTCCCAAAATTCTAAAACTATGAAGGAACAATATATAAAATAATAAAGTCAGATACTGACTCCCTCTTCTTCAAAATTTTTAACGAAAAAGGGAACTAGTTACGCTTAGCTCTCTTCATTTACATCAGCCAGAAAGAATCTAAGATAATGAATCTGTCTTTACGCTAGTATCAGTGTATTTTTAGTTATATTTTATAAATCATATATTCTCGGAAACACTTTGGATGGGCTGTAAAAACTTAACACCTGATCGATTCAACATTTAAGTAATACTAAGGTCGTTTATTCATTTAATTAAGTGGTGTTAAACGAAGTGTGGTCAACTCTTATCGATTATGGGCACTTGATCTTTAATAAACTTCGATTCTGCATTGGTTCTTTCATTAAATTTAATCAAAAAACTAAAACAAAAAAATGGCATCTAAATATTTATTATTAGATAATTTCAAAGCGTCAAGAACACCATCACAATCAAAATAAATCAAAATTGTAAAAATTTGATTTATAAATTTATTTAAATTTAAATTTGTGGAAAAGTATATACCATCTTCATCAAGTAAATATCATATTTATATTATATCACAACATCACGGCCTATTCCGTAGATATTTTTATAATTAAAATTGTCTCTAAATACAATGGCAGACCGGATGAGCCCAAGAGGACGGTTTAATGGGGAAAAAGACACAAAAATATAAAGTGAATAGAGAAATCTGAGAAAAAAACGCATTTTTACTATATAATTAATAATTTCTGATACTTTAAGGAAGGTACAACCATTGACGAGGACTTTGTTTTTACTACTATATTACTATTATATTATTCAGGGTGAGGTGGAGATTTGTTTTAGCGCATTGTTCCTTAGGGTGTCATCAGAAAAGAATAGGAATGCTTTGCCTCTTAATAAATTATAATCATAGTATTTTTTATTTCACTTTCCTATATAATTCTTTCTTAAATATATTTAACAAAACCAAAAAGTGAAATTTAGGCATCTCAGAAGATAATTCTTTTAAAGAGATTGCCATCACTTTAAATAGAAATTGACATGTTTTTCTGCATACATGTATAACAAAAAAACATTAATTACGTAAAACGCTTTGAGGTCATAATTTAAACAAAGTGAATTGAGATATAATAACAAAATGTAAAAAGCACTAGAGAAAAACAGAAAAAAGGAAGATAGAACAATACACATAATTACTTCATACATAATTCTATATCCTTTTGCAAAAACAGCCGATTCCTTAAGTTAGCAAGAACAATTTTTTCACTGGGTGGGGAGGATACATGTTTTGGAAATGAGGAGAACAACTTGGGAGCTAAATAACTTATTTACATAATAATTTATTACAATAAAATTGCTTACATAATTTTACATTAGGTCTAGGGATTTCAAAAGAGAAAGTTTTTCTTAAATTATATACGAACAGACAAGGCCTATTAATGTTAATTAATTAATTACTTACAGAATATGTACCGATAGGATGTTCAGGAGAAATTCATCCTGAATTATTGAATTTCCTATATGATGTTATTGAAATTGCCCCAAAATTGAATTATTTTACCTATTTTGAAGAGAATACATGTAGCATTAATGAGTTGATATAAAATATTGTAAGTACTTTTAAACAACAATCTTTTGCTGGATTACGAATTTTCTCAAACGCATTGTATCCCAAAGTTTCACGATGCAAGTAGACGTGAAAGGCGTACGAGCTTGATGACGTCAGCGATGCTGCAAGACCAAGTTTTCATGCATAGCCAAGAGCTTGCAGCGTAAGATGGAAACGTAAGGTAATACTCCCACGAGCAGGTGTAACTTTTAGGCAAACCCACCTTGTAACTTCGATGAAGTAAATCAGAAAATCCAACTTTCCCACGGGGCCTTAATGTATTCAACGCGTTCAAATAACAATAGAGCAGCTATGAAAGTGGCTGGGCTTGCCGGGATACTACGTTTACAAGGGAATGAATATTCTGCTATATATTATCATCGCGTTAAGGAAGAGCTTTCTGAAATTTACGATTCATATTCAACGGAGCTTGCGACAAGACAAAATCATATGCTTAAAGGACGACCGAGAGTTTCATACCATCCTCAAAGTAGTTAAATATTAATCTAAAACTTCTAATGAGCCCTATTGTGCGATTTTTCTTAGAGTTTAAGTTCGTACAAAAATCTATTCATTCAGAACCATTATAAACGCGAAGAGGTTTTCCGGAAGTGAAACCTTTTGATCAGAATTTCGATCAGTTGATGTCGGTTTTATGTTATAAATCCAATTTTTACATAAAATTATAGCAATCTTTTCAAAATATATAAAGTATTTTAATATTTGAGATACTTTGTAATTTTCTAATTTTCTTGAGGTTCAGTTTAGTTTATTGACAAACTTTGGTATCACCTGATGGAACCTCGCCAATACATAAATCGCAAAAGAAACTTAGCACCACAAACTATTTATTTTAATACGTTGTTCATCATTAGCAATCTCCAAGGATAATTTGTGAAGTGGTTCATTTAAAATATTCTCAGCTTTGATTCCTTATTAACTCTGCATTGTTTTCGTTATAAAGTAATAATTTTTAATGATTTAGTGATTCATTTTACTATACTGACGCCAATTATTAATCTTTTATATTTTCTTCCTTATGATAAATAGAATGATTTTATTTTTTTAAGGGAGAAAAATTGTATTAGCATGCAACTTTTACACGTATTTTATGCAGACATGAGAGACATGAACATAAATTTACGACTTTTAGCCTACTGATCTTTTCAATCAAGTTACCAGGAGGAATAATATTACTCCGAGTTGGAAATGCTTTTTGTCAAAGCCAGTGAAAGCTTAACCCAAATGATTACCGTATAATGGATACTCGTCTCTCTTAAGGATGCAAAATTAGTCTCGTATAACGTATGGTAGAGTTAATTACTTGTGATCTGACTACATATCTATCATAGTGTATAAGCTTCTCTAAACCACTCTCTTAGAGGCACTCTTTGGGAAGAAAAACATCTGTACTAGCAATTAACACCTCTTTGTGAATCGGTGAATATGCATGATAGTCGTGCGTATGCTTGGTATCTCTTTGTCTTTTGAATCATTTCGTTTTTAAATCTTGAGTTCCATTCTTAATTTAACGTTAATAGATAACTTCAAAAAGTTGTTCAATAATAAATATATAAAAAAAACATCAATAAGAAAATAAATAAAAGCTATATAAAACATCGTCGACGTACTCATGTAAATTTGTGCATAAAAATCCTATAAACTATTAGGGAGAAGTAAGATATAATAACTGTTAAAAATTCTGATCGTAAATGTTATCAAACAGTTAACAATAAATCATAATAGTGCTGTTTTAAAGGACATAATACTGTCAATATAAATATTAGCAAATTTTATGTTATACTATTACCCTATTATACCCGCAATGTCGAAGGAAAATGTTTTACAGATCGATCCACACACAGCCATCTAGAAACAATCTCGGTGGAGGTTTAAGGGATAGTTAGCGTTGGAAACCAGAAACTTGGAAAACGGTAAAATAGAAACTTCAAGTTCAAAGACCCTCTCCTCTCTCGGTTCCATCCTTCAGCTTGGCCTTCCGTTTCTCTCGCCTGACCAATCCGAAAATTCGTCCCCTTTCTCTCTCTCCCGGAGTGAAAGGGTGTATCGGAGAGCAGTCTGGGTCACGTATCCTACACTTGTTGTGTCTGGAGGATCTCTGGCGGAGACCCTCTCTTTCGCTCCCGCTTACCCTTTCTCTCCGCATTATTACGTCCCATCTTTTTTTCGAATCTCTCTTCCCTTCGCTTTATGTCCCGTTCTCTGCGACTGCTTGATCCAATGGCCGAAGCTGGACCTGAAGCGATTTCCTCTCTCTCTTTCCCATTGTTTCCTTCACCCTTTCATCTCGGCTTCTCGGTAAAACGTTAGGAAGGGAATTCGTGGAGATAAAATTTGAACACATCCACGAACCTTTTATTTGCTTGTTTTCGGCCGCTGTTTCATCTGCGTGTTTCCTAATTGAAGCACTTTCCTCGCGAACTGGATGAATGCCCGGATGCTAATTTATGGCTGACTTTGTTGCCTTAATTACTTGAGAATTTACAGCCTCTAGCGCTGCTTTCGCTCGGCTGTTGTTCCGCGAAGGAAATAAGGTTCACAAATGGATGATAAGTTTTATTCTATATTTCATACGAGTTGGTACCTTTTGTTGCCCTATAAACCACGATAAAATAACTAATGTAACTACAGTAGTTATTTTATCCATAGACACTATTAATCCTAATTCAAATTTATCTCGTCACAGACACGAGTAATTCATACAGCAATGCCAGTATATTGCAGCTTCTTCTTGATAGAGATAGCTAATTACAATTCATTTTTAAGATTTCAGAAAATTTTCATGAGAGATATAACAAGGTACATTCATTAAACTAATACCTAAAATGGATTATTGATCTACATTAATTAGCTACAACATTCTTTTTTAAAAATATTTCCATGTTCTTTTCAAAATTTCATTCGGATTTTTAATGAAGTATAGAAAAAAATTTATGTTAATTTAACATTTTCAGGTACTCCCAATTATAGTTCCAGATTCTTAATATCATTTACTTTAACATTAATATGCATTTTTGCCAATTTATTCTCATTGTGGAAGGTTTAATTCCCATTATTGTTATTTTTATTTATCCTCAAAAAAAAATTACGATGATTGTAGTGGCAGAATTGATTTCTCCTTTGCTTAACGCAAATATATGTATTTTCCATACCGAATCCTCGTTAAAAATATGTTAGTCATAAGAAAAAACTCTTTATCATCAATATGGCCTGTCAATGGTGGTGTTTCCATAATTTTCATCACTCAAAATAGGAGTATCCGGAATTTTACCTCTTTTGGTCCTCATTAGCTTCTATACAGCCTGCTAGGATCCCAAAAAATGCTTCTCTTTAAGTTCCAAATTGATAAAATTCATCCAAAGATTTCGATTTCTTTATATGTAAAGTTTTAGTAATTATTCACTTGATAGGTGAGAATCCAATCATTATTTGTTTATTATCCACTAAAATATCATCTTAGAAAAAAGGAGAAGAGGAGATTTATAAAGCTTTCAGGAAAGAGCAATCTGATGGGCGAAATGGAGTTAATGGAACCGTATGCAACATTTAGGGTAGGACACCCCTAACCTAACATTATCACATCTCATTCTTCAACAACTTCCTTCCTTGATACCACTGTGTATATCCAATAAAACAAAACAGTTCATTAAATCCAAATAATGATTCATATTAGAGTTGGTTGGTATATGTTTCTAATTATGTCCTACCATTCTTCCACAGTAGGATCCATTATCCCATGATTCTCAGATCCCAGCGATATGGTATGTCTTTCATACTCATACGAACTAAATACCAAGTACGTCCCTCTCCAACACATCTCCCAGAGAAATGATAAGTCTGCGCACAAACTCGGAAGACATACAATAAAACTGATTCGAAGATAAAATAAAACATCCGTATCCATGCTCCACATCTTTTCCCACGGCAGCACAATACCTTCCCAATTCCTTTCCGGAAAAATAAAGCGAGCGATGAAGGCGCCTCGATGCCGCGGAAAGAGCCCCATAGTTTTTCTTCTCCATCTCCGATATGTTTTTCGGTATGTAGGTCATAAGCAGAGACATGATGAGGTGGGGATTGGAAGCCACCGTAGGGTGCGCCATCGTCGCTCGGATGGACTCGAAAGCTTGTAACGATATTTGCCGTACCGGTGCAATTATTTCATTGACGGAGTGTCGGCGGGAGAAATTTTACCGCTCCAATTATTTCGGCGAGAGCAAATTAGTGAGCGGAATGAAAAGGAAGGGACCGAAGGATGGGGTATGAATTAGTGAGGGTTTCGGAAAGAGGAAAGAACGCCATTGAGGGAAATGCATTACCAGGGCAAATATCGCTCATTGTGTTGGAATTGGCATAGATGTCATGCCGCTCGTGAGAGCGTTCCTATAGTTAATTAGTAAGTGGATAAATAATTACGCCACCGCCTCTTGTCAGTAATTATCGCGAGAATTAATGAAATAACTCGCTCGTGGGTTGGGAATTCCAGGGGATGGATTCGATAGTTTCCGGGAAAATAAAGATACGATTATTCCAGCTATTTTTTTGTTTTCCTAGTGACAGAACATTGTAGCAAAACTAAACTGTTAGCAGAGTATGAAACGCATGATTTAAATCTTTGAAAGCTTCGATATTACATAATATTAACAGAATGACGAGATAATTTGTGCTGATCCATGACGTAAGAACGAAACAGGAATAACTTTTCCAAAGGAACTTAATTCCGTTTTGAAATATTAACTATTGAAACATGTCTTGTGTCCTAAATTAAGTTTATAATTCACTCAGCTGATAAAAAACGGAATAAGTTTCCTTTAAAGAAGTTTTTTTTGGAATTAGTTTCCTTAAAAAACTTTTTTCTTTTTCTCTTTCTTCAATAGTACATTTAAATTAGAGGAAAGGAATTCTCACAGCGTTTTAAATACATAATCATTGCTGAATTACGATAACAACCAATCCGTGTAATATATTGTACTACGATAAATATCAGTGCGTATTTATTTCCTACTCCAAAATTTATTTATAAGCATATTTTCAAGAGAATGAAGTTTTTTCAATAACACTTTCAAGTCAACGAGTGTCACAATGACATATTTTTTATGAGATAAATTCAAAATATACCAATATTAAGTATTAGGAAAGTTTAGTAAACGTATATAGGTCAAATATTATAATTAAGATATTTAAATATTACATAAATAATACATTTATTATATTACTATCATATAAATATGTATTACTACTATACTATTATTTTGGAAGCAGTAAAATATTTATATAATAAAATTTAGGTATATAAGGAATCAATATTTCCCATAAAATAAGGGTATAATAATTATTTTTTGTAATGAGAGAATATTCTTTTAATAAAAAAAGTTAGCTGTGTGAGCGTGATTTATATGCTTGAATGCTTCAGTAGCACATTGTTTTTTATTTTATTTTTATTAGCACATTAATTCTTAATTTAATTATTTTATTTAAGGAATAGAATTCTCACACCATTTACTTCACCTAATCCTAGCTGAATAATGACGTATGTTGTATTTTAGTAAAATTGATATTAATTAATATTAATATGTATTAACTTTCCTCTCCAATTATCTATATAAAATATTTCACGATAGATATAAGTATTCATGGACGTATTTTAATGTATAAGGCTGTCCGATGAATGTGGTTAGCATAAGATTAGAATGATATTATAAGACAATAATACACAATACTATATATACCTAAAAAGAATTCCGTTCTCACATGTAGATTAAGAAGAACTCTTACGAAATTATCCATTTAAATTGCTATTTGTATTTTGTTTTAAAGTAGGTGCTATATGTTTATAGTTCCTTGGAAATCACACTCATTATTAACTGTGAATGATGAACACAAAATATATTCTAATCGCGGTCTAAAATAAATAGTTACTTTTTGCACTTACCAGTAAATTAAGTGCCGAGACTGCGTCTGACGGTGAAATTACATCATTCGTTGTTTAACGCAGCTAATGTAAAAAAGAAAAGACCCGTTACACCTCAGTGGTAGTAATAGCTTTCCGAAAATCCCTTTGAAAATCTGCAGTCAAGTCGTATAATGAGAATAAGTTGGAGGCAATCCACAGCGAAGTCGGCTGGGATTACGAGTGGCGTAGCGTAGCTGGGATTCACACCGGAGCAGGTGTTGAAAATGCCCTTCAAATATCCCGAAAAAACTTTTTCCCTTCGCTTCATAACTGACCTCATTCAACACGTGACATATTGCGTCGTAACTGCAGCGCTACGGAGTTGGACGGAAGAATTCTAAAACATCTGTGATTCATATCTTCCATTAGATAAGCCCCAAGTCGTGTGTATGCTTTGCTTTGATTTATATTCTTCGTGGGACCGGTTTAATATATGCTATGAAGCACGAAGAGAGCTCGTTTTATATGTAGAATTTGTCAGGAGTCCTCTTCGATTTTGTTTCATGCAGCAAAACTACTGAAATTCTCCTCATTTTCTTGGGATTTCGAATATTCTCTGCGGAAACTTAAATAAAACAAGTATCAGTTCGCATTAACAGCGTATAACCGTCTTCATTTTGAGAATCCCTTTATTTATAACGAATAATGAAAAAGGGAGTTTCTTAAATTTGGGCATTGATATTTTCAAAAATGTAGTAGGAAATACATAAAAGCGTATTTAACTTTTATACACAAATATATAGCCAAATTAAGTTTGAATAATTACAAACATATGTATCGTCTAACAAAACTGAGATTTATTATTTGTCTTGATTAAATCTCTTAATATGATTAATTACCTGTCAACGATGAAGGCAGTTCAATTAAAATCAATACGGTTTAACTATTTAATTAAATATATATACTTATCTATATTTAGGCAATTTTAAAGAAAGAATTTCTTAAATTTTCCAAAAATTTAATCAATCCTTATTCTTGAGATTTGAGTTGAATTTGGATGATGAAAACTCTTTTCTTATATTATAAGTTAAAATTCTAAAGATCTTAGATAAATAAGTAAATTTTTAACAGACTTTTAACAGATGCAACAATTTGATCATAGATAATTAATTTATTCGCATACTTTTAAAACATAACAATCGTAATAGACACAACTTTTTAATCTTAATATTATTAAATGTAATTACAAATATGACAGTTCCTGAATACATTGCTATAAATTACAAAGGGATCGAATACTAGCTGCAATACTTTCGAAAGTTATTTTTAATTTTCATGGAAAATTTTACATGGATTTATGCATAAAAGTAGCAACCGAAATTCTATACTCTATAAATAATATTTATGAAACTATTTAAGATAGGTTCATGTCCACTTTATAATAATGGCTGATCAGAGAATCAAGTCTAAATATATTAATTACGTGAGTTTATTTTTTCGGTAGTTAACCTGATCATCATGTAATTTCAAACATTCCATGTTATTTCAATAACTTGGTGAGTTGATAATACGGTGATGCATTTTTTTATTTTGTAACAATGCAGTGTTGAAATTATTCAAGATATATTTTATTTTACTGTTAATGCATTTATTAATTACTTCTATAGTTGAATGATGAATTGTGTTATGCATCATATATTATAAAGAATACAAATCGTATATACATACTTTCGGATGCGGAATTTTGATAATAAATAATTCGCAATTTTTTCGGTAGTTTCCCTGATCATCATTCAAATCATTTCGAATACTTAGCGTCGACGTTTTAAACGTACTCACTACAAAAAGAGAGCGCCATTTATCCTTTTGACAGACTCAACCAAAACGCGTACATGATTAAGGGCAAGAGGGAGTCACGAAAGAGTCTGCATCAATGGAAAGGGAAAATTGCATTCCTCACCTTTCACAGAAACCCTCTCGCGGAAGAAACAAATTAATTTTCAACATCCTAGCGAGTCTCTACCACACACTCCCCGGCAGTCGAATGAATATTTTCTCTCTCCACCTTCCCATTAACGTAGAAAGCTTTCTAGACCGCGCAAAAAGTTATTGAAGAACTCGAAACTCTCTCTCTCTCTCTAAGGCAAGCAAAAAAAGGCCGGAGAATGAAACTTCAACTTTAAGGCCCTCATAGTATGATGTTTGTCGTGCGCCAATTTCAAGCTTGAGTACCCGTAAGACCCCAAATGCAAATTTTCGTTCGGCGGCTCCAGTCCTTTTTACGCTTACTCCCGCTCCCTCATCAACTTCCGACACTTCCACGACCCAGTCCTGACTTCCATCAGGCGACAGCGTTCGGGGTGGAGTTAACGCGTCGGAGGTTAGAATAATCCCATCGCGGACTGAGTACGGCAATCTTCTAAAGCTTATGAGCGATAAGCAGGGCATTTTTTTTAATGTGTAGAATACAGGGAAATATTTAATCTTCTCGAATTTTCACCAGCCACTCTATGTAAATTGGGTTCAAATGCGGGATTTAATAGAAATAATTCTAACTATATAACCACGACAAGAGACCAATTACAAAATTATTTTAAGTTCAAAAATCGATAAGATTTAATTACATCATCAGAGTTGACAAAATAGATCCAATCAAAGGATTTTAAAAATTATCTTTGCTGTTTTTTGAAGATATTGTCGAACGACGCCACCAAGTATAAATACTTTTTGTTTTAAGATGAGATTCAACAAGCGTTGTAGAAAGAACTATTCTTAAAAGTAAAAGCAGTACAAATTCGAAAACCTACTTAGATTTTAGCAAAGATTAAGACTGGAATTTTTGCGATTTGAGGATTAAATTATGTTTATGGTACTAAATTTTTGCTACCTTTCATAGAATTTTATTCTCTCTTGCTAAAAGAGGAAAGCTAATTTCACATTAATCTCCAACTACCTTTACTCTACATTCTTCCTCAACACCTATTCTTTCCCTTAATCTGGTTCATCAGAATTTTGTTGTGAGATCTAAAATTTAGCGAACGATATCTCTAAACTTTTAACTTTTGGTTAAATATAAAGCAGCATTTTTTTAAACGAGACTGTGCGTAATTATCAATATTATTTCCTATGGACCAGCAGCTTAATTTAGATTATTTTTGTCGAAAAATAAATTTCAAAAGAGTGTTTTCCACTTTACCTACCTACACAAATTCTAGTCTGATAAGCATTTTGCTTTTATTACTTCATAAATATAATGATTAAGGTGCATGCAGTGACGTCTTCATGGATAATAATAAATATCCAACGCAAAATTTATATAAAAATCACAGTCACTTCTTTCTACTTCTTTATATTTATCTCACAGTTAACAGAAAACACAAAATGGCAACATCCTGTAACGTAGTCGCGATTAAAACTGTAAACTGGCACTACAAGATTCGAAGAGATGTCCAATTTTCATTCCTGATGTCCTTTTTTAAAAAGGTGAAGATATTTTCGGTATCATAAGAGACCTCTAGTTTATCTATTTGAAAACTCAATCGCTTTTTCATATCTCCCTGGAGTAAAAACGGCGGCGCGGTTCCCGCATGAGTTATTTGGTAGTTGGGTATTCTGCTGTCTCGTAGCTAATAGGCCAGGCTGATTTGCATGGTAAATGGATTGTAGTCAATATAACCCCTGCAGAGGTATTATCCCACGCACGCCCACACGCAATTTTAAATAATTCATTCCCTTCAACCAAACTTTAGCCTTAAGAAGGCTATAAGATTTCGAAGATTCCTTGTTAGGCTTTCCTACAGCATTGATTCAAAAAGGGTTTGTGTGATATTTCATTCCAATCAGTCCTGTGTTTCAACAGTTATGTGCAGTTAAATAATTTCAGTCATAACCTATGTCGCTAAATTACAAATATGAAAGTGTTATTTAACAATGTAGCATATTACCATATACGATGAGGCAAATTTTCAGCTGATTATAATCACTGTCTAGAAATATGATCAAGAAAATGTTAAAGAAATGACACTCGCACTGCAAATTTTGAACTTTGTTTGGTTTTGCATAAAAATAGAAAACGAATTCAGGTTGCGATAAGGTAAATTTCTTTTTTGTGAGCTGAAAATGAAATGGCCCTCTTTATTTTGATTGCCTAATAATATTCTATGATAGTGAACCAATACAATTTACTTACAGCGAAGTAGCCTTAAAAAGCTATAACAAACATTCTGTTAGCTTTAGTGATTACAATATTTTTATTTAGACTAAGGTTCATCTGATCACAACATGCGATATTCAGTTGTTTCAAAAGAGTTGTAAAATTTCAACTAAAACTATAAACGTTTTCTCTATTCCTGAAATCGATTAAAAGTTACTACAGTCCTAAGTGTGAATTACTTCATGAATAATAACGGGTTCTGCAGTGTTCCAAAACCGGTGTGCTCTGGCACACTGGTGCACCGTGAGCCGGACACAAGTGTGCCGCGGTCAAATTCAATGCATTTGACATTTTACAATTTTTCATTAGGTATTTAATACACAATGACAAATTATTTTTCATTATATTGTCTATTTTTCAAAATTTAGTATAGAATAATTATTATAATTTTCCGTTTTATAATAATAGTTAAACTTTCTATAGAGTTCCATTAGATGTTTTCTGGATTTACGTTAAAAAATAATATCCTCGCATTTCCAACAAAGAAATCTTAACACTAATTCCATTTTTGACCACATACTATTTCTGTGAGAAATGTTTTTCAACTCTTGTATTACCTAATTAAAAATGATAAGAGGTCATGCTTAAAAAGTCTCGACCAAGAACTTCGGGTTGCGATGTCAAAAATCGAGCCGAATATAAAACTTTTGTGTTCATTGAAACAAGCGCAGGTATCACATCAATTTATAATAATTATTAAAATTGCGTAAAATAAATATGTTATAGTTTTATGTATGTATACTTTTCAAATAAAAAACAAAAATGTATTGTAAAATGTGTGTATCTATTTAATACCTACATATTTTAGTTTTGGTGTGCCGAGGAATTCTAGGAAGCATTTTGGTGTGTCGTAGGTGAGAAAAGGCTGTGGAGCACAGGTTTAAAGAAATAATAGTCAAAAATTAAGTTCTAGATGAATTCATCTGGATATTAAGATCGCATGAGGTTATAAAACACTTTAATTAGTTGCAAACTTCTAATCAAGGGGCTGTCAAAAATCAAAATTTTCAACGGGAGTTTTACATATTTATTTGTAATAAATAAAAATAAAAGTTTCGGTTCTTTACATTTCCATATACTGCTTAACTTTCCCATGTATCGTTCCCCTCCTAGCGATACATTGAGTATCCCATGCTATTATTCAAAATGCGCATCTAGACTCAAGTTCAGTGACATATTCCATAAGGAGAGAGGAGGCAAATGGGAGGGACTTTGAGGCGGAATAAATGAGGAGGAGCAAATGGTCCCTTAGAGGAAGAATTTGAGTGACTTGATAAGGTTAAGGAGGGAACGAGGATTGACGAGAGCAAGCGGACGATTTTTACAAGGGTAGATGAGGGGCCGACTTATTCGAGCCGGATCAATAAGAGTCGCGTTCACGAACTAAGACATAATACCTTCTGCATCTCATAAATATCAAAATGAACAAAATTATGAAATAAAAATTTATCATTAAATATAAAATATTTTTATTAAATACAAGATAACCTTAATTTATGCGAATTTATTTATACTTTTATTTTGTTTGTTTTTTAGCCATTGGCTACTTAAATTTTGAAATTTAGCTACTAGATGTGATATATAGAAATATGGTGTTTCTTTTTCAGACATTTCTTTTTAATATTCAATAAGAGTATTCTTTACTTGGTGTCTCGATTTGGCATTGTAAGTTATATATCGTGTTTATATTTAATTCTGTTTTCGCAGGTTTATTTCACTTCTTCCCAGGATTGTTTTTTCGTTAATCTTTAAGTTGCCAGGATTATTTTTCCACAGATTACTTCTAATTTTTCCTCATTTAACTAATGCTACATATAAAACGTATATCTATCAATCTAGCTACAGCAGTAGTAAGAGTGTTTTACCAATATCATAACTTTAATATATTTAATATATTTTTAATTTTCTTTTATTACTTTGTAATCTCCATATACGTAGTAGTAGTATATCTCGATATACGTAATATAGAGAAAGTATTGTTTTCATGAAAAAAATCGACTTCGAGATTTCAACGGAAATACATGTTTTGGGGTCCCTAGAACACGTTTTGACCATTTTCGGAATTATGTATGTGTGTGTGTATTTATAATTTTTTTGACGTAAAAGATAATATGATATAAATTAATCACTTATCTTCCAAGTTTACATTAAATGTATGTACAGTTCGAAAATAATGACGTAGATTAACATCTTATATATTGAGAAAGTCATGTGCTGGCCACATCAGATTTTTTTTATTCAAGTACTTCAAAAGTAATTTTAAACTAACCGAATTTGTACACTTATTTAAGTCTGGAACCTCTTATCTCTTGAGAAAGTGTCTAAAAGGAAGCTACAACTGGGAAATTAGATTATATAACAAAATTATCATCTATAGGATTAGTGGTATCCTTAACATCCTAATGTTAGCGTAATTATGTAAAATTTGGTCTATATGATTCGATCCCTTGCTTGAGTTTATTAGAATTAATAATAAAATTAATTGAACCAATTATGTACGGAGACAAATTTTAGAATCGAAATTTCTTTAAGTATTACGAAAGAATTAAATAATGAATTTCATCACTGCAAAATGCAATGGATTAATTCAAAAAGAAATTATTTCATAAGGTTTTCCAATTGTCCTTCCCTCTCGGTATTACTCTGAAAGGTTCATTCACTTTGTGTCATTTACTCTAACCACACCCAGTTAACCTTTCGGTGTACCCTTATTCAAGTAACCGTTCCCCCTTTTCACACACGGTGTTATCTCAATTTAGCGCTAAAGCTCCAAGCTCTCCCACATTACATCAACCCCTTTCATGACAACTATTTCCCAACCTCTGTAATACAACGCTAACTTGTTTTATTCTCACCTTCCCCTTTCCAAATAACTTTTGAAGAATATCGTAGAACAAGATGAGGATCGAAAACGTAAACCAATGAAAAAAGTTATTTTTGCATGAAAATCTATTTGTATGAAAACGGAACGCAAACTGAAAAATTTGAAATTCCTGAACTTAAACAATAACTAAAAACCTTATATCTAATCCGGTTTTAAAGAATAAATACAGTGGAAATGGATAAAGTCGTAAAATGTACACGCAACACCACTTTTCAACTAATTGAAATTAACGATTCAAACTTAAATTGACCAAATCTAATATATTGATTATTATTTAATTATTATTGGATGGTATATTTAAAAACATTAAGCTTCTTCTTGCGTGATTAAAAATATCCACATGTTCAAAATATACTGAAAAAATGCGTGATGCTTTAAAGGTATGATAACACAAATCAATTATTGAACTTATTTGAAAATGGCAGTTGGAACAACAATGGAGCTGGTTATGCTTTGATATTTCTTAATCCGAAGCAATAATTTGATAAAAAAATATAAAATTTTGATGCCTTGATTTTTAACTGCAATTATATAAGCGAATTTACCTCTAGACATTCCCTTTCCCAGTAGCGTTTGAATCTAAATATTTTATCAAGCAAACACTCAGCCTCTCCCTGACATAGAGAGGCAACCTAAAAGAATCCGATTTATTGATTCACCAATTCATACATTTAATAAAGCAATAAACGAGAATGAATGGAGCGGAAAACCGCATGGATTTATTGGAGGATGTAATTAATCACATTGAAATGGGCGATTGAACACCATTTTGATGAATTACGAGTAGCGTATCATAAATCAAGGAGAAATGGATTTTACTTTCATGCAGTTTGTATGTTCTGATTAATTGCATCTTTTTATAATAATACCGATTAATTACAACTTTACATCGTATTTAATTTCCTGGCATTCATTGTATTAAAAATTATTTAGCAGCAGTAAATTTTATTCCACAAATATATGTATAAAATATAATAATTACTAATGTAATAGTAATTCACTTGCAGGAAAAATATGTATAATAATATAATAATGTTCATTCTTGTATATCTAAACTCTGGCAATTTTAGACCTGGTTATAATGATTTTTCAATTGCGTATGATAAATTTGGCTTTATTATGTCTCGCAAAAGAACTCATTTGAAGCTGATAATAATAAAAATCGAAAAGAACGGATTCATTTAATGCACTCTTTAGACCAATGCAAAAAAATATATAAAAGTATTATATAAAAATTAGTTATAAATTAGAATGAAATTATAATTAAATTGAAATTTTAATCTTTTATATAATTTCAATCATCTACCAATAAAATCAAATTATAAAATAAAGTATCGAATAAATGTT
This sequence comes from Sympetrum striolatum, assembly GCA_947579665.1. NCBI lineage: Eukaryota > Metazoa > Arthropoda > Insecta > Odonata > Libellulidae > Sympetrum > Sympetrum striolatum. The sequence goes on from OX388347.1 coordinate 44,466,337, forward strand.
AATTATTAAATATTTTACTACGGCTCAACGCATGGTATAAATCATCATCCTTTCTTTTTAAATATGGATTACTTCTACATAAAGGTAGCCATCATTATCTGTAAGTAATTAAATTATAGAGGATTAGAGCATCTATTAATTGAAGAAAATCAAATTTGCCATTTTCAACTAAAGCGTGGGATAAAGTACTTGTAAATTACATGTATAACTGTAAATGAAACAAGATGAATAATTTTCAGTGAGTTTGAAAATTTTAAGTTTCGTTATTCTTTTTTACCCTAAGAGTTCATTCCCTTTCCGCCGCCCTCTTAATATTTCACGGTCACTTGTTCCAATTAAAACTACGCCGATGATTGTGCGCTCTTATTTGTTTTCTGCGTTAATTTTCGGCGTCAGCATATTTCACTTTTGTGCTAGCCTTCATCATGAGAACGTCTTAAAGCGTAGTGGTTATAATAAAAAAATCAACCATAAATTGAAGCTAAATCCAAAGCTAGCCGAAAAATTCTTCATTTCAACTTGAATCATTATAACAAAATACGCCCAATGTTATATATAAAATAAATCCGTTTATGATGCTAAATGATGATGCACTATACATAAACATTAATATAGACGTACAATTTTGCAAAATAAATTAATCATTGGGAAAAGAGCCATACCTACTTGATAATTATTTAATCTGTCGATTCCTCATGTATATACGAGTATAATTATAACTGAGTCTGTTAAGAATAATTATAACTTTAAATGTGTTAGTGTTCACCATTAATGTGGTTAGTCATAATCTAACAGGAAATTTCTTGAAAATTTCGACATTTCACGGTATTTCTTAAGTACTCGAACCAATTACAAAATTTATGGAAAAGATGTTTGTTTTAATGTGCTCTTTCTCATAAAACTTTTACCGATTTCCTATCAGCAATGACAAGAATGCAATAGTCACAAATATTTTGAAAAATATATCCATTTGAAAATCATTAATTTTGAAAATAATCTCCGAATCAACTGAATAATTTTTGTTTTACGATTTTTAGCGAATATTAAATTCATTTTCACCTATCTAAAGCAAACTATAAAGAAATATACGCAAATGATTTCATGGTGACGAAAATTCTTTCTAATATCTATGATCACCAGTTGGGAAAATTCTCCCGAAAATGACCGAACCCACTGCAACTAGAACTCATTTTTTGCCTCTCTGTTTGGCTTGATTTGTTACACAATTTAAATTCAAGTAATTTCCCAGCTCATCACTCTCAATTCCTAGGCAAGGAGAATGAAAAAAAATAAACTGAGTAAAAGTACACTTGATGCTGTTTATTGCTATGGATGGTTGACATGAGTTAAGTAAAAGCACATTAGTACTACTTGATACTAAAACGTACACCCGTTACTGAATGTAGAGGAAGTTTATATTCCAATATTTGCTCACGATTTCTGCTCGAAGGACATACACCTCTTCACGTAAAACTTTCCACGGTACAAGCAGAACATGTTGAGTAAAATCTTCTCGAAATTTGCATACATCAACACAGTCACATGCAACCGGTAAGAGGTAGACAGGGAAACCGAAAATCGATTTGTTTACCCAAGAACGTCACCTGTAAACGGGGAAATCATCTTAAGGCGAACACGTAGACGCGGTTCACTCACTGCGTCGCACGAAAGCGAGGGAATACGCTACCCACCTGAATTAGAACGTCCTGACATAGGCGCAAACAAAATTCCTTCCCTACAACGACGTTAGCGAAATATTTTAACGCCGACGAAATACCTGCGGGAAGATTTACAACTCGCTACATCGTGATTTTTGTGCGTGGAAACGTGGTAATGGAAATTGTCGTGAGGAAGGCCGGTGCTCCCGGCACCTACATCTGTGGAAATGCACGTCGCCCCACGTCGATACGGTTTCGATTTGAAATCGTTTTCAAAGGTGGCGTTGAGTTATGACTGGAATATGTACGGCGGGTGCGGAATGTCATTTTCTGCTTCTGGCTTTCCAATGCGAAATTCATCCATTTAAAAGCGCCCTTTAAATTTCTACGACCCATGCATGAGAATAAGTTTTGAGATTGAGTATATTTTGATCTATTCCGAGTTGTATAATTTAGGGTAAATTGAATCGAAGATTTTTACCTAGACTAACATACAACTTTCTCAATATTTCTGGTTAGAATAAGGATGATTCAAGTAAATTTTATATAATCAAGGTATGTTTATAAATATAGAATGTAGTTGTAGGGGTCTAAGACTGAAATCGTATCCTCAATATGCAAAGTAAGTGCTCCGACAGTTTTGGTAATTTCAATTGGTTCTTAAATCATATGAGTTCCCACCAGCAATCAAAACTGGGACCGATTCCACCAGAGGCAATTTTTCTGCCTACCTTGCCTTCTATATACAACTATCTATACCTACTATATACTGATTTCTTTCAAGTGGTTCATCAGACTTACCATTCAAATAATTCCAACTTGAAATATTCATTTGTAGGGAAAATATAACTGTTATTATAATTCATGTGTGGGATTCTGCGTATTTTGAGTAATATGTGAATTATTTATTATTCTGCTTTTTAGTTAGAATTTATTATAAATTACTTAACCTGTAAATTATCATTTCTATTATTTTTTCTGAACAAATAAAAATTAAATTGGCCCCAGATGCATCGCATATGGAATATTGTATCCAGGAAAACGTTTTTTCTGAAAATTTCGATATAAATATTTAAATAAAATTCAATAAAAATACATTTTTACCTCCATTACCTATCTACCTAGAAAGTAGCTCAAATTTACGACTACCCAGGATGTAATGAATGCCATATAGAGTTAAAAACGATGAACAGCAAATTAAACTGGTACAAGATGCATTGAATGCTAAATTCATAGCTAACCAATAACAACGCAATAGTTTTCCTTAGATTATAGGTACAGATATTGAGATAAAAATCAATGAAATTAAATTTTCACCTCCATTACCAACGATGTAACTAAAACTTACGACCACCCGGGACGTAATGTATGCAATATAAAAATAAAAACGACGAACAGCAGAGACGCAGGTAAAAAGCGGTTAAGTCCTTAAATGGCTTCCTCGAAATTCTAGCGCAACAGCTGGAGCGAACTTGCATAGTTTCTTATGGCAGCTTGTAAAAGCAGGAGCATTTTTCATCTGGGAACAAACAGATCCGGGCAGTAAAGGAGACTGTAAAACTTCTATCTTCATGAATCGTTTAAAGGGGATAAAAATTAAGTCGCTTCAATGGCGGGAATACATATTGCAAGTCGTAAAATAGGGCACTCTCTTACGACTACACTTTTAGTAGAGAAAAGTTGCTCTTCCGAAATTGCGCGGCGATTTCTTTCCAACAATTTATACTCCGTAACGACATTTTTAAGGGACTTACTTACGAGGGATGCTGAATTCTCGAAAATTTGACGTCGCAAGAAAATAATCCTCAAGTATTAGAAGATCCCTAATGAAAGGCACTCAAACGTTAATGAGGGATAAATTGATGTGCTAAAAGGCAAATGGTCGTTTTCATTGCTAGCACCGGTGACTTTCCCGCTGTAGAGACTCACACGTATTACTCTTTTCATTTTAATAGCAGTCTCTGTAAAATGCTTCAAATTGAATCAGCGAAGTCATTCGTAGTACAAAATGCTCTAAGGATAAGGAAAAATTAACGGTGTGTTGTGAAAAGGAATTTCGTCAATATATTAAAATAGATATCAATAATGAATTCTCGTTTGGCAAAGCAAAAATATCTGAAGCAATATGAATCCCTCTACTTTAATTTAGGTACTGCAAATATAATAACTATCAAGTAAAACTCGTAACGAGTAAATCAATTTCAATTTAAGTCCAAACTAATAACCATTAAATAATTGTTTTACTCTAATCACAGGCCAGAAGAAGGAAAATTTATATACAGGCCAGAAGTTGGGATATTAATTATTTATTTATAAAATTATCAAGTAAAATCGTAACGAGTAAATCAATTCCAATTTTGATTCCTAATTGATAAGCATAAAATAATTGCATTGCTCCAATTACAGCTCAGAAGTAGGAAAATTTATTTTGTGAATTCAATTTCCACTATCATTAAGGGAAAGGGAGAGGTAAAAGTGTCCGCAATGTAACGAAATTCTAATATACACTCAGACTAATAAAACTCATTATATAATATACCTACCTATCGATAAAATAGCAAACGCAAATTTTAGCTTTCGGCCTCTATATGGAATTTATATATTTTTATTAAAATATTCTCGTTTGGAACAAACACTTACATAATAGTTTACTTCTGAATAAATAAGCCACATAGTTTACGATTTACTTGTATAAATGTCATACATATGTTTATACGCGTTCATTGAATGTGTACCATTTCCTGTACGATTTTAATTGTTTGATTTCGTAGTACTCATATTTTATTCTCTCTGCTATGGCTGAAAAATATCACGAATTAAAAGTTTTTTTTTGTTATGACACCTTAAAACACACATAATAGAAAATATTCTATACTAAACGCTTGAATGTTTTTTATAAGAGCAATCTCATAATTATGGGCTTCATAGCCCGATAAGCAACTCATTTTCCCAACAAATCAATCAAATTCGGTATTCTTCCTTTTGATGCACTCTATCTCAGAAGGGTTTGAAAAAAGCTTTGGTCGCGACTAAGAATTTGAGTGAAAAACTACGCGTCTAAATAAATAACGGTTATCTACTCTCTTCGTGAATTTTTGAACAGATTAAAAACGCGAGTTTCAGTTGAAGCAGCGGTAGACGAACTTTCTTTCAAAGCGATCGACGTCACGGAAGGCCTTAACTTAAAAATAACAAGATTTATGAAAGGCTCTTTCTCGGTTCAGCCACTTCGACGCAGACGAAGTATGAAAACTTCCCCGAGGATAGAGGGGCCAATGCCACGCCGCAAAATAAATTCCCCTAATACGGATGTCTCTTTTTTCTATGGATTTTCCGCGAGCATTCCGAGCGCCTTGAAGAATTGCTTCCCTGCGGAACCCTCCACAACTGTGGCGTTGCATAGCTTCCAGGATAACTCCCTGTTGTGCTCCTTTTATTCCCCCACCTTTAAACCGCTCTCTAACGTAAATCTTTCCGCAGACGGAAACGCAGCGATAGGGCGGATGGAGAAACTTCGCGGTGTTAATGACCACAGAAATCTGATAAGAGGAGAAGTGGGATAAGAAACGTATCAAGCAACGATTGCTGTTGAGGTGAGGTCGAGTCTAAAAAATTCTCCCTTTAAATTAATGCTTTTAATTACGAGGAGGCGGTGCTGGCAAATTTGAATTTGTCTTGCTCGTATTTATATGTCTGATGCAGGAGAATAATATGTATTACCTCGGTGTATTATATTTTTTTATTCATTATCCGGAATAAGTACCCCAAATTTGTTAACAATTTGAGAAAGAATAGAATAGGGGAGTCTCCTATCGGAGACTTTCGCGTTGATAAATCTACAGTTGAATTGAACGGTTATAGCGACGTTAATTTTATAATAAAAATGCTAATATTAAGGATAACATTAATATCTTTACATTGTCTTTATTGAGAAAATTTTAATTTATAGTGCAGCATAAGCGTTTTTGTAAGGAAGTAAATTTGTGTACATGTGTAAATTTATCAGAGGCTTATAAAACTCAAAAATCCTTTTTTTTAGCATTATGCACCACGTTAGTACCGCTTTCATTAAATAACATAAAGCCTACAATAATTGAACTTTTAAAAAGGGCTTTGAAAAGATAGAAATATAGAATCCAATTCTTGGGCTGTAACTTGTATCCATCAGCTACAAAATTGAAACCAACTTTTAGAATACCACTTACATTTTTATTGGAATACGACTATGGTTTCAACTCATGGAGTCATCCTCAGTTTAAATCATCCTGAGGATGACTCCATGAGTCGAAACCAAGCTCGTATTATAATAAAAAATTCTGTTGTATTTTAAAATTTGGTTTCACTATTGTTCCAGATTGAAAGTTATCCTAATGAATAATGATCATTTAAAACCGTGCAATGAAGTGCAATGACATATGAATCTATTTTTCTGTATTTTAATTTCAGATTTTTGCCTCCATACCGCTGATAAAATAGTCCTAACACCAATGCGAAGAAAATTATGATGGATATAAAAAAACAAGAGGTGTCATTTTATAATCATCTACATCTTTGGCTAATTAAGGGTGATTTTTTTTTCAGGTGATGCTACATTTTCATTCTGCTTTGCCTTGCAGAAGTGCCTTTTTAATACAAAAATAAAGGGTGATGCTTACGCCTACCCCTTGGAACAACATGTACCCGAATGGTATTCACGTTCCCAAATGCGTTCCCTCTATCGCCAAACACTTCCCTCAATCTTCTACGGCAGAAAAAAATAGTACAGCTTATCGGATTGTAAAATAGCTCACGGGCATGGTTGAACCTAATAGAACTTTGGAATGTTCAACATACATTATTTCTCAAATGCACTTCTGATGCTGACCATCTAATAACCATACTTTCATGAAACATACATCGGCCTCTGTTAAAAGATACAATCTAATGAGTCACTTGTTTGATTGATATAGTTTTTAATAGTTAAGGTTTGAATATAATTAAGGAAGAGACTCAGAAATAGAAGCAAAACGTTAAAATTTACTCTGAATTGTGTTTGGAAAATTGTTATTTTCTTGTTATTACTTGGTGGCATTCTACTTTTGACGGTTTAATTAACGCATTGCATCCGAGTCACAAAAACGAAAATCATTTTTAGCCATAGTGTAGGAGCATCTTGTATGATAAACGAAAATATATGCAGTATGCATTGTCCTATATTCCATATTAAATTTAGTGCTACATAATACGCTAAGTCTTAAAATATTTTTTAACCAGGTAATTATGTTTGGGATAATTCATTTGTTCCTTTTCATGTATTCACTCCGCTGCCATTTGAAATACTCTACCAAAATCCTGGGTTCAGATAAATCTAAGGATATCTTTCTAAAAATTATGACTTCGTATAATACGCATGTATAATTCTTAATTAAGTGAAAGAAACGACTACTAGTCTTTATGCAATTGAGTTTTCAGATACATTTCGCACTAAAAATTCACTTCCACTAAGCATGAGAAGCCACATTAGTCGAACATACATCAAAACCTACTATAGAATTTAAAGTAATGTGAATCGAGGGAAACTCAGAAAAGGAAGAACACCATAAAAGGGGAATTAGAGTTAGTGGAAAGTAATTGGTGAAATAAGCAATGCAATAGGAGAGCTGAAGGAACGAAGCTGGGAAGGGACATGGAAAAAAGAATGGCGAGAGGAGCGACAATGGGAAAGTGTGAATGAAGAAGGGAAAGGGCGAGAAGCACCACAAATTCCGGCAAAGCACGGTCAAATGGTTTTAGGAGCGAAGCACCTCACGCGCTCTCTCGTGAAAAACCACGCTTCATGTCGTCTCACTCTGTTCTCTCACTTTCTCTATCATATAATCCGCCCCTCTTGCATATTTTTGTCTTTGTATGCCTCTTTTAAGTAGATTTTACTTGATTAAATGCAAGATGTTAAAGATAGAGAAATAAAAGCAATAAAACAGTGCGAAGTACTTCAGGAAATTGCAAGAAAAGATTACAAGAAGCGGAGTGTGAGTTAACTACGAAAAAACATATGGTAATAGACACATGTTTAAAAAGAAAGGAAATTAATATTTGGAACCAAGGAATAGTAATAAGTAATAAACAATAATAAAAGTGACCGAAATAAAGCGCATAACAATGTAGATAATTTTACCCACCAGAAAACAATAAGAAATAAAAATCTTACTGAGAAAATAATAAAAAGCAAGAGTAAAATTATGCAATACAAAATTGATGATCATATTACCATGATTAACTGACATGACTAACCTTGAATTACTTGAAAAAATACAACACTCATACTATAATAACTATTACTCACTAAAATAAAGTGAAGAAAACGGAAGTTTGAGTACTGTACTAGAATAAACATTAGTGTAAGGAATGAAACTCCCGGTTTTTTTTAGAAAAAAAGTAATTTGGAACTTTAATTGTGCTGAATTAGGATGGTATATTGCAATGGTGTTCCTTTACCTCTTACTTTCGTTAACCAAAATATATAAATGACATATGTCGACGTATTTTCTACCTACTGAGAGAGGTCTAGCTATCCATTAAAGCAACTTAAGTCCATACGGTCAGCATAGATGCGGGAGATAATAGCATTGGGAGTATGGACCGAGGAGAAATTGAATCATAACCTCATTGTTGCGGCATCAGCCGCTTCCAGGACACGCGCTGTCCACTCGCCAAAGGCGCAGAGGATTTCAAGAACTTTCCTGAGTAAATAACAGAGGTCGAATTTCTCTTCGGAAGTCTAGCACTGGAATATATTTACTCGATACTCGGAATAAATCAAATTTGCTTCGGAACAGATTACGGAGAATAAAAGTATGTGGGCTGCTACCGTGAGTAAAGGGCAACAGCGGGGCATTCGGAGTTCATTTCCGATAAATCTTCAACTACCTTTACCTGCGTCTACACGTTCATTAAACTTGTTACGGGTATTATTTGTTGATATAATTTCTACCGGCAAACTTTCAGGCGATTCTGAGAATTCTAGCGGAGCAGAACGCCGCTCCAGGGCCCATTTCAATTTCGTATTCCCGTTTTATATTTGACGTGGTTATTTATAGAGTTAAATTCAAACTGCTCGGATGACAAAGCAATCGAATTTAATGGGGCTTCACTTTGGAAGCTTGATAGGAGTCGGATTAGAGCCAATATAAACGGATTGGAGGAAATATTCAGCTTCCATCCCTTCTAAAATACAATCTCTCCAAACGTGTGTATATAAATAGGTTCCGCAGGTTCTCTCGATTTTTTTTGTATATATTCCTTACATACTCGTATTCTATCGATGCACTAACTATGAAAAATAGCTGTGTAGGTTACATCGTTCATACTATACGAAGGATAGTCCTCATATCTCAGTCAACAGCAGACACTATGTTTTCGGCCTACAGGACCTTATCTTAATATTCTGAATTCAAAATCAAAACTTTTTAATATCTTATAGAATAAATTATAATGGATCCAGACATTTAAAACCATACTATGTTTACTTCCTAATGAGAAATTGATGACCATTGAGTAAGGAAAACTTTTCAACCACTAACAACAATGAGTGGGCATAATCGGAATTGTGTTTGCATTAATTATAACTAAAGAAAAAAGTAATATTTTCCTTTCTAGTGGAATATAATTACAGTTAAACAAAAATATACTTCTTTTTTTTATTTTGAGCCCTTGCCGGTGAATTTATCCAATGCTCTGATGAACTTACATATTCAATGATTTAATTCAGTTTGTTTGTTTGAGTTAATAGTAATTTATTTTGATTCATATGAGCTAGAAATAAAATTCCCTCGTTATAACTGCAACTAATGTTACACTACAAAGAGTAGGGAGCCGGGGTCCACGGAGACCTTAAATGCTATTACAATCCCGTGGCTCATATTATTTAAGGTATAACTTAATTGATGATTTTATGCTCCAAACATAATTAGTCAGTAATACGTGTGAAAAAGTTTTTGAGAAAATATTTAATGATGAATTAAACTGTGTATCTCCATTCTCTGGATATTCAAAATCCGTATTCCGAGCGTCGACTAAAAAGCATAATCTTGTTGTAGGTAAATGAAGTTAATTGAAATGTTCCACTGTTTATTGTTTTTGTAAACTTACATTGCTATTAGAACAAAAGTTAGTATAAATAATCCTATGTTTACTGCTTGTTGTAATCGATGCTGTTTAAGCACGTTAAAGCTTAGTATCTCGATCAGAATTTCAAAACTTTTATGGAAGATTGAATCTTGATAACAACAGCATCATTAATACAACGTACATAAATGTTGGGTAGCTATGACATAACTTAGGGAAACGATTAAAATATAAAAAAATTCTCCTTAATTTCTTGAAATTACATGTCATTGGGATGAAAATGAATGTCTAACTTTTATACTACATGGAAATGTTTCCAATCTTTTTATCTTTCTGGCGCTCCTTTGAATTTATTTTTAAGATCCATCACTTTTAGCTGTTTTTGAGGAAAGTTATCGCAAGTTTCCCTGAAAACCCCTCGACTAGGGAGCCAAGAAATTCAGCAAATAATGGAGTTGACGTTGTTTCTCATGGTCTATCCCATCCTATAAACTGACTCCGTTATGGAGGCTCTTTAAGGAATTTTGATATTTTGTCAGTGAATGGTATAATATTATTAAGGCTATCGCTCGTATTTCTTCGTTTTATTTGTCGGCAAAGACAACGAAGACACTGTCATAAAACGTAAATCTTGGGCGTAAGACGACGCCGGACGATAACTCCCATAAATATCTTTTTATAATTCACAGTCTCAGGCGTACTTTTGGGTTCTAAGGATTATTTTAAGAATACTTCTACTAGGTCTAGGAGCCCAAATATTTCAGTATTTTATCGTTACTTTGATATCCGAAGGACAAATATATCGAACTAATTGTTCAACTGAAAGATATGCCATTTTGGTAACTGTTTCCTGCATAGATACTGAAAAAGTTTTAACTACTGTTCGCAACTTTTTCATTTTTTCTCATTTTCTGATACCTCTAAAAATAGTCATATTCTTGATCTGGTTAAATCGGTAACAAAGAACCAAGTAACATATATAACTTAATCAATTGTTGCTTCTTTGACCAGATCAAGGTATTGGCTCCATTAACTATTTTAATCGGTATAAAGCAAATTGAAAATAATCATACCTTACAATGTTACCTCGTAAGGAAACGTAGGCTGCTGTAATCGAAGTATATTTTGGAAGAATTAACGAACTTTTCATTTTTTATTTCTTCATTACACTATAAGCAGTGTAATTGATATATTTAAACTCAAACAGATAAAGATAAGTAAGCATTATATGAATGTACTCTATATGAAACAATAAAATAAATTTTTGCCATAAAAATCATTATCTCACAGTGTATGCAATAATACGCCTTACCAATAGACATGCGAGCACACATTTTCTAAAACCTCGTTATTGATAAAGTTGTGTGCAATGAAGAATGAGGAAGATGCTAAATCTCCTCTTGGAATAGCTACTCAATAGAATCATATTAAGAAATTAAAACCATTCCCAATGCAATAATAATCCCAAGTAACAGATTAAAGAACGCACTTTATTAATTTTATTGATGAATTCCGTGTGATAGGTATTAAACATCATCATCATTTTGAAGTAACTATCCAAAAATCTTCATAAGAAATTATGACAATTTTTAGCAATTTTCCGAAATGGCAATTATTTCATCAGCGTTAAAATTTTACATTTCACAAAATTAAGGTCTTTTATAAATGCGCAGAAGAACTGTATTCATTGAACGAAGATACAGAATATTTTCTTGGAATAAAAATCCAATAAAATTAGAGTAAGAAATAAAAATAATTTAGAGCTATTTCTAAAAATGAAAATCGTTCCATCGAATTGCCTATGTATCATTATATTCATCGCAGAACTGCTGCATTTGTCACGGCAAAAAATGTTGGCAATTGTCTTCATTCCGAGTAAAAGCAGATGCCACCTATTTTAATAAATCCCACTATATAATAAAAAAGCAGCATGAGAGCATAAATCCGGGACCTTATTTCCAAGACCCCTTCCATTAGACAGCATTAATCTTGAAAACAGCACTTTCTTCGCGATGGAGGCTCCAGAAACAGAAGTGAAAGTCCCATAAATAATGTATTAGATTAGAGGGGTAGGGGAGAGAAAGAGATTTCTCGGAAATCCTCTGTCAATAAAGCGATACACTCCGCCGGTTATATAATTACGGCTAATCATCTCCTGGGGGCACGGCTCTCGAGGAAAAATCTCGCGGAAATAGGAAAGTGAAAGGGAGCAGGGCGAAAAAATGGGTATAATTTGGAGGAGTGACTCGTCCCTACCTTAATCCATCCCATCCTTTTGTGTTTCCCCTCTTTAGGGTCAACGTCCCGTTTAAATTTCCGAGAATCCTTTTCTCTCGCCTTATCTCGCAATCCTTTTCCGCCCGTTCCTCCAAAACTTTCACCCGGACACTAAAAGGCCGGAAGGACTTAAGCGAAGGATTTTCGTCCGACTTTTAGCTCAATTAATCCAAATTCGAATGGCCTGAAATATTAGAAAAATTTGAAGTATCCCCAAATCAGGAAACAAAGGTTGTTATTAAAGAAGATTCTTTGTGTATTTAGGTGGATTGATAGTGTGTTTGGCGTAAGGAAAGAAATTTTTAAATATGGCTGCTAATGAGTTATAAGTTTGAAATCTTCAATAGTGGTCTTCGTTGCTGAACCGCTCCGACCTTCCTGCTGTTCCAAATTTTGGATTACCGACCCTCCGGTTTTCTCCAAATTCCGGCAAAGAAGGTGGGGAGCGCTGACATAGACGGCTATTGGAGATTTTGAACCCCTATTCCAAAGTGTGTTTGGTTTCGATTTTTTATGTATATGTGACATTAACGTGGGTTTTCACAAATGTTGCTATGATTATTATAGGGTCATTTGTTGTACAATGTATATATCAACACGATACCGATGCATAAATATGCATTAATGTTGATGAGAATGGTTATAATTGTAAGATATATGATATGAAGAAAGGTCAAACAGTAGTGTATAAATTTTATAATACTATGGCATAAATAAGGCACTATTGATTAGATTTAGTAATGCGGTAAAGCAATAAATATAACATTCTGAATTATTTAGTTCCGATAATTTATAAGATCTACAGATATGCTTAACGTTCAGCGAAATAATAAATGGTATCGATAATCTCTTATGAATAATAACATGTAATCTTGGCAATTAATTGTAAAAAAATACTTTTATAATCTTAGCATGCATTTGTGGAGATAAATAAATTGTTTGATAATACTTCTAGCTGGAATTCGCTTACCCAGTAGAAATCAAAATTAAAAACAAAGATATACTGTGTGACGAAATTCCAATAAGTTATGTGATAAAATTCCAATAAGTTATGCATACACTTATACGTTTGATAATTATTTTTTTAATTGAAATTTTCTTTATTTAAGCCGCTACCTGATACACGATTGTTATCATTAATATTTAATAGTAATTATATAAATAAGGCACACAGTAATACAAATGTCCACTTTTACTGAGTGGATTATAAAACCTTGCCACTTAGACAAATTACTTCACGTAGCATGTGATTTGCTGGTAGAGGGCAATAATGATTATTATAATAAAAGGGAGGAAATGAGCATTCAGACGTGCTTCCTTAAACCGGGCTACTCATGCACTTCCTGCGGAATATACTCTACATCCCCCGTCTTCGGAAGAGCTTCGATCCCACGAATCCCATCCTACGTGTTTATTAATTCACTTGTATCGTGCCTTGCGCCCAACCCGACTCATCCGAACATCGCGCTGTTTGCCTTTCCTCTCTCCGAGAGTTTTATTCTGTTTTCTCCCCCATTACCTCCTTTACCATTTATTCCTTCATTTCCGATTACCCTTTTTCGTGTTATTTTCTTGTCTGTTTTAACGCTCCAAGATGTAGATATCTCGGTAAATATCCCTTCACTCGGGGATATTATTCAAAACGCACCTATCAGAGTGGATAAAGCTTAATAGAACTAAAACACCGTCCTGTTAGAATCAATATGAATTATACGAGAGAAAAAACATGAATTAGGTGAGCTTTCGTGGTCTATAATCCGGAATATGATCACAGAACCGAAAGGAAAACTTATGCACGTAAAAACGACTAAAAAAGGTTCGTCTGAAACCAATTTTTGCTAGGGATATTTCGTGTAAAATGTTCCTATTTTATCCTCGAGAATAACGACGAGGTTATTTTTTGTTTATTCTTGTTAATAAAAGAAGAAACTTTTAAAAGTTTTGTAACAACAGGATTATTCACCTCCACTGAGTATAAAAACATGCCCAGATTTCCTTCCTGTTTTTGTAATAAATTGCAAATGAAATAAGGAAAGGTACCAATATAGATTCGAAAATATATAACTAGAGGTCTGTGAAGTTTGAATAAAAAGAAAGTCTAAAATTCTACCATAAGAAAGTTATGTTTTAATTTAATCAAATTTTAAAGTCTACATTTAAAATTATTTCATTAAAGCTCATTAATATATTAATTATAATTTATAATTTAATTTATAATAATTCTTCATTGAATATATATTGAAATATAAAAAGATACAATAGGAATAGTAAAAGTTTATTCAGCAGATTCAACCGAATTAATTGAGGATCACGAACCGTCGTACGTCTAGAATTTATTCATGAATGGAACATTGAAGGGCAATTTGGAAACACTAACCAAAATAGTCCAGTATCATGCAAATATTCGTGGAAGGAAATTATTCGAGGTATCTTGATTGCCTGCAATACTCAAGGGAGTTTAGTTTCTACGAATAAAGCAGGTTCGTTGTTTTGACTATAACATGCGTTGCATTAGTGGAACACAAAAGCTTTCTCATTACTTTTGCCACTTAAATTAAAAATGCAGAATTACAGCAACGAGTACTGCAGTCGTATACCTCTTGGGCTAATGCTACGCTTTCTTAGTACCCAGAAGAAATAATGGTATATTCATGTCATGTAAGCATTGAGATGAGTAACCATGCGTTCTCCATTTATCTTGGAAAACTATAGAATTGAATATCGGAACCAACAAATTCCTATCTAATTTTTGTATTTTGTCGTTGTCTGGAAACTAGTAAAATATATAACTCCTGTCATGGATTACTACAAAGTTAATCGCAGCTCCGTCGAGTTTATTTATATTTAATGGGAAAATATATGTTTTTATTATACTATAACGCAATGGCTAGTTACTTGGCACAATCATAATTCAATTAAACCAAGATCTGAAATGAGAGATTACTTCAAAAAATTTTATCAGAGCCTATCTTTTAGAATGCTATAACGTGCCAGCATTTCAGGTCAAACGAGGTCAAAGATAGAATTAAAAATGCTAACATAAATTTATAATGCCACTCACCTTTCGTGATAAGGAAATTCACTCTTTTACATTTTGAGACCCTTATGAAAAACTAAAAATTAACAGGTACGAGAGGGTTAATAACTCCAAAGGTCGTAAAGGAGAAGGTATTAACGACAATAAATTCCACGGCGAATAGAATATTTCGCAGGTTATTATCCTGACAACGCTGATGAAAATTTCTCTAGAGGGAAATTAAAATCCACATGAATATTGTACCCCGAGCTGGGCAATTAGTTTTGTTCCTGGAAATCTACTGCGAAGAAGAAAATATTAAAATTTATGCCGTATTTTAAAATTTTTTACAACAAGGGACGATGCTGGAGTGTAAAAGTGGATTTTTGGGCAGATTAAACAAATATTTTTATAATCCTAGTCGCAGAAGTGGACATTATTAAAGGACTAATAAATTGAATTTGGGCTGCCCCAAATGAGGGTTATTGACTCAAGCAAAAGTCTATATCATGGGGTAGAAAAACTTGAAGATGGCCAAGTCTTCACGGACGTATTTTTATTAGAATAATTTGTGTTTCATTTGACTTTAAATATAAATGGTAAAATAAAATCGGAGCCTCATACGGAATTTTTTGAAGTTGTAATAGCGGTAGTAACAATATAATTGGCTAAGCCTACCCAAACGATTAATTGTCTACAAACTACACGAGAACCAACACAGAACTAAATGACTTACGGGAATCTTCCCATGGAATTGTGATTGTGGATGACATGAAAGTATTATGTTCCTGCATTTTTTTAGCAAACTTTAGGATATAAATTATTATGATTTAAAAAACAAATTTTGAGCAACAGAAGGTAAAGGATTAAAATATTCGCTTCATTTGTAAAATAATATTTAAATATGCCCAAACATCCATACTTATAGATATTCTAGGTATAATATAAGTTCTGTGAAAGGACGCAAAGCTAAGGCGTAGTATAAGCAATGAGTGTTTCCACATAACAGACTTTTATTTTAAACACCTACGAAAATGAGTAATAATTTTTCAATCACAGAACATTATGCTTTATCATGGATAGCTGAAATGCTGACTCCTTGAAATATAAATACGCCTTTACTTATGTAAAAATTCTAAATATTGTTAAACAGGTGCAGGTTTTCCACCGTAGTAACCAAATGTATATCTGAGAATTAAGCTTCATTCAATTACGACAAGCGATAAATGAATTATATTAATCAAACGCACTTCCTTCGGAAAAAATTGTTGGCACTAATGTGAGGTGAGGGGTAGTGCTAGTGGGTTAGTAGTCAGTAGAGTTGATGATTTTGAAGGTTTTGCTCAATGACACTACCTTCGAAAATGCTATGGGTATCCTCATATACTGATTTGAGTCATAAAAAGACACTCAACGGAATTTCTATCGTAATATACTAAGGGTACTAACTTGAATTGCATGAGGAGCTCTTTTTTCTTTAATTCATCAACGGGACCTCTCTAAAACACGTATTGGAATGACGGTGAGAACGCTCGGATGCACCTTGTCATCTACGTTCCTTCCCTGTCTTTGTTTGAAGTTTGTTTGTCAATTCTTAAAGAAGATCTCACTCACCGTCAATTCTATGTGACACCCCAGTTAAGCTACAGTCAGTGAGGATGTTAAGATAGCTGTTTTCTCGTCAATAGGGTCCACTATCGAACCTACTAAGAAAATCCAATTAGTGAAATAACGACGGTATAGCCTAAAATTATGGTCATAGGTTATATTGGAACGATATTCAAGGACTTATACCTCTAAAAGTAGTTTTTGATTTAGGACATCATGAGTATTTCATTAATATCGAAATAATTATTAATAATTTTAATATATATTACTGATGATTTTCATTTACCAGCAGATTCTCAAAGTGTAAATGAAAATTGTTCGATACCAGCGTTACAGCGTTGGTTGTTACACTATGTGTCCTAAAAGTACATAAAGTTGACATGCTTCAAGATCGTAGGTAGGTTGCAAATACCAGGCTATTATTCTTTCGACACCAATAAAATAACTAAATAAATATATGATTAAGTCTAAAAAATCTCCTACGAATGAATATAAAATCTCATATCCATCCAATGAATAATTTATTTGATTGAGGCAATTCTTTTAAAAATATAAAAATATAATAGAAAATCACATGAATATCATACATAGCAGCACTATATTTACGAAAAAAATATTATAAGGGCTCAGATGACTTAATGAATAAATAGTAACCACAAATAACAGAAAGGAATGTCTATGTAACTCTGAAAAACAACGACGAATATTATCTGGGACAGTTAATTTATTTAGTAGGTGGCTGGTACTCAGACACTTAAATACGTAACATTATAATTAGTACTAACAAAAGTGGAATCGAATCGAATATTTTCAATAAAAATTTATTTGATATAAGATTCTCATTTATTTCTAGATAATTTTTAATTATTGAAAATAACTTCAACAACAATAAATTTTCCTTTGAAAAAATCTTTGGATAAAATATAGAAATAAATAATTTAGTTAGACGGACCAAAAGGTGAGTAAAATAATCACCTGACGAGTGAAATATGGATGATCAGGTCTCACTAAGCCACTAAACAATACTGAAGAAAAACTTAGTAAATTTTCCACACAAATGCTATAAATGGATTACCTACTATCTGTTTATACCAACTACATCAACTGACGAGAGTACATGAAGGCTCGAATTATTAGACATCAATCTAATTATTGCAGAATATAATAATCTTATCTATCATAAAAATATCCACAAATCAGAAAAAAGACAAAATATTTGCCTTCACTATACCTGACAATTACATACTTTACCCTAATCATAGGTGAATATTTTTTCCGTTTACAAACAATTTTATAGCAGCAATTTCTCTCATATATCAAAAGGTGACAACAACAGGACAATGCACGTGGAATGTTTAACTAGAATCAGAAAATTGGTTCATATAGAAAAGAGTATAAAGCGATACAAAATATCACGCGTGCTAAAATTTCCTCTGGTGCACGGCGAACAAATGGAATTATCCAAAACCCAATGACGCAAAATTGCACATTTATTCAAAAACGTGGCACCACTGCAATATTCCCTTATTCACATCACCTCGCATTATCATTTGATTGATTATAATACTACTTTCCATTAGGGCCCTTCACATAATCCCTCAACCGAAATCCATAACTGCGCCGAATTTGAGTCCCTTTTAATGCACGTGCAGGAAATCAAATACGGACTACGTTAATGATACCCCTTCAGGCAACATCCTTCCCTGCAATAAAAACACTGCAAACTTTTAGGAATATTGCGTCGTTATAAAGCGCTTAAAAATCGATCTGACGCCCAGATTGGAGCTGTTAATATCCATCGAGTTGTGCCCTGGACGAGTTAATGTTGCCTGTGAAAGTATTCCTCAATTCAACAAGGTTCAAAAACTCTTCATGGTGTTTCCACGTACCTGCACGCTATTTTACTCCTCCTTCAACATCCCGAATTTGCAATCTGAATCATTTTTTTCCATTTACCAATTTATAAGTAAGCAAGTTAGTGACCTGAAATATTCAGGGATTAATATTGTTGATATGCTTTTGTCCGTTCTAATGGCATCAACATTTTTCATGATTATCTGAAAAATACCATACCGTTGCCTCTTAGCCGTTGTTTTGCAAATATTAAATGGATGGGCTCATAATGGAGATAAAGGTGTACACCTTCCATTTCCGGATTTTCTAGTCTAGGTAAGAACTGCATGCTGCTTAAAAATAGTGAGCTACTCTTTCAAATGGTAATATTTATAAAAACAATACACGAGTACCATTTCATCTGCGATTTATTGGATGGAAAAATCAAAATCTTTAAGAAATTTTCAGCATATTTGAGCGAAAAATCAAAGTTAATTGCGCAAGCATAAGGGAAAAGAGGGGGTGGAAAGTTATGGAGGGGGTGTAAGTGAGGAAGAATTCTCGGTGCAATGGTCGTTGAAGGAAAAAATAGAATGTATCAGCGAGGAGTGGGTGGGAGAGAGGTGCTCATTTAGTTTCGTTTAGTTTATTGATTGACAAGTGACATTCACAATAATTTCAGATATTGCTCATAAGTGAATTGATATTTCTTCAGATACAAAAACAGTACAGTAGTAAAATACATTACTAATTGCATACGCCAATGTCACATTATTAATATTACAATCATGTACTCCATATTAGAAAATTAATATAAATATGCATACTTACATATAAAAATGTATATTTTTTCACAGTGGAAGAAGGAAAAAATCCAACTTATTCACAATATGATGACCGTAAATTAATTATACAATTGAGCGGCTGTTTAAGAATTCATCAATTAAATATGAACCTTTTTTATCAGCGGCGTTATCTTTCATTTCTACGTTTCAGATTCTTATTAAAAAATTCTGTGTTACGATTAATGATCTGTTTAGGATTGTGAATTTTGGAGAATTAGGATTTCAAACTGTTCCATGAAATTTAAAATAGTTCCTTTGCCTGCTAAATGTAAAATTTTTCGTTTTTAGTCTCCCTCATGGGTCGGATTATAAAAGACGTTTCGAAAAGTAGGAATCATCTAATTTATTCATAAAGTATCCAAAATAATCATTTTCCCTAATATTGAAACTTCTGTCAGTCTGAAAAATCTTTCTCTTGCCCTATAAGCACATTGGTACAATGGAATGACTTTGCTTTACCCTGATGTGGTTATGGTATCCACAACGTGATCGACAAATCAGTAGGGTTAAAATTCATCTCTTAAATGTAGAGTAACACCGTTTTTAAAATCAAACGAATATCCCTTCAACTTCTGATGAAAGTGCCCCGGAATATCGGAAAAAAATTTCAAGGTCCATGTGGAAAGACCTAACGAAGGGCCTTCGATATTTTCGCATAAATTCAAATGAACAAAGAATCGAGTCAGGAAAGGAACTCGGTGGGGGGAAATAATAAATGGAATGGGATGTCGGTGGGCGATATCGCCGGAATTAAAGAGATTAGACAAACCAGATAAGGAAAGAAGAGCGACGAAAAAAGGAGAAAAAGCAAGGGAACAATATCCCCCCAAAAAGGGCAAATCCAATGTGGGAATCACAAGGAAGGGATTGGGTGCGAAGGAGAAAAAACGGTCAAAGTTTGATAAATTCGGAGGGATAGAGCGGATGGAAGAAAGGACGAAAGAGAAAGATTCGGAAGTCATCGGTGGGGATTATAAAGTAGGACTCCCGCGACGACCGCCCCTCTAGACCCCACCGATCCACCGCCAAACCCTCTATAATCTCAGCCAAGTCAGCGGAACGTCAAGAAATGCTAATAACGAAAAACTTTTGCTGACATCGTCCTCATGCCCTGCCTTTTCCTTCTCCGCATAAAGCCCTCCCCTTTCACCTCCCAACGAGCTTTCCCCCTGTTCCTCCACTTATCGCAAAGAGCAATCCCCCCTACCTTCTTCCCCTCTCCAAGAACCCTTGGTTCCAATTTCAGAACACCATCCATCAATTCTCTCCTCAATATCCCTCCTGAAGAGCCTCTCTTCCCTATGCCCGACTCCTCCTCAACAACACCACCACCACCCCATGGAGGTCTCCTCTTATTCAAATGATTAATTTTAATATGTTTGCCCGTTCGTGGTCTTCCGACTGGTCCTCATGCACTCAATATAATCTCCAGGGGATAATGACAAGGGAGTCCCCTCTTCCCTTCTTCCGATTTGTTTTCGGAGGTGATGTTTAACGGCGTTCGATTCCGGAATTAATTTCGAGCACTTATAACGCTGTCTCCAAGCAAGGTGAGCTATAGACGATCATGCTCATTAACTTGGGAAGAGGTCTCCGATAGATATTTCTTATTTTTGTAATTCAAGGTGTTATGGGCTAGCTTTTTGGAAGGCCATTCAAATAAATAACAACGAAACTTAATATTTTCGGCAGGAAAATTATTGAAACGACTAGTTTAAAATTTACGATCATCTTCAGGTCAAGTTACCTGAAGATTATCCTAAGATCTTAACCAGTCTTTTGAATAAATTCCTGTAAAAAATTTTAATTTAGTTGTTATTTATTTTTCAATTTTTTGTCATCGTTATCATAACCTCTTTCGAGCCCAGCGAGTCCAGCATAGACAGCCATTCCAAACTCCTCCGCTATTCCAATCTATCAAGCTCATTATTATACTGGATGTCCGGGTTAAACTTGTAATAATACAAAATGTAATAACTTGAGAGTTAATTAAGATATTAATCAAGGTTTTTTCTAAAAGTATGGTAACTGAAATTTTTTTATGCAGAGTTAATACACCACTATATGTGCAACATTAGTGGCAGAAAGACATTTAACTCCATTCTCTCCAAGTTTTTTGCAGCATTTCAGGGGTATCATTTGTAATAACTTTAGGTCTTCGAGGGCGCAGTTCTGGTAGATCACGAACATGTGCTTGATAGACTTAATTCTTGATAAACACCCGCAGTAAAAGTCAAGTGGCTTGATTTCTAGGAGGCCAAGCAATCGATAGACTACCTCTCCCAATCAAACAATCTGAGAACTCATTATCCAAGAAATCGCTCACAATAACTTCACAATGGCAAGTTGCGTCATCAACAAGCAAACATATAAAACATTTTGACATACCAAACTAGTAAAAGCAAACCGCTAGTGAATACCTTAATTACTTCTGAAGTTATTAAATTTTTATTATTATTTGTTTAACTCGGAAACCTATTATTATTATCATTATTTTATACCCACTCCAGGTAGTAACCGTATTGATTTAATCGAAATTTTACAATGAGATTCACATATTAGATACAATTTTTGGGACTGCGGTAATATTGACACCTTTTCCATACACATTGAGTTGAATGTAAACTACCAAACAAAACGCATTAATTTCTGCAACCCATTATGCTCATATAGCAAATCTCTAATGGATGTTATCGTGTTTACACAAACACTTTCGGTTATCTTATTCAATCTGCCCAACTTACTTTTTACTTTAAATTCAACGCGCAAAACACGATGGCCTCCAATATGCTAATTTTCTCCTTTTCCAGAAACCTCATTTCACTTCTATACAGTCCACACGTAGGACTTTACCATTCTACTGTGATCTTCATATCAAGGTTATTTATTAATAATATCAAAAAGATTTTCACTTAGATAAGAGTTTGATTTATAGAATGAATACATAGATGCATTTTTGGAAAATAAATTGGATTTTTTATTGGATTTGTGTTTTTCATTCTGTTATTCCGTAAATTCTCTAAATATATTTTACAAGTATTGCTACAGTTATAAGGTACGCTATTAATTATATTGCCAGCATTTTTACCATTTAATGCAATGGCAAATGATAATATAATGCATAGGCACGAGTAAAAAAATATACATGATTAATATAAGGAACGGGTTGAGGTGATCTTGCACATAAGGGCGTGCACCCAGGAAAATTCCCAAGGAAAAACGGACTTGAATAAAGTCTGACAGGGCCAGGAATCGAGCCCGGAATCTTCCTCTATCCAGGAGGTTGCCTTAACCATCCACACTACCCGGCCAGACCATTTTAACAAGCCATTTGGGGACTTTGTGCGCAAGGGTAAGTGTAGTTTCGTCCGACTGAGCGGCTTCGTCTACGGCCATGGCCTCATCGAGGAACCGGCAACACAAAGAGGTGTAAGGAGAAACCCCACTAAGGAAATACATATAAGGTAAGCGTTGAGGTGACTTTGCACATAAGGGCGTGCACCCAGGAAAATTCCCAACGAAAAACGGACTTGAAAAAGGTCTGACAGGGCCGGGAATCGAGTCCGGGTTTCCCGAGGATTCCTGGCCCAGTCAGACTTTTTTCAAGTCCGTTTTTCCTTGGAAAAAATGATTAATATTGCTATGTAGCACTTTCCATTAGATGAATTACTATTCGCGAAAAGATCACTCTACTAGATGTGCGAGTTAATTTTTAATTCATCGATATAAAAGCAGTATTCCAACCAATACAAAATCGTATGCATCTATTTGCAGATCGAAAACTCCTCTCGGAGTTTACTCTTTTGAATTTTGACTCATCAATAGTCATCAACTCCACTGAATATTTTAATGGTTAATAAGCTTCTGATAAATTTGAATAAATTCCTCGGAAAGCATAATTAATTATGATATAGTGTCCTCTAAACACTTGATACGGAAAGCGACGGATTAATCACGAAGCAGTGAATTTTTCACTTCCGAATTTATCTGTCCATTGAGCAGTTTAATAAAAAAAACAAATTGTCGCATAAATCCATTGGCTGCCACGATAAGGTGATTATCAAAATTAAATGAGATATATTTCATATTAAATGGAGATATCAATTCATTTCGAATGGTTTTAAATCGACAGTCGATTTTAAGATTATCGCGGACGAAGCATAAAAAGCAGTTATTTTCAATCAAATTTCAACAGCTCGGAAAAGGTCCTTGCCGACCTTCGCAGCATTTGCATGGAGAGCAATAAATTGGAAATATACCACGAGCAATCTTTTGCCTCAATATCTGAAATTAGTGCCAATAATATTAAAAGTAATAAATATTTTCTAATAAATATGGTTGCTTATAAAAATAGTCTGAAAAATTCTAATGCCAATACAACGGACAGAAACATCTACCAAATTAGTTCTTAGTTTCATTAACAGATGGTGATGAAGGCTTAAATAAACCATAGTCATTAAATTTTTCTCGGTATGCTTATTAATGCAATTTAATTTTAACCTTTATGCTATTTCAGCGAAAATTAATTATGATACTTAACATTACTACATTACTACATTCATAAAATTCATAGAGGATTTTAACACTGATATTCCAATGACTCGTTATTTTATAAAACTAGGCTAGACATGTTCCACCAATGCAATAAATATTCATTTATACCATCTTCTCTGCGGACATTCACACTATATACTGTATAGTGTGCTTGGCCGTCAAAATCATAAATTGCCAATTAGAATTAGACATGAAATACTATCTCGAGTAGACAAGCAACACTTCGACTTCGTTTGGAAGTTGTCGAGGGTTCGATTGAGTTCGACCAGTGAGAGCCTGTGTCTGCAGTGACCAAAGCTGTCGAAGCCCTTTACAATGCAATTACACTCCGTCTTCCACCAGTGGAGTATTGCAGGAGCTGCAGCAATACCAACATCCCAATGTGCATCTTGAAGATGGCATTCATTCATCACCAAAATCAAAAATCTCATCGGTTTTGTCCA
The DNA here is from genome assembly GCA_947579665.1 of Sympetrum striolatum. Taxonomy (NCBI): domain Eukaryota; kingdom Metazoa; phylum Arthropoda; class Insecta; order Odonata; family Libellulidae; genus Sympetrum; species Sympetrum striolatum. The sequence goes on from OX388347.1 coordinate 44,490,674, forward strand.
AAAACTCTGAAGTGATGAATTTTTCGCAGAGCTTCCGTCGGCTATTAGATCTTATCACCTGAAGTGAATTCCACCCAAATTAGTCCATCATAGCCGTAACGCAGCTGTCAAACCCGAAACCTTTGACGAAACGAGCTGCTCTAAACTAGGCCGTCTTTAAATCTGAGATAAAACCTAATGGATGTGGATCCCGCATCGCACAACAGTATTTGAAACTAGATCGGATAAGAGATAAAGTAGCTCTTTCTTTGATTCTAGTTGATGGGCACTCCCTCAGCGTTCTACCAGTTTATCTTTTCATTCAACTTACTTTTCCTATCGCATCTCGAATATTTTTAATAAAATAAAATACTACTAACTGGTACTCCGAGGTATTTATAATGACGAACGAACTCTAATTGAATTCTGAAATTTGATCCTGTGCGGTAATTATGTTTGTGGAACGCCTGGGACTCATTTATTTATATTTAAGACAAGCTGCCAATGCTAACGCCATCTTGATACAACGTTCAGTATTATTAAAATTTGTAATACTTGTTGTTTCTTAATACATTTTTGGATACTGGCATAAATGTAATACTTTGATCATCATCATTTAATTTGAGCCAGGTCATATTGTAATACACGAAATTCATTTTTGCCTTCTATTTTTTATAGATTAATATTTTACATATTTATAGATAGTTTGTTACAAAATATTACAATGGAAAGATTTCTAGTATAGCTATGTAAATTTGTGTAAGGATAACATACCAAATTTCATTTCCTAGTATAAAGTAAATTCCCCAACCGTATGTAGAATTTCTACAATAGATTACCTTAGATGATAAAAAAATAATAACTTTAGAAATAACGTTACAAGCAGAAGTGTCATTGCTATTAGATTAAAAAAGTAATATTTAATGAAAATGTATGAAAATCAATCAATTGTATTCCATGTGTGTGCGCTTTTTTATAGGTGTTTATATTTAAACCTATCATTAAATATCGTTTTGAAAAGCGAATTTAATATATGCCTCTTCCACCAGTGAACTGCATATTTCCAGAATTAAATCGATCTTATGTATGAGGTATATTCTTCAAATTTAAAATAATTGAGTCAGCCAATGAATACGAGTGAAAACTATTATAAATACCACTGTAAATTTAAATTACATTTTACACACACTTTTAAAGGGAGATTTTTAATCTTCTGCTTTTGAGAAGAACAGAGAAACTCTAATCTCAAAATCTGTGCCGTGGTTTCCTTCAGAAGAGAGGAAACCACGCTCTTCCAATGCTCTTCTTTCCTTCCTAATTCGGAAGAAGATAGTGTAATCAATTTTCCTAGAGTCTCTTTTAAGTACGTCTATTTAAGTAATATCCTATCTTTTCCAAATCTCCTTTTCAATAACCTCTTAACCGAAAACTCAAAATCTCCCTCCTGTTCCCATTTCTGTAAGGCGCTTTGAAAATTTTCCCTTGGAAATAACGGGGATTTTACGAGGGAATTGGATACTCCCAAGACTAGCTCTCTTTCGACTAAAATATGGAAAGCACACGGACTCACCGTTACTTCTGTTATTTAAACTCCTCCTTATTTGAAAGGAATACGTTACTTTCGGCGAATTCTTGTAGTTATCTTTCCCAGTGTTTTATGAGAGAGAACTGGGATTTTTTTAAGTTTCTCCGTGCTAATGCTTGGAAAATACGGAGGAAAAAATGCTCTTTGGAGAATTTTGTGGTTCAGTTGATTTGCAAGTAGGCTCCTACTCAGAAATGATTCCTCGACCTTTATACAAATATTAATTAAATAATGCAGTTTTAGACTTATAAATCATAACTGTTTCATATATTTTAATCTATTCATTTATTGAAAGCATCACTCGAACTCACGATTTCTACCTCATATTGCATATCTTCAAAAGGAATAATTCGCCACGTTTTGTACCGCTCTTTGCGGAACATTCTAAATTTTCTCAACCGGACTTTACTGATACAAAACAAAAGATTCAAATTCAATGAAGAAAGATTCAAATAATTAATGAATAAAGGGTCTTAAAATACTTCAAAAAATTAGTAAGAAATTGCGAATATAAGATCTGAATAAAGGCATAAAGAAGTCAAAGCTTGGCAACACGGGTACTAACTAGGCTTTCAAACATTTTTCGCGAAGACCTCGTGAAAAATCGAATTATGAATGCCGATTTACGACTTACAGGGCAACAACATTATACGATATAAATTTTTCTATGTAAAGTATCATATGTAAATTATAATAAATAATTTTACCAAGACAAACTTTAACCATTATGTGCTATATATTGATGAATAAAATGGAAAATACTGCCGACTGGAATTTAAAGCTGATGAAATGCCATTATTTTCTTTATTATAATAATAATACCTAGACAATGAGAAAATTAGCTAAATTTAAACAAATGGAAACACAGAAAACTCACGGCTCTTAATCTATAAGCAAGTATATGAACGCACAAGGTCATAAAACAAACGAAAAATGGCATGATTAGTAATAATTTAAAATCGGCACAAGTTAATAAAAGATTTGCCCGAAAGAATTAATGTATGAAATTAACATTATTAATTGCGATAATTACTGTAAAAATGTAATTAATTTCTAACCAAGAGGTAGATAAAAAAATGGGGATTTTAATCTTGTTTAATTGGAAAGAACATGATATGAGGGTAATGAAAGTAAATTTTCTGGTCTTTATCTGAGTGATGTTAGATAAAATTTTATATCATTTTGGGTCTGACCTTTAGATGGAGAACAAATTATTAATGTTGTAGCCCTTAGCCAAAAAATTTATAGAATCATCGTCACACTCTAATGAAGGAAATAAATGTACCATCAACTTATTAACAAACTAAATTTTACAAGTGAACTAGCAAGAAAATTTCATCGTACCTAATTCATCTCGTTCTTAAAGATAAAGAACTGGAAGAGAATTCTAATAGAACACAAAGACGAATCTTATACAGCTATCTACTTCAAAAAGCCGATGGTTCTCCCCATTCCTTTGTTTGGGGAACCTCTTGAGCATAATTCGGATTCCTTCTAATTTGGAGAGGTTCGCCTCTTCCGGCTCACTTGGTATAATTCTTCAAAAACTTAATTTCGTACTGCATGAACTTTCACTCCGTCCCCATTCTATTTCCCCGCTTTCACTGCATGTAAATCAGATTCCGTTTCCCTTTTGCCCTTGGCCTTATTTTAATGCGATTTCCTTCCTTCTGCGGTTCACTTAAGCATTAAACGGGTCCTTTTTCCATCGGCTCATCCGCAAATGCTTGCATTTAAGGGAGATGATGAGAGCCGCGGTATTTGCTAGGTTACTGCAGAAGGTGGGGGAGATGCGGAAATCTTGATTAATATAAAGTTTCTAGTGAGATTGCACTGAATCATTCATTAAGATATCAATCATTGCTATATACTCATCGGCCGTAGTTAAAGAGCCAAGAAGTATTGGTTATTCGGGATTCGTCCCGGTTTGTGCTCACAGATTCCCGGAAAACATATTCATAACCAGATTTAAGTATCCGATTATTTTGAAGTGGTTTAATTTAACTTTGGTATTGATTAACCAAAAAAGGCTTTTCTTGCAATTAATTGTGCTCAAAGATAATTGCTGCGAGAGTGCTAGCGGGATTCATATAAGCATTGAAAATGCCCCATTAATATATTGTAGTTATGCAGTTAAATGAATTACTAGCACATTTATTAATGTCAATGTGTTCCATTCTTATCATTAAAATTGTCTCGGTTAACGATGCCGATCTCTAGAAATTATAGTAATAGATCGTGTGTTGTGTCGCCAGATTAACATAATGTCATAAAAGACCCCTTTAAAGTCACGGAAATGTCATACAATTTATTATCAAAATATCTTCTCAAAGGTACTACATATAGGTGTTTTTTGAAAGTACTGAAATCCAGTTTACGTTTTATTTTTACGTTTTCACAAGTTTTCTGTTTGTAATATCCGTTCATATATTATAAATAAATAGTGGTAGAGTTTCAATATTAAATTTCCTTCTTTTAATGACATAAACATACTATACAATCGATGATACAGAATTTAACGCTGAATTAGGACAAATATGTAATATCCTTGGCATCATATTATCAAATATCTAATTCATATTAAATATTTTTGGGAGTATCATATTAGTCACACATTAATGAAGTATGACATAATTTCTTAAGAATAGTTTACCTTTAAGCTTTGTTGAGTTAATAACCGATGCCAACGTCGAAGTCAACTCTACTTTCTAATTTCTCATTAGTTAACTTGGTTCTAGAGTCCGTTCAAAAAATGCGACAATTGTTGTGCTACCTCTTCGCATTGATGTTTAGACCACGCTAAATATTATAATTATTATGTCCTATGTCAATTATGACGATTAGTTTTTCCCTGAAACATATCACCTATCTTTCAGTGCACTTTCATTCATTACCAATTCATTTCCGGCCCATTTTCTCCTATTATAACCACTCACGCTTCTAAAATAATTCATCAAGAATGGATCAATAACTCATACCCTTGCCTCGACCAAAATAAATTCGTTCTATTACTTTAAGTCGGTGCAAGCATACTTCTCACAAATATACCGTGGAGGGATACAGAGGAAACTTCGACTCCTGAGTTGTATATATTCATCACGTGATAATCTATATAAGGGAAGATTCTTTCCAACGTAAGTTTGCGAAACATAAGACATTCAAGTATTAATACAGTGCCACCCTAACAACTTGCGCTGAATTACAGTAAGTCTGCGCAAGTAAGGGTACAGAGGTTACTTCGATTCCTGAGTTAAATATACGTATCCATCCATCCATCCATCACTTTATAAGCTAAATTAAAGGAATTTCTCACCATCGTTAGCTAGCATGGCGATAGAATGCTTAAGTAATAAGCGATTGTCATCACAAATATTCTATAGTTCGGATCCCATAGACTTATGCTTTAATTACGCATCACAATTCTCTATAGCGCCGTGACGCTGCCTCTGGAAAATATCAACCCTTTTTACGTGCCAAAAATTCCGAGAGCGAAAATGAAAATAAGCATTTTCTATAGGAGTAATCCCGTGGGAGACCTCCAAACCATCTCACGCCCCTGGGCGTCTTAATCGGGCTGCCTCCTATTCCTCCCTCGCCAACTACCATTCTCTTTTTCTATACCCCTTAAGCTCCCCTTTCTTTCGAAATGCTTCTCAAGGAAAAGAATAGGAGAGTATCTTAACAGCCAGCGAACAGTTGATGCCATTGTTACCTAAAGGATGAGAGAGAGTCCTGACTCCTTCAAGCCAAGCGAGAGATTCTCCCACCCCTCGCATTTTTATCTGTCCTCCTTTCCCCACACTCATCCTTTTCTGTTATCCTTAATATTTACTGGTCTCATTCATTTTCTCTCGTCCCTCACCATTCTTTATCCCCAACGGTTTCTCGGCGTTTTCTTCCCTTAGATGGAGAGGTATTCATATCATTCCTTAAAACGTGCTACGTTTGGATATTAATTGCCCTCTGCAAGTTCTATGCTTCATGCTTTGGAGACTGAGTTCTGAATTCATCCTCATAATGATTCGATTCCATTCTAACGAAAACTCTTTATTGCCAAGACCAAGCACTTTATTACCGACAGTAAATTGTAACACAAATCATCCTCATCGTGGGCGTTTTCAACAATGTGCCATAGAAACTAACTTTGAAAAAATTCTCCCCAATGAATATGTATATTTATTTAATTTTATTACCTCAATAAAGAGGATATTAGTTATCTTATACACGTTTTGTGCTTCATACTTTGGAGACTGAGTTCTTAATTCGTCCTCACAATGAATCCGTTTCATTCTGACGAAAACTCTTTTTCAACGCCAAGCAGTTAATTGCCAAATGTAAGTTTCCACAAAAAAAATCCTCCTTATGGGCGTCTTATTTTCAACCAGGTATCATGGAACTATCTCAAGGAACTTTGAATACATTCTCCCCGCTGTAAATATACATTTGCACGAGTTTATTACCTCAATGAACATGAATGAACTTTTTAACTGAATACTTTCTCAAGATATTGAAGGGAATTAAGATCAAAAAGTACGATTTTATAATCAAAAGTTAAATTTTCTGAAACATGCAGCTTTTTTATGATGAGGGTTTAATTTACTAAGATAATCATTAAAATAAATAAATGAACCAAGCAGTTAAATGAATGCCATTTAACCTGTCTTTAGCCAAATTTCAAAAGGTTTACGCTTCACTTAATGATCAACTGTCTTGTTCACAAAATTTTCAAGAGAGGAAATTAAAAATTACACCAAAAATCAGCTGAAGAAGGGGATACCAAGGTTATACTTCAAGTGAGGCACATTAGCAACTTTACAAGACTTCGTTGGTTTCCGGAAGTTTACATTTAAATTATAAATTTTTCCTCAAAATAATCCAACTATTTTGATTCAGTAGTAGATTACCGATGTATAACGTCAGATTCTTCAAGAAGGATAACAACCAAAAATATTTTTACATAAGTTATAATGCTATACTAAGGAATGTCATTTATAACCTTCAAATATAATTTGAACTAACTGAGCTGGTAATGGGGCTAGTTGGTATAACATAATTCAACCGCAATATAAAGAAATGGAGAAAAAAATATAAGCACAGCAGTGCTAAAATAATAGAAGTAGGAAATCTCCTTAGCTTTATCTAAGCCTCGGACACAAGGGCCTGCGTCGCCTGAAAATCTCTCCCGTCTTTTTACTTCAGGAATAATTCCTCATTGAAATCCACGATTCCTACCCGCATTAAACCCGCCTTCCGCCTCATTGTCCGTTTTCTATTCATCCCTCCACTTATCTCCCCGGCTTTATTTTCACTCATCATTTTCCCTAAATACGGACCTACTTCTCCATTCCGCGGACTACACTTTTTATCGCCTCTCCTCCTCTTTGCACATTCATTAATATTCTCCGCGCTCCCCTATTCCTCCTCCCACTTCCATTTACTCCAAATTGCGCCTTAGGCTCTCCGTCCCTTATCTGCTATTTTATTCCCCTCCCCAATTCCACTTCGCCCGATTTCCTTTATCTGTAATTCCAAGTCCTTTTTAACTCTCGAAAGCTCTTCTCCGTCCAATCCTCTCTCGGACCGTTTCCTCCTCTGATTCTTCATCCCCTCTTTATTCCCTGGAATTCTCTATGTTCCTTCCACTCTCATCTTCTGGTCCAATCCTTCAACATCTTCCTTCATCCTTTCTCATCTCCAGTGCCCCTCCCACCTCTCATCTCAGCCTTTCCTATTATGCCTATCTCTCGCTCCTGTCTTTCTCGCCGTACTCTGACACGTTCATTCACCTCCTTAGAGTTTTAAAAAAGTCCCAAAAAGCCATTGTTTGCAAGCGCACCAACCATGCGGAAATACCCAAAAAGCACGGTTAGGGTACCTCGTGGCTGCCCTTAACGCCAAGTATTATTCTAAATTTGTGTTTCGGTAGTTGCCATCTTCAGGAGATGAAGATGAATAATAATTAAAAATTAATCATATATACTTATATATGATATAAATGTTGTGCGTACTAAATAAGATTCTCAAACAACTTGGGCTAAGATTCTCCGTTGGTGAGTTAGAAGTATTATTCTAGTAACATATTTCGGCAACTCTGTTGCAATCTTCAGGAGATGAAGATGAATTATCGATTAATCTCATGTATATTTATTTTATATAATATTTTGTGCCTCATTCATTTAAATTTCCGCGATTCCAAAACGTACTTCTTTTGTGGAAATAATCACTGATTCATCAACATTCACTTTTGCTTCACATCTAAATATTTCATTCATTACAATTGAACATGTGTAGAGGAGTTATCATTTATTTGTATGGCAAACTGTTTAAATGACTTTCGAACATTTAACAAATACCCGAATAACGTCACATCATAATGCAGACAAATGTTGTAAATTATGACCAAATGTGACAAATTCTGTCACTTAAACATACAACGTTTCCGAACTACTCTGTTCTCCGATAATAATCTTATGGAAAATTCAATACCACTACATAAAATTCCCTATCTATCAAAAAAAAACATTTATAAATATCTCTTCATTTCATAAAACACCATACCCCATAATAAAGAGTACCACACTTTTATAGCACGACCCAAGAAAATATGAAAAACATAATCCAGCACATAATTGTACAAAAGAAACAGATAATCAGTTCCATACTTCATGCATTTATTTATTTTAATTTAACTAAAGTAAGGGTTACCAAGTTCTTTATACCAAAATATTTAATCTTTCTCGGTAACGTTCTGTTCAGTGACGCTCTATTACGTTACATACCATAAAATTGAGATATCCCTCTCCTGAAAAAGGCAACTTAGCTGCCGTAAAACCTATTGAGAATAATACTTGGCACTGACGAAACCACGGAAAAAGTTGACCCCCACGGTTTTGGTACTTCCGCACGGTTCGTGTGCCTGCAAAAAAAGACTATTTGAGTTTTTTAAACTCTAATGTATTAACACAGCCGTGTTCCTTTTCTTCTCTACAGATTCATTCACCTCCTTACCGCTCTCTCTCTCTCTCTCTCTCTCTCTCTCTCTCTCTCTCTCTCTCTCTCTCTCTTTTCAAAGCGAAACTTCAGTATTCTCTAGACCTTCTCTCTCTCCGTCCTTCTCCGAATTGGTTCTTTGCTTTCACGGTTTTATGGGTTTTTAGTGGCCAGAAATTCGTGGTCGGGAATTTAGGCTAAATATGAAAGAGAGGTTCTAAACCCAATTCGATTTAATTACTTGTCTGGATACGCGAGGAGTTTCTGGGTATGAATTTAAGTCCAATGGTACAACGTCTCTGGCTCTTTAATGCTGTTGACAGCTCGACTTTAATTTTAAATACGGAGTCGCTGGAAAGGTACTCGCAATTTTTGAAAGTCCAAGGCCAAGTAATGGTCGTAAATTTTTGCCATTACATTTTGAAGATTTCGCAAACTTATCTCAAGTGCGTTTTCTCGAAAAAACCTTGTAATTATATTTTTAAATAAGTTATAAATTTTAAAATTATCTTATTTCTGTGATTTTAATATTCTAGTGTTATCCTTTTGACTAATTCACTGCATTCAAGATATAAACTGAAATTTGCATTGGAAATGAATAAAATACTTTTATCATGACTGTACTTTTTCAAGGATATTTTAGAATTTTATTATTATTATTATATTAAATACGTTATATTATCACCTTTTTTACTTCTATATCCAAATTTGGAACTTAGGAAGTTTTGGAGAAGTGACAGAAAATATTACAATAAGTTTTTATTTAGAAGTGTTTAAATTTAAACTGAATTTTCATCTTTCAACCTTGATAGGATTACTTATCAGATAAAATATAACTTTCTCCTATCTTTGAACGTTCCCTTCCAGATCAATCCTCAGATTTTCAACATTAAATTATATTTCTTAATTTTTCTTTTTCTAGTCCTTTGTAGTATAGAAAGTAACTACAATAAGCGATATTTGGTGGAACTCATATAAATATAATTTTATTAACTGCATGATCACTGATGATGCGGGAAATGAGAGCCTAATCAATAGAAGATGAGATATAATCCTCATCACGGGAGAAATATTAGCAAACATTGTGTAAATCTAAGGACGAAATCAGTTGCTGTTTTTGTTTGGATTTAAATTCAGAATTATTATTATACCTAAAGAGAATATTACTTAATGTGTATCATTAATGAATGGAGAGTCATTAAATATATTTTAAGTGCTTAAGCAAACATTGTTTAAGGAAAGAAAACGTTCAAGAAAAAATTATTTTCAAGCATACATCGTTTGAGCAACAATTATTTTTAAGCAAAAATTGTTTATATCTGAGGACGAAATCAGTTGCTGTTTTTGTTTGGATTTAAAGTCAGAATTATTATTATACCTAAAGAGAATATTACACTCTTTAAAGAGAATGTTATTATCGTTAATGGATGGAGAGTCATTAAATATATTTTTAAGTGCTTCTCTAATTGGACCAAAAAGGTAGATTGTAATTGCTACTCCTCATCCCTTGCCATGAATATTGCACTCCCAGACTGTTGACCTTTGCCTCTGATTCCCGGAGATCGTACAAGTTTATTCACCCTAAACCACTTATCCTGCCTATCTTTTTCTTGCAAAAGCGTTATCTCAGCATTCAGAATTCTCTCAGCTTTATTTTAACACCGCTCTCTTTTCTTTCCCTCTTAATTAATTCCATCCACTGTTTTTGCGGCGATCTTTTCGAAAAAAATACGTCTTTATACCGTGGAGGATGGAATTCAAATTGTAAACTATGGTGTACGCATTTGCGCTCTGTCCTCTCTGAGGCAGTTGAAACACAAAGGTGGGTACTAAAATTATATTTCAAATTGAGATAAGAATTAAATGTCCCTGCTTTGTCCAGAGAAGGTCATTGGTCTGATCGTTTGTTTACTTGTCCGCCTCAATTTTCGCTCTATTGACTCTCGGAAGATAAACGCCTAACAATATGAAACCAAGTTCATTATTTCACGGCACTCAACTTGTTGGAATAATTTTCCTTTGCTCGGCAAAGGCTCGCGTGTCTTGAAATATTCTCACCACCTGAGCATGGCCAAAACCATCCTCCTTAACTCTAACAAGCAAAGGGCGTAATTCAATTCAAAGTACGCGCTATCATGGAAGTACCAAGTGGTGCAACCATAATAAAACACGGGAAATATGGGCATGAAAAAGGGATTATTTATCTTTACATACTGTATTTTTCATAGTCTTTTTACTTAATCTGCTTACATTTCTGCGATAACTCTTCATATTCCTTTCGTTCGAAGGAAATGAGGATACGCTACGAAATATTTTCTCCATAAGAATCAATGTGCGTAACGGTTTATCTATTCACGGCATAGAGTTTAAACAAATTACAATTTTCTGGCTTAAGTTATAACATTAGAATGCAAATAAATACTACACATAATAACAAAACGTAACGCTTTCAATTACCCAATCATATTAAATGCTTCTAAGCTATCCCATATTGTATAACGTTACTTACAATACAACACTATTGCATAAAATGGCTATAATACACATCTACATTTATAGTAAAAATCAAATATTACAGTTTTATCTGATATAATACCATACCATGTAATACAAAGCTCTATATATTTATAAAAATTTCAAAAATTTTGAAGTATCATCCACTGTATTATTTTACTGCATGAACTGAACTGAAAATAATTCATCCCTTTTGTTATCAATGCTAATTTTAGTTTAATTCCACTAAAGTTATTAGCAGTACAAAATGTGTTACCTTTTTTTAGCTATTGTTGCCCGCCTCTTTGTGTCCAGGTCAACTGAACTATTCCACGTAGTTGGCAGGGGAAATTGCTCGAATTTTCTGAAATTTTTTACCCCAAATAATCCGCAAAGGCAGAAAACCCCTGAAACATATCTCAACTGTGTCTTCAACAAGACGATTTCAATAAATACTCACACATCGGTAAAGACAAAAAACTTTTAGACGACCGACATTTTCCGGAAAGGCTGTCATAATCGTGCCAACATACCTACCAATAAAAACGTTGAAGTCGTATTCAATGACTTTGATCGATGAAAATCGGATGCAGTGAATATGGTAGTTAATAATTATTCGGCATATTTAAGCCAAATTCCCTTGAAAACTAAACTATGCATATTTCCGCAAAGGTCATCCGATTCGTTCCTTAGGAAGTGTGTCCCGATTGCTAGAATTGTAATCGAACTTTAAGCATTTTCTTATTTTAATACGTGGACAAAATAAACTCAATCGAAGTACCCTTGACTTGGCAGTTCTTCGTTACAGGAAACACGGTAAAATAACTAAGCAAAATCCTATCAGAAATTCCGGTTACGAGCGGCATGTTTATTATCAGTCAAAGATAACGAGAAAACCCTTTATATACTAAAATGGAAAAATATTCAAGCAATTGTGGATTGGCTGCTGCTTTTTGACTGTTTTCCCCTTTTAGTCCATCAAGGGTTTACTTGTATGTTCCCTTTGCCTAATGATTGACTTCTAGTTCTAAACCGGTCGCATTAAAGAATATCTGAAGGAATTTTTCCTAGTTGTTGTTCTTCATGCGGATATATGTTCCTCGGTTTAACTGCTATTCATCGCGAAGATAAACAAAAACACGGGTTTTTCAAAGTTAAATTTTTGTACATCTTAATCGATCGTTCATTCCTCCAGCCCCACCATCCTCTCCGGGGTCATCGTTGTTCAGGGGTCGTACCCCTGAGTCACGTGACAGTTAAAGGGAAAATAGTGAAGATTCCGCGTGTTCTGCCCCAATGATCGATACCGAAACAAAAAGAGAAAAAGGATTTGCGTCGAAATTTTTCAGCGCCGTCATGCCTCCACGTTTACGTCCCTGCCAGATACGTTTGTTGGAAATTCTAATCTACACTTCATATCTCCGAGATTCCCGTAAAAGAGGGAACAGAAACAACGGGAGGTAAAAATGAGGACTGGGCTGTATTTGTTTATAGAAATGGACGGATGTATGGAATGAGGACATTTTAAAAGGTTCGCATCCAAAGGAATCGCAGCTGAAGGGAGCTTATCTCGGTTTTAAACCCATCCCGAGATTTTCAGTTCGTCCCTGTCGCTTTAACGTCGATATTAAATTAAGGGGGAATCCCGAACAACGCTCTCAACGTTTTCCTCGGGAAAGATGGATACTGCGATAGGCGAGTTGAAAAGAGGGAAAAATTGCGTGAGGCGTCGTTCAATTGTCAGCCGGGGAGAATGACGTTGATGATGCATTTCATTACCGAGATTTTTCTCGCCTTCCGCTCCGCAATCTCTACCCCGTTTCGCTCGAGAGGAACAAAGGAAACTTAATACCTTACGCATTTCCAGAGATGAGTTTCCATATAATACACAAAGAAATATTACGCGAGTGGATCTCTTGAGGTAGCAGTTTATTTAGATATAATTCTAATTTAAATATGTCGATCGTACTAATGAATTCTATTTGAACAACAAAGTAATGGTTTACTCAAACTGTTAACAATAATTTTATCATTACAGATTCCAGTTTACATAATAATGATCCTATGACAGCCCATAATAAGAAGGAAAACAATCAAAACATTATTAAATTTTTAAGGACGTTTTTATGTTTTATATTCCGTATAATTGGTACCCATTCTATTTATATATTCATTTTACACTTATTTTGAAAATCCATAAACGAAAATTATTTAAATAAGAAGATTTTTTTTGAGAATCATCGATACTAACTGGACAACCTCCTGGACATTCAAGTTTCGAAATATGTATAATAAATTCTCAAAATGCGTCATATTTCTGAATATCAGCTTTTAAGTCACTTGAGATGTATAATAATTAAGATATCTTACCATCTATACTATTCTAAAATTGGAAAACAATTATCAAGAAATTCATTTCGATCAATTTTGAATCTGAAATGTAATAACATACGAAATTTCATTCATGAAAGACGTAATGATTATCAATTGAAATATTGATTTAAAAAAATCATAATGGATGATTTTCGAGAAAGTAGTTCTCAAATACAACTAAATATAAAAATACTTTGGATTGTACATAATTGGTAATAGAAACTGAAATAATTATCAAAAGATCCAGAATTGACAGATACGTTGTTCTACCCTGGCATCACAACAGCTAAAAGCAACCAACTAACGTGTTGGAGAAAAGGCTTTGGGCTCTAGATATGTCACACTTTCACTTTTTGAATTATTTTTTTAAATAAATTAGACGCATTAAATAAACCACAAAGCCATCAACAGCTGAAATAATAACTGCAGCGTCTAAATAGAGGAGTGCTTCCTATTTTTCTACAGGTTGATAGGGGTACCTTCAAAAGGAAATATAATAAGATCGAATATCGTTAATAAAAACATGCAAGTATAGCTCAGATTCCATATACTTGCCTTCCACAAAAGTCCTCGGAAGATCAAGATAGCTTATGTTTTGATACCTCAAAGTTAGATAATTATCAACAGGAAAATAATTCTTCACCTTTGCGTTTCGCTTATCAATTCCAATCCCATTTCCACGCATTTATTCGAATGCTAGAAACTTTATGAACGTCCGGGGAAATTTTTTTGCCACGACCTCTGACTGAATACTTAAATGCGCGTCGTGGAACCTGAGTCCCTGGCAACACGCGAAAAATTTTACCTCTTTTATCGCCTGCAAAAACTCTTGGCTGCATGAATCAAATTCAGAGCGAGGTTAGATCTCGCCGACACAAATTTTATACCCAGTGGAGAGATCTCTTATCGCGCGTGATAATTTTCAATGAAAACAGCAATTACTCATTTCAAAAACGTTTTCGGCAAATATTATCCGCGGCTGAACACGCTGATATACCGCGAATTTGAGCTTTATTCATCGAGTTTGTTGTTTATTCAATCGTTTAGTTCCGCATTGACTGGAGAACGCCTCGTCATTGGATTTTGATACAAAAGTCGAACGAATTTTTCGTATGCTAATTAAATGGTAAGGTCATGGATCTTGGACTAGGTCATGCTATTCTAAATAATCTCGGATAGGTTTGGAATTCCAAAAAATGAGATAAACGAGGAAGGAATGAAATATGCTCTATTATATCATTTTGAGATCCTTTCTGAATTTCTGTTCAGTGATGAAAACTAGGATAAAATACAGGATAAGGGAATAAAATCATTAAAGCGGATATTTCATACATTTGATAAAAATTCTTCGAATTTCCAAGCAGAGTTATCCATGATTTATAATATTTAATTATGTTTCTATCATTGAATTATTTCCTAATCCTCATTTTATATTTTTCTAACCATGCCCACCGTCTCCCCCATTAAGCACTTTATACGTTAACCGACCCCATTAGTCATCTTAGCCCCAGTTCTTCGAGCAGTTGTATATAATACAATATTGTACAAAACACCATCAATATTTTATTCACCCGATGATAAATGCTTGGTGCCGAAACTATTTTCGCTAAAATACTTATAATTGTATTTGTATGTGAAATTGGTGTATTTCATAAAGCAATATTCCCAAAAAAGCACCGCTGTAAATTATAATCTTAGAGGAATGAAGATTTAAAATGCAAAGTTCAATCCTTATAAGTTTTCATTTTCATTATTCTTCAATTATTATAGTGAAGAATAACATTTTTAATAACAAGTTACTATTTCCAATATAAGTCACATTAGGGAGTTGAATATATAGAAAGAAAATATTGTTCCCCAACTTTGAAAGACTTTTTGTTCTTACTGTATCGTAGGTGCAAAGGCCTTACAATATCAATGGATGTAATCTTGGCAATCACTTCCAATGAATTATATTAAATGGCTCAATCACTAATAAATGATTTTATTACATACATAATAGTATTTTTGTCTTGATATTTTGGTATTCGTACTTATCTTTTATGTATATGATTATAGGATCCCTAAACATTTATAAGCGTAAATAAATCGCAAATCCATAGGTGTGTGCTCGTAAATATTTCAATATTCTTTAACATTACTATCCTTATTCTTGAAAAAGTTCTACAAGTACACTTTGATCTTTGTTTCATACCATGGGCATTTACTTATATTTTCAAATTAAGGTTTACATACCTGCTACATACCTTCTCTTTCTTATCATTTTACCTCTTTTTGAATTATTTTCTCGTGATTTTCAAACAATTGCTGTGATTTAGGTGGAAGGAAAAACAAAGTTTTCAATAAAATTAACAGTTCATCGTAATTTACACCTTTACAAGTGTAAAATCACTCAAAACTTCTTCTGCTAGGAATTTATTTATACTTATACCTTACACCGATACCTTTCGATGAAATATATTTCTCAGGGTTGATGATGACACGACCTGTCGTTAATGCTTATCTATATTTCTGGTGGATTATTCCAGTATTATTTATCTTATTAAATTTTTGAGCTGTTCATAAACGCAGAAATCTTTATACTAAACACGTAAATATACAAAATATTGCTGTGTTGCTATTAAACTTTACTAAAATACAAGCATTAAAATCGATGTAAATGAACACTAGATATTACCTCGGATAGTTTTTCTGTTAAATGTTAATTAATAGCAGTATATACCTAAGTAAATTTACAAATAAACATACTTCTGAATATGTGTAAAACTGTATGTACACAAAACATAGTGTTCTGTAATGAGAAATAGCATAAAAAATAAATTGCTCTATTAATGTGATAAAAATCTTAAATCCTCCTGAGCAATTTATCTTGCAATATTTACATTCCCCATCTTTGAAATAAACGGAACACATCAAAAACCCTTTCCTCGGAAAGCCTTCCTCAATCCTCAAAGTTCGCCCACCTCTAAGGACCACTAGGTAAGATTATTCAAGGAGACGGAAGCTCAGGTACCGGGACGGGATAATCCAACCCCGAATTACAGTAATCACCACTTATTTGCGTACTGGACTTTAAAATTCCGCTTTGAAAAAAATCCCTCGACCCAATCAAAACGTGTTTCCCCAGAGGAAAAAATTAATCCCCAAAGGTCTTCGTCTCATAAAATTCCTTTTTACACCTTTGCTTAAGCCATCAACCTCTTCCGCATGGCTTCCGCTCGTCGCCGCTGAGAGTCGTCTCAGTGTACTGGTTACTCAGAAAGGGGAGGGCTTTGGAATGAGGAAAACAAGCAGTCGTTGTGGAATAAGTAAGGGAAAAATGTATTTCTTTCGTCGGAGAGGGAGGAATATTTTACGGGAGAAATAATAAGAGCGCATAAAAATGAATGACTTTCAAGGTAAAAGACGGGAGAAGAGTCTGGGGAAAAGGACCTTAAAGAGAAGAGAGATTATTAGGGGGAGATAAGGGCATGGATGCAGAAAGAAGGGATGAGGGATGAAAGCATTCATGGATGTAAACATTAACTGCTATTAAGGATGTAATTTTTGATTAAATACACATAATGAGACCGGCTAAAATGAACGGGAAAGGAAAACGTTAATCCTGCACGTACACTGCACGTAAAACTGCACTTATTATAGTATCTACAAGAACACTTCTGCAACTAGTATTCCTCCTTATAAAACCAGATGAAATCTTACATTTCAAGTGAAATTCCAAAAAATTATAATGACCACTCACCAATCAATAGAATTGAGAGGACTGCAAATTTGTGTGCAAATTAACTTGAAATACTCAGTCCCACAAATACTTTTAAGAGCAAACTAAACACTGTTATTTGTAATTATTTGAATTTTTGAGTTTAATATATACTTTTTATGATGAATTGTTATAATTACTTTTGTTTTATTGATATATGTTGACTTGTTAAATTTTTATTCTGCTTTTTTGTTACATTTTTTCGCCATGTGTTATGTCTATGATTTTATAGTGTTTTATTTATATATCTTACTTGTACATTTATGCTATCTAGTTAACTATGTGTATTCAAACTATTTGTTTCTTTTTGTAAAAGGGATTTTTCCCGTAAATTTTGAATAAATAAATAATATTACCTATATTTGTAATAGGGCTTTTAACTATGATTTGGACATTTAGGTATCGAAGGTTTAAATAGTCAATTCAAGTTTCCATGTAAATTAATTATTACTAACATTTTTACAGAAGCTATCACGGCAGGAATAACAATATACCATCCAGTGCATTTACAATGTGGAGGAATTAGTTGACATCTAAATTAGGAAAAATATTATTCCAATATGTTTAATTAATTCAAATGAAATAACATAGTGGTTTGTGGATTAAGTAATGGATAAGTAATAATAGATTGAGTATCATTACCAACAGAATCTTTTCATATATAAACATCAAGAGGTCCTTGCAACGAAGCCACGTTCCATAAACTTGCTATTGTGAAGAGCGAATTATTTACATTATAAGTTACATTAGTTTTTGAAGAGTATTCGTGATTAATCATATGACGGAGACATGGCTCTAACTTATCTACACTTAATGACGTCACGGTCCTCATATAGAAAGCCAGTCAACAAAGAGGTGGAAAGATTACAACCCTCGTGGATTGAGTTATCGATGGCTACGTAACTCTGCTTATATTATTTGCCTAAGCACCTTATTCAAAAATAAATTATGATGATTAATAATATATAAAAAGAAATATAAAGTAAAATAATAATAATAATAAAAGGACTTTATTTAGGGCGAGATTGCGACTATAAAGCCTCTTCTTACATTTAAACCTTCGTCATATAAATGTAAAAAAGAGATCGCTTGAAGAAAAATTATAAAGAAGATATTTACTGTATGTATGTATGTATTTAAAAAACCTAAGCAAAGAGCTTAGGAAACTTTTTTTACCACAGAAATACACCCTCACGAAGGGTGTGTGAAACACCCGCAAAACCTACAGATAGAAACCAATATTTAGCGCCGAAATCAGATTAAATGAAATTTAAAATACAAAAGCAAACAATTAAACATGTACATGTAAGTAAGTACAAAATAGGCTGATAAATATACTAGTGAATATACAATCAGTCAAAAACGGTTTAAACAATTAGAAAGACAAAAGGAAGAAAATAGGAATCTCTAAAAGGTAAAATACATTCATTTGAACAGCGGATTAGGAGATTTACGAGTGGAAATGATGATATTATAGATGCTCAAATATCATGATGAATTAAAAGTGGGAAATCTCGGTGCGACCAATGGCACCAAAATAAGTATAAATTACATGTAATCAAAGTTGACTCCTAAATCAACAGCTTCGGAAATATTGAGTCCAAAGAAAAGTGGACCTCTAAACATAATTCTGAGGAAAGACAACAAAAGTTACATAAAACGAGAAAGGGATGAGACATGATCTTCTGCATGAGCGTTTGGAAAAAAATATAAAATTGAATATGAGTCTCCAAGGCCCATTTCTTCTGCCTTCTTATTTTTCATTACTTTTTCCATCCTTTTAATTCCGTATCCTGTTTTTTTTTTTAAGACGGGCGCAGTCTCCCAAATAAACGCTTTCGGCATCGGGGAGCGAGAGGAAACCGAACATTTTTTTCTACCCTCATAGTTTGCATACAGATGTGAAAAGGAACTTAATGTCCGGAAATTTCCTTTTTAATGCTCCACATTTCAATATGACAACGCTCCTGAACCCTGCTTAGTGGTAGCATTAACGGTTATTTCATTATTCATGAGTTTTCTGACCGAATGTCGGCACAAATAAAAGAGTAGCGTATATCCTGAATTAATAACAAAAGACTTATTTTTTTCAGAAAGTATTACTTATGTGTACCTTCTTGCATGGAGCTCTATGATGCTAAATATTAAGAAATGGAGCTTTTAGGAAGGAAACGAACAATATGCATGAAAAAGATAACTATTTTATGGGATTATAAATTAATGTTCAGTCAGTACTTAAGAAAAAGTAAAAACCCCACAGAAAAACTCTCATGAAGAAAAAACTTGGGGATCCTACTGAATGTTGTACCTATATTTTAAAAAAGTCAGCAAGGAGAAAATAAAAAAGTGCTAGAATATAAAAAAGGACATTCATACAGAAAATATAGACTAAATAAGTCGTTGAATTTAAATGCTAGAGATAATTTGCAGAATAAATGGATAACTCAAACGAATAAAACAAAAAGGAAAATATTAAATTAAGAGGAGACTGAAAAATACACACAGATATGAAAAATTATTTCAAAGATAACGTTAAATCCTCTATCAAAAATGTATAAAATTACTGAAAATTAAGGACGTAAATGTAGTAATAAATAACGAATACTGATTCTCTTTTCCCCGCTTTCGAATAAATAACAGGGAATTTTGAAAATAGTTATTAATAGTCCGAAATTAATTTTAGCGTAGAATTAAAGAAATCAAATGTGAAACATCAGGCATTAGTTAAATTATGTTTTTACATGTAATATATACCCTTTTCTTTGATGTTCCAAGAATTGTAGTGTAGAAATTAAGGAAAAAAAGATATTCAATACATACTTCGCAACTAAAGCATGACAGGAATAAAATGATTTAACAGTAGAATTCGGTGATCTTTTGAACAAAATTAGCCACATTATCATATAGTAAACTAAGAGTTTCACTCAGAGCATTTGTTAGAAGACTACGTAAACGGATAAAGAATCTCGGAAAATAATATCAAACGCCTGAGTAACAGACAAAAAAATATTCAGCCAAGTGTTGCTGGTTGCCTAAAAAACATCAACCAGCGTTGCCGGTTGCATAGTTACGCGGGGCGTTGCTTATAATTCCTGTTTCGCATAGAAGTGTTTGCCAGAATAATCGAGAATATTTTAGGTAAAAAAAATTACAATATTAAATAATTTCTCGTAAACTAATTAAACCAATCCTTGCTGGACTTTGGAAGATAATTAACTTATTAAACAAGAATCGTTTAAATGAAACAGTTTCTGAAAAATAAGATTTACATCAAAACAGGTTCGAAAAATTAAGGCTACATACTGCTATCACCATCGTCTTGAAAGAGAAGTAAGTACACTTTTATTAGGGTTACCATTTACGATATATATCCGTTTTTCAACTGCTGTCTATTTTCTGATAACATTAGTATAGATATGGAAAATATAACTCGTGCAATTAATAAAACTTCAACTAAATCCTTACTAATAAACCTTATTGTTTCAACGAATTATTCTCCTCGTTCGTGGGTTTTTATAAACACCAGTTAACCATCGTTTAGTTTCTAAATAGACAAAAAGACATTGCTCCCAAACAAATGATAATAATATATATAATGGAAAACTGAGATATATACATCATATGGCCGTCTGATTGAAAAATATCCCTTGGATTGACTAATGGATCTGGGATGGGTCTCGATATAGTCAAATTCCTAAATGCCTTCCAGAAAAAGAGAATGACGGATAGAGCTTAATCTATTTTTCATACGAAACCTAAAATCAAGGGGTACCTTGAATAAATCAAATTCATTCCTGTCACGATTTCCGAGTTTACCCTCTTCCCTCCTAGCCATTTCTCCATGCTATTTCTCCATTGAAAGATTAAAACCCGGATTTTTTTCTCCATGATCAGCCGAAATTGATGGTAATGAATACTAACTTAATCAGCAAATATGAAAGCATGAAAATGCAACAATAACAAAGTCTGTACAGCCCTATTTATTATAGCGTACACGATCTGATTGCTAAATGATGATTATACTGAGGATATGTATATAAAATGCCTTTTAAGTTAAAAATTTTATACACTATATAAAGTTTATCCATTACGAATACCGGTTGGTACATATATCACTTATATATCAATAACTTTTCTTTCCACAGCGTGGTGAATCAACATTATATGCATGCTACTATGTTTACGTTAACCAATTTTTTGCTTAAATTGTTGCTGTAAATGTTCCTTATGAATGTTATGAATGTTATGCTATGTTTTTTTGGTCTCAATATCTATGTGTCGGTATTAATACCAATTCTGTGCAAGAGCAAAAAAGGTTCAAACATTTATGAGAAACATTAAAATTTTTCCATTTCAAGTGTGTCGTGGTATACATAAGTATAATATTTGAAAATTTATCAGTGGTTACAAATCTTTACAAAATTTGCTTTTTCAGAGGAAGAGATTTGTTTAAATGCCACTCAAGAAACAAACTAGTATATTTCATAGGATTACTTAGTTTCCTATTTCATATTATAAGAAATCTATTCTTCATTTTTCTACAATTTAGTTCCATGAAATACTGTTAAATTTTAAGCTGTTCAAATAATCAACTCAAGACTGACAAAAAGATCATTTCACTTATCCTATACGCATTATTGTGAAGGTTGGAATGCTGAAAGTTTTTTGATGAATTTGCGATTAATTTACAATCTAAGTTTACAATGCAAACAATGAAAAATATTTTCTATGGTCAAACAGATAATTATTTTTGATAAATTGTAAAATATATTTGTTTTGGCTGTAAACAATATATTTTTAAGTTATACGAGTTTTTCTACTCTCGCATTTTCATCCAGTTAAGTGTTGAAAAATCGTGACCTTAAGAGTTCGTTCACATCAATTCGTTAATCAAAAATTTCTTTTCCAATATTTTACTGCCATTTAACGATACTTTGCAGCATTTTTCGGTCGAGCCCGAAATTAAATGGCTTTTAATTCTCACAATCTTCGCATTCATCTGTTATCAAAACACCTATTTTTACGCTCCCTTGATTAATAGTCCCGTGTAACAAGCAGTGCGCTCGAATTTAAATTAAACCTGCCTCGCAAATTGTACTGCTCAAAGATAACGGAAGGGTCCCCTGTCGCTCCTATATTTATTAACTGTTCGTGTCCCGTACTAACAACATTTTCAGCTTTATCTCGCCACCGCTAGGTGGACACAAGGATAGAATAACAGTCGCATGACCTATCACAACACGAGCGATTCAAATTGTCCTCCAACCTATAACTAAGGCCTCCTCATTCATCACGGAAATAGAGCGATAGATATGGCCCCGCGAGTTGAGTCAATATAAGATTCGATCGCCTTATCACAATAAGCAGAAACGTCCTAGAATTCGGAATGACCTCGAATCCATTAGCAGGTACTATATGCTATGGGAGTAGGTAAAATTCTGAATTGAAAATCCGGCGATGAATATTGATTCTGCGGTCGAACCGAATATCAATTTAGGGGATGAGTTACTAAGGTTCAATCGGCCCACTTCTGAGCTATATTTCAATTGGTTTTTAATTCTAGATGAATTTTTTATCCCTTCAATACGGAACTAAATCCAACTGAGAGAAGGTCTTTGTCAACATTCAAGCTTCATTAATTTGTTCAAAATGCAGAGATTCAGTTATATCACAAAATTTGACTACTTAAATGAGACCTATTTCGATGGCCAATTTCTAATATTATATTATGTAACATTGTTATTTATATTCATTGAGGAAATTTTTAACGTATCACATAAATTACTCTTCTAAGCAATGCCAACTATTTTGAGGGTCTCATTTCTCAAAATAAACAAAACAAATTTTGTGCTAATTTTTTCAAATTACTCAAGTTCACATGATCATTGAGCCTAAAACTGATTCTAATTGACTGTCATAATGCGTTTACAAGTAATCATAAATTCATTCCTGTAAATAACCCCTTATTCTAAAAGATGATAAAAATCCTATGGCAAATGAATTACTAGGGAATATTAATGCCGTGTAAATAAGATCTGTCAAAATATTGATATGTGTACTTCAATGAAAGACTTATTCGATAATATAATTGTATTTAAGGCAATTTTGAATCTAAAAACTTCGAACAATTTAAAGAATCTGAAAAGTGATTTATTGTTCTTAAAAATATGTTTAAACACTAATGTGACGCTATTTAAGAAATTACATAAATACAAATTCTTTAAATTTTCTGGGTAGTTGAATAATTAAATTACATTCGTTTAAAGAGGGACCTATCACGTTAACAATTTGCATTGGAACAAAATATGAAATGAAATTCTGAGAAATACTTACGATTTCATAACACCATAGCAATTACTTTCCTTGTTTTTTTTTTTCTTTAAATTACTACGATCAAATCGACTAAGAAGAATGAACTTTTCGTTTACAGCACTGTTAATTCTCTCTCTGGATCCCTTTAAGTCACCACATGTGAAATGAATGCACACATCAAAGTAAAAACTCAGAAAGAGTCGAAAAAATCACGAAGAAAAAGGGTTACGAGGGAGGGAAGCTTTATGCGACAAAAAAAACCCGAAAAGGGACAAAGCTACCGATAAAGACGGACGCTGGGACATAAAAGTCCTCGGCTGCAGTTTTAAAGGAACGATTGCACACTGGACCGGAGAACACTTCGGGAAAAGGCATTGTAGGAAGGAGTTTGAGTTACGCCTGGGGAGCGATTCAAAGCGGAAGTGCCCTGCCATCCATCTCTCTCTCTACCGAATTCGCCTCTCCTTCCTCCCGCAAGGCTCCTTATCCCATCCTCTTCCCGTATTCTGTCCGTCACCTCTCCTGCACCCTTTCTTGTCCCCTCGATCAATCCTTATCCTTATCTTCCTCTCCGCGCCGAGTCATTGGCCTTTCTTCCCTCAATGTCCTCCCCCTTTATTCCCTCCTCTTTCCTTCCTCAAGGTTTTGCTTACGTTGGGTTATTTTCATTTCTGGATGGACCATAGTTTGGGGTCCAGCTCTAGGCATGCGGCTCGAAGTGAGAGATAAGCCCTTAGGGCAATAGCAGTCTCGTTTGGTCCAAATGACCGTAGTCATAGTAATTCGGTAAACCACCATATTAGATTTAAAAAAATTCCTCATTATCAATTGACTTACAAAACCAATGATGGTAGTTGGTAAGTAAAATTCTTCTTCTCGATGGCCTCTAAGAATTAAGATTAAATGAACATGAATCAAGACATATTGATCAAGTGAGGCGGCTGTTGATGGTTGTGTTATAAAGTACACAAAAAATTCCGAAAACCATCAAAAATGAGAACTATTGGGCAATATGAATTTCGGCTCCAAGCATAACCATCATCAGGCTACGACAAACAGAGACGGAAGGCATCATAAAAGGTCACAATTTCTCCTTAAAGAGAGACGTTTACTGATCCACAAAAGATAAAATATGCGACCATGGTATCGTTGCAAGGCTCTACCTCATTACCCTACCTCTTGTATTCTGTATCTAATGTGGATTATCCAACTGTTCATCCCTTTGAACTGTTTAGTGCTTGTAATTACGACGAAGTGTGATCTGATTCTCTATCGTTGATTAGTAGAATTATTAGGGGTATTGTATATTTAATATTCTATAAACTACAAAGTTCTTTGCAATTAATCGTTGTTAAACATCAACGGCAGCAATATTGTAATTTTGAACTACAGGATTACCAAAGACAGATCTTAATAAGAATTCTACGAGTATAATAAATACGAGTATCAAAATACAACCTAAAAGCACTATTTCAAACTCAATAAATTTTAAGTGCCATTTTGTCACTAAATCCACGCTACCCTAGCAATAATGGAAATTAGCTCGTTTGGAAAGCAACACTACATTTTAACTAAAAATTAAAGGATAATATAACTTTTCTTCCAATTAAATTGCAAATTTGTTATTTTATACTTGATATTACGCATAAAAATAAGTTCAGTGAGATTTTAGGATGGCTCACAAGAATTTACGTGGCAGCAGAAAAATCCTATTTTGTCGACGTTCTCATTAGTCTAAACATTTAAAGAACTGCCATAGTACTCAACCAATAAGGCAGCTGAAAAATGGATCCGATATATATTTGCTGTAAAGCCCATATAAACTGAAAAAATGATGTAAATTCTAGAGAGAAGACAAAATATTCGAATAAAAGGTCTTCAAAACGATAATGATTACAAAAACCTGTCTGCATCCGCCCCATCGAATGCTAAGCAAATGTTTCCTCCGTCAGAATAAATAAGATATGAATATGCAGCAAACTAATGAATATGGGATAGAATCAAACTTACGACGGAGGAAGGAGCTGGCGGAAAGACTTGATAGAGAGCACAGGTAACGGAATTGAAATGCGGGAAACGTAAATGATTCCACAAAAATAGCCTTGGAGATATACCGAATTGTAAACAATACGGGGGAATATATGAATGAATTAGGAAGGAAACCATGCCAAGAACAGAAAAATTTGCCGCGAGCAGAGGGCTCGAGATTAAGCTCGGTCGGAAAGGAAGGAGATGAAACAGAAGTTTCCTCGTCTTAAATCTACTTTAAATGAACTTCAATATTTCGCATCCCAGTTGTACGGCGTATGCTAAGGCCTCTCTTATCCTCAAAATGAAATTTCGGTTGCCCTCTATCTCACCTCTGAGATCCAGCTGTGCGATAAAATTCCTTTATCTACGAAAAAGGTTGGGCATCATTTTTACCTCCACACGTGGCCGAAAATTGACTTGGAGGATTGCTTTTATATTGAAAATATAAATGGGATATTACAGAACCTAATGGGATGATGCTGAATACAAAAAATGAAGTTTTGTAAATGTATTTTTAAATAAAACCCGGACTTAAGTAAGTGTATATTTTAGATACTGACCTGCCTAATTTGGTAGTACATGTGGAGGATAGTAGAATCAATTAAATTTGAAGGGAAATTGAAGATTATCGCTTTTTTAAACGAAGGAAAAAACTTAATTTTTCTATATATTTCTAAAAAAATCTTCATGCATCAAAAGGAAAACATTAAATATCATGGATGACTCAACGCAAATAATTTAGCATATAATTTACTATTTATTATATAGTAGATGAAATATTTTATTCTGAGCTAAGTTTCATCAGTTGAATATTTTTTGTTCAGCATATTATCAGACGTCCAGACAAGAATTTTGTTCTAAATAAAGATTCCCATATATTTCGAGGTAAATCAATACTATAAGTACTACCAATGGGTTTCAATTTATACGGACTGATCGTGTGAACACGTACCTAAATGTTTGTATTTACAGATAACGTTAAATTGGGAAAATCTTATCAATATTCACATCCATACACTTCACTCTTTCCGATTTTACATTCCCTTTTAGAAAAACGGTAGTTCAGCGGTAAATTACCACGTTATAATTGCATGGAAATCAAAGAAAAATAAAAAAGAATATATTTCCTTCATGTATGGGAATCTTCTGATATGCATTTAGGATAACCGTTTCGTGGGCATACGACCAAAAAAAATGTAACCCCATTTTCAAAATTAGGGATTTTCCTACAAATTATCGTTTCCTCTAGCTGTTTATTTGGCCACTTTAATTTTACGGTATAGCTGAATACTTAAGAGCTAGCCATAGGCAGGTATAACTCCCGGGCAACATGCAACGAAAAAAACTCAAAGGAATTTGACCAGTCAGATAGGCAAACAGTCCTTTCAACTTAAAAGTTCTCTCGAAAAATTATAGGAATTTTGAGGTAAAAACCGTGTATATTTAACGGAAATGTTCAGTAAGTATTGGAGTAGGTCACGAAGTGGATTTTTGCACCCTATTGTTAAGCAGATTTGACCTAAGCAAAAGACCCCATTCCCCAAGACCACGATAACTTATCGAAGATAGAAAATTCAAGGGTACGTTAAACTGAACATATTTCAACTAAATCGTTCTTTTGCAGAGTAAAATTTTTCTTGGCATTTATGTATTACGATTCAGCAATAAAGATCAAAAATGATCATTTGTAAGAGATATTAGAAGTTGAATGAGGATTTAAACACTGATTCAGGTCCATCGTGAATTCTCAACCCACCACTCAAAGCTACCACGTAACTCTGGACATTAACCAAAGAGAAGAATCCTATGTATGACCATTGTCTTGACTACAATTATTCTCTCGAAATCGCAGAAATTTGGTGTGATAAATGAACGTTTGCTAAATTTCAACTTATAACTAAATGAATCACCTACACAATCTCAGTAGCTTTTAACGCTCATATATTAATATTTTGGGAAGGTATAAAACTTTGAAATGCACAAAAATAGTTGTTTACCATTTAATTTTTATTAAATGGCTCACAATTGGATTATCTTCAACTATAATTGGCAGAGTTCTATATTAGCTAACTGAAACTCTTAGATAATTATGTATAAGTGATCTAAAGATGCTTTATACATCAAGGGTTTCAATAAGGTCGATAATTTAATAGGGAGGCCTTCTGAATTTTTATGAGAATTTTTGATCCATAAAAATCAGTAAACGAGCTTTTATTTTCTCTGTTTAGAACCATTTTAGGTGACAAAACGAGAATAGGTGATATAGAAGACGAACTGAAATTTTTATTCGCCGAACTTCAAAAAACAAATCTTAGGCACTCCCATATCCATTGAAATTCCGTATTTTCTCCCTTTCTACTTCCCTGCTAGGATCAGCCGCATATTCTAATGCGAAAACTTTTGCTCGCACTCATTTTCTCCGAACTCACACAACACCTAACCATTCCGACCCTCTCTCGCAAACTTTCTCCGATTCTTATCTTTTTTCCCCTCACTTTGTCGACTCTCCTCTTTTTTACAATTCTTCCGGATCGCATTCACGCACCGTCCGCCCGCTCTCCATTCCATCAATCTCCAACGAGCGGCGGTGCCAACTGGGGCGAATCTAATTCCGAAGAATTTGCGCATCGTGAATAAGTTCCTCGTTGCCTAAACATGAAGGGATTGGATGATGTTGCTATCCGCGGGCTGAGGATGATAACTCTCAATGCCATGCGTACGGTTACAGAGCAACTCTTCTGTAGACGATTCCTCACCGGAAAGGTACTAAAGGCTGTATACGGTTACCTTAATGGAGTTACCATAAAATATCCAATTCAAGTTATATTTTTCATTAATGTCCAAGAATAAAAGACCTGAAGAAACTTGTGTGACCAGGGCTAAAACCTGAGTGATCAGAGTGGAAGGGCAACCCTGTTGAAAATTTTCCTTGTTTCCTATAGATATTTCTATTGGTTTATGTTGTTTTTCAATTACTTATATTGGTTTCTGTTAGTTCTTATTTTTTTCCAATTGGTGACTTCGTTGGTTTGTAATGGTATTGGTAAGCTCGATATTTCCTATTGGGACCTTTTATAGCATCTTATTGTTTCCTATTGGTTTTCTGTTGTGTTTTTGTTGGTTTGTATAAGTATTAAAAAGCTCGCTTTTCTTATTGCATTCCAACATATTGGGGAATATTCCTGAGATATACCAATGAACATTAGAAGAGTGTATGGAACTTGAATTTCTCTTACTGATAATAAACGTACAACTTAAATGTGCGTGACGCATTACAGAAAATTAGCAAAAGTTTCTAAAATGTATTTGTGGAATTCGAGATCACTTTCGATCAAGATTAACCATTAGAAAATTAATAGGAATATCTGAAGGAAACAATTAGGAAACCAATAGGAATATACGTGGAAACCAATAGGATTTTGTTTAAAACCAATAGGAAAACAATAGGATTTCGTTGAAGCCAATAGCAACCAATGGCCAAAAATACATAGGAAATCAATAGCATTTCTATTATAAATGTATTGGAAAATTTGATAGGAAACCATCAAGGATTTCCACTAGGGAAGTGTTAAGTGGAAGATTCGGGTTTGAATCCCGGCGTTTTAAGTTTTAAGTTTAGCTCCATTCTTCCTTACGGCTTTCCTTGCTGTATTTCGCGAAATACTCCATGATGCTTTGATGAATTCAGGTTGAGTAGATTTGCGGAAGATAAAAGAGGTATCATGAAACCCCCATTCTACTTCGGCCGATACGATGTTTTCTTTGGTCTTCTTCATCCCCACCGAGAAACTGATCTTGCCCTGGAACGTCGTTGTTTTATAATTTATACTCAATGAAATACCTTCTCTAATTTCATAAAAAATCAAATATTAGGAAAAATGTGGAAAAAATAGAATCTGTACTGAAATTAGGGAAAACGAGGTTACGATGGATTATGTCCATCTTCGATGCAAATGAAAGGAAGACAAATTTTAACATGCACTATACTGACCACCTTTTGGCGTATGTCACTGTATGCATGAACCATGATTATATTTCCCTGATTGGTTACTGTCTCATATCACTTGCGAAATAAACTTCGAATTTTCTAGACTAAGTATTTATTGCAGTATCGAATCGGTTCAACGATAGTCGAGACGAACACCTTCCATGCCTTTCTAGGACGTGGTAAAGAAAGAAAATTTGGAGCATGGGTTTGAATGAATTAGAGGTTTAAAATCTCCAATATCCGTCTATTTCGGTGTTCCCAATCTAATTCACCGGCATTCGGAGAAACTAGTGAAGGATCACCACTCTTTTAAGAACACACATTGTACGAGTACATTTAAATCCCGATTCTATCTTCCTCAGGGGCGATAAAGTAATTTGTTGCTCCTGGTAATTGAAGTTTTAAACCTATAATTTCGAGAACATTTTAACTGTGGTTTGACTGTTTAGGCAATCCTGCCTAAGTTTTAACCTTGAGTTAAATCCATATGGTAATAACGATTCCCAATTTAACAAAATAATCAACTTGGCAATGCTCATCATGGCAATTCTTAAAACTTTCTCAGCTAAATTCTTTTCCGGCTTCGGAGAAAGCCCAGCAAAGTTGGCAATCCTTACAGATACCTTTTTATACCCCATCTAACTACAGGTTTCTTCCCATCCACCATTCAAAAGCGACCTTTTCTACTACTCGTCCGTTCTCAAAGGAACTATTCCCCTCACGCCGAACCCGCATCTCACCTCCTCCCTGGACCACATTTCGTCTTCTTTATCTCGAACCATTTTGCATTTTTCGTTCCTACGCAATCCGTTCCGCCGTTTATTCTTCGGCCCTTCGAGAATTTTGCTCCTCCTTTGTTCTTCCATTTCCGGTGCCGTTTCATTCATAAGTTCTTTCTTTGAATGGCAAACCTCTACAAATACCGGAATCTAAGTTTGGGGTATTCAAATATAAATCCAGATAACTCCGTCCCATTTTTGTCTCTGTTAGATGGTATATCGAAAGTAGTTGGCGGAAATACCTTCCTGATAATACGTATATTGTGGAAGTTACATTTACATAAATACCCTGAACCACCGTATGACGTACGACAGGAGATGCTAGTGTATAAAAGTCCCTTATTACTTACTTTATTTGTTTGCCTTTTACTATCTGAAAACTATAGTATCTATCCATATTCGCTATAATCACAAGAAATTTCTTCGTCCTCTGGTCTCGAAAATTGCGTTCGCCATGCGTAAGAATCACGATGTCACGTATTTTATCTTCTAAATCACTACTCAGAAAAAGCTTGTCCTATGGGTCCCTCATCTATCATCCCTCGTATATCATAATAATTTCTGCAAAGTTGAAATAAAAACAGAAAGAAGAGTTCGGTTTGAGACCATTTTTTTACAATTTAAGATTAACAAAGAATAAACACGCGTTGTGAGAAAATTAACTCAAAAACGGTGAAGGAGAAAACCCAATAAAAACTGTACGCAAATAAAAATATAATACACAATATACATATACACGCAGGAATAAGGAAAAGTCAAACAGAACAGAAATAGGTTGTACAAGAAGTGAAAAAAGGGGAATTTACTGGAACTCGAACCAAAGTCTCCAACTTTCCGGGCAGGTTATGTAACGAACCTAACTACTAAGACACGTCCTCCTCAATTCTGTAAATTTATTTCCTGTGGTAAGTTACATTTTATTTCCATCATTTGTAAAATGGAGAACCTCATAAAACCTAAGCATAAAGTGGGGAAATGCAAAAATACGGAATATTACAAACAACATGATTTATAGACGTAGAAATAACCACAGTAAGAATAGTATTACGTTCACAAAGAAGAATACCTTAGTATTGAGGCGACATGTGGTAATGAAAGAGTAGTGGGAGGAAAACATGGCTTTTCAGAAAGTTACACCTTCCAACATCCATTTTAGTATTATGTATATCAGAGAATTCGAATAAGATTGACGGAATCAGAATAATAAAAAAATGTGAAATGGTAACGTAAATGTTTAAAAAGAAAAAGGAAGACCGAAGAAATCTCAGAGTAAATAAGAAAGAAAGGTCTAAAAAAAAATGTATCAACTAGATAGATACATCCGTGAAGTGAAATAGGTGTGCAGAAAAATGCAAGGAGGATTATTGTGAATGAATGAGGCCATTATTGTGTTTACCCCGAGAGAAAAGAATAAAATTAGTATGGACGTATGCGCATTAGCAAAAAATGATATTATCAAATCTCAAGACTTCTTTTTTCCGCCCAGTGTAAGATTTTCAAAACTTGACTTCCTTTTCACCACGAACTCAAATTAAAAAATGGATGAATATAGATTAATCCACGTACTACCATTAGCGAATAAATTTAAATCTATCTAAAAGTGAGAGGATGATGGAATGCCGTATCATTTGTACCAGACCAATCTCTTTTCTCTCCAAAAAGTAGGACGGGTCTTGATTCGATGACGTTGCTAATAAGATGCCGATACCCTTGAATTAATAAAGGTCCCATTTTCTCCATTGGATTCCCTCAGATTGGACCAATGACCTCGGCGTCCCGGGATCTTAATACTGTTCCCTCTAACAATTGCCTCTTTTATCAAGCCCCGAATCGGTCGTGCTCTCCAATGCCCTCTATCGTTAGCTCTCGTCTAATCTCAGACTATCAATCGTCCAATACTTATGCCTCCCCATCTATCAAGCCCATTTCCCCGTCACCTCTATCTACTCCCGTCTCATTGGACCCCTCCAATCTTAGCATATCAACGCCTTGGGAACCTCTTTATTTAGAATCCGAATCTAGTCCATCTCTCGCCCATTGAAAAATTCCCTTCCTCTCGAATATTTCCGCTGATTCATCCATCATTCAGATCTCGCACTTTACGCCGTATTCTCTCCTCTCTCAATAAGCTCGTGAAGAAAAAGCTTTTGTTACATCGTTCAAAGATTGGTTGCTTTCGCCGCCTCTTACGCGGCGAAATTTTCTGCAACTTCTGCCGCTGAACTGCGTGATTTATACGACCATGAGTGCGTTATAAGTACGGGCACTTTTTCAGCCTTGTCGAAAGAATTTAAAGACTTTATCCCTTGGTAAATCCGAAAGTGAATCAACTCCTTTGCGATAAAATGGATGAAAAATACTTTTTAATCTACTTAGGAATCGTTTATCTCAAATTTCTTTTAATAACCTCTTTGATTGTCAAATATGCTATGTAGTTAATCTAATAATGTGAACAAGAAATGACAAGGTGATGAAGCATCAATTGCGTTCTTACAATTAACGGATGAGATGGTTTTCTATTTGTCATAAAATTATTTTTTTTCAATTTATATTCTTTTTAATTTCATTTTGTATATATACACAATGCAACTTATGAGGTTCCGATTCATGAAATAATTAGTTTAGATTACTTTCATTTTAGCTTTAGATAATTTCAACTGTAGGTGACATTGTCCTTCTAAAAAGAAAAGTCAGACTGCTGGTACTTTTCTTTTCTACGAAGTAGATGCACACTCCTGGCCAAAATTAACGCAGCACCAGCCGTAAGGATCGCTAGGGAGGCGCTGCGTTAATTTCGGCCAGGAGTGTACTTTTGAAATTTATATTTTTTTATTTATTGCAATGATTATTACTAGAAATTCAAAACTATTACCGTATTTTACGGACTATAAGATGAACTTTTTTTTCCAAAAGATTGTCTCCGAAATTCAGGTGCGTCTTAAACTCGAAACTGATATAAAAATTTCCATTGTTTGATTTAAAATTCTCGCCAATCTTAAAAATGGCCATATATTCGATGCCACAAGATACATATCTCTATCTGGCAACATTGGATTCAACTAGCAGCAGCAGCGCACCTATGAGCCATCGGTAAGAGTACAATATTTTTCTTAATAGCTAGTTTTGCAATGGAAATAATAAAAGGTATTCATATGATGTGGACTATAAATTGAAAGTAATCGCATATGAAGAAGAACATGGAGAAACAGCAGTTGAGTGGCACATTTCGTTCATCCACCAGCAGGAAAAACCATCCGCGATTGGCGAGCTTGTAAAGAAGAACTGTAAAAATGAGGAAGTCGAAATTTGCAATTAGAGAATCTAGTAATAAAAATGGTAATAATGTTATTTTTTAATTGCTTGAAAATTAATGTTCTTCTTATAGTCCATAGCGTCTTATAGTCCGTAAAATACAGTTATGCCTCTTATAATTATCCTAGGCACAGAATGAAATGACTTCGAAAAAATAATAATTAGTGGCGTGAATATTTGTTGCGTATGAATGGGTTTCTTGCAACATCTGACTTTCCAGACAACAAAGAGAATCATACCACGCCCTTAAAGAACGAACTTCCATTTTTGATAAATGTATTGCTCAACACAATTCATACTAATAACGATATAAAGAACGCCAGGGCTAAACAGAGTAGATTTCTATGTTAAATAGAGTCTTGGCTTTTTGAATGGTCGTTGCAATCACTAACAAAATTCACGCATTTGCATTGAGTTTACTGATTCACGATTGGAACGTATGCTTGAAAGACAAAATACTTCATACATACTCGTGTAAGAGTGTACATGGATATAAATTTCAATTTTAGTTAAAATATAAAGATTTAACCGTAATATAACCGAAAGTCATGAAACGCTGTTATATAAAAGGAGATTCGTTATTGCTGTGCTTACCAATAGGGCCTCGGAAGATTTTTATCCATTTTCTTTAAGATGAAGAATCTATGAGATCCCTTATTCTACTTTAGATGAGTTATGCACGACTTTTATCCCATACAGGGTATAACGAGGAAATAAATTGATATAACCAAATCCCATAGTAATCCATCTTTGCCGAAATTCCGCACCCGAATAAATCGATCTTTCCCAAAAAAACTTGCAACATTTCACCTGCCTCTTCCCGCAATTCCTCTCGCTTACGTGGCTTCACTTTCCGCATTCTCATCTAATGGCGCTAGAACATCAGATCCTCTTTCCCTTCGCCCCCTAGGTCTCCATTTTCCTGCATTAGCATCTTGTCTTCCCATGTTTTCTCATCCACTCATCATCCTTCCGTATCCCCTCCTCCTTCAGCCTTTCTCTGACCAGAAAACATTTTCCCTTCCACTCATCCCGTAGCATCTTGGATTTGCTGCATGGCTTGCCCCACGATGTCTGTCCTGTTGAGAATTCCGCCACTTCTTCTGAAACGGAAATATCTACGTAAGACCCCCCTAAAGGATAAAAAATGGTTAAATCTAAAGTGGGTGTTTTCTTAGCAATTTGATCTGACGTTGAATGTACTTCTAACAAAATCTCATAAACGCCCTTGTTTGTATCGTTTCTCGTTGCACGAAGTTTTTTTCCGCGCATTCTTTTAGAATTTAGGATACTAAAATATATAAAATGGTATTCATGAAGAGAAAATCCATCCGGGTATGGTATAAAGTGCTTTTTATGGTAGACTAATATTTTAAAGAAATTAGTCCCGTGTTAAAACTTAGGAATCATCACCGACATTCTTGAAGTGCAAGTTATTATAAATAAATTCAGTAATTTTCAAAACTAAAAATGAAGGCGTTTATGATAATTATAAAAATTAGCAGTGTAGTATTCGGAGCCTTTTGGTTCCCATACTAAGAAAATTTCAATGTTGGAGCTTTTTTCATATGTTGGACTGAAGCGTTACTTCCTTGTAAGTGATAAATACCGATAAAAAATAACAGGTCGCACCATGATTTGAATTCAGATCGCTGGATTCAGAGCCCAGTGAGCTAACTGTAACAACACCATGGGACCATAAATTTCATTACATGTTAGTATTTCATAATACATATTTTTACGCAACTAATACTATTATTTTACCGACGGACGATGTTTTGCAACATATTTGATCTCGTTGTATGGGTAGTCGCCGCACATTTCATATGAAGAGGAAAAGCATGAAGAATTAGTTGGGAAAATTTTATCATTTTTATAGCTCTAACCTTCATTATTAAGGAACGACAAGCCTTTTCCATAACATTCCAATAGGAAAAAGCTATAAAGCAAGTAGGAAAATCAATTTTTTAGAAAGAAATTGTTAAACTACGGTGAGAGCTCTAAAATAAAAAAAAACATTTTCAAGGACGCAGAGTACTGACAATCCATGAAGCTAGTAATGATTCGCTTTAATTTCCTTCAGTAATTCCTCTTAAATAATTTAATTCTAATATTATCAATGATCTGAACCTTGGTTTGGTCTCAATGAAATTTAATCTCAATCTTAATTACATACTCTATTTATCTTACAACATTAGTCGCTACACATATACTTCAATTTAAATTATGTTAATATCCTTATCATTTGTATTATTATTATCCTTTTACTTATGTAACTAATTGTAAAACTTTCAATGAAAAATTATTTCATTTACTTGTTGTAAGAGTAAGAGGGCAATTTTGCCCGTAATAAAGATTATTATTATTATTAATGCTCTTTCTTCCAAATTGAATAACATAAATGTTTTCATTGGTTGAAGAGTTATGTGGTTTTGTCATTTTTCATTTTGTGTAGTTCATTGTCCAGGATTTCCGTCATTCAATTTTGATTTCAGTATTTTCTGCAACAGTGAAGTCTCTCTTTTGCTTTGCACGTATGTTCGAACATAGTATTATATAGAATTTAGATAGTTGGAGAAACCACATAACTAAGACTACAAATAGTCCACTAATAAAAAATAATAAGAAAATTTCAATTTTTCAGATAGACACTGGTATTGTAATCATAAAGAAAAAGCGAGGTCTCTAATTAGTTTACCCTGAGACTGCCCAGAATCTACCTTGTCAACCTAAAATCATTAGAGAATAGTAATACTGTAGCTGAAAAATCATGGAATAGGAGCGGTTTATTGCCCATCTGAAACGCACGAATCATTCACCCCTATATAGAAACAACGAAACATTTCATTCCCTCGATAACAAGCGTCTTTCTCTCGTTCAGTAAGAACATGTCACGTGCACTCAAGCGCTCGACCTTCAGTCGAGGGTTGCAGGAAAGCGGATTGCGAGACGCAGTTCTGTCCGTTAATGCAACTGTCATTGTTGGAACGAGAGCTCGTCTCCCAGCGACTATTTCCACCTCAATGTAATAGTTTCTCAACGGAGGTGTTTTAGGTCAAAGGTCACGGGTAACGCGAGATTCCACTTAGGCCCCAGGGTCTATGACTTCCCCGCCGCGAGTGAAAACGCCCTTTAACCGATAAATGGATTCGCGACTTATAGCGAAAAAAAGTCGGGTATCGAATGTCGAAATACGGGAATTACTTGCCTCATCGTGGAGCAGAGATGGAGATGTTTCCGCAACCCAGGCCTGAGTCGTATCGAATTTGTGGAATAATTTCTCAATTGCCTTCTTTTAAAGCTGATGGGACGAACCTTGGCCCTTCGACTAAAGTTTTGATGTTTAAGAAATTTACGTTGATGTTTTCTGCAGGGCGAAAGCATTAATCAATATTCGTACGTTTTGTATTAATTTATTTTTTTAACGTATACATTTAATGTATTTTGTTTATTAGGATTCAGTAGAGATCTTTCATGTTCAAAACCCCGCAAAAATATTTTCCTGTACCCCATAAAAAATATTATCCGGTGTAAATTTCATTGTATAAAAGGACGTTTTATTTATGTTCACCATAGTCTAAACTCAATCGGATATCTATTGAGTATTCTCTGCATCGTGAGATATATAAGAAAATAATTTTGATAAGTCAACAATAGTTTGACCAAGATTACTCTTAACTGATCGATTGTTTACTGGCATTCGAGTCATTTGCAATAATTTTCTAATTCTTTTCCTTTCATAGGCCATATGATATCATACTATTGCCACATAATTATAATATGTAAATGTACTCTATATAAAGAGGCTACTTCAGAAATTATTAGCATACACCTTAAGAACTATCCTCTCCTGTATCCCACCTTAAGAACCTAAGGCTATGGGGAAAAAAACGATACAAACATGACCGAAACTCAAACCCAGATCTCTTACTTTCTAGTTAGGAATTCCAACCTCTATACAACCACTCTACATCGATTCCTAGTAGTTAGAATACCTGCCCAGAGAGTGAGAGTGCTGGGTTCGAGTCCCAATTATATCATTATTTTCTTTTCTGCCTATCCTTAGGACTATTTCAGTTGCATTTGAAAAAGAAATATCTTACGTGGAAATCAAAAGATGAAGGCTTGATTACATGGAATTTCATTGCAGAATGAAGAATTTGAAGTACAACTACCGCAAAATATCTACTAACACGGTGATAAATACTTCTCCCTTCATTTTAAATGAGACCTAAAACGGATTTTGAAATTTGAATAGGATATTTTAAAACTAAGCCTTATGGAAGGGAGCCACGATGAATAAAACAATGTACGCTATCTACTACAGATATATGGCGATTTTTACTAATTGGAAAAATTCGTCTCCTTGAAAATATATCTGTGGAAGATAGTGAATGTACATACATTGTTTCATTTATTTTTAATTTTAGCTAATTGTATATATTTTTACTAATTGAGAGTCAAGCACTTAATTACCAATGGTGAATGTGAAAATGAATAATAATACCAATTATTCTGTAAATTGAATCGATTCGATAGACATTTTTTTCGGTATCACTCAACGTCGCTTGGGAACATTTACCAACTGCTGGTATGATGCGCGCTATCCAAAATTCCATAATTTGTCCTTTACAAAAATGTGACTGGCACCAATATAACAATAGTATTAATTTACCCCTAAATTAAATATCTCAAAAGAAACTAAACATAATTAAAAAATATTATTTGAGGACATTATTGTTTACAATTAAATCGGAAAAAATTTATAAGTTATATACATATATGTACACTATCATTAGAGCAGATTAAAAGGAATTGCTGCTGGTTTACCTTTATATTTTCTATTCTTTTTGTTTTTTTATTAATAATTTATCTATTTTTGGGTGTGTATAAGATTGGTTTTGTTTTTTTCGTATTTGTTTATTTTTTAATCATTATTTTTCCAAGCAAGCGATTCCAATAGTAATTTATAAGCCTTAGTGAACTAATAAACTTAAAGGTGTTGGCAAATAAAAGTTCATGAGAAAGGATCTTAATGCTAAGAATATAAAACTGAAAAATAAATATATTATGCAGTACGCAATAATGTTCAAGATTTGTTTTGTTTGGGGAATTATTTTATTGTACAACATCATGAAATAAGCTGATGCATCCTATTATCTCATTGAATCGTGCACAAATACATAGCAGAATAGATTTCACTCCCTCGCATTCCAATAACTGCCAAACTAGTGAATTCGCAGATCGTGCTCAGTAAACATTATTTTCCATAACAACGCAGAGAATAACGAGCGAGCGAATCCATTATGTCTCATTGAAACTTGCATTCCTCATGGCAGCGCCTCCCATGTTTGGTCCACTCAATTAATTACCAGTCACTTCCAATTACATTCAAACGGGGAGAGAAACTATGGACCGTCGCGACGGCCCCAAACAAATTTATTCCGACAACTTCCCGCGACGCGAGACTTCTCCCAGGCATACAACTTGTCACCTGCGTCAATTGCTGACCGGGAAAAGAGAAACTCATAGGCGAAAATGTATGCAAATAGGGCGGAATTTACTTACTACGCCTGACAAAATTCCCTAAGAGCAAAGATGGATAGACGTTCGACTCCCTGAGGGTCTCCAGTCTGCGGCGTAGTCAGGTAGGAGTAGAGCGCGGAACACTCCCAAGAGCGGAAAGTAGAAGAAGACGAACAAGGGAATGGTAAGAAGAGGGTTTGGTAAACTTACTCCCGACGGGGATCGGTTTGAACGCCACTTACAGTGCGACCTCGAGAGCGGAAACTTTCACAACTGCCGCTAGATGGCGCTCACAGTGAGACGGAAACGTTAAAGGTAAGGATGGCTTTTCCTGTGGGAATTGGGCTGGTCAGACGTTCCGTATCTTTTTCTACGGTACTCCGTTAACGTTACAAGTTTATAAATCTACAGCAGAATTGAAATCTTTGGCAGTGAATAAAACTCTTATTACTAACACAAATACGCCACCAAAATTTTTGCTAACTAAAAATGATTAAATGAATACCTAAATCTATTTCGATACAAAATTTATCATAGGTGAACTTGAAGTTCGTGAAACTGAAAAGTTCCTATACTGCCATCCATTAGTAAGGTTTTGGAAAAGTATGTGGCAAATTGCTGAATGTTTTTTTCTAAAAAAGTATGAGCTTATTTCAATCTCATTTTAGCTTTCAGAAAGATACTGGAACTAAAAAAGCCCTTGAAACTTTTGCTGATGTTGTTAACAGAAATCAAAATGTCAATAATGAGATTGTTGCAGTTTTTATAGATTATTGAAAGGCTCTTGATTCTGTAAATCACTATGAATTATTAAATACAATGTTTACTATGGAAGCAGGAGGAATAGATCTGGACTGGTTTGGAAGTTATTTACGAAACAGAACAGTTACTGTCAAAATTAAAAATAATTAAAGTCGTACTAACACATTGAAACATAGTGTTCTTCAGGGTTCGACTCTAGGACCAATTTTGTTTTTAATGTACATAAATAATATATTTAAATGTGTAAAATTTTATAATCAATCGAGTTAGCTGTAACTTTGTGGAACTCCATCAAGGAGAAGAAATAGCTAAGTCTCAATTCCATAGAAACTTTTTATTATAAACGACAGGTTTTGACTAAGAACTAGTCATCTTCAGGTACAGACACAGAAATTGTTCGAGTATTTATACAAAAACAGAGTTAAGGGGAGGTGAGGGGTAAGGATGAAGGGGTAGTGGAGGGTTGAGGGATAGGAGGAAGCAGGTTGACAAGTGACAGCAGGGGGGAGGTGGCAAAGAATTGGTGGACATTGGTGAGAACAAAGTTGCTTCTTATATGGTGAAGAATTTCTACCTGTTCAAGAATATCTAATTTTGGACCCTTTGGTAAATGGTGGATTAAGTGAGGTTGAAATTCTGAGGAGTGCTGGTTTTCAAGTAAGTGCATAGAGAAATGTGAAACATGGGAACCATTTTTAAAACATTGCTTATGTTCCTTGATACGTGTGCGTAAATGCCTGCCAGTTCGACCTATGTAAATAGCCCCACAATCTTGACAAAAATTAATTTATAAATACCTGATTTTAAAGAAGGATCAACTTTATCTTTAATATTAGAAAGCGTTTTACCCAAACTATGTAATGTGCAAAAGGCGGGTTTGGGAGGGAGTTCGCGATACCGTAACTTATAGGGCCAATGTAAGGAATTTTAACCCATTTCTTAGGATCATTATTTGTAGTGAGGGTGTGGTAAATGCGGGTCATATTTAGTTTTCTTTGTTTTTTTAAAAGAATACGATCAATGAGGGAAGAGGAGTAACCATTTGCAGCGGCAATTTGTTTTATAATACCTATTTCTTTGGAAAAATTACTTTTATTGAGAGGAATGTTCAGTAATCTATGTATTAAGCTATGAAAAGCAGCACGTTTATGCGGGATGGGGGCGTTGGAACAATTGTGCATGGTGTGGTCAGTGTAAGTCGGTTTACGAAAAATAGAGAAATCAATCGAGTTGTTAACTTTTAACATAGTGAGGTCAAGAAGGTTTAAATTATTATTCGTTTCAATTTCACAAGTGAATTTTATATTACTTTGGACAGTATTTAAAAAAGAGATAAATAAATTCAATTGTCTCAAAGAACCGTTCCAAACGCATAAGATGTCATCGACATACCTGAACCAAATACCCACATGTTTTAGTAGGTTATGTTGCGAGGAAAATAATTTAGCTTCAAGGTGATTAACAAAAATTTCAGCAAACAAAGGAGAAATAGGAGAACCCATAGCTAAGCCTTCAGGCTGGGAGTAGTAAGAGTTATTGAAAAGAAAATAGTTCTGTGAAATACACAAGTTACTTAACAAT
Organism: Sympetrum striolatum; assembly: GCA_947579665.1. Taxonomy (NCBI): domain Eukaryota; kingdom Metazoa; phylum Arthropoda; class Insecta; order Odonata; family Libellulidae; genus Sympetrum; species Sympetrum striolatum. Next base: position 44,532,145 of record OX388347.1, read on the forward strand.
AAATATTCATCAATAACATCAGGAATAACGTTTTTAGCACTCAATAAGTCTTTTAGGATTAGTAGCACATCTTTTTTGGGAACACTGGGGTAAAGATTCACAATATCGAAGGAAACAAGCTTGGAATTGTCCAAAAGTCTATAGTTTTTTAATTTGGCAGCTAGATCGATAGAATTTTTAACACTGCAACGTGATTCGAAGTCTAAAGCACTTCATAGCTTCGCGTTCAAATGTGAGGCCAGTTTATGAGTTGGCGAAGACACACTGGAAACCACAGGACGAATAGGGGAGTTTTGTTTATGTAATTTCAATATACGTACAAACGGGGGGGGTGGGTTTAAGTTAAGCACTTTATATTCACTATTAAATAAAACGGCGGTACACTTTCTCACAATTTGTTTCACTTGGTTGTTGTATGAAGTAGTAGGATCAACCTTGAGTTCCTGAACACCCATGTTACTAAAACAGTTTATGCACTTATCTAAGTAGTCTTTCTTGTCAATGATAACGAAACATTTCCCTTTATCCACTCTGGATAGAATCAAATCATTGTCCTTATGGGAAAACCTTATACTATTAATCGTATGTTTGGTGGTGGAGGGAGTAGAGATTGGGTAAAGATTGGAGATGGCCTGATATGGTATGGGCAAGAGAACGTTTCAAAGGCTTATTATTCAAGCGATTGGAGAGAATTTCACAATCTGCTAGAAGGTGCTTCAGATCAATGCTAATATTGCCACTATTGATGTTAAAATTCAAACCTTTCTCAAGAAGATTTAATTCAGTAGTAGAGAAGGCAAACGTGGAGAGGTTTAAAACTCTAGGATGAAATTTATATTCCGACGGTGGATCATTTGCTATTTTTTCTCCTTCCGTGTAAAATTTTGTGATATCCTGGTATATGCTGATGACGTTGTGCTAATATCAGCTCATCAAGACATAAACACTGCTATGTCAAATTTGCAAAATGATCTCGATTATGTCTCTGTACGGTAACATGATAATGATCTTATAATTAATGCTAATAAAAAATGTATGAATATTGTGAATTATTGAGATAAGCTAAAAAGTGTAATCAATTAAGAAAGGTTGCATATCAGATGTACCATATTAAGAATATAGTGCCAATCCACTGTAAGAAGGTAATTTTGCTCTCGTTGAATCAATTCTGAGATATGGTTTGACCATTTGGGGGCACACTAGTAAGGAACATAAAAGCAAGCTCTATTCTTTGCAAAATAGAATTATAAGATTAGTTTTCGACAACAATAGAATTCATGAAAATATAGATGATACTTTCACTTAGGAAAAGATTGATATTAAACACATTTATGCTAATATAGAGATACCGCCAGTTGATAAACTCTTAAACTATTTCTTAATAACAGAAAACTATTTCACAGATAAGAATAAAATAATAAAATTAAAAGAACACAGTATGGAGACAAGGAGAATGATAAATTATGGTGTTCCTAAGAATTACAATAATTATGGTGCTTATAGGTTAAACAGTGTTGCACCGAATATCTTTAATAGATTGCCAACTCATCTGTTTTACTTTACATCTTTAAGCGACGTCAAAAAAAGAATGAAAAACTTCCTACTACTCAATGAAACGATATAATTTTTAAAATTATTATTTTATGATCTATTTTTAACAATATGTGTATAACGTGTTGTTTTGGTAAAACTTATGATTGTTAATGACTGAGTATTCCTAAAGTTTTTAGAAGTAAGTCATATTTCTGGAATTCTTTAGTAATCTATATTCTATCTATATTCTGGTTGTATGTTTATTTGTGCACCTCCTGATGAGCCAATTATTGGCTCAGGAGGACCAAGTGCAATTTTTTGTTCAATTTTTTTCTGATATACCTAATTGACTTTGTAACTGACTTTGTATATACATTCATAAATAATTAAAATAAATATATATTTTTTAATCAATAACAATAAAAACGCGAGCCAAACTTTTCCAAATCTTTCAGTTGGAATCTAACAAGGAACATTAACGGAGTGTTACTCACCGATTTCATTCAAACTCGGTAGATTCAGAGTTGATGGTGAAAAAATAAAATCTGTGAAATCATTCGTTCCCTCGTGACCTAGGAGCCGAGATATTCGAGGTCAAAAATTGCAAACTGACCACCCGGGCCCCTCGCTAAGACGCCGTACTCCTAGACGAGGGGCGAGGGGCCCGGGTGGTCAGTTTGCAATTTTTGACCTCGAATATCTCGGCTCCTAGGTCACGAGGGAACAAATGATTTCACAGATTTTATTTTTTCACCATCAACTCTGAATCTACCGAGTTTGAATGAAATCGGTGAGTAAGACTCCGTTAATGTTCCTTGTAAGAGCCAGCCAATTAAGTGTAAAACCTGGTGCGCATACGGTAAATAAAAGACTATCTGAGTAACCCTGAAGTAAATTTACGTCTCAAATGATAAGCTGAATGTCTACTACTGCAAATACTCTCAAAACAGTAACTAATAATAGTAAGAAGAATGTTTATTCCTCAGTTATAAAAATACACACCTATTATGGCACATCATTTGAAGGAATATATGTACGGGTTACCGACACTTTAAGTATTCAAACTACTAAGAGAAACAGTTTTTGTTGAACCAACACATTACAGTTATTAATTGCAATTAATAAAGTACTTGAGCAATAAAGTGCAACTTTAAAGTTAACTTTGTTCATTGAATATGAGATACCAAGAATTTTACCATCTTAAAGGGATTGATAGTGAATTTATATATTAATTATAAACTAGGATAATCAGAGTAGTAGTATTGATGAAGTTTTAGATATGAAAGGAATTTATAGTTAACAGAAGATTGGACGTCAAGATTTTAATCTTCTACATTTTCTATTTAATTAACCATGTTTCCGATTTATGATGCTCCATAAGCAAGGCCGGTCTCCAAATACCGTACTCTCTGAAGGGTATGAGAAGAAAAAAATAGGTCCAGAATCTCGTTTATGCAGGCAGTGATAATGGAGTTGCAAGTATACGGAAAAGGGTAAAAGAGAAGGGCAGAAGGAAGAGAGATGGGGAAAATCTTGGGAATGGTTAACTTTGTGGCGGAACGCCGTGACCCAAGGAGGCAATGGAGAATGAATCTCCATGGGATCCGAAGACGGCCAGTTTCGGCCTAATTCGATCGGGTAAAGTGCGGCGCAACGAGGACAAACTCTTGGAGCGGGAATTTCGACCAGACTGCGTCTTTCACTCATGATCACCGAGTGTATAGCCCCTGAGGTCCACGATTCCCAACGGCTCGAAAGTTTTCTCCTGTCCCTCCGTTTGCGATAAAACGATTAGCCGCGAACAATTATTTTCTGACATCTGGAAACTAAGACTAATTTCTTCAGTCATTCTTCGGCAATTTTTATTTGTATTTTTTTATTTATGTTATTATGTATATGGATACCATTTATTTAAATGTTCACTGACTATCTTCATTAGAGTATCACATAAATGTACTTATAGATATGTAAAATCTTACTTAAAAACAGAAATGTTTTATGACTACTCATATATACGATGTTCTGTAAATAACAAGACGAATAAATGTAAATAGTTCTTTGATGATATAAATAATACCGTAAAAATATAATAATGCTAGTTTGTGAGTATTTGTAATAGTATCCTATGGCTAATTTTATTGATGTTGTGATGGATAATGGTTTAGCTATTTCTTTATCATTTATCATTATTTCGTGTAAATGACAAATCCGAAGTACAAATGTGTGATAACTATGATGTTGGGATCTACTTATGCGGTATAAAAGTGTTGGAATGGATGTCGGGGGGGAGGATAATTTATGAATTGTATCTTAGTGTATTTGTGTGTGTGTTTTGTTACTGTTTGTGATTATAATGATGTTGCATTGAAATTTTGGTATTTGTGTACCTGGTGTTAGAATTTGGGCAGAAATTTTGGAGTGTTGGTACTAGAGATGGGCGCCGCGCCGATTACGCCAGCCGCCGACAATATCGGGCACGCCGCCGCCGCCGAAGAAATAACTACGGCGCGCCGCCGCGCCGCCGCCGGAAATTTTATCGGCGGCGGCGCGGCGTGGCTTGGATTTAAAACAAAGTCCCATAGTCGAAAATATGCTGAGAAGTAGTTCGAAGAGATACGCTTTGAACTGATAGAACACATCTCGGGCTTTCCACGAGGGCGCTGATATATTAAAACCATTAAACAATCATCGATGATTATCCTTGGTTCGACGCTAGGTCAGGGCAAATATTCTCCGGTTTAATTTACATTGCGATGTTTAAGATTTTTTTAAATCACTTCCCGATTAGATAGAAACTTGAAACTCGGCATGTAGATAGAGATCAATTATAAATTTTATGTACGCTGTTCACCGTTTCGCTAATGGCCCTTGGTTCGATCCCAGTGAGGTATTTACATTCCTCAATGCATTTTTTATGGAGATAACAGAAACCAATTTTAGGTACTTCCCGGCATGATATCGACTTCAAACTTAGCATAAAATAAGATCAAGTCAGAATAAGTCATACTGTGCATTCACAGATGCCAATATGTCCTTGGTTCGACTCCAGCCGTCTCTAAAATCAGAAGGTGATCCGATTTTTAAGAAGTTTTTTGAACCCCTTCCCAATAATATAGAAACTTGAAATTCGGCATACAGATAAAGATCATTGATATGTTTCAAATACTCAGTTTTAGGATATCTTGATCGTCCTTGGTTCGATCTCAGAGAGCCATTTACATTTCGTATGTATTTCAGATGAGGATAATGGAGTTATATCAGGACCTTCCTGTTATGATATACCAGCGTCATTGACTTGAAATTTTTACGTTTTGGCCATAACGTGTAACCGACAAAAAATTGCAATTTTGAACCTCAGTGTCATGGGTTCGATTCCAGAGGGCCCCAAAGTCCCGATTTTTTCCCTTTAAATGTATTGCTTTGATTTTCGGGAATTTTTTAAAATTACTTCCCGGATAGGAAGAGAATCAAAACTCAAGGAGCTTATATATATGGTCATCATCTATCGAAAACATAAATGACTTTTACGGAAAAAGTCCTTGGTTCGACGCTAGGACGATGTAAAAATCTGCCCTTAAAAATATTGTGGTAGTTTTTCATTATTTTTTTTGATGCACTTATGGAAATGATAGGAAGTTCGTGCTTGGCTAGAAGATATATATTAAGACTCGGTTTAAGAAAAAAATTATATGAGCCCATGCTGTTCCTAGGTGCGATGCCAGAGCATAATAACATTTCTCACATAAGGAAAATATGTGAAAAGTAGGACGTCGTTTGAGGCAGTTGCAGCCAATATTTCTGCTTTAATTTTCACACATAGTTAGAGATGGTGATGTTCTGTTGTGCTGCATAGTAAGTATGACCAGAAAGACCCGGGTTCGATGCCAGGCAATTAAATTACAGCGAATTTTAAGAATATTTTCAATCCTTTTTTTGCTATTGAGGACCGTCTCGATATGATGCCGACATGAAATTAGTGTTGTCGATATGCTTGCAGTATTCTAGCAACATTTTACTCGTACCTATATATACACTCATTCATTCATAGGGGATCAAAATTCTAACCATGTTCCACAAATTCCGTCCCGGAAACAAACAAAGTCCCGATTTTCTCCATAAAGATACTTGGTGGGGATTTTCGAAAATTTTTTTGAGGCACTTTCAGGCAAAGTAGAGAGTTGAAATTCGAGGGATCGCTGGAGGCCCTGCGTATCCGACGAAAACCATTAAGACATTATCCAAGTTTATCCTTGGTTCGACGCTAGGTCAGGGAAAATATGCTCCCGTTTAATTTACATTGCGGTTTTTAAGATTTTTTATTATCACTTTCCGATAAGATGGAAACTTGAAACTCAGCACTTGAATAGAGATCATAAATATATTTCATAATCTAATTTTAGCAATTCGCTGATTGTCCTTGGTTCGATCCCAGAGGGAAATTTACATTCCTCAATGCATTTTTTATGGAGATAACGGAAACAAATTTTAGGTACTTCTAGACATGATATCGAGTTGAAACTTTGCATTAAATGAGATCCTAACAAGAGTCCTAACAAGTCATAACATGCATTCACAGCTGCCAATATGTTATATCCAATGCATTTCAGATAGGGGATATTGGAGTCTTATTTCAGGACCTTCCCGGTATGATATTTACTTTAAACTTTGTATTAATTAAGATTAGGTCTTAACAAGTTATTATACCTATTTACATATTCCAATAGGTGCTGGGTTCGACACCAGGCGTTTACAAAAAATCAGAAATTGCAGCAATTTTTAAGTTTTGTTTAAGCCCTTCCCGATAACATTGAAACTCAAAACGTGGCATGTGAACAAAGATTATAAATACCTTTTATAAGCTTGCATTATCCAAGCTAATTTTACTCGTATATAATAACATATTTCGTACGTAAATAATTCATACAATTTATTGCGGAAGATGTAACTTCCGCAATGTATGTTCGTTTTCGAATGTTTATAATAGAAAATAGGGATTTAAAATAACACAAATAAAATTCAGTCTTTTCTCAGAATACTATCTCGCTGGATGTTTTTAATGAGTGAAGTATAGCTAAAAGTAGGCAGCTACTTTTTTGAACGCATTTTTCTCAAACCTCTCGACATTTCCTTCAAAATTTTCAGAATGTATTTTCTCAGAATATTTACCGGGAAATTTAAAAGTATCGAAAAAAGATCATAAAAGGAAGAAAATTATCAAGAATAAGAACTTCTTTGTTTCTGAAATGAGAGTGAGTATTTAAAGAACATGTACAAACAAATTCGCTACGAATTTCCAAATTTTTAATTTGAAATATTTTTCGTTTCTTATTTTTCTTGTAAATGTGATAAAATTTAACTATAATTAAATTTCACTGAACAGTTTTCAATTACTGTATCTCCATGTGGTATAATACTAAAATTAATTTAGTGTAACTTTCTCTTTAAACGCGTATATTTCTACTAAGTGCATCAATCTCTCTTATGAACATGGGGCCGTTTGAGATAAGTTGGGCTTTAGTAATTTCAAGTAATGTGTATTCATTACGTATCATAATTTCTGAGAATATTTTTATAAACACCATCTTGAACATACATGTAAACCAAAATGTTAACTCTAATAAGAGAATTTTCTTCATAGGGTACAACAGTATTTTCCTGGATTACCTTCAATTCCTAATAATTGAAGCATCTTTTGGTTTATAAAAAAACGTCTAATCCAGATTTCTAAAACATTATAATCGATTTGAATATCTTCATTAGAACATAGTGTACTCCCGCAACCAGCACTCCCATTGAGAGGAGTTTTAGTATATGCGGGCTCACTCTCAACGATAAGAAAAGCAGACTAGGGCCACAGAGATTGAATAAAATGGTATTCATCCATGAGAACTATGCGTTGTGCAAAGATTTTGTTGACAGAGTGTAACCTACTGCTGAATGTTATTAATATATTTATTTTAAACTCCTCTCATTCATTCATTTGCTTATTATTCTTTTAGTTTGTTTAAACTTAAATGTTTTGATTTGTGTTCATCATTTATACATTTTTTATTTTCTAGAAATTTCAATTGAACGTCTATTCCTGGATTCCATACTTGAAAAATGTGGCGCAAATTTGATGTTAAGTTAATTCACAACAATAGTACATCCATTGATCGACATTCTACTGGCTATTTGTGCCCAATTTGTGATACCACTCTTTAAACGTTCTTAAAGTAATGTAGCGTAATTATAAGAAGCATGCTTTTGTGAAAATAAGGAAAGCAACGTATTGCCAAATTAACCCCTTTACGGCGCAGAGCGAGCTAGAATCGAAAAATGCTGGCCAAGAATAAGGAAACATTTTTTGAGTGTGAACTTTGAAACTTCGCATTGCTATACCTCAATAAGTTCTGCATATAATATTCCCAGACAGCGTCTTATGTGAGCTATTTTTCCTTAAATCGGAGGGTCCGAGAGAGGACAAGAGAAAGAAATATAATTTAAAAGACATGTTGAATGAAGAGAGTATTTCACCTAAAGAAGCTAATTCAGAGATCTGATGGAAGTGATGCAATAATTCAACTGTGATCACTTAAAAAATCATAATTAAGCTTAAGGGTTGATTATTTAATACTGTATTGATTTTTTTCCGATGATTCTGCTCATTTGGGTTTGGTTTGAGGCTGAAGAAATTTGCAAAAATCTAAGCCTGGCATTATTCGTGAATTTTGGTCAATATTGACCACCTGTAGAATTTTAATAGGTAGAAATTAGCGTAAATAATTTGGTAGTAATAGGCAGGATTTATTTGAGAATTGCCAGTACTAAAGTCCGCACTCAAGATAAGGATTTTTTTGCCAGTTTTTTTCGATTCTAGCCCATTGTTCTGCGTATTCAAGATAGCTCTACATTGCCTTTATTGGTATGATATAATTGTAATGTCTATATAGATATAATTGTCTATGTCTATGTAAGAACCCTGCAAGCCGCCTTTCGGCGTGTGACAGGGGGTGCAAGCACCTTGACTCTATTTTCCTAAACGCTTGCTTTCGCGTAAACTTCACGGAAAAATAAATTTTTGAAGCGATTCGTTCTAGCATCTATTTCCCTAATCTTTCTGGCAGTATCAGAACGGCCCATATAACAGAGGGGTCGCATTATATCGGTTACATCATCTGAAAACGTAATTTCTCTGAACTTATTTAATAAATTTATCCTTTGAATTTTTCTTCTATCTTCTAATGATTCCCATCCCGCGTTCTTTAACATCTGAGTGACACTCGCTGTTTTATCATAGCAATTCTTTACAAATCGTATCGCCTTTCCTTGTACGTTTTCTAAATCCCGAATATGACATTTCTCAGCGGGGTCCCATACACTACATGCATACTCAAGGTGAGGCCTAACTAACGCTAAGTAACATCGCTCGCGAACTTTTTCTTCGCTCCTACCGACTATTCCTATAACGAAACCGAGTTTCTTAAGTGCTTTTCTACATGTATTTCGGATGTGGGCACTCCATGATAGATTATTCGTGAGAGTTACTCCAAGATACCGATTCTACTGTCATTAGGTTTACCCCTCGGAGACTATAAGAATAATCATTTATTATAGATTTACTTTCGAAGAAGTTAACTACCAAACACTTTTCTAAATTAAGCTCTAATTGCCAATCATCGCACCAGTTCATAATTCTATCTAAGTCGTTCGAAAGGGTTAATCTATCCTCTGAACTAACTATTTCCCTGTAAATGACTGTGTCGTCTGCGAATATCCTAACATTGCTTCCAATGTGATTGCTGAGGTCGTTGATATATACTAAAAATAACAACGGTCCAATTACACTGCCCTGAAGGACGCCCGAGGTCACCTTACCAAGTTGGAACTAGTACCATCAAGTAATACTCGCTGCTCTCTATCGGTGAGAAAGTCTTTTATCCAGTTAATAACTTCTGTATTGATACCCGCAACTTCTAATTTGTACAGCAATTTATGATGAGGTACCTTATCGAAAGCCTTCCGAAAATTTAAAAATATTGCATCGACTTGCTTATCTTTTTTAGCAGAGTTTAGAATATCGTGTACTAATAAAGCCAGCTGAGACTCGCAAGAACGAGTCTTACGAAAACCGTGTTGATTCCTAATTATGAAATTAGACGTTTCAAGAAAACCCATTAAAGAGCTAGAAATTATATGATCCATAATTTTACCGCTCAGTGATGTTAAAGATATAGGTCTGTAATTAGCTGGATCGTCCTTAGAGCCGCTTTTAAATATTGGCGTGACATTTTTAATTTTCCAATCCTTCGGGACCTTTCCTTCGCTCATACTCTTGTCAAATATAACTTTAAGAAAAGGTGCTACGCTCTCCGCAACTTCCTTGTACAATCGAGCCAGTATGTCTTCAGGACCTGGAGCTTTATTCGGTTTAATCTGTTGCAATAGTTTAATGATGCCGTCTTCTCTGAAGGTGATTTTTACATCGATTCAGGTTTATCAACATTCGGGAGAGTATTTAATGTATCGTCAGACGTGAAAACGCTTCAGAAAAATCATTCAAGATATTAAGCTTTGCCTTTAGCATCGTTTACTAAATTACCGCTAGTATCCTTTAATGAACCAACAGTTTGCTCTTTACCTTGGACCTCACGAACGTACGACCAAAACGCTTTTGGGTCCTCTTCCAAGTGTTCGCATAAAATCTTATTTTTATATTTTTATTGGTATGATATAATTGTAATAATGTATTCTCAGATATTCGAGTTATTCGCCTTTTTTCTGCCGTATACGAACGAAAATTTACACGCCGCCGGTTACGCCGCGCCGCCGCTGACGATTAAGCAGTCAGCGTTCACGCCGTTACGCCGCCGCCGCCGGCTTCATTTTTCCCCTACGCCGCCGCTGACAAAAATCATAACGGCGCCCATGTCTAGTTGGTACATATTGTGTCTAACTTGAATGTATAGGTGCTACCACCTGCAATAGTCTTACTGCAGCATATTTAATAATAAGAATAATATATATATATATATATATATATATATATATATATATATTTTGTTATGATTTTCTCTCATTTTTTAATAATTACTTTCGGTATATTTGAATTCTCATTTGTGGGTGTTTTCCTGCAGTGGATAATTTTTTTCTAAGAATCTCTTGAGTTTCTTATTTCCATTATACTTCTAATTTTCCTATATCTATGATATATCCAATTCTCTTTAACTGAATTATTCTGTAATTAATGACGATGAGTAAGATGGAAGAAGAGACTTAAAACATCAATCTTGCCCAAATTAAGTCGATTATTATTATTAATAATCGGTCATACTATATTATATATAAGGATAAACCTTTGCATTTGAAACACAACTTTGACAAAGTTAACTATGTTTTAAAACTTCGAGGTCTATAAATACTTTGAATACATTAGCAAGTGATATACTTCTGCCTATAAAGTTACAGTAAATCGATGTATAAACATCCTCTTCTCTACATAAACGTCTCATAGTGGAGGTAATATAAATATAGCCGCAAGGATTAAGATTCCATTGAACTATTTTATGAAAATGAAACTATATTGCATCGTTTCGATTTAAATTCTTTAAATGTAATTGATAAAAAATATGAAATCTACTAAAACATTATTAATGATAGTTATCTTACGCATAAGTAATTTTTTTAAATTATTTGAAATTCCGGTAGCTTATGTTGCTTTTTACTCATTTCACTTGCCTCCGTATGGGTGAAATTCAACTGTGAAGATACCATGTGATAACAATACAATCTTTGTGACATACTCGTTTATTTGAAAATGTAATGGAAATATTAACAGTATGCTAGCTCAGATGTCCCAAGCACTTGCTTTTAATTATATATTAATGGTATGCTAAGAGTTCATAAATACAACTTTTTTTCTTTACTGAAGATTCTATTGATGATAAAACAGTGAAAAACTACGAGGATTCTATTGCATTAAACAAAAAGATTTAATCAAACTAAACGCCCTGCGTATCAAGGATAAAATATAATACCACGATAACAAAAGGAAACTAATTATTTTTACAGAGGTATATTTATTAAATCAACAGATTCAATTCATTTTTAAATACACTGAAGCTTTACCACCATCGGAAAACGATTTTATTGATTGATTGATTTTATTTAATAAATGAAAGCGAAATATAGGGTTCTGAGTTAGTCGTAGGACCTCCTTAATCAGAAGTAAACGTGCGTATCACTCAAACACTGAACCTCTGAAATTAAAATGAAAAAGAGGTTTAGAAGAGAGTTGCGAAGGAACGAAAATAACGAGCAAAGCATCGCTTAAGAACTTTTCATGACCTAAGTGCCGACAAATTGCTTCCAAACGCTATATAATCAAAACACTTTTTCCAAATATTTTCCTCGGTGATTGCTAAAAACAATAGCGAAGCTATTCCTAGATAAACGGGAGAACAAAAACCCGCATCGGAGAACGGATACGATGAAGAAGCTCGGATAGGTAATTTGCAAATGAATAATGGATTTGATTAGCGGGCGACTAATTTCGAGCCCGTTAGCGATAGTGGTGATTATCTTTCCCTCCTGCCTAATGCGTCAAAGCCAAAGGAAATTTTATTCCGGCGCTGAGTCACACAACAACAATTATCGACTGTGTGAAGGATACGCTGATGAATCCGAGGCCTGTGTAAAGTTTTCATATCCGAATGGCGAGTGAGTTGATTAGGAGTGAAATGGAGTAATCCGTCGTAAATCACGTCCTATTTGAGAGGGAAACGATCCAATTGTTACCCTTGGAGAGGTTAGATTTGAGCCTACAAATTTTATAGGCAAAATGTTCCGCAGGATGGGGTAATGAGAAATCCAACTAATCACGCCGCAGGTCGTCCCGAGGATTCATTGTTTTCCTGATGCCGAAGAACATGTTATGGGGAAACGGTGCGCAGAATTTGATAGGCATCTGCAATCATGTTTCTTTATTCAACGCTGTGCTATGTGCCCTTCTAAACCGCAAATAACCTCTTCCCACTCGTCTACACGTACAGACTATCTGGATTTTTATTTTCAAAAGGAAAATCCTGATAAAGTATTGAACAAAATACTCCAATAATACCTCATACAAAAACAAGTTATCCTAAATAAATGACGTCTTTATTCGGATTTAACCGAGAATGTAATTTTCTTTCCGCCATCAAATACTTTGCAGGTGCAGATCTAGATACTTGTCAATTGAGGGGAATTTAATTTAACCCCTTATATACGAGACTTAGTTCCTTTCCTGAGAACTAGTTCCTTGAATGGTTTTAAAGAGAGCAAAAAACAAGGATTTTAATTTATTATTCGCCCTCTACATGTGTACTCGAGTCTTTTCCAGAGACTTCCCCATCCTCTCAAGAATTACCCGTACCCTAGCCCCCTGGCTTCATCTGCATAATGCCACTCGTTAAGGGAAGTCCATCAAGTGGTCAAGAGTACAGGAAAAATGTCGTACTCTTTTAACCGGATGGAACGAAATCGAACAAGCGGGCTCTCCCCCACCGAATCCCGCATGAGCCACTTCCTCGTCTCCCCGAGCAAACCACAAGGAAAGAAACGCTCACTTTCTCCCAAATTGGCTCCCTCCGGAGTTCACAAATTGCGACAAGGCGCCTCCCGTCCACGCGGGGAAGACTTACAAGAATCCGTCCGTTTGATGAGGGAATGCTACGGAGGTGGGCGAGTCCATTAGCGGGGAGGAGGGGAAGTGCGACCAAAAGGCGTGGGTCGGCACCCAGACGCCCTCAAAACTGCAGACATGCATGTGCGACTTCGCCCCTCCCCAAGGGAAAAGCATTCCACTCAAAAATACCTCCCCCGTCGTTCCTTTCGACCCCTTTTATCCTCCCTCGCCTCTTAAAAACGTCTCCGCCTCTTACGTTTCTTCTTTTTCCCCTCTTCCCCCTTCTGTTGTCTTCTGATGTGTCAGGACCTGCCTTCTCTTACGCGAGAAGTGTTCGGTTACTACCCAAAATTAATTACAACGCTCATGAATGGAGCAAATTTATTGACTATCAAGTATGCGAGGGCCAGTGTTTTCCTACTGTAAAGAAAACGCGAAGCACCTTAAGAATTTATGTAGAGATTTAAAATCTCCAGTAGCTGTCTTTGTCGGCGATCCTCACCTAGTTGCCAACGGTATTTGGAAACAACAGAAGTCCCTAATTACTTACTTTCTAAGAAACACTGATGTCCTTGAAGATGATTGCATCGCTATTGAAATGTACATTGGGTAAGACGGGCACTGAAGATATTAAACTTCTAATTCATTATCCACCATGATCATAATTTTCTTTCCTTACACAAAGTTCAATCTTGGAATTCAAACCAAACAAACCGCTCGAAATACATCAGTGTGTGTAGATACATCTAATTCCATAATTTATTGAATAATTTGTTTGCATAACGAAATATGGTAAATTACACCAATATTAACTATCTGTCCTTTCTATTTTCTACAGAATTTTCTCATCTGCGTGGCTACGGCAATTTCACTCCCTTCGAGCAGGAAACACCATGCATCATAAATCACCAATCAGGAAAATATTACGTAAGTACTATGTTCATCTTGCCAGTTATTAAAAATACTGCAAGCCAATGGGAAAATTCTTCTCCAAGAAGTATGATTATTATGTACAAACATATAAGCTGACTCAACCAACACTTCTCCTATGCCTGTACTACATAATATACTATATTTAAAAACAGGCATACGCCACGTAGATTGGCTCTACAAACAGGAGAGAAGTATAGGTTGAGACAGCTTTGATGTTTGTAATAACCAAACTTCTTAGAGAAGAATTTTCCCATATATTTCGCTTGCAGTATTTTTTAATAACTGTTAAGAGGAACATAGTACATACGAAATGTTTTCAAAATATTCTTGGGTGGTGATTTACAAGTAAACTAAATCAATTTTAATTCATTAAGTATAATGCATGTGCTCTATAGACAAAAATCAATGACAGAATTTATGAATACAACGAAAGTAATTTATGAGTTTATCGATTAATGAGAACGAGAATTTGAAGGCAGCATTTTTGTAGTGAAACTATAATATACTTAACTGTGCTAAATTTATTTTATTTAGCAGCAAAAAGCTGTGAAATGGAACTCCATTCGAAAAATTTTTAGAACGGATACGTCTTTTTAATTGGCGACTCGTTCCTAAAAATTCTCATAGCTTCTCTTGCTATCCCCTTCACATCCCCAATCCCTCCCCACTAAAACTGGTGAGAAGTGGGATTAGGGCGCCATCTCTTGCTTCAAATTAGCTGCTTCCTTCCTCGAGTGATACACACGCACACATTCGTATCGGACATATTTTCTTGTACACACTCGCATTAGCCATCTTTAACCCATTCGCTACACAACTTCCCTTTGACAATTCCTCTTGTCCTTTCCCCTGCCAATTCCTTTTTCTCCGAATTTTCCCTATCTTCGCTCCAACTTCCATACATTTTGTTCCTTCATGATTTCCATCTCACACTGCCATCTCTATATTATCTATGGAAAAAGTACAACTGTGGCCAAGGAAGCTTTCATGAAGTGGATGGAACTGATGATTACGAGACAGTAAAGTAATCTGGATAACATTGGTATTATCCTTGGTGTGGAGTGCTCTGCTATAGGGGTGTGTAACATGGACATTACTTGAACCAGATCTGTAGGATAAAATCTCCTATGGATATGGATACATTTCAATGTTTAAGTCTCAATTAATTAATTTTGGAAATAACTAAAATGAAATTTCAGAAAATTTTGTTTATTGTGACCGGTTTCAACCGCTCATACCAATGACTTTCAGTTGTTGCCTGACATCAACCGTCATTTCAATAATGGAGTTTTACCAAGTGACGGCTTTCTCAATCAATTCTCATTAATTTTAATTTATTGGTGATTATTGTATATTGCTCTTACTACTATATTAACATTCCAAATAATCGAAAACATTGAAAAATATTATAAATGCAAATACACAAATGGCAGCATGATTCAGGTCGCCATAGACTAAAACTAAAAAATATTATATTCAACGAATCATTTATTTAATATAGAAAAACTGTCTGAAGTACATTATGATGGAAAAATTAACCTTGGCAGAATTTCTTAGATAAGGTTTTTAAAGATAATGATGATAGAGTTGAAACTATGCTATATTCATAATAGGTTGAATGTTTCTAATCTACCATTAACGCATTTAGTTAGTTAGGGAAAGAAAATATCTATATCGCATGTAATGGTGGGACATTTTTTAAACCGAGTTCCTACCTTGCACCTAGTACCTAAATTATAATTAATTCCTCCATTTTTCATTTCTCTTTACACCACTCTTTAAGCTATTTGTCACTTTCATCATTCCTTTCGCTCCATTTCACATTCAACAGTCCCATTTCCTTGAGACACTAACCTTTCTGATCCAAACATCTTTCCCCCTTCCCTTTAGTATGAACCATTATATATCACGCGGAGGCCCTCTCTCTCCCATCCTTGATCCTCCATTTTCCTTCGGCCCACCTCGTCCAATCCCTTTTTCCTTAAAAGCATTCTATTCCGTCATCTAGACGTTATAATTCACCCAATGTCACTACCTCCGTTCCACGAAGCCTTAAACTCTGTCGCTCCCTCCATTCACTTTCAAAGCCATCCACTTTCACTAATTTTCCCAGAGCTGCTTCCCACGTAAACCTACCAATCCGGAGTAACAAGGGATTTTTATTTATATCTTTAACATTGAATGTAGGCTTCTCTAATGGCGACAGATTTGGTTGTTCATGTGGAAACGCGTTTTAGAGGAACCTTAAAAAATTCTTTTCGGCTTCCTACCACAGATTCTGGGAGTGTTCCAAGAGATATTTCACGGGGAAACAATATTCGAAATAGTAACAATGAGCTGAATCGGTTTAATTATTTCCATATGGAATTTAAATTGGAATTTTGTTAATATTCAAAATTTCTCTCCACAATGATAGCATGAGCGAGAGATTTGTGATTCATAAAACTCTGACCCTCGTCGGCAATGCGATTAAATTTTAATAAATGGAATTAAATATGTATCCTGAAGTCGCTAAAAATGTCGCTCAATGTCATTGTTCTGAACAATTGGATTCAGAGAAAGTGAATCACGAAAAAATAGAAATTGGTAGTTTATTTCTAGCATTAAATTGCTCTATTGTTAGGATATTTAAATATAACTGCTTTCTGAATTATCGTCGGTACTTAAAAGTATACTTGATGGAAGTATGAGCAATTTTAAGGCAACATACGATCTTAGCAAATTCTATTAAAAACTTACATCAAAATCCTTGGACAAAATATGATTAGAAAATGAATAAAATGACAGTCCATTGAAAAGATTTAAAGCACACAATTGAAACAAAAACCAAACTACAACATTAAAACACGAGAAAAAGCATTATCAGCAAGGTTTAAAATCTCCAGTAGCCGCTTTTGTCGGCGTTCCTCTTCTCATTCCCCGGTATTCCGAGAAAACAAGAAAGGACGCCGCATTTTTTAAGAGCACTCAATACGAATTTTGAATGCGATACATTTCTGTTCAAGAGTAAATTTTTATCTCTTAAAAAGTGCTGTGTCCTTTCTTGTTTTCTCGGTGAATGAGAAGATGAACGCCGACAGAAACGGCTATTGGAGATATTATGTCTCTTACTACATAACAGCCGTGTCCCAATTTTCCTTTCTGTAGGATCCAGCAATACCTAAGCAAGGCCATGAGAATGAAAGATTAAAAACTACGTATTATTAAAAACTAAGTCTTATGACATATTCAAATACTATTTTTAACCGAAAATTATGCACAATGGTTTTGAGATAAATGATCAACATTTGTACAGTATAAAGGTCGCAGAGTCCATCCTCGAAACCATTATTTTTCTTTAAAATCTTTAAAATGTGATCCTTCCTTTAGATAGGACCTCTCTTATGACAAAGTTACATGAAATCTTAAGAGAGAGTCTAAATGAGATATTTAATATTCCAGCAACTCCCCCGGGTAGACGCTTATGAGAAAAATACGGGATACAATTAGAAACATCTGACACAGTAGCAATGCAACCTTTGTGAATAACAGCTGAGCATTCAAGTTGAATGTTCCTGAAGGCGTTCAAGACGCCACGTGCAATGGAAACGTGTGCTCTCCTTTGATTAAATTTGCTCCAGGCTGAAGAAGATGACCTTGAAATGCCCACAAAGCGCATGGTACAGAGAGAAATGTGTACAGGAATCAAGCTCAGTGTGCCCCACTTGTGAGCAGTGTCAAGAGTGGTATTTTCATCAAAGACAAACCTAAACCTTCTCGTTTTCCGTTTGTTCAATGTCACCGATTCAGTAAGTGAAACAAAATTGGAAATAGGCAAATGTTCAGTAAAACTATGTAAATCCAAAGGCGTATGTTAAAAATAACGACTGAAATTGAGCTTTGGTTTACTTTTGGCCTCAGCTATTAACGATAAAGCTATTTCTCAAAAGTCTTACTCCATTTTTTTGGAAAACATTGGTGGCCAAGTTATTTTTGGCTCCTCTTCAGCAGCACTCAACAACGCCAGAGTTCTTGTAGATATGATGATCGTCAAAATGGTAAATAGAAAACCATTGCATTTATCTACCTGTAATTATGTACTTATCGTACAATTTGGTTAAAAGTACGATACTATTTTACAAGTGATTCTGGTAAGTTTAATCAGAACAGGATACAAACTATCAAATACCAACGTTTCAGCTACTTAATTAACTATTCTGCAACCTATAATCATCTGAGAAAAAAGATGATTAATTTTTCTTTTCCCATAGTGGAAAATTTAGAAAACATAGAATGAAACGTTATTCCAAAAATGGAATTCTTTCAAAGATAAATGTTGGAAAGAAATTATAATTCTTTATGTGTGGCGACTATGGTCACAGATGCTATGATTCCATTAATGTAATTTTCTGTCGTCCTTAGGTGGCTTTCCACAGGAAAAAATAATAAAAATTTATTCATTATTTATTTATAGCTTTATCGCTTTTTGGATTTGTCAAATCGATCCATACAAGCTTAGTAAAATATCCCATTTATAGCACTACCCAAAATTAGTTTCGCATCTTTTTTACCTTGGTTTGTGATCCTAACATCGGAAAAACGCAATGAACTGGTCTGAAACTTGGTATCGGAGTGATACGTGATGGACTCAAAGTGGAATCTGCGTCCAAACAAAAACGACCCATTTTAACTACTTTATTGTTTCATACCAACTTAAACTCATATCAGACAGTCCAGTTATCATATAAACACGGGACATTGTTTACGCGAAGAGTTTAATGGCAAATTGTCTTCCGAGGGATTGGAATAGATTTGGGAAGCCGACGCTTTGAAAATTTCCGCAAACTAAACATTTTGGATGGTGTTTCTTGCTTGGGATGACGTATCTAACTATCAGTACTCTCTAGAGTGTCCTTCCCTGCATTCGGGGACAATTTCTGCAATAGATTTCGATGTTTTGAGAATAACTTGGGAATCAAAGTTGGCTTGATACGAGAAAGAGAGCCATCGATGAAAATGACTTTACAACGTAATGAGATTTACGATATGATTTCATTGGTAGAGTTAACATTTCGTTCTTGTTAAAGACTGAAATCATCAAACACTCAAGATAACAGAACCAATTTTCTGAAAAAAGGCGTCTATTCCTAAGAAAATATTTTTGGAGAGGACATTAAAATAAAGAGAGCGGTATCATCACCATGCACTAGCACAGTTGGGTCTACTTCACCAAATTTGTGAATCAATACAACCATTTTATCTTCTCATATTTTATCAATATTAATGAATTATTTAGTTTTGCTCTTAAGCTTTAAGTAAGGTTTCTGTATCGCTCTCTATGGAATATTTTAATCACATTTCACGGTTCAAAGGTAGCTACGAAGAAGAGTAGCTAATTAATTTACTAAGCAAAACTAATCGTAAAACTTCTCTCCGATGAAAACTCAATTTAATTTAATTGACGTGTTTCGATTTTTTAATAAATGGAACAGATCCATCTTAAAAAGTAAATGCAATAAAAATGAAATGAATACACTCCTATCTAGCTGCAATTACATTTTCAAGAGTATTTAACTTATTTTACATCTCCATCATGCACTGCATTCGTAGAATTAAAATAAGCCTCTCAAATCTATGAAAATACGAAGAATATGTTTCTCATCGGTGGAAATAAAAATTAAAGAATTTGTATACCTTCGATCGAACCACAAATTAAATACGTATTCTTAGTAACTGAGTCACTTTTTGGATGAATCAGATATCAGATTACACCATGCTAGTCGTGACTCCCTTGCAAGATTAATCCTACGCGTCCTTGAAACTGACTTATATCTCGCCCCTTCATCTTGCGGTAAAAGGTGCTTGCAATGCATTCGGTACACAAAACCAGTTATGCCGCGGATCTTCTTTCGCAGAGTAACAGCACAAGTCGGACCATGAAAAAATGAATAGGCAGCGACACGCCAAGCATACGGTAGCTGGAGGATGTGGTTAATAACGAAAGTTGTACATTCAGAGATGTCGTAGAGTGAGTTGCAGTCATGTTCAGTCCTTCCATTCTGAAATTTGAAGTGCAACTAGCTCATAGCACTATTTCTGTAGTATGATCTAAACAGAAACCTAAGAAAACAACTACTATATTTAATTATTTAACTTACCATACAATGAACCACTTATTAAGGAAAAACAGAGTTGAACTTTGAAAATTTAAAAGAAAGCTACGGTAATATCTGTAAGCATATTCTTATGAGAGGTCGAACCAGTGATAATTAAGCTCCATATTTAGGATTTGAAAGCTGGCACCCATACAAAAAAGGCTACCGATTCGTAAATGGTGCATGCGGATTTGACTAAGAATTTTGCAAAAAATCTATGACGGGCATTTTCGGAAAATTAGGTCGACTTCAACCCTCTGTATAAATTTAATGTGCAGGAATCAAGGTAATTTACTTAATAATAATATTAATGGCTGTGTATGGAATTTATTCAGCATTAGCTAAGCGAAGTATCATGGTTCGCACAAACAAAATCCACTTTTGTATTTTGACCAGCTATTTTCGATTCTAGCCTTCTGTACGAAGTTATATATATATTAGAATAAATATAAACTAAAACAAAAGAATGCTTGGAAGGTATCAAGATAATATTTAATCGCAAAAAGATAAGTTATCAGAGACTGAAATGGAAGAAAATAAATTCCTATTAACTCGAGATCTATATAGCAATATATGGGTATGGCAGTGTTGCCTCACTCCGATATTCTGTTGCTAATTTTTTTATAAACAAAAGCTCATCGAGTTAAACGGCTAGACATATGTCCACTATTTTTAAACAAAGAACGTTCCCCGAAATATTTATGAGAATCCGTTATTTAATTAGCCATTAACAAGTTGTCCCCCTTGTCGGTACGAATTTTAATTTCTCGAAATTGTCTTCTCTAAGCGTAAAAGTGATTTTAGTTGTTCCCCCCCTCGGAACTAAGCATGCACTGAAGTTCCATTCAAGATATCGGCCGAAAGCCACAATAAATGAAAATTTCAACATATTTATTTATTATATTCCATTACCTCAAATTTACTAGCGACACGTTCTCGTAACGTAATATGTAAAAAAGTTTTTGGTGTTATTATTTAGATAGTATTATTTAGTTATGTTCTAAGAGGATATCCCCAAATTTACTTATTTATTTAGTACTCTTCATCTTCTGAAGTATATTCTATACCACGATTACTCTAGCTTCTTCATTGTTTAGAGGAATTATTCAGAAAAAATCTAGCTATCCATCTTGTCCAATTCATTTCACTAACTGGCTTTGAATTTGGAAGTTTTTTCGATTTATATTTTTGAAGCAGAGTGCCCAAAATAAGTTGTATGAATAGATCCAATTCCTTGAAAAATGAAGTAAGTTATTATATCCTAAAATTCAATAGACGAAAATAAAACCTTTCAAATTACAACATTAATTAATGAGAAGATTACAGCCGAAAATCAACTTGAGTCATCCAGTTGAAAGATTCAAGTCAGAAGATAATTTACCTCAACGCTTACAGACTTTCTGGAAAATTGAGGCGTTTCGAGCCAAACAATTTTTCTTCCCACTGTTGCTACTGAGAAGGAAAGCAAATAAAACGAGTGTCTATTGTCCAAGAGAAGGAGAGCCTCCCGTAGGATTTCTGAGTTTCATAACTGTATTTAATTAACAATTTATATCAGCGGAAATTTCGTACAAAAGAAAGAGGGCTCCATTCAACTTTCCACTCTCCTACCTCCGAATCCCTACAAAAGCTAACCCTTCTTAGGCAAGGAGTCTCTGCTCCAAATTGTATAGGAAAATAACGTGATGAGACATAATAAAAATCCATTTAATTCAGCATAAAAATTGTTTCGTAGTCTCTAGAGGAAGGTTTTTCTTCGAGGACGACGATAATATACGAGAATTTTTTATAATATTGACAATTTTCAGAAAATACGGGTTCCGGAGAATCTCTAAAACATTCAAAGAAAACTCGTGTATTATATTAATGTCGCTCTAATGGTACTAATAAATTTTCTACCTCGTATTTACTAAAAACGGTTCAGTTTCGCATTTACTCATAAGAAATACGTTGAAATATTTTCTTATTTTTCGAAAGAAACCATCGGATTAAATAAACAAATTAAATTGATCATATTTTAACTATTAGATCAAAAATATAAATCAAATTACATTAAATTAGAGAATATTCCACGATATTAGTAATTTATTTCAATATTAAAACATTATTGCTTTACAGAATGAGAATAATAAATATTTTTCTCGTATACTTAACTAACTTTGAATTATTATAAGATCACAGCATAAGAATATCTTCTAACTTTTCTTCTCAATAGATTTCTCTCTGTAACAACTGTCATGGCGTCTCATTGGATTGAATCTCTCGAATAAATGGACATATTTTTATTCATCGTGTACCATTAAAATGGATGAGAGCAAGTCAAATATCTCACTACAATTGTAAAATTATTGGAAATTTTTAATTTTCCTACGAAAAGTATGAAGTATACGGAAGAAAATATCTTCCAACTTTTTTATTCCATTCCTGTTCGTGGCTGTGATAATATGAACGTTACTGGAGAATGAATGATGCTGTGTAACAAAATTCATATAAATTACTTGTAATTATCTATGGAAAATGCTATTTGCAGAGTCACGCTGCTATGCTTATATGAACGTTTTCCATTGATAGAACTCCAGCTCGATGAGAAAAGTAAGATCCAACAACCACCATCCTATTTTATAATTGAGCCTCTTTTCATACATGCACTAGGCTTTTAATCGCAAATGGTGGAGGTTTTGAGGTTCAAAATTGTCCGAACCCTTTGTATACTTGAAATTTATATAAACTGAAATTTAACAATATCTTAATCGCGATACATTTTCTGTAACTTCGGTTAGCACAGGTAATAAAACAACCAATTTATTTTAACGATATATTCCTTTAAAACCGCAAAGCATTGCTATGCTAAGATGCTACATTAGCAGCCTCCTACATCCATTAAAGCGGACATCTGCACAATCGCATCGAAGATCTCCCATCACCACCGTTTCCCATATGAAAAGAAGTATAACTTTAATGCACATCTCGATAATGGACCCTTCTCGATCTGTACAGAAACCCGTTTCAAAGGTCTGCAAGACAAAAACAAAAAAACTGGGTATGTCATATATGGTGGTAAACCGTTGCGGGAGACCTTTTCCACACAAAATACGGTGTGTATAAACCAAGCACGAACCTCGGCATGACAATGTATGCGGGCGAACATCTATGCCGGGGAAAAGGGAGGCGTTAAGGGGTGGAACGCACAACCATAACCACACAACTCTTCGTACTGTGACGAGGATGACCGTCGGCCCAAACTACCTGAGATGAATCTCGCGATGGAATGAAACGTGCTGTCTGCCCACTAAAATTAGGCCCTCGGATCGCCGTTTCTCATTCCTTTCGTTCTTTCTCCAAACCATATGTACTGCTCAAGATATACGTACACATATATAAGGTATACATGTGATGCATTGGTTCCTAAAGTGAGCGCTACCACCCCTTAGGGGCCTTACTTTAATGTAGGTGCACGAAACTATAAGAGGAGACAATATGGGGGTGGTAGGGAGGTACTGAATGGTAAACATTCCTATAAAACATTGGCATCTTATAATACTGATGTTTCATTTTACGGAGAGAGTCCGTGTACTGGGGATGTTTATGGTCAATTTCTTCATGTATGATTCTGATTATAATTTTTAAGACTAAGAGGGTGGGCGTTGGGTATACTTTTGTGGAACCAAGTGGAAGGTGGCTTGAAAAAGTACGGGAAACACTTCTTTAATGCTTCCAAAGCTACCCAGTTATGTGAAAGAGAGTTCAAACTTGGTCTAACCTCTTCTTAATAAAGATTTAATTCACTTATGCATTCCTTTATGCCGATTAACGTACGACACGCAAAATCTTAAATTCTTGGCATGACTCATTATGATAGTTACTGTAGGCTCATTACTTTTGCTCTGATTTCTTTTAGAAGTACCTACTTGTTTCATTCACTAAGTTTTCTAAGCAGTGCGTTATTTAAGCCTCAATCGATTCTACGAGTATAATAATCTTTCTTGAAAAGATTCTATTGGACGTGATGGTAAATATTCTGCGTATCTTAGCATATTCCGATGGATTACTTCAATAGTTTGGATACGAAAAAGAGCGTAAACAGAATCTCGTTTTTGGAAGGTTGATTTAAACAGATTATCGATTCCTCAACGTTAACGAGCCTGAACTTCCAGTTGCGTAACTAGTTATTTATAATTTAATTTGTCCCTAATATTTTTCTATAAGAAAATTTCATTAATGGTCACCCATTCCAATTTTTATTATGCATTCTCATTTTGCATTCAATACCTAAATAAATCAAGTCAGAATTCAGGTACAATTATAGACATGATAAGCAAATATTATCATGAAGGTTTTACTCCACACAATAAATTAAAAGATTATACTAATTTTATGGACCAGAGAAACATTAGGGTTGACCATAGATTTAGAAAAAATATAAATAAGAATATACGAATGCACATTTGAGTCTCCTAACCCTATTGAAATGGAAATACATGTTTAACTTTACTAAAGACTGCAGGAAGAAAAACAGAAATATGTTCCTTAATCATGTTTGCGAGGGAATCACTCCGTACTCGGTTAGTTTTTCCAAGGACAGCCACTGAGTGGTTTGGTTGGTGCCTCCTCTAACCCGCTTATTCCTGGAGAAGGCCCGAGCAACAGATGCCTTACCTTTATCCATTACGAACCTCATACACCGAGGAGAAAGTAATTGAAGCGAGATCCGAGATGAAGACCTAGGAGTGGAGAGTCACGCAGATGCTACATAAGGGGCCTGATTGTATGTGCGTATAATACAGCATTAGTTATTACTTTAGAATTGGCTAAGGAGAATGACATTGTATCAATGAAACGGAAAGAAACCATTCCTATTTATGAACAACTATACGTATAGCATAAAAGGCAGCTCTGCAGATTATGGCAGGGGATGCATGCGTCAGAAATTTATTTCGTCATTCTCGCATAACTTAGTTCGAGCATTCTTTTCCGAGATTTTTTCTTTGAAGTATCTGACCTACTTGTTAAATAACACGTAATTTGTGCAACGACATTATGAAAAAAATGTAAATCCCCAGAGACCAAAGGACAATGTATTTATAGAACTTTTAAAAGTACACCTGAAGTTGAGGCAATACCTTTACTGCTCCTTTTTTCAATTTTCGTCTGCTGAAGTAATTATTTTAAAGTATTATAAATACATTGAGCTGTTGTGTTATAACTTAGTATGCGCCACCAAGTTAAAGTCCAGGCAATCTAATTATTTGATATTGTAAAATTTTCAATTTGTCTTCTTTATGTTATCCCTACTTATCTATAAATAACTATGCAATCCCTACTTATCTTCTTTGTCTTAAATATAAATCTTTCTATTTATTGCGCAAGTTTGAACTAACTTCTAATAATATCTTAGCGATTAAAATCTTATGCCAAGCAGACTATGCCTAAAAAACATCTAGCACCAACTTTGTTGCCTCCCACTGGAGCCCATCCTGTTTGCGTATCTACTCTTTCATAAATCCCAAAACATTCATTAAATGATTATCTTATTCCCAGCCTTTATAAAAAACACCGAAAATTATTTCAGCTTCATGTATTATTTCGCCCAAATCAATGGGGATTTAAAAACGAGCAGATATTTCATTGAGATCCTTTTAGGAAACAGTTTTTGCAAGACGACTCCCAATTCTCAGGAAAGGGGGGAATGGGTCGACCATTTTTAGCTTCCGCGAAAGAAATTTAATCATATTTAGGAAGAACTTTCATTGGAAGATGCCCAAGAAAGAAGTTTCTCCAGACATTTTCTTCTCTTTTTTTCTGTGCAAATTCTGACGAAGAATGAATTTCCCAGGAGCCCGGGATCAACTATTTAAAGTTATTTTTTCCCTATCCTTCCATTCCCTTCATGTGTCCCGGAGAACCTTCCGTAGACAACTTTTGTGACGTAACTCATTTAGTTAACAGGCATTAATTGGTAGGTATTTGTACTTGGAATATGGATACTAAAATTTATCATAACTAAATTTACTCACCTGAATTAACTTAAACTACGCGCATTTAGAGTGAAGTTCTGTGAAACTTTCACCAAAATACGCCATGGTATAATTGAATGTCAGTTATTAGAATGTGAATGACAAAGTTGTTTCCAAAATTCATCTAAGATAAGTACTTCCTCACTGCCAAAAGTTCTACTTCCACATTTCTGAGTTCTCAGTTAATAACTGCAGTTACACAATTACTGAAAACTTTCCGAGGTTACAGACTCAAAACTTGCTCTTAAATTTTCAACTCTTCATTTGATTTAGCATACCTTTGAGAAAACATAAAATGTGTAGATTATTTGATTTAAAAAAATAATATCTTTGCATAAAAAAGATATTTATTTAAATCCCTAAGAATAGATTTGAGTTTGATTCTAACTGCATCAAAGTACGGAAATTGTGCAGATTAGTGTTCCAAATACAACATTAATAACCAACAAGCTGCCTTTTGGGGAATGGCAAGGCAATTGTAAACAACAGTCGTTTGAACTACTTTATTAGACTGTTTTTATTGCGTATCCTTTGTGAAAAGAAATAAATTTTATAACCATATGTCCTAGCTTCTATGTCTTGTATCTAGCCGGGTGTCAAAACATGATAAATGATGAACATGATGGCAGGATAAACTCGGATGGATTACTTATACTGTTATTTGTTTATTTGTAATCAAAAATATTCTATTTGAATTTTGAATTATAATTCACGATATTATGTATCATGACAAAAATATTTTAGAGAAATGGTGCATGATTTGATGGGAAAGTTGATCTTAAATCTCAAAAAGGAAATATTGGTACGAATTTGAGACTGGCCAATATGAGTGAAAATAATGCCAACTGAAATATGAGTTGGCTGTAGAAGTATCAATTGCCAAATACAACTTTCTATACTTGTATGGCCTCTGCGATTTTTTCATTACAAATCGCGCGTGCATAAACCAGGTCACACATGAGGAAGCATGAACATTTCATACGCAATGCAATCGACTCCTGTCTTTGTAAAATATACTAAATGAGATATTCCGAATGATTCCTATCCTGAATTCGTATCTCAACAATTTAGATGGGTCCAAAACGCTTCTGAATACATTTTGTATTTTTTAATAGTATTTTACACCTTTCTTATTTAAAATAATGCTTAATCGTGAAAATCAAGAAAAAAATACGTAAATAAATTATACTGTGAAAATATTACTATACAGAAATTAAAAGTCGATAAATAGCATTTGATACTATAATATTGATAGTTTTAATGACTGTTTGAATGACGATATTTTTAAGAAGGTATTATCAGTTATGAATTGTGCTTTTTATTTCAGTAAAAATTCTCCCAGTTATAAAACAATTGTCCATCACTAAAAAATTCAGATAGAAGAACATTTGATACCTCATCTCTTCTATCATAACTGACCAAGAGTCATTAAGGTGAGAATGTGGCATATTAGACAGAAAATTGAATAAGGCAGTTTGCCCTTGCTTTCCTCACCATAAAACAAGTACTTAAAACATATTCTGATCGTGGTGTTTCATAAATACATATAAAATAACGACCTGGCTCTGAAAAGATATCAACACTCATCCTCCAAAGAATAATGAGTGGAAATACTGTGACATTTTGGGAGATGAGCAAAGATATCGCTTATTTGGAAGATATATTTGGAACATTCCGCTCCCGGTCAAATCACAACATTCGTAAATCGTATCGAAATTTCAGATTTACGAATCCACTTGAGATCGATCGTATCCCTAATGAAGACGGTAATACACTATCGAGGAACGAGGGAGAGGTGGATTTCGCGAGCGGGAGCGGCGATGCGTGGAACTATTCTCAACCGATCGTAATTGCGCATTATCATCTGTTTTCTTTTTCCTCTCCATTGCACCCGAATTACAGCCTCCTGGAAGACTCATTGTTCCGCCCACGACATCATTACTCACGCCTCGTTGTCATTCATCCGCAGGAGTTGAAAAAAGTTAGCAACTGCTAAATTTCTATTCAGGGGCGAGCGCAGTCATTCATCCGAAGGAGTAAAAGAGATTATCAACTGCTAAATTTCGATTCAGAGTGAAGTATGGATTTAATCCGTCGCATTAGAGACCACAATTAAGCCTTGAGAGGCAGTGAACGACGTGTTCCTCCGTTAAAAGGATACCAAATAGTAGACAAGAGCATTATGCTTCGCAAGGTTCAATGAACAGGAGTGAGTAGGCGATACTCCCACATGAACTTCATTTACGCTCGGAGAGGAAAAGGAGGGAATTGGGATTAAATTTCCAAGGCGAGGAGTGCGAAGGTAAAGAATTCGATTTTTATTTAATCTTCCAAGGACAAATGTTTTCTATGTGTTTAAGCTTATCAAGTTATATCTTTAACCTAGAGAAGAAAACACCGAGGAAAAATGTAATGGAATTAAATTTGAGTAAAATACATATTTTGAGTTTAATTTAGCTGAAAGTGGTTTTAAAAAGAAAACAAGTTTACTTTTGTTATTTCTGGATTTTTAGCTCTATATTTTCATATAATAAACATTGCTCAATACGCAAATGAAAAGTTTGGTTACTAAGAATATTTACGTAAAATTGCATTATGGGTTTTAAGGTACGTTTCTTGACTAAGAGATTTACTGGATGACTCTACTCATCAAAAGCTACTCATGAAGTCATTGAGGATTACTAACTTGGAATATCCCAAATTTAAATTGCAGCTTCAGAAAGGAAAGCTAAGGAATAAGACCATCCTTCAAGTATTGACTTTAGATTAATGCGATAACAAAGATTTTACGTTGGGTAAACCGGAATGAAAAATATACCCGAGACTAATATATCAAATTAGGCACGCAAAAATTCATTAGCGATGATTGTTTTAACAGCTTAATACCATGGTTTACTTTTAATGGATATTGCCTTTAATTGGTGGTATGTTATACTAATATGTCATCATCAGGAGGTGATGAAGATCACCTGATGATGAAGCTATGCATTTAAACTTAGTTATGGGTGCCTGTGTTTAATATAGTATTGTATGAATAAAAGTAATAATTTTACTATCTTATTTTACTAGGAATTAGTTTCCAACACCACTTCATTCATATTCATTTGTCCCTTGCAGTACAACGGCACCACTTCGTCGGCATCGAAATATTTTAGCAGAACAAACACCGGCAAAGAGCGACGCTGCAAAACAGGCGTGGCCGAATTCTATAAAAAGGCAAAAATCTACCCCAAGGAAAAAAGAGGTGGCATTTGCAAAAATTCCTAGCTTCAAAGGTAGAGGCATTGACATCCAGACCTATTCCGCGGCTTTGAATGGGACCGGAAACCCGAAATAATCGCGGGAGAATATGACAAAATCATGATCCCGCGAAAAAGGGTTGGTAAAATATGAATCCTTGCCTGCGAAAGCTTTGCGTCACCTGTCCCGTTATATAAAAGCTTTTTTCGATTGAATTCTATCTGATGTGTATTGATCGACTCATTTCCATGGCTTCGACGGCGAAGGGGGGTATGAAGGAGGGAGAAAGGGGGGAGTGAGGTAAAGGGGGTATGAGGGGAGGTAAGAGAAAGAGAGAGAATTGGAAAGCAACCGAAATTAATCGCGTCCTCCCCCATTGCTCTTCACTTTCGGATGGAAAGGTTTTCAAAAGGCTTTTTCTCCTTTCTTTGTCACCGCTCCCATGGCTGTTCTTTTGAGCGAATCCGAGCTTTTTATTTAAATTAATTCGGGGAGGGACGTTCACGGCGCAGTCGAAAATCAGAGAAAAATATATAATCTCCCAACCCCGTTTCTCTCTATCTCCGTCCCTCGGCTGACGACGTCTTAGTTCCCGCGTCTCCGATCATTATTTTCCACGAAATTTCTCGCGGATAGAGTCGGTGATTAGAAAGACGGTTTCTATACCTGTTGTGATGCGGAAGTATGAAGCCTGGGATGAGCCCCTCCCGAGAGGTTTGTTGTCCTGTCGCCGACCTCTGAATTTGCAAATAATTTTTTTAAATTCAGCAAATTACAGTGGTGGGTCATATTATTTCAGTCTCAAAGTTTGCATGATTATTTTTATTGTGAAATCTTGGATATCTGTATTCGATTCTGTTTAGTGAATGACGTAAATGAAGAAATAATAGAGGGAAGGATAGAATGCGAATGCTTTGATATTTGGGACAATCTCCGGCAGCAATGAATTGATGACTTCTTACCCTACAGGTTTAAAACTCCCAACTCGTAACAATATTTAAAAAATGATCTCAATAAATTTTTCAGGTAGCTTGTAAATTTTGAATATATTAAGTATTTTTTATTGTACCGATTTTATTTTGACATTTCTCCTTTGTAAAATGATTTGGAGCAAATATTTACATATTTTCTATATCAGAAGAGCATTCCCCAGAGCTAATAAAACAATAATACTAATGAAATTTGAAAAAAATCTGATGTGGTCAACACATGACTTTCTCCGTATTTATTGAAAACAGAAGCGTATGCCGATAATATATAAATAACTCCAAAACAATGAGTGTTACAGAAAAATGTTTCATACAAAAGTTGTATTAAAGTACATTATCTAAAACTTTTGTATGTAATTGTATATACCTACATTGCATTTTGACAGAGATATGTATGAAAAACCTCCATTTCTGGATAAAAACAACTTCCGGTGAACCATTATTGAAGAATAACTCCTAAACAATCAGTGTTACGAAGAAATGTTTAATACAAAATTTGTAGTAAACTACATTATTTATAACTATTGTGCGTAATTGTATGTACCTAAATGGCATTTTGACAGAGATATTAAAGAAACAATATTTTGTTCCGGTTAAACCGGAACTTCAGGTTAAGCGATATTCATCAAACACTAATCAACTTTTGGCATTCTAAGGAAAATGCTAAATATAAAGTTTTAAAATGATCGGATAATTACTTTTTAAGATAGAGCGCCCACAAACTTTTTTACCACAGACTGACTGACACACAGACAGAAATGTTCGGGAAAATAGCGAAAACGAGCTCTGTGGGCCACAAAACATCTATTGTCGTCGAAATCTGTAGGTCGAGTTTTTTTGCGAATACAATACTTTCTCTATACTACTTAAAGGGAGAAAGTAAAAATAAATGCAGAATTTACGACTTGACAATTATGAAAAGTAAAGTTAAATGTATGTATTTATAGCAGAGATAACATGAGGTGAAGAGCCCATGTGTACTTAAGAAATAATTACAATAAAATAAACCTTCCAATATCAAATTTTGATTCATTTCCTTATTATAATCGTTTTTACCCATGTTAACCCTTAGTGGCCACTGGGGGTAGCTCGTTACCCCGGGCTCAGAAAATGTGAAATTAGAGGTCTAAAACGTTTGAAATTGTTACAATTAACTACATCTGTCGGTAGTAGATAAATGTGACTTGTGATTCAATCACATAGGAACTCGAAAAAACGCGTTGGGGTGCTTTGAGTGTTCCATTTATCGGCGTGGGGTAACTAGTTACCCCAGTTTGGCCGCAACCTTTGCTCGAGTCAGATCTTTTTTTTCGAAACAACTTGTTCGTGGTGTCAATCGACAAAATAAAGATGAGTTTTTAATATTCTAGTGTTTAGTATTCTAGTCTAGTATTCTAGTTAGTAAATGTTTTCTCAATCCTAGTCGTTATGAAATCACGTCTGTGTCACGCCTAAAAACGCGGGTTGGATGTTCGTCCTGTAGAAGGCCGGCTTGTGAGGAACATCGGTTGCCTCTGTGCATGACGAGTGCTAATCAATAAATTATTTTTGTTCAAATATCATGAAAATAATATGTTTTCACTTTCCTATTAGTAAATATGTATTTAGAAGCCAATAAAAGTCCAAAAAAGCAAATTTTATGATGTATGATTTTTTCCACATTTCCCGACAGTAATTTTGCAAAACAAGTATAATTTTTGCAAGATCGGCGGATACTGTTATTTTTATGGTAGTGGTATATCTTGTGCGTACAACACTAAAATTGTAGTCCTTAATATTGAAAAACAGCGGAGTAATGAATTTATTTCTGAAAAAAGCCGTTCTTTCGGAGTTCACACATATATGAAGAGTTCGTAGAGCGCCATCTATACATTGACCGATGAAAATCATTAGGATTGTTGAAGAAGAGTTCAACAAACATGAAGCATCCAGTTAGAAGTCCTAAAATAGCCGTATGTTTTGTGTAAAAAGGTTTCTTCAGCGTGGGGTAACCTGTTACCCCGTGTGGCCGGGCTGAGGTGTGGCCACTAAGGCCAGACTCTCCATGGTAGCATATTCCACTACCATAAATTCCAGTTTTCATTCTTATGTTACGCATTTACATTTTGCCTCTCCCCTCATCTACCAAGATGTCCGAAGGAAGAAGCTTTCCTCTTCCTCTTTGAAGGATATTACCGGTCACAAGTTTTTCAATGGTAATGAGGAGTCACGGTTAGACTGCTGACTAAGGAAGCGTGACGATCGCGGAGTGGTAACAGAGGGAAGGCAACCAAGAATGAGTATGGAAATAAATACAGACTAAACAGGAGAGCGAATTAGAAGGAAAAGAAAGGAAGCGACAGGTAATTAATTTAATTAGAAAGGACGAATTTATTTACTAATAATAAATGCTGTATTAAATTGAGTAGGTTGGTTTAGATTTATCTTACAGTGACTGCAGTTAACAAAGCAACCAAAT
Source organism: Sympetrum striolatum (assembly GCA_947579665.1). NCBI lineage: Eukaryota > Metazoa > Arthropoda > Insecta > Odonata > Libellulidae > Sympetrum > Sympetrum striolatum. The sequence continues at coordinate 44,565,090 of OX388347.1, forward strand.
TCTTTATAATCAAAGGCAAATATGATAAGAAATTTTCCTGTTTGGACACTATATAATTCAGAATTATAAAAGAGATTGCGTATCGAGATTCGGCTATGTTTTTCATATTTAAAGGTATAGGAAGGAAAGTGTGTTTCGATAGATGAGCATTTTTCTAGAAAGAAAATCAATTTCACATTAGTTACAAAAGGTACCCTTTGTTCGTATAGTTCTTTAAATTTTCCACGCAAGGAAAACCAGCACATTTTTCCATCTCATGAGTTACAATAGAGGACAAAGAGTAAAATACGCCTAAGCGCCTATTCCCATCTCATCTCATGCGTAAATACTTTGACAACGCCCTTTTCAGCGATAAACTAGAACTGTTCTTATGCAATTGGTTTCGAAGCCGTAGATAAAAGAGGAGGAAATAGCTGAGAGGAAAATGGGGAAAGGAAGTTTTCGAGGGAAAGGGCTGGTGGAAAGGGAAATGTGGCGATTTTTAAACGTGGAATGAACCGTAAGGGTGAAAGTCCAGTTTGTCAAGTGATAGCAAGGCACCGCTTCAAGGCGTGAAAAACAGAGAGGGACAGGTGTCGCTTTTTTGTTTCTTCGCTCTCCTGCTGGACTTACTTTCTCGGGTGCACGCACAATACGCTCTCTTGGACTGATACGTCGAATTTTCCGCTTCTATTGACCAATTTGGGAGGAAAATTTAGGACCTTCACAGGCTTTCCTTTCTCTGTAAACCGCACGTTCTTTTTTGAGACTTTCAGGAACATTTTAGCACAGTAATTTTTTTGGAAATAATGTTACATTTTAAGGTAAACGAGATAGTTAAAACTAATATAGATCATTCGTATATTCTTACCTAAATTGCATTCATCGACATTTTATAATTAACCATATTTTTAATGTTTCCGTTCAGATTATATTAACTCACTCAGGAAGATGTAGTTACGGTAATTTTGTTAAAATTATCGTTATATTTTCATTTAAATGAGCCACTAAAATTAAATTAGCATACTTATATATTTACCTAAATTGTATTCACCGAAACTTCATCTTCAACCAATTTTTCATTTGTCCGTTCAGACGATTTTAAATCTGAAACTATGTTTATGGCAGAGAAGTATTTACATATTTTTCTTTTTGGAGATGTACAAGTTTTGAGAGCTCAAATATTACAATTTCCATATAAATTAATTGATTTATTTATCGGTAGTGCCGGTAGGAACATTAATTTTTTTACTATAATTTTTTCATATCATTAGAATTAGTGAAAATGAAATTTCATTGAATTTTAACAAAATTAAACGAAGACTAACATTTCAAACCAAAGAATAAATCCGTTTTTATCCCATTTTAAGGCGCTAATTTAATTAAATTAAAATAGTATAGAAGCTATAGCAAAGAAGCGGAGGGAGCTCTAGAATCTATTACTTCAAGCCTGGTTAAATTATTAGGCAAATGATTAGTTAAGGATATTGGGTCAACCCAGAATTGTTATTACAACGCATCCAAGCTTATGAATTACACATGATACCATGCGAAAAATTCTCAATGACAAAACAACGAAAAAACAAATACTCAACAAAAATATGGATACCTTTTTATTAATCATTCTTCTTAACCGAGAAAAGTTAGTTTTATTATCCTATGCTATCTGTTAGCGGGGCTAAAATATAGTTTCAACAGTGAAAATTCTGGAAATTCTGAGAAAACAATTTCCAATTAACAGTTATTGAATCATACTTTTATATCATAATATACTTATTTCTCTCACTGCTCTTAGAACTCCTCAACAAATCAACTCATCCATACCCCCCCTTGGGGTACAGATAGCTCAGGTTCATAAAGAGTGGTCTAAAGAGCGTATGACTTGATATTTATTTAAAGCATAATAAGACAAGTACGAACTCCCTAGAGATAGATGGTAATTAACATTATGCCGGAGGCCTATTGTAACATTACTCGCTCTAAGAAGCAGTGAATTCAAAATATCCCTATCTAGTAGAAGTAGTTTCGTAGCACAACTTCAGTAAGAGAAGCCCATGAAGGTTTATGAATAGCTTGTTGATTTTCATCAGGAAAATTTTGCTCGTACATACATTGTCTACAAAAACATGGGTGTAATATCCGCGGATGTTAAATCAAAAGCTCCTTCTGAAACTACTCAAATTTCACAAAAGTCGTTTTGAAAACGATTCCAAGCATTGAATTACGGAAATGCTAACATTAGACTTTGATATAACAGCGAGTGTAATTTCGATAAGAATGAATTCAATGTTTCCGATGAGTCGGCGCGGAAAGTAACTTCCCTTGTAGTCGTACAGGAAAATTATAACGATTCCGCAGAATCTTCGAATTCTGTGATCAGGCGCTAAAGCAATTTTGCTTGCTACTGAATAGATATTTTCCCATTTTTATGGGAATAATAATTCGAGATAAAAATATGTTCATCGGTGAATTTAATTTTGTGAGAATTCTACAATTTCAAGGCATTTTTTAAATTTTGAATCCAAGTCATAAACATATTGAGCAAGAAGGCCTTGACTTTCAGTTATTTGTATCAAATTTGAATTATTAACACCGGAAAGGAAGTTCGGGATGCCTAAATTCATAGATACAAAAATGCATCACAATGCTCCTGCGAGCAACACTGTCCATAGCATTCGATAATCATAGAACATAAGATCACAATACGATCCTTATGAGCCCCTGGGGTTCGTATAGATTTAAAAGAGGTCCATGTTAGGGAGAGTAAAAAATGGCCTCCATGATATATTTACATTTTTTAGACTTTTCGAGTACTTAGAAGACAAAGATTCCATTTTCAAATATGAAAAATTCTAATGAGAACCAGATATTACCTTTTAATAGAGACGTTTAATATTAGGCAGGGTGAGGGGTCCACGGAAAATTTAAAGAGGTCCACAGAAAAAACTTTTCGGAACCTACTGCGTGGACTGAATTTAAGATTATTTTAAACTAGTAGAAACATCAGAGGCAATCACATTATCACATCCACAAAAATGACTGGTGTAAGCGCATGAAAGATGGAGGAAATTTATCTTGTAACTATCTATGAACTTTTTATTTAACGAATTTCAGTTGCGATAAGCAGTGTAACAGTGTCTTCAGCCTTTGTTTTCGTCGAAGTACCACACTAAGGAAAGGAAAGCTGGGAAGAAATTAAATGGAAATCCTCGTAGGCAAACCTTCAGCAGTTAATTGGAGGAGGCCATTTTTACGTTATTTCTTCGAGAGAAAAAAAATCATCGAAATGTCTGGAGACGAAAGGGCTCAAGCACGTTTACACTACGTTACAACGGGCACACAATGGAGCGTCTGGCGGAAGCACGAAGTGGCTTACTACATCCTTCTAAGCTCATTTCCAGGGCAGCACGTAATTCCAAATGGGCAACCGAAGCAGAAATCCGGGATTACCTCCAGCGGAGTAATTTACCTTTTTCTTTTGAAAAACCTCCGCTTAGAGAGAAAAATCTCGCAAAAAGAATTCACTGCATCACGTAGTGGAAGATTACGCGAAAAATCGCTCTGTTGCGGAGTCACGGTGTTTCATTATTCCTGCCTGCATAAGAGATGTAAACGCCACGTAATGCAAAAAGTACGCGAGGAAGGCTGTGTCAGGAGCAGCTACTTCAGATATCCGAAAAAAATATCGTCTGATTTGTTATCCGAGGACTATTTGTACAGAGTTAATTGAGTTGTCTTCACCATCGAAAACAGTCCACGTTCAAGGTAAAACAATGTTATACATTTACATATTTACACGTTGATTTAATTCGAAGATCAAGAACCAAAAAGCTCTTTCCAGATATACTAAACAAAAAATTAAAACGTTTAAATTAAGTTCAGTCTTAACAGTGTATATTCCTCCGGCGATTTATTGTTAAAATAAATAGGCTCTTTTTGCCATTTTTTCACAAAAAAACTACTTAATATATATGCATAATTCAAGAAGTATCACAAATATTCATTTCTAAAAGGAGTTAATATGGCAAAAAGTGCATTTGTTAGATAACCTACTACGACTTTTCAAGAAGTGATCTCTCTCACAGATGTTCCTTTAATTATTCTTGAACTTATATTCAGTATTATTAGACGTCACGTAACATGGGAATGTCCCATGTAGACATGGGAATCTTTACTGGTTTGTTCAGAAAAAATACGATAGGATATTATACTGCTTCCTCAGTAAAAGTTGAATAAGGTGTACTAGGGAAAATTGTTTACTTCAATTTTACTGTAAAGTTCGAAAAGCTGTTCAATTCGTAGATGTTGCTGGATGTTTTAATTCCCTTTATTATGTACCTTTTTATATACCTTGTCCAACTCTTCACTCTTTCCGTAGTTCACTTTTCTACTGAACCTGAAGATGTGCAACTGGGCGTGGTTCAATGAATTTAATGAGGAAATTACTAATTTGTTTTCTTTATTCTATGGATTTCCACAGAGTTACGCTTCTCACTTCAATTTAATCAACAGGTTAATATCAATAAAAGTTGGCGAGGTAAATTTTGAAATTAGATATTATATTATATAACGAAAACGACCTTACATCAACTAGGTAAACATTATTTTTATGGAAAAAATTGTAGGCACGGTCAGCTTACTTAATAATAAAGACAAAAGATCCAATATCGAGACAAGTTTTCCTTCGGTTGTCTGATGAGGTAGATTCCTCGAAACCGGCGCCTTTTCTTTTCGTACTTGTATTTTTGGTGGAATTAGTCACATTCTGTTTTATTTGCACTAATCATGGATAAGTTCCACCAAATATCGCCAGTTCTTATAAATTTATAAATGCCATTGGTCCCTATCATTTTCGCCACTGCGAAATACACATCCTAATAAAATAACATCAGCTCACACGATAATGATTCCATATCTAGAGTACTACACTTCGTCAGAGAAACAGGGCTTTAAAAAAAAACTTTTAGAGAGCACATAAAACAAAGAATTTAGCGTCTTAATTGAACTCACATTTCAGCCGCAAGTTATAGTTCTCTAGAGGCACGAGCAAATTATTTAAACCAGCAAATGGTGCTAAAAGACATTAGATGTTGACGCACCACAAATAAAATACACTCACACAATACCACATTATCCCATGCAGTACCGTACACGGGTACAAAACGTCTACGATCGCAGGAGAGCGATGCAGATAAAGGATTACCCGACTGAAAGCGTTCCCCCTCTCATCTAGATAAGCTAACTACGGGCGAGAGAAACCCATTCTCTTTTAACGGGTTTGCAGCGAAAGGAGCCGATATTAGAAGAGATCGGATGTGATTGAGAAGGGCAAAAAGCGGTGGAATTCCTCTCCCATTCCACGCCGAAAAAATGTATAAGGGATCGCCTTCCGCTGAACTTTCTCAGAGAGACAGATGACAGGGGGACAATGCATTGGCAGGGGGGAAAGTAGTGGGTGGCGGCCAATCACTCGAATAAAAAAATCGGGCCTTGAAAAGACGCTCTGATAGAAATGCCGTGTCGTCAATATGAAGACTTCCATGGACCCTTTTGTCCACCAAAAAAGCCTTTTCACGGCCTTCCCAACGAGCCCTCTTTCCCATCACTCTCTCCTTCTCACACATCCACCTGTCCAATCGCACTTTCTCTCATCCTACTTCTTGCCCTATTCTTTCCGCCCCAATCTTCGTTCTCCTCTTCCCTCTTCTGCTTACGTTTATAATCGTTCAGACACCGTGATCATTGTTTCAATTAGGATTGTCCCTCCGTGAGATGCACAGACTCAAAACCTCCGCCATTAGCTACCGAATGCAATGGGGAGGGATTGAGGCTTGCTAAGCAAGAGGAGAGGTAAGGAGGTTTGCCCATTTTTTCTTTAGTGAGCCAGTGTATTAGGAGAGGAAAACGTTACTTAAATGCAGCAGCAAGACCATTTGAGTAACCCCTTATACTATATTGTATAAGGAGGAGAATGGAATTTAAATGCCCAGGCGTTACTTTGTGGAAAGCCATTGAAGTAATGAAAACATAAAAATTTGTAAATTTTCCACACGATTTTTTGTTTTGACGACCGATTTGCTACTGGAGTAGCATCTTCTAGTGGTAAAACCGGTCGTCAATAAAAGACTTCGCGTGGAAAATTTACAAAGTTCTATTTCTTCATTACTTAACAAGGAGACGCCTGAAGGAGGATACTTTTTTCTATCTTCTATCTAAAGAAGAATGAATTATACTACGTCCATTTACATATCGTTTGAGGAAAATAAAATATTATTCATGACATAAATATTTCTTAATAAGAGAATCAGTTTAAATTATTTTTTATGATAAAGTATTTATTTATTTTAGTTAACTTTGCTAGTTGGCCTTCTGACCAGTTGGCAATTTTAAGGGGAAAACGTAAAAATGATTTTAAGCCTGACATTCGCCCAAAGACGGGAGGGAAACTCATCCAACAACCTCCCACCGGTTGTACAATTAAATTACAGTTTATCTGAAAAACTGTTAAATTACATGACTTTCCTTTTATTTTTGGCAAAAAGTTAAAAGCTGTTTTGAAAAGAGCCACAATTTACTTATAAAAATATTTGAAGATACTGGAATTAGATATTTGATAAGCAGCACACCTTTTTTCCAAATATTATGTTAAGATTATGAAATACCTTGCTACCAAGAGTATTTGCATCGCTTACTCTAGAGTGGAGTTCCAGAACAGCATTGCTAGATTATTTCCTTCCTACCTAAAAAACTAAAACTACATGATAATATTCTAGGAGATTACCATAGACAGCTTAAATCTACAGATTCATTATCATATTCTAAAGATAAGTAAAATTGCACGAAAGGTACTGACCACTAGACTCAATTCCATACATCACCTTAGTCCAGGGTAGACATATCTTAACAGCTAGGTCCCAGTAAAAAAATAAAAAAAAACAGATTGGAACTGACGGTTCCAAGATAAAGTATTTGTTGTAAACAAAGAAAATTTGAAATACAGCTATTAAAGAATTGGAGGTTAAAAATTTCAAAAGCCGCCTATGTCGGCGACCCTCTTCTCATCCGCCTCACACTGGTACAACTGGCTATTCTTGCTGGCCAAAACTGAGAAAATGAGTCTACTAATTTTAAAATCGGTATAATTTTGCTTTTGGGGTCACGAATTTGATATCAAGAGGCCATTGTAAGGTCTGGTGGCCACCAAATGCGAAGCGAAGCTAAGTTGTGCGAAGTTCCGCCGAGCGGACTACGCTTTCACAATCGAACCTATACTTTTGAATGCTGCTGTGGCCACCGGATACGAATCGGAGTTGAGCTGAGAATTGTGACGTCACTCAGCTTTGCAAGGCACAACTTCCGAACGGTCGTGGTTCGTGCTAAAACGAAGTCAGATATCTGATAGTTAATCTGTCAGATATATCTATCTATATCATCTTCCCTCTCCACAGCTCTCAACGAGATAGCGGTGGAGGGGGGAGCCTCTCGCTTCTTTCTTGGGCAGTATCTGAACTGATATCAGTGTGAGATGGATTCACATTCACAAGCATGAACAGTTTGATTAATTCCCAATTACAGCTTTCTTTCAAAAGCATTAATTAAATTATTGATGACCGATTCCATTTCACAAAAAGTAATCACTTTCAGTCAATGTATGATAACTGTGATCGGGCTACCTAATTCATTTACTTCCAATGTGGTTACACTTTAATTAAGTCCCAATTTAAGATATTCACTCGTCTTAGCTGAGCGCAATCATTGTGAAAATGTTGTCCTAAAGTTTTACTACAGCCGAGAAAAACTTTCTCGTAAATATAATCGTTGAACGCTGGTCAGTTTTTTTAATATAAAACTAATGCTGTGACATTATCAGCAAGTAATGGTTTCGGAAAGGAACATCAGCTTAAAAACCATAGCATTAAAACCAATAACAGTAGCAGAATAAAAAGAAAAAAATTACGACACTTTGAAGTAGGTTTAAAATATGACTTTTGCTCCTCTCCGAGATATTTTACCACCAGCAGAACTTAGATGTTGGATGAAGAGTGAATAAAAATTTAATTTCCAGGCCTACTTGATTAAAGTGATTAATTTTTGTAGTGCTCTTTACAGAATAATTTATCTATGTATTGTTATTAAACTAAGAACTATTTATACTCAGTTCCGTTATTACGAAATGAAAAGTGTAATCGAGTGTTGTAGGAACGATAGGAAACTTATATGCTGCTAGCGTAATAGATACATTTGTGTCCAATGGCTGTAAATAATTTCTTCATTAAAGTGTTCCAGCATAATTATCGTAACAGAATCCGTCTCTTACGGAAATTCCGTGATTTAACCGTAATATCAGAGAATTAAAGCTGATTGGCCATAACCAGGAGGACCTCGGCTAACAATGAAAATTTATATCAGCACAAAATTTTAGACGGCATTTTATCAAGCCCTGAGGAAGATGGCAGAATTGGATATTGAAACGTTGGTGACTTCATGGTCACCGCAACTTACTTGGGTGTCAACCCGAGAAAATTTCATACAAATATAATTATATTTTTCTAATCAGTATCAGTTTAAATACTTGTAAACGTTCATTTCAGAAAACATAGAATTACATGCCTCAAAAATGAATAATAATACACCGTAGTTATTTTCAGGATACTTGAAAAACGATAGAGAAGGATGATTAAAAACCCTTTAAACCTGGGCCCTCTTAAATCTCAGGTGTCAGATAGGTGAGCGATATATCGTCATTGATAACAGAATGCGAGACGCGCACAAGTGTGCACGACGATACTAAAATTGTTATAAATTCAGAGGCAGGTTCGGGCAGCTTCACTTACAATATTTCATTAATAGACAGTTCAGTAAATATTTCCTGTCAAAACCTGGACAAAAAATATAACCACATTAGTTCATCGTGGAAAAAGTAAAAAAATATAAAAATCACGCGTACGTTAAACATAACGTTTAACAAAGAAAAAAGAAACACGTTTTCGAAAATGTAAGCTCATGAAACTATTCTACATACCTTTATCGACATTTTTCATTTTACAAAATTAAAAACGGGCACGTGGTTGTAAAACTATTATCACCTGTCTAAAGCACTGTGAAACTTCGCAGTGAGGAGTCGCGCACGTGCTCTCGAGTGAGCTAATTGTCGACTGCCCAGGGTGGCAGGTATCAAAAATTTTAAACTTGTCCATTCCGGCTCTAAACACGCCAGAGCCTCCTTTGCAAGAATGCATTGACAAAACATCGGAAATCCAAAATAATTTTTTAAGTTTTGGCCAGCGAGAAGGGCCAGTTGTACCAGTGTGCGCTGGTGTTTGGAGAAAACAAAAGAGTACACCGCACTTTTAATGAGGGTTGTCAAAAGTGCGGTGTCCTGTCTTGTTTTCTCCGAACACCGGCGGATGAGAAAAGGGTCGCCTACAAAGTCATCATTTAGAGATTTTTAATCTTTAAAAATATTGTTGATATTTTCTAATAGGGATTCCTGTATCATGAACCAAATGTAGTCAGTTTTCTCATTGACTCATATTATCTTGAGCCTTTCATATTTAGACAGATAATGCGATTTGTAGCAAATGAAATTACTGGTAGCTTTATTACTTTTTTGTCCGTTTACGCTAAAATAGGGCTGGTAATTCAATAAAATAGAGCAAATAATGATGGTAGAACGCCATTGGAAACTCTTTACTCAACATCGAGTCATAAAAGCCGCGTTTACTCAACTGAGAAGTTGAATAATCCGACTACAGAGGCGCTACTTGTGCTGCTCGTGGCATAAAGGAATTTATCCCCAGCTTTTTGCTAGTCTTTCGTCTTAAATCATCTGAGCAATCTATCCGATTGAATATGCGATTGCAGTTTTAATTCTTTGCTATTGTAAACTTTATTTCACATTTCTCAGTATTCTGTGATAATACTAAATTTCTTTCTTTATGACTAGTACAAAGTTTCTTTCTAATATTAGTACATCGATACACAAGGTGTTATTCTGGAGTAGAATCATTTTCCCGTCTTCAGTCTTATCTCCTACTTATCTCTATCTCCCTGAGGCCATTTCTCTCGTAGCAATTTTGGGTTTTTCTGCTCTTGAAATAGATCTCTTTCTTTCTCAACATCTATCTCACTTTCCCTGTTCCTTTTATCAGCTTAAAATCTTAATTTATCCCTTCTCATCTATCCTCGCCTAGAGGTCTTCTTCCAGGCGAATTTTGGAGCAAAATGCATACATCTAACGTGCGGCCGAGAACTCCTTATCTCGGTGAAACGGAAATGAAGCAGAGATTGGGAAAAGGATACCACACAGGGGTGAGGTCAATGGTAACCGAGCAAAGGCTGGCAATTGAGATTAAATGCAACAAGAAGAAATATAGTTGTAAGAGAAAAAGCTGCAATCTAAGGTAAGAAGATATTTTGTAAAATATTTATACATAAATGATATGTATAAAACCAAAACCATAATATAAGAGTTTAAATTTAAGTAAGCTTATACTAATCTTTAATGCAGCAGTTTAATGATAATACACTATCATTGGGTAAAGAATAGTATATCTTTACTCAGACTTAATGAAGTTTAAATTTTAGTTCTGTAAAATGTTCTTACACAAATGAAATGTACAAAACCAAAACCATAAAATAAGACTTTAAATTTAAGTAAGCAAAAATAAAATCTTTTTATACTTAAGATATTTTTATGCAGCGGTTTGATGATAATATACTATCATTAGGTAAAGGAAAGTACATCTTTACTGATATTTTATGAAGTTCAACGGGCGATTGGCAGCGGTATATGATTTTTCTACGACCGAATACGTACTTTGCAGAGAAATCGCTATTTTATGCAAGTCTATCTTTTCTCCAGAAAATATTTCGATTACTTAAAAAACGACGGTTGTAAAATTTCGTTGACGTAGCTACTCCAAAAAAAATTTGTAAACACTTTGGATTACATTCACATTTACCATAATTCGAACTAAAAGGACTCGACGTCATTCAAAAATAAATTATAACTTATTGTTAATGGAATATATGTTAATCCGAAAAGCATTCCTGTAAAAAAATTAGGAGCGAGCAAAATCATACAAGAATCTGACAAATCCTTGATTGAGATTAAGGTTCAGCCAGCCGTAAAGCTGTTAATATTGCTCTTTAAATACTGAGCTAATCTGATATGTCAAGGCTAATGTATCTGAAACGTCATTTTTAAAATGGCACGTCTGAACAAAAATGTCCTGGCCTAATCTCAAATGGGGATTAAGATTAATACTAAAGATTGCAAGTCTGAGTTAAGGTAACGCTAAATATTTCGTGCATTAAGATAAGTTTTGGATTGGAAGCGTCTAATTTTTGAATTTAGTCATACACGGAGATTCGGATAGCTATGAAATTGCATTTCCTTGTTTATCTTATTTACAAATTTTCCCTACGATGCTGATTTCAAAATCGCTATCCCTTCATTTTGACCTATAAAGTACTCTTGTAACTAATAATATGGATATGCGAACATTCATTATTGATCTTCAAACTATCCAAATGCAATTAGGCAAAGAGTTGAGATATTTTCACCGTTTTAATAAAGCGATAATTCTGAGAAAACCCGTAAGCTATACGTACTTTACCGCTGCCGTAAGATTCGTTAAATCTGGAACAATTAAGAAAGCTGGAAGCGGTGCTGGGAGTTTTCCGAATATTCGGCGAATTAATAATATGCTCCTGCCTCTTTTTTTTCGCTTAATCCACGGCAAACATCTCGATTTATTCACTTAGGCACCGCTTCTCGAGTAATTTATCCTTCGCGGAACCTCGCGTCTCCTCAAAATTGGAGGAAAGAGTTCGCTCGAGCATCGCATAAACTCGGAAATTTGATTCCCACGAAAAATTACCACCCCCTCCTACCTCATCACGAATATCTCAGTTTTCGCTACAATGCCACAGTCTGATCCCCTTAATGATGTAAACTCGAAGCGGAGTGGTACGCCGTAATTTTACTAAGTTACTCTGGTCTTTCGTGCACCTTGCGGGAGAATGCATGAATTAACAGCTAGAGGTTGCAAGAAACTCTTAATTCCTTAACGTAGAACTGAAATATTCCACAAATTGTTTAAAGTCACAGCTAGTATGGAACGCACTTCCACGAGGAATAAAAACTTTAATCTTTAGTTTTAATAGTAAATGCCACAATCATCTCATTGTTAGCCACACAGAAGATTAATTGCACCTAAACGCACAATTCTTTCTCCCCACCGAGATCACAAAATATCTTGGCCCTCTGCTCCCAACACTCTTCACCTTCAGAGATTTTTATAAGTCCCTACCAATTCCGCTGTCTTAAGGAATGTATTTTAAATTGTATATTACCTTCAATTGTTTATTATTTTCTTCCTTTCGTATTTTTAGTTGTTTAAACCATTTTTGAATCATCTTTAATTTACTAGTATATTTATCAGCCTATTTTTAACCTAATTACATGTAAATATGTAGTTATTCCATCTTTTTTTTCTTGTATGGTATCATTGGTATGTCTTCTTGCCATTTAGATGTCAGTTAATTTAATTTCATCACAAAATGTAAGTTTCGCAAGTTTTTCACTCCTTTCCTTTTTGAGAAGGTTTTCCTGCTGTGGAATTTTTTTCTAAGGTATTGGACTAGGTTTTTTAATCCACAAGATAGTTTTCTTCTGTGCGCAGTTTTCTCAATCTCATTTTAATATCTTTATCGATCTCTTTTTTTACATTTATATGAAGAAGGTTAGATGCGAGAAAATACGTTTTAGTCTCAATTTCGTCCTAAATTAAGTCCTTTATTATTCTTATTTATTTTATTTCCGCCATAAAAAGACGGCATTTTTGCAATGACAACAGACTGATGGCAAGTTCCCATTACAGCGATACACTTCTTTTATATACACATTATATTTTTTCCTATTAATTATTTAAATGAATTTATTGTTTTTATTTTATTATTACGAGTTAAAGATAATTGTAATCAGTTCTATTTCGTCAGAGATTGTCATTATGATTATATTGTTTTTAAAAATTGTATTTATAATATTTGGAAGACATTTCCTTGTGTTTACTGTTCAATGAAAAATAGTGATTGTAAAATAATAATATTAATATTAGATATGTATTATGCTCTTTTCGTCAGAGATTATTAATATGATTATTTTTAATTTTAAATTCCAATTTTAATATTTGGAATAAATTGTCAACGTTTCAATGTTCAATATTTAATAAATAATAATTATTACTAAAAAATATTATTATTACTCCACGAGCTATGTTCCCTAAAAGAAAGGAGTTCCTTTTTCTGAGGGAACATAGCCGAAAAACTAACAGCGGCGGGTGACGTAGGAAGAATTTCGAACCACGATTACGTGAGATAGAGGGAAGAGCGACAGAGGAGATAAGTCGGTGAAAATGCTTCGTGCCTTTGCACACGGCGAGTCATTTCCGGCTGAAAGAAAGGGGAAAGCGGGGAAGTAGACGGGGGAGAGAGAGAATTTTATCCCCAAACAACACGAAACGGGCCTTCCCTCGTTTTCAGGATATTCCTCAGACTTTTTCTCCTTATTCTCCCCGCTTAAATTATTTATGGTCGTAATTTGTCCATTATGAGTTTGCTCTTTTTCCACATTCTGCCTCCTCGCTCCCTCGGCCGGAAGACCTGTCTTCCTTTTCTCCCCTCCCGATTTTTATTTTAGTTTCACCTGTGCGTTAATTCGGGCATTCTTCCCTTTCTCACTGCCCTCCTCTCACACCTTTTTTCATCGTGCCGGCTCTTAGCACCTTCCTACCTCGCCCTTCTTTTCCTGCCTTCATTCTTTATTCTTTTCGTCCTTTCTCAGGTGAATTAAAACGGTTTTTGATTCTGAGGTCTTCATGAGTTGCGTTTATAAGAATCTCGGGGTCGAACGTCCCCTGAGGATGATTGAAATATACATATGTGTGGGTGTTTCTTAAAGTCGGTTATCCGTGCATTTCTGCTGTTTCCAAATACCGGTGGTAACGCCGTCCAGCGCCGACAAAGGCGGCTATTGGAAATTTTAACCTCTAATTCATTAACAATCATCTTTCAATTTTTCTTTCCTTATAGTAACGGTATTTGTCTGGGTTGCCAAAAGTGTCTTGGAGCCGCCTGTCCTAAGACATTGGTAGCGAACCTATGGCATTCGTGTCCAAAGTGGCCCACGAGAGAATTTTTTTGGCAAGCAAACTTTCAGAACACTTTCTTCATTGTGTGTACTTCACTTAATAAAGGAAACTTTGCAGTAAACAAATGTGGATATGGTCAATTAGTGATCAAAATGATCAAAATTAGCGATTCTTTAAGCCAACTATAAGATTTTAATCCTATTGTTGAGATTAATATATATCACCATTTTTCTACATGGTGTCGCACTATATTGACATGCAAGTCGTTTACATTCATACACTGTGGCTCTCTTGTCACGAAATGTTCGCCAACCCTGACCTAGAACGTTCAGGGTATACTACAATAAACACTGAAATACATTTCCCAAAGGTCTCTAAATGAAATATTATAAAAAAGCAAGTATTTCTTTCGTATATAATATTTTAAACTCGTATATTGATTCTCCCAAAATATGTTCACCATTAAAATATTAAGGTCGAAAGAAAATATTAAGTTAAATAGTAATTAGTAAATAGTTAGTAAAAATATTAAGTTTCAGCTACATCAACCAGGCTTACTCCTCTGCTCCTCTGCATTTAGATTACCCCTAGCGAGACGTTAACTATTAAATCGAGTCCTTAAAGATCTGAACTCCCTACTCCTTTCCATAGAACCTTCCAGACTGACACATAACTCATTCTTAAAAGAATTTATGAATAAATTTTCCATTAAATAATTTATTGTGTCAATATTATTTTTAATTAAACCTGTTCTTTTAATAATTTTCTGTTTTATAATAATTTTATTCTTGATATTGATTGAGAATTAAAGTAGCGCTTCGTGTCAAACATTTACTCAAAAATGTGTCAATGCTGTATGTTCATCTTATAAATAAATATTATAATTTTCCGCATTAAGTAGCGCTTCGTGTCATACAGTAAACTAAGTGTACCCTGTTTGGTATACTTTGTCTTTCGTGCTCTTAATAGAGAAAGTTTCGTTCTATTTGACGTCAGAGTACGCCCCAGATTTTCTTAAGGAAGATCCCAAGATAGGAGATGCTAAATAGATATAAACTTCAGACGAAGCTTCGAACCGAGTTCTTAATTTAGGTGATCCCGTAGTATTCTCTGAGTGGCTGAACTCGTTAGGAAAGTAAGGAAGGGACAGAATGCTGTGCTGCGTGTTAGGGGATTTGGATTTTAGAGGAGAGTTCTAACAATAAGAAGAGCAAGCCTTCCTTCGTTGCTTTAAATACGTCTCAAATTAAATTCAAAGTCGCTCAATGGAAGAGAACCATTACTGAATGTAAGTTCCAAACAAAGGATTTAAATATGCTTTCTCAAAAGATGGAAAAATCTCTTCATCTTTGCGCTAGCTACATATCAAATCACTGCTCTATCATAATATTTTATTATCTAGAGACATTTTTGCAGGATTAAAGTTTGAGTAAATACGAAAACTAAAATGTTTTAGTAACTTGTGTTTATGTTAATGTGTTGTGCTAATAAGTTCTTCAAAAATAGTAGTAGATTTTGCTGCCTGGTGAATCTTGTAGATTGCAATATGGAATGGGTTGGAACCTGAATAATTAACTACTGATACATGACAAGCCATGGGTCACCCAATCCTTAAAGGATGTATCGATGGATATTAGAAATTTTTTTATTATTAAAATAAGGCTATCCTTCTCAAATTCTTTTCCTTGAGTAAAAAGGAAAAGTTTCTCACGCTACAATTAATACCTTAAGAACAGAGTGGATTTGAAAAAATATGGGTTATTTTTAATGGCAATATTTAATGGAGTCATTATTCAAAATACTGTTTCGATTCTCATTCGCTTGACCATTTGTTAAAATTGCAGAAAAGTGGTGAAGTTTTCTAAGTTACCTTCCTTAATGCTATAGTCTTCCACTAGACAACGCTTGGTTACATAGATTTCAAATGAGAATTATTTACTATCAAATAATCCCCCTATACATTTCGATCGATCCATACAGGAAAATTTGTGTTACTTCAAGAATGACGGAGGATGCCAATTTTCTTCAAGCCTAAAAACAAAAATTTTTATTTGAGGATGATAGATTTTGGGAAACCAGGAGCCATGGATTCGACAACTTCGTTTTGGTGTAATAGGTATGTGCTTAGACGGGGAAATAGTTAAAGGCAGAGGGATGAGTTATTTATCGAAGAGGAAAGGGACTTCTTAGGTCTCTCAAGAAAGCGGCACGCCATGTCTCCCAGGCCATGAATTTTTCATTCAGAGGATTGAATTGGCAGTTGGGGTGTGAAATGAAAATGGGGATGAAATATTAAGAAGAGATTGAAAAATAAAATTTGAGGTGACGAATGAGAGTGAAATAATTCAAGAATTTACCAACGATTTAATTGCAAGTGAGTTACTTGCATAGAAAGTGGAAGTTGAATCAAAATCAGTTGACAGTTGAATAACTTGAATTAAAGTGAAAACATTTCTTTCGTGGCCCTTATTTTCTAAGCGTAAGTTTTATTTCATCGGCTGCAGGCGGACTGGTTAGCATAGCTAGTAATTCAACGCGAAGGACCAGGGTTCGAATCCAGGCTAGTCGAATATTTCTGGCTAGGAATTGGTGTCTTTGTAATTGTGTGTCTTTGGTGGATAGTAATAATTATCAAAATGGATGTAATTGAGATATTTTTTCCTGTTTCCATTAGAGAAGTTATTATTGTTATTATTCATATCGAAGTTTAATTTAGCTTATCAGAAAACCTAGGTATATAATAAATTACATCCATGACTTTATACCCATCTAACCAATATTTAAAAACGATTAACATTGTGTAATTAATTAACGTATCAGTAATAATTAATACGATATATGGAAACACTTTTTAAAAAATCTGATGTGGCCAGCACATGACTTTCTCCATATATAAGATGTAAATATTTATCTACGACAGTAATTTCGAACTCTATATTCCATCTAAACTTCTAAGATGAGTGATTAAATTATATATTATTATCTTTGACGTCACAAACATTATAAATAATGTTTTTCGGGACATGATCGATGAAAAACGATGAAATTGGCCTATCGCCCATAGAGCCCAGAGCGCCCACAAAGTACATAATCAGCAACTTCGGTTCATCAGTATTTCACAAATAACTCCTAAACAATCAGTGATAAAAATATATGTTTCATACAATAGTTATAGTAAATTACATTTTCTACAACTTTTATAAATAATTGTATATACCTAAATATCATATTTATGGAGATATTTTGAAAACCGGAAATGAGCTATGAAGAATGAAGCTCGACTTCCGGTTTAGCGATTTACTCTAAAAACTAATCAACTCTAAGAAAACCAACCAAAACTCTATATATGAAATTTGGTGTTGATACAATGAATGGTTTTTATGTTAGAGCACCCACAAAGTACATAACAGCTACTTCCGGTTTATCGGTATTTCACGAATAACTCCTAATCAACCGGTGATACAAAAATATGTTAAATACAAAAGTTATAGTAAATTACATTATCTAAAACTTTTATAAGTATAACAATATACGTATATATAATATTTATGGAGATATTCTGAAAACCGGAAATGAGCTTTGATGGATGAAGCTCGACTTCCGGTAAACCGATTTACTCCAAAAACTAATCAACTCTGACAGCACACACCACAGTACTATACATGAAGTTTGGTATTGATACGATCACTAGTTTTCACGTTAGAGCGCCCACTAACACACACACACATACACACACACACACACACACACACATACACACAGACATCATTCCGAAAATGGTCAAAACGTGTTCTAGGGACCCCAAAACATGTATTTCCGTTGAAATCTCGAAGTCGAATTTTTTCATGAAAACAATACTTTCTCTATACTTCGTATATGGAGAAAGTAATAATTGTTCCAAACATATTTGAGTGAGGAAGATGATGAAAAATTGAAATAATTGCAAACGTAATGATCATTTAACAATGTACCGCAAGTTGAACTTTCTCTATTTCACTGGAAGGTAGCATGTATACTCCTGGCCAAAATTAACGCAGCACCTCCCTAGCGATCCTTACGGCTGGTGCTGCGTTAACTTTGGCCAGGACTGTACATATGATCGAGCTGCCCGAGAAACGAGTTGACTGTATATTAAATCCTTAGGCCGCAATTGTAAGGTGCATCGCCTACATTTAAGTAGCTAATAATTGTATGAAGGAAAACTAAGCCTAAGTATACCCAGGTGGAATGTTTTCCAATTTAATTCGACGAAATAATAAACGAGATTGAGATGATAAATTCCTGAGTGAACGCATTCGTTGCAGGAATTACAAAATTGCCACCCAGGTGGACTGAATGGACAAAAAGTAAATGCCTCATTTTATTCATTTATTTTTCTAAACCACCGCAGTAAAGTCGCGAGGACTAGTGGTGATGTAAACTTTTATAAAAATTATTTTTTAATATTACTATGCATAAATACAATAAACCCAGCTAAATATACTATAATCATACATAAAAGAAAAATAATAAAAAGTTAATTAATTAATGAATATAAAAGTTTGACACATATATGGATTATAAAAAAACACCGCTGTGAATTAGTTATAAGTTAGTATGAATTTTAAATAACCTTAAACAGCATATGCGTTACTTGTCTTGTACCTATCATGCAAAATCTCGGACAAACTATCTCAAAATTACAATTACTCAAACTGAATTACTAATTATCAAACTTAAATACGATTACTCAAACTAGCCGTTTTTCCTTGGGATATCTCAAAATTATTTTAAAAGATTTCATGGCATTGCTTTACTTTGTCTGCTTCTTGATGAAATGAATGAAAACTTCGTATTGTGCACTAGCGTGTAATCGTGTGCCGTGTTGCAGCGTGGCTTCCCATCTGCTCCCCCAAGAGCGAATCCCAAGGACAAAGGGACCCTTATCCTACGCGCAAGAAAGCTATCTTACTCTCCCCTCCCAAACACACACTCTCTAGTTGAAACGTGCCCACATTTGATTTCTGATGCATGTTTCGTATTTTCTTCTCCCCGATTCCGATAATTAATTTCCGGACCTGACGTGCACGTGACTTACACAAAGAAGAGGGGGAGACAATGGAAGTCGTTTGAAAGAAAGGAATGAAGGACGGGATGAGTTCAGCAGTCTATTACCAGACCCACGTGCAAATACATTCTCATCAAATGATTTGAATTTATTTCCGGTTAAAATTCCATGTTTGATTCGAAAGTACGGATGTCACGAAAACGTTACTCCTTTAATCATCAAGATCGTTGAAGAGTAATTATGGCATTAAAAAGACAAGCTCTTCATTGTTTTACTTTTCCCTTACGCTAGGTGATCATAATAGAAATACAGAAAATCACTATAAAATTTCTAAAAGTCAACTCTTTATCAGGAATATTTACTGTGATTTCCAAATCAATACGAGTAGAAAGTACAGATCTTGGAAGAAAAGATAGAATTTCTGATGGTTTATTCTGTATTGGCAATATTTAGTTCGATTTCTGAATTAAAAGGATTCGAAAGAAAACATCTTGGGAGTACAGGTAACTATTCTGATGGTCTAGTTTCTCTAAGAAGCTCTCGAAAAATCAATGTATTCAAAATCTCACATATTGACTGTAAAATTAGAAAAAATACTCTAGAAATAGCTTTCAAAGATATCAATGCCTAGCCTCTTTCTTCAATTGCGAAGGATATTTTTGGTTGCCATGTGATTCTTGCGACTACCTGTACTTCCATCTCATTCTTGATCTTCCTATACTCCTCGTTGCAGTGCAATCATGGGATAGAACCAGAAATTATGCCTTATGCTTGCCGATCATTTTAGAAATGCCTCCAATTTTCTATCATTTTCCTCAAGGTTATATAATATGGACTCTTTTCTTAAATGATCTCTCAAACTTTCCAATGAAAAATACATGTTGTGACTCACGTACTTAGCTCAAGTCTTTCCTTCTCTGTCTCCATTTAGCTTTATTACTTTTCTATCGACATCGTGGTCGTAAGGTGCTTCTCAATCTTGAAATTCTGGGGGTTCTTAAGTCGGTGAGATTCATTATCCGCGTCACCTGTGCATTCACCTTCCATTCTTATCTTATCTCTGAGACGCTAAGATGGCATAAAACGGGCTTTGTGAGTAACGAGAGGCAAATTTTATGGCTGCATAAATTACGTACGCCCTTACACACGTGAAAACTAACACGTTCTCCAGCTTAAAAATATAGCCTCTAAATACACTGCTGTTGGTCTGGTTTAAGTGCCGGTCCTTGTGAGAGGTGGAATATTTTAAGAATCACCGAGTTCGCAATAATTCTCTATCTAAAAAGATTTGATACATTCGTAATATATGTAAGCACCTATCAATCACACATGGCCCTTGAAGGTTAAGCACTGTATTGGAATCGACTATTCATAATACTTATCCATACCTTCAAATAATGCACTCCTACTTTATTCATACGTACTCTCCGGTCTTTAAACTTATATTTTTTATGTCTTTCCTTACCACGTCTCACATTTAACACAGTTTACGGGAAATTTTTAGGCCAGAAACCATGTTCATACCCAGTATTTTGACTCTTACATAAGGATAAAAATTTTTAGTTCACATCTCCCCAAGTTGATGATTTTAATATCCAAAAATAGTACAGAAAAGAATAGAGAGATTCGTAAAGCTCTATATTTCACACAGTTACATTAAAAATAAAGTAATACTACAGATAAATACAGATACTGATGCTGTAATTTAGGTATCATTTACTTTACAAAGTAAAGAGCAAGAAACTTTGACAGCAAGCGATTCCAAAATCAATTTCATAAATAATTAATTACATGCGTGAGAGTTCTACCTTTCGGTAGGTTTAGTGCTTCATGATTCCCTATTCAATGCCATTTTTTTTGTTTCTATGTAACTCAATCCCTCTTTTATGCCATCTAACATTATGTTTTTTTACCCTTCTTTCAGTCTTTTCCCTTGCATTCTACCATCATTTTATCAATTTCTTCTCTGGTCCCCCTCCTCTCAATAACTCTCCCACCCATTTTTTCTTCTGACGCCTAATTATATGAATATTAATTTAATAATGAACATTATAATAATTTGCCATAAATTCATATTTTATTTTTTCTTATTTTCTTTCATATCCGGAAATCGCTGAGGGTAATCACTGAACTTAGGGGACGTCCATTAATTAAGTGATGATTTTTTGAAACTTTTTAACCCCCCCCTCTCCCCTGGTGATATGTGGTGAGGTTTTAGACTAACCCCCCCCCCTATCCAAAATCACGTGTATTTTTTGGTATAAAGTATCTTAAAATTTTCAGAAGATTATCTTTAAATACAGGTATATTCTAATTTAATTCTGGAAAATTAAGCACCGTGATAAAAATGTCCAGGCAGGCATTAAGGTTGCACGTTCTTTCTAACTGGCATAAAATTATAAATGAAAGGTGTAATCATGTGAAAAACATATAATATTACTGGTACATGAAAATATTTAATTGACCTCGGACCACGGATTAGTGAGACTTTCTTCAACACTAACAAATGGATAAGCATCTTGCAAGTCAGGTGTTGGCACTGTGGTTTCTTGAAGATCAACAACGGTCTCATCAAGCCACTCGGCATCATCATTTTCACACGCACTACCCAAAGAATCTCTCTCGGTCGTCGTGTGAGGATGCGGATCATTGAATTCTTTCTGAGCCACACTAGGTTTTTTATCCTTTCTTATACTCTGCAAATATGTCTTTATACAGATCTCCTAGATTAGACATTGTTGCATTCTTTTAAGGGAAAATATACACGGCAACGATTTACGCATATTTTCGGCGCCAAAATCACGGACTTACTGGCGACTAGAAAGCCGAGCCGGGTGGCCGTTTTTCGGTTTAGAAATTGCGCACTCAGCGAAAAAATAAATACACGTGATATCTCAATGCAACTCCCCTCCCCCTTGTGATATTTCGTGATATTTTCCAACCCCCCCCTTTTCGAGCCTCACGTGATTAATGGACGATACCTTAGTTGATTTCTTCATATTTTAATAATATATATTACATAAAACTCACGAATGAAAAACAAGATGAGTATATGCATGTAATGAATAAATTCGCAATGTTGTCTAATACGTATTGATTAGCCATGCTGATAGCTTAGATGAAACAGCGTGAAAGTGTTTATTTTATTTCTATTCCTGCAAAATACGGAAACTCCCTTCAAAACTTTTCCAATGACAGCAATATACTCAGATAGTAAACCCCACTCTAAACTTAACCACATCAAAAAGGCGCTGGATGCTGGAACGAAGCGCAATTTTTATAGTCCCACATTCGAAGGAATTGGCGCGCTCAGGTAAATGAACTAGGAACCCCCTCTTCCTGCCTCTGCAATCCGACCCCGGAAAGAGCCAACCGACGGCTCCCACACGCTACCTTTAAAAGTTCAATCTTCCCTCACGGGGCATTAAAACCGAAGCGCCAAGTAATGACCACCTCGGTATCTTCGAAAAATATTTCCTCGGAGGTACTCCGCCTTGAAAACAATGCAGGAGTCAAGGATCGAGCAATGTCGTCATACACGGGAATTCACCGGTTGGTAACCTTCCCCGAGAGGGAGAGAAGAGGGAAATGTGAATCGCTAGGCGTGCCCTTTGATTCCCCGGATTCACGAAGTGGCAAATCACAGCCCCATCTCGCCATATGAAGCGTACCGTGTTACGACGGGACATATTCGCAAATATTACTGGGGCGGCAATCAGCTCTATGGCATTTCCACCAACTCGGGGATATGCAGAGCATATGGAGCACGACCTCTAGCCGACCTTCCCTCCCTCCCCACGCCTCCCTACGCCGGAGGATTGGCCCATCCCTAAAACGCCCTTTCCATGGTATATGCCGGATGCTCCCCCGACGGTTGGTTTACCGTAGGAATTCTTTGAATGGATCCCCGGCTGCTCGCCCACTTATCGCTCGAGATAGGGAGGTTGGTTCGGAGATAAGCGAGGAAAAAGTGCTGATGGATTTGGACGATCGATGAGGAATGAATGAGCAATTAAAAACGCACGCAGGTCCCTGTTTGTTTATCACACTCCGAAGACCTCCTCTTTGATATTCTTTTCAAGACCACCAGTATGCATAAGGACTTTCATTGACTGCGTTCGCGATGATGGTAGCAGTTTCCAAATGAATCTGCATTCAGTGCGATGAGGTTTCAGTTTCATTGGACAGCATGACGTCTTTCAACTGTGTAACCATTCGTGAATATGTTATGCTAAATGATTTGTTCGACTCCGTCCACAAAAATTACACTATGTATCGGCAGAATTGATTAATTCTATTATAGTAAGTAGTTATGTTCGGTAGTAGAGGGCTATAAAAAATTTTAATTAGCATTTGGTGTAATTTTTAAATATTCTGGGCTAATAGTGTGTGAAGTATGTAATATCTAAGTTATGTAATACATTAGGTGGTCATGTAAAATGTAAGCAGCAACCCTCTTTTAAATATAAAATGATTGATATAAAAGGACTAAGGCAGTCCACAAGAAATTTTCAAATTGAAGCGAGAATCATAAATAAAATGAGGAAATAATCGCTTTTACTGATGTGATAGTTATTAACATGTTTGCAAACTTCGAAAATTGAAATTTCTGGATCATTTACTTCCTTCGATGTAAATTAGAGACTACTTAGTAGTAGGTAGTTCTGGCGTAGAATTTCCAACTTCAAGATATAATTATCATTTTGTCCAGAAGAATTATAGGTAAAAAACACTGAACTAAATGCAAAAATGATACTTTTTACTTTCTCCATATACGAAGTATAGAGAAAGTATTGTTTTCATGAAAAAATTCGACTTCGAGATTTCAACGGAAATACATGTTTTGGGGTCCCTAGAACACGTTTTGACCATTTTCGGAATGATGTCTGTGTGTATGTGTGTGTGTGTGTGTGTGTGTGTGTGTGTGTGTGTGTGTGTGTGTGTGTGTGTGATAGTGGACGCTCTAACGTGAAAATTATTGGTCGTATCAACACCAAACTTCATATATAGTACAGTGGTGTGTGCTGTCAGAGTTGATTAGTTTTTGGAGTAAATCGGTCAACCGGAAGTCGAGCTTTATTCATTAAAGCTCATTTCCGGTTTTCAAAATATCTCCATTAATATGATATATACGTATATTGTATTGCTTATAAAAGTTTTAGATAATATAATTTACTATAACTTTTGTATTTAACATATTTTTGTATCACTGGTTGATTAGGAGTTATTCGTGAAACACTGATAAACCGGAAGAAGATGATTATGTACTTTGTGGGCACTCTAACATGAAAACTATTTGTTGGATCAACACCAAATTTCATATGTAGTACTTCTATTACAGTCTTTAGAGTTGATTAGTTTTTGGAGTAATTCGGTTAACCGGAAGTTGAGATTCATTCTTCAAAGCTCATTTCCGGTTTTCAAAATATCTCCGTAAATATGATATTTAGGTATATACTATTATTTATAAATGTTTTAGAAAATAAAATTTACTATAACTTTTGTATGAAACATATTTTCGTATCACTGATTGTTTAGGAGTTATTCCTGAAATACTGATAAACCGGAAATTGCTGATTATGTACTTTGTGGGCGCTCTGGGCTCTATGGGCGAAAGGCCAGTTTCATCGTTTTTCATCGAACATGTCCCGAAAAACATTATTTATAATGTTTAGAGTTCGAAATTACTGTCGTAGATAAGTATTTACATCTTATATATGGAGAAAGTCATGTGCTGGCCACATCAGATTTTTTTCATTGTTTTCGTACAAGAATTCTGAAATAATTTGATAAATATTCTTATAACGTTACTGAATGATCATTCCTTTTGATAACATTTCGCTTCGCTGCTCGTATTATATTCCAGAACAGCAATAAATTTCAAATACATACTACTTTCCTACACAACAAACGTATTATATTATAACTAAATAGATACAAAATATATATACGAGACAAATAATAGTGACAATCTAAATGAATATTTTATAAATTATAAATAAATTTTAATGCACGTCGTTTTCCGCTAGATTTATGCATAACAAAACTAACAGATGAATTGTAAAATTGCATTTATTTTCTAAACTACCAATATCACCCAAAAACTTCGACTATTAATAATAATAAATGGCCTTTATTCGGGCGAGATTGAGACTAGAAAGTCTCTTCTTACACCTTACTCATCGTCATATGCGAAACAGAAAGAAAGAGATAGTTTGCAAAAGTACACCAATTTATTACGGAATAAATATCGAATAAATACTAAAAATATGTATTAAACTCTAAATAAATACTAATAAAATAATAAAATCCCAGAGCTGAAGTGGATGAAGTGTATTGGTACAAGCACGTTATTTCCGGGCATCATTTTCTCTAGATATTTCTAATTAAAAATACGCATTGAACTCTAAATAAATACTAATCAAATAGCAAAATGAAAATACTGGAGTGACTCAATGTTTCGCTTTAAACTCGGTATTTCCTTGTATCGTTTTACCTAGATATTTCTAACTAATAAAAAAGTATTGAGCTGTAAATAAATATTATCGAATAATAAAATCCTAGCGCTGAATCGACTACCTCTTGTGCTTTGAGCGCGATATTTACGTTTATCATTTTCTCTATAGATTTCTTCTCTTCATTTGGGCCTATGATATCTATCATCACCCCATTTCTTGCAATTTTTCCAACCGACCTGCACCATTACTCCTCCAATACCTCGCTATCCCATTTTCAATCTGCCCATCCTTCAAACATTTCCCGCCAAGTACACTCAAAATCACCCTTCGAGATGAACTATCTCCCCTTTTCTCTGCATTGCCTCCAACAGCTCCTATCTTTCGCTCGCGGCTCCTATCTGCCTTTTGTATCCGTATCGCTGGATAGGCATCCTAATTAGCCGACGTCACGCGTTCCTTCCGCCTACACGCCTCAATATCCTTCGCCCGTGTCCATCGCGCACTCGCTCCCGTGGGTATTGTACCCACACTTGTTCCATCGCTTCGTGGTTATCCGTGATTTCGATCCACTCGCCCTTGGCAATGGAAGCTCTCGCATGAGGGAAATACGTGTAGCGCTTTGCGAATCGACACGATGGGCAATTTAAAGGTAACATTAATCTTATAGCCGATGAGTTATTGCACTCGGTACATTTTAGATACGGACGTTGAATTACAGACTTCGGCCAGTAACACATCGTAGGCAGTGAAAAAATCTTATTTTTCGAATTTTTCTCATATAGAACTTTTTTCAGAAAATAATAATAATAATAAACTTTACTATGCTCTGGGTTTTTATAGTCCCGTAAGAGCAGAAAAAATAATACAAAAGATTATCTGCTCACAGAAATACTACACAAAAGAAAAAATAGATAAAGAATGGACTTATGATAATAATACAAAAGATTGTCTGCTCGCATAAAGGTAATCAAAAAAGAAATAATCCAGTGTTATGATCTTAGAATTATTCTATGGTAACCAGAAGAAAACCAAATAATATTTTCTTAAAGGATTGTGTCGAAATGGAATTTTAATCTGTACAGGCAAAATAAGATAATAATACAAAATATTGACTGCTCACATAAAGGTTACACTAGAATGAAATAATCCAATATTATGATTTTAGAATTATTCAGTGGTTACCAGATGATAAATGATTTTTCTTTAAAGCGTTGCGTCGAAATGGAACTTTTAATCTTTACGGGCAGGTTGAACCAGATATCAGATGTAGTAATTAAGAGAGGTTTCAGGTAAGAGTTAGTCGGAGGGATTGAACATAAAATATAGTTAGGGCCGGAGCAGGTAGTTTTAAAGGAAACAGAATATTTGAGAATATACAGGTCATGGATATACGAGATCGTACTGTGGTTGAAGATCGTGAAAAACTGCAAACAAAAATGAACAAAGCATATGTTTTCTAAAACTTTGCGGGGAAATATTAAATTGTATTTTTCTGATGGCAGAAAAATTTTCAATCTTTAATAAAAACTATTTGTTTTATGAATGTCAATATATTTTTAATATCCTCTCCAAGAATATAAGCCACAGTAAGAAAAGTTTTAGTTTATGAAGTTAACTTCCTTAACATGTGTGTTATATCAATTAATATTAGTATTAATTATATCAATGCCATAGGCCATATGAAAAGAGCAATAGTATTAATTAAATAAATGGAATGTTCATTTTTAATATTTATAGTCCTACCGATACTTGATTTTGATTTATGGAGAATAAGAATATACAAAATAAATTTTTATTGTTTCTAAGGAAAAAATATTATTTTAAGTAACAAAACTATGTCAAGTAATGCATCGAAACTTTAGTTACTGAATTAACAAAGGCAAGGTGCAATGTTCTATTTCTTCAGTAAAATGTTATTAGTAAATAGGTTTCAAAGACTCAGATTTATAATTTCAGATTTTATCTTATTAGCTATAAGTATATGTGGATATGCGTTCTGTTAAGTTCTAAAATAGAAAATAATTTACTGGATTAGGAAAAGCAGTATTTGATGACTAAAAATCGGGAAAAACTTACACGCGTGCTACGTAAAAAAGGATTTTGTAAAGGGCTTGAGAATTAGGCTTATATGATGTAAACCTTAACAAGAGAATTTCCATTAGTTACTTTGAAGTACTTCTACCATCAAAATACGAATATCATATGTTATTTTACACCACAAACAACCGAGCAA
Source organism: Sympetrum striolatum (assembly GCA_947579665.1). Classification (NCBI taxonomy): domain Eukaryota; kingdom Metazoa; phylum Arthropoda; class Insecta; order Odonata; family Libellulidae; genus Sympetrum; species Sympetrum striolatum. Next base: position 44,592,963 of record OX388347.1, read on the forward strand.
TATACAGCATGAATACCAAATTCCCCCATCCTTCCCCACTCCCCAACGTAAAACATCTCCCAATTTCAACGGTCGACTTGCTGCGAATTCCGTATCTTATTACATGTATTCCGCCTGAATTTCTTTCAAGTTTACGAGCCATTTTACGAGATGAAACGGATTGAGTTATCAGTCGCGAATCGCTGGAAACAAAAGAGCTCTTAAAAGAACGGTCAGCGACCTTCCGACCTTCGCGTCCTCTGCAGCCACTTCCAATGATGTTCAAACGCCCACTCGGTTGCTATTCGATGGCTTCGACCTTTCTCCCTTTGTTGAATTTAATCTCCTGCCTCGAATCTCTCTTTTGTCCTCTGTTTAAATACAAATCGGCGAATTAAAACCGTGCCTCGCGAGAGCTTCTGTTTGGTGATGTTGAATTCGAAACAAACTAAGCAAATTAATTCGGGGAACTTTTTTTGATCTCGCGGAGGCATCGTCTGCTAAATGATACTTATCCCTTTCGTCGGGGCGTCAAAGGATTTTTGTTCCGCCAACTTTTCTAAAGCAAGTGTTTCCTTAATTCGAGTTTTGCCTTAACATTTTCGGCTCTACGCATCCTCCGTTCCGGTGTTGCGAACGTTTAAATGTACCTGGTAGTCTTCGGAGCAGTATTGCGGCAATCGCTAGGGGACCCTATGGGGATCCCGGGCCCCGGAGTGTTGCACCGTTTTAGAATCTCTGTTGGAGATTGTCTACACGAAAAGTTTGAAAGAAGTGTAGCAGCAGCACAAATTTGCGGAAACATTCTTACAATGCCAGTAAGAGTAGCATTACCTAAAAGAACTCATCAAAGTTAAAATTAAGAAAATTTTACTTGACAAGAAGCTTGATAATTCCTCAAGAAAGCCTGGAAGGTAATTACACGTCTTTTTTATCAAATATCATGTTAATTTATTTATAAATTGATTAATACATATAATTACCGACTAAAACTTACGGAACGGCAATAGTAGTTCAAAACTGAAGTGGGAGCATGTATGAGAAACCTCGGCTACAAAATATATTACTAACCAAAACCAATCTAATTAATCAACTTATGAACTTGTTAATTTAACTCTGATATATCTAAATTTAAATAAAGGTTATTTAATACCTAGATAAAAGTCGTGTGATATCAGACGATCAAGTTCCGATAAAAATCTCCGTAACCTGAAATGACTCCTCAATCATAATAGTGAAATACATGCAAGGCATGTTTAAGGCTATTCCCTTCCAATTTCCAGAGTACCTCAAGATTTTTAATACCAATTTTAGGTCCTACTACTGGATACTCGATCCTTAACTCCATTTTCAACGGAGCCCAACATACACCAGTATGAAACTTTATCACCCTCAACAGCAGAGAACAATACATTTAACGGTGAGCATATTTCTAGATGGATATCCTACACCTTGAAGCAAATTCTGCCGATTCAAAAGAGAGTTACCTGAAACTCTCTTTTCAAGACTGACTCTCCTGGTGAAAGATGGCTGGCCTCTCATAATATATTGTTAAGATAGAAACACAAAGTATAATAGGAAAATATCCTTATATATTCATATCACATTCCGAGTAATTTGCAGGATAACTTTCCTAAATAAATGTTTATAGTAATAATAAAAATACTAAACGACTTTTTTTGTCAGTGGTGATTTTGAGACTTAGAAGTCTCATATAACACCAATCCCTTATTAATGTACCTAAGCAAAAAATATTATATGCAAGAAATTACACGCTTTTTGGTTTTTGGTGAATTAAGATGATCTGGTGATTTTAACACGGATAAAATCGTATCTCGTGCATTCATCCTAAATAAAATGCCATGAAATTTTTAAATAAAAATATAATTCTAAAGCAAAAGATAAATAAATTTATGGTGCGCTATTTCATGCCCAACCGCAATTTCAGTTGATTGATAAATTTTAGTAAATATTTTACGAAATCCGTTACTATTTATTTTGTGGTAGCAATTTGTATTTTTGGAATTCTTCGTTAAGCGATGACGCATGGAATGAACTCTATAAATTTAATTTTATTCTTGTAATAAATTTGATTCTTTCTTATATAAAATATAAAATCAATACGTAAATGTGAATAAAATACATTTTTCTTCCGAACTAAATTTTTTTTGAGATAATTTTGATTTATACATCTCTACAGTGGTATGATATATACAAACATCGCTCAGCAAAAAATGTATATATGCTTGCATTACGTTTAGCAAAGAATTATTTACAGTTAGAATATTTTCCATTTCCTATCACAGGTATATTTCACGCGATACGAGAAGCTACACGTAAGATATGCAAGATAAATAGCTTTCAGCAGCGAGGATGCGGCAGATCGCATTTCGTGGTTCCCTTGCCGTCAAAACCAATGCAGCCTACTTAAACGCTGACCTTTCCGCCTTAATTCAGAATCCATTCACCTCGAGCGCATCCGGGAGCACATCACTTCCAGTTAAACCCTCCCCTAACTTGTAAGGCATCTCATCCAAACTGCGTCCAATTTTTCCCTCTTAAAACCGAAGTGCATCGTAACCGCGTCAGCTCCTCGCCGATCTTTTTCAAACCGCCGACTCCGTTGTAACTCCATCTCCCGCCCGACCTCACCTCTTTCTGCATACTCTCTTTCGCCACCTCATGCATTTCTCCCTAATCAATTCTACGTACCATCCTTCCTCATAACTCTCGCAACCTCGTACCCTCCCAGTCCAATTCATGCCCCATGCTCTCCCAACCACGCCCATTAAAGTCATTCCGAAAGAATATAAAAAGATACTCCCACTTCGCTGAATAGCATTTGGCATCCCACATCTATTGCCGAGTCCCAGCTCGGCATCCTTTTCTTGCCTCGCTCGCGGTTGTCAAAGAGGATCGCCGTAAAAGCGGAGTTTGAGCAAGGGATTACGTAATACAAAGTAAGGCATATGAGAAGGGCTCTGAGAGAGGGAGGTTAACGACATTATTCCGCCGTAATTTATGCTCGCGTGCCCCTGCCGCACGCAATTTGGAGAACCGCATGAATATGTAAGATTCATTGTGTGTCTCAGCTGAAGGAGGTTGGCTAAGAATTGGATTCTGTATCCGCGACAGCACTTTTTTAAGACAGCACTTTAAGAAAGGAGATAAATGTGATAAGTATTTCTTCATCATTTTCATATTAAAAAGCAAAATTACTGTTTTCATATTATTGCGTCGTTCTATGCTGTATGTCTTGTAATTCTGATTGATTGCCTTTACTGCACTTAAAACTTCCAATTGCATAAAATGATAATGATGTGGTGGACCTTGGGCCACTTAATTAAATAACACATCATTAGTGACGCGTGTTTTGCTGTGGATCTGTGATAGACGATATGATAATCATTTTTAGATCATATTTATTATAAATTCAATCGAAGAACCTTAACTTAGTGGAAATCCGTAATCGGGATCATATTAAATACATTCAATACATACAACATTAAACCAGCTTATTACACAACACCCACTTTAAGGAATTCTCTGCTTAATAACAAAGACACACTTAATTTTACACTCAAAGCAGAAATATACAAATTAAATTCCAACGAATTCGGTGTTATATACATCAGCCTGACTTCCCGCAACTTGCACATAAGAACAAAAGAGCACTTACGCTCATTCAACAGTAATTCAGATACTTCACATTACGCCAAACAATTATTAAAATACAAAGATCACTCCAAATGTACACCCGCACTACTAGAAAAGCCGAAAACTAGACTATCTCGAAGTAATTGAAGTAACACACCACAATGTATGCGACTATTAACTCATACTTCTTCACCAATTACTCTCCCTTAGTAAACATGCTGTCTTCCCTTCCCTCATCCACTGCCCCTACGCCCAACAGCTAAAAGAGTTTGTTGCATTTGTATGTTCTGCCTGACGATGAGTGGTTAGCTCGAAACCGGTGTTTCATTTGAAGTTTATGTGTTGTGGAATTTGCATCTTTTATTTAATTTATATATATTGTATGATCGTCGATAATTTGTGTGTCTGATTAATTTAATGCTACTAATATAATATATTAAAAAAGGTTTGTAGTTTGATCCCTTTGCCACTTGATCATTTAGTTCTAATTGAAAGGTTTATGTACATAAAGAAAATATTTTGGCCAGTATAAGTTCCATATTGTCAAAGAAAACGTTGATCGAAAAGTGTAGAACTGCTTCGATATTATTTCTTCATCATTACAAATCTTCTGATATAGTTTGCAAATATTTTAGTATATTTATTATAATGGATTAAGCAGTACTTAAAACATAATAACAATGCGTTCAATCTACTATTATATTTGGGTAAATGAAATATTCTTCACTCTACTTTCGTGACAGTATTGAAAGTATGGATATGTCGTTTACTACCGTTCAAACGTTATTCGGTACTGAGTTAAGATGAATCTCTTTGTAGCTTATAAAGTAGAAACTTACAGACATGCATTACTTTACAAAGTAGAGCTAAAAAATAGCTATCATTTTAATGAAATTAATGGAATAATTTGGTCTTACTGTACATCTAGGCCCCAAGTAGTTGCGAAATAGTAGAAAATGTATCAATGAACGGAGGTTATCGATTTGTGGGGTAGACCGATGAATAAATAACGTATGAGCATAGAGATTGATTAAATTGATGATTTCCAGTAAGAAGAAGTAATTCGTGGAAGAATTTAAAAGGAGGAAATTTTTTGATGCATTCTTCCGAGAACATATAAGAAGAACATACGTACGAGTTGATGGTAAAGGCATCAAAAATAAACCTTTTTTTAAGCGTCTTATTGGAAGGAGGATCCTAGTTGTAGCATTGGTTTCGATGGTTTCTCGTCAGTTAAAGTCATCAGCACAATATGACTCATATCGACTTTATCAGATGATGCCTATCGCTCTTAATGATCGCACTAATTAAAGTCCTTCCTGTATTCAAAAATTCTCAATACGACTCATTCTGGAATGGTCAGGCCGTGATAAGGGGACGCAGGGTATGACTGATGGAATATGAAAACCGTCAAAGGGGCTGGAGGCGTGCAGCATCTACAGGCCAAAGAGGAAACTAAATGTTGACATTCGTATACGGCTTTCCTTCTAGTATTGTTGTTGAAGTGTCAAGTATGGTGGACTTGTGATGCGGATAGGGAAGGGAGTAAACAGAGAAACGGAAGGGTATAGACATCCGTTCTTTCCAATTTTTTCCAACCGGTTGCCCGCTCTCCAATGGTCACTGCCGGACAATGGTATAGGTGGGAAAGTGAGTGATGCCATAGGCTTCGCATTGAGTTCCGTAAGAGCTGAAGGAGGAAGGCTTCATCGTGGGGTCCCTCCCATCCCTATCCGGCGCAAAAACATAAATAATTATGGTAAAGGGTGGGGCAGTTTCATTGGGAACAATGAAAAGAAGTTGTGCGTTTTGGAAGGTGATTTGAAGAGGATTTTACTCGAGAGGAAGAATCGGGTGGGGAAATTCGCCGTGGTATCTGAACTGCATGACAATCGTGTTGGCTTCATTCCACTAAATCGACATGGAAGATATATACGGATATATGAACGAGTAAAAAAGGTACGAATGAAAAGCTGTTTTTGACTAGTTCGATTACAGTTCTCAAATTACCCTAACGGTTATGGTTTGGACTATCGTTCCGAAAGCCATTCTCTCTTCTAAGGCCGTTCTACTTATTTCAATTAGTTCAGGGTTCGCGAAGCCCTGTCCATTGTCATACTTCCCTTTGACCAAACCGCCTCTCTCTCTCTCTGACTTAAGCGTGAAGTAGCGATAGGTCTTCGCATTATTCACACCTCCTGGACTATTTGTGCTTCCCTTTCACTTACTTGGATCTTCGTTCGCTGGAAAACGTTCTCTTACGAACTTTTATTCTCCTCAGGGTACGATAAAAACAAAAGTTTTTCTACTGTTAACTCGACGGTAAACTTCTAAAGCATTTAGGTGAATAGAGAGATACTCTAAACGTTAGCCATGCATTGTTTAAATTAAAGGCCATCCTAAAATGATGCCACACTTAATAGGGTGGTAGGGATATGAGAAAATGTAACATTTTGAGGCATAGGAGGTGGTATGCGTAAAACAACATGATATAACACACAAATGAATTTGTTGCAAGATATTGTATATCTTAAAAAGAGGAATTCCTATTGAAATTCTAGAGGGATATGTTAGAATACGACTTTGTTTCTATCAGTTGAGAGCAGTGGGACCTAAATTATCATTCATAAATAGATTTAAAAAATATTTATCTATATAATATCACTGTTTCCCGTTTCAATTTTGCTAGGGAACACTCGCAGTACGTAAGAAAAGTTTTGAAGGTCAAAGTAGTCTGATTTTCGTTCATCCAAATGCAAAAAATAAAAAGGGCTAAGTATAAATTCTTGAATTACCATATGAAACTTGTAAATATGTGGTATGGGTCATAAAAAACCCACGTGACTTTTTTCCAACTTCACCAATCGAAGATTTTTTAACATATCAGTGAACTAATAGAATATGAGGCACAATTTATCGTATGAGCAATTTAATGAAGTGCGAGAGAAATTACCCTCAGCCCATTTACAATGAATCAATGATTTCATATAATTAGAGTTGAATATGATCATAGCCACTAAAATAATCGTTTCCACCAATGATTGAGTACACAATCAATTAAGTTCACTGGGCCACAGATATGTATAACTATTGTGAATGCATTTGATAGTATTTTAAATTATAACGGGTAAATATTTTGTTTGCGATAGTTATCTGGGGATTATACCATTACTTTTTTCAGGTAGAAATTTCGAGGGTAGCCTAAGCCGGACCCTTAGCTCGTATTCCCAGGTCGGGAGCGCCCGGCCGCCACAGCAGGGGGGGCCATAAAAAAACTGACCGCGTGGAATACGATTGAAAAAGTTATAAATAATTCAAATGAGCAACAATTTATTATCTTCGTCGTCTCAATCGTCCTAAGAGATGCACAAGAGTCTTTTGATCGACGTTCTACGATGAAAATTAAGATATATCGTTATTTTGCAAGAAATTACCCGTTGACACACGGCAACATTGTTCAGTCAAATAGGGGGGTGTTTTAAATATCGCAACTGGGGTTGGGTTGGGGGGAGGATTTCTAGATTTTTGATAGAAATCCCTCCCTCCTACCCCAACCCAACGGCAACGTTGCTTGGTGTAAACGGGTAATTTCTTGCAAAATAACGATATATCTTAATTTTCATCGTAGAACGTCTATCAGAAGACGCTTGTATATCTCTTAGGATGAGTGAGACGACGAAGATAATGAATTGTTGCTCATTTGAATTATTTATAATTTCTTAAATCGTATTCCACACGGTCAGTTTTTTTATAGTCCCCCCAGCTGTGGCGACCGGGCGCTGCTGACCTGGGAAGACGAGCTAAGGGTCCGGATTAGGACGGCGACCCTCGAAATGTCTACCTGAAAAAAGTAACGGTATAACCCCCAGATAACTACCACTAACCAAATATTTCAATAAACAGCCCTGGAACATCCCATTCATTGCACTTTACGTAAAGGATCACGTGAACCGCTTTATTGTAGCAATCCCATGCACATCTCAACGCTCAAAACGTTAAGATACGTCGAGCATGAAAAATGGCCTAATGCGGTGATGACCCATATTTATGAGTGCCAATTATCGAGGAGAGTGTAGGCAACATTGAAGGGAATAGGAGCGGAAGTGATCCTGAAGCGGGGAACTCGTTCTTTGAATAATCGAAGCGATCGGAGATGCTGAGAGAGGATTTCGTTGTGGGAACACTATTTTCGCAATACGGAAACCAAACAAGATTCGTGAATTCTCCATGTATATGAAGAGTATATGAAGATAGATATAAAGGGGCAGAGTTGGTCTGAGAGGGTCGTTGAACTGGTTCGAATGGTAAGGGATGCATAACAGGCATCCGATATAAAATTAGTACACACTTCAGTATACTGTTCTATGACTTCAAGTTTTAACCGGAAAAAACTAAACACCATATAAAAATATTGTACAATCATTTTATACTTGTTATTCATCTAAAAAAATCTGTAGGATTAAAAAGCAGCACACATAAAATTAACAATGGACGAGAAACATTACTGCATCGTGTTTCCACAATGAGTAAAACGATCCTTATATTTCCTTACCCATGGTTAAAGCTCTATCTAGATCCTTTTGCCATTTACATTTTTAACTATCTCAGTTCTAAACCTTTCGACACGTTTATCCCTATGAACCCTTCCTATTGAATTGCCTCTCTAAGCTATAACGTTTTTTACATGAATTTAAACATTAACAAATTGTTAATTAGAACCGGTAGGAACGAAGAATGAGGTCAGCATTATTCAACTTTTTCGCTCAACATTGAACGATAAGTATCTACCTCCCAACTACAATATATTTGTTGAAAAATTTTCCGTTCTGTCGATACTTTTCCGATAAGTATTTCATAGATATTGATTTCATAAATTAGTTTCCATCTAATTCAAAAATAGTATTTTTCTCATAACAAACGATCCATTGGAGATTGATAAGTATAATAAAACTTGGGAATAGTTATGGCTTAAGGTAATGTGATGTTCGTATTCTGTTTAAACAATTAATAACATCAATATTGATTCCATAAGTGGGTATTTATCTAATTAAATAATTATATCATTCTCTGAGCTAGCGACCTCATAAGGAATTGTTAAGTCTTATAACACCAGAGCAGAATAACAATGATTGAATGTAGAGTGAAGAATTCATGCATTATGCCTCTTCTGCCTATTATTGATAAGCGTATATCCCTTGGAATTAATGTTTGCAGGTTGAGCTGACCAATAGCCTTTTCGAAAATGCGGACAGATGAGCTGCATTACCTAGAGGTCAAACCCAGCTCTCTGCATAGCACAGAAGCTTGACCGCTTCCGCATCGGAGACATTAAAATATTTAGATATTATTTATTTTTCTTTATTCGTTTATTATTTACACAGCAGATAAGCAAAATCCAGGCGGTAGTGCCCGTGTCAATACTACTATAACCGCATGCAACATTTATATAAATTTTTACAACTACTTTCATCTTAACAGCCAATTTTTTATGATTTTCTTGAACTTCCGTTCATTAGCAGGGAATGGATTGAAAATTTCTTCAGGTAACGCATTCCAGTCCAATATGACTCTGTTTACGAATGAAAATTTACCAACCTCTTTGCTTTTAAAAGAAGCACATACTTTTTACCCGTGATCGTTTTTTCCTATATAATTAGGATCAGACAGTATAGAGGATAATTCATTTCAGCCAGGTTTACCAGCGCATGCTCGGTAAAAACACACTTATCTGTTTAATTTTCTTCTTATCTCCAAAGTATCCCACTTAAGCTCCAGCAACATTTCTTTGACGCTATCAGTCCTACAAAATCTACCCATTGCAAACCTAGCTGCATTAATTTGAACTTAATGTATTAAACTTTTGTTTATCCACTGCAGAATTAATGAGCAGATTTTTGATTATTCGTATTATTAAAAAAAACTTTTGGAGATTAATTCTAATATACAATGAATGGCAATGTTAATGAAGCGTACGATGTAAACAGCACGAAACGAAAACAAGTAAGCAGGAATCCGAGTCCCTCTCTCTCTCTCGACCAGTTGTGCGCAGTTGCCCGGCGAAATCCTATGTAATTACCGCTCCCTCAGAGTTGCCCGAAAACCGGTTCGCGATAAAGAAGCACGTGGTCTCCACAATAAAGGATCGTTCCTCCGAATCCATTTACGTCGGAGAAGAAAGAGGACTTCAAGAAGCGCAGCTGGCCAACTGGCATTTGCGTCTCACGAATGGGAAGTATTTACGCACTCCCTCGATCGCCGATTCACGTGAAATTTTACGCATTACGGTAGGCGCAGATCGATTCGTGCTCCTTGAATTGAACTCGTTGCATCTTAAGCTCCATTCGCGCCTTGGGTATTTCAAGGCGTTTCTAGAAATGATTTCAACAATCTGGAATCGTTGGAATTTATTCGATTAGCATAGAAATCACGCGTAATAATCGTCTTTTTCTCACTTAAGTATTTCATATATTAATTAATTAATATTTATTATTAATATTATAATAATTAATTTTATTTATTATTAATTATAATATTAATAATATTATTCAGCAGTATTAATTAATTAATTAATACTGCTTAATTTAACTCTTGTTAATTACTAGCTGCAGCGCCCCTTGAATCTCAACGGGGAGAATAGAAATAGAATTAAGTACAGTAATCTTTTTATCTAAAAGAAGATAATCTAACATGTATTATTTTAGCTTCGTTCGATGGGACAGATTACCGTAAACGAAACTTTTCCGTGAAAATCCCAATATCTTACGCTCTTATAATTTGTTGCTAAAATCTATTAGTTTGGTCATCTGAATATACATTTTCATATAATATTTCTATCAAACTTATCTCAGGTTCACAACAATGATTATTCTGAATTTGATTTTGCAAATGAAATAGAGTCTGCGAACGATATTTCGATTTATATTTCCAAACCAATAAACCAAGAAATGAAAATTGTACTTAAGTTTACAAAGCCACTTTGACTAAATATTCAATCTCATATCTCTCAAATGAACAATTTCTTCGATAAAGACAGCATTCGTTCAAAGATTATAAAAACATATTCTAAGATAAAATTAGGATATACATCACCACCTTTAAGGATTAATTTTCAGAAATGCACATAGGTAATACGGAAACGCATAAGCAAATAATAGAAATAAATATTACTGTGAAAACAAATGATGAATATTTTTCGGAAAATAACTAACACAACACATAAGCACTGAACACAATCATTAACACAAACACTATCACGGAAATGAAAGTCGAAACGGAAACAAAGATTAAACATATAATTTTACGGTAAACAATTACGTTGATATAAATAAAACATGGTTGCTACGGAACCTTAAACAAAATTTGAAAAGCTTTCTTAAATATTTCATTAATTCTCAATGCCTTCTTATAAATAAACTCATGAGCTAGAATCAACAATCACCTAGATCGTCAAGGGAATAGGATGTTTACAACCTCAGAATTTGCATTAAAATATTCACGTATTTTATCATCCTGTTCGCAATTTCGAATCGTAAACGATATTTTATGACCAAAATAAGAATTTCTATTTTGTTCTCCTTCTTCTGGTACTTGATTCGACTTTCTAGGGCTATTAATTCAAATAAATTTTGCAAAAGAAATGAACCCTGCAACGAAAAAAATTACCTCTACGTGTATTTCTTATGGAAACGTTTTGACCCGTCTGGGTTCGAACCGTGGACTTTAGGTAAATAAAGAGTAGCCTATACTCTGCGCGAAGTCGACTTTTAATAATGTAGAAAATTTCAAAGTTCTGCGACTCTCGGTTCTCGAGTTTTTAGCGAACATACACACACATACACACCCACACTCTGTTTTATATTATAGACTAGCGGAGTGCCCGTTGATTCTCAACGGAAAACATGAATGAAAATCGAAAGTAATGAACTTTAGATATGAAAAGTCTTAAATTTATGAAAAAAAACAATAATTCTCCTCATCCTATGAGACTAATGAAATCACAAAAACTGCTAGACAAATATAAATCACAGACTAAACTAATGCACCAGTCGCTACAACAAATAGAGGAAACTACTGAGTACCAAATAAATGGAGACGAAATCACAAAAACAGCAGCACAAATCTTGTAAACCACAAACGAAAACAAATGAACCAGTCGCTTAGCACATCCAATATGTCTGACAGACAGCGAGCAAGTGAAATCATCGCAACTATCAAATAAACGAATAAACAAATAAACGTCGCAAACGAATGACAATGTAAAGTAGTTAATGTAATCAGAACTCGTCCTTTTAGGAATTAACACCTAATTTATTCCTTAAGATGGCGTTGGCTGTTCTTTAATTAAATTACTTATCACTTCATAATTAACCCTCTGCTGTTAAATTAACTGTTAGAATTGTTAAGAAAATTATTATCTTATTAATAATGTAAGCGGCGCATCTGTTTTATTAAATCGCAATTATAATTTGACCATTATGTTTCAAAATCAGAGTGAACTCTTACTTCTTCTCTTGAATAAGATTTAATTTAATTTCTACGTTTTCTGATCCCGTTGACGAAAGATACTGACTTCTGAATATTTATAAACGTGGAATGAGGAAAAGTAATCCAAGTGAAAGTAGACATGAAACTTATAGGAGTTATCTCATTTAAGCGATGTAATCGTAGTGATAAGAAATGCTCGCAAATTTTTCTCGCGATCTTTCCTCAAAAATTCATGAAATCTAAATAACAAAAATTAACTATATTTCCTTGACTTGCCCATTTATTTTTTTGTCTAATTTGTATGATTTTAACTCGCAACCATAAACAAATACCATAGATTCTGCTTTAACCTCACAGTACCTCTAAAACGAACACCAATAGAAAGAAGTTGTACCAAGAAGAGCAAAACCAATTGTCAATATCAATGATTAATTTTTTTGTCAATTCGTTTAACCATTCTACATCTACATCTACATTAATACCCTACAAGCCGCCTTTCGGCGTGTGGCAGGGGGTGTAAACACCAGTTGAATCTAAATTACTTCCTTATTCGGTTATTGTCACGTATTGTTCGCGGAAAGAATGAATCTCTAAAACGATTCGTCCAAGCATCTATTTCTCTTAACTTACGGTCATTATCGGATCGACCGACGTAGCAGGGGGGTTGCATGATACCGATTGTATCTTCCGAAAATGTAGTTTCCCTGAATTTATTAAGCAATCGCAGACTAGCTTCCAATCTCCTTTCTTTCAAGGATTCCCAACCTACGTCTGAGAGCATTTTTATAACGCTTGCTTTTTTATCGTAGCATTTCTTAACAAAACGAACCGCTTTACGCTGCACTTTCTCGAGTTCGCGAGTACACGTTTCATCCGCCGGATCCCATATACTTGCCGCATATTCCAGAATGGGTCTGACCAAGGTAAAATAACATCGCTCTCTCACCTTTTCGTCGCATTTACCGACAATACGCTTTACAAAGCCAAGCCTTTTACTTTCTTTGCCGCAGATTTTTCGAATATGCGTGCTCCAATTTAAGTTATTAGTAATGTTGATCCCGAGATATTTAACTGAATCTACTACTTTGATACTAAATCCATTAATTTTGTATGGGTGATTTGGACTCATTTTTTTCTTTTCGAAGAAATTAACTACGGAGCATTTACTTACGTTAATATCTAATTCCCATTTTTCGCACCACCTTTGGATGAGGACTAAATCTTTTGAGAGAGATGTCCGGTCTTCCTCATTTGTTATTTCCCTATATATAACCGAGTCATCCGCAAATATCCTCACATTACTAACTATCTCGTCACTCAAGTCATTGATATTAACAAGGAAAAGAAGAGGTCCATTTGCGATTGTTTTCAGTGATATCGGCAAATTATATTCAGGGGCATGATTCCTATAGTTAAAATATTCAAAGATGATATTTCCATGTATAGAGTAACATATCTGAAAAAATACAGAGTTTAATATTGGACTAAAGGCAAACCAAATACCAGCAATACTTCTTTAGAGGAAATTTCTATAGTATATGCAACTGAAAATGTGAAGTAAATTAAAGAAAAAGATTTCGAAAGTGAACTATGTTGTTAGAGGTCATTCTTCGATATGATGCTTATTCGACTAAATTCTTATTCAGTTAACCAATTTTTCCTTACCTAGATATACAACCTATTTTTACAGCAATGAAAAGAATACATGTATATTTTATGTCTTTCGATAGTTGTCTAGACTCCGTAAAATTAATACAACTTTGATTTTTTTTGTAATGATTAACCATGCAACATACAACATACATATTGAAGCTTATTCGTAATGATTTTATTTGAGCAGCCAACATAGAACCGAAGCATAAAAATAAAGGACAGCCGCCCATAATCTGAGAGAGATGTTCCATATTTTATAGTCTAACAAACTTAATAAAGTATCGGCAATCGTTTAACACGAACATTTAAACACAATATTTTTGATATGACAAAATTGCAATGAGTATGACTATCACCATCAACAAAAGATAAAAGTGGATAGTACCTATACTTAAACACACCAATAGATGATCCACTAAAACATTTCTTGGTTTAATTTCCAATTCTATATCTAAAAGCACGAACTTTGTGTACCTTTTTCCAGTCACGTATAAAAGCATTGTCATTCCTTGCTGCTTGAATTACAACACTTTACACTTCAAAGGAAGCAATCACTGAATTCAGGGATATTTCAATGATCTTGATTGACTCATTAAATGCACGGCGGGACGCTAAATGAAACGATTAGTACTTAGATCGGAAAATAAGAATGAAAAAGTTATCTACTTACCAAGCTAAGAAGATATAATTACTTTATATGAGAAATGAAGATTCATTAAATACGACGATAAACATCAATTTCCCGTATTGAATCAACAAACACTGGTGTTGCTATAAACAAAGCTTGGTTGTTGATGACGCGCTAATGCTAACGAATTTGAATTTAAATATATAGAGATTGGCCTTGACGACGGGTTGTTTACAATGTCAGATTTTCAAAAAAAAATCGTATTTTACTTCCAAATTCTCACAAATTCGAAGTGAAAGCAATATTCTACGACCAAAATAGGAAACTTTATTCTCTTTCCTTCGTTTTGGTGTTAGTTTTTGTTTCAAAGGACCATTATTTCTAATTTAATTTTATTAAAGAAAAGTTTCGTGCAAATGATAAAAATGTCTTCCCATGTATTTCTTAGGGAAACTCTTTGGCTATCTGAAGTCGAACCGAGTACAGTTGGGTCAACAAAAAGTAACCTATCATTTGCGCAGGGGAAACTTTTAAAATTGAACGAATTTTGAAATTTTGAAAATATTTAGCTTTAGAGTTATAGCGTGAAATAGATTTTTGACCCCAACTGGGGACGAACTGGAGACAGCTAGGTGGATAAAAGGTAGCCTATGTCACTTTCCGGACGACCAATGACCACCATACCAATTTTCATCAAAATTGGTTGGATAGTTTTTGGGTGATGCTCGGACAGAAAGACAGACATGAAAATTTCTAAAAGATGTTTCGGACTCGGGAACATCCCCAGTATCCAGCAATGCAACTTTTTTTTGAAATAGGATCAATGAACAGACACGACCCCCTCTACAGAATTAATATATATATAGATTGTTTGTATTATTTATATTTATATTTACATAAGTAACCCGCGAACCACACTAAGACCTATTGCAGGGGGCGTGAAACACCAAAATACCTAAATAATTTTCATATTAGGGCACCTTATATTTTCCAGAAAAGAGACCAATAAAGGCCATCTGCTCGCTATAATCTCTCGAAATCTATTTGTTGTCTGGCTGCGAAAATCGCATTCGCTGAGAGCTTGAGTCACGACGTCGTATAAATCACCGTTTAAAAAGTGTTTGAATAATTTTTGCCAATACTCAGTTCTTCTTTTATTATAATCTATAACGCTAGGTATAACATATTAATGAATGGATATAATGTGGTGTGTATGTATGCACTATATATCCATATTATTTACAAGAGATTATTTATTGTACAGTAGAGAATTAATTTATTATACAGTACCTCCGCAGTTACTCCATAGGAAAAATGGCAACGTTACCTTACACAACATTGAACTACCTTCAAAAACCTTCAAAGGCCTTGGTTCGATGCCAGACGATTAAATTGCAGCGAATTTTAAGAATATTTTCAATCCCTTTGTTTTCTTTTGAGGGCCGTTCCGATATGATGCCGACATGAAATTAGTGTTGTCGATCTGATTGCAGTATGCAAGCTACATTTTACTCGTACTAGTATATGCGTAACATTAAAAAAAGAAAATTCCTTGAAATAGCATTAACATAACTTGTTAAAATTACTACTTAATGACGTAGAAACGGTTCGTACGGAGAGGTGAGACAGAAAGGATGAAGCTTAAGGTGGCGAAGGTCTTGTTAAAAGTTACTTGGATATAGCAGTTCAAGTTACGAAAATACTTTCCGATTCGAAACTTTCTTGAGATACGACAGCATAGCCTACGAAAATATCAGTGTATTCTGAAAGACATATTTTGGATGCGGTAGGATTTGCATGTATTGTGATCTCTCTGTTCTCAATTTTGTATAAGTAGTGGATTTAGGATTTTTAAACTTCTTTACTTGGTGATTCACTTTAATTGGAACTATAACCTTGCTCCGTAGCATTATGAATCCGAAATAAGTTTGAAAAATTGTATCAGCAGCGAATTAGATTTAGATTAATTCGAACTATATACGCCCAAGTTAATTTTCTTTCACAATACAGACATCCCAAAAGCCAGCAGGCGACGTTAAAATGCTATTGAGAATCATTCTGATGAAAAAGAATCCATTTTCCAGTTGTTAAATTAACTAGAATCATATATCATTACTAAGTGACTAAGTGTATCATAGAGTAGAAATCTACTTGATATTTGAAGTGAAATAATTAAATACAATTCAGCCACAGGAAAAGGTCTGCCGGTAAATTCAACAGCCCGAATGCTATTTGAATCTTTATTCCCTTTATCTTTAAAATAAAATAAATTTGGGGTGGGGAATGAAGCTTGATTGGCAAGACGAGGAGTATAGTAATTTTTTACTGCTGCGATCAAGAAACCTAAACTATATTAGTAAGACATTTACTCAAAAGACTACCAAGATGACCCTGTTAAAGAAAAAATTTGATGAGGTTTAACAACGATGGATACCATTTTTTTGTATTAAACTGTAGGATTTAAACAATGTCTCATCAGTTTCTTTCCTACTGTTAAAGTCAGAGTTAAGAGGATAAAATTATATTGAAAAAACATTTCCCTTCATCTTAAACAAAAATAGCGTAATTTGGTAGCAGGTACATGATTACTTGACATTGAATACTTTAGAAAATTCATACCTATCGAGAAATACAAAAGAAAATGGATGATAAACCCATTTTTCATCGAACGCAGACAGTATCTTTGATTCCATTCCCTCTTAAGGGCACTAATACGATTTAAAGCAGTCGTTTGGTGACCGCAGTTGAGAGATAATGGTGGCTAACCCAACTTTGGGGAACAAGCAGTTTCTTAGTCGAAGTTTGGATGTAGTTGGTTACTAACTTTAAAACAGTTGAGCGCCGCAGAGCAAATGTAACCCTGAAACACGGTGATAACGTGCACCAGACAACTTGGGCTACCCGCGTATGAAATCCTTTGTTTTCTCCTGTATTCTGAATTATTAAATGGAAAATTTTAAGTAGTTAATTTTTTACTGTTAAAGTTATTTCTTGCATTTAAGAAGGTTTATAAAGATAATATAAAGGTAATAAAAAAATCAGCACTCGATTTTGAGATAATCTTTTCAATTGTTCCGTTTGAAAATGATGGGTGAACTTGATTGTTTGGCTTGAAAATGTTCGCTTTTTCATTAATTCTCATTACGACAGGATATACGGCAATGAAATAATTTTTGCAGATAATAGTCCTTTCTCAGCTTTTCAACGTTATGGAATTCATAATTTTAAAAGTAAATTGTAGCTGGACTTCTCCAAGCGTTAAGGAAATATGTTCATATGAAATCAATAGTGTATTCAGGAGCAACAGCATAGTAAAAATTTCGAGTTTATGTCAATTATGTTTATGCATTTGAAAGTCGAAGAGACCATTTTAAATGCTCATTTAAGATTCGAAGGATAAGCTATTTCAATCATGTTCTGATTGACATATATTAATTCTTATCTAGATAGTTTCTTAACAATCCATGTACCAAAATGCAATGCAACTTTTTCAGGCTTGTATAGCTTCCATAGTCTGTGTCCGAAGTATATATCAATATAAACAAAGTCCTCAATATCCCCTTTAAAACGGCCCTGACTACTATTTACTTTACTTGCCAAGTAAAACTATTTTATTTCTCTCACATTATAACTCCATTGACAAATTTGTAGTAAGTTTCTACAACCATAAATATACAGCTATGAAATACAACAACCATTGTTGCAAAGCCAAAATTGAACAATGCATCATTTGTTGATTCGTGAAATTCTCATTCACGAGAGCATCCTCTAAAACAATCACTGGATTGTATAAGCTCTTAACCGAAACATGAAATACAGCAAAAGAAACCTTCGCCCCTCAGAAATTCACATATGTTATCCTAGGTGACATTACATTAATTAGTTATCACTTATAACCAAGTTAGTTTTGAATAAGACTCATTAATTTTAGAATGTGGGCATTAACTTAGAAAACACAACCCAACAACATAAAATTATGAAAAACCTTAATTCGTATTTTTGAACGAGAATCAGAAGTCGCCTGTACTTAGGGTACTTAGGGCCACTTCACGAGTGGTTCATTCCGGGAGATTTTTAACTCCGGAGCTAAACATTCCGACAGATTTTTCCTTTTGATGCCTAAAGTTCCAGGAGACTTACTCTTGGTCAAAAAAGACATATCGCAATGAGTTGTTTGTCATTGCTAAGCTATTAAAATAAAAACCAAAAATATTTTTTGATGCTGTGTTTCAGTCTACATTTTTGTTGCATTAAAGCGATAAATTCAGAGAAGTAATTTAAATCTAAAACCGAACCTATCACCTAAAGTAATTTGCCTTGGAGTAATTCTAATGCATTGGGTCACATGTATCGGGCTGACTAAGTTAAAACGGATTATAAGCCACAAATCAGTAGATTTCAAAATTATGGAAGATTTCTCAGGAGGTGTGTCCAAATCGGCCGAATTCCGGGAGACTCTCGGACTGGTGCCAACCTTACTGGTTTCTACTGGGGGTACATACCCAAGACGGTATTAAAAATAACGGTGTTTCGTTAATTTTTTTCCCAGGTAATCCAATCCAATAAAAATGAAAATCGAAACTATAATTGATAAATTATATAGTATATTCTATAATTTTGGTTAATATTACACTTTCATGTTTTAATACAGTGAAGTTACGGCCATTTTCCGGCGCCATATTTGAAAAAACATCTTCCACGGTACCAGGAATTTCTTTTTGATGTTTCATCTGAAAGAAAAATTTCTCTATTTTAGATTATTCTAAACATATAAATACAGTTTTTGTCGAGAAGGTTATCAAAAAAAGGTTTTTAAAAAAAGTAGAATCGAGTTCAATATAAATTATACAGCTTTGGAAAAAATTTTGAGTTGTTATTGATTATAAAAAATCCATAACTGAGTAAATCGAAAAAATCCTTCAACATAAACTAGATAAATTACATTAAAAGTTATCTGTTAAATTTCGTGCAAATCGGTCAAATGGTCTCCAAAATATTTCTGGTACCGATTCTAAAGACTTTATTTCGAGAAAAACGCTGTTAAAGATTCAAATGTGAATAGCTACTAACCGTCTTCAAAAAATTTCTGTTAAGTATTTTTTTAAAATACTTACATCACATAGTCTATGCCTGGACCATAAAAATCCCCTTCTTTGGAGGTAGAGGCTGCTTCCTCCATTTTACTTTTCCAGCGGGCTCTTCGTCCTTCCGCGGTTGTGCCCATTGCTGCTTGCTCAGCGCGGCTCAAGCGCCCAGCATCCTCCAAAATGACCCAGGAGTGGGCGTTTTTTTTCGGAATGGATGGTCAACTCTTCCATTACCTTTGGTAACGTCCTGTTTACCTCATTATAAACACAACTTGCGGATTTCTTTGGGTGATATCTTCCATATAGCACTATGGAGGCTTTCATTGTTGATCTGATTGTATCCACCAAGACAATGCTGTAACAAACTATCAGAAGATAAATCTTTGTATATACCTTCAATCACCTGCAGAACATCCTCTGAAAGTGGCTTGTACTCATGTTTGTAGGCAGCCAGTTTCCCCTTCGCTTTAGCTCTCCTCCACGAACACCATGAACCTTGTCCGAGGACACTTTTCATGTGATGGGTTCTCATCCGTCGATTGATAATGCAACAACGTTGCCCATATAGCATCTCTCATTTTATCTACAGAGTCACTATTTCTTCTAATAGCTAGCCCGCAGTACCTGGTTAATTTGTCTATCATTTTACCAAATAGCTTATTTCTTCCACCAATTCCTTTATTTTTGTTCACACATTGGCGAAGGCACGTTCCCATCCTTTTATGGACATGTCCAACTCACTCTTTCTTGTTAATAACATATCAATATCCATATGGTTTTGCATCAATCACACCCTTGTAAGTCTTTGAATCGCCATCACCTATGTAATTTATGTATTTGATTCCGTACCGCTCTTCGGACCTTGTGAATATCTTCACAAATGCATCTACCTCCATTTTTCCTGCAGACCCAGTATGGTTAGCAGTACACCTTGACTCATGCTCTGCTATCTACCCTTCATACTCAGCTGATCCTTTCTTGTCCTTCCAGTACTCGCAGGATTTGCAGGAAGAGCACTTCACTAAAATATCCAGGACTTTTCCAGAGTACCACCCAATCAAAGAACCTAAACCTATGAGGGAATTAAATCCACGTTTCTTCCAGCTCCCATTACCAGAGATGTTGAACTCATTCTTATTTAGTCCTGCCCTCTCCAATCACTCGCTTTCCTCCATCACTGCTTTCCTAAAAAGAACTTTTGATACCGTAGATCAGGCTGAATGAATTTTCTTTACGATGACGTCGTAAGATTTTTGTGCCACAGAAGGAGGTAAATCCATGATGCCACAAAATTTTCTTGCACCACTAAGCCCAATTTCCAGTAATCGCAGACCGAAAGAAATCGCCTGTTAACTTCAAACATGGAGCCAATCAATGGGGACGAGGGAATGGAAATAGGCTTACATTTTTCACAGATGACCACGATTTTGAAGTCAAGTCCTTTGGTTTTTTCTTCTTTAAATTTAATACTTCCCCCACACTTCATGCTCATAACGTACTCGCTCATTGCGGAGAAAACCGTGAAGAAATTCAGCAACCTGTAGCCAATAGTCTCCTCTTCGGGCACCGGTACATCATGGGCGCTTCTGAATTTTTTTGGCTTTAGTACTACTGCACGTAGTTTCTTTTTCTGAAATACAAGGCTTTTGAGGAGGAATGTTTCTTCTTTTAACGTCTTTCCTTAATACCCCTCTTCTATGTTGTTCACGGAAACCATTATGTCCAGACATTCTTCAAAGAAAATTTTCAATGAAGACGCACAACGCACCGATGCAGAACACAGAACGCAGATCACAAAACGCAAGACGCAGTATCACGGACGCTAAAATACGTGTGAGTGAGAAGCAAACGAGCATTTGCTTCTCTAAACAAGCGAACAACTCGTAGTAAAACCCTGAAAAATATCTCATTATCTATTCAAAGAAAAGCTTTCATGAGGGAGGAGACAAAGAGGCTAATCCTACCTTCCGACCAGTGCGGCACTTGAGAGCCTCTCGACCGCTTCCACTTCCAAGGGGTCTAACTCCGAAGTTTTGAGGAATTTTGAAATAATATTCATGGTGAATGTTTACAAGGGATGTATCTATACAATTACGTACTTATTGAAAACTCGATTTCTTTGAACGTACTCTATCTCTCACTGAGTGATACGACGATAATATAGGAGATAAAATTTATTTATTTAGATTATTTCACGGACAATTATATCATATCATTCACAAAAAATATAAAATTTACATATCATAGTATATATAACGCTGGAGATAGCCAAAATCTCACATAATTTAATCTCGTAGGGTTATTTCTAACTAAAATTTACACTCATTAATTGTATAAAAAGACATAACATAAAATAAATACCATAAAATATTTCTTAAGTAAATTTCCTCATGTTCACAAATGACAATACAAAAGAAAAATAATATGTATATAAAATCATTCTTAATAAATTTTAATTGTTATAGGTGAATAGTTTATAAGATTTAAAATTGTATTCTGCTCCGTCTACAGATGTTGCTGCCCATTTCTGCAAGGATGAGGTCACAAGCAGAGCAAAGGTCAGGACTAGGACGGTGAGGAGGAGCGACCCTCCTAAAGACAGACTTCCTAAAAATTTTTCCCAGATAACTACCATAAACCCCGCGACCATTTCCCATCTTTCAAATGCACGTTAATTTTTCCTGGTCTGAGTTGAATTTGGCCGCAGTATATAAACTGAATAATTACGCGGTGGAAAACAGAGTCTTCCTCATCCCAATTCAACGAACAATTATAATGTTTGAGGGGAGACAATTAGCACTTCGTTAGGCGAGCCGTGGTTAGATTTCGGAAGGAATGCAACTGTTGGTGCAATTAACTCGACGACTGCACGCGTGCTCGAAATATGTAACCGAGGCTCGCTTTTGGAAAATGGTATGCATGGTAGAAACCGGTGCTATGCATTCGCCTTTTCTCCCGGGGCCTTTGCATCGCTAAACAGCTTCAAAACGCTTCCAAAGACCAACTTCGGACCATTAGAATCAATTACTACTATTTCGGTGGAGACATGAATTTAGAAGCAAATATGCTGCGAGGATGCACCTGGGTGGGTTTGTTACATTGGGAAGAGGAATGCAGAAAAAATACATTTAGTAGAGGTACTGCGAGAAAAGTGCAAGTTTCATAATTTTCTTATATTTGAATGGGGACCTAAATTTTCTGCAACTGTGTGCTTCTGTGCGAGTAGCTAAAATAAAAGTAAAAATTTAATTATATGATTATTCGTTGTGCAACGTATTATTTATAAAATCAGTCTTCTTTGGCGAAATTGGATGAGATTCCATGTTGACGATGCAAACATTAATGTAATTAATTTAATGATTTCATGAAATAAGTAGAAATAACTGCTATTCTATCTTATTTTATAATTATTCCGACTTTTTCTACACATTTTTCTTAAAAGCTCTTTAGATCTTTATTGAGGTTAAACATGGTTGCAAGTACCTCTATAGTTTTAAGTTTTCACTATGAATAATTTATCATTAGGAATACGATATGTTTCACACATAAGTAATGTTACTCAATTGTTATCACTATTTTGAAATTGTAATCTGCTTAAAAAAAGGAATTCTAAAAAAATTGAAATTTCAATTATTGAATGAATATACCTAAAATTGTCTAGAATTTTACCGTTATTAGTTACCGAGATCGTAAAATGACTGGGAAATGTCTCTCTCACAATATGCAACTACTGCGCATCGTCGAAAATTCCTTGATGAATATGTGTTGCATAAGATTTTTCCATTACAAAGATTGATAGAGAGAATGACTATTTCCTAAATACTGAAAATAGTTTAATGGGTCATACTGTCATTGAACTTCGTGGAGATTCCAATTTTTTGGCTACGCTGTGAATTTCGTGTTGAAGGATGGGTCTCTCTCAAGAATATAATTACTTTTCAGCCATTTCCATCATGGAATCCCAATTTATTTGAGTCAATGCCCTACCTTGTGGTGAAATATTCATGGACAATTCCTGGTGGAATTAAATAGTGACAGGCGTTGATAACCGATCATCCTACCTAACACTGCAGATTCGGAAAATGTATCAATTTAAAAAATCAGAAAATATCTAAAGCCGATTGGAACATTGGCTACAGTCACGACAGTCTCTTTCCGATTCCTCCCAATTTTCGAGCATGGAATATTTATCTACCTACGGCAAACAGTACAATTACAGATGAGCTATAAATAAAAATTATAATTGGATCTTGAGCTTTATTTTTTGAGAGGTGATCCTTCATAACTCCAATGGCAACTCCACCGTTTCTCAAATGAGATTTATGCACATTGAATTAAAAATAACTAAACTGACCTAACTAAATTTTCCTTCATTCCTTATATGAGAGAGGAAAAATTTCTTAATCATATAAAAGGAAAGACATTTAAAAGAAAATTATCATTACGACAAGTCATTCTCAAAAATAACAGAAAATACCGAAGAAATAATGTTAAATTTGAACTCAATATTTTTTTGCTATACCTCCATTACTTACTTTTTCAGTTACCATATCTTGTTTTAGTTTGAATTTTATTTCAAGGAAAGTTACTACTATCATTTTTTAGCAAATAGAGTATGTTTTTTCGGGGATAGAACGAGCGTGAATTATATGTATATAGAAAATGAGGTTAACTCTATGGAAATACGTATTATAATCGGGTATATATTGAATTATATTGAATGCGAATTATTATTTCATATATCGCCTCACATATTCTCACTCTTTTAAATCCTTCTCCAGTTCCAAAATAAATCAAGATAACCTCTTAAATAATTTATTTCAATAAAACTTTACCAGGCAATAAAATGTTTATCAAATGTCATAAAAACGTTTTCTTAAAAATTACTACCAAAGATAATCAAACAATTCGATTTACTTTTTGAAAAATATCTTTAAAAATATGAATATAAATAGTAAAAATAAATTTGCTTTCTATAAATATCGACAAATTTAAAGAAAAAGTAATGGCTGGCCATCGAAAAAGAAAGGATATTCATACCAGTGATTCACGGCGCTTCAGGCAAGGAAAGCTTTCATAAGAGACCATTTCGAAGTGGAATTCTATGAAGGGGTTGAAACACTACTTGCACATAAAACGTGAAGGTCTTAATGATGCATTTTATTATTGAACTTGCTGTAATTTTTTTCCAGTGATATCCTAGATTGATATTGATTTCGTAATGAAGTTTAGCATTTGCAAATGATGGTGATGTAGTTTTTCAAATTTTTAGTTAATTATGCTCAAAACTGGGTTATATTAGTTACAGGCACTTCCTGTCCTATAGGGTTTTGTGAATGCTGTCTGTTTGTAACATGATAACAAGATTGTAATTAAGGCATTAAGTTTGATTAAAATTCACTCATAAATGTTTTTTGCGTGCCATCATTTAACAATATCATAGGAGGAACATAATTATTCAGCTTGAGCATTTCATCCATGAAACATTAAAGTAAATTTTAATTTCTTCCTCCTAATCAATCCCACTGTAAATTGAGAAGCATATCATTTAAAGGGAGGATGGATGGTAAGTAAAATACAGGGAAGTCTGGGGAAATATATACTTACAATAAGATGTCTATGTTGAAGAAAAGAATAAGAATGTATTGAAGATTGGGTAAGATGCTTCTAGAAGAGGTCGTCGCCCTCATGTAATCCTTGTTTACGTGAACTAAAAATGTATGTGAGCTCTTTGGATCTCTTGAAATAGCAAGACTAAGCACCCGTTAAATCAGTTAATGCAGTGAATTTTAATTTTATCCCACGGTGCAACGAGATTTTTTCATGAACTGCAAGGCGTATCAGCCCTTTTTAAATGATTTATTCTTTCCTTCCACTCGTTTGTTTTTGAAATTCGCGGATTGTCGGTAATCCTTTTTGAAATCACGAATTCAATGGTGAGGAGGAGAAAGAAATAAGAAGTGAAACACCGGAAAGTTCACTCTTTAGTTATTTCAGTCCAGGATTGAAATTTGCTGAAATTATCTTCATTTTGGAATAAAAGAATGATATAATGCCTTGGAACGGTAGTTGTGCAATCAAAGTAATGGATGTTATTGGGTTTTCTTATTTTCAAATTGGCGCTTTCGATCGTATTTTCAATTTAAGAGATCTAAATGTGATTTAAAAAATTATAAGGTGACAATTTTTATCTAAAGATTAAAAAAATACAATGGATTTGCTAAAATAATGTTTTATATTTTATATATTCTCATGTTGTTACCACGAAATACATCGTGATCAGGACAATAAATCAACGCTTTTAAATACGGTTGCCTTCTAAACTCTTAGTGCATGGTAGATACACCATGATATCATAATTTTCATGCATTTTACAAATATTATTTAGTAATTTCAATTTGATACTACCTTTCAGACAATGTTTTTAGCTGTATTTGTTGCCGAAAAAATAGATAAAAAGTTACACAGTTATGTTAATAAAATTATCTTCCTTATTTTGTATAATATTTTAGGAAACATATCTGTGTTGTAAATGGTTAACGTGAGCACATTTCATGGTTGAGGTGGGTGGTGGTTGGAGGTTTAATAGAGAACATGCCATTTTTATCGGAGGAATAATAAATGAATGGTGAATAAAAAACCTCTTTTCAAGGCGAAACTGGTAATATTTTATTCAAAAATAACTTTGTAAAATCCTACGGAAAACGAAGTATTCAATGACTTGACATTCTTCGATGTATCAGCGTCATAACCATTTTTTGCGGCTACACTCCCTCGTCTTCCTCCCAACTAACATGTAACATGTGATATGGAATTGTCGAAACATGTCCTTTCATTAAATACTGTTTTTTCTGTAGTGTTTTACAAAGTGATTTTTGAACAAAATGTGGCTTTTCGCTTTGAAAAGTGTTTTTTTATTCACCATTCGTTATGGAATACTACCAAGTAAATCCGGTCAGTCGAGTTTATTCAGAAGAATAAAAGTATCTAAGAGAGACCATCATCTGTATGTCAAGTAAATTCTTTGCATATTCTTAAACCTCTAGTTATTGGTACCTAAATTTCGGAAATTCCGCTTCGAGGACCACTGTTTAGGATGATAGATTTCCTAAAAGAAGGAAAACCTGTGCACGTATTCAACAACTACTTACTCCCGAAACGCATCCTCCTAAACCACCCACATCCTCCTCGGGGTGCACTACTTTCCGCCGCAAACGGCACCACCTGTAACATCCCCTTCTCGCAAATTTATGCTCCACCGAGGGCATCGCTCCGCCGCTGGAGGATTTTTCGCCCCAATTACTAAATGCTTATTTCGCTCCTGGCTTTTTATCCCAAAGGAGGATTTACTACCCATAAAGCATCCAATTTCTGGAGCGTTATTTATTTTTAATAAGCTCGCAATGGGTGCAAAGGACTTTCTATCCGCGAAAAATAAAAATCACTCCCCTCGCTAGAATTTCATCTCGTCGACGATCGTTTTTAATCGCAAGTCATTTGAACCGAGTTACGGGAAAAAGAGATTTAATAACTAGGAATTGCCGGGGATTTTGAGTAAAAAGGAAGTCTGCCTTTTTCATTTTTGAGATCGTTAGCAGGTGGAAATTGCCACTTTCTGCGTTAAGGGTCCCTATATTATGTATCCTAAATAAAGAATAAATGGAGATGGAGGCATCATCGAGAAGTAATATGGAAGCGTCGTGTGAATGAACTGTTGGGTACTACCTGCTTGCTAATATACAATGAAGAGGTGTATCCTGCTATCTCTAATAACCAAAATTCCCCTACTTAACGCACGTGACTAGGCTATTTAACGATAACTCCCTCGTGTTTAACCGTTACAGAAAACCGATTATTTTCTCTGAAAGGAGGGCTTTTCCACAGAATTTTCCTTGGTGCTCTTAATTAACAAAATAAGCTTCTTAAATAGTACGCTTTTCATGGGTATTAATATGAATACCCATGAATAAGGTTTTAGTAATAAATGATGTTATAAGTTAGGTAACACTCAAGACTATCATAACATATTTTTATAAATTACGATGAATTCTTTATTAAAATTCACAAGAATTCTATGCAAGTTTTCAATCGGGCTAAGATGCTTCTTTTTATTTAAACGTATGTATGGACAGTTTAAGTATAGCTTAAATGAGGTTTCCGTGGGCCATTTTAAAACCTACTGAATATAGATTAATCCAACTCACTATCATTCTCAAATTTGGTATCGAGCACTATGAAATGTTTGTGACGAAGAACTTAGTCGACCAAAAAGAAAAACAAAGAAACCCTCTATAATTGGAGTCCAACCTTCGGAATGTGAAAGCGCTCATTCAACGAACGTTCCAATGCCTATTAATATTTTTTTCTGAAAATTCCTATCCTTAGTTTGAAAACTGAAAATAATATATTTCGGGAAACTTTCTTAAAATATGTAGCACTATTCTCATTCTATATTTCATAGTGGTGATAGATTAAATTTATGATTTTATTGCCATATAATAATTAAAAATATAATTAATATATTCAGCACTAAATTTTTGCACTACTGGGAGAAGCAAGTTAAAAAAATCTGAGAAGTATCCAGTTTTATTTATACCTTTCGAAGTACATTCCACAAAGCTTAAAATTCCACAAATTCTTAAAATAAATCCACGAATCGATCACAAAATCAAAGACTTAAGTCATTGCACTTTCAATTATTGATATTTTTATAAGACGGGTGAGTAGAAAACAGTCGCGGGGAAGGAACACAATCCGTAACATTATCCATAAGAACATTCGAAAAGTTGAGGGCTCTCGAAGAAACCTTTTTCGCACACGTAGTTGGCCGGGGAAAGCAAGTTCAATATTTGGGCCTAATCCCAAGTTTTTCTTTTGCTCGGACGAGAAGCATTAGAACAAATATGCAAATTCCTGTTACGACTCAATTTTCTTCACATCGAAGAGAATTGCCATTTTCTACACTCTCCCATTCAAGGAATGGATTTAAAGAACGGGTTTCATCATGGTTTAAATATGCACGGCAAAGTAGGAAAAATACATTCTACGGCATAGGTTCAGATGATAATTTTATTCAAATAAAATATCATCACTAGCAGTTGCAGACTACGCAAACAAGTGCATCCAGAATATAGATCGTTATCATTAAGCTATCTTATTGCAACATTCTAATACTTCCTTCGGGGAAATATTTAAGCATGTACAGAGTACAGTGTACATTGTACACATTTGTATTAAATTTAAGGCGAAATGCTTCAATGGTTATTTTCACCGCCTGGCAAGTGAGGGGCTATTTTCTCCACCCTGCAATCCGCCAGTGGAGCATGGCAAGGGGAGTAAAACACCGACATCCCTATCTTACCTGGAGATCTATTAGCTTCTCTAATACTTCTTGGAAGAAACGACCAAAAGTAACAATCTGTCCTGGAAACTACTTCCTTTTATCGTTTCTTTGTTTTCTCCCGAAGATCGAGTAACTTTATAGCTGGGATAACAATATCAGTTATCTCCTCCCCTAAATCGGTAGTGATACATTTATCAAAAAGCTTCCGTCAATATTCAAGTCTTCAAGTGTTCGAGACCAGAACCTGTCGTATTTTTTATGCTCGGTTTTGGTTGGAATTTTCCAATCTTGTGTTCATTTATGTCACAGGGCAATAACTTAGCGAAGGGATTTAAATTTCTTCTACTGAGTATTTATTTTCCAATGAATTGTCACAAAAAGAACTCCATATCCTTCAGCCTCTAGAAATATCTCTCTAAATTCATATTTTTGTAGAATAGACGATGTAGACGTAAAAAAATGCATTTCCTATACACATTAAGTAATACTTTACGCTAACCTTTATGTACCCAATCTTAATCAAACCAATGGAGCCTTTCCAAAAATTAGTTAATTTTACACACAGGCGTCTAAAGTTCAAAGCTATATTCGATGTCTACCCCTATGCTCTAAACCGTTAGTCTACTCCCATACGCTAATCCAATGACGCAGTGAGCCAGAAAGTTTTAGCGATCATCAAATTTGAATCAAGTTACGTCGGTACTTAGGGTCAACTTTTTTAAAAGGAAAAATAGAAAAGGATGTCTGCGCAGGCAGCTTTTCAGGGAAAGATAGGAACTTGGAATATTCATGAAGAAACAAAGAGCCGTCTACGGCGTGCTGCGGAATATCAAAGCACGGAGCTCCAAGTTTCATTTTCCATCACAAGTAATTACGAAGCGCAGAATTTAAGAGAAGGTACTGTATGGAGAGTATCCTATGGACAGATCGTGACTTGGAAGTTTTCTGTCTTTACTCTCCGCTCAAGGTTGCTTAATAAAGATACTAATGACTTATTTATCACTCCTATAACGACCAGGGCAAGTTAATGAGAATAAAAGGATAACACACGATTAAATAAACACTTTTGCATCAAATAGTTTGAATATATATTCTAGCTATATATTGGAATAGAAATAGCTAACTTCCATTAAGTATGTAATCCATTCAATTGACGAAACAATCCAGCTCTGCAGCAAATCAGTAATCGTAGGGAATCTTTAGGAAACGTTGTCACAAGCAATCACAAAGAAGTATACATGCTAAATTTACACCAATTCAAACTCACCGATTCAATGCGAGTATTTCAACACATTATTTCACTGAATTCAGTATTTCACAGAGGAACAGCTCAATTGCGCATTGTGCCAAATCACTTATTGGTGGCAAGTCACTTAATCCGATAAACAGATGTTAGAACTGAAATCCTGCTCGAAGTATTGGGAACTCGATGAGTTGATTGGCTCTTCCGACATTCTGAGCTCCAATTACACTTTTCAATACAATATAATATATAAGTATCACAGCGATGTTTAGTTCAAAGTTAACATAAACACTTACGTATCTAAGTACTTCTTAAATTTATGGAGTTTGGATCCCATTAGTTCACACTCGCGATACACTCACTTCACTCTCCTTAGCCGAGCTGAGCAAAATCGACTGCACAGACAGTATGACGTCATCTGGTAGTCATATGATGTGATGGCAACGAGTTCTGACGTGCCATGACCTTCACAGCTTACTATCTTTCGCTACCCTTTCCAAAATCTCAGAAGACTAAAATGTCGATTCTGTGTGACATTAACAACAAATAAACGATACTGAATGATGCACTAACAAGAAATATACGGAATGCTATATTTTGCTGGGAGAGGCCACTCCAAAAATTAACAATCAGTATTTGTATACACTGCAACGACTTAATGATCGAGTATAAGTTGTTATTTGAGTTTCAAATTGGTAAACTATAATTCTGCGGATGTAACAGTCTAGTATCGTATTTTATGGTGAATAATGGTAAGTAATTTACCGGACAACGAATTGAAGAAACTGAAAAATCCATCTTAAACAAACTTTTACTAGACCACTATTTAATATCTGAATAACACTACCCAGGCTTCGTAGCGTCACTACATCTTCAGGTGACAAATAAAACTCACTTCTGAATATATATACTCATGAAAGGAGGAGGGGGAAGGGAGAGAAGGTAGCAAGTAACAGAAGGAGGAATAACGAGACTCCCACATTCCTCCTTCCTCCCCCTAGGTCCCTTTATTCCTCCTTCTGTTACTTGCTACCTTCTCTCCGTTCCCCCTCCTCCTTTCATGAGTATATATATATTCGGAAGTGTGTTTTATTTGTCACCTGAAGATTTAGCGACGCTATGAAACCTGGGTCGTGTTATTCAGTTAATAAATAGTGGTCTAGTAAAAGTTTGTTTGCCATGGATTTTTTAAAAGTTAATAAGTACCACAAAATTAACCCTGAATCTTTGAAGAAACTGAATTAAAATAATAGTTATGCGTTTTCGTTTGAGGTTAAAAAATATATTAATAGAGTTCTTTTACATATAAGAATTAAAAATCTGATGTGGCCAGCACATGACTTTCTCCATAGTAAGATCTAAATATTTATCTACGACAGTAATTTCGAACTCTATATTCAATCTAAACTTGGAAGATGAGTGATTAATTTTTATATTATTATCTTTTACGTCACAAACATTATAAATAAAGTTTTTCGGGACATGCTCGATGAAAAAGATGAATTTGGCCTTTCGCACATTGAGCCCAGAGCGCCCACAAAGTACATAATAGCAATTTCCGGTTTATCAGTATTTCATGAATAACTCCTAAACAATCAGTGATAAAAAAATATGTTTCATACAAAAGTTATAGTAAGTTAAATTTTCTAAAACATTTGTAATTAATAGTATATACCTAAATATCATATTTATGGAGATATTTTGAAAACCGGAAATGAGCTTTGAAGAATGAAGCTCGACTTCCGGTTGACCGATTTACTCCAAAAACTAATCAACTCTAACGACTGTATTAAAAGTAATATATATGAAATTTGGTGTTGATCCGACAAATATTTTTTATGTTAGAGCGCCCACAAAGTACATAATCATCTTCTTCCGGTTTATCAGTATTTCACGAATAACTCCTAATCAAACGGTGATACAAAAATATGTTAAATACAAAAGTTATAGTAAATAACATAATCTAAAACATTTATAAGTAATACAATATACTTATATATCATATTTATGGAGATATTTTGAAAACCGGAAATGAGCTTTAATGAATAAAGCTCGACTTCCGGTTGACCGATTTACTCCAAAAACTAATCAACTCTAACCACTGTAATAAAAGTACTAAGTATGAAATTTGGTGTTGATCGGACAAATAGTTATCATTTTAGAGCGCCCACAAAGTACATAATCATCTTCTTCCGGTTTATCAGTATTTCACGAATAACTCCTAATGAACCGGAGATACAAAAATATGTTAAATACAAAAGTTATAGTAAATTTTACTATCTAAAACTTTTATAAGTAATACAATGGACGTATATATCATATTTATGGAGATATTTTGAAAACCGGAAATGAGCTTTAATGAATAAAGCTCGACTTCCGGTTAACGGATTTACTCCAAAAACTAATCAACTCTGACAGCACACACCACAGTACTATATATGAAGTTTGGTATTGATACGACTTTTAGTTTTCACGTTAGAGCGCCCATTATCACACACACACATACACACACACACACACACACACACACACACACACACACACACACACACACACACACACACACACACACATACACACAGACATCATTCCGAAAATGGTCAAAACGTGTTCTAGGGACCCCAAAACGTGTATTTCCGTTGAAATCTCGAAGTCG
Organism: Sympetrum striolatum; assembly: GCA_947579665.1. Classification (NCBI taxonomy): domain Eukaryota; kingdom Metazoa; phylum Arthropoda; class Insecta; order Odonata; family Libellulidae; genus Sympetrum; species Sympetrum striolatum. Next base: position 44,625,693 of record OX388347.1, read on the forward strand.
AATTTTTTCATGAAAACAATACTTTCTCTATACTTCGTATATGGAGAAAGTAAAAAAACGGGTGTTTTTTTACATTAGGGAACGTTCTGGAAGAGGAGATGATGACATTGACTAATTCTATAGAAATATGGGCTAATGGAATTAAATTTATATTTAAGGGTTATTTTATTGAAATACTGTATTTAGAAACTGTAGTTCAGAAACAAACGGACGCGAAGTAAAAATTATTAAGATGAAACTTTGGGGAAACAGTTCTGTGAAATTCGATACCTTAATAAAAAGTACGTTGAGATGAGTGTATCCTTGGGAGAAGAAAGGACAAAGAATTATTCAAGTAGGACCCTTTCAAAGAAAAACGAAAAATATACACATAATGCAATATTACTGTCCGACAATGTAAAATGTGGTATGCGAACATTTACGGATTATATTGATTAAATTTTAAAGACATAACTGATGCGAGAAGTGATAGGCTCAGAACGTCCAGAGCTTGTAAATTGGATAAAAATACCAACGCCCTAAAATAAAATATGAAAATCAAAAACTCTAGCTAAAATCTGAAGAGTTACCCTAAGGGTGATTGAAATGGTAAGTTTCGCAAATTGTCAGATGATCCTAATATGTGGCCAGTGGTCAACAGATAAGTGTGTTAATGTTCGTCAATATTATTTTATATTTTGTTACACTTACGATATTCATTATTTCGACGAAAAACCCAGGCAAAGGATCCCTTTTAGTGACTAAGGAAATAAGTTCAAAATTTCGAATGAAATTTCAAAGGATAAACCGATATCAAATATGATTTAAATAACTTTATACGATTAGAATAAGTATTATACATATATCTTAGAATATTCTGACGGGTAATCATCAAATAGAATTGAATTAGGTAAAAAAATATAATTGCTGTATGAAAGTCTAAGTAACGTGGTATCCAGGGAAAAAAGAGAGCAAAACCAACTTACGTGGCAACCGTTACTATGATCATACTAATGAGTATATAAAGAGCTAACGGTTGCTAAGCAAGTACAGTCTGCCGAAGACAACAGTAGTGAGAGGAGGAAGAGTAAGATACATCTTCAGAACATATCCTTTTTAATAAGTAAACGAGAGAATTCAAGAGGTATGTAGTTAAATTAGATCCTGGAGAACATTATATTGAACCATAATATTAGTGATTGCAAGTAATGCATCATTAATTATAATCATCGTGAACCTATAATTACCTTGTATTGGCAATATTGGTGTCCTTTAATTTACTTTATGACCAATGGTAACAAGAAATCTCCCCATAATAGTAATTAAAGCTAGGTTTGTAATGGTCTGAAGGGGATCTCAAGCATTTCAAGTTGATTTGACTAAATAAATAATTCTTTTGATTTTAGTGAGACTTTCACAAAACCTTGACAAGCGTGGCTGCCACTTCAGAGAATATTTACTTTGTGAGTGTAGCAACAGTGAGATACATCTTCAAAGTACCTACACTTTTTAAAAGGAAAATAAGAGGAATATGAGGTAAGTAGGTTAATAAAACCACTATGAAGAAAATTTTATCCGAGCAAAATATTAAATAATGAAAGGATAACTTCATCTTGAAATTATTATTGGACTTAGTCTTCTATTGGTGAGACCATATTGTGGCATTTTTAATTAGTCATATTGTAGTTATGTATCGTAAATTTAACAAGGATTTTGATAAACTCAAAAATTATATAATCAAATAAGTAATCAATTTATTTTAAGTATGGGTTGGAGAGCGTTGCGAAGAGCGACTGCAACCTTCGGGTGGATTTACGGTGATGAAATACAGCATTCTACGGATGGCAACATTTTTACTGCACTTGTAGGAATGTGTTTGGAGCAACTGGAAATAGGGTCTGTGAAGACCTACAAATCTAAGGTAGGTTTCGATCGTAGAATGAAAGACACTGTCAAGTTCGTATCGATACATTCCCTCATCGACAGTAGGAAAATACCTCAATAAAAACTAAACAATAAGAAACTTTCATCAATCAATGTGTTGTAGCAAGCGAAGGTGCGAAATGTTTTGATAGCTTGCAAAAATACAAAGCGACTTTTAAAAAATACAATCAAATGCTAATTCATTTAATAGAAAATTTACGGGTATAAAATGCTGTCAAATTAAAGCCTGCCCAAAAAGAAGATATTTGATATCAATATCAGTTGTTTTATACTCATTTCTGCTCGAAATGAAAACAGCGTTTAGTTCTCCCTAACCTATAATCACTCATATGTGTTTCTACTCATAAAACCATCCTCGAAAATACCGCCACTAAGAAAAACAAATACAAAACATTCGAATTGAGGAGTACACCAATGCTCTCAAAACTAAGCCGGCTAATAATTTCCTTTGAGAACCACCAAATTATGGCATATAATATTTATGACTTCCTTTTATAAAGCATTGACAACGGACGGAAAGTAACTGATTATATGTATATTAAATCTTATAGATTTTAATATATATTATTTGAACAAATATCCAAAATCATAATTTATTTGTGGTGATAATAAACTCAACTGGAGGAAAACAATATGGATAAAAAGTATGGAATACAGATATAACATTTCGTTAAGGAATATTAACATTTCTATGCATCGAAAGAGTATAACAAAGATTTTTGTGCTTTTACCAAAAACTATATTTTTTAAAAAGAACTGTAATACGACCGGTCTGTTGGATTGATCGTAAAATTACGTGTTAGTGTTATTTGTAAAAAATAAAATTTGTGGTATAAGTGCAATTCTTCCTTAGATTCTTTCCATTATAGATTACCACAACACCTCGCCTGATTCAGTGAATATTATTTTCTATACATATTATCATTTATATACTAAAGGGTCCATATTATGGCCGGAGAAAGCCGAAGCTCGCTGAGATCGTGGGGCATATTCCACTAAGCTGTGATGAGAAGCAAATGTTGGCAATGCTGAATGACATTCGAGTAGCAAGGATATCGAAGAAGATAACCAATGAATGCCCTTTCCACAGATCATTCCAGAAGGTTAATTAAATTCTATTGTCACGACAAATATTAAAATATGTACCTAGTATCAGATTTTCTATATGGCAGTTAATGTCTGCGGTACAATTTATTGAACTCATAATATAAAGCAAAATTGTGCTTGAAACTAAAGAAATGCTTTGAGGAGTGAACCTGTTATCTCAAAAATGCATAAATGAAAATTTACGTAAGATGTTTAACAAAAATTAATAGTCAATGAAGTCGACTATATTCCATTTTAATTATGTTCAAGGAACTGCTAGTTTTCACATTACCCACATAACTAACACCTGGATATTTCTCAACTGCAGGATACAACGACCAAGGAATATAAGCAGTTGTGCAGCATCTGTCTCGACAAATCAGAGGAAAAAGAAACAATAAGGTTTATTTTTTTAATATTGGTCACTTACTTTCCTAAACGCCAAGTTCGGTGTAATGGGCCATTTTTGTAACGCAGATATTTACGATTTATTAACTAAAATCATAAACATTTCTACGAGGCATATTATTCCTTATGCATAAAATAACCTCAAATAATTTTGCCTGAAAATATCATATATATGAAAATATCTAATCAAAACCGGTAGCTGAGATGTAGAAATTAGTAATTCAATTTCATTTCCTAATGTTCCATCAACGACTTTCCTTCCATCATTAGGATGTTGCCGTGTCTTCACATAGCGCATCAGAAATGCTTCGACAAACATAAAGAAAATGATGATCACTGTCCAATTTGTAAAGAAAAGTTGCAGGCATACGAAACCCATTACAAAAGTTTCCTTATGCCACGTAAATAAGGTACAAAATATCTTTTTGATGATATCATTCGTAATATATTACGATATATTTTGATGTAACACTAATTCCGTTTTTTCGTTCTTGTTATCATCTATGGTAATTATTAGATAACCAAGAATAAGAGCCTACAATTACATGAGCTATGATATAAAAGTCGCACATAAAAAATTTTCATTATATACACTCGAATTAATATTAAGTATTAATACTATATAAATGCAATGCATATTATACAGGATACTACCAAAATAGTTACAAAAATTTAACTTATATGTACATAATAATAATAATAAAACCCGTCAACCGTTAATCATCTCCAAACCTTAAAATAAATATTTCTTCTTTTCAGTCGTCAACGTTAGAAATTGAATGTCCTTGAGTTTTAAAGGCGCAGGATGACTGAGAAAGTGACGGTGCTTGCAATATATTTTATAGCTCTCAACTTTCATGGAAATCACAACAAATGTCTACATTTTTCTACACCATCAGAAACAGATCTCTTGACGTAATAATGATACGTCAAGATATCGAGACTAACGAATCCTTAGAAAGGGTCTGAAAACGTCAATCGTCAAAGATGTGTCCGAGTAACCAATGGAAATGTTACTGGCAAAAATTGGAAGATAGTCCTTTCCTATGATAGATACTCCTTGAAAATCAAACAGTCCAAAAATATTTACGTAGTAACAAATACGCAAATATTAATTAGATTTCTTTAATATGTGTTTAATTAGTTTCTTCTTTACGACGAAACCATTCTACAAAAAAACCTTTGAACTCTTTCAACTGGAAGTATTACGTGTAATTGACTGAGTACAATTCTTGACCCACAGTATTGAGAATTCAGGCTCAATGTTATTTCAAGACAGCTTTGGAAGGAGAAGTTTTGGATTGAGATGGTCGCCGAGACTCAATTTAATAATTGACTGTTGGAGTACTTTTTTCCTTATTTTAAAACGGTAAAATTAACTACTGCGTGCTGATAAGAATGAGAACATGAAAGAACCGCCATTCTCCTCCCGCAAGCTGCTCCACTTACTTACCGACTCAAGAAAGAATAAATTCTTCTTGAGGCAGCACTGGACTCAGAAGGCTAAGAGTCAAAGATGTTCAAGAAGTATGCCATATAATGGCAGCAGAGGAATGGAAAATCACGCCGAGCTCGTCTCAATCCGACTTATTTATAAAGCCATTTCAAACCAGCGCAACTTATAAGCCAACCAGAAGTACTAATTAATACTCTCTCCCAAGAATTTGGTAATTGATATTCCAAATTTGAAAATTTTATAAAGTATGTTTTTTTTATTCGTACGGCTTTACATAAGTTTTTTTCTCTTTATTATTACAGAATCACTCTCGTGAGGCCTCCTTATTATCGAGGAGTAATATCGCACCAGCCACGAGGATACTAGAAGAATTAAATGTTTTTCATGCCAATTCTTATTTGATATTGTTTCTTGTAAATAATTAAATGTGCATATTAATGTAATATGTTCTATGCTGTAATAGTTTGTAATTCTGATTTTAAAAAGCAATATATTTCAGAAGTTCTTTACAACTAGTCTGAGTATATTTTTTCACTTCCTGCACATTCATCCGCCATAATGTTCATTTGATTCTCATTTTCTATATCACTCAGTATTAAATCCTAGTCCAGAGCTTAGAAATTGGATCAAAATACGAACACTTTGAAATAAAATAAGAAAATCAGAATCTCTAGCTAAGATCTGAAGATTTACCCTATGGGTGAACTAAACGGTAAGTTTCGCAAATTGTCAAATGATTCTAATATGTGGCCGGTGGTCAACAGAAGAGTGTGTTAATGTTCTTCAATAGTATTTTATATTTTGCTACATTAACGATATTCAATATTTCGACTTAAAACCCACGCAAAGGATCCTTTTAATTGACTAAAGAAATAAGTTCAAAAATTCGAATGAAATTTCAAAGGATAAACCGATATCAAATATGATTAAAATAACTTTGTATGATTAGAATATGTATTATTCATATTTATTCGAATAATCTGACGGGTAATCATCAAATAGAATTGAATTAGGTAAAAAAATATAATTTCTGTATGAATGCCCAAGTAACGTGGTATCCAGGGATAAAAGAGAGCAAAACCAACTTACGTGGCAACCGTTACTATGCTCATACTAATGAGTATATAAAGAGCTAGCGGTTGCTAAGCCTGCACAGTCTGCCGAAGACAACAGGAGTGAGAGGAGCAAAAGTCAGATACATCTTCAGAACATCAACCTATTTAATAAGTAAACGACAGAATTCAGGAGGTAAGTAGTTAAATTATATCCTGGAGAACATTATATTGAACCATAATATTAGTAATTGCAAGTAATGCTTCATTAATTATAATCATCGTGAACCTATAATTACCTTGTATTGGCCATACTGGTGTCCTTTAATTTACTTTATGGCCAATGTTAACAAGAAATCTCACCATAATAGTGAATAAAGCTAGGTTTATAATGGTCTGAAGGTGATCTCAAGCATTTAAAGTTGATTTGACTAAATAAATAATTCTTTTGATTTTAGTGAGACTTTCACAAAACCTTGACAAGCGTGGCTGCCACTTTAGAGAATATTTACTTTGTGAGAGTAGCAACAGTGAGATACATCTTCAAAGTATCTACACTTTTTAAAAGGAAAATAAGAGGAATATGAGGTAAGTAGGTTAATAAAACCACTATGAAGAACATTTTATCCGAGCAAAATATTAAATAATGCAAGGATAACTTCATCTTGAAATTATTATTGGACTTAGTCTTCTATTGGTGATACCATATTATGGCATTTTTAATTAGTCATGTTGTAGTTATGTAACGTAAATTTAACAAAGATATTTAGATACTCAAAAAATATACAATCAAATAAGTAATACATTTATTTTAAGTACGGTTTGGAGAGCGTTGAGAAGCCTGACTGCAACCTTCGGGTGGATTTACGGTGATGAAATACAGCATTCTACGGATGGCAACATCTTTACTACACCTGTAGGAATGAGTTTGGAGCATCTGAGAATAGAGTCTGTAAAGACCTTCAAATATAAGGTAGGTTTCGATCGTAGAATGAAAGCCACTGTAAAGTTTATATCCATGCATTCCCTCATCGACAGTAGGAAATAACCTCAATAACCACTAAACAATAAGAAACTTTCATCAATGTATTGTAGCAAGCGAAGGTGCGAAATTCTTTGAGTGCTTGCAAAAATACAAAGCAACTTTTTACAAATACAATCAAATGCTTATTTATTCAATGAAAAATTTACGGGTATAAAATGCTGTCAATGTAAAGCCTGCTCAAAAAGATGATATTTAATATCAATATCAGTTTATTTATACTCATTTCTGCTCGAAACGAAAACAGCGTTTAGTACTCCCTAACCAATAATCACTCACGTGTGACTACTCATAAAACCATCCTCGAAAATACTGCCACTAAGAAAAACAAATAGAAAATATTTGAATTGAGGAGTACACCAATATTCTCTAAACTAAGCCGGCTAGTAATTTCCTTTGAGAACCACCAAATTATGGCATAACTATTATATATAGATGCTTCTCCGGATTCATTCATGTACATAGATGGATAGATAGATAGATAGATAGAGAGGATACAAATTCACAGGCTAAATCACAAGCGTCATTGACATAAAATTTTTATGACGTATTTGCCATTACGTGTAAGCGCCAGAAAAAATGAGATATTGAACCTCATTGTCATGGGTTCGATTCCAGAGGGCCCCAAAGTCCCGATTTTTCCCGTTTAAATGCATTGCTTCGATTTTCGGTAATAAAAAGAAATACTTTTCGGATAGGTAGAGAATCAAAACTCAAGGAGCCTATATATATGGACATGTTCTATCGAAAAAATAAATGAGTTTTACGGAAAATATTCTGGGTTCGATGCTAGGTCGAGGCAAAAGTCGGCCGTTTAAAATGCATTGTGGCGATTTTAAGATTTTTTTTGGACCCCTTTCCGATGGTATGGAAATTTGAAATTCGGCATGGAGTTGAAGATCATAAATGTATTTAATAATCAAATTTTATATATTCGATGATGGTCCTTGGTTCGATCGCAGAGAGCCATTTACATTCCTCAATGCATTTCTTATGGAGATAACAGAAAAAAGTTTTAGGTACTTCCCGGGATGCTATCGACTTCAAACTTTGTATGAAATAAGATGAAGTCCTAATAAGTCATACTATGCATTCACAGCTACCAATATTTCCTGGGTTCGGCACCAGGCGTCTCTACAATCAGTAAATTATCCGATATTTAAGAATTAATTTAAACCCGTACCCAATAATATTAAAACATGAAATTAGGCATAAAGATAGAGAACATAGATAAATTTCAAAACATGTTTTAGATTTCCTAGATCGTCCTTGGTTCGAATCCAGAGAGATATTTACATTATTGAAAAGTAGTACGTCGTTTGAGGCAGTTGCAGCCAATATTTTGCTTGAATTTTCACACAAAGTAAGAGATGGTATTTTCTGTTGTGCTGCATAGTAGGTTCACCAGGAAGGCCTGAGTTCGATGCCAGATGATTAAATTGCAGCGAATTTGAAGAATATTTTCAATCCTTTTTTTTTTTTCTTTTGAGGGCCGTCCCGGTATAAAATTAGTGTTGTAGATTTGCTTGCAGTATGCAAGCTACATTTTACTCGTAGTATTTATGACTCCATTTCATAAAGCATTGACAGCGGACGGAAAGTAGCTGAATATATGTATATTAAATCTTAGAGATTTTAATATATACTACTTAAATAAATATCCAATATCAGATTATATTTAAGGTGGTAATAAACTCAACTGGGGGAAAACAATATAGATAAATGTATGGAATACAGATATAACATATTGTATAGGAATATTAACTATCAAACCGGAGGGCGTGTGTGATTGCTTCTAATCTAACAACTTTTCTATGCATGGAAAGAGTCTAACAAAGATTTGTAATTTTACCAAAACTTTTTATATTTTTAAGTAACAGTAATACGACCGGCTTCGACGATTGACCGTATGATGACGATCAATCGTTGAAACCGGTCGTATTACTGTTACTTAAAAAAAATAAAATTTGTGGTATAAGTTCAAATTTTGCTTAGATTTTTTCCATTATAGATTACCACAACACCTCGCCTGATTCAGTGAAGTTTATTTTCTATACATATTATCCTTTATGTACTCAAGGTTCCATCTTATGGACGAAGAAAGCCAAAGCTCGCTGAGATCGTGGGTCATATTCCACTAAGCTGTGATGAGAAGCAGATGTTGGCAATGCTGAATGACATTCGAGTAGCAAGGATATCAAAGAAGATAACCAATGAATGCCCTTCCCACAGATCATTCCAGAAGGTTAATCTAATTCTTTAGTCACGAGAAACATTAAAATATGTACCTAGTATCAGATTTTCTATATGGCAGTTAATGTCTGTGGTACAATTTATTGAACTTAAAATGCTTTGAGTATTGTACTTCTTGTCTCAAAAATTCATAAATGAAAATTTACGTAAGACGTTTAACCAAAATTAATAGTCAATGAAGTCGATTATATTCCATTTGATTTATGTTCAAGGAATTGCTAGTTTTCACATTACCCACATAACTAACACCTGGATATTTCTCAACTGCAGGATACAACGACCAAGGAATATAAGCAGTTGTGCAGCATCTGTCTCGACAAATCAGAGGAAAAAGAAACAATAAGGTTTATTTTTTTAATATTGGTCACTTACATTCCTAAACGCCAAGTTCGGTGTAATGGGCCATTTTCATAACGCAGATATTTAAGATTTATTAACGAAAATCATAAACATTTCTACGAGGCATATTATTCCTTATGCATAAAATAACCTCAATTAATTTTGCCTGAAAATATCTCATATATGAAAATATCTAATCAAAACCGGTACCTGAGATGTAGAAATTAATAATTCACTTTCATTTCCTATTGTTCCATCAACGACTTTTCTTCCACCATTAGGATGTTGCCGTGTCTTCACATAGCGCACCAGAAATGCTTCGACAAACATAAAGAAAATGATGATCACTGTCCAATTTGTAAAGAAAAGTTGCATGCATACGAAACCCATTACAAAAGTTATCTTATGCCACATAAATAAGGTACGAAATATCTTTTTGATGATATCATTCGTAATATATTACGATATATTTTTAAGTAAGACTAATTCGTTTTTCCCTTCTTGCTATCATCTATGATAATAATTAGATAACCAAGAATAAGAGCCTACAGTTGCATGTGCTCTGGTAAAAAAGCCGCACATAAATAATTTTGTTATATAAAAACGAATTAATATTAAGTATTAATAATATATAAATGCAATGCAAATTATACAGGGTACTAGCAAACTTGTTACAAAAATTTAACTAATGTGTACATCATAATAATAATAAAAACTGTCAATTATTAATTATCTCCAAATCTTAAAATATATATTTCTTCTTTTCAGTCGTTAACGTAAGAAATTGAATGTCCTTGAGTTTTAAAGGCGCAGGATGACTGAGAAAGTGACGGTGCTTGAAGCATCATTTACAGCTCTCAACTTTCTTGGAAATCGCAACACTTTTCTACACCAATAGAAGTAGCTTTCTCGACGTAAAAATGATACGTCAAGATATCGAGACTAACGAATCCTTAGGAAAGATCCGAAAACGTCAATCGTCAAAGATGTGTCCGAGTAACTAATGGAAATGTTACTGGCAAAAATGAGAAGATAGTCCTTTCATATGATAGATACTCTTTATAAATTAAACAGTCCAAAAATATTTACGTAGTAACATATTCGTAAATATTAATTAGTTTTTTTTAAATATGTGTGTAATTAATTTTTTTCCAACGAAACCATTCTACGAATACCCTTTAACTCTTTCAACTGGAAGGATTACGTGTAATTGACTGACAATGAGTTCAATTCTTGACCCACAATATTGAGAATTCAGGCTCAATGTTATTTCAAGACAGCTTTGGGAGAAAAGATTTGGATTGAGATGGTCGCCGAGATTCAATTTATTAATTGAATGTTGGATTACTTTTTCCTTATTTTTAAATGGTGAAATCAACTACTGCGTGCTGATAAGAATGAGCACATGAAAGAACCACTATTCTCCACCCGCGAGCTGCTCCACTTACTTACCAACTCAAGAAAGAATAAATTCGTCTTGAGGCAGCACTGGACTCAGAAGGCTTAGTTTCAAAGATGTTCAAGAAATATGCCATATAATGGCAGCAGAGGAATGGAAAGTCACGCCGAGCTTGCCTCAAACCGTCTTATTTATAAAGGCATTTCAAACCAGCGCAACTTATAGGACAACCAGAACTACTAATTAATATTCTCTCCCTAGAATTTGGTAATTGATATTCCAAATTTGAAAATTTGACTATATATGTTCTTTTGTTCGTACGGCTTTACATAAGTTTTTTTCTCTTTATTATTACAGAATCACTTTCGGGAGGCCTCCTTATTATCGAGGAGTTCATATCACACCAGCCACGAGGATACTAGAACAATTAAATGTTTTTCATGCCAATTCTTATTTGATAAAGTTTCATGTAGATAATTAAATATACATATTAATGTGATATGTTCTATGCTGTAATAGTTTGTAATTCTGATTTTTAAAAGAAATAAATATTTCATAAGTTGTTTTCAACTAGTCTGAGTATATTTTTTCACTTCCTTCACATTCATCCGCCGTAAGGTTCATTGGATTCTCATTTTCTATATCACTCAGTATTAAATACTTTTAAGAAGTTACGGGGCAACCATGCAAGATGAATGGTAGGATTGTTTACCTTTGCTTTTCCCACTCATCGAGGACTATATCAACGGAACAAGTCTTCATACCCACAGCATAACAATGCAATTTATTAAACTTTCCACAATGCTCAATTATGATTCAATAACAAAGGCATTGCTCAGAATCACTCATAGCTCAGTAGCTCGCATAATGACACAGTAATGCGCAAGACATTGGCAAAAGATTATGAAAAAGAAAATATTCTCCAACCTGTGCAAAAAAATTAAAAATATTGATTCGCAATGACGTGCTTAAAATATGTCGAAAGATAATTGTAGTCCTGGCTTGAGTTCGTGATTGGTAGAAGATAATAACAACAAATCATCTCATTTCTATTACCTTATTATATATCTTTCCCTTTACACGAGGTTACCTCGTTCCAAATTAACTGGGGTACTTAGTTGAAACTGCGGTATATTTCTCCTAATTTATAAAGAAGAAAAAATCTGTTCTAGCAGAAATACTATAAGCATGAAAGAACCAAAAAAAACAAACAATAAATCATAAAAATCTAGTTATTTCTAGACTTTCTAATCGTCTGTGACTGTTTAATTTCCAGTTTGCCACGGACATTCAAAACGGCTGATTTTCTCGAAAGTTCGGGAGCGAACTGGAGATTTGCACACATCCAAAATTGGAATCCCCACTTGTTGGAAACGTAAATCACGACTCCGAGAGTCGTCCAAGGGTTTTAAAGCGTCGAATATCCCGCAAGGAAAGAGGCGTCCCGCACCGTTATCTCTGACGGGAAACAGAAGCAACTGCAGGCCAAAGAGGCCGCCTCAAACGAGCGGAGACAGAAAAGTGAGTTCGCCGCATGATTTAAGCCCCCCCCCTTCTGTAGCGAGCCTCCCCTAGTCCATCCTGATTTCCGCCCTCTCAGGCCCTCCGACCTTCAAACACAGCCTCTCTCCCTCCTGTTTCTGCCACATGAGTCTCCCTCTTTCGCCCCCTTTTCACGTGTCTAGACACCTAATTTAACCGCGTTCCCCCTTTTCGCAACACTTCCTCTCTTTGCCTGCTCGCCGTACTTCGCCCACGCGCCTCCTTATGCTTGTTTACCCCGATCGGTGCATCTTGTCACGCCCGCACTTCCGTGGAGATACTGGGCACCTGAAGGTGATCACAGGAAGGCTCGCTGGAGAAAAGCAGGGCTGATGATGGTATGAGAATCCATGCATCATGTAAATCGGGAGGGAGTACGTGATAGATGGATAGTCCCCCAGCATTAACGATTTGTAATAAAAAGTACGATTTCTAATTTATTTATGAATCAACTTATACGTAGTAAAGAAAGAAAATTTGGAACACGGCTGTCAATGAATTGATAATAGGGGTTTGAGGAGGAAGCCATTGTCTTCGAAAAACGTTTTGGGTATCCAAAAAGTGAGGTCTTCTTTTCTTGCTTTCTCGGACTACCGGGGAGTAAGACTAGGAGCGCCGACAATGACGGCTTTTGGAAATTTCAAACCTCTAATCTAAAGCTTATATGTAGTTTTTATTAATAGCAATGTAATTAATGATAATAAGCTATCCTCTACATACACTGCATGTCCTTGGGCCAATAAATTTATTGTTAAGGAATTCTTCTCGGGTAGACAACCGGGTCTGTTCTTCGGTGTAAATCAACGTTTCGGCGACGTCATCCGTCTCCATCTTCAGGAAAAATTTCCTTAGCAACATACACCGGGAAAGCATCAAATCCTTCAATAAATTTTTTGTTATTATTAACTTTCGAAACTTGCAAATCTGTGTGTAATAGTATGAGATTCATTATTCTCTGTTTCTTGTAGGCTGAGAAATAAAGATCAGAAATCGGTTAATTGTTCTTGAAAGACTCTGTTTTAGGTGACGTTAAAAATTGAGTCATTGTTCCTGCTAACTATTTTACCTCTATAAGGGATTTTTCGTAGGGTTTAAGGTTATCTGAATATATAGACATATAGATATAACCTTTATTGGAGAGGTTCGGCTAACGTGGGCTCCTCTTCAACCTAACCTTTTATTTCGATGTAATATGTACAGAAACGAAAATATAGAGGAAGAGTACAGTATGGAAAAAAATCACTGCAACGAAAGGTTTACAAATATTTTACGGGAAAACACTCGCAGAGAAGGCAGCCGAAAAAATAGAAAAACACAGTAAAATTGATTCTGTAAATGTTTAGGTAAACGATCCAAAAGTAAATTTAAAACCAAATGTTAAAAACATGTAATCTATAGAAATTAATCACCCCATAACAACAAAAAACTAACCACATGAACATACTAAAATACTAAATCAATATTATCTAATAACCAAAAATAATCATAAAAATAGTAGTGGTAATTGTGATCAGGTAGAGGCATCCGTTGAATAACTTGTTATTTGAAGATAATTCATTAATCATATCATAGAAATTATAGGGTGATAGGTGATTCTGTATGTAAAGAAGTGGACTTAGGAATATCCTCTAGGTAGGAATGAACATAAAAAATTTCCTACTTGACAGGTACTCAAACTTAACTCTCCCAACGGCGGATCGGTTGCTCTGTTCAATTAATAGATTGTAAAATAGTCATTATATTAGTTGGATATCATTCAATTAGTAGGATAGAGTAAGCTAGTGAGAATTGAGAGATCCAGGTTTGAGTCCAGGTTATGTCAGACTTTTTCATATACATTCTTCCTTAGGATTTCATCTTGTTGTTTTTCGTCCAAATATCTTTGTCTTACTGCAAATTTGTACTTGAGAACATTTTATGGGGACTTAAAACTATACATTTACGAAGTAATACCTCTTAATTCATCTTTTGTTACATGATGATGGAAATCGTTATCTTCCATTTCTTCTTTTCTCTTCTTCTTCCATTCTTATCTATCTTTCATCCACTTCACATTTCCTTTTTAATCCCCCTTCCACTTCTCCTCCTTCACAATCTTCCTCATTCCCTCTCTTCTCAAATTCTGAGGGGATAGTGACAATAACACGCACTCCGCCATCGCCTCCTCCCCCTTCTTCTCAAAATAAAAAGGAGTCCACTCGAATGAACAGCGCTATAAAGAACGTTGCCTCCTCCTTTTTTTACTGCATCTCCATCCGTCAAAAGTCATGGAACGCTCTTCAAGGAGAGGCTTTAGTTTTCCTTCTTAAGGCTCTTATGATGAGCCACTTTTTATGTTGTGTTATGCTTCGAATCATCCGAATGATAAAGTGAGGAAGATCGTTGAAGAAGGGAAATAGTGTTCCGCTAACAAAATCCCTCTTGATATTATATAGCATCCTGAATCTTCAAGTTAGTGTAAACGATTGTATTGATGTAAGTTTAAAGTATTTTTTTACTTTTCATTTTTTGTAGTATTATGAATACAATTTCCAGGAATAAAGGCTAGGTGAATGGGTTAAAAAGTAATATAAGACGACAATGTATAACTATTAATGAAACTGGGCTATAGCTACATCTCTGATTTTTTATTTGTATTGCTAGCACCTAGGATAAAATAACACGGTGAAAATAATATTTTGAGCCACAGACTACACCGTCATTGATGTAGTTGAATGCATCTTCAAACAAGAATATAGTTCAAACAGTTTACTTTAAACAAGAATAGACTTATTAACTGAGGATTAAAATTGTGAAAAGTCATCGTAAACCATACGGATTGTCTTACTTTAGAAATGGTATCGGTCACTACTCCATAATGTCTATATTTTTTATTAATTGGGATACAATAAGCAGAAATATATACCAAGTGAATTGGTTTAGATGATTGAATTATTTTCGACGTACAAGAAATCTTTTAAATTTAATAAGACTATATATGAATGCATGAATATTTGTTTGTATTACTCTGGTTTTTTTAATGAATTGAAACTAATACTATTATTAACAGACAATTTCACCACTGGTTTAGTCAAGTATTAGCATTTTTTAAACAAAAAATGAGCAATAAATAGAGGATTTAAACCATAAAAATTGTGAAAAGCAAAATTCCGTACCCTATTTTAGAAAAGGCACTAATCACCACTCAGGCATTTATTTTTTCAAGAGTTTGCATTGAAATTGACTAAGTTACAGATTACTAATAAATAAATTATCGACTAAACGGAAAAAATTGTAAGACCAACTGGTACAAAAATTACAAGTAGAGAATGAAAAAATGTCGTTATATATGGTTGATTAAAAACAGTGTTTAAGGTTTCATAGCATAGTTTATTCAAATCGGCAACAAGCTTAACACATGGCAGTCATGAGGTATTCCGTACGATGGTGATAAACTCACAATGATGGTATTACGTTGAAATCAGTATTAGATTTGAATGAACTTACTAGGAAACTTTTTCAGCGGTATCACATAAGGTTTAATTTGAATGTGAATATTGCGAGCTATAGATACTGCGTGATAAAGGCGAAAGCTGTTAATAATGCGCAAAACAATTCAAATCTATAGGAACGTATTCTCATCAAATTCCGCTAAACTTTCCTGGAATTAATTTCCACGATCTGAATATTTTCGAAACTGAAATTGATATAACCTTCAGGATCATATTGCGCATTAATTAGAATGGAATGAGATCAAATAAATTGAAATAATTCATTACTGCTAAGGTATGATAAAATATCTCTTGCACGCGGCAGGAAAGAGCCTAAAATAACAGCGTAGGGAAGATTACATTTCCAACGTCACAAATTTCTCTGGCCTCATGACTCGCGAAATAGAGAAGTTCGAATTCCAAGCAAACCGAGCAACAAAATTTTTATTTCCTCATCGAACAACTACACTTCATTTCCAAACACATTTCCTTCAAAGCATACAGAAAGCTTTTTCCCCAGAGTCCCGCTTTATAATTAGCCGTTGATTCAAAGTAAATTACATGGGAGAAAAATTGGTTCGTTCATGACTAGACGAGGGTCTTTCCGTACAGAGGAGTGAAATAGTACTCTCACCGCTACTGGGATGTCAAGCAAATTCCTAAATATAAAAACTGGATTCTTAGTTCATACAAATCGGAGTTCTTTATATTTATAGATAAAATTACTAAAATTATTACTAATAGCTAAAATTACCGAATGTTACTCGACCGTAATCGCTCCACACTTAAAATAAAGTTCGCTTAGAAATATTATATTTTCGTAAATTTCATCAAATATTTCGGTCCATATGGAACTATGAACATTTGGATAATTTTTTCCAAGGATGTTTAATATCAGCGGTTTCATTAAATTAATCGAACTTTCTTTGGTTAAATTTATCGAAAAATCAAATGATTTAAGTTCGTAATAAGTAATTTTATAGAAATCTTCGTTAAATTTATCAAACCAACTGATGATTGAAGTTTATTTTGTCGAACTGTATGTTTTAAAATCCCAGATTTTCCATGGTTTTAACATATTGAATAATTACGATATATCACTTACAGAAGAATCTAAAAGTTCGGTGAAAGTCACTGATCGTGAATTAACGTCTATCGAACAGAGTCGATGCCTTTTCGGTATTCTTAATCAAAAAGGCACTTAATTCCATAAATTTAGCGAAACCTGGATGAAAGTTATGTTAATATCGAACATGCTTTGTTCTTTTCCTCAAACAATTCAGTTAGTTCTGCTAAGTAATGAAGTATCGAAAAGTAAAGTATGATCTTACTGAAGATTTTATTATAATTTACCAATAGCATCATTGCTTTTAATGAATGTAACACTTATTCTTCTAACACTTAGACTTCAAAGTCTATATTGAACTTGTTCGATAATAACAGCCTAAGCATTTCTTTCCGTGTACCGACACTTACTTCCTTGACAGTCACTAGCCTGACATCATTCAAAGATAGCTGATGAATGCTGGTCTCTACGCAAAGTGAAGTAAAATTCTAATTTTATCATATTCTTTTGGGATAAGGAAATAACTTCGGAACATCGCTGTTGTAAATTAAAGGGTTTGAAAATCATTTTCGTACCGGGTAGCCGGGGGTTGTCGGAAACAATATAAAGGCGCGGATGGGCGGTAGAAGAATACAATCTTATTACTCCTGATTCCTGACATTTCACTGATGATGACAGCATGGCTTTTTAAATGCATAGTAGGTTTTCTTGGAAAATTGGTAGTCCATATTCGCTGTTACCGAAAACCGAAGGAAGTGAGGAGCGGAGCGCAGAAGAAGACGGCAATTGGAGATTTTTAAACTTCTAAGTTCTTTGCAATTAAGCGGTAAATGCGTATTTAGTGGCAACATTACTGGAAGATATTTCACAGAGAGAGCTTTTAAAGCTATTTAAATTCGGCTACTTGACAGAAACGGAAAATACTTCTCACTTTAGTAATTGAGGCTTCCACCAAACGTAGTGGATGTTAAGTATGGTCGGTCGACCAAGCGTCGGTCATTGGAGGTGTACCAATAATAGCCATAACTACGTGAATAATCATGGTATTCACACAGACGTCAACAACAACAGAATTGCCGATACCTTTGGTCAGCAGCTGCAACTTCAATCACAAATGCCCACCGAAACCTCCGCGAAATTCATAACGGAGAAGTGACGCAATTGATTTGGATTTTAATTTCCGAATTCGCGTCCACGATTCAACGGAACGAGGAACAAAACGACTCGGAGGTGTTCATTCACGTACAGGTAATTTGAGCGAACCAATTCTTTCAGAGAAGCTTTCAATAAAACATTTCGCAGCTGTTGATAGTATACATATTCGATACAAAGCGACTGCTTCGAAAAATTTCAGGAGGATATACGCAAAATCGTGTTTTGTAATATCGTCCATGATTGTTGAGTGGAGATTTACTCGCTAGAAGTTACAAGAATGAATCCGAATTTCCTCAAAAGTATCACCGAATTCTAATAAAGAATTTCATTTCTATTTCTCTAATTCTCCAATTTGTCTTCACAATTTACAGCTCCAGGCTAGTCTAAATTAATATTGTGGAACTAAACGTAAGCTATGTAAAACAATTTTGTTTGATCAACTGATATTCAATGTCTCTGCTACTGATTAAATTACTGACACTCTTTTGAAAATCAAAGAAGCTCTATAAATTGATCTTGACATTAAATATGCATTTTACTACTGCTAGAATGCATTTTACCTTTTTTACTACCAGAGGATCCAATTTTAGCAACTTTTAGACAGGAATAAAGCACTTACAATTTTTTTAGTGTACTAGTTAATCTCGTTTACTAAAAAAGACTGTCAGGTCATTATTGTAACTTTTTTAAACTAGGCTGTTTATGTTCTCTGTATGAAAAATCTGTTAAAAAATAGCAAATTTGGAAGAAAATTATCTTTTGTACTATCTTCTATCATTACATGCAGCCAGGCACTTTTTCAGCAGATAAAATATGACAACGCTCCGTCGGATATTTGGAATTAATAGCCCTAACCTCTATATTTGACATGCTTGGGGAATAGTATGATTCTGTAAACGAATCAAATATTCAATCGACTTTTATTCATTTCGTTAAATAATTATTTTTGAAAAAGTAATAAATGTTTAGGTACAAATACTATGTCATTACTAAAACAATTTAAATCTTTCTGAGCATTTTTCTTAGCCTAATTAGTACCAATGAGATTTTAAAGTTCTAACTTACATAAAATTGATAAAAACTTATGACTATTGGTACAATTAATTTAGCTTCAA
The DNA here is from genome assembly GCA_947579665.1 of Sympetrum striolatum. Taxonomy (NCBI): domain Eukaryota; kingdom Metazoa; phylum Arthropoda; class Insecta; order Odonata; family Libellulidae; genus Sympetrum; species Sympetrum striolatum. Next base: position 44,644,999 of record OX388347.1, read on the forward strand.
GTATGTAATTGTAGTAAATTATTCGAGATATTTCAGTCAAGTAGTGACGAGGTCTATCCCGAAAGAGAGGGGTATATAAAATCATCTCAAATTCAATAAACTGTTAGTAATTTGGTTTACGGTGGCCGATTGATCGGCTTATTAGCTATTCCGGGAAATAAAAATAAGCTGGAAACGAGTGGATTCACGTATTAAAAACTTTACCGTTAATATCGAATTCCGTATTTACCCTCCTTTTATTATTTCCAAAATCACTCTCCATTCCATGCTGAATCGACTAGCTTTCGAAGAAGGGAGGGCAGTTGCTTCTTCGGATTGCTATATTGTAAGGAAAAAGTTTAACCATTGGGATAGAGGAAGATCAAGAATATTAGCTATAGAATTGTAGTGCTGAGAAAATGAGCGAAATAAACTTTTGCTACAAAGAGTCCAAAGAAAGAGATTCATATGAGTGAAGAGCATCATAAACTAATAGTTCATATTCTTAACGATTACCTTACAAACAGAAGACAAAAGAGTAATAAAGAAGACATTTTTTACGATATATCAATCTTAATTCAACCAATGTGTTCAAAAATACTTTTTGTTTTCAAATCAAGCTCAATTTAGCACATTTCAGTTCCTTCATGAACGGAGTAGTATATGATTAAATTTTTAGCGTTTTAAGCTCTGCCTAAAATATATTTTCTCTTACATCAGTATGTGCCAGTGATGAATCGTAACTTTTGCCAATTAATTCAATGAGTTTTCAAAGCAAATAACTTCTTCATCTTCTTGAGTCCACGAGTACACGTTTCATATTTAGGATCGTATACAACCGGTGCCAATGCACAGCACGATCCTTATTACCGAAAAAAGTAATGATTTATTAGAGATTTTTAGATAATTCTCCATAGATTCCTCATACACGTACTTCAGCGGACATCTGAGAGCGCAGATACACAGAGCCGGCGCTATTAACAGAAAACAGGAATGTACAAAAATAAGATATGACAGCACATAATTGTAATACAACGAAATACTATTAGTAAATAGAGTATTGTTATTTTGAAGTATTTATCTGTAGAAGACCTGTGGGTAAAGGAATATGGAGGTTTTTGCGTTTTAAGTGTACTCAGACAATGGTTAGGGCTGCCAAGAGGACTTGAAGAGATTTGATATGTAGCATAAATAATAAATGAATGAATAAAGTCTGAAATAACTGGGATTCGAACCCGGGTGTCTCGATTTACGGTTGATTGCTCTATTCATTACACTAACCATTCAAAAACACATGAGGGTGATGCAGCTGTCACAGGATCGTCATAACTGACTCTGGAGCCAAAATACTTTTATCCTAGTGAACTTCAATTCGTTTCAATAAATAACACCAACACATTAAAAATCACCCATCCGGAAAAGCAGTGCACTTCCTCACCGTGATATATACCGCCGCAATAAAAAACTGAAGCCTCATCTCCACGATAAAAAAGGAACGAGAAAAGACGAGTAGAAAGACAGAGGGGGGACAGAAACACTCCAATCCATACAACTCACAGCGCGACAATTGAATCGAACAAATTTCAGGAGGCGAAAAGACACTGCTGAAAATTCGTTCTGCGAACCTTTTAGAGATCCTTTCCAGGAAATGGATTCGAATGCAACGCGACGCAACTTTCCAGGAAAACTGTATTGACAAATTAGGGGAACATACATTTCGGGTCCAGTCGGAGGAGGGGGAACATGACAACGGGGGATAACGAAATTATGAGGAAAACAGCGGTCAAGAGAGGAAAGGGGACTGAGAAGATAAAAGGGATGACGGAGAGGAAAGAGAGCGAAAATTGTAGGAAAAGATTTTTCGGCACAAAAGAGAGCGTGGGTTCCAATAGAAGGAATTTGAAGACTCATTTTGCCCTTCGTAATTTAGAGCAATCAGTGAATACGGACGGTTGATTTTGGGGAAATGAAGACGGAGAGGGAGATATTTTCTCCACGTGCGCAATAAAATGCCGTGTAATTAAGGAAATTTTACGTCGAATATAACCACGATTTCTTCCTCACGCATTTTGATTATTGAAATGCTCTTCGTATGTTGAACATATTTCACATGAATTTTTGTTATCTTTGAGCAGGATGAGGTTAAAAAGATCTTTCATTTCCTGAGATTTCCATTTCATTTTTCTTGTTCATGGCCGTCATGATATCAAATATACTAAGATATGCGTAATGACTGTAATACGTATGACTTCTCTTCATTTCAGACATTCAGTGAATGTTTATAAAGCATTATACATAGAAGATCGTTGTGAATTTACGTATGTGGTGGTTTTCTATTCATGATATCCTGTCAGGAATTCAGTAGGGGAAGAAAGGATAATCTACCTCCTTCCTCATATAACCTCTTGGCCTTATTTCCTTACGAGCTTATGACAGCTTATTTTAGAGGGCCTAAAACTTAAATATTCAACAAAATGGCCGGTAAAATTTAATTTATGTTATAGGAGACAATCTGATATTTACATTATAACAAATTCATTGTGGAAAATGTCGCATTATCTATTGCAATAATAATAAATTTGACAACATGAATCAGTATAATCCACTGATGATTACCGTCGTTAAATTATACTTTCTTTAGTTTAACTCTTGGCTACTGATTTTACAGCAATAATTGATGCAAACGTTAATATATTACGCTTCCGATGTAATCCATGGGTTTCTTCACTCGGTGAAAGTGTACCAGCTATCCACTAAATTATATCAGGACCTGAATGAAGATAAAGTCCCTTCATATTTTGCTTGCAAAAAGCAGATGATTTTCTTAGTATATTTTTATAACTTATTTAATATCAGCAAACTTTTACCGGGTTAAACAGATTAGTTGTTGCTGTAGATAAGAGAAGCTTGGATGTATGGGAAATATTTACTCGTAAGAATACGGTATACTCACTAAAAAATTAACTAAGGCAATTTACCGAAAATGGTTGGTAATACTATATGGCTTTATGCACCCAGGGAGAACATACATGAATCAAATATCGTAGTACAGAACCTAAGAGATCTTAGAGCCTTTAATTTATCAGTTAATAAATGCAAATTTTTGGATATTTCAACAAACAGAATCGGAAATAATGTTTTTTTAAGATCGTGGGACATAACATAGCAAATTCAAAACAACCTAATGAGAGGATGCCCCTAAATAACCCTAGGAGCTGTATGAAAATTCAAACTAGTAACTTTAATTAACAAAAAAAGCAGAGAAATTTTTAAACAAATTTAATTTTGTCCGCATCTTCTAAATATAATAAATAATGCTTGCTAAACTATTTGTAGAATGACGGGACGTTTAAGTTAAGCTTGTTATGAGATATAGTTCCATAAAACTAACAATTATTTGATCAAAAGTAAGGTGTAATGACTAATAATAGTTCAACAGTGATTCCGTCTAAATTCCGACGAAAATTAAGCGAGAGTTGAGGTTATCAGCTTTCGTCAATTAGTATGATCTTAGATTAGATCCAATAGATCATATATTTGGATAAATAACCCTGATTTAATCTCTTGTGCTCTCTAAAGGCATTTATTAGCCAGCAAGAGAAACATACATACAATGGTGTAAAATTCTTTGGACATAGCGAATAATTCATTCCATTCCCCGTACGTATTGATTAGATTCTTCATTAGATACTTCGTGGAAACGTCGAGACATTCGTGGATGAGACAAGGGATTCGGACTTTCACTACCAACTACACATCCGCAATGGCTTTATCCCGTTCATTTCCGTACATTTAAAGAGACGCACTTCGGCCGAAGGGAATTCGCAAAGCCACGATTCGTGCACATCAGGTGTTAAATCCGCGATTGATCACACGATGGATGGACTCTAAGGAAATTACTCGGAAAATTCTCTTAATGCAAACAAAAAGGTCGGCGAAGTAAAATAGCCCGGAAGACGTACAGTCGCGAAGAAAAACTCGTAAAAGTTCCACACTATTTCCTCTCCGAAAAAAGGGCATATGGATTTCCCTCCTCTTAAAGCAGATGAAACTCATAAGGTTTTGAACCCCAGACCTTTCACAGCAGAAGAAGGGAAATAAAAGGCATTTTGGCGCGTTTAACACATAGCTACCCAGAGGACGGATACATCATCCCCCGCTGTTACATAAATCTTCCTCACTCCTCTCTCGCCCCCATCCGAGCCCATACTTTTGTCTTCTGGTGACCCCTTCCCCGAGCCACTCTCTCCATCACAGCGCCACACCCTTCCAGCCGAAAAAAGCCCCATTCTCCCTCTTCCAGTTCTCTTTTCGCTCTATTCTTATGACTTCTTCCAGCTTATTTTGCCTCCTCCCTATCTTTCCCCTTATCATCGTGGTCCTCTTTTTCGCCCGACTTTCCGTGCCGTTCAAGTAAACGATCCTTCACGCTCTTTCCCCTTACGGATACATACTAACGCTGCCAGAAAACGAAATTTCTTTCTTCGCATTTATATTAGCAATCCATGCTTTCCAATCGCTTCGTCGCTTATGCATTATCGGAAGTAGCGTTATCAATTAGCCTTATGATTGGGTTAGGTATTAATTCATACAATGCGCCATTTATTTTTCTTGTTCTATGATTTTGTAACAAATTTTATCCCAGGAGAATTATGGAGGCCATTATATAGTGTTAATCCATTTAGCGTATACTTTAAACCACAGAATAGCATAGAATGTATAGTTATATTTATAAGTAATAAGAGATCTATTGCACAATTTGTTATCTTTCCGCTGCTTTATTACACATTTATTCAAAGAAGAATGATAGGGGTCTCTATTTAATGATAATCAATCCTTTAAAGTAAATGATAACTCAAATGAACGTTTTTGACCACATTTTAAATTATACTGTTCTAATATCATCTTATCCTGTGGCAGAATTACATTCTATTTGAGATTCCGAATGGTTGCTTTGTACAGTGATTGCGTGTCTATACTCTTTCACCTGCTGTCATTTTCAATAAGAAATGTTATTCAGATTCTTGAAAATTATCTTTTAATTGGATTATGCTGTACCCCCGATTCCTATGCCTTCAACACATTCAGTTGGCGGTGAAGGTGATAAAATAAATATGATACTCTGCTGCCAAAAAGAATTATTTTAAGACACTTTTCTCATAATAATTTTTCGTAGTAAGATTTTTCCTACAAATACACACATTTATGAAATTATGATTCATAGTTTAGAGTCATAGTCTTATTACCACTTGAGTCGAATAAATTATGTCAGTTTGTTATAATTAGCTTTGCTCCAGTTTACGATGGTGGATTATAAAATATTGTAATGTATAAAAACTCAAAAGTTAAACGGTTAAAGTCAAAAAGTGGATCACAGAAAACAAGAAAAGCTAAACAAGGAGAACCAAGTAAAGAATTTTAGCATAGATTGAGAGATTATAAGCATAATAAAATAGAATTCGCCCTTCGTACTATAATCTTAATTTCAATCGTAACAATTCTGTTGTAGGAAAATGTGTATCCAAAGCATGTAAGGCTTCCAAAGAAAAGCTAAAATTCTTTTTCCAGAAATAACCGCTCCCTAGATCCGAAATAATTATCGCAACGGTCAAATACAAAAGTTTTTTTTCTGAAATTTGCGAGGGAAGCCTTCTCATGGAAGAAAAGAAAATACCGCAAATATAATACGCTAAAGTGCTAAGGAGGATTTCAAAATTCCAAGAACAAGAAACTGATTCATTTTTCCTTCATAGTTGTCTTACAACTACTTTGCCTTTCTTGAAATTGAGAATTCTGCCTTTCGAAGAGACGGAAATACATTACAGGCTGTGAGGTAGTAAATCATTACCGTATGTTAAGGCAGAAAGTAGACGTTGGAATGTTATGAATAAATTGCCTTTTTATTTTGCCTAATAACGGCTTCATCGACTGGGATAAGAAAGTTTCTTAAAATATTCCAAATATTATTGTTATCATCAAGTAGAGATACGGTAAATGGAATTGTTAGCGTAACAAACGAATAAAATAACGTTATAAAACTAACTGGACCTTATATATCATCAAGTTATTTTCATGAAAATAAATTATATTACAGTAATTGTCAGTGCTAAACTTAAATCATATGATCATAAAGAATATTTCACTATAGAGCAATTAATTATGTAATTATATGACGATTAAATTATAAATTACCACACGTGAATAATTAGGTCTCATCATTATTTCAAACACTATGATATTTACTGTATTTAAATCTTTATATATGATATATGAAGATGTACACTGATATATAATAGTTACAAGCGAACACCAAATCATTTCATCATAAAAAATATTCCATTATGAAGCGGATGTCGAAACTAAATGGTTTAATTCAATTTGCACCTTAATTCACAGGAAACAAACTATAAATAAGACTGGTAGAAAATGTCATGGTGCGGGAGTTGGGATATTCTCAGTTGTTAAAAATCTGGGACAGTTTTTAACCCTCGCCCGCCTACGATCATTCACCCTCAATCTACGGAGGAGAAACTCATTGCTAACGCAATCTTAATATTCAAATCCACCCGAGTTATGGCAGGAATAAAAAAAACGCCGTTCTAATTCCATCTCCTTTGTTTGTCTCATCCACTACACGGTGGGTTCCTAGCGCTCGACGTCCCCAAATCCTTTTTCCCGTGGCTATCCATCAAGTCCCCTCCCTTAAGACGCGTTTAAAATCATTCCTCGCTTTTAAAAGGCATCCAGGGGAAAAAGAAGACAAGATGGGGCCATAATAAGCGGTCCTCTCGTTTCGAAGGCACAATTCTTTTTATTCCCGCTTGCGAGAATTAATGTTTTCTCATTTCCACAATTGTTACGCACGGAAAGGGAGGGCTTTTTCCACTTCTCTCGACGTTTGAGGTTTTCGGAGGAAGTAGGAAGAAATAGAGTCTCGCTCCGGGATGGGCGATTCCCAAGGAAGGATTTTTTTATATTTTATACCCCCGTAACGGATATTATTGTCATCAGGGCACTCTTAATTTGGAGGTTTTGGAGGAATGAAGAGCGTCCTGCTGGAAATTTCATCTCGAATTTTTCACAATGGAGCTTGGACTAGCGAAGCAGAAAAAATGATCCAATTATGAAATAGCATTCGAAGTTTGCTGTCAGTTATTTTTTATACCGAAAGATTTCAAATCCGTGATTTAGTATATACTTGTTTCGTAGGTATATTTTTAAGTTCAAGAACATAAGATATAAGAAGGTAAGGTTTTAAAATGATTATTAACTGAGTAATTTAACTCTAGGAAAATTGCCAAATAAACCTTTTATTACATTGGAATTATACAATCATATCTTTTGATGTATCATCTATGCTACACTTTGTGACAATAGAAAATCCGGTAATAAATTAAGTAACAGACCTAAATTATAATTATGCTTTCCACCACCTTCTTGAAATTTGTATTTAAAATTAATGCGATTGACGATCTTTCAAAGACCCTTTACAGGATAAATTTAAATGAGAGATGATAAATATTGAATCTGTACATTGAAATCGTAAGACCTCATAGTGTTGGAAAATCCCAGCAATCATTCAAGTTATGGAGAAAACGTTTCCATAGTTATAGAGTACTCATTTAAGTGAAAAATAAATATCTTGCATTCACACTTTAAAACTCATGTAAACTCATGTTTCTTTACAGGAAACAAGTAAAAATAAAATTGTAAAGAATAAATTAATCTAATATAGTTATTCATTAACTATCTTTGGTAATATTTGATAGGTACTTGAAAATCAAATCAAGTTTAAAAAGAAAAATTATTCGAATAATGTTGAAAATGTTCCATTAATTGTTGCTGAGGGATATTACGTTTATAAAATAGATATTGGCAAAAAAGGTGCCAAAATTATGCTATAGTTAAGATACCCTGTATATGGACATGTTAAATAAGCGGATTAAGACATTTCATAGACATATTTGGCACTTTCATATTACTTAAGTGATTTTGAATTCTCGAATACATTAAAAAACGATTAAAATATGGAATTGGCAAAGAATTTTCATAAAACTTACAGCAAATGATCGAGGACATACAACACAGAAATAGCCCATTTTTAATTTAATAACACTGGTACTGAGTTATTCCCTTGTATGCATAATAAACTAAATTCACAAGTACGTATAGATAGGTAAAAATATGAATAGATCGTTCATTTCAATGTGTTGCTGTAATATACTACATAGGAAATGATTATTATACGCTTTAACTTCTAAAAGCAGTCTACTCCTACCAGACACCAAGACGGGACGCTGAAAAACAACGAGTGGGAAGAAAGAGATTGAAGGAAATGACCGGAGAAAAACGAAAAAAGGAGGGCACAAAAAAAACAGCGTGTCCTCGGAATTGAAATCCTTGTGACGTCAAATACGCTGTTGCTTCCTCCTAAGACTTGTTAGCTCAGATCACGTGACATGAAAGAGTATGCAAAGATGCAGGGAGGCGGTCGGGGGACAGATTCAAATAAAGATCGAGGAAAAAGAAACGGGTGATGAATCTGGGAGGATAGAGGGAGGCTGCAGAGAGAGAAAAATCGAAGGCCTGTGGAAAAAACGAAGAAGAATTTTGGTAAGGGTTCATACGGGGAGGGTCGTGAGAGATGAGAAATATTTATTTCCTGATAAAATAAAAAAGAAAGCTCGCTCTCCGCCCTTTTTTGTTGCGAATACAATATCTTTCCTTGCCGAGAGATGGCAGGGCAAAATGGGGCGAGGGAAGGCGGTTATGAGGGGATAGGGTGCGAGGGAAGAGACGAGTGAGGTCAAATTGGGATTTATGCGAAATGGCAAATGGAAGAGAATCCGAGAGGGCCGGGTGACTGAAAGAATGAAATGGAAGAATTCTCTTTATATCTTTCCGTAAGAGAAGCTAACTTTCATTTTATACCCGAGTATTGCTCCGTATTGCTACTAGCATTATTGTTTCGACCACTTAGAGATGAATTGTTGTTACTCGGAAGCGTTTCGAATAATCGACTCTTAGAAACATAAAAGGAATCAGAAGGACTATATTCATGTTCAAAACTGACATTTTTATCACTTGAATTATTGTATTAGGATTTATGTAGGTTTTTTTATCTCTATGCGTACTAGAATACAATTTTTCGTCGCATTTCTCAAGTTATGCTTTCACATTTTGGATGCGAAATCCAAATTAGTTAAAAATTAGTTAAAATCTATAGAAGAAGTTTTCACTATGTGGAACCTCATAAAGAGTAAAATAAAATCACTAAGTAAAATTCCACTTCAGATATTCACTTTTCTGAAGAAGGATTTTACTTAGTGATTCAATTTTACATAAAAATTAGTTAATACACATAAAGACATTCGAGACTAAAAAAGTTGAATTTAGTTAAAGCTACCTTTCAATATATTCCCGAGCATTGCTATTAGCATTTTCGTTTCAATCACTGTGAATTCAAACTCAAAAGAAAAGTTGAAAGAGATAATACAAATGAATTAATTACATACGTACCGTTACGGTATTTGCTATTTGGGTGATTAGCCTCAAAGCTGATGGCCATAAATAAAAACGTCACTGATTTTATGGAAGTAGTAATACAGCAATCGATCGAATTCGAGATTGCTTGAGCACCCTTGTAGATGAGACTTGGACAAATAATCCAGTCGTACTTTATACAGCAGTACTTAGTAATAGCAAGTAATACACAGCCCGACTTCAATCATTCTCAATTCACTGTAGTCCGGTTTGAAATAAAAAAAATATATACATCAAAGTGAACTGAGCCAAGTCAAATAAATTATAAAATATTATTTCATAAAAGTATTCTTCAGTACATGAATTTTCTTTTTCGGCTACGACATTTATATGGAAATTTAAATACGTAAACTTTTCTGCGAAAGGAGACGGTAAGGCCACTTCAATGGAAGTTTGGAAAGTCAACAACGTTAGAAAGGTCATCGTGAACATAGGCAAAGCGTAGCATGAAATAGCAACCTGCAATATCAGAGAAGTATGCAAACAGATGATTTCATATCGCGCTAACGATTTCATAGGCTCTGAAACGAATTTTACTGAAGTCACTATTAACATAGTGGAAATTAAAGAGCGACTTTGCTTCAATAAGCTGGATTCCGACAACGCAATTGAGTGCATCAAATCAAACTCTAATTAACTAATAAATGAAAATGTTGTTGACATGCATGAACAACGGGCTTATGAAGAAGAAATGTGTTGAAGTGCTCGAGAAGTGAAAGCTGAATGACAATCAAAATGTACTGGAATGATTAAAATCATGTCATGTTAATGGGAATTAATGCCATCATTTTACAACCTCATAGTTCTCGTAATGGAAATAATTGTAATTAGTTGCTTCAAATAAAGTTATGAAGGGATATTGCCTGTGAAAAAAATGCGTACATTGGTATTGTAATTTTAAAGTAAAAAAGATGAATTATGAAAGGCGTGCACTTAAAAATAATTTCGATTGAATAAATTTGAATTATTTAATTTAATTTAATTTAATTCAAAAAATCTGTGGAAATTATCTTGGAACTAATTAAATATTTATAGGTTTATAGTATTGCATTTGTTTATTCATTTTTATATTCTTTAGTGTACGTAGCTGCTCAATTTATTCAATTAAAAATGGTCCGGATATTGGAGGGACCGATTACCAAAAATATGGGTGGAGTTGCTTTATTTCTATATTTTCCGAAATCAGTGTTCTTTTATTAGTTGAATTTTTGATATGTTATGAATAATTGGTCTGTGCGCCCATTTTTCTCATTCGCATTAAATAATCCGTAACAATTCCTTAAATTTGGCTAATTAATTAAGATCAACTTAAATATTTCGAAACTATGCTTACAAAGCCTGTTTTATTTATAAAAAGTGAAATTAAACCTTAAAGTCCAAGAAAAAATAAGGATTTAACACATGAAAGGGTAATAAAATCAATACGGGCAAACAACAAGCAAACTCCTCATCTATTCTTATTGTTGGTGTATTGCTACGCATTGGATTTCTGCTTCTAATTAATAATTGTAGCATAAATAATGCCCATTCAACGGAAATCACTATATTTAACCGTTACTTCTCATCCTGCACACCACAGAAACTTTGATCAAACAAACATCGAGCAAAACGATGGTCAATCCCTGTTAGAGAGATACGCACCTTAATGGAAATGATTAATTATTGTAGTGTAAATAATGCCTGAGTAATGGTCTACAGCAAATTCATGTTTCATTACTTCTCCTGCACCTTCCCAGAATTTATCATTAAAATAACTGATCAAAAATTATAGTCTTTCCATATTCTCCGGCACTCCGCCACCGGCCGTGGTGGATGGTTGGCGTGCTAGTGCGTTAACTCTCTAACCTCACTGTCCCAGGTTCGAATCCCGGATTATCGGTTAGGGAATGATTGTTTGTGTTTGTTGTGGGTGCGCTATTAATAAAAATGCATAAAGACATACTAAAATAAAAAAGGGGTTAATTGGAATAATGGCCTTCAATGGCTAAAAATCGTCCATTAAAAACGGCATTTTTATTAGTATTATTAAATTTAACAGTACCGTAATAGTAGTGCTAAGGTCTTTAGTAAAATTATAAACCAGGAATAAGTTAAAGGCTATAGTTTTCTTCGGCAGATCCCTGTATAAAAATAGAAACCACCAAGAGAGCTAAGATTTTGAGATCTGTATCTCAGAAATAGAGAATAGAAATACTATAAATTTAACACTAAAAGCTTCTCTTTTGCTATCACCAGTACTACGTTGGAGTATGAAGGAATATCGACGCTCCATAGATAAATACGAGCAAAGTCGAAAGTGGGCATAGTGAAGGAAAAAAATCCATTAGCGTCTCGCAGCATCAGAGTAATAGGCGAAGAAGTAGATGCCTTAATTTTCCGCCTGCTAATGCGCTTGCCTTCAAAGAAGCACGGAGAATCGAGTTGACGTAAAGTAGCTCACGGAATAAGAATCCGCCGTACTTTGACAGCATTTTAACTTTTTTTCGTAATGAGATGACGAAGACGCTCCGATTACCTCGCGTAGGAAAAATAAGTCGCTATTTTTAGAAAAGTAAGTAATATGAAAGGAAATACCAGCGTCTTACGAGAGAGTTTCGACTTGTTTGCCCGAAGAAGAGTCTGGAGAATCTGAAAACGGATATTGAAACCAGGTATAAATACTTTATATTTGAATACATTCTAAATATTAAACAGTAAACACCAAAAAACATATTACCCTATTGAAGTTAACTTACACCATCAAAGATGTCATTCATTATACATTTCCAACACTCCCGATTCACATACAGTAAGTATTTCAGAAAATTGTTCACAGGTACGAACGTTTCTTAGAAAAAGATGAACGTCTCATGATAAATGACAGTTAAATCAGAGGTTTACCATCATACCTTTCATTTACATACTTCTTCGTTTCGTATTACTAATAAGTATCATTCTTTAGAGTGCTGAATATAAGAATGAAATGTCCTTCCATAATGATACGTAGCATTAATATAATCATAATTTCACACAGTATTAAATTTTATATTGTAATATTTGTTTCTTTTTAGGATAAATAAATATTTTCATTCCATGCAATGTTGGTGATTTTTTCTATATTTTGCACTATTTTCTTTGAATCGGTGCATGATTTTGGATTGAATCGAAACTGTGCGCAAGGTTTTTTAATTTAAGCGTTTTTTACCGGTTTGTATCCCACACTCCACTGTTGGTGTTAATATGCTACGTATGTTTTTCCTTAGCTAACAGAACCTTTAAGTAGTGACATAACAAGTTGTTACGTTACAGCTCATATTGTCTCGGAACTGAAAATCGCTGTTTACACGAAATTATCCATATGAAATCCTTGAAAATGTTGATCAACTGAAATTCTTCACGGAGTATATAAATGGCATTTTTTAACTAAGATTTTGCCAGGTGTAGATAACTTGCATTCATTGTAATCAAATTTTACACAATATAATGGCAGATAGGAATGGATAAAGAGTCTGATAAATTCTGATAACTCTTAGTCTTGTGTTAAACCTCAAAATAAATTCTTTTGCGCACATAATTTCCTTCGGGTAAATTTTTCAATGAGAATACTTAGGAATAAAGCTGACGAAAATAGGCTTCCTTAAGCATATTTTTTAGTTTATTTTATTAGCATTCATAATATTTCAGAACAAAATATTTATAAAATTAAATAAATTTTAAATCTATTAGATAAAGGATAGGAACTCTAATCACATACTTTGTAACGTGAAATTACGAGAGATGTCATCGATTGAACGTTCATACAAAAATGATTTAAAATCCGAAATTTTAGTTTGGACGCGTCGAAAAAAAGGTCGAGATCCCGGCAATAGAGCATCCGCACCGGGGCCAAAAAGCGGCAGGGAATCCGAGAGAGCCCATTTTCAATAACCCGCCTCCTCTCATCAGCAATAAAAACCAATAACTCCCCCGCTGCGAAAACAAACCCGAGATCGGCCGGGCAAACAAGCGCCCCCGAGATCGGAGGATTCCCTTTTAAAATCGCATCAAAACCTAATAAATATAAATATCGCCGTTAGGAAAAAAGGAAACGGATCCTGGCAATCCTTTCTCCGATCCCTTGAGGGCTCGGGGGGGTCAGGATGCGAAAAAATGAGGGAAGGAGGTCGATTCCATAAGGGCGAGACCGCAAGACAAGGGGAATGAGAGGGGAGAAAAAGATAACACCGAGGGAATAACTCAACGTGACGCTCAACCCAACCCCGCCAGAGCCACCCTCGCCGGGAGGAAAAAATACAGCGAATGTTTTCCACCCCGTGCGTCCCGCATTTTTACAAAAACCACCCCCTTCCGCAGAAACATCGAAAATTCTCCTCCGACGACCAGAACAGCAGTAAATCTGCCTCGCGAGGCCCTTTGCACATAATCCAGCATCCACCGCGAACTTAACCCCATAAATAACGTATTTATTTAGAACCTTCCCTTCCTCTCCTGCAATCTCCGCAGAGCGGGTTCTCTCCTGCCGTCTCCCAATCTCCTGTTACGGAATCGTACCGCTACTGCCTCCTTCCCTCGTGAGGCAATACTTCTCTTCGGGATAACGGTTCGAAAGGTTCGAACGGGAAGCGGTGTGCCTCGCCCCCTTCCTGACTCTCTTTCCTCCTGGAACCCATATATTACATGCATCTTCCGACCAATACATCCATGGTGCGTATACCCCCTTCGCCCAAACTTGGGCCCGTTCTCCCGTCTACGTTTTACAATGTGATGTTTCCCACGCCCATTCATCATCTCCTCTCAAGGTCCGATATCTTTCTGCGGAGTACTCACTAGGGGTGTTGTTCCGGGAGCTATCGCGGGTACGCCGCAACTAGGAGGAGAGTAATTATCTAGCGGTGGCAGCTGTGGTTCTCAGCTTTCGGCGTTCATCTTTTGCAAGTACATATTACGCCTCTCTGATGTCGATATGCAATCCTTCATGTACGTATTAAGAGGTCCATACACTTGATTTGTCGTTTGGCCTGATGCTGAGATTCTTCTTGTGATGACAAATGTCTGAGGATTACTTTAAGGCAATGATATTGGAAGATTTACATTACCCATCTCCGTGCAAAAGGAAAGGTTGTGGCTTCGTAAAATTTAGAATGTTTCATCATAACTCTAAAGCTTAACACTTGCCTCTTAAAATACAACGTAGATATATGTGATTCCTTCATTCCTTCATCCATTCTCTCTAATGTATCTATTTATTTGTTTGTTGCGGGCAGTGCCTATTCACAAAGTATGAAAGATTTAACATAAAAATATATGCTAGAAAGGAAAGCAGAATATAAGAAAATGGATATAAATCAAATCCAAAAACTAAGTCAGAATTTTTAACATGCAACAAAAATTGATCACATACATATATAAGGAAAAAAATATGAAGTATATTGTTCCCAGGAGACTTTAGTAGCAGTATTTTCAATGTGAATTGATATCCGATATAATTTTGTAAATATGATACCCCATCGGAAACCAAATCCGGAACCACTTTCACCAAAGACGAACGCGTTACCTACGAGGTTAGCCCCAAGTAGACTATGAATCCTCATCACAGTGTTAGTCAAGTGGTAGAACATATATCAATATTGGCATTCCCAAAGAAATATGGCAAGATTCAAGAAAGTTGATATATTGTTTATTCTCAATGCCTTCTAATTATCAAATATGTTGCTTCGTGATAAATAAAGTTAACGATGATTTCACTGCAGTCCATCAGAAAATAAAGTGTTCGTAAAATGTTTATTTCACCAATTGGATAAACGAATTCTTTGTTACTTTCTATCATTTGTATAATTCCTAGATAAGATTCTTCTCATAATATCACTTTGTGGGTCGCTTGCGTCGGTAAGAACTTCTGCGAGTGGTCGTTACCACTGTATATAATGCCACTATCTTGCTCATAAAGCAGACCATTTACGGAAGTGAGAAGGACGGGATTCGGTATGTTAGTGGTTATAATACCTGTCGGAAAAGTGGTAGACCTGGGTTCGCGTCTCAGCCAAGTCACAACTTTTCACTTCTTGTACAGCCTTGGGTCTAGAGGCTCTCTTTCTTGTGCAAGGTTAATGTTACTTTCCATCATTTTGGGTATCCTTCAAGCAACAACCTCAAGGTATATCGCCGTATACCTCATCGGCATGATGTAACGAATGGCAATTAAAATTCAATTACCAAGACCTCTCGAAATAGTATTCATCTCCCGCTCCGGATGAAATCTCCTCGCTTTAACACCGAAGGACCATTTCCTCTATAGCGCGACTCACTTATCGCCTAAACTCCACATTCTAGCACCATTCGCACCTCCCGGCCGATCCTCTTCCTTCCTCACTCGAAATATCTCGCCTCCACCGGCGGCCGATTTCTCCGCTGGCGGTCGAATTCACCTGCCCTTTCTGCGTTTATCTCTCTTATTCCAAGGGCGAAGGAGACGCCGGATTCTCCCGACCGCTTAATCTTTTACCGATCCTTTGGCTGTTCCGTTGATCCGCAAATCTATTTTGGAAGCGATTAAAATTGCTCAGTGCATTTTCTCGGCAAAGGAAACCTACCCAAAGAGATGCGTTAGTATCGGTTTCATCGTGATTATGTTCCTCTTTCCTGTCTGATTCGTGGATCTATATCTCCACTATCTGCGGAATAGGTGCGATTTTGGCCACCCAGTCTTATTAATTGCGCACCGAAAAGAAATCAGTATTACTTCGGAATGGTGATGCCAAAAGAATACAAAGGTTCACTATGTTTACGGGTGTTAGCGGGAAAATCAACATCATTTTCGAAATTATCTTGATGTGATTAAAATTGCATTCTTTTCAGACAGGATTAAGGTGGGTGCGAACAAGTACATCCAGAAGAATTGTGTCCCGGTAATTTGCGTTCCGTAAAATTGCTTCCCACGGTCAGTTTAATTTATACAAAATTAACCTTATACTAAATATATGTTGCTAAGTTGTACGCTGAATTTTTATAAGCCGAATATTGATTTAAATCCTTAATAATTATAATATTTTCTGAAAAAATTGACTTAAAATACCAACAGAAATTGTATAGTAAAATTTTAAACGTTAAAACATTCTAGCAGATTGAGTTAGGTTAGAGCATACCATTCTAGGTATTTAGCATAATTAACGTATGTTATTTAGGATAAGTACGCAAATTTTCGGTACGCTATTGTGGGAGGGATTTGAAGATCCAAGGGTCGCTATCCTCACGGACACAAATGTCCTAAAGTGGGTTTAAGCTCACAAAGAAATAATATATAGAATATAAAAGAAATTTATGGAAAATCATTTGCTTTAAAATTTTCTTAGAACTCCTTTATGATATAATTCTAAGGTTATATAAGTAACATAATGTTATAAGATTTTTTACTTAGTATTTTACTACTAGTAGTAGTAGTATTGTTAAAAGTGCTTCGACAGCTTAGGTCATTTCGCACATTGGCTCTCACCGGGAATCGAACCCGGGACCGCTTTCACCAAAGGCAAACGCGCTGTCCACATAACTATCCGGGAGCCTATTTTACTACTACTTTTGAAATGTAGAGGAAATTGAAAATATTATTTTTTCGCTTCAGCTGATAAGCAGTTTGCTAGTATTAGTATTATGTAATTATTATGTTTTTTTATGAGACAATCATTAATGTTAATGACTTAATTCTATGGTGGTATTGATTGCTTTAGATCTACCACCTTGACCTGTGTGCATGTTATGAAATTCATTTTATGGAACGATAATTCCCACAAACTCAAGTGCTTGTATTTTAAATCGTATTTACTAGCAATATTCGAGATCGAAAGAATATGATGACATTCCTTCGGGCCCCCTGATTCCAAAGAATTTTATGATCATTTCATTAAAAGTGGCCAAAGAAGAACTTATAGGTATCCCGTACTGTTTTCCTTTTTATATATATCAGAATATATTTTTAAATTGGTCTTTGGTGTATATCCAATAACTAATGATATTTGCACATTTTTTAAGTCGGAACGCTATAAAATATTTTTTCCCTCATGAAGATATGCAAATGCTATTTTTGCATCCCAAGTTCGAGTGCAAATATATTTTTTGTGGTTTAAAGCAAATAAGTCGTAAAAAAGAAGAGTATAAGTTCATGCGGCGAATATTTTTATTTATTTTGTCAATGATGCGCATGGCGGAAAAACTACGTAGCTTGACTTTCTTTTTATGCTTAGCCCTAATAAGGTATTATTTACTCAACTCTTTGCTGTGAGAATGTGTTTACTTAGCGTGTGAGTTAATGCGTAAAAATCATTTATTTATCATAATAGCAATTTGACTAATTGCATCTGGTTTAATCACCTTCAATTTATTTCCTCAGCAGAGGTTACTTTTAATTCGTATTTTACGCTAGTTTAAATTGAATGTGTGCAAAATAGAAAATAATTAAAAAATAAAATATGAATGAGGAAATGGAAGACTTATTTACATGTGAATCTGTTAGACTTTGTCTGAAAAACATATTTATTATTTTTTATAAAAAATGTCCTGTTATTGTCTTGTTCATAGTCTAACTTTATAGCATTCAATACTATCATTAGAGTTAGTTTTTACTTACAGCAGTTTGCGTCTTATACCTTTTGTATTTATTAAATTGTGATATTATCATGAAGAAGATGATTTCTCTTTCTCTCAATGTGAAAGAAGATTAACTTAATTTTTACT
The DNA here is from genome assembly GCA_947579665.1 of Sympetrum striolatum. Taxonomy (NCBI): domain Eukaryota; kingdom Metazoa; phylum Arthropoda; class Insecta; order Odonata; family Libellulidae; genus Sympetrum; species Sympetrum striolatum. The sequence goes on from OX388347.1 coordinate 44,663,224, forward strand.
GTTATAAATTCGATTATTCCTTTGATTAATGCCTTTTGAGGTGTATTGTTTTATAATTTATTATTGTAAGATGTTCTGCGATGTATATTACTTACAATTTTATCAAAATATCTTATATTTTTTATACTCCGTGACTAATTGCCACCTAAATTTTGTTTAACTGAAGCGAACTTAGTAAATAAGTAAATCAATTAATAAAATATAATATTATAGCAGCATATATATTAATAGAAAAGCATATCTAGTAATAAGAGCAGTAATAGTTGTCTTATTAGTCCAATATTACAGCATAGATTACGCGGAATAAAATTAAACCTTTCCCTAAACGCTTTGAAAGAAACAGTGACCGAACTCATGGACAACCTCTCCATGGAATAGCGCCGGGAGAGTAAACACATCAATCAGTCTGAAGCATAATTCTATCTTTATGCCCATTCTTCCCGCATTAAATCCGTTAATCCACGTCTAGAACGAATTTCCGGCGCTATAAAACCACTAATCCCGTGCCAATTAATCACTTAAATCGTAAAAACACCAGACGGAGGAGTAAGAATAATGAACAGAGCCTCGGCCTTCCTATTCTCGAATCCTCTCTCGCCAGACGCACAAATCCCTCTTTTTAAAAATCTCGACAACCCTCTCGGAAAAAATCACTTGGAAAAGATTATCCGAAGCGGACGATTGAAATGCCTCACAGAGACGGATCAGAGGCATCGGATGATGAAAAAATCCAAAAAATGATCTATTATCGAAAAGACTATGGTATTTTCATGCCCACCGTCAAAGGAATCAGGAAAAGCCAGTAGGATGCTAACATCTATCGGAGAAAAAATTGCTTTCGCCCTTGCTAGAAACGGGAAATAAAAAACTGGTAAAGTCTGTCTGAAAAGTATTCAGCCCGCAGGCCACGTTAAGCATCGAACCCTACGGAAATGGCGACAAAAATCTATGGAGATGGAATGTGCCTTACATCAAGGAATATGCGCGGTAAGCTAGTTTGATTTTGCTTTCGTAAACGAGCCAGAATCTTGAAAGATTAACTGAAAAACCTAAATCAAACACGGGAAAGATTCATTTAATTTACATATATTTTAAATTTCTTACTCAGATTACCTAGAGGCTAAAAATAATTCAGAAATCTACTAGAGTGGTTTTTACTGGTTATATAAATATGCATAAAACAGTCAAATTTTTAATGAATTGTAATTTAAGGATTAAATATGATCAAGCTAGGAATCAAATTCTTTAGGAAACCTTGGCTGCACACAGAAATCTATCCAATTAAAGGTATTTATCCAATTCAACATTTTGTTAAGCAGTAAGGGCGTGATTTAATTTAAATACTATGTCATATTTAAATAATCCATAAATTAAAGTATACCTATCTTATCATAATAAAACACAATAATATTACAGTTAAATATATAACCGTAGGTTGCAGGCAGCGTGTAGACTGTTTAAGTTACGTGTATCTGTGTCACAAAATTCCCAAAACCATCAAAAAGGACTTATGATAGGAATATTAAATGTTCTATGCCCAATATTTTCACTGTTGTTCTTTATAAGCAAAGTTGATTAATTTCAGATATGCGCAGTTGTCATTACCCTAAATGGGGAGTTTGAAAAATAGAACTGCGAAGAATTTTAGTTTGGGTGATAGAATTTTTAATGCTCGGAGTAACGTTCGGAATCAACACATTATTGGACATTGATTTTTACAGTTTGGCTTCTATCAAAGAGCAGGGACCGGAGACTAAAAATTCAAAATGAAGGGATAAAATATTCAAGTTTTATAATGCAGTAATTTTATGTCTATGTACTGATAAACCCTGTTAGAGAGCTTGGAGAGAAAATATCCTGGGAAAGCAGCTTAATGGTGCACATCTCTCTGAAGAATGTATATAGGCTCTCATTCTTCAATTCCTTGGGCACATTTATCGATTCATTAAAAGATTTCGTGTTTGAAACATTATTTTCTTCCGGAATAAAGGATTACTGACCTGCTACTTATTCTTAATGAGAAGTTCGATGATGACCTAGCCTATCGACGCAATTCAAAGAAAATAAGCTTTTGACTTCTTCAGAGATTGATCTTATTAAATTAAACTTTAGATAATAAAAATCCAACTACCACATTTCTTCAAATACCTCCTTTACCTTCTAAGATATTAATTTTATTGTGCAAGTTCAACTCAGAATCCACGTCGTCCATTCCATTCGTAATGTAGTCGTTACTTTCTTGGATTTTATAGACTCAAATTCTGTTTCCTAAGATATCTACTAACAATCGCATAAAATAATCCAACAATTAGAGAGGATGATAAATATTATGTAGTTATAATCTTTTCCTCAAATCTATCTTCCATTACTACTTAAGAGCAATCCATTTTCTCTCATTACGCCCGCCCATTTCTTCAGGCACCGTTTTCTTTTTCAGTATACTATTTTATCCGAATGCATCTCCTCTGCATCATCCTCACCAATATCCAGAGCAGTACGTGAGGCAATACAATATGGCTTCAGGTTGTATGTTAACTGCTTTAGGATTTACAAATCACTAATACTAAAATTCCCAACGGAATTATACTGAAACCGCTACCACTAATAAAAATTGATGTTAATAAAGTTATGATTTATAAAAAAATTAACGTACCTCCCAACTAAGTGACGTGAGAAATAAAATAAATAATGCAATATAATGTGCCTCTTGCAGTTCATGCATAATTATATTAATAAGGTTACTAGCAGATAACCTTAAATTGCAGTTATTCACGGAAATCGTAAAATAACCATTAGTCCCCAGTAAACTACTAATCTAACACACTAGTTATCGACATCATGATCGTTGACATGGATAAAGAAGATTTATCGAAAAATTATGCAGAAATTGCACAAATGGTAAATGTTGCCTCAGGGTGACCATATTTGAAGCCTGTACTTTTGCTTCCTAGTTTTTGCGGATATCTTAATTCTAATATACAGTATTAATGATTATCCCTTTTCCAACTTTTTTGTTTCCACGAGTTCATACCGTAGAGAATCCTCACATCGATAATATAGAAACAAATAATGTCCTTAACGCTTTTCTATTTTCACCATTGCTAAGGTATTCGACTTTGGAAGAACCTTGTATCCTAGTGACTTCTCTTGCTTGCCGAATGACGTAAAAGACAAACAAATAGATGGCATCCAAAACCTTTGCCACATTCCCGTAAAAACTCTTCTTACATACTTTCTCATCCACTTTGGCTCCCAAAGAAAGAACCTCCCATTTCCTCTCCTCCCACTTGGAGCGTAGTTGACGAGACCAATCTAACTGTCCGTGTGTACACCCCCACATTGGAAAGTTTCTTTTCACCACCCAACTATTCCTCTGTATCCTCCAATAAAGAAGGTGATTTACGACTAAAAATGTCCCCCTGCATGAATATCATACCACTCTGTTTCTTTGCTTTTTCATCTTCTCCGAACAACTTGCTCTTCGAATATTATTATTACATCGTTGTATCTTATTAAACATCTTATGATAATTTTGAAGTATTACAATTTTGAAGTTCATATTTACGGACTATAATACGCTATGGACGATAATACGCACCTTAATTTTAAGCAATTAAAAAACTAACATTTATACCATATTTATTATTAGATTACAAAGCCAGACTAAGAAAAAATTCTTAGTTTATGAAACCGAACTGACCTTCAAAATTTCTGAATATCGTTATCTAAACTTTCTTCTTCTTTTAACATTAAGCTCTGTATTTCCCTGTTTTAATTTCTCTTTCAAAGATTTTTTTTAAATGACTACTAAACTCTTCCAGCACAAGAAGAGAACTCTTCTTCAATAAAGTATCTTTACTTCTCTCCCACACTCTGTTAATCCACAAATTCATACCAGTCTCGTCCATCCAACCCAATGCCAGATAGAGATAGATTACTCGCGGCATCGAATACAAGGTCATTTTTAATACTGGCGGGAATTTTAAATCAAGCACTGGACATTTTTATATTATCTTCGAGTATAAGATGCGCATGAATTTTGGGGGCAATTTTTTAAAGTAAAAGGTGCGTCATATATTCCATAAAATACGGAAGTCTACAATCTTAGGGAATCATGTATTGGATAAATAAATTTAACATACATTAAAGTTATCGCGGAAACATAACTGAGTATATATTTGAGTTCTGGACGAGTTCCAGGAAATCTATACGATACTATACATGCCCATATTTGTTGTAGTTTGTTACAAGGCTTCTATGTAACCATTATCTGAGTGATTTTCTAACTCTAACAGGTAGTATTGTGTTACTCCCAAATATATATTATTTAACGAGATTCTGAGAGGTAAGGACTAATCTCATTATAATTCTCTCTGGGTCATTATTTTAGGTTTGTATTTTAGCTTCATGCGAATAACAATTCTCGGAATGGAATTAAAACTGTAATTTCTTGCGAATTGTTAACTCCATTTATGTGTTTAAATAATAAAGATGAAAAATGGGTCGAACGCTTGAAAATCTATAATCACTTAGGTTTCGGGCGAAGGACCGATGTAGAAAAATGTCATGGGAATTTCAGCGCATCAAACCTGAAGATATTACCTCTTTTTGAACATAATAGTAAATATTGCGTAACTTAGTAATTGGCCGAACCTTCACGTACAAAATTAAATTCCTCACTTTCGTTCATTCCTTCCGCTATTGATTACGATGATAATAAGATAATAAGAGTCGTAATATACGCACTTACATGCGTGATCAAAAGATATCCGCGAAACCCACTATTAGCTACAACTTAAATTTAGAGGAAAGAAGAAAGAGGATTTAAATTTTTATCTGAGATAACCTTAATGTTTCGATAAAAGTGATATTAAGTAACCAAATACGTTTACTTTTTACATCATAATAACCAAGGAGGATTGAGAATACGAAAATAACAGGAAGTTCTGACTTAAGGGAAAATTAATGATTGATAATAGAATAGATATTTAATAGACATAATTGAATATTTAGTAGAAGAGCTAATTTAATAAAAGTAACTGTAGTGAAATACGATTCCATATATTAACCTTGCTAATATAATAACTAGGAAGAATTGTGAAGATGAAAAGAATTAAATTGGACACAAGGATAAAACTAAAGCATCACTAGGGGTAAACATATAAAGTAGAATATAATACATAATAAATAAAACCTAAATCAACAATAATAATTTTTAGTTAAATTATATATATAACCTCATATATTTACTATTCTCATCAAAATAAGTAGGGATATTGAGAAGATTTAAAGAATAGGGGGTTAGGACAGAAAGGAAAAAACCTAAAACTAGGAGTAATGATAAGATGTTTTTCTACCACGAGCAATGATATAGAGGATGGAAATTTGGAGGCTCTAGAAACGCCCACTTCTCCTTTGATTCTCGATTCATTTTCTACGCCATATTGACATAACCAGCATCATCCGAAAGAATTCGGAATCCGTCGAACTAGGAAGTTTTTTCGGACTGTAAATCACGCTTAGGAAAGCGTAAATCAAGAGCTTATGTGTCTCGTGCAACGCGCTCACCCACGGCGAGACTTCGAAAATATATATATCTCGCCCCGCGATCGTCGTATGTTCGCCATGCACTTATCGGCGCACCCTTGCGGGCGTGAGTACACATTGATTTCGGCGCCTTTGAGAGTGGCGCCTCTACACTGTAAGGTCTAGAGTTTCTTTCTGGAAGGGGAAATTGAATTATGTAACGTCTTTACACCAAACGTGTTTCCCATGTCGGAGTAGACGCAATACTGAAGGCGCTATGGGTTTCATCTCTATCCACATCCTTCCCTGAATCTCAAGACCTTGTGTTAGAAATATAAAGTGATGTCACAATTTTACTCTTAGCCTGGCGTAAGCGTTGCGTTCTCTATAATCCACTGTTGTTAAGTGGTTAATCTGTATTTTACAAAAATAAGTAGTCACCCCGCATAAAAATTTATGAACTAGTTTTATATAGGTCTTAACAAATATATTGTCTTTATCTAAGAGAACAGCAGGGTTAACTTAACAAAATTGATATATTGATAATCTGATACCAAATACATTCTCAACTAATGTTGCCATCTTTTGAGCGTTAGCTAATTGCTATTACACTAATTGAAAAATAATTAGATACTTATATCTATGTAATTTATGGTGGTAAACCTGTTCTCTACACAGTAAAATGTGCATGTGCCTCATTAATTCTTTTAATTAAAATAAATACGAAATTTGACGCAACTTATATTATCAAATAATATTTTGTAATACATATATTTTAACTTATCTCTATCAATAATAATGCAGAATTTCATAAACGAACGTGATTTCAAGACTAACTGCATATATACCTATACCAATTTTTTTACAATTTCAAGTTTTATTGAAATGGATGAATTTATGAATATTTATATAGAATAAGTTGGAGAGGTGGTAGATTTTTTGGCCTTTGGTAACAAAATTTGATGTTTCTAATAACATAAGGATTACATGAATAATATATTTCATCAATTGTTAATTGGTAATTTTTTTAAATACAACGAGACTTTGCTGTACACTCTCTGTATTTGGAGAAAGTAGTGATTGGAGTTTATAAAAGTAGCACCTCAATATTAACAGGATTTTAGTAAAAGAAGAGACACCTCAATTGTGCATCTATCAGTAATATTTAAAAAAATACCAAAAGCTACCTCTAATCACGCGATAAAACATCGAGATACTGCGCGACTTTTAGTCAAAACTGCATAGCCCCGAAAGGAATTCCTAGCCAAATGGGAACGTGAAGTAAGGAAGAAATATCTCTCATAAAGACGTTCCAGATGTTTTAAACACATGAGCTCGCAAGAATAGGCCGTTAGAATTTATCTCCCCGGGCCATAATCGGATGGAAATTCAGCGGACGTAAGTATTACGTCATGAAGCAGTCCTTTGTCTCAATATAATAAATTTCGCCGAGGACGGTGGGCCTTTCATGAATCATGAAACTTATTATCTTAATGGTCCTTCCCAAGACGACAATGGACCTTGCACGAGGGAACTTCCCGGCCGTGTGCTTCAATCCGACCGGCAGCTCCCGCCAATACCCTTTTAAACCATTATTTTCATACTGCAGAACGAGGAAATTTTAGTTTCCAGGCGAGCTGCCAAGTTGGCAAGTGACCGCCTAAATCGTTATTGGACAACGACAAATCCGCCGGAGGAAAAAAGTAGCGCTCGCGTTCCATCCATTTTTTTATTAATGTTGACGTTTCGACGCCATTTATCACAATTCCGACTGCATTACGGCCGTATTTCATCCCCGCGATCGTTCGGATTGAACTGTTGACCTCGCGCGATAAATTTCCCGCGCGACAACACCTTTTGTTTCAATGAACGACGATTTTTGTCTCGGTCCCCCGCCTACTTTGCCACCTTCGGGTTTCTGTAAATTGTAGGGGGACTCGGGAATGCGGCGTATTTATTTTAAATCGGCGGCCCTCGACCCCTGTCGCCCCGGGGACAGCGCTCAACAAGGCTCGGGTTATTATTTCCCTCACCCCGAGATTTTGTGGCATTCTTCAGTTTGTTTCTCATGCTTAATACTGTGTGTCGAAGAAACAATGCACCCACGAAATACTGTTCGTTATTAAATACCGCGCTGCTTCTATCGGAAAAAGTTACTGTTTTATCTCGCAGCGAATTTGGACATTCCAGGGATGCAGAACATAAAGATAGCATCCAGGCCAATATTCACATTTATCATGTGAAAAAATAAATAACTCATTTTTGAAAAAAAATTGAAGTGCCTTTCATAGCTACCCCACTGTATGTGGAAGTATTCAATTAAAGGGTAATTTTCTCAAAATCATCGACAAATGAATTTTATCATTTAAACAGAAATACTATTTTTGAAGCATTTTATAACGTAAATTTATCACTAAAAATATTCTGATAAGGAACAATAAAAACATTTTACGATGAATTGCATGGCATGTAGATAGTTCGTGTGAGACGAGCAATAAAATCATGGGGGGTTGGTAAATACCAATAAACCGTAAAGTTGCATGATTTTTAAATTTCTAGGACAGTTTCGATACGAATGTAGCTATTGGAGTATCCAATCAAAAGTTGCGTATCGAAATTGAATTTATTTCATCTATTGTCACTAAAAAATAATGACATCAAATATTGAGAAATAGTAGAACAAAAGTATTGATTTTATTAGGAGCGCAATATATTTATATCGTAATACATTCATTGGAAATGGGAATTGTATGTGGGAAAGAAATAGAATAGAGGCATTTAAAATGTGGGTTTGGAGAAGGATAGAGAATGTGAGACGGGTAGATATGGTGAGCAGTGAGGAGATCTTAAATAAAGTGAAAGAAGAAAGAAGGATGATGAAAGAAAAAAGAAAAAGGAAAGCTAACTGGCTAGGCCACATAATTAGAGGAAATGGCATACTACAAGTGGCATTAGAAGGCTCAGTGGATGGAAGGAATGAGAGAGGAAGAATTAATAAATGAAGATGATGGATGAGGGGAAAATCAAGAATTATAGAGAAACTAAGAAGAAGGCTATGGACAGAGGGGAATGGAGATGGTATCGGCTTGCGAGAGCTGCTTCCGGGCAGAACACCAAATGATGATAATGAATATATGCATTGTAAATAAATAAAGATAATTTCTCATCATTTATAAATTCAGTTTACTCTAACATTAATCAGTTTAAAGACTGAACACAATATTAATTTATTCCTTTATGAGGATGAGGCCCACAACAGGCATTCTATCTGCTCAATGATGAATCCACGTCTGATTTCAGAAAAAGAACAACATATTACATTTTGCCCACTAAGTTAAATGTTGTAATCCCTTAAGAATAATATATTATATTTTACAATATAGATAAATAATTTTACTGGGCTCTGCTCTCCTCCCATATTCATCCTAATCTTTTCCGTCGTTAAACATGAAAGTTTTGAACCTATTAAAGATTCAAAAAAAGTTTCTAAAGCTAAATATTGACAACGGAAGATTTTTTTATATTTATATTTATTCAATATCCGTATTCAATTTCATTCTTTCTTGAATCAGCAAAAGTAACCTTTGTTTCCATTAAATTTAATATATCACCACGCTGATAATATCTGATATTCCTCGAACGATCACAAAAAAAATTTCGCTATAATGATGTTTTTTTAACATTTATAATAATTAATTATGCACGAAAGGAAAAAGCTAATCTCTAAAACTATTGAGATAAAGTTAACATCAAAAATATTTCATGTTATTTAAACCGATATTTTGATTCAACTACTTTAGCACAACATTTTACTCCTCTGAAGAACACATGCTTTACGTATAACATTTTGGCTTAGAGAAAGGAAAGCACCACAAACTACCTCATTCTTTATCTTGCCTAGTAAGCCCCATTTCCCTCTACTAGTACTAGTACTAAAAGTTCGAAAGGGTGAGGTTTCAACCAGCCTTCAGGTTAAAGGTTACAGATAAACAACTCAAAACTGTAATTACTTCATTTGGGCATATTAGAGAATATTTTTATTCTCTTCAACCGCTTAGTTCTTCCAGTAAGAAAATTAATATTTTCTATTTATTGTTGTCGTTAAAATAATAGCAAATTTAACCTTGGTTAATGAGGAAAATATGGTTTTGAGAAGAAAGACATCAATTAGGCATTAATGTAATTAAATTTTACAGTTAATGTGGTTCTAATAACAGAATCATCAACAATATTTTGTGAATGGCAACGAAGTGAAAATCAGCTCAACATATAGAGGACACAAAACTTCACGACCAGACAGGAATTCTAATTCAGAAGCTCAGAGCGTTGCTAGGCTAGCGAGCTACCCTCTTCGCTACGGAGGTCGGCGATATTTAATAATAATAGCGAGGAATCTTCAGCGATAAAGGAAACGAGGGGAAGAGGTGGATGCACGGCGGGTGAGAAGGAGATAACGACTGAGGGAAGAGAGAATGTAAAAGGAAGGGCAGAGAGAGAGAAGCTCATGAATGGGTAAATTCATGAATAAGGTAAGAGGTGGCGGGGAAGGCCAGAGGGCTGACAGGAGAGGGACGGGTTAGTCAAGGAATAAGAGAGAGAAGAGGTGGAAAGCAAGGTCTCGGTAACTACTAATTTATTTAGAGGCAGTCCTCCACTCCACTTTATTCGGGATTAAGTTCGATCAAGGTGCAATTATATAACGTTTACGGATGCAAAAAGTGAGGAAAAATGAAGGCGCAACATCTAAGACCCTCTCATCCAAAGGCAAAGGATCGTTGAGAAGAAGAAGCAAATGAGAGAGCTCGCCGATGGCCTTAATCATTCAACGGGGTGTTTATCGTATGTGGCGTTAAAACATTTAGCTTCTTCAATTTCTGAAGATTAAAACTAGTGGGAGGATGAGGGCAAGGGAGCGTAGGGGAATCTAATTCCTGGTAGTTAAAGAACATTTTGTATGGATACTGAAGACAACCACGGCTGGAGTACGCACGAATAGGAGTAAGCGATCAACGAGCTGGCAACTGTGCATCCACTACCTCCCGTCGAGCTTAATCCTAGCTCGCCTGCGGCTTTTTTTATTCACTCTTGACCACAAAATGATAAATTTCAGTAGGATTTTTCGCTGACCAACAATGAGCTTAAGATTCATTCAGGGCCTCCCAGATGGGTGCTCAGGCAAGAGGCCCCTCGGGGAAGCCACCAAAATGAATGTCAATTATCCTCCTGCTCTAGTTCCTTAGTCAACGTTTCATTTATAAATATAGTATAATTTATATATATAGTGATGATTGAGCACGTTTAGTAAACTCTTGCTTTCCTATACTACTAACTACATACTTAACCATCGCCAATTGTGATGACTTGGGAATAGAATAACATTTACCGGATCACGCATAGTCGCATGCATGGCTCATGAAGGTCCTAATTAAATAATATTCTGACTAAGGAAAGGGAAAAGGGTAAATTGCACATAAGGGCGTGCACCCAGGAGAAATACCAAGGAAAAACGGACTTGAAAAAAGTCATTCCCGGCCCAGTCAGACTTTTCTCGTCCGTTTTTCCTTGGTAATATTTTGACTCTTGAAATTAATTTTTGGTCACTAAAGTAAAATTATCCAAATATACCAAATTGTTTCTTATTCTCGCGACCTTTCTTGGTGCTCAATATGCTTAGCAAAAGTTAAGTATGAAACGGATTCAGGACGTATTTTACCCGGCAGGTCTTGCGCATAGGAAAACTCAAGGAATAACGGTTTCGTAAGAGCAGAATGACATTGGCATGCACGATGGCTCAAACGTTTAGGAGAACCCGTTTTGGAAGTGCTGAATGTGGGTTTAGGTCCTAGTTTCAAATAAATTTCACTTACAATTATCCCTAACATGTTAAATAGTATTATAAACAACCATGTTCAGGATAATGGCGAAGCGAGGATGAAGGCAACACGGTCATTCTCATAATGAATTTACTATCGTTGCGAGGCCTGTAAACAACGTGGCAATACATACAACATATAATTTTATGTACAGTTGCAATCCGGAAATATAAACTCCAAATGTCCAATATTATGAAGATGTAGAGCAAACATATATGGAAATAGCATGGAAGATGCTACATGTATATCGGATAAAACTTTTGACGGGCAAAATACCGCAAGTTTTGCCGATGTCTACCCATTTCAAATCATCGAGCATGTTCAAGGAAGTTCCTTTCGCAAGCCGATGGGTATTCCAGGGATTCCAAAGTTAATTGAAATCCAATTCGGAAACGCAGGGAGGTTATGGATGTAAATAAGAATTAAGGGAGAAGGAGAGGGTATCTCTTCGGGAAAACAAAGGACGAGACGAGAAGATTAGGGAGGGACGCTAAAGACGGCGAGAATGAAAGAGGGGACGAAAAGATGTAACGAGGACGAAATCCAGAGAGACTGCGACGGAGTGCTCCGAAGACACCGATAAGAGAAAGAGGGAGGGTGTCGGAAAGAGAGACTTTGACGAGACGAGTAAATCGGTGACAAATGGATAAAATACGGACAATAGGAAGGAACTTGAAAGATGCGGTGGGGAAGAAGGGTGGAAAAAGCAGGTTGGAACGAGTGGAAGGGCAGAGAGAGAGAGGAAGTTGAATGAGGGGGTGGGAGGGAAGGAAAGACCTTGAGAGGAAGGAGAAGAAGAGAGGATGAGAAAGGGTGTTAAGTGGACGGGAGAGAGAGGGCTGCTTACAAGGAAGCTGGTTACAGTTAAGATGGTGGAAGGATGCGGCAAAGGAATTTAAGGAGGCGAAGTGAAGGGACGGAATGGCAAGTGAATATGTCGCATTCCCAAGGGTGCTGGTTGTTAGGGAAGTGAGCAGAAGGAATTGAAGTAAGGCGCTAATTGAGGTTTGGCTTTGAGTTGTACGGGGCCAAGAAAATGCATCTAAACTTTCTCAACCAAATCCTACACTGACTAGATTGAATAATCATGTAATTATAGTGAGCAATAACATATAAATGCCCCCACGTGTGACAGATTCAACTCTTTGCTTACCATCAAACACATCCTCACAAACTGCGAGCAACATCAAGCCCTAAGGAACCAGTTGAACATCAGGTGTGAGCTTAAAGTGGTTTTAAGTAATGACAAGGAAAGCGTAAATAGATATTTGAACTTTTTAAAGAAGCTGGTTTATATAACCAGTATGAGAAATACTCTTTTTGGGAAATAAATTTTGTTGGTGATTCTTTGAATTAGTTAAGGTAATTCAAACATTTCAATTTAGCACCTCATATTTTGACAAGATTTTTATCTGTCATGCGACATTTTTTGACATGCGACTGACATGTGACTTGGTTTTATATATTTATTCATATATTTCTTTATTTGTTTTTATATTTATTATATCTACTAATTTATATATTTTTTCATTTTATTTATCATCCGACTTATTTATACTTATGATCTGTTAGGTTATTGACAGGTTATGTATGCAATAATACAGCTGAATTAGCACACCCAGCTGAACTGTATTTGAACACGGGCGCAAATTACCTTTGTAGTTGAAGCGCCTCAATCTGACTACTACTACTACCCAAAATATAAATGTATGAATGATTGTATTTGAAAGTATTCTTGTGACTGATTGTACAATGTATTCAGCCCGAAGACAGGTTGGTTCTTCAACCCCTTCACAATTAGATACCAGAGAAGTTTGGGGAAAGAATGAGGTATACAAAATGAGATGAGGAGTAAGGTGTGTTCCCTTTGTCTTCATAACTCGGGAAGAAGGTTACGAGAGAAGATACCCCGTTTATAAATGTAAGATGCTTTTTTCTCCACCCTAAGTCAAAAGAAAATTGAAAACATTCTTCAATCACGATATGGTAGCATGAACGTTTATGTTCCACCGTATGAGAAAGACGTTTTCGCTATGAAAACATTTCGGAATAGAATACAGCATGTATTTAGGATTTATATCTTGCCATAAATAAAGTCATATTGAAAAGTAATGAACATATGCTGTACATTACCATAATCAGCTTATAAATCAACCTTCAATCATCAGCTATACATTATAAATTCACGTAAGACTATCTCTCCATTATAGCAAACCTTTTGGCAGTAAACTATGAATTTTATTACCGTAACTCAATCATATATCCGCATATAGCAGCTATAATTCTCTAAGGTAAGATTATAGCAGTACCCTTTAATTTAAAGCAATGCTGATTATTTGCTAAAATCAGCAAAAATAATCAACAATCCAAGATCGTATTCGCTTCAAAATGGGGATTAAGAGATTATGAGCAATTTCACTGAATAATGGTATAATAATGCTCTCAAAATAGGATAACAGTCAAGAGGTGGTTGAAGAAACAGAACAATTCCTTACTCATCATTCTAAGATAAAATACAACTTTAATCAAAGAAAACGCAGCTTCTATGAATAATCCACCAGTGATGTATTTCCCATACCAGTTAAAACAAGGGTGTCTAACCTGTGATCTGTAGATAGCTCTTTCCTGGCACAATGTTGTTTAACTAATCTTTGATAATTAAGGGAAAAATGCTAGTAGAATTTTATCCTTAAATGTTAGTCTCAGTGCTGAATAAGATATAATTGTGAAGGGGCTAAAAATACTTTTTACGACAAATTATCATTGATTTACACTATAACTTGGCACATTGCTAGTGGCCCTTGAAGCTATTATAGTAGCTAATGCGACCGCTAGGTACCAACTTATACAATTGTGATTGAGCTGTAAATTTACATTTTCGACCAAACTGTCATTAAATACACACTATAACAAGACACATTGCTAGCGGCCATGTAAGTCATTATGGGAGCTAATACAAACCGCAAGGGGCAAAATACCAGACACCCCTGATTTACAAGGAAGGCAGAAATAAACCAGTCAGCAATGGGGTAGCGAGGGTAATTAGAAAGCTGACAGAAATGCCAATGGGGGACGGGTATTGAGGAAAGGGAATCGGAGATTAGTCGCAACGCCTGTAAGAATAGAAACGAATGGAGAAAATAGAGGAGTCGGGGGATCGGGTTAGGATCGGAAGAACCCTAAGAAACTCAACGGAGAGTAGTGGGAGGGGTAGGGAAGGGTACGTAGGACCTGATAGGGACTAGGAAGAGGAGGGGAACGGGAAGAAAGATGAGTTAGAGGAGTGTGTAGACTGTGACGGAAGGCCGAAGGGGTGGTACCCGAAGGATGGGGAGGGAATTAAGGGTAGAGATGGGGAGACGAGATGGGGTAAAGGATTTTAAGGAAGGGCGGCAAAAAAGAAGTTGATGATGAGGCCAAGAGAGGGAGTGGCGGAGATGGGGAAGAATGGGCAATCCAAGATGCTTCAAAAAGTGAACAATGACTGAGGTAAAAATGGATAAGACAGACAAAAATGAGTGGGTGTGAGAGGCATCGGAGAAGTAGATGAATGGGCGTGAGCGAGTTTTTAAAGAGGTTCTCCCTTCCTGAAGAGGGGGCTAATAAGGCGCTCTTTTCGCCCGGAGATGTGACAACCCCGCAGCCGAGTCGGAACTACTAGCGCGGCGAATGTCTCAGAGAAAAATGTTAGGCGGACGGGAACGAATCGTGAGGAAGTGATTAGGGAGCAAACCATAGCTACCATTTGCCGGTGTTCGGTTAGTTCCAGTGATGTGCTTGGGGTAAACAGTGATCGACATCCGCTTGAAATAGGAACAAGTCTGATTTCTAGGGCTTATCGTACAACCACGTAGCATTCTATAAGCCTGTACTCACTTCGCATACGGTCTGCAGATATATCCAGGGTCTACCATTATCTGTCATAGAAGGGCTATAGGATCATAATATTCAAACTAAACTTCTAATATCATGTTCAATTCTACTATGATTTTGAATAGGTTAATTGTTGGAAGAAGAAATGAAAGAGAAGAAGTTTTCTTATTCCAGGACTCGAATCCAAATGCTCCATTTACCGGTTGGTTTCTTTATCCAATTAGATCACCAAGACAGAAAAATCTCTCCATTGATTTCTAGAGCTATGGTAACAAGGCATTATAATTATTTAACACTTATACTTTCTAGTAGCGGGTTAAGTAAAAAAGCAATAGTTCTACAGTAGACTTGAATGTATATATTTAAATCAAAATATACATACATGCGTTTACTGATATGAGCATATCAATTATTAAATAAAATAAAATAAAATAATATTCCAATTTGGAAGTTTAAACTTTACTCTTATCAGTTTTATCAATTAAATAACGATATAAATTCCTGCTTAACTGAATGATTTTACATTTAGCATCGTAGAATTTCATTGTAATAAGTAAAACTGAATATTAGATACATGAATATACCACAAATCGACATTTAAATTCCAAATTTCGAAAACATTGACGGTTTACATCAAGTTTACAGCAAAAGATAAAATCTATCTTATCTGAAGATGAAAAGCTAATTGATGTTGAGGTCAAATTTTATTACAAAAGATAGAATGTATTGAGTGAACCTGAGCTGCTTAGCAAAAAATATTTATAGCCGGAGATCGAAAGTTGTGGATGGACATCTTTTCGACTATTTCCAGGGAAAGTTTATAAATAACCGTCTATTTTATTTTCAAGGAGACCAAATTCTGGCTATAAGTAGGTTGCAAGGTGAATAGATTGTTAAAAAGAAGATGAGTTAAGCGATATCTAAATAAATATTTAAAATGCGACTGTTGAAAACAAATCAGCCAGGAATTTCTCGTCTACTCTATAATTAGCTTCCAAATCTTTTTTACAAAAATATCAGAGAAGATGAGGAGGGAGGTAGTTTAAATTTACTTTACACATCGGTTCATAATTCTTTCTACAGAAAACTCATCGTAAAAGTAACAAATTGACTCTATGAAGAACAGTTACCGCATTTAATATCCAGTGCCAGAGATGAATGACTAAACTCACTCTTACCTCATTAGCATTCATATTGCAACAGCAACGAACGATACTGATAGATAAGAATTAAAGAATTTATCATTTACTCTGAAGCAAAATCCATACGAAAAACCTTCTATTTCCCAAAAAATGGCATCAGTTATGGGGCAATATTCAGTTAGCGTAACCCTCGTCATTGCAGGGTTGCGCCCAGACCCAACCGCCCAGGGCGTCTGAATGCCTGCGGCCTTCCCTGCGTAAGGCACGCATTCCTTCCAGTGCTTCATTTTCGTCCACTGAACTCGCTAAATTCTGCAAATAAAACCATCCCGCAGCATACGTCCGGGATAAGAGGTTTCATCTCCAATGCCATGTAGCCAAGTCAGACCGCCACCGAGTTCCGCCCCAGCAGCGTCTGGAGAAATCCGAGACCCCGTTTCGCATTAAAGAGACGGCGGTCGGCAATGACTTCTGAGAGGCCATCACCACAACGTAAACCGCCACTCAAAGAAGTCACTACACGAAATGCGGCTTCTGAATGCGCCCATACGAAAATATCGAGTCGTCCATTGTGAGGGAAATCGCTCTTCGGCTGTTCACCCGAAAGAAAGAACGGCAAAGCGGACAAAAAGTGGGGATTTTTCCGCAATAAAGAATGGTCATGAAGTGAATGGGATTCGGTACCCTCCTACGCATCTTCGGAAAAAAAGCGATGCAGATGAGGAAGAGATGTTGAGAAATAATTGGGAGCCAAAAGTTCGGGAACATTATGTTAAATCTGCGAATTTCGGAACAGGAGTTGAAGAAGAAAGGAAAATTGAGGTGAGGATCTGGGAGTGGGCTGATAAAAGCGAGCTAAAAGGGCATCCTTAAAGAGTACGTAGGATGGGAAAAAGAGAAGGGAATTCGTGGAAGTGAAGGTTAGAGCTCTCACAATTTAGTAAACCATTTGGGAGATGATAACAGTGCATAAATGCAAACTGATTTGAAGTCTGAAAATAAAGTTCATGAACTCCTCGGGAAATATTTATCGATTGCTTGGAAAAGAGAATGTTTCATGATCACCTCAGGACAAGTCCTCTTGTTTTTATGGCAATGGAGAGCATTTTGGCCCCCATTTAGCAAGCATCTAATCACTGCTATTAGCTGTGTTAAATTATAAATAATATTTTATTCTAAACCACATTAAATAAATTAAATAGAATAAATGAATAATAAAAATTCATAAATAGTGAATAACTATAAAAACTAAACGTGATGGTTATTATTAACTACAAAAATGCAAAATACAAAATGGCACGCTTTATGTCAATGTACACGAATGGATTTTGTTTGATATAGGTCAATTTTTATTTAAGTGAAACCTGATGTTTTTTCATGAGACTTAGATGTAAAAATCAAGGAAATTTGAATTTATTTAATAAGAAGCGCAATTTGTTTTACGCATACTTAAGATTTTAATTTTCATCATAGATATCTCGATGCTTTCTGTAGGAAAGAAATTTGGTCTTCAATAAAATAATCGAGTAATTCATAAATAATGAGACTTTAAATTTAAATAAATTCCTGCAAATAAAAATTTACAATCAGAAATAATTGTGATCCAAAGATATAAAATGCTGCTTAAACATTATTGCATTTTAGAATGCTAGGAGACATGATGAAATGGAATGGATGACCATAAGTGGTTAAAGAATAAATTAGGTAAAATTACGGGATGATGTGACATGAAAATAGAAATTACAATCAGAAAACAAATTACAAAGAGAAAATTTACAATCAGAAATAATTGTGATCCAAAGATATAAAATGCTGCTTAAACATTATTGCATTTTAGAATGCTAGGAGACATGATGAAATTGAATGGGTGACCATGAGTGGTTAAAGAATAAATTAGGTAAAATTACGGGATGATGTGACATGAAAAGAGAAATGAGTTTCCGAGATTGGGAGAGAGGAAAATGGGATAGTGAAAGAACGTGCGATGTAGTTGGGGAAATTCGAAATTGGCGAAAAGTGAGGAAAAGCTGGTTTATACAGAGAGGCATAAAGAAACTCTGGGTCTCAAAAGACTTGGGTGAAAAAGGGTGGAAGTTAAAAACTTTGGCAAAGAGGGAGAACCGTTGGAGGAAAATTGAGGGAAGAGAAAGGCAGATTTAAGGAAAGGAAGACGAATGGGACGAAAGGAATTCTCCAGGGTCGAAATAAGGAGAAATTTGAAAGAAACAGGAACTTTGAATAGTGTATATAAATTCATCGAAATGACTGTGGATAAAGAAAACTCTACAATTACAAATAATGTTTGATTTCTTAAAAGGGCTGTCTTATTGCGTGAGAAGTAATATACATACGTCCATTGCCTCTAGGCATGATGATTATTCAATAACAAATGAGTTAATCATATATAGACAGGTTTTGGTTACTAATCGCTATTTTGAGGTAAAGAAAAAATTATGTCATGGATTAGCTTCGCAGTAATTGCAAAACGTAAGTTCCTTGTTCCAAATAACAGTTTTAAATATTCTCCATATATTTTCCTGAAATAAAATCAAAGTCAAATATCAAGTAAGTCGATTTGGTTATATGATTTAATGAATAGTAAAAACCGCATCGTGAATTTTTTACCGTAAGTCTCATTTGAGGAGTTTCATACCATAACCCAACTCTGTTGATATAAATCTAGATCTAGTCTGAAATTATATGTTTTCATTTATTTTTTGTTATGCATATTAGATTTTACCAATTTTTCATTTTTTATACTTGTCGTTTATTTATTTTTAATCAGATTTAAACTAAATGTGGCTTTGTTTTCCTGTAATTGTGTATACCTTCATTTAATTACTGTGCAGGTTAGGTGGATGAGAAGACATTTTGGCTTAAGAGTAGAATTATAATAATAAAACCAAGCAAAGCATAGCGTGAGTGCACAGGATTCCTTTCCTAGAATAATTAGATCGATAAATAAACAAAATACCAGTGGTCAACCCTCATGTAGTAGTTTCATAAACAATCTTCCAATCATTTAATACCGCTTAGGGATTAGAGAATGCATGAAATTGTATGGGATACCGTGACATGTTACTGCGGCAATTCATGCTACGATGAGAACAAGGGAAGAGAGATACGGTGATCCCGCTTTGAACATGTCTCGTGTTCCAGCTATTCCGTTGAATGTAAACATTTGATCTTGTTTATAATGGGATAATCCATTTAACTACCTTCCTAATGACTGTATTTTGTAAAATATTAGTATCTATGTGTGAAGTTTTTAGTGATTGAGAGGATGTGAAGATTTCACTGCTCGTCTAAAAAGTCATCAACCTCAGGACTAGTGGCATCTTAATCCATTCCACCATTAAAAAAGCATCCTGAAGAAAGAGGGATTTGATCGGGAGTAAAGCAAGATGAGGAGTGAGGTAAGCCGAGGAGTGAGGTAAGACGAGGAGTGAGGCAGGATGAGGAGTGAGGCAATATTAGGAGTGAGGCAAGGTAAGAGGTGAGGCAAATGGAAGAGTGAGGTATGATTAGGAGAGAGGCAAGATGAGGAGTGAGGAAAGATGCAGAAATAAGACATTGTTAACAGCACTTAAGGAAGTATTCATGAAGGATGGAACTAAATGATCCGTTATCATTAATCAGCATCACCCATACCTCTAAGAATTTTATATTTGCAGACATAGACAAGTCTGAGGAAAGTAATTGATCGGTACATAGCACTATCATGCGCCAAATGGCAATTCTATTAAAAAATATTTCGTACATAAAGGCGTGATTGTAGAAACAAGGATTTCAAAATCATCATGAAAAACTGTAGCCTGCAGAGAAATAAAACGATAAAAACATAGAAGTTTGCCATAGGAAGAGGAGTAAAATTAAAACAAACAAAAAATAATGGAAGAACGAAAAGATAATCAAGTTGAGAGGCTGAAAGAGAAGAGAAAAATGAGAAATTTTTTACGAAGAGCCACGAGGTTAAATGGAAGAGGAAGTAAAATAATTGGGAGGGAAGGAATATCTAGACGGAAACTTGGGCGATATGGAGAGTAGTTGCCTTAAGGTCCTGAATAAATATGATTGATAAAATACCACTAAAATAAATAACATGAGGTAAATGACAGATGAGCTCTTTAGTAAGCGCAAATCAGAATAACGTAAAGGTACGAAAAAATTGAGTTTGCAAGCTGCAAAAGAGAAGGAAATTGTATTGAGTAGATCATAGATAAAATTAGCTACTCCATATGAGCAGTGAATAGATTATTATCCTTTAATATTCAAGGAGAAAGATTGTGGAATTAGAGGTCCTTGTAAGATTTAATGATGCTCTCATACAAAAATCTCATAATGTACTGTCTATTTTGCCGCAACAATATCTATATTTGGGCTACAATTACTCCAAAGGTTACATGATAACATATGGATAGTAATGGTAAGACCTGGAAACTTTACCTCTGTAAAACTATATCTGATATCGTTTTAATAAATCGCATTCCTTGTAAATTACACTGATAGCATTTCCAAACCAAAAAACATGGTCTTAACTAAGATATAGTATTCTCCGAACATTGATATCATTTAATTTGTCATCTCACTCCGATTAAAACCCTGGCATCTGGCAATCGTTCTTAATGACATGCCACGAGATCAATTATAATAAATGGACTTTAAAATAATTAAATTTGAACGGAATCATTAATGACATTTTTACAAAGTACTGGTGACTCAGCAAAAGATATTCCGAAGGATAATCTTTCATGAGTTTGCGATGCATAATTTATCTTGTAGGGATTAATAGACTATTATTAATCATAGACCTGTTTTTCCAACTGCATTTTTATTTAGCCTGAACTAACACAGACCACTTAAAAAAATATTTTAATGAGCGAAGAATTTCTGAACCACTGTTAAGTGCTCGAAAACTTTGAGAGCAGTTCCATGCAACAAGAATAAATAGCGACTTGGCCGGTGAATGAAAAATTGGAAAATAGCGGAAGATGCTGCATTTCGGTGCGAGAAATTTCTTCGACAGAAACGAAATTGGCTCCTCGTATCGTCTGCGATCGGTTTGAAGTTGCTTAATTAAGAGGGAGAGATGGTGGAGAGGAAAGGGTAGAGGAAAAGCTTATTAGTGGACCAAAAATAACTGATGGATGGAAGCGTGTAGATGACGGGAATCAAAATGCGAGAATTTGATTAATGTTTGGGTCTCCTTTGCCAATAAAGAGAATTACAGTGGCATTCGTGCACTCACTTATCAATAACCAATTAGCTTGGTGTATCGATCTTGTTTTCTTGGGTCACAATTCCCGTATTTCTCATGAGTATAACCTAGAACCATCAGAATACAATTGCATCACAGAGGTAACAATATGTGACAGTAAATCTCTAAGAACCACTACCGATTCGAAAATATTTGGAACCTCCAACAATATTCATTTTGTCAGTGGTAATCCCTATATGTTAGAAGAACAAAAATTAAGAGGGTTTTGCTTCTATAACAAACGGTAAAATACTGTAGAAACCTGGTTATTTTCTGGAAAAGGGCGTATAAATCAAAAGTTCATTAAAATTGAGTTTATTTTTAAGCATTTTATTTCCAGAAAAATATTTTACGACCATAATAAGAATGCTTAATTTAGTTATTTATTTTCTGTCGGTAATTGTGTTCATTCTATTGAACCACTTTTTCTTCTGATATCCCATAAGAGAAATCAAATCTTCAAGGTATAAAAATAAAATTTTTCTTACATTCCTTACGTTGTTGATCAGAACTACCTCTAATGTTATTAGCGTATCACACCAGCAAAATCATAAATACCTTACTGCTAATTTCAAATACGACAGTGGAGGAATTGTACATTTTCATTGACGAGCTAACAGACTGAAAAAAATGACTAAAGTAAGCACAGTTTAATAATTGAAGAACGTTTATATGTAAATAAATTATTTTTAGAATGAATGAAAAATGAACTTATGCGATATTTTAAAAATTATTAGAATGTGAACAAACCGTTAACGTATATAATAATCATTCCAATAGCACTCATTTTCTTAGTAAAATGGACAGCCGTAAAACACCCACGTCACGGAGAGGACTACCTTAAAATTTCGGGCACCTTTATCCCCATTCCATTCGCATTAGGCGACCAGAAGAGCCCATAAAGCCGCATCAAATTTTCAAAACGTCCATGGCGTAAAATATAATCCGTAGAAAAGCATTCCGCCAATTAAAACGGAAAAAAGAACACGGGAGGTGGGAAATGGAACGCAGGGAAACGAATTACATTTGTACCGGTCGGAAATTCTTACGACCAAACTGACAGGAAAGGAATTTGAAAACGAACCACCTTTTGAGCAATATTTTATCGGCCATAAATAAGGCATTAGATCGGCTTTGAAAGAGGCGATTTGAGCCAATCGTAATTGTGGTGGGGGCGGAGGGGCTTCTGCGGCCCAGGAAAATTCCTCCCCGGTTTTAATTCCCCGGCGTGATTCATATCCTGACAGAACCCTGTTCAATACCCCGACGCTAAGCTCTCAGTGCACACACACGCACGGTGTGGGTGGGGTCGGGGGGACCTAATCGAGCACCTGGTCGCATGGAATTTCGAGCCCAATTCGTGGAGGAATGCGACGCTGAAATAGTTTATGTCACTTCTTTTTCCGTTGGCGAAAAAAAGGAAAATGGATTCGTCCGGGGATTTCCAGCTTTTTCATACTCGATAGTCCTTTTTCCCGTCGCCCACACTCCTCGTTCATTTCGGGAAGAAAAAGAGTGCGCCGACAATGGAGCAACGCATCGCGAAATGAGCAGCTGCATCGACGCCTCCGAAAT
This sequence comes from Sympetrum striolatum, assembly GCA_947579665.1. Taxonomy (NCBI): domain Eukaryota; kingdom Metazoa; phylum Arthropoda; class Insecta; order Odonata; family Libellulidae; genus Sympetrum; species Sympetrum striolatum. The sequence goes on from OX388347.1 coordinate 44,686,470, forward strand.
GGAGTGGGCGAATCGCCGCCCACAATGAGGGCAACTACCTCGGCGGTGATAGACCCGAAGAGAGGTTAATGAAAAGGTATATTTACCGCTAAATATTGTCCGAGGATTGCAGCACTGCGAAAATGTGATGGCAATTTCTTGAAAGAGGAGGAAAAATAGTGATGATTAATTCCAACATCGATGAAGGTAGGGTGGAATGGGAGCAATAACGAATCTTCGATAGTAACCGAGTAAAATATGCATTAATTACAAGGAAAGCTTATCATAAAGAGGAAAAAACTATTATACTATACCTAATCCATATTATACTAATTCCTACTTTATGACAAATCAAACATGCGCAAATGAATATTACATCATCTCTTTACATAAAATACGTAAATTACGAAGCGGTTGAAATCTCTATGGTGGGTCGCGCTACTGTTCATGTAACCATCCCGTTTCACCGACGCACATTTAATCCATAGCCATCCACTTGACGAAAACCCGATTGATCGGCACCCTTCTAAAATTAATCTCCGTTTCACCGATAGATCTTGAACAATATTTTTAAATTAATCACATAAATTTCCGAATTCTGATTGAAGTACTTCAGGCATTACAGAGTCCATTAATTAAAACAACGCGGGCTATGACAAACAGTCTTTCGTTGCCTTATTACGAAAATATTACATATTGTTTTTATAATAATTCTAAATATCTAGGTACGAAGAAGCGGTTCTTTGGCGTGTAACATTTCTGTTTGAGGTTCACCCGAACAACACCCTCTTCACCAAAACTAATATGATCGATACCTCATTGTTAGAACTTGGGTATCAACTAGTATGTTCAGCGCTATATTTATCTTTAATTAATCCATAAATGTATCTATGATTAAATACAATCACAAATAATAGTTATGAAAGGAGCCATTGGTGAAATTAATTTTAATTTGAATTATATTTACAATTTATGTTTCTTTAAAGCACAATATTATTGCATTTAAAATTACTGAACATTAATAAGTATGAATTATTTTAATATGCAACAAATTGTCTAATAAAATTGAACCACACAATTTCACAATACGTGCATCTTCTACAGTATTAAAAGTGTTGACTGATTCAGAAAAAAAGCATTGATAAACTTAGAAATTTTAGAAAATTTTGCTTAGAAGATATTCTAAAATTCAATAAACAATAAAAATCATTTCTTTCACATCGCTTTCGCTTAAACATGTATTAAATGTAAAAAGATAAGTTTTCCCTCAGCTCATCTGTGTCATTTGGTGAGATTAAAAACAAAACATCCTTTTTTCCTGTTTTTAGTAAATTTCTTCGCAAAGGTTATTCGAAAAGTGATCGATAAAAAACATGTCTTCCAAGTAAAGCCCGATATAGCGTGCCACTGTAGGTATGAAGAGGCAAGCGTGATTATAATTGAATTTAGACCGTAAAAATTTAGAGTCCTATACTGAGTGGTTTGTTATATCTGTCCCTAACTTGGTTGCATAATCTAAAGGGAATTGCTAATAATACAGCACCATTCATCAACAGCTCCTACAGAAAATAAATCAAGATGCAATACTCCATCAGATACATCATGAAGCCCAAAATTAAAAGAAAATCTTTGAAATTTCCACCAAAATGATCGTGTGGTAAACGAAAACGTTGTTTATAGGCAGATTTATTTTTCACAGTTTTATTATAATTAAAAGTAATTATTTCTCTCCGATCTTAGGTGAATTAAGAATCTTTGTGGCGTGATTTGAATTAAATAGAAGAGGACCTGATTTATTAACCAATTTGCAAGCCCCAACGTGCATAACAATTCAGCGCATGCGATAAATTTTTCATGAAATCCGTGAATCTCAATCTCAATGCAAAGTGCCCGATATCTGTATGCACAGGATTTCTCGGTGATTTGATTTAATTACTCCTCGGCCCAAAAATGCCGATTGGCACGGATTAGGAATGACTGCACAATGTGGCGTTCGGTTGATACCGGGATTGAAGCATATCTCTCCAAATCTCACGTTGCACTATGGAAATTTAAAACTCATAATTTTATGGGCCATCTCTGGAAATTTATTGCTCGAGGAACCGTATCTTGATTGATTATTTGCACGTTGTAATGACCGGAAACTGATTTCTAAAGACCGCAATCTCTTTAAATTTGGGTAAATTGCATTCTATTACCACCGCATTTTTTAAATCTGTAAAAAATGTAGTTTTTATTCTTGTTTTAAAAGTTTTTATATTTAGCGGTAACTTTTACTCTCTGGCTAAGGTTTATTGATAAACTATAATGAAAACATTTGTATCTTAAGTAGCTCTATACTGCAAGCGAAGTATATTAATGCATTCAATTTTTCTTCAAATGGTTTAGCGAAAAAATCTTCTATACAAAGCATTTCGATATACTTTCTCAGCAAACGGTTATTTTTATATACAATTTTTAGATGGCAATTTTAAATGGGAATTCTGAAAAAGGTTAAACAATAAATACAATAACGATGTTTGCATACTGTACTTTTTGTGCGAAGTATTTTATTGTATTGCATTTATCTTGTAGTGGTTTAGCGACGATGAATCTGCAATAGAATGCATTTTTTAGCAAACAGGGGAACATTTTAGATAATATACGGTAATTTTGCATGGGAGAACTTGATCCAGTCTTCCTCTTTACCTCCGATTATGTGAGTTTGGTTGTGAATATTCACTTTAAGTGTAGTAACATCGTGAGGTATGCTCAAGTTACTTATTAGTAGATTCGTATCAAAAATTCTCCACAATAATTCAAGTAATATTTGTAAATACTTCGATAAATGAGGGTAAATACATAATGCGGAGGTACCAAGTAACGTCAGCCACGGCTAAGACTGACGAGTTACACCGAATCCTACTTATCCTACAGATACATCAAAAATACATGAAAATGGCATCCTCTCCCCACAAAAAAGATCCTTAAATTACGAAGTGGTTAAAATCAACTCATTTTAGAAGGTGATGCACCCCAAAGAGTCATCGACCTCTCATCCTCTGCCCTTCGCTGCGAAAACACTTCTCCACTGGCTTCTTAAATCCCACGCAGCTAACGCCCAAAGCAACGCCCACCAAAAACCGCACACTCCCTCAAAAAACTTACGCATTAGCGGGGATTTTTATTAATGCTCAAATTAGCGTGGAATTACCAGACCCGTGCCGCGGAAGAGGATGGGGAAGAGAGAGGATTAAAAAACGAAAGATGCGCGGAAAGTAGCGGGGGATTACGCGTTGAATTTAAACAGGCCTCTTTATATGAGTGACAAGATAGCAGAGGTAAGTAAAAGGGATTGCGGAAGATTTGAATGGGCAGGAAAAAAAGTCAAGTGGAACTACTCTCAAGAAACGATCGCCTTGGATTAAGCTCCGGGATGGGATTAAGGAACGAAAGAAGTCGCTACCACGTCACTCGAGCTAACGCGCTGTCATTCCACGACCGTGCGGTAGTCGTATGTTATGATCCATTCCAGCCGGAGCATAATGCTGACGCGCGAGCCAGCATCGCATCGCGTCATGCTCCGTGCCAGTGACAGCGTGAGAAATATATCCGAAGGCGAATGCTATTCAATATGCGAGCTGTCAAGTCAAGGATATACATGGATTTTATAATGCCATACACACCCGCTAGGAAGGGAGGCCTTTATCAAATCCTTGGCGGAAAATGCTCGCGAACTCGACGAGTACTCCGTAAGCTGATTGACTTGCAATCCCCGGTAAATGTCATCCAGCAATTACACAACTCTCCGCCTCGTTTCCAAATGGCGTTGTCGATTGTGATTATCATTTTCCTTTTGAAGCTCTCCAATTTATTTTTATTTGAGTATTCAACCACAGTAACCAGGACGAGCAGAACAAAAACATACAACGTGCAGAGTATTTATATATTAATTATGAACAAAAAATATTCAATAGCAGAATAAACAACATAGCACATAGTAATGGTCTGCAATAATTAAAACAAAATAATAGAATGCTATGCATTATAATGTGATACACTTTTTTATGAAAAGAAAATTAATGTAAAACAACTCAAAATAACCTCGACAAGTCAGCACAATGCGTTCTCCAGACTTTTTATTTTGACCAAAAATTTTTAAATAAGACTTAAAATGTAAAGAAAGAAATATTAGAACACAGCTGTTAATGAATTAGATGTTAAAATTCTCCAAAAGCAGGGTCATAATGACCCATGATGACGGTAGCATTGCTATTGAAAGGCGCTTTTGGTACAATTATAGTGCTGCATTACTTTCTTGCTTTATCCGACTACTGGGAAGTAATAGGAGGAACGTCGAGAAAGACGGCTCTTGGATATTTTAAAGCTCTAATAAAGAATTTAAATGATACATCTGTGTTACTTACGTTACGCGATTTCAAGATTATTTTCCTCCGTGTTATTTAATTACTTTTGTGAATTATTATTAGATTGCATTTGTGAATCATTGCTTCTATAATATTATTTGATTTTACTCACAATCATTTACGTCATTGTTACATCAATATGTTCATTCAATATTATTAGATTATACTTTGAGATCATTATATTATAGTGTTAATTGGTTCTATTTAAGCTCACTTCTTCTCTTCAAATTCATGGCAGTATCTAACAATATTTGTATAGTAAAGTATTTAAAGTAGTGACAATAGAAGAATGCATCATTCACCTAGGTAATGGATAAGATGAAAGAAGTATCATTTCGTTATTTAATATTCCACATGGACTGAATTACAATCAAATTGCACTAACTATATTCCTATAATTTCTCAAGATTTATCTCGAACGCTACAGCTGACTTCCACTCAACTATTCCTAGATATAAATCAATATTCCAGCATTCATTCCGACTATAGATAAAGAAACTGATAACGGCGGCGAGATAAGCTGCATGCGTGCTCCCTTGTGCATGACCTCACCAATTTTCCTTGACGTGACACCGCGTGCCCTCACGTGACGTGACGTTAGCAGCTCCTACCGCAAGAGGAATAACCTTAAGGGGTCGAGTAGGAGAGGGAGGCAGTCTATGACATTCAAAACGATGTCACGCAAAATTTTCGTTACAGGATTAAAATCTCCAATAGCATTTTTATCGGTGCTCCGCGCCTCGTTGCTACGGCATTCGTAAACAACAGGGATATCTGAGAAGAAAGAAAATTTGGAACACGGCTGTTAAGGAATTGGAGGTTATTAATCTCCAATCCGTTTTTGTGAGAATTCCTCATCAAGATATGCTTTCTTCTTCAGGAGTGAATGAAATGCATTACTTTCGATAATTGGCATTAGGTGTTACTAAAGTGCGATGTTCTCTCTTGATTTCTCCAAACACCGGTGGATGAGACGAGGATCGCCGACAATTTTCATTATCTGCTATTGGAGATTTTTAACCCCCAACAGGAATACATGCATTACCAACCTAATAAGATCTACCTAACATACATATCAATAGCGATTCTATCACTCTCACCAGCACCACAATAACTCTTCATTCTCATACACTTATCTCTACTTCATAAGGAAAAACACCATCCCTCATCAAGGCCCATTACCATAAATACCTCGCAACCCACAGATTTTACATTGTATTGTCTTAGCCATGCTGATGATAACATCACTACTGAAATGTAAGAAAATATCCTGTGCTTTCTCGATATATCTACTGCAGGAATTCTTCACTGGTATCCAACTGGGACTCTGAACGGATAAAACCGACGCGTCGGTTTTATCCGTTCCGAAACGAAACGACGTTACGGCAACGGCCAAACAACGGCCGAAACGTCGCGACGTTTCGGCCGTTGTCTCCGAAGCAACCTTCAGGATAAAGTCGGAACCAAAACCTCGGTTTTATTTTTTCAGACGACCCGGTAGTAAAGCTTTTAAGAATTCCTGCTACTTAAATGTACATTGGGTCTTTATTAGAAGGTCGGTAATCCGAGCATTCCTGTTGTTCGAAAAATTGTAAGATAAAACTAAGTTTTAAAAAAACGACAACAGTATCATTTACTACTCACATATAGCGTATTAGCGGCGACTAGTATCAGCTAGTAATGTTGCTAGAGCTTGACTCATACCTTACTCTGTTTCAAACCTTCCACTAATCACCTGCATTTCCCCCTTCCTCCACCCACCATTCCCATCCCTCCCCTTTCGCTTATGAAAGCCTATTCTTTTCTTGTTCCTAGGATTGAAGATGGCTATAACTAGCCTAAACTAGTCGCCGCTGATATGGTATATGTGGATAGTGAAAGTTACTGATTTTTTTAAACCTTGTTTTATTTAACAGTTTCTCAATTATACCGGAATTCCCCAAAATTATGGCCGCCTCCGTGTATTTTTTCTTACTGTAGTTTCCGAATACTTGTACAACGAGTTGTGGGGACAAAGACTATTAGCTATTTGCGATTTTAAACCTCAAATTCACTGACACGGGTGTTCCAATTTTTCTTTCCTTACAGCAAAATTTTCGCTGAAGGTTTCAGAAAAGGCGATGAAATTCATGGGCGGAAATGTGGCACAGGGGAAAGGAAGGAGTGGACAGGGGGTGGGGAGGAAGGTCGGCTCCAATTAAGATAATTTCCCCGGGGGTGAAGCGAGGCGTGAAATAGCTAGCCGAAAGGCAAAGCTCGTTTGGCCAAAAGAAGTGGGAGAGAGCGGGTTTCAGACGGAGGTGGAATGCGGGAATTAGGGAGCCCGAAGAGGTTGGGAGTGGGGTTCGATGCCCACGATCTGCAAAAGTTGGAGGTTCTGCCCAATTGAGGACGTCTACGAAAGATGTGGATGTGGGAAAAGAAGGTGTGAAGGATATCTTGAGAATCTTGAGTAAATCACCATACTGGGTCAGCTAATTTTACTAATTTTTTCGGTTTTTGAAGTTTAATATTTCTCAATAGCCGTACTTTTCAGCGATATGAACCTCTTTGAAAGCGGCTTTTGGAACAAAAATAGTTCCAAAATCACTGAAACACCCTATGCGTATGCAATGGCAATGCTGCTATCATCAGGGCTGGAAGAGTACAAAGGTAAATAAGCAGGGAGCTGAAAACCTATGGGGTGCCATAGGATATAGCCACAAATGATGTAGTGAGACTTTATCAGATCCCGGGTTCGATTCCCGGTCCCGTGAGATTTTTTTCGAATCTGTTTTTCCTTGGGAACATAAGAAAGATTTAGTGGATTGTCTCCGAATTGAGTGCACACTGGCACTTAAAAAAGATATCTTCCAGGAAAAACATTTCAGAGAGGAACTTAGAAAATTATAATACCTAAAAAAGTAGTTTCATAGAGATGTAAAAATTGTTCATTGTTCATTAAAATAAAATCTCTTCTTTATTTAACGTTTTACGTATACATAAGTAAAATCGACATGCCAAACTTGGTTGTTTCTGATGATTTCATTCCTTTTATATTTCAATTATTAAATCTCCTAATGCAACAAAAATAAACTTTAAAGCTTTTGCAAGCATACATAATCATTTTTCCACTTGCTGTTATTAGATACGCAGAATTTCAATGATAAATTACTTACATCAATCCGGAAACTTTCAAGTTTTCGTCTTATTTTCAAATCTCCCTGCAGCCCATTGGGGCAAGACCTTTAATGCAAACATTGGCTGAGCATTCCATTTTTTTTGTTAAAATTATTGCTTTTCGTTAATTGTAAGATATCGCATGATTTATTTTCGATGGATAGGTTTTCCTGGAACTCATTTGTTTTTCCTCTATATTAGATTTTACAGGTTGAACGTCCCTTTGCGCTATTTGCGTGTGGTTTTTATTTGCTGGGCATCCATAAACACTGATCAGAAAACAAGCGATTCGATTAATGAAGCGTAACTTTAAAACAAATTATTCTTCCGCAACGTCCAAATTCCACGAAAAATTGCAATTGAGAGAGAAAATATTTTCCATCCAAAGTTTTCCTTTTTTAATCCATCACAAATTATCGCAAATATATTTCAAAGATTAAAAATTTTCCATTATAGAAAATCGTTATAACTATTCCAAACCGAGAAAATAACTAGTAGTGATAATATTGCAGTAATTAAAAATATGTATGGTAATATTATGCTTTAATTATTGTAGATTGAAATGAAAAATGAAGCAGATGATAGGCGTCGATGTAATCTAGATTTGGTGCACTACACCTGAGTCGCCATGTATTTGATTCATCAACATTTTGTTTTTGATATATTGTTTGACAATTTTATTTTAATCAACTACAGAATTGTAGTATTAATTAATTTTAGATTTAAATTTTTATTCTCTCATTTAAATACAATTAATAAAATGTCTATGATGCATTCCATTAGCTGGAAAATCGAATGAGTATGATCAGTAATTTCCAATCAAATCTGCCTTACAATAGGTGTTGAACCTTTATATGGTTCAATTAGAAAAAATGATAAATAAATTTATCAAAATTATAGCATTTTCCACGGTTATTAACTTAAATGTATTCTGTCTTTCTTTTATAGTAGATGGAGTCCCAAATATTTGACTCGTAAGAATAAAATAGATTACAATCTAAATGGATTGTAAAAGCAGATACTAATTAAACCCGATTATTAAAATTTTCAATCCAAGATTCCCATAGCACACTTCAATAATATAGATACTGAAACCCACGTTCTGGCCATACAAGTTCACTAAGAATATGATACAATTTCCTAATATGGATAGGTATATTGATAGACTGCCCTAAGTTCCATTTCCCCTTGAATGTTTATAGATCCACTCCTTAGAAACCGTAGGGTTTAATTAAATAAATAGATATGAATATATCTCTAATATGCTGAAAATGTTTATGGTAAGACAAAGGCTTTCCACCTACTCGGCAGAAAGTCGTACGTTAACTATTCCTCCACTAGTACTGGCCCATTTTCGCCTCGCTATGGTTCCCCATTGCGAGTGTGTGTAATCGCACAATTAAACGGCGCTTAATGCAAGTCCCGGCTAACCTCGGGGATAAAACGGTCGTAAGTAATTGCGCTGGTGATACACGGCCAAGTCCTTGCAGTGCCTAGGAAAGCTATTCAAAAACTCATGACCTCCCCTTAACTAGGCGAAAAAGCAACAATTTATAAGTTTCATTCGGCAAGTTTCGCGAAACGCTTCCAAGGGACTGAAATATTTCAAAGAGTCGTTATCGCGGGGCATTTATCGTGCACGAGTAGGTAAGCCCGTGGCGTGTTTCGCAGTAGAAATCTGAGGGTATAGCTCAAGTTGGTACAATTTGATGATAAGCTGATAACACTTCCTAATATATGGGAGAGGGGATTCATACAGAAGAGAGCGTTATCTTTTAATTTCTGGAGACTAAGAGCGAAGACAAATCCACCGAATTCCTAGTCCAGTAAAGTAATTTTTAATATGAAATCAGCGTGATTCGTATAGAAATATTTATTGGTCAAGATAAATATCTTCTTAACACGCCAATTACTTTTAAATAGATGACAGCATTTAAAACTAGTAACCAAAAATAGGGAAACTTCATACCAGGAAAATATTATAGTTGTCAACATGTATTTTAATATATTTATTGGAGTCCAAGTGTCATTGCTGGATTAATATTTCTAATGAAAATATAAAAAAATAACAAGAATAAATGATAAAGTAGCATCGGATGTAAATAAATAACAATATTGAAATATAGATATTTGTAGTAAAATGTATGTCTTTTGGAATTGCTAAGGAATTAATTAGCTATTAACACGGTTATAACACGGATCATCTCGTATAACTCGATTGTTGAATTAATGCATTCAACAACAACAAACAATTCAAGCAAAAACCAAAGCAACTACAATTTTAGAGCCAGATGTATCAGATCAGTACTTGTAATATTTAATTCTTGCTGTTCATATAAGTCTACATATAGCAAATGGATCTCTTAATTTCAAAATCGCTACTTACGTATTTTGGTTAGTCTTGTATTACAATCAGCATAATCACTCGTCAAAAATATATGCCAGAGATCTCATAATTTATAATCAAAAATGGTTCAAACGTAGCAGGATTTTCACACACGTAGTAACGAATTAAATGAGTGAAGATATATGAGCACTTAAAGAATATAATAACTGAGTTACCGTGGACCTATAAGCCAGATTTAATTATGCCCATAAATTCCCTTTTGACTTTCATTCATTCCTTCGTATTAGTTAAACATATTCTCTAAAATACGTAGATAGAAAAAATTCCACCCTCAGATATGTGGCACACCAATGCAGTGAAGTTCATTGGTAGAGAATACCTCTGGAGATTGAAATCTCCAGAGGTTTTTCTAAGTTTCCCGAAAACAAGATATGAAGCTGTATTGGTTTGAATGGAGCGGTAAAGAAATTTCTCCATAAAACCTCACCTCTTGCTCTGCACAATCCTCTCCTTGGAAAACCCAGTAATCCCTCTTCCCCTTCCTCGATATCCGTGATTATTTCTTTATTCGATGCACGTTTCTGACCCAAACCCGGCGAAAAAGGTCGCATTACAGCAGTATTCTGTCGCTTTGGGAAACGTGTTTCGGAGTTAATTGCTTCGAAAAATCGGTCACGGTCTCCACTGGTCCAAGTTCAGCGAGAGGAATGACTCCAGTCACCTTGGGTGCACTTATCGATTTTATTTTTTTCCTCTCTAAAATTCTCGTCTCGTTCGAATGAAGCAGAATTTGTGAAATATTTTTGAGCCGTTTTTTAGGTGAGGCAGATATATATCGAACACGCTGTTTCTTCTCTATGCATAAATCTACTATGTAGTTACATGCCGACTTTTGACATTGATCTATGCAACAGAAGTCCATTTTTCTAATCTGTTACCCTCGCCTGTTTTCAGGAAACAAATTAATCTTTGAAAGGGTTACCTCTCATATCTATTTCGTTATAGGATTTACTAATCTGGCCTAGGATTTGTGAAAGTCCTCCATTATCAATAATACAGCATAAAGCACATATATATTTACTACTACACTGTAGTTTATTGCACAACCATGGTTTTGACCCTTCAGGTGATACTCAGATTATACGTACGAGCAATAAACTACAGTGTGGTAAGGGTTCAAGTGTTTTTACTTTCTCCCTATATGTAGTATAGAGAAAGTATTGTTTTCGCAAAAAAAATCGACCTCGAGATTAAGACAAAAATAGATATTTTGGGACCCATAGAGCTCAGTTTTGCTATTTTCCCACACATGTCTGTCTGTCTGTCTGTGGTAAAACAGTTTGTGTGCGCTCTATCTTAAAAAGTAATATTCCGATCATTTACAATTTCATATTTAGTATTTTCCTAACAATGCCAAAAGTTTATTACTTTTTGGTGAATATCACTAAACTGTGTTCCGGTTAAACCGGAACAAAAGTTTGTTTCTTTAATATCTCCGTCAGAATGCAATGAATGTATATACAATTACTAACAAAAGTTATAGACAATGTACTTTACTACAACTTTTTAGTTAAACATTTTTTCATAACATTGATTGTTTAGGAGTTATTTTTCAATAATTGTTAACCGGAAGTTGTTGTTTATCCAGAAATGGAAGTTTTTCATACATATCTCTGTCAAAATTCAATGTAGGTATATAAAATTAAATAAAAAGTTACAGATAATGTAATTTACTACAACTATTGTATGATACATGTTTTCGTAACACCGATTATTTAGGAGTTATTCTTGAATAATAGTTAAGAAGAAGTTGTTGTTTTTCCAGAAATTGAAGTTTTTCATACATATCTCTATCAGAATGCAATTTACGTACATACAATTATATACCAAAGTTATAGATAATGTATTTTACTACAACTTTTGATTGAAACATTTTTCTATAACACTCATTGTTTTGGAATTATTTATATATTACCGGCATAGGCTTCTGTTTTCAATAAATATGGAGAAAGTCATGTGTTGGCCACAGCAGAATTTTTTTTTTTAATTTTTACTTAGTTTGTATGATTTCTCGCTGTGTCTGATCGACCGATTTAAAAAAGCGAATAAAAATCTTTAATCAAAACGGTGAAAAACGTCAATTGAAGATGCAATTGATGTTATGAACTCTCTAGAGAGTAGAGGATCGTCTACTACGTCTACGAAGTACCATAAAATCGACTGCGTTTTCCAAGAGCGCATATTTACATTTGTTGATAAATTTTAACAAATGATTTCATCTTCTAAAGATTCTAAACCCGTGTGAAAGACCAACTGTGTAGTCATTATTGATTTTCGTACAAGGAAAAGACAGTTTTACCAAGTACAATATTTACCTGGGGTCAGCACCCTCGCGGCTCGCAACTTCCCAGAACACCACCCGAGAGCTGTATTTTGATTTTTCCCCTAAAAAGCGTAATTCGCCTTACCGTTCCACACCCTCAATTCAACATAAGGCACCTCATTCGTACTAGCCCATATCCTTTCTATCCATTGCCATTCATGGGCTTGATTAGTGAGATACAAAAACGACTATCTCTTCCGTATCTACCACATAAAAATTCTACTCTAATTTCATTTTGCTAACTAAAGTGCCTCTTTGACACCTTAACCATGCAACCAATTGGGTGCAAGAATTCTCTACACTGCCATTTTTGCCTACTTTAATCTTCGAAAACATAATGCCTAAAATATTTCTACCTACACTCATATGCATTCGTTATCTCCGTGAAGTCTTTCACACAGAAAATACGACCAAATTTTTATCTGATGAGATTTACTTTTTATCCTGCCTTGATAAAGAGATTTCAAAGACTCTGATGTCAACTAGTCTTTTCTTCTAAAACCGTCAATCCTCTTATTTAGGAAATATTTTTCGAAGAGTCTGATGTTTACCAAGGTACTTGTAGATGGTGATTTAGCAAAAAGCGTTGTTTTAATAAAGTTGAATCACATCAAAACTACAATGTGCTTCTTTGTCTTCTTTGAATATATTCAAATTATAAAGCAGAAAATTGTAAAATTTTAAATTACACTCCATATTCCTTCTCGATACGCTTTAACTCAGATTAGAAAAATATATCGTCTTACTATCAATTTTGTCATGAAAATGCGTAGTAGAAGTCTTGGGTCCGAGTTTTGAAACTTAAGAAGTGCAAGGGTAATTTAGAAACGCTCACTATATAGTACACTTGCATTACATGATTTACAAAGGTAAGCTTTAATAGTGTTTCCGCCAGTCCCTCCTGCACATTAAGCGATAAATTTGAAAAATTTAATGGACCTAGATGAAACCAGGACAAAAAATCATTCCCCTCGAGCAGTAATGAATTCAGAAATCATCCGCGGAATCGTAAGTGCAACCGGCGTTAACCTCGTTAAGCCGTCTCATTTCTTAGCCGCGTCGTAGTGCCCTGAAATACTTTTCGATACCAAATCTCCCCTCCTCTCTACCTCTATCTCTCCTTCCCGTTCCCGAGGGAGTTTAGCAAAAATGATAACTCCAACCAAATTTTCCCTGTCACGTCGCCCCGAAAATTTCAATCCTCGGGATTGCAAAGCTTCACTTTGTAATCTTCTCCCCCAGCCTCCAAAGTCTCCCAAACTCAAATCTTAGGCGGAATACAGTTTCCGAGTCTGGATGTTAAGGCACCGTCCCTATTCTCCTTTGCGAGCAAGTTGGGGAATTGTCCCCCTTCTTCCACACACATTCTCCGGCCAACTTCCGCCGAGATTCCCCGCGTCCTTGTTGGGCCAACTCACGAGGAAGCAGGAGGCGATGACTAAATTTGCTCCCTCGAAGTATAACAGCCGAAAATTCTCGCGGAAAAAAATTCCGTTCTTCCCTTGGCTAAGCGGCCGAAATGGGAAAGAAACCCTCCGCCGCTAATAATGGACTCGAAAAGTTTCCGCGTGAGGAAGAGAGAGCGGGAGATGAAATAATTCCCCGGGGTGAATTTATTTTCTTTTGCGGCTTTTTAAGGGTTTTGTGCCCGGAAAATGAAGTATGAGTTGCAAATTGCCCGGAGTCGTTTTATAATTCTTTGCTTTGCTTTTTTCCCAAATGGGGGAGAGGGATGAAGTTTGTGGAGTGGTTGAGGTATTCAGGTTTTGATTTTAGCGGAATCCAGCATCCGTATTAAGCCTGGCAAGTTTTTCTAGTGTGTGAGGAACAAGTGTGAAAAATTCATCTAGGTTAATATTATGGGATACCTCCAAACTTTAACACGTTACTGTACTTGGTGCTAGTCTTATAGTAATATCTGAAGGTGTTTAGATGTATAAAGCATCTAAACGTATCTGTATGGTAACCAAAATAAACCTCAGCTATGATCATATAATGGAGACCATCCAATGCAATGGTTAATGTAAACTGAAGGGAAACGTAGTACTTTTTCCACAAGCATTTTTGCTTTCTAAGTTCTCTTTCCCAATCTTCGAGTACTGGCCGCATTTCTTCATCAATACAATATATGAAGTTTTACAATACTTGGCCTTTACTGTGAATTATATTATAATTATTCACAATTTTTAATTTCAAGACAAGATTCTTAGAAAATAATGAATTGATCAAATAAAAATTACCACGCATCCTTATGGTCTGGAAATTTTTGACTACACAATCCAATAAGGGAGTCAAGACGATGATTATTACGAATAAACATCCCTATTAATAAATAATATTAAGTCTTATTTCGGAAATTACAGTTGGATAACTTAAGCTTACAGTATTCAAAGAATGATACATAAAAAAACTTTAATTAGAATAAAATTTTCAAAGAAGCATTAAGGAAATAATTTTAGCTTTCCGGCTGATATCAACCGACAAAGAATTAGGGTAGAGAGCAAAGAAAAAGTATCAAAAAAAAGGATGGGAAATGATTTAGCTGTAAGTATAGCGAGTAGTTGGATGAACGTGGAAAGAGAGAATGGAGAATTGAACTAATTAAGGAACTTTGGAAACAGATTATAATGAAGGTGGGTAGAAAAGTGTTGGGAAACGAAGAGGTTGATGCCAGGAATGAGGCAGTAAGCTGTCAGATAGATTTATATTACAAAAAGATTTGTAAAAATGATTGCGGTCCCCAAATTCTGAAAAAACTGCTACAAAAACTTGATCAAAATCTATATGGTGTTCATAGTGGGTACGTATTTCGAAGTTTTCATTTTTGATTCACGAAGAAATGCATTTCAGTATTCCTACCATTAACGTGAGAATTCCTCTTAAACTGGGAATAAATTTTTATCAAAATGTTACCGATTTCTTAGGGTAAAGAGTTCATGATTTTTTACCTTAACCCTCAGAAAACAAAAAGCATTCCTTCTGCTTAATACTAAACATTAACCTGATTTTTGGATACAGATTTCAGTCAGTCTAAGATAGTAAACGTAATATACTATAGGGTCTTCCATAAGATTTTATAATTACATTCGTAGATGATAAAATTAAAAGTATACCTATTTAAAATGTTCTTTCAAGTCACTTACAAGTAAAATATAAGTCTTAAATAATTTCATGTAATTAAAATTTCAAGAAAGCTGTAGATTTATTTTAGGATAGCTATCACATAGACAAGTTTGAATAACCGTAGCATTGGGAAGAGGATTCCCAAAGGGGATGTTGAAGTTGATATTGAGAACCAAGGAATATAAACTACAAAAAGGTAATGTAGCCACGAAACGTATCAAGATAACCATTTCTAAATGTCTTCATTATTTTTCTGCCGGAAGATGTAGGAATTAAAGAAATAGATAGTTTAAGCAAACAATATTCATCAATTTTGTTATAATTTTCATTTCGTTCAGGTTAGGGGAGATTATATCTATCATTTGCTTCTGTTTCAGTTTTGCTTCATCATCATAATATTTAGGCTGTCGATAAATGAGTGTGCTGAATTTTGGCATTAGCTTAGTGAGCCTCATTCCCTTTTCATAGCTTTTGGTTGCGGGGGAATGAGGTACAATCCCAGAACGAGATTTAGATATGCCGCAGGAACGTAAATGAGATTCATCCCATTTTAATGCTTGAGATGAGATTACCCTTAACCATTTAAAAGAAAACAGCAGAAGAAAATGCGATTAAAGAGTAACCAGACGATAATGATAAACAGAACAAAATGTTACAGAAATTCTTTAAGTATTTTTCATAAGCAATTTTTCCAACGTTTCCTTTTCTCAATTAAAATTCATTATGGCAATATTCTTCAAAGAACTACAAAAAGCCCGCGGTAAAAAGAAGAATAAGTTCATGAAAAAGATCATTTTGAAAAGGAAGGATATATTATTAAGTACATACATTAGTATTAATAAGAGAAAACATTTTTGCGAAAGGTTTTAAAGTTGAGTGAGTTAACAGAGGAAGTGAAAGCTTGCTTTAGAGAAAACATGAGGGAAACCGGGCGAAACCTGAATGTGGCAGAAAAGGACAAGAACGAGTCGTAGTGAAAGGAAACTTAATGTAGAAATATAAAGGGAAGTGAGAGAGAAAAGGAAGTTCTTCGAGGAAATAGAGAGAAGGAAATGAAAGCTGTCTCCGTTGTTACAACTCATAAAGACTTTAGTGTATGGTAATGAACTCTTAATTACGTAAAGCTTCATTTTGACAAGCATCCAACTAGCGCAGAGTAGGGAAAACAGTGGTGCTTCCTTGGACAGCAATACTCGTTTCGATCTTTTGTTAAATGTCACCCACTTCGCAGTTTACACATTTACGCAATCTTTTGAAGTAATTTGCTGTGGTCCCAGCGATTCTCTAGCAAAATTCAATTATGCCAAGGTCACAGCATTTACAGCACCATACATACAATTTATGGTTAAAGGATTTTTTTGTTTAGTAAAATCTAAAATGAATGCAATTTTTGCAATGTTAGTATCGGAAAACTTGAATTAATATAAATACCATCCTCTGTCTTCCCTAGCACTTTATCCAACTAATTCTCTACACCAGTTTTAATAGAATTCGAACGAAAAAAGTGCATCAGGTTATGAGAAAAACTTACAAAGCTTCGGTTAGGATAAGTTTCTCCTGAGAGGAGATTAGGAGACGTGGTGACGCCTACGTCCCTTTCAAGGGTTACCGCGATGACGCATTTCCTCACCTCAATCCAAAGTCTGGGGTTCCTAGGTGCTTCTCAGAATGACCTACTAAGCTGACGCATCATCACCGGGAACTTTTTCGTTGCTGTGAATCTAGGTGCTACGTTATTGACGCCTTTGAGACTTCGAAAGCTTAATGTAAGACTTCGATCCTTCGGAAAAGTTGTCAGAAATTTTTTTTGTTTTGAGTAGCTAAAGACAAGATAGAATTTTTGGAAGGTAAGAATTGGATCCGCTACTTGATGAAAAGGGATGACGAAGCTGGGAAGTGAGATCGAGTTACAATTGTTTTTGGGCGAGCAGAATGAGACCTCCCAGTGAAATAATTAAATATATTTTTATACAAAACTCCTCGTTGTAACCTGAAGATGATTGTAAGATCAAAACTGGTCGTTTTAATTCATTTCTGTGCAAAATTCTACGTTTCGTTGTTGTTTATTTACAATGGTTAGATATTTTTTAATGAAGAGTGTTTTTTGAAATTTACTAATTAAATACTAATTTACCACCAATATACTTTATGCCCCATAATAAAGGTAATTTGTAGCCCCAATATCGTAATAATTTCTTTAATCGATTTCAAAATTTATAATTATCTTACTTTGTCCCATAAATGTAAGTATTACGTGCCCTATATCTTTATTGTAACGAAATAGGGTAACCTTGATTGTGCTCTGAATGATCCATCAACCCCATTCCTATCAAATGAAGATGAGGAGTATCAAGTTAGTCTAGACACTGTGTCGTCGGTAAATGAAATAATTGGCAACAAGCTTCGGAGGAAAGGAATCCCTAAACTTCTAATTCAATTATATGATATACATTCCATCACGTTTTATAAAACGAGCAAATTCTCACAGAAGCATCCCAACACCCTAATTCTCAAAGTGTGTGCACACACTGTTCCTCACACACTTTTCGTATCCCTATATCCTTCTCCATGTTAGGAAGTTTCTATGAGATGGCAGGAAACAAGCCGTGCCACAGAAATGCCTATCTAATTGCATCCAAATATGTGCACCGAGAACTTCCACCGGAACACTTCCACGGAATCCTTTCCCTTTCCTCTGAATATGGTGGACTACCGAGCCGTATCTCTACCCTACGCGAGGAGATACTAAGGTCATCCAGTCCCCTGTGATGGAAACACCCATTACACTGCTAAGGATAAGTGTGTTGGGCCTGTGTTCGGGGAAGACTTTGGAAGTGTGTAATACATTAACTCGTTCTCGGCTCTCTACTGGACTCCGAATCTTCCGAGATCTTAATGCAAGCTCACTAACTCAAGGAGGTGACGCTTCCTTAAATTTTGTATAACTAACAGAAAGGAAATTGTGTTTTAGGGCTCAGAACATGCCAATCTCACCTGTGGGCGTTGAAGGGTTAATTGTGTAATATTACTTGATGATGGCTTGTAGCTGAAACCGGTCGTATAAAGACTTTTATTTTGTGGATACTACTAAGAGTGTTTTATCATTTCATAATGTCTTTCCACGAAGTACGGCCAGAGATTCTAAAATTTATAAAAAATTATTTCTTTCTACACGGATTTTGATTCCTATTCTGTGCAAGTACTACAAATACAAGTATCGGACACTAATATCTTGAAATACAAAATTACTACCGTATTATACTCGTATTACTGTACTGAATTATACATTGTCACTCATCCGTATCTGTATTCTTGAAAAAGCTACATGCCAAAAGCTGTTTTCTAATGTCTGCGGCAAAAGTCCAACAAAATGGACAAAAATATTTGTATGCGCAAATTTCTGTAGCTATAATGACGTTCTACATGTTATCTATAAAACGTATCTCAATTCTGAAGGTTTATACAGCTATTGAGCATTACTTTAAAATATCAGAAATAAAGATAAAACAGTAGGATATAATGATAGATTTTATATTTAATTTTTATCAAACCGCTAGATCTTGAGATGTAAATTATAGGTGAAAATACGCCAAGTACTACCTAGATGCTAAATTAGCTGACTAGTACACCTCATGAACTAAGATTTAGTTGTAAACGAAATCTCACATGAAGGTACACGGTAAATCAGATTGTATACTTAGTAAAGATAATTGCTACTCACGTATTATTTCATGAGTGAATAGAAAAGATTGTCCGATGTATTCGATATGATCACTGAATTTCATAATTAACTGAATTACCAATTTGAATTTGAGGAATTCAGCCACTAGAAATACGACTCTATCGTTTATATTTTGTTTTGCACTCTTTTCTGAATTAGATAGGAAATGTTTACTAAATAAAATCATTCTAAGAAGATCGTTGAGGAGATAGCTCACTATTATAAATACATTGAATTATTATCTTTTGAAAACTACTGAACAACGACATAGGCTTCTAAGGGAAGGGACTGATTATAATATATTTGCCTCTTCAAGATCTATTGTCTCTGTGCTTTCTAAATCCTCACCCTTGCTAGACTCTTTCTATCAAGCCCCTCTATACAAGTTCCTGAAAATATTCTCTCACTTATTCTCCTTCTCACCCAAGGATCGCATACTATTCTGTTCCATGAAGCTCTTCTTATTACAAACAATTCGAAGGCTTTTCTCCAATCTAAGCCTATCGGCACATTCACCCATTCCCGGACCGAAGGAGACGCTCGTTTGATGTAATCAGGATTTTTCTCTTCCCTTTCTCTAAGCTTTTCTTCCTCGAATGTCTTCATTTTCATTCCGTTTAAAATCCTCGAGGAGCACTTTCCTTCTATATTGAAACGGTTTCCTTGCCACGTCCAATATCACGGAATTTAAAGGATCAGAACCCAGCCATGTACTTCCAGATCGCACCATTTCCGGAAATGCGATTTCATTTTCTTGAATTAAAGTCGGACTTAAATTTAACCTGCGTAACATTCGTAATTCGAGTATAAAGTACCTGGAATAGTTTTTATGAAGAGTTTCCTGCCTGAGTACTTTTTATTGCATGCTTTAACCGTTTACTCAACTGAGCAAGGAAGAGTAATTGGGTACCCGTTTGGAGGAGAATTGAGTCACTTTTGTTATTACCTTAGCTCCATTCAAAATTTCCAGAGTGACAAATCCTTCATTTAATTACATATCATGGTGCCTTTTAAAACGTCACCAGGAATACATATCTTTACGTGATGTAAATATTATAAATGATTACCCTTACATTGTTGAATATGGTTTTGTAAACACGTATGAAAATGTATTATCTTGGAGTCATCGTTATTTTTGTTTGACATTTACTTTTAAATTGCAATTTTTAGTTTTAATAAGGAAAATACTTCTTCTTTAGGATATACTATAATAACCATAAAAACAAGCCTTTATTTAATGTGGCAATGGGTGACTTCTTAATTTTTTGCATCACATAGCCAGACGTTATTTAATATTATAAGTAAGAGCATTTGTGAGTTAAAAAAGTGTGTGACTGCAAGATAAAAGTCGACTATGAGTATAAGATATAATTGGCCTACATATACTTTCAACGTAGGAAAATATCTAAAACATCTACGAGAAGGATGGTCTTGCTCTATATACGTAGCCTTGATTTGGAATACTGATAATTAATCAAATCGAACAAATTAGAAATCCATGTAAAATACTACTGCTTTTTCATGTGCTTCCTGCAATCGAACTAATACGTCTCTTTTTCTTTATTTCAGAAAGAGAATCAAATGTGAGGATAAGGTAGTCGTACTCAGCAGTACTAATGGAATCGCCTTGTCTTTGGGGTTGCTTGTCTCCGGAGCACGCTTACAAAAATGATAAAAGAGCCCCGATAAAGTTAAAGGAAAAATTTTCACGGCTTCCAAAGTAGAAAGCGTAAGAGATGTGATTAACCAAACTAAATCTTGCGGCGCCAAAAGAGTGAGGCAGTCAATGAGCACCTATATAAGAAAATGTATCCTAGAAGTTAGGCATCAGAATGTACACATTTAAAATGTGTGTTGCGTCAGCATGGAAAATACGGCGCAAAGGAGCCAAAAGGGGATGTGTACTTGAAGTGGCAAGGACCTGAGAAAGAGGTGCGTATGAAGAAGGAAAAGGGAAGAGGGGTGGCGCTGGATATTGGATCTGCCAGATGCAGACCGGACCGCAAAGGAAATGAGGCGGGTAGGCTGGAGTAGGTTTTCAGGAAATTGCTCTTCATGACGGAGAAGGCGGAAAAAAGGAGAAAGGAAGAAGATAAGGGAGAAGGAAAGTAAGAGCCATGTCTAAACACACACAAAGAGTATTTGATACAAAATGACGAGATGGAAGTGAGTTAATCAACACTGGTAGCAAATGATGAAAAGTTCAGTGACGGTACAACAGGATGCCAATTTACGCAGATATCATTATACTCATGACTTATGATTAGAGCTCATTTAAATACTACATGTTGGCTGATTATTTTCAACTGCAAAATCAAATAATGGATTAAGAAGTAACTGAGGATTGAAGTATTCGCTAAATGAATATCCTGGGTTATATCTCATCAAGTTATAGGATTATATTGCTTTAAAGATGAAAAATTTATATTACAAATTGGGTAAAAGCCATGCTCGTATTAAGTAACGTAGAAATTATTTGACTCATAACTTTAAAAAAATACAACAATTGGGTATGATGGAGAGTATATTCATGAATTACAAACGTAATATGAATATATTTCATATCTGTTATACCTTGCGTGATATTTTGAAAAAATATTTCTTTTCTTAGACAAAAACAAAACATATGCATAAAGCAGGGTAAATATTATTTTTTAGATTTATATTTTCTTTGAATGTAATAACAGATTTAGTTTTTACGTGGGTGTGATAATCTAGGATATACCGAGAATTTTAAATGGCTAAACTTGATATTCTACAATTTATGTAAGACTTTGTAAAAAGATTATAATATTCCCTTTAAGTATTAAAGGTTAATCTTTAAAGTAGTCGTGGATGTAAAAGCTTAAATACGTACGTAAATTCAAATCATCTGGTGGAATAGTAGCTAGATAATTTCTGACAAATCTACATGTATCCTCTGATTTACTGAGAAAATCTCCGTTTCAGATATAAATTTCTTTCAAGATGCTTGGTTTTACTGTTATAAATAACATATTAAATATAAACGGGACTCGGAGAAAAATAAGTGTTAATATTAGATTTTAGTATGACCCATTTTGAGTGACAGTGGGTACCTTGCCTAACAGCAAGTAGTATTCAGTTAAGTTTTTATAAAAAAATCAGTCGGATCTAAGTTCCTACCACGGTTGGTATAAGCTTAACTTCCTCTGAATATCCCTGCTAGTTCTTAGAGAAAAGAAGCACGATCTACATGTGCGTGGGAAACGCAAACAGACGTCAAATTAAATTTCAATATCCTATTCCCTTTAAGCATCCTACATCTCATTCCAGTGCAGAGAAAACATTTATTTTATGGAACCTAAGACACGAGAGGTATTAAGAGAGCACGAGGAAACTCAGGAGGAAATTCGGGGGAAGGAGATATTGAAAGGGAAGTGGAGGGATTATTAGGGCTGAGCCTAAAACCACAGAGGAAGGAGGAAAGGATGCCTGATAAAGGCGTTTGAAAGAGAAGAAGGCAAGGGGTTTGTTTGAGGGATAGGATGGAAAGGAGGTCCCAGGAGGAGAGTGGTTGAGTATCAAAACTAAAGCTATACTAATCGGATTCATAAAATAAGTAAGCAAGTAGTATTTAGAAAAGTATATACTAAAAATATAGATGTAGCATTCCTTGGTTGGCAAATGCTTAACTTCCTCAGAATATCCCTGGCAGGCGGAAGAGTGGTTAAGCAACAACAGTAAACTAATATAAAAATTTGAGGGACTTTTTCTTTATTCTTAACATGGCACATATGAACTCATCGTATAAAGAAAAACCTGCCCAAAACGGGAGCCTAAGGATCGAGTAAATGTTCTGGCTTACGCGTTCAATACAAAATACATTTATCAATAATTACAAGAAGTACAAGAATAGGTGTCTCAAGAAATATAATACACTATAAATATAAAAAATGCGATGAATATGATAAAACATATATATTAATGCAAAAAAAACTTCTTTATATAAACAAGTCGGAATAAATTACAGCTAGAATGCTTAGCCAGAAGAGTGGGTCAACAACAGAGGCGAGCTAAGCTCTAATAGAGAACTGGTTAACCATTGAAATAAAATCTTCAATATGGAGCGTGTTTCTTCAGTGTATTTTACATTTTAGGATTGACTGTTTCTTTATTCATTTGAAATGGTAAAGTAACTAGGAAGATAAGCAAGCCGATGGTATAAACCTTTTAGGACAAGAGAATTTTTTACCACCTTTCACATTAGTTGTTCACAAGCGAGGTAGAAGGAATATAGATTTCCGTTCGCAGATACGCAGGTTCCGACTTAAACATGTGCCACCTTAGACATTTTACTGTACATATCTAGAAGAGTATTAGTTAATTAATTAATTCATATTAGTTACTAAATATTTGACCGTCGTTATTTACAGTAACGTAACTGTTTACGATTGATTGATCGTGATAGTGCATATGCGAAACATTGATTTAGATTTATTCTTAGGTAAAACACAAACTACTTAATTGGCCAACTAAGTGGTTTCATGTGAACGCAGCCTTGTAAGATTTCTTGGCAGTCACTCAAGAAATCGATTAGTAACTAAAAATTGCATAAAAGCACATAGCCTAATAGATATTATTTCGCGATTATTTTTGTTCATGGGATATTGAGGCGGGCGGTCGGTGTTTGACACCCGGTTGGTAACCTGGTTATTTTGATGGAATCGACGAGATCACGGAGTGTTCATAATGAAAACATAAGCTGCTTCGTCACTTTCTCACAGTTTGGGGCCCATTATCAACACCGTCAGTCAAATGTTACAGCCGTTCTCCTCCTCAGGTTACGTGTAGCCTTGCGATTTTCCGAGAGGGTAACCAATTCCAGAACGTCGGCCGAGCATGAAGAACCCGCTCCTTTTTCTACTTGATTAATGGAATAATTTTTTCTCACCTTTCTCCTCGGCCGACCCGGGTTGCGAAAATTTTTCGCCCTCCCTAATGTATTTTTATGGTCTAGCCGAGGATAAGTTTTCTTAAATTAGACCTTTTTTCGGGAGAATCTTTAATGGCGAAGGGGGTCGCCGCTTAAATTGCCGGCGCGAATTTTTTCGGGTAATTAACCACCTCATAAAAGTTTTCCGTGAAGGTTTTTTCGCGCCCGAAATAATGACTCGTCCGAATTAAGGGCTGCTTTCTGTAACGCTTTGTCCTCCATTTTTATGAGAGTAATGTCACATTCGATGCTATCCTTGGATGAATAAATGAACCACAGGTAACAGAAATTCAGTATGTAAAACTCCAATTGTGCACACTTATTAAGACTGCCGGATTCAAACAGAGTTAGCTCATCATAAGCTAAAGAAACGCAAGTAAGCAAGGAATACTACTACGTTCAAAAACTACCCGAACTTATTTATTTTTCTGAAAAAAAAACAAGCATGTGAAATATAAATTTTGTTGGTAGATAGGTTTCCGTAATAACTCAGAGTGCGACTATACAGAGTACGAAAACTCACCGTCCGACAACTGACCAGGCGTCAGCTCATCGCGCGATTTATTTATTATTAAATATATTATTAATAACTTATTAACTAGTTTAATCAGTAATTGGCAAATAGTTTACCGCTCAATTGCTTTACTGTTCAAAATTCAACTTCATTTCAATTTTCGTAGCAATCTGTTGTTCGCTCAATGAGCTGTCACCCGGTCAGTTATCGCACGATGAGTTGTCGGGTCCAATGAGTTGTCGCACTCTGAATTGTTGGGTAACGGGTAGGTAGGTGGTAAGTAGCTTTACCTACAATATAAGAGGCTGTCCATAAGAATTTTTTATTTCTCCTGCTCCGCGCTTTTGCAGGAAAAAGTTTCGGAAACTTTTTGAACGTAATTAATATATACGAAACAGGAGCCAATAGTAGTGGAGTGTAGTTTGTCAGAACGTAGATTAAGTGGGTGTATTGGGGGGAAGGAGGGGTGGAAAGAGATCAACGCTCGCCAAAAGCTTAGAAGGGTAAGACAAGGTATGTATGTTCGTGAAGGTGTAATTATGTTGTTGGTGCTGCATTATTTCAAGTTGCCCAAAATAGTTCAATTTACCCCCCTTGGAGTGGCAATGGAGGAGGGTGACAGAAATATGAATCATGTATTTCTTCGAGTAAATGTATAGCAAAATGGGAGGCGTAAGAGTTGATAAGGAAGGACTGACTGTTGTCTATCCCTGAAAGCCGCCTTTCGGCGTTTGGCAGGGAGTGCAAACGCCTTGACTCTATTTTCCTAATTGATTGCTTTCGCATATAGTTCGCGGAAAAAATGAATTCTTGAAACTAATCGTACTAGTATCTATTTTCCTGATCTTCCTCGTAGTATCAGAACGGCCTTTATTACAAGGAGTTCAAATTATAACGGTTATATCTTCTGAGAACGAAATTTCTCTGAACTAATTTAATAAATTTATCCTTTGAATTTGTCTTCTATCTTCTAGTGATTCCCATCCATCCAGTAACATCTGAGTAACACTCTGTTTTATCTTAGCAATTCCTTACAAATCGTATCACCTGTCGTTGTACATTTTCTAAATCACGAATATGATAT
Source organism: Sympetrum striolatum (assembly GCA_947579665.1). Lineage (NCBI taxonomy): Eukaryota > Metazoa > Arthropoda > Insecta > Odonata > Libellulidae > Sympetrum > Sympetrum striolatum. Next base: position 44,712,140 of record OX388347.1, read on the forward strand.
CTGTCTGCAGGGTCCCATACACTACATGCATACTCAAGGTGAGGCCTAACAAACGCTAAGTCACATCACTAGCAAACATTCTCTGCGCTCCTACCGACTATCCTTTTAACGAAGCCGAGTTTTTTAAGTGTTCTTTAGTTCTGGTGTGTAAAATCCTTTTGGTTTGACCGATTTAAATAGCTCCGCAGTCGTTATAACTTAATTTGTATGTACCTGATTTGTTTTCTCTGTCAATTTTGCCTTATAAATTAGAGAACAAGTGAATGTCAAAACGCTAACCAAATTGGGAATCATTACCTGTGTGTCTGCGGCTTGATCCCTCTGAAACTGGGGAGATTTAGTTAGGCGCGGCTTTTGTTCCCCTAGAATACCAATCGACCTACATTCCCAGCTTCTACTCCTCAACGCCACCCTAATTCCGTGCTAAAACTCCGTCCTTTCGCATGATATTTACGGGAGTTATTACTTCTCTAGACAGACAGGGTGGAAACGTGTTCCGTGGAATGGCAGCGCTTTTCGGTGCGACTCGGAGGGCATACTGATTTAATTGTCCCAGTGCTGGGAACGTTTCACAACTAATACTCCCAGCAATCTGCCAAATCTACGCTCGCTCTTCTGTTGCTACATCCATCCCGAGACGTTTATTTCTTGCCGAAATGGAGCGAAGCGTGTCATTATAACACCGGATGTATCATTCTCTCCTCTTGGACATAGGCCACACACGGTAATTGCCCGAATTTACAGTTACCCGGCTAAGTTTTGCGAATCCTGTCAGTTAGCAAAATTGCTTTTCTTCGTTGACTTTGCACCGGACTGATGTGTCCAATGGTTGTAGAGGGGATTTCATCGTGATATTGAAATTTTAAAAAATCATAAAAATCTGTAGATAAATGTGTCAGCTGTATTACGTAAGTTAAAATCTAATGAAGTAGGAATAATAGAAAATGAATGTTTCATGACCTTCGTTGGTTTATATTTATATCTAGCGAAAAGATAAAATGAGTTAGCTTAGAATATGCGAAAATTGCCATTGATAATTTAACATACCCTATATATATAGCCCGCCTAGCCCACGATAGCCATGAAAGCCTACCAGGAACTCCAAATAATCAGGTTTTATCAATGTGTACGGTGGGGATTAATGCATGGTTTATGTTAATTTGTAGTGATCAAAGGGTTTTGATATATTAATTAGTAATTCAATCTGAATTATATAAATTAATGTATATAGAACTACATTATTGATCTGGATTGCACTGTTTTACTGAGATATCGTTTTGTAATTTAGGTTGTATAAGAAGAGAAAAAAATTCAAAGAAGTTTTAGCCAAATATCTATTACAAAATTCATTACATAAGCGAAGATTCCCAGCAACAATATATATAACGAAAAAGAGGTGGTTTAAAAAGAAGAAACAATTATTCCATAAAATCGATTCAGTGAAAGAAACAGAAAAGGAAAGAAACAAGAGGTATTTCACATCATTATCTTACAAATATACATCAGAAAAAATATAAGTAATAGTCAGGATATGTAAGAAAGTATATGTATCATAATGAAATTGAGTGATAATGATGCTGGTAATATAATAGTAATCTTCACCATGTGATATGTCCAGTCAAAGGAATGATGAACAAAATATTCTTTTTGAGACGATGTTTAATGACGAAGTTGACAATTAGGACGTTGTTGATTAATTAGTTGACGTTAGGAACAATTTATGTTCGTAACAACAACTGCTTTTGAGATATGGATGATAACGAAGATATGATTGTTATTACCTATAAATTTATAACATATAAATATACACCATGAAGTAGTGTTCATTAGAAACAGCTGATATTTATTTTAACAGGGTCACTATATCCTCGAAAACATTTGTATAAGGATTTCAGCATTGCGGAAGTGAAAGTCAGGCTTCGAGAAAACGTAAGGGAGCAATGGAGGCCTTGGTAGTGGGGAGCATGACAAGAATAAATTGGACCGAGAGGAAATCAAATTTAGAAATATTAAAGGAAAAGAGGGAAAATTATTAAGGGGAATAACGAGCAGGAAATAAAATGGGTTGGCCATTTGGAGCGACGTAATGAGTTCATTTCAAATGCCTTTGAAGGCAGCATTTTAGGAAGGTAATGAAAAGGAAAGCAAGGAAGCGTTTTTGGAACATCAAAGTGATAATTGGATATGGTGCGATTGAAAAAACTGAAGAAAAAAATTTATGGCTCTCTACATGGCATAATCTTAACTTTGAATTATGACAAAGAAGATTTTAGTACGAATATTATTCATTCTTTTCATGACTTAACTTTATACAGTATATTAGGTATTATGATACAGTTTTCATATCAAAACCAAAAATACCGATGTATTTGAACTTGTAGAAGAATCCTATCACAGAGTTTATTTATAATTATCCAAAATATATTAAAAAATGAAATTTTTTCACATAACTGCGCACTACAAGAAATATTGTTCGATGTCATTTATTTCAAAACAACTATTAAGAAAGTATCCAAGCGAAGATGCTAAGCGAAGTGCATAAAACTTTCAAATTTCATCTATAAATGTTTCTCATCAAAAATATTCCAACACATAATTCTTGAAATTCAAATAAACAGTTTACAAACTTATTTGTAAATTACACATTTGTCGATTAAGGAATCTTAATAAATCATCTAAAATATACTAATAATTATAAAGGCTAATCTTCGTAAATCAATTACAATACTTAAGGGCAAAGAACACTTAACCAGTCACAATTTAACTATATCTAACAATACATACTACCATATTGTATAATAGATATGAGACTTGCTACACTGAATTTATTTGATAAAGTTTAAATATTATGTGATTAATTAATTATTTTAATAAAAAATGAATAAGAAAATTATTCCGTATAAAGTCTCACATATATACGTGCAGAAATAGCAGAGTTCTTCAATAAAGTGCAAGGACCCTGGTTAAATTTACGTAATTTATGACATAAATAAAGAGGGCGTTAGTGAAATTTCCCCACCGAACTTGAAATTTTAAAGATAGAGGCGCCTCAGACTTTAAGAGCAACTGAAGGAATCCGGGGAGAAAAGGCTATGGAAAGAAACGGAATTCTATAAGGGATGGGAACGCCGGTTTTAGGGGATGAAATAGGTAAGAGAAAGGGCGTTTAGATGAACGATGATTAAATTAAGTGAACTGCCTTCTGCGCCGGCTTAGTCCCGGTCGCGCGAGCCGTAATCGGCAACTCCCGAAAGAGGGAAAGAGGACAAGAACGGGAGGGAAAAGCATGGGGTTCAGGGTAACCGGTTGATGAATCGCGGAGCCACGTGGAGGTCTTAAGAAGAGCCCTCCCACTATCTCCACCTTGGAATTTTAGGAAGGAAAATTAGTCGAGGGTGGAAGCAGATGCCGAGAAGGTTGGAAATGAGCACCTCGCGAGGAAAAAAAAATGCTCGGAATGGATGACGCGTAAGTTGAGGGGTGGAGGCGGGGTTAATTAGCCGTGATTATTAAATGACTATTCTTTATGAGGACGCACGCACAAGCGCGAAAAAACTGGGTTTTTGAACGAGTGCAAATACGTGCACGTGTTGGGACAACTCACGCGTGAGCCCGCCTCACGTGACCTGGTTTTTTCGCTTGGTGATTTTCCGCAACCAGGAGAAAGGTGATGCATCTTGTGAGACTAACGCTGTAGCTTTAGTTAACGGGATATCCGTGTTTAGATGAGGTCAACTAAGGCCACATATTCCCTTTGCTTCTATGAGTGCCAATAATGTACCACATCACGGATTCTGAGCTCACATTTAATGTGTATTTTGGTGGGTTTAGATGGGTAAAATTTGCTGGAAGGAATCTTGTAATGTATTAAACATGATCATGTATATCATATGGAAAAATGGACCAAAAATTATTTTACCACACGTCACTTCCTCTATTCTGCATTCCGTATTACATCCGTCATCAGAAAATGTGTTTCTGAAACTAAAAATATTTCTTGAAAGCGTTCGTCGTATAGTTTCTTTGCTTCCAAAATCTTTCCTTTTCTGATTACCCGTTAGGAAAATAAGATAGTGGCTACGGAGGCTGGTGAATATTGGTTTCAAAATCACGGTGAATAAAGGTAATAAATATTATGACAATACCCTTGAAATTATAGGTGATTGAAGATTTACACCCCACTGAAGAATAATAATTATAAGAAACAAAAAAGTGTGGCTGATAAAGTGTTCTCATCATACATATATACCTTATATAATAATATAATTAAATTATGCAATGAGGCTATAGATGAACAATATGGTTGACGTAGACAGAGGTAGAAAAGGAAGTTTTAAAAATCCCAATCCTATTCTAATTTATTTAATTTTATCGCCCATTTACTTTTATAACATTAACGTACATTTAATAACCTGTGAGTCTGTAATCGAGGTAAGAAAGTTCGAGTCAGATAGCAACTATAGCTTGGATTCCTTCTACTCCTGTTATGTATAATCACGGATAAAACATAGCCAAATAAAACACGCTGTTTGTATTTCTACTGAATCAAATTAAAATTCCAAATTAACCTTCAAGAGTGTTCAAACAAACACATCACTTGGATTGGCTATCATTAATACCTGGTATTGTTTTTAAATAGGATGTTACGTAATTGAATGGCAAATTGCACGCAGATAATCTTCAGGGTGAATGTAAATTAGTGCGCATTCCTGCTCAATTTCTGGGATAATTCAATCATCCACGTGTCAGTGATCAATCAAACTCAGGGCTTAAGTTAATTTTCACGGTACGCTTCATTTACACGCAAGTTTTCTCCACATACATTAATCATTGAAGCATACAGCAAACTGACATGGTAATTACTTACAATGATGAATTTATATTAAGCATACTTAAATTGCACATAATTTATAATTTAACACCAGTATAACAAAATATAACTTTCATGAACGTCTACCCTGATACACTGAAAACCTCCAATGAACATGTGAATAAACATTAGGCACTTTCTTTCCGTATAGACATGACTCATTCAACGCAGATAAAAATAACATAATGGTTCATGATTATAATACATATCATGCTTTACCTTCATAACATTTATCTACAAACTACTTACGTCTACACAGATATCCTGCAAACCTCCAATGAGTGTGTGACGAAAATAATTTTTGCACTTTTTCTAAAAGGAGCATACACAAATTTTCTGTGAAATTTGTTTCCAACTTTCCAACTATGTTGAGTTTTACGAATACCCTATAAAATAAATTATAATGAAAGCTTACGATTTTTTTTATGAATTCAATTTTTCACATTTTATATTTATTCTGTTTGTATTTTGTGTCTACTTGTTTATATTTTAGTTATTTATTCCAGTTATTGCTTATATTTGACTCTTTGTATTTTATTAGGATTGGTGTAATTGGGGATAAACTGTATCCATTACATTAGTAATAATTAAACTAAATTTATTAATTCAAAAATAATTATTAATAAATCATTTATTAATTAATTAATAACATGATAAATTATTAATAATGATTCAAAATTCAATCCGCCATTTAAACAGTATATTTAACCACTTGCCAATATGGTAAATTATAAAAATAATCTACTTCGGACGCAATCTTGGCATTCGTACTTTCCAAAAAATCATTTCACCCAAAAAGAAATTTCACCCAAAAAGAAACCCAGTTTACAAAACCTTAATGGTGGGACTATTTCATAATTGAGTTCGAAATGGTTCCGAACTTTCAGCTAGCGCAAACAAAAACCCATTTTCCAGCGGCCGGGAAAAATGTAAACCGTGTTTCACCCTAGAGTTCCAGTTTCCACAAAAAGAGGAATCGCCTCACACGGCTCGAATTCTCATCTGAAAGAGCTTTATATTCCGCTCTGGACCACGTTTCCGTAACACACTCCGATCCATCTCTGAAATAACATCGCCGGAATCGCAATTTAAAAGGAAATATCGAAGCCCATTTTCCTCGCTTAAACAGATGTATAAAATTTAATTTTCCGGCGAAATTGGATCTAAAAAGTCTATGCGAGGGACGCTGGAAACTACATAAAATCTGGAACGGTGCCTATGAGTGGAAATATATTGGTACCGCAGTGTTCTCATTGTATAGAGAGGCTTCCAATTATGTCCGAAGCGAAATAGATGCACGGAGTGACCCTTTATTGGCAAGATTAGACCCATATGGGTCTCTCTTCCACCTAACCTCATATTTCGTTTTATTATTTACAGTGAATGAATGAAATTTCTAAAAAATCTTAGATGCCGAAGAAAAATTATAGCAATTTAAATCTGACAATGAGAATGACACAATTCTCCAGGCAGGAAAACCCCCTAAGCGAAAAAATGCTTAAATATTAAAAGTGGAAAAAATTATTTAAAAACAATACGCGAAAGTGAAAAACAAGAGTAAAAAACGAATATATTATATTACAAAACTCATTTGAAACACTGCCAAAGATGAATATAGACTGAGAAAATAAACATAAAAATACACTAAGATGCATCAATGAAAATAAATTCTATTACTAAAAGTGTATTTGAATTAGTCCATTTCAGGATAGATTTGTGTAAATAACTTTTTTGTTAAGGAAAAACGTTATGAGTATGTGGTTTTCTGTGCGGTTCTTTTGTGGAATAATATGAGTTGCAATATCAATACATCGAATGCATGTTTACGGTTTTTTTGTCTATGTGCTGTTATCGAATGGTTATCGATTGGTGACTTGTTTTAATAATTACCAAAAATTTAATAATGTTATTCAATACACTTTAAGGAGATAATAATTAGATTTTTATAATTCGTAATATCTCCACCGTGGGATGAATAAAACATACTCAATGATATCTGCATTAAACTAAAAATATTAAAGCCTACATTGCATTATGGAGTTTATTATTTATGATTAATCCAGCCAGAGGACTCCAATCCGTTGAATGTTCAATATTCTTTTCCCAAATGGCCTTATTCGTAAGCTTTCCGATAATTTAGCGTGAGCGGAGATACGAAATATGCGGCAGTACGTCATGCGATTATCATTCCTACTTTTTCTTGCCATGATTTCCATGGATTTCCTCTCAGTGAAGCTTTTTATAATCAATTATATTTGAGATGTCGGTGCAGACATAAAGACTAAGCTTTATAGGAAATTACTGCTTAAGAATAAAGTTCCATTCTTCCCTCGCATATTTTTTTGTAGGATTAGTTACCATAGGTGTCAGTCGTGAATTTGGAAACGGTGTGATGACTTATATTTGTATGTAAGTAATGGTTCACATGATTGAATTGGGATGAAAAAATTAAATACAGGAATTTGTATCATGCGATCTTCATTCCGCTAAAACATTTTTAGACAAATGTTGATTAGTTATTGAGAAGGTTCAACATTCATGCAAATATTCCTAACGCATATTTGCCCTCAGCTATAAATCAATAACGCCAAGCGAATAACTGCGTACAAAGCCACTCGCTGCTGTTTTGCAAATGAATAATTAAAAATTTTCTTCGCGATGAAAACATTAATCCGGTTAGCGTGCGAGGCCTAAGGACACAGAGGAACAGATTAAAACTCCCAATCGCTTTCCATTCATTCCGAATGTAAATTAAGCATTGAAATTGAAATTTTATAGCCCGATAAAAATGAAAAGGGAGCCATGTTTCCCTTTCATTTCCACGAGCTACGAGGGAAAATTCACAATTAGTCTTAAATTTCATCCAACGAAATTGTTGGTAAACAAATTGAAGAATCGAGTGTCTCGAGGGATATACCGTGGATTTAATAATCTCAATTACGAAATTATTAAAATACCAACACTATATTTAAAATCTAGAATAACAGTTTCGAAATTTTGTGGAAATAATTAAAAGTAATTCTCTGTACCAAAGAGCTTCCAAATATTTCCACTACGAAATATTTCAAAACGATGTTTTCTACGAAAGCTTCTGAGCAGCAACTCCTATCAGTTTCCAAATATTTGTGGATTAATTTCGTATTTTAAATTGGAAATATCAGAAAAAGGTAAAAATACAAACATAAATACTGATCGACTCACAGTGAAATTTGAAACTAGCGCCCGTACCGTATGAATTAATACAACACTAGTATCTCATTCCTTTTCTGAGTAAGAACGATATTGGTCTCTTGAGCCATCATAGTAGCTCACCTCTTTCGCATTTTCATCTTCACTTTATTCGTATCCAAGCACTTAACCCTATTTATTTTACTTCTAAGATCATGAACCTTACTGCAGTTCGTTTTAGTGTTGTCAAGGCACTACGCAACCTGCACAGTTCTGTTAAAGCTGCAAATTTGACTTTATAACATTCGCATAGGTCCTTAAAACAGATGCCAATACTACTATCTCAGCAAAATAAGTCGCTCTTGATTTTTAATGTAAACCAATGGAACCAAGCAAATATCCCTATCATATTAATGAATATACTCTAGAACCGGAATACTCAACAAGGTTCCCGAAGCGACCTTACACAGGCCCCGCCAAGCTTCGGTCATTTTTTTTATTTTGCTACAACAATATTTTTTGGGATTGTACTAGCGGGTATAGAGTGGTGGTTCGGCGGGGAAGGGGACAGAATCTTGGTTGGCCTGGTCTTGGGTTTCGTAAACATCGAGGGTGATGGCGTGTCTAAACTTTATCCCTCTTATCGCCTCTGTCCAGATTAACAAGACGCGTTTCTATGTCATATTATGTTCATTATGCGGATGCGAAGATTTAGCTTATCACGGAATCAAATTTCCCGTAATCAATGACTAAATGCTGCTTTTCGGAACGCAGTGGTGGACATGCAGCGAAACCCTTCATACCAGAATTATTTATTTATTTAATCCAAACGCTGCAACTCATACATGATATGATGCATTAACGATGCAACTATTCCACGTAATAAAATCTTCTTCAGAGATAAAGACTCACCCATGTTATAAGGTCGTGATGACATTATAAACGTTGTTATTTTCTCAATCTTATTTACCAAGGAGCGTTTTTTTTTTTCGAAATGACCTACGGTTAACTAGAAAAGTGATAATATTGCCTAGGGATAGCTAATATATCACCATGGACGGAAGTGTTATGTGGTGCCCGCTTCGCTTCCGGAAGCGCCCTTGGGTGCCCAGGCAGCAAAAAAGGTTACCCCGGCTCTAGGAGTTATTCTGTATCGATCGAATAATATATATAGAATATCGAATAATCATATTTATTATTTTCTTATTGATTACTATTGCAATTACTCCTGTAAGTGATTTTATTTTATTATTCTATCTGTAATTTCGTTATAGTGTTGTTTTTGTAATTTTCATGTTATACACAGCTTTCATTTACATCTTTTAGCTTGTAATATCAGTAGGTTTGCGCAGGTTTTTCACACATCCCTTCTTTGTGGGTGTTTTTCTGCTGTGGATCTTTTATTCCTAAGATATTACCTTAGGTTTTTATACATTCACTCCTTCTAAAGTTTTCCTCTCAATTTTTATTCACCTACACAAAACTTTTTATGTATATAATATCACTAACGAAAAGTTAGATGAAAGAAGAGACTTGTTATTCTCAATCGAATCTCGCCTTAATAAAGACCTTAATATTTCCATTCAAAATTATTTAGATATTTATTAGTAATCTACCAAAAATTAGCCAAATTATGGATGATGAAATCCTTACTACTTAAGAGGAAACAATTTCGGTAAATTAGCTAGATATACCTTCTTTAAGTAAACAGTTACTCACCCGTGAAGTAGATTTCCTTCCAGATTTATTCCGCTGAAGATGCAAATGTAGATCACATGTGGAGGCTGCCTTTCAATTGTTGACATCACTCCCGCTAAGCATTTTAAGGCTTCATTCAATCTACGCGACGCGACGCGAAGGGAATGAATTTACCACTCACTATAGAAGATTGATCTTAACAAGGGATGCTATTACTACGAGGAGATTTTCCTCCCTCGGGAAGGCGATAGCCACCTTTGGTTACCTTCACACATCTGTGCTAATGGGCCGCGGATGGCTCGTCCTTCCCTGTCCCTCACTAACCCTCCCTTGTTACCTCGAAGAGCTAATCTAACGCAAATTTTTCTAAGGACAAAAGCAGGAATCGCCCTACCGCCCAGAGGCCTTCAGAGGATCGACTGGAAATAAATCCGTCGACATCGGCCTCTGGTCCCTATAAAATTCCTGCTTTTGGCCGACGTGGGGACTTTAGGGACCGCGACACTCGATACGGCAAACGGATTCGATTCGATTGGCTAGCATTGAGATGTCTATTTCGTCCAGTCACTGTAAAAAGAATTATACAAAGTTAGTTACTGAAACATTCTTCATAAGATTAAACAAAATAGACTTAAGGCAATCAAATTTTTCATTCCATCTTCAATCCAATTAAAATCAATGTTTTTTAGCGTGACATCGTGGCTATCACAGATGAGAATAAGGAAACTTGACCTACGGGCCATGAAGATACTTCCATTGGGAGCGAAATTTGTATATCACTATATCATTTACGTTTTTGATGGTTTTTGGTGATTCGTTCTATTTTATATTTCAACCATAAGCGGCCTTCCTATATTATCCGCAAGATAATTTATCGCAACCGTTTTAACTAAATGTCTAGCATCTTCAGGTGGCTTAGTGATACCAGGTGCAACCACTAAGCCACCTGAAGGTATTGTTACCATATTAATCTAATGTTGAATCACCAGCCATATAAGTTACCAGTGATTCATATTTAATTTCCCAGTTTTAAGAAAGATTTTCGATATGATTTTTTTCTTTGCAGGAAGAAACGCTTTGCGTGCGACTTAAGCTCACAGTCAGATGACCCCGTCGTTCAACGGGAATAAGCATACATAAATTAAATTATTCTCTCCAAGGATTCTAGCAACTGATGGTGAAAAGTTTGAGTAGCCTCCCAGCCTTATGTTTGATGACTTATTAGTTTGTATATTAGTATGCTTCTATTGTAGAAAAATGGATAGAGTGAATGCCAAGATAGGTCATGTACGTATCACGATTTCGTTAGAGTATTAATTCTAATTTAATTTTTGCCTTAGGAATAAAGCCTGCAAACGGTGAAAGTGAACTTATCATCCATTTCTTTTTGTCTGGGATCAATCCGAAGACTAAAAGTTACAGGAAAAGTCGCCTTTCTGCGCGTGTAATCATATCCCAAACTTGAAAGTTGGGCAAGGTATGGTTGCAGAGTTTTATGGAAAAATTGAACTGCTACTTCTCCTCTCCATTTCACTTTCGCTGATTGCTAAAAGCAGATAATTATGATCAATTTTCTCATTAAAAGATGGAAAGTATGTCCCTACTCCACATGTCCATTATCATTCTGTCAAATTTCATCGAAATCAGTTGGTAGTTTTTGCATGATGCAATTAGCGGACAGCCAATTTTTTAGTGACAGTTTTTGACTGGTTGACACCCATAATGATGAATGCAGCAAATATTTTGAAAATTCCTTCACCTTACTGACACTGCGCAGTTACATATTTATTATAAGTATAGATTACAAGGCATCAAATAGATTCTCCTTTAATCGTCCAGATATAATATGGCAGACAGAATAAGCAATGGATGAATTTATATTTTGGGAGCATTTTTGAGGTGGATTCACGCTCCCAATTTCTGCATGACCTTTCATCCTGAAATTTGTTTCAAGGAAAATTGGCATTTCATTAAAATATGTCACGCTACACTCTATTTTTTGCGAGGAAACATTTTGACGTTTTTCCTATTTGCTATCATTTGATTCGATCGAGACGCTTAGACTAGAATAGCTGCTTCGTTGACAGAGTGGAGGATTGATTTTTCGAGCTTGTTATTTACCTTTTGTGTGATTGTTTCTATAAATTCCATTACGATTTTTCGAGAGAAATGTATGTAGTATCCAAAAAAGTATCCACAAACGAGATAACAGAAAATATTTCGAAGCCTATTCCAAGACGTCGAAATTATTTTATAATTTAATAAATAATTTCTCTTGATTATATTCGCACATCATTCCATATAATGTTCAATTCATTCTTTAAATTCTCAATTTTAAAAATTCCAAGCGAAAATTAAGATAGGTACCAGATTTATAAATTTACTTGCTCTTTACTTATTTGCTTGTGTACAAATCTACTTGCTTTCTTGACTGTTCATCCTAGGAATGTGATGGATATTAAATTTGACTATCCCTTAGATATCCCCCCATATATTAATACAACACCATATATGAGTGATAAAATTTGATACTATTCAGATAGCAATCTTTAATTCCAGGTCGATGAATTATATGGGATTTCATCTGAACTTTGAAATATTATGACGCAGAGAGGCTTAGTTAACAAGAGAGTAATTATGAATTCCCACATTAATGGAGATCTATTTCGACGATAACGCAATAAACTAAACGAGTACGATTTTCTCGAATACATTCCGTAACATAAATGTTCCCTTATTTACGAGATTAATTTAAAGCCTCAGCAACTCGTTGCTTATTGCAAAACAATTTTACCTTAATCATACAGTTTCAGGTATATTATGTCAGTAAAACAATTTTTCGATTAATTTTCCGCGTGTTATTTATATTCGTATTTACGGTTATTGGCCTGCAATTGTACTCCTGTATTTGAATTTCTTTATCAAAACCTATAAATTTTTAGTTTCGAAAGGTATGTAGCGAATACTTATTTTGATACAGAATATAAATTTGAGGCCTATTGAAACTTGAAATTACTATTTGAAAATGCATATACATAAAAGGAAAACGGTTTAATTATACTTAATTAATATTTAATATTTCGGCAATGTAATATGTAAATAATACTAATATAAGGTAATGAGAAGTCTTCTTATATAGTAGGAATAATAATGAGAAATCTAGAATAAAAACACATTGATGATAAATATAAGATTACAATATATTCGGATTAGCATTTATTTCTATTAGAAATTTTGAAAAAATAAGAGGACAGTGAATGTTCTTGCAATATAATTAAATCTGATTAATTTTGATACAGAACGAGTTGTTAAGGGAAACCTCCTCTAATTGGAGGAATGTAGATCAGTGGACTCAATTCATTAAAACATTCTATCATTAAAATATTAAAATTAATTTCTATTAAAGAAAATATTGCTGCTGCAGTATTTCGGGACGGATTCATTTTCAAGAAAAGAGAAAAGTCCAGGGATATGGAAACTCTTCTTATGTATTAGAAATAAAGTATATACAATCTAAGAAAAACAAATCAAGACTGAATATAAGTGTACAATCTCTGCAAAAGAGAAATTTGCCGCTAATAATTAAAAAAATACTTTGAGTGAAATACTAAGGGACAGATATTTGTTTTGATAATTTTGATGGGATAAAAGCTTATTTTATAAAATATATTTAAATCTGATTGATTTTATAATAAAAACTTTCATTTTTGAAGTTATCAATCTAAAAATACGGAATAAATTATGTAAATACTGATGTATTATAAAATTTAAGTTCCAAAAAACTTGGAATCAATTGAAGCAATTTCGCAGCACGCGACCTTCCCATTCTTTAGCACTTTCCAACTTTAAACAACACCAAGCACCTTCGAAAAATCCATCAAAATCTCGTGGGAAAGCAGTATTTACCGCAGAAAAAATTTCCTTATTTGTCACGTAGAAGAAAAATTCGAGCCAATGGGAGAAAACGAGATACAGAGGGATATTTCATTTACGCCTCCCCCCATTGAGGTTTTCGATAGCGGCACCTTTCCTCCGAGTATAAATTGAATCTGTATTGCGAGAGAATGAAAAGTTCTTTTTATTTTCGGAGGGCAGCATTCGAGCATAGAGGTCGCCCCCGGGCATTGCCCTTGCTGCAGGCGAATCGCTCTATCGTGCCCACCCTCTTTATCCTTTGTCCCTTTGGATACCTCGGAGGTGAGGAAATGCGTTGATCTTCCTCTCATACAGAGTGGACCTCTCTTTTGCCCCGTGTTGCGAGATTTCCAATCCGATAGACCTGAGATTATCTCTCGAGCGAGTGGCGGCGAGAGCTGTGCGAGTTATCAAACCGTTACCAAATCATAGGCTCCGAGCACCAATATAGCTGCTCCTTTTGGAGCGCCAGATTTCGTTACCGCTCCTCCGTTTATGATCCGCTCACAAATTGAGGGCGTTAATGCGTCCCACGGTGTAGAAATTTCGCCGCTCAATTTTTCAGATTGTATTGATGTCGTTTAACTAACATACGTGCGCTCCCGAATTACGACTCGGTTTTGATTGGAAAGGAACTTAAAGTTTTACTTTTACACAAAATGGTTTTTATTTGAACAAAAACACACGACCGGTTTCGATGCATGCTTGGCCTCCTCTGTTAAATTGTTTTTGTGGAAGAATTACAATTTTTCCACTTTTTCCATTATGGATTTCTGCAATACTTCGCCGTACTCTGTGAAGTTTATTTGGTTTATGCCATGCATTCGGCCGGTTAGTTGGAAATTTTCAACCTAAAATTTTTCACATAGAAAATTAAGGTATGTACTTGCCTGAATTTCTTTGAGTAGCTTGAAATTCTTACCCACTCTTATTTCCCGTTATTCACCACTTTAAATGAACACATATTTTCCTCTCACCTGCCGCTAATCCATTATCTCCTTCCTGCGACCAGTACCCTTGTACCAAAAGGGTTTTTTTTCACCTACACCCCCTTCTCAACCCTTCCTGCTAATACCATTGCTTTATATAAATATGCTTCCTATATTTGTAACATAAACTAATGATGGAGATTATTCGTTAAAACCTGTCTTGTGCTTATTCAATTGCAGAAAAATATACTCTTGTCCTTTCATTTCGTTGAAGCAATATTCTTTGTTTTGCTACTTGTATATTTGTTTTGGAATGACACATAATATTTGAAAATCTCTAAGCATATTTTTTTCTTTAAGATTCCGAGTTACCTACACAAAAGCATAGTAGTAAAGAGAAAATGATTGGGTTAATGTGAGATGCTTGATTTTAATTTTTAAAACTAATTCACTTTAAATTTTCAATTATGATATTGCATCAATTTCAAATTATGAACACCATGCCAAATCATAAAATAAATGTATGCATGGATTGCAAAAAAGAAAAACTTACTAAAACAATAATTTGATGTAAGCTTATTATTCTAGCTTAATTTAAGTTTATTTAAAGATGATTCTGTGACTTCTAAATAGAAGTCCTGGAATTATTGGATAAAACATTCTCCAACGCTTTAAACCTGGTTTTCCATTATTTTAGAAAAAAAAGATACATCCCAAGTAAGAAACATTCCCTCAAGGTCATAATAGTTCAGGGCGAATGGAAGTAATTCGAATTAAATTTTCAAATAGCTAGTCATCCGCATTACTCACTGAAGATGTATCGAGAATGAGGTCAAGAAACTTAAAAACTTCTGAGCAAAGAAACGTTCCATTCCTTCCAAGTTGTCGATTTTTAAGTTTTCTTCACTCCAAAAGTAATGCTGCGATAATATGAAAGATATTTATGGTAATAATTACTCCCATATATCACATGTTGAAAAGTAGATAAAAGCATTCATAAAATAAGCAAAATTGAGTGAATTCTTATATCAAGAACTTTCTTTGAGGATTCATACAGAATTCTATTATTGCCAGAGATATATTTAAAAATCTAATAGATTAAGTCGACCAAAATATGATATAGGCCTTACAATTACATCACATAAAAACTGGAAAACGAATTTATTCGAGTATAAACCTAAGGTAGAAAATCTTACCTCAATACCCCCAACACAGAGTACGTGATTGAGGAGAAAATTAAAAAAGAATTGTTAATTGAGCAAGTGAGGAATTATCCAGCAATTTCCAAAAACGGCAGACCTTTTACAGCAAAGAGTAGGTAAGCGAAAGACTCACTCGAATATAATCCGAGTTCACAGCATAAATACATTTGCTGAATTACTTCAATTATGTCTATGTCTATGTAAGAACCCTGCAAGCCACCTTTCGGCGTATGGCAGGGGGAATTATATTTATGTATATACTGTAATCTTAATTTATCAATTATGTCTATGTCTATGTAAGAACCCTGCAAGCCACCTTTCGGCGTATGGCAGGGGGAATTATATTTATGTATATACTGTAATCTTAATTTATCCTACTAAATGATGGAAGAGAAAAAAATATTCTCATTTAATAATAACCTTTACAACAACCCAACCTCCCATATGCTGTAGAAATAGCCCTTTCCCGTCCTCTCTTCATTCCATCCATTCTTTTATTACAACAGAATACTCCGCGGAAGCCTGCGTCCGCCCGAGAAATAGAGCCATCTCTTATTTTCCATTTTCCTCCCGAGGCCATTTGACATTAACTTTTTTCGCCGGCTTACTCATCCGCAATGTCCGAACCGGAACGGAATCCCCGAGGATGACGTGGATCTTAAAACGTGCCAATTTGTTTCAAGGGTATTCGACCGAGGGCAACCGCTTAAAGGGGTCGTTGTGCGAGGTCATGTCCGTCTGAGGGCGAGCTATCCATTTCGGTTGATGCCCCTTCGCTTTTCTGCGGCAAATCTCTCGGTCCGCAGAAACATTCTGCGAAAAGAAATACGGTTACGCAAGGAAATAGGATTCTATTCCCGGGAAACGAGCGGCTCAACCGAGTTGATCGATAGTCATCGTGGGTCCCAAATGCAGAGCCCTCGACAGCTGTAAAATTTTCGGTGAAGGAGGCCCATAAGGTGGAGAATGTCTACTTTAAAACCGGTCGAACAGATACCGCTCGCTAATGTGTGAGAGAGATAAGAGCGTGAAATCGTCCTTGACGGGAATTACGTTGACACCTTCCACTGGGATTTCCTCTACTGTATTCCAAAGGTCCTTCCCGAAATGCGGCTCTAATTTTCGTATTTTTTGCAACAATTGAGATGAAGGCCGATCTCTACTTATCAAAGTAATTTACCGACTTAAAGAGCATATTTTCACAAATTAATTTATATGTTTATTTATGGTTTCAACTATTTCTTACCAGAATAGTTGACTCAAGAAATTTTTCAAACGTTTACGAATACAAATACAGAAAATTAGTATCTGGACAAATTATCCATTAACTACGCTATATTACGAATTCGGCTAATTTACAGTTAACAGCTATAACTGACACAGTGGTCTCTAAGAACCATTAGTGCTTAGCAATTAATTCGACCAATTCCCCAGATCCCTTTCATTTATATATACATTAAAAGTACACTCCTGGCCAAAATTAACGCAGCACCTCCCTAGCGATCCTTACGGCCGGTGCTGCGTTAATTTTGGCCAGGACTGTACGTTACTTAAAGAATGAAAGTTTCTTGACAGTGCATCAACGCCAATTTTTAATATTTTTGAATATGCTGATTGCATGAAAACGGTAAAAAATGATGTACGATGATTTTTCGTTGGTATCTGAAAAGCATAGTATAGTCAAACATGAATTTCATTGTTGAATATAAGTAGAATATTATTTTATGAATAGTGATAAAACTCTCCTTTAAAAAATGGCTGGAGAATAACTAACGAAGATAGATAGACATGCGTTTTCTCTAAACTTCCGTATGAGGTAGCATCAGTACAACATTTTAATTCTTATTTTGAATTTCTTCTTCTTAAATTAAAACGTTTTCAATCAAACGTGACTTTTAGATTCCTCATGTCGAATATGGGTTACTATTTCTATGTAAAAGGATAATTTCAAGAAATCAGAAAATCGAAATAGTGTACTCTGAAACCGTTCAATGAAAACATCTCTCCTTTACGATCGAGAATAACATCTTATATTAACCTACAAATCCATTCAAAAAGCTAGAGATGCCAGTTTTTTCCTCGAGAAAATCTTCAGATGCGAATTTCGAAGTCAGAGAATTTAATTTCTGAATAAGGCTATCTTGAGAGCTCCATAGTGCCTTTACTTGATGACTCAGGAAGGCATTAATATTCGTCATTTCCTGCTTTGAGGAAAAACTTTTCAAGAATGCTCCTTACAAATAGTGCTAAGGAATGGGTTATCATGAATAACTTTGGAAAAAGCTATCTGTGCATAAATTGCTCAGTAACGATTAATTTGTTTCCTAATATTCATGCAATTTTTAAAGAGAGTTTGAAATGAATTTAACCGCCTTTAGTCCCCTATGTATTCAATTTTCAAAATAATCCACAAAAATAACAGACAACTTCAAAAACGCTTATTCATACATTTTACAGTGAAATACTTAAGATCTTTTTCCAATTTTATTTTAAAAGGTAGCATACTTACTCTAAATCTTTTCAACCATATTGCTAGTATCGGTGAAGAGAAATTTTAGCTGTGCACCTTTCAATTGTATATATTGGGCAGCATATTTTTTCATTAGAATGAAGCGGAAGTAATGAAAAGGATGGAATTCAAATAAGTCCATTCAACCTGAACGCTCCAGAGGTTAATCAATAGAATGAAAATTAAGAAAAAACAGATTATGGCGGGGGTATAGATTTAATTTCGATATTGAGGTACTAGCCTCTACGTTTTTTGGTAAATGAAGGACCACAGTCAAGTTGACGTAGTTTACGATCTGGTTAAGCTCAAAAATGTTAACATTTACAGAACTGTAATAGAAATATTTGCTAGGTAGTCTCGGATAACCCTCATAAACTGAATCATACATTTGGAGTGTATCAGAAAACTTAAAATCTTTGATCTTGTTACATTTTACGTAAATTATTGGTCACTTAGAGGGAGAAAAAAGGAAAAATTTTAATTATAGTGTGCTGGAAATGGATTCCAGGCTCAACTTGTTACACAAGATGTACCTGCTTGTGAGGCCCTTTCCTTCTACATTGTTGTAATTATCCTGGTGCATTGAACTTTACTCATCGTCATCAATTATAATGCATGATGGCGAGAATATTTCAGAGTGAATGAGTTAACCGTACTACTCATTATAATTTCATAATATCACCGTATCACTCTAATTATAACAAGAGAGCAATTAATTCACTTCCGAGGGTTTTCTCTTATCAAATAATTTTGTTTATCCTCCACAGTTTTAATTAACTAAATATTTTGATGCATTATTCATTTCGTCATCTATATTTATTGCCATGACATCAAATTCATATCATGCATGCCGCATCTTTCTCACTATCAAAGCTAAGCGATACTTCAAACATTTACTAATTTTAAAAAAATATTTACCAGCAATAGATGTGGTAATTTGATTAGATTCTATGAACCAAAGCAGCCACCAAGGACTTCGCATAGAAACTATTCACTGATCCAATTGAACAAACGCAAAACCGGAGAGTTGCAAACGAAAGCAGAGTACGGCAGTCTCTCCGGGCTAATTAAATTCTTCCGAAAGATGGAGTCATTAACAAACGATCCCGAGCTCAAAACAAAACAGGTAAAAACCCAGCGGGCGACCTTCCTAAGCAAGCGAAATAAAAGGGGAAACGAACGTCAACAAACACGGTGGATGCAGAGGCACGAATCAAAACTAAATAAATGCTCTAAAAATAGACAGCACGAATCAAGAAAAGTAAAGGGCGCGTAACAAATCGCAAATAAAAGGGAAAACAATCAACGGGGAAAAGGAGCAAAACAAAGAAAACGAGTCATGCGCTGGTCGGTGGCTTGCGAAAGAGAGGCAAATATTGAAATTAATGACAGGGAAACATTAGATATCGCTCCCCGTTCATTTGCAACGCAAACAGGCGACAATCGCGAAATAGTACGGCATAGTGATATGCAAACATCGGGTTCGCGGAAAATGATTTAGCATTCCACACGCTAGCGACGGGGAAAACAAGACGAGTTCAAATTCGATTAATTTTACGTTTGACAACAGGCAATAACTTCGAAGATTAAACAAAATTGAGCAAAGCGTATCATCACGCGCGTCGGTTTACAGGAAAATTATCGATGAATTAAGGGTGACAGATTGTCAGTGAGAGTCAGAGAGAAAGAATCGATAGCAGAATCGTCTCCGTTCATTTCCTTTTACTATACTTCGGAAGGACATTGGAATCGGAAGGAAGGAATTATTAGTCACGTTATCAGAAAAAATAATACAAGAATGTATTAAGGAAAGTGTTCGAAAAATCTTGAAAATGTCTGAACGCCAAATTAGTCGACTTCATTTTGGCTTCAAATTTAACTTTGGTAATTGGCTTACTTAGTAGGCAAGCAAATCTTTTTTCCAAGAATTTGAGAGGAAAAGTTATTTTTAATTCTAGCTTTGAGAAAAATATTGGGTTGTGCGCGTTCTTACATGTACGCTTATATTATTCAGTTCTATTCGTAAAGAATGAAAGACTTTCGAGCACTATTTGAGACAGTAATCAACTTGTACTCATCGATTTAGCAATAAATATGCCAATACATACATGCAGCTGTCTTTATCAAATTGGGGCTAGAAAGTCCAATCTTCTGTTTAACATTTGCGTAACACAAACACACATAGAAACAAGAATATAACCAATAAATTTTATACTTTTTAAAATAATGAATGTGTAATTAGAGAGAAAATATGCAAAAATAGAATATTTTTACGGATCAAATAAAAAATGAAATAGTGTAGATCACAAAAATAAATATCCATTGCAGGAAAACACCAGCAAAGAGAAGAGGAGGAATGAAAAAAAAACTCCAAAACGTGCAGTAAAGAATCTAAGAAAGATTTAAGATAGATAGCTTCAATAGAAGATGGGGACTATCTGAATTCCTTTCAAATAGGACTTTTAATTTTGAATTTTATTCTCGGGTTCATTTCAAGTGCAAACCTCTTTTCCCAAATTTAATAGCTTCCCTTGTAACGGCGATAAAATTTTAAAATATCGTTGAAATCTGATTAAAACCTGCTCTAGATTACAACTGAGATTTCTACCTTCACCTAAATTAAATTTAACGTTCTGATCCATCTGGCTGATGATATTTTCTTCACGGTGGACGAATCAATATCAACACTAAGTGGATATTAGCTCGCGAGTCCCAGCAGACACGATGAATACATTGACTTGGTTCGATGAGAATTTGATCCCCAAGATGGACGTTCCAAATGACACCAGCATACCGATACGACTGCCCACATATTTGAACGGAGTTCTTCCTAAACAACCACGATGAATACGCCTCCCAATTCCAGGAGTCCCCGAACGGGTAACAACAAGGAATTACGGTTATTAAACTACTGATTGGATTGAAAATTCATGGAACAGGTACCGGCAATTATTAGAAATTAATAATTTTTGACGAATTCCGCGTATTTTACCGAGCTGTTTTTCCGCCGAAAGAGCTTATAGCTTATACTTGAATGGACCGTGAATTGTTGCAAAAATATGCCCTTGCTGGTCGCTTTTATCCTCAACTTCAAAGGGGAATCCTGTCTCTTTAAAGCGAGCTCACGCTGTGGATGCATATTTCAGATTATAACCATTTTTTACGGTATTGATGACGAATTCCTCGAGCCATTGCTAACAAAATATTGTATTTTCCTTGTTGATATGAACTGCATTAAAATGGAGAAGGATTACCACCGAACGCAAGCCGAATTTGAAAAGAGTTGCGACGCGAAAAATAAACGCTTGGGGCTCTTCTGTTCAAAAGAATAAAATATTGCGTGTTTAACGGTTTGGATGTATTTAGACGTACTTTGTTGCTGGTTTTGATACAATTGGACGCAAATTAGTTAAAAAACTCTTAAAACTAATCCGTCCTATCTGCTGATAAATTAGTACATTTCTTTAAAATTCTGAAATTGGGAGATTTCTACGACCTTGGCACTGATATCCATAGTCCTTTAAGATTATAATTACATGCTTAAATAACGGATTAATATTGATATCGGTGTTTGGGCAGAAAACGATTTCTAAGTGAGCATTCCCAGTAAGTTCGGGAGATTACTTAAAGATGTGTTTTAAATAAAACGCAGCGTTTAACCTATTGAAAATAATAAAGTACTGAGACTCATACGGCATTCATACATATATTTTTGCTCTCAGTATTCATTTAAATTTCAATTTTTTGCTTATTTCATACAAATTTGTCTTCATTATTCTTTCATTCAGTAATTTAAACCTATTAATATAATGGGATCGTAGTTTTGTCTACTTCATTGCTTATGTACAATGAGCCATCTTAAATCTACGAAGTAATAGTTTAATATCACAAAGATACTTAAATTTAAAATATCCTCAACTTCTCTACTCCACTTCCTTGTTTTCATTAGCATGAACACACAGCCTTCCAACAGATATATATGTATAAATATTAAAATCGGCATAGAAACAATAACTGTAAACAAACATTGAGAAAAAATGAGCAAAGTCAAAGATTGAAGAGATTTTTGGAGAATAAATGGAAGATTAAAAGTGAATCATTTGGCGTTCATGTTTAAACAATGTCACTAAGAGAAAACATAATTAATAATAAAAACAATAAAATCAGCAAAATGAAATAGGGATGATGAGAAAATAAATACATGTAAAAATTGCAACGATTATTCATCCATCTTTAATACTGAATTTTAACTTAACGAGAATACTATTTCCAGATTAATGGTAACTTAAATAACATGTTTTGAGCCAATAGCAAAATCTCAGTATGAGTCACAAAAGTTGACGTAAGTAATTATATACAGCACTATACTTTGATTCCTCCGGATACATCTAAGACAGAAAAGAGGGAGGATACGACATTTCCAAATTCGCCCGAGGCATTCGAGAAACGTCCATCCGTGCGGAAGGCATCATAACTCAAGGAAGCGTATCTCCCTCCATTAGTATACGCCAACCCAAATATAAGACACTAGAATAAGCCATTAATACAGAAGACGAATGAAAAAGATCCCCTTCACTCGTCGTATTTTCGTTTTGTGCTATCTGTTCTTTTCGGCGACAGCAAAGACGCGGAGGAAGATTGAGGAAAAACAAAGAACGAAATGATGACCATATAATGCTCCATCTTTGACAGAAAATAATGCAGCCCATTTCGGGAGCGACGTCCTTTGCGGAGAGTGTATGAATAATGCGCGGAGGATAGTTTATTCCCCGAATCCTACATTTGTACTTTGGTGAGTAGTTTTTTAAGGAAACGTTGTAAAAGGATATGCAGGACGGCCTAGGAAAGTTTTTTAAGTGCCAATATCAATGCCGTGATAAAGATTTGCGTGCCCTCGGTTTCAGTTTGAGCACTATTCCAACACGTTAAACCAAAAATGGAGCGTTGTTAAAAAAAATCTGCAGAGAAAATTTTAACGTTTTGGTGAGTTTGATTCTTCAAGTTGATGGAATGCCCTAGCACAGCCATAAATAAAATTTATTTCATAGCTTTGCTGTTTTGAGAGCTTGAAAGGTTATCTGATACGGATTTAACTGTTCCATTCTTCATTATAAATTTTTTTGGAGAGTTTGAGAATATGTACGAGGAGGTAAACATTAAAAAAATTAAACAACTTAGAAAGTTAGCCTATACTGCTTAACTACTAATCGCTTTGCATAAAACCTTAGTGAATTAACTTCTTCGAATTACTTGAATAAAAATCCTAATGATCATCAAAATTTTTACATCATTTTACAAACCTGCCTTTATTGGGACGGAGATACCTTTGCAGTAAATTTAAATTTGAACCATGAGATTTTATTTCGTTCTTTTTACGAATTTGCAATCGTCATATCAAGGCATCTTTTTAAAAACACAATGCAAACATTATTAGAGATTTAAACCTCTAATTCCTTAACAGCCGTGTCCCAACTTTCCTCTCTTTACAATGCATATACCACTGTTATAACTTCAAGTTACGCCCAATCGTCTCGGCTAATTAATAAACCTTGTTATGCGCGCTTAGGACAGCGTATTGTTAAGGATAATCTTTGGACCCCGCAACTAATTTGAGCGGTAAAGGAGTCCTTGATAATTTAATGGGTACGTTTAGTACAATTGGGCCCAAGAACGTCGCGATGTTATTCCTGCAACGTGTAATATTCGAGCGATATAAATCCTTAAAAGATTATCTGACACCTCGCACGAGTACAGCTGCCCAAATAACTATTGATATACTAATCCGTTTAAATTTTGGATATCTGTTGATTAAAAATAATGTTGACAAATAATCACATATGCAAAGATTCTTACTAGTCTATTTCCACTTCGATCTATTTCGAATAAATTGTAAAAAATAGTTAGGAATGTAACGAAATAAGAGACTAAACAATTATCTACAGGCAAAATGACTTTTAACGACCCTGTCTCTAAGCGTCAAGACAAAAGAAAAGGTAATAAATATATAAAATTAATATATTAATATAATCAATTAAAATATAACATACATAAATATGTAACTAAACATTAATTAAAAAATATAATATATCAAAAATAAAATCTTAAAACTTACTACGTATCTCGACGGCTAAGACGGCTTTGTTCATCATCAGCGATGAACAAAGGTTCCTCAATTATTAGTTTAACAATTACGTTAGCTTGCACGATGTTAGTTACATAAAGGCCAAATGATAAAAAGAGTTGAATACAGTCAACATGACTGGGACGAAGTGAGTTCACGACCCTATTACGTCTGCATTGCTCATGACCGTTTATCCTTGAATTGCAACGCATCATGTTTCATCACGGTTAGTTAAATTCCCGTGCCCTTTCAAGTCTGAAATAGCTGAGAATAATGCTCGAAAGTAAAGACACTCACCAACAGTTTTGCACCACATATGGTCTTTCTGTAGAGAATTGAACTGAATTAAACCTCGTGTTGCCACGCCCAGGCTCTATCTGCAAATAAAAAAGCGAAAAGAATCTGTCTAAGTATAGTTGAAGACAGCTGTAAATATGCAGACCTGCAATATAATGGGGCTATGCGGATATTCCAATGCGTTAAATTAACTATTGCGATAGATGGCAATCGAATCCTCACCACATATTATTCGATCTTTCTGTAGAGGCTGGTGCAATTAAACCTCGTGTAGCACCGATCAAGCACTCTGTGAATGAAAAAAAGCAATCTGTAAGACAACAGCATGCTCTCCATCTAACGATATCATAAGGTTACACGGACATTTCCAATCATTAATTTTGCAATTAAATAGCTAAAGGTGAAAATTAAATGCTTACTGTACCTCGCTGCTTAAGCCACGAGAACTCTCCAAGTA
The DNA here is from genome assembly GCA_947579665.1 of Sympetrum striolatum. NCBI lineage: Eukaryota > Metazoa > Arthropoda > Insecta > Odonata > Libellulidae > Sympetrum > Sympetrum striolatum. The sequence goes on from OX388347.1 coordinate 44,737,306, forward strand.
TAGACAAACCTCGCTCGCCAACTATTCGGCGTGAACTAACCGAAGTTTTCATTGCTATCCACCAGAGGGTAGGCAGGCAGGTAAAAAGACGGATGCATTTCAAACTGGAGGACGTCGAAGGAAGAGTGACCATGTCAAATGCGCCCTGTGCCTCGGTAGGCTTCTACTCCAGAAAGCGTCCTTCAGGAGTTCCCAGCGAAAGCTAGCGGTGCAGGACAAGTTATTTACCTTTCCCCGTCGCCTTTCGAGTTTGTTGGGTCTTGCGCGTTACTGACTGGAAAAAACAGTGTAAATGAAGGGAAGAAATCATGAGCACGTGTCTCAAGACTTCCACTCTTTCAGATTGGGAGCTTAACGTTAGAGGCCATGATAATAATGAAAACGAATTTCAATAATTCTTTCAATCTTATAACATTAGGCATTAGAATGATTATAAGAAGTGTAGACCAAAGGAACATTGGACTGCATTTATAGGGTCGCATTAGTAGTCCGTGAGCCAAAGGAGCCTGTTTCAGTACAACAAAGCTGACATTTCGATTTAAAGGGGTTTTTATTTCGGCTACAATCGGAGGTTTGCTGATAGCCCTCGCAACTCTGACGATGAGAGAGGGCCGCAAGATTTAAGAATATCGATAAGGGACCCCATTATTTTTTATTGTGGAAGAGCCTCCTTTTCCAAATTTACGCTAACGCATATCCTACATTACTTTAATCATTTAATCAAGAAAAAATCTACTTTTGGTAGTACTTTTAATTAAAATACGCTATAATATTTGAGGAAAATTTTTAATAAAAATCAAAGAAAAATTTGAAAAAGATAAACTTTAATATATCGACCAAATATTCTAAGATCGCGAGAGAAAATCTTTCTACTTAAATTTTTGCATAGGATCTCAGTAAAATATATCGTAAATACAGCATTAGCGATATAAAGCTAGATAATTGTATAACTGTTGAGACGTTACAGTCGGGAGGATGGATATTCCATAAAAAATATGTCTTGAAAAGGGTGCTACTAAATAGAATAGAATACACTAGTTTTCCTTTGAATATTTATATATTTATGTGGAATCCCGGATAGTCATGTAAACAGCGCGTTTGCCTTTGGTGAAAGCGATCCCGGGTTCGATTCCCGATGGGAATCAATGTGCGAAATGACCTGAGCTGTCGAATCACTTTCAACAATGCTACTACTTACTACATGTAAGTACTGTATGTGAAATAGTTTAAGTTACTTATTTGTTTTATAAAACCTATTTATTTAACAATCCTTTCGATTATCATATGTATTTGTGTATGCATAAAATTTTATTTCTGAGTGTTTAAAGCAGTCGGGATTCTCCTACAGCCAACCAAGGTTGGTCATTAAATGTCCAGAAGATGAAATCAGTAGAAAAGAAACGAAAGTCAGAATATAAATAACAAAAGGAAATTTTAAGAGGAACAAGAATAAGAAGAACGAAGACAGCTCGTAAGCTACAAAGTTTGCTGGGGTCAGTCGGAGTATTAAGTCCAACTTATAATAACAAACCTGTTCGGGAAGAGATTGCCAATAAAAACTCCGAAGCTCAAAAGAAAACGCGCCTTAAGGTACGCCGTAGCAAAAACTCTAAGAACGATAAAATGCACCAAGAGGACGACTTCGGGAAGCGAAATGAAAACAGAAACGAGACGATGGCGAGGGAAGATGTACGCGGAAGATGAATAAAAAAAGAAACTTATCAGAAGGTCGGCAGATAGGCTACTCATGGGGGATCGGATTTTTGTTGCTGAAAACTAAGTTTTTTACCATGAAGTACGGGAAACATACCGAGTATACCCAGCTCCTAGATCCGCTTATTTTTTTATCTCGTAGTATTTCCGTAGGAAAACCTAAAATATTTCTGTTCTCGAAGCTAAAAGGGACTTTTCCCCCTTTTTATCAAGGTATTACGGGTCTTTTCAAAGTTATATATTAGGGAGGTCTTCCAAGGGTGTTATGGGTACCTTATTTTACATTCCGGAGGAGGAAATGGTAAATAAAAGTTTCTTAAAGGAAAGGATACCGTTAAGTATGAGTAAGTACTTTTTAAGTCAATTCGAGTAAATTCCATCGAATACAGTTCTCAGCTTTCGATACGTCTCAATACTTTTATTAAATCATTTCTAGTGGGAATAATTTGTTTTGCTATTATTTCAACTAATACTTTTTATTTATGTGCATTATTTTTTATTTGTTTACATTATTTAATTAATTTTGTTTGTAAAGTTTGTTCGGTTTTTAATCATCAAGGTGAATTATGATTTTCTATCTCCATGTTTTTATAACGCTTCAAGAATTTTTATAGACCTTATGTTATATGTAAGATTAGCCTTCATTGTTTTACCGCCTTTTAATAAGCTTCTATTATTCCATATCTTCACTTTGAAAGGTGTAGCTGATATTCATAATTGATAAAACTTGAATATATTACATGTACTTCTAAATCGACGAAGATATTATTCGGTAAAGAACCTTTCGTGAAGAAGAAGTTTAAATGTGCCATGGGTACTGAAGGATACAACAAAATCTGTTAATCATCAAGTAATTAAATCCTTTTTCTGGCACCACGTCTTGATGACTACAACATTTTTCGTTTGCTATTTTTAGAGGAATAAAGAAATTTATTCTTTTCATTTTTCAGACTTTTTTACGCCCAAATGAATGTGAAAGATTCATCTAAATTATGAATCCGAATATTGATATTCATCTTAGTAATTTTATTCATCGTTATGAACATGTATCTTTCGTTTTCTTCTTCCTTTTGTTTATTTATCTTTCCAGGTTCAACGTGGTCAGGCAGCTGCAATTTCGTGAACAGCTTCCAAAGGCATTCAGTTTCAGTAAAGAAAGCAATCTGAAAACTACTTTACTCCTAAAACCGAAGATCCTAAGCCCCTCTTTAAAGATTTTGGCCATCCTATGGACTGATGACTTCCTATAGGTTCTTACACGAACAGTATGTATTCTCGCGCCTATTGCTTGGTAGTGCCACAAACATGAAACGACTCCTGATTTTGTGTAACGCTTGTTCTGGAGATAATGGAGACGCCCGAAGACATAAGATCCTGCTTCACAGGGGAAGGAGCACCCGCGGCGCTAGTTTACTCAAGCAGATAGAAGAAAGAGGATGTTGGAAAGAGAGGAGAACGGTTGATGTTTGAATTTACTAAAATAAACAACTTCTCTAATGAGAGTGATTCAGCAACGGATCCATGGGGGGCATTTTGAGAATTCCCGTCTTTCCTGTTACATTGGTTACGCAAGACTTGTTTGATTCATCCCACATAAGGGTTAAGCTAAGAAAAGTTTTATGACATATAAATTACAATAAATTCAGATTTGAATTATAAAATGGTAAACATACTTACGAAACCTAGTGGAGAATAAAAGCTGATGGATTTAGTACGGAAGAAATCGTATACTTTGTTTATTATATAATTGCTATATTAAGCTAATTTGCAATTACAATTCGCTTGTCTAGCTTTCCATTCAAAAGTCACTTTCTACAAATACGCAAAATAGCGTTGTGCAAAGAGAAAAACCAAGAAAAAGTCGTCCCTATAAATTTTAGCTATTCACGATTTCCAAGAATTTGAATTTCCAAGCTCAATTGGTGAGAGCACTTTGGCGTTTATTCTAATGTGAAGCATTTCACGCTATAACAAATGATAAGCATTTTTCACGGTTATTTATGGAACGTATTGGATGTAATTCATCCGCAGATTTATCCAGTGACAACCTTTGAAATAAAAATTTTCTGCTCAACAATGATATAGTTAAAACGCTTAAAGTTTTTATTAAAAAACGCAGAGATAATGGGAGGAACTAGGGTGCATATTCGGAGAGAGTGAGGTGCAGTAAATGTATTTATTATTTAATATTTATCTTTAAGCCTGATTATTAATGCAGAAAATGCAATTTCTCGCTTAAGTCTACTCTAAATGCGATATATTACTCTCTAGTTATATATGATCATATTCAAAACTCTTGACCAGCGATTTTGATGAGTTATTCGTATTTTAATAAAAGTAAGTTCACCACCCGCCACCAAAAAAATTTAAGGATCTGCCGGAGGTCAAACTGAAAATAGTTCTGCTCTAGGGGGAACATGGGAAATATTATAATATTAATACATTAATATCACCTTTATTTTTCCCATAAAAATAGAGGAAAATGAATGTGATTTCAACCGAACTAAGAAAATGGGTACACAATGTCTTGTGTTTATTTATATTTCTTGTTAATGTATGTTTATATCTCTTGTAGCTGGTTAACCTTGCCGTTCATAATCGGATATTTTGTATTTGTACATATATTTAAAGATTTTATGAATTCTGAAAATGATTGTGCAATATTGATGCTGTATGTAGTGCTTGAAGATTAATAATTATTTTAGCAGTAATATTGTGTTTTTATTTGTATACATAGAACTTTGAAATATTATTTGAATTAATTGTGGTATAAGTTAACGTCACCACCTGTCCTTTATACTAACTGCGGTGGTATTATGTAATGACAAATAAATTATGAAAGCTTAACTCCCACAAACGGTCAATGAAGTTCTCCCAAAACACTAAGAGAGATGAACTACAAATCGGGACAAAGCAGCCACTGGAAGGAATAAGTGCTTGATTTTCGAAAGAATCTAAATCTCGCAAGTCAATAAATCGCTTATCATTCAACCGAATCAATCATTGAGACGATAATTAAAAGTGATGATTCCATTACGGATATTACCAATTAGTCATCTGGTGCCGAAGCAGGACTCGCGAACTTTAGTGCTGCGCAAGAGAATTTCGTGAGAATCGGTCGGTTAATATCCTACTTTGACACCGTAAGCTTTCGGTACATTACATTGGTTTATTTATGCCGACCTATAAATCTGGCGGGCTTTCCGATAATTTTCCGCAAGAGAAAAGAACTGCAGTTTTCTCCGTTTCCGCGTTGCTTTTAAATCCGCACGGATGGAATAAACTCCATTAAAGATATTGCCAATTCGTCACCGCGCAAACAGTTACAGATTGGTTTAATCCCGGGAAACGCCATCCAAATGGCTGTAAATAGCAAAATACCTATAATTTGCAAGGGAACATAACTTTACTAGAACGTTACATCCTTAGGGGACAGGTCCTTTTTCATTCGCTCAATATTGATGTTCAAAGGAGGAAAGATAAAGGGGTGAATCTGAAAAGGAGTCTGTGTTTGTAAGTAACTCCCCATAGATATACCTTGCACTGAGAAATGATTCTGCGACTTTGCTGGAGTTAATAGCTTGGCTGACTATAAAAGGGCTCAAAAGGGTCGTGTAACTTCACTCTTTTTTGACATCAGACATTGTTATTAGTTCAGTAAGAAATAATATTTTAAATTAATTAACCTTTAATTCAAAATCTATGCCCGTTGTACTCTTCAAAGAAAGACTCACATTAGCATTTTAGCTTATGTTAATTCTAGTGACGAAGGAATCTGTTTTAAGTAAGGTAATGAAAGATATTCGTCAATGTCATAATAGCGGACGTAAGAATTGAAGTAATTCGAAGATATTAAATTCTCAAAGTGAAATTAAATTGGAAATAAATAAATGGGCACTAGGATAAAAATAATTTAAGTAAATGAATATTTCATTTGTATATATGTTACACCCCAAACGTGTAATTGCCCATTTCTTGAATTGGGTAAAAAGTTGCCCATTTCATGAAATGGGCAATTACACGTTTGGGGTGAGATGATCCCTACCTACCCTACTCAACCCATCGGTGCCGCGCATATTTCACGACATGTAGCGGAGATAAATTAATTAATAAAATATGCGCGGCGCCGATGGGATAAGTAGGGTAGGTAGGGTATATTTCACCCCAAACGTGTAATTGCCCATTTCATGAAATGGGCAATTACACGTTTGGGGTGTAATATATACATGGCAATTTTTTTAAGATACATTTTTATGTGTAAATATTTTATGTTGAAAAATTTGATACATTTCTTATATACTAAGTTGATATAATCGCACTTTATTTATTCTATTGATTTTCTTTTCTGATGTTGACATATGTGATAATAACTTGGTATCCATAGGTTAAAAGATTTGCAGCAATATGTTTGATTTAATAGCATTGATAGATTAAATTAATGTACTGTATGCACTTCATTTAAATATATTGTCATTGTATTTTCGTGTTTCATATTCAAATACTCTTAAATTAACAAATAATAATTCTTGATATCTTTAAAAACGTTGAATGCCTGGACAATGTTGAAGTACAATAGCAACTGTGTCTTAAATATTCTCTTTTTAAAATTTCGAGTATTAAACAATTATTTTTGCATTAAACATGCAGTTATTTTTTATTGCTTAGAAAATGCATCATCCCATCGCAATCCCCGGATACTTCAGACCAAACCTGTAAATATTACGACCAAAGTATAAATAAAATCGCTACACAATAGGACTGTTGAGATATTCAGGAAATACAGCAGTCCAGTGCGTATGTAATGCAATTATATCTCTCTTAAAGGTCTTCAGATACTGAAGGAATGGCTCTACTAACAAAACCTCGTCCATTCGAACGGTTTGGGAAGGAATGAGAGGTAATGAGTAAAAAACGTGAAACGGGAGGAGAGATGGAAACAAAAGACAAGTGATGGAGCGATATCTCCGTTGGAGGAATAGGGTGCAAAAAGTGATGAAAGAGGAAATGAGAAAGAAATTGGAGAAGAGGAAATGGTAGACAATAAATGGAAGATGGGGGATAGAGGGAAGGGGGAGTTGGGAAAGGCAGCTGGAGGATAAATATGAGACAAGGAAGTAAAAGACAGGACTGGATGAGTAAAAAAATCTTATTTAGGTCCATAAAAACATTTTGGGAGCAACCCTCTAAGGCCCGCGATAGTTATGCCACAACATTTATCATCCCTGACGATTTTATTAATATCCAATAATATTAACTTCCACGAAGAGAACCAAAAGCCCTATCTCGATTTTATCCTTATCGAAATATAATTAAAAATATTGATGATGAGAGTGAAAATGTGCGTTAAAAATAAGCAACGTGAAATGAAGCTAGTTTCAATGGATACTAAAATGTATTTATTTATTGAACCTCCTGATATACTTATATATGCCTATTAGGTTTAAATCTATCAAAATTATTGCTTTTTATTATTGTCATTAGCCTTTAAACGCACGAGCCTACTTTGATACGTCCACTAGAGTCAAATTTGGCCTATTTTTTTCTTCCAAATTAGTCCCTGATTCAACTTATATTCATTATTTCGCATTTTCCATTGATTTAGTTTTATATCACTTAATTCATTGGAATTATATTCCCTAATTATACACTGATCATTGAATAAGCTTTCATATTTTTCGCTGGCAGAAATCTAGTCATAAAGTTTATAAATATGCCGTGTGTCATGAAAACATATTACAAAATAAGCAATACAATAACTGTTTATGAAATTTTATATTTCATATTTGTCTCATATGGAGGAAGTAAATTGATATTCAAAATAAGTCATATAAGCGAGATAAAATATCAACACATACGGAAACTTAAAAAATATGAAGACTAGAAGGAAATTAAAATTGTTCATATACACTGAAGAATAGATTAGAAATAATAAATATGCAAAAGGAAAGCAAAAATTATAGAGTAGTATTAGACATAAAGAAGAAAGGAAATTAAAGGATCTAATTAATCCCTACTCACCAGTTTAAAGGCCGATAAAACTGCATGATCACCATCTTAGAGTTAAATTAAAACGTAGAATACAAAGTAAGCTACTGAAAAACTAACATCTGCAAACAAAGAAATAATTTATAGTCAAAAATATTCTTCAATTCTTTCAACCATTAATAGAATTAGGTACGTTAATTTTTCTTCATTTGATTAAGTGACTAAAGTGAAAGTCAGAAAGATGAGAATATCTTTTAATAAACACCTATGAAATATGATTAGCGAGAAAAGTTTAAAAAAATATTCAGATGAGAGGAAAATATGATTAGTTTTAATCGAATTGGTTGCAGAACTCATCGAATTATCTCAATGTGGAATAAACAAGAAATGGTCGAGAATGTTTTCACATTTTTTAAGGATTAATTTAAAATGAATATCATATTTGTAAATATCTGTATATGGAAAATTAATGAATATTATTGACAGATCAAATGAGGAAAACAGTTAGATTTGAATGGTATTCTTGGAAAGAAAGGGAGAAAACGTTTCGAAAGAGATAATATTAGGAAAGGAAAGAAACTTCTGAAAGCTTTGAAATAAAACAAGAGAAGGGTGAGCAGGAAGCAGGGAAAAATAGAGGACAAAATTGTCGGAAAAAATTATTGAGAGGGATGAGCAATTTTTAAGAAAGTAAAAATTGAAATGAAGCGTCAAGTGATAAAAGGAATCAGAAAATGGGTGGAGAGTAAACAATGAAATGACTAGGCGAACGTAACGAAACTAATTTTCTGATATAAAAATAATAAATAAAAGAGTGACGGCAAAAGAATTTGCCAATTGATTACGTCTTCAGTGACTTTGACTTTCTACTTCATGAAAAAATACATTCAGATAGAGTTTAAGATTGTCATTGATAATACCCGAGACTCACATGTTTTTTGGACTTCGATATTCAAGATCTGGGAGAAAATCATATGGACTAGCACTGTAAAACTCTTTACTACAGTGACGGGTTCAGAAACTCAATTATTCTAAGACTATCAGGCTATTTCCCTACACTTTCCATAAAAAAATTCCATACAAAAATTTCCACTCCATTTAGTCGTGATAATTGTATCAGACGCCGCGTGGTTAGCATAGACCTTTTTACTAATAACATAGTCTAACGTCTATAGGTTCTAAATTCCAGGGAAGTACGCTTAAAATAGTTGGTGCTGTGATTTCTGAATTTCTTTTATTGTAATTATTTTAGTACCAAGGAATATCAAATCTTTCAATCAAAGAAGATAATAATAATAATATTCATAAACCGTATTTATTTGAGCAAGATGGAGACTGAAAGCATCCTCTTCTATATTATTTTTATTATTATTATTATTATAATAAGAAATTTTTGCAGATAGGCTATAAGATATTCCTGATGGCATGACCATTATACGTATATAGGAAATATCTATAAATTACAAAAAAAGAAAAGTTTTTTCAAAACTCATTCAAGCAATTCAATTTAAATTAAGCAATACTTACATAAATTTCAATTCAACTTCAAACACTAATTCCAAGTCCAGCGTAGCACCAAACAGTGATACAGAGACATCAACTAATCCACAAAAATATCCCATCCAGGAAAAAATACAAGAATATACATACAAATGATTATGAGTCCTCTTTTTATCGTATAGAACGAGCCCCTTCTTAAATATAATCACCTTAAGAATTGTTAATTGCTAATTCAAAAACGTTTTAATTCAATTCATCAATTTTTTAAATAACCCGTTCAATATTATAATTAATTAACTGTCATCTTATTGTGAATAATTTAGTGTTTTTTCCCTCTTTTTGTGAAAAACGATGCATTTTTATAGGTAAGTATGTAAATATATATATGTATGCATATTTATATTTATTTTGTAATATGGGGTACATAATTTTAATATTAATACTGTGACATTGGAATATGTAATGAGTATTTTTTTTCTACTGTACTGTTTTTGTATCTGAGGAAACATCTATTTACTTCAGTGCAATGTCTGGAATTATTGTGAATGTTACACGTCAATTGATAAACTAAAGTAAACTAAGACGTAGCTGGTATTCGAAGCAAAGACCCATAGCTTCCGCTAGCGATCATATTCACCCTCTTTCTTTCTGCAAAGGCATCGGAGAAGAGAACCGGATGACGAACCGAGCAGGAGCGGGAGGAAGAAACGGGTTGAGCGCAAAGGGAAGGTATAATGAAAGAGGGAGATGACAGGAGAGGAAGCGGAAAGAGGTAAGGAGAGAGAGGGGAGTCTGGACGGGGCGGCAATCGGATCCGCTTCCGAACATCCTCTGATTGATGACGGAGCACGTTCATACATGCACCTTCACTTACTCCCTCTTCCCTTATAACGCGGGAAAAAAAGAGAGACGGTCGGGGCTAACGGAAGCGGACTCGGATGGCCATGAGGGAATCGAAAAAGTCGCAACGAGAGAAATTAAGATTTACCGAGACCTCCCCAGTAGGCTCTCGGGTGGGATTTCGCTTGTTGAAGAAGAAATGATATAAGGGGTGGGCCCTGGAGGGGATAACAAAGGATGCCGTGGGGGTGGAAGAAGAGAAACAAGGGAAAACGATATATAAAAGAAGCATCCAGACGATAACACCCTCCCCCTTGCGTTCCGGGTCCCCCGGCGTCTCGACCCCGCTGCTTTTAATTTCAAATATCGGCGGATGAGCAGGGAAACAAAACAGCATCGTATTAAGGGATCGGTTTGTTTCACGGGCGACAGTGGCGCCTCGTACCTCCATTTCTTTCGCCCCCTTATTTCATTCGGGGACAAAAAAGATAAAGGCGGGTGGCTACTTACCAAAGTGAGGCATCTATCTCAGTCATTAGGGGGTGTCGGAGGAGGAGGATAGCTTGAGGAAGAGGTTCGAGAAAGGGAAGATGGATCCACGGAGGAGTGAATTTCTTCCATTCGTTTCGATACATCGCCACAGTAAATCTAGGGTCCGATTGAGCCGGAGGATTTCGCATGTTTGTCCCCTTGTTTCCTAACCCTCCCTCCCTGTGGGTAACCATCTTTCTCTGCGACTTTTAATCCTACATATTAATAGATTTTACTCAACGGAATGGCGACTGACTCTGTGGTATTCTATGACTAAATGGTGAATAAAATAAGGCCACTTTCTCACTGAAACTGGTGAAATTATATTCAAGATTCTCTTTTCGGAATTCCCTACAAAAAGGAAAATCAGAATTTTTCACAAGCACGACATGTTTCGATGCATGACAATGACATTTTTGATTTTCCTGTTTTAAATATTGTAAATTAAAGTAAGTAAATATTGACTATAATATTACATTTTCCTAAAAATGTGTTTTTATCTTATTCACCATGTAATATTAATGGATTATTCGACGGATGCCTCTGGCTGACTAACAACCTTACTACTGTTAGAATATTATTATTAGTTGTTAGAAAAGATTTAAGTATATCATTGAGATTTACTTTTCCCTACGATTGTTTTCTTTAGATTCTTTGTTTTTCCTGTAATTAATTATTTTTTGTTATACTGATATTTAACCAATTGTAAATTTTACCATTGAGCGTAAAGTATAAAATGTATTATAATGTTATTTTTTACTGGTTTTTACAGTATTTTCACCCCATGTCTTTGTGGGTGTTTTCTCTCAACGTGTTTTTTTCTTTATTAACCTTCAGTTGAAAATATTGAATCCCGCACTTGAATCTCTCTTTAGGTTTTAATTCATTAACAAAATATTGCTAATTTAGTCTTGTGAATATTTTGAAAAACACTCGTAACTTAAATATGTAAATAAGTTAGTTCATTAATTGATGGTCATTGTTGATGTTGACATGGTTGCCATGTGCTAGTTTAGATAGTAATAATATTAATATTATATTAATATTATATAACAAGCTGTTAGATCAAGCGAAAGGAAATAAAAGGCTATGCGTATTGATGTAAAGAATGTAATTAAATCGCTTCGCAAATCATAATAAGTGTATATATAATACCTACTTGCAGAGTTAGATGGAAGAAAGGACCACATGGCGCTTAAAATCGTCAATAAAGGGTAAATATATCTATGTATCTATCTCTATGTAACTCTCCTTCGCTATATGCGACCACCCCTCGCTATGTGTAGCCCTCTCCCCTATGCATAACCCTTCCGCCCCGGCCTTCGAGACATCGGTGAGACTTCGGCGCCGGAGACATAATTCCGTGACAACTCGACCGCGAGGCAACTTAGTTGATGGCTTCGGGAGATGGTGAGCACAAATCACTCCCTTCCCTTTATTTTTCCGAAGAATTTATCGGAAATAAAATCGTCCTTTTTAACTGCTCGCCTGAAGAATCCGACCTCCCCGAACAACCCCCTGTGTCTCTCTTTCCGGGAGACGTCAACTCTGCGAGTTTTCGGGATTGTCTCTGGGTCGAACGAAAATATATATCCCGGATCAACATTGGTTTTTTTTGTAATGGGAATTGTGACAGTTATTTTCATTTCCCATAGAAGAGGATATACTTCTCCAATGTGAATTCTCGATTAAAATATTTGGATATAAGGCAGTTAAATATAATAGAGATATGTTATACATTCTTGAAATTGGAAATATGACATCCAATGATGACTGTCGTCTTATTTAATACGTCATATTGCCTGTAATCGAAATTCGAGAAAGAAATTATTTATTTTCGGACATAATCATATCACATGTAAAAATATGTCCCCAATATTAGAATTGAAATTTTGAGATATGTAGTCTCCATAACATATTCCTTGTCAGTTCACTATTCAGCATTGAAAATTTCTAACTCGTACAAGAACGTACTGATGAATCCCATTCACGGTTTTAACATGTAAAGTAACCTATTAATAATTTCAGACACCAATGAAATGATTCTTTTAAATTCAAATTTAAATCATCCGGAATATTCCTCACATTATTTCTCAGCATATCCTATTATAGCTATTGAGTACTTGGAAAATTGTTCATAAAATAAAGGCAAAGTACTTCCAATTAACTTTTAAAAAACCATGGAACCTCAAAAATAGACAATAGTGATAGTATTTGATTATTTACAGATTTACTTCCTAAACCGGTGCTTCTACCATTGTAGCAAGGAATACATTAAGAATAAAGAAATATATACTACAATAAGAATAATATTAATTAGAATATTATACGAGTACGTTGTCGTAAATAATATACAGAATAGAATTAATGTAGGAATTCTTAAAAGAATTTTAACAAATACGAGTTAAATCGTAGAAATATAATAGTAAAAAATCACTATCATCTTCTTTATTGACTAAATTGACTTACAACCAAGTCACACCTGGTGACATAGACTTTATCACTTCCATATCACGATGCAGCTAGTTCTTTATTTTCAAGGAGCTGAAACCGCTGGATAGTGACTTCCCTTATGGTGGAAGAAAGCGACGGGCCTATTCTCCAGTAATTATTAATATATTCGGAAGGATGATTTGTATACGAGGATTAGGGAAGTGCGCTTTCGTGATGGGAGAGTTGTGTACACTACCAAATTCTTCCGCATCGGAAATTCTCGAGCAGTTTCCTTGTCAATTTCCCAAGGCTCAAGGACGAGCTGTAAACAAAGCTCCTTTTCTTGGAGTATTGGCCGCCGCAGAGCAAGACGCATAATGAAGCCAAACATGAAACGAAATGATGATTAAAAATTTAAACGTTACCCAACCTTTCAGGCGAGCGAGCCGGATAAGGCGTTGCGTGAACGAGATGACCTTGTTCTTTGTATACGGAAACTTGTTCCCCAACTTTCGCAAATTGTGACTTACGTAAAAAAGTCATTTCTCGGAACCATAAATAAGGGGTGGCAGCTTCATATAAAATTAATGGAGGCGTGAATGCCGACGAGGAGTTAAGTCACGAATTTTTAAGAGGAAATTATTCGGACCGTAATATATTCTTCCCGAGAGGAGGCAAGGTAGAACGAATTTTAATTCTCAATTTCCGCTCATGCAGATGAACGCCGATAGCGGAGCGCTTATCTCCGCTCTTGGAAGCAAAGCACGTTAGATAATGGGGCATTTGAATTGACAAGTTGTTTCGGAATAAATAAATTTTTCAAGGATGCCTTTTCATCGCTCGGCGAAAAAATCGAAATCCAGCAATTTTCGAAATCTGCTTTGGTATATTATTCAGCGGATGACTCAGGAACTCCTGGTTAGTTTCTTATTTTTTACCCAAATCACTACTTGAGATGCCCGGCGTTGACAAGAGGAAAAATAAATTTATCGTACAAAATTTAATTCTGCCGCATAAATATCCAAGATGACAAATTATTAAACTCTACATTAGGATGAAGAAAGTTTATGATGATACTCGTTACTTTGGTTTTATGCAAGTAAATGCAATCATAAAATTTTATAAGTCTAAATCTTATAAAAAAGTCATCCATTGATGATATACTTGTCTATATTTATAAATATTTGTAAAAGATCGTCGAGAATAGTAACATGAACTCGACTTAAGCTCTAACATTGGTCATCAAAGAATCAGTGATGAGAAGTGAAAAGATTCTTTACAAGTTTGCCGATTTCTAACCAGCAAACATTAGGAGTCTAGGTATCATAAAAAAATAACATATAATCTCCAAGAACTCTTCCCACTTATGAAACTTATCCTTCTCTATTTCCATTCCTGTCTCGCAAGTCCTGAAGTCCTGCAGATATACCTGAATATATCTACTGCTTGATGAAACCGATCATTAAAATTTATTGCGGATGTTACAAGTGTTTCTTTTAGCTGTGCGCTGTGAAATTTCAAAAAGCCACACTTGATCAATAAACTTTTATTATAAATGCAGTCAAGATATGCCAATGTATTATCTCTCATCCAGTTACAAACTTGCTCTAGCGCAGGTATTATTTCCAATTTAATTTCGCAAAAGAAATAAACTCTCCTTTTATAAAATGGTTTCTTTTTCATTCTTTGTATATTTATTTATGAAATTATCAATACATATGCTGCAAGTGGAATTACTTCCGGTTCAGCTACAACCAATGTCTATGTACTGTACTCCCTCACACCACACGCTACACACAAACCAATATTCCAGAATAATCATCACTACCCTCAGTCAGTATTCGATAATCGTAACATTACAACAAGATCTAATTTACATATATCTCCCCGGTACCCCTCCAGAACATGTCCTCATCATATATACTCGAATTATAAAAAGTAAATTTCACTGTTTATAATGTCACTTTCACGGCCAAAATGTCACTTCATCCTATTCACATCGTCACTTTAAAAATATCCAAGTAAAACAAAACATAGGAATATTCAATCCACTTAATTATACACCACACTACAGCATCCACTTTTAAACTCCTTTCCAGTTTTTAGTAAGGGTTTGAAGACATCTTCAGGCAGCATATTCCATTCTTTGACCCCTCTATTTATAAAAGAATATTTGGAAATATCAGTCTTGTTGGATACCCTCTGCATACGTTGTTTCACAATTTGGGAATTATAATATTAGCTTACCATTATCAGCAATATGTCGTTTAATTATGTGGAAAATAGTGAATCAGCGCGACCTCTATTCCTTAAATACAAAGAGGCATATGAAATAAGCAAACCTAATTTGATTTACTGAGATTTCAAAAACCCCTTCGGAATGTGGTTGTTCTTTGGCACTAAATTCACTGATTCACATCAAAATAGCTTTTGTGCAGTCAAATTAATGATAACTCAAATGATGTACTTCGCTGGTAGAGTTCCATCTGAACATAGTAATTAGCTCTAATTAACGTGTAATGCAAGCGTTTAAGTGCTCCGTGATAATTGGGCTGTGAAGATATAGAGCATTCAGTTGGAGATGTAAAATTAAATTTCGATGAACTATGTCTGCTCTGTTACATAATTGAATGGTTACGATGCGAGTGCATATAAACAGAACAATCATACCTAAGTGGTGACTGTTTAAGCATTAATTATAAGGTATCGTTGGAATTTTCGTCTTTTCGCGTACTGTGCTATACTTATATGCATTGGTGGTCATACATTTCAATTTGGAATTTGATCAACTTACATTTAATAAATACTAGTGGAAGTGCCTGTTGAAATTCAACGGAGATAATAAGTAAACATAAATGAAGTTATCCTCTCCGAAGATTTTACCAGCTAATGGTGGACGGGTAGAGGAACCTCCCAGCATTTAGGTAGATGACTTTATGGTTTGTATGTTGGTTCGCATTAAACATTTTTCTAGTAAAATGGATTGAGAATGAAATTTATGATGTTTGGATAGTTCTATCTATCTATCTATCTATAGTTTAGTTAGATTTCATTTTTATGCGTTTAATATTAATAATTACACGGTTTAAATGGCTCTTATGCGACTTTAGAAAGCCATGAAGATTTACAGAACCTAATTTGACCCAAACAAACCTTTACTGATAGATTTCAACTCTACATGCCTCTCATTTCACCCCTTTTACAGATACCGTATATTACTTATGAGAAACTATTTAAATCTCCTGTACGCACCCTTAGTGTAATTTTAGAAAATCTCCAGCGCTTATTTGTACGTAAAGCACACAAATTATCACCATACAAGGTTACAATAATCCTAATTATGGTACGTAACCTAACTAACATAATGGTAGAAGGTCTAACATGCTAAAATACTGAAATTTTGATGGCCAGTTTTCAAAATCACTGTTATATCTTGATGTAACATTTCAATTAAAAACTAAGGTAAATTATAGTATACATTCATGATTAATTGTGCTAGTCAATAAGTTAATAACAATGATCGTATGTATGTTATTAACTATGTTTAATTCGTCTACTTTGACGTAGAAACTAAGTTAAGCTTATACTTCATCAGTAATGAATGCAATAATTAAATAAGTTACGTTAATCGGCAGTTCTAAACTAAATAAATTCATTTCTTTTCCAATTTACAACTAGCTATAACACTTTTATAGTATCTGAATCATAAAAAATACTTCACAGTGCCCAACGTAAGTGTTATGATTTAGAAAGAGAAAAAGGCAATGTCACGAGAAATATCTATGTAAAGGAAAGAGACCAATTTATTTAGAATATTCGGAGGATTTTAAATCGAAAAACCACCAAACAAACTTTTTTTTCAGCGATAAACCAACTGAGGCGAGCTCTAAAAATGTCCACCCTATAGTTTTTTACATCCATTATGCAATATCCATTATTAAAGTTACTTTTAAGAATTAAATATCAATTAAGGCTTAAATATCGACAAAAATTCGTTTTCTTAGAGTTTACGTGAATATTACAGTCAAGGTCGACTCAAAATATATGTTTAAATACTGGACCAAAGTTTAGAAAATCAGTTTTAATTTGTACATAATTCCACGCCATGTAATTAGTGGTGACAATTAGCTATAATTATTATCGCACTGATATATATTTAATTATTTTCATACTAAAATAAATAAATATATTTACGCATTACCTTTTAAGTCTGATGTGAGATATTTAATATTCTGCTATTTCACCATTTGTATTTCAACACCTCAAAGAGAACAAATACTATAACAAGAAAGACGTTCACTTACTTAATCAGGTTAATTATTTTCATTGACCGCGGAAAATACGATGCTGTAAACAGATATGCTTTATAATTTAAGTCAGAATATAACATTAAAGAAGTCCTCATCTTTTCAGGGAGTGTACAAATAATCCTTAGATTTCTCAAAAGGTAATTTAGGTGACACGCTAACACCAAATCCGCGCAACCATCTGTAAATAGTTACGCTGCTATAAACAATCACGACGTCAACACGGGCCTAAACTCTCGATATGTTTTAATCGGAAAATTCAACAACCTCATTCGTTGTTAATGGGAACGGACTTGTTTATAACCTCAAAAATTTCTTCTATTTTATCAAAATTTTGGCAATTTCTAAACGAAATCGATATTCCACGACTTTAATAAAAAACCTTATTTACTACTCATTTTTATGGTATTCTCGACTTTAAACAACGATTTATTCTAATTTAATTTTGCTAAAGAAATAAGCCCAGCAACAGATATAATAGAAGTTTATGTGTATTCCTTATGGAACCGTATTATGGACTCCTGGGTTCGAACCCGAATTTCTTAGTAATGGGAATAGTTTTCCTGGAGGAGTCTAACTCGTAGAAACACAATGCAGTTTGTTTCGAATCTCTAAGTCAAACCGTTTCTGAAATAAAGGGGGGAATGGACGGACAGACGGACACTTCGCAAATTATTTATAAGGATAACAATGAAATTTATCAATGAAGTATAATATTACAATTTAGCTACATCCCTGAAAATAATTCTAATAATTGTGATAAATTAGACAATAATATGCATCAAAATAATAAAAACAATACAAGGTTTTGAGATCCTAATTGAGGCGAGATAAAGACTGAATTTCTCTTCTTCCATCTTACCCGTCTTTAATGGTAATAATAAAAGCAATCAAGTAATGTATAGGTTGAGAGAAAAAAAAAAAAATATATATATATATATATATATATATATATATATATATATATATATATATATATATATAAATAAAAAGAAAATTTGTGTAACAAATTAAAATATATCATAATAACAAATAATTCGCCATGCAAAATTTTAAATAACTAAGAAAAAAATATCCAAAACAAGAAAACGGTCATAGAGAAAGGGCTGTAAAAATCTGCACAAATCTACTGTTAGTAAAAAATAAAAGATATAAATCCGTGTGAAACATGAAAATCACAAAAGCAGTACTAATACAAATATGTCATTAAATGATATCAGTAATCGTACACATTGCATTATTTTCCTTATGTAAAATATACAAATCATAAGAAAATTAGTATTTAAACAAATAAGGTATGTTCAACCGTTATTTCATTTTCAAAACCCTTTGGATACCTAATAGAAAATCTCCTCATGGCAAAATCGACAACCAATTTGGATGGTATTCTTTCGTAAATTTTTGAACGAACAGAGTTTCCATACTTAGTGTATGACTAGAACGGTGACTGTTTATGGAAGAAAAGCCACTTCGAATGCAGAACGAGAGTCAGAAAGAAAAACTTTTAAAATGCGAAGCAAATTACCCGCTCCATTTACCGAATAAATTCCTCCCTGATCATCGAGGGGTATTTTGACTCGAGAGACATCTCTCGCTTCGGTGGAAACCACAACATGTCCTCTAGCCATTAAGATTCGAAAGAAATAGCAAACTACTCGAAGGCAAAGTTGTCGAAATCCTAACTTTTTCCACGGAAAAAAGAGTATCGGAAAATCAGCCGAACTGGTTTCTATTATCCGCGAAATAAGTTTCCGAGGAAATATAACTAGGAGCGCAAGTTATGGCGAAATAAGAAAAGAGAAGTACTTCCGTGGAACTGCAAGTGGAGAAAATCAAAGAAAGAGAAGCATTCTTCAAATTTTCGAGGGCAACAAGAACTGTTTTTCCACGTATAAACTTTTCAAAATCGAAAAAAGAAGAGCTTTATATGAAATTTTACTTTTTGGCTCTTGACAAATAGAGATTGTCCAGTCACTGATTCATATTGCACAAACCTTCATTCTAACAAACAAACTTTATAACAGAGGGCTTGACCATATGAAAATCCGCCATAAATTTTAATCGAATTTTAGAACTTTTCAAGCATATGTGAGCCATAAAGGACTCAATGTGATGCCTAACTTTAAAGAATTGTTCAACTAAGAAAAATACATCAAAAGCCTTTATTAAGTCATGCAGTATACAGCAGATACAAGATCAGTTTCATTTCAAGAATACATCATCAGAACATTTGATTACAGCATATGTACCCTCCTGGCCAAAATTAACGCACTACCGGTCGTTAGGATCCCTAGGGAGGTGGTGCGATAATTTTGGCCAGGACTGTACATACAAACTGCACTGGCCCACTATGATCATGAGGTGTAGTAAAACCTTGTGAATATATTTTTATGCGCTAAATAGTAAAATACTTGTAAATTTTTCTATCATTTGATAGTCTAAAAGGTTCCCAATGATATGTCACCACCGATTTCTTACTCAAACTTGATATGGTAGATCAAAATCAATAATACATCCTCAATCAAGTTTCAATGGTGGACAGTAATAGCCCATCAGGGTTATTTCGTACGATACACATTCGGGAATCCACAGCACTTGTTATAACTTACCGTTAACCTACATTTTAATTCTTCCTTTACTGCCTTTAGGGCGGAATTTTAGCATTTCCAGAGCAATATATTAAGCGACTGTAGTTGGGAAGTATCTCGTCTACAGGTTCTCATCACATTCGATATAACCCTACGACCGATTTCCTGTCGAAGGACCCACAGAATTATAACAAGCCATAACAATGAACCCCAGGCATTATCATCGGAAAAAGAGATAAAACCTTTAGGATCTCCGATTTCAGCCCGGAACAACTGGAGCAGACGAGAAGTATGATGGAGATAAAACGAGAAAAAGTCACTTGGAAGATATTCGAGGTACGAATAAACTTTCCGGAAAAAAACCGAGACGATAAAGCTGATGATTCTGCCAATAGTTACTTTTCGTCTACCTATCACTATTTTCTTTTGATGTCAATATGAAATGAATACGTTTTGATTTTCTCCACATCCGTTGAATTCACTACAAACTTAATTACACATAACACGAAATCTAATGCTTTTAAGAAGTGATCGGCAACTAGGGATTTAAGACAGAAGGTAGAGAATACGATCCCAGTGTGATGCAGTGAAAGAATGGCTTATAATGAGTGTTATTGGTAACTTATCCTCCCGTTATTGTGAGCATTGGCTTTGTATTCCTTGGACTGCATCTTTAACAATCCTTTATCTCTGAATATCTTAACCACCCATTTTTTACCATCGCTTAAATACTTTATTCTTTCCCTTGTTATCTATAACACATAATAGTTCGCTTTTCTATTGAATTAAAAGTCTTTTCTATTCTAAGTCTATTCTACACCTTTACAGCTTCCAATATTGTGGTAACCATCTTACATTTGGTACACATTTTATATACCTACAAGAAAATTCTACGGATGCTGACACTTTATGATACATTCTTCGTGAGTTACTCCAAGATATTTCACTGATTCTATTATTAATTTATCCCAAGAAGGCTATAAAAATAACGATTTATTTTAGTTTCTCTTTCGAAGAATTTATTACTGACATAATTATGTCAAAGTTGTGGCATAATTAAGAATTGTGGCATAATTACATATATGCATGACTGTTCTACCTTTCTGTTGGTTCATGTGCATCAAAAATCCCTATCCAACGCCATCTTTTTCACTTCCTTGTGTGATCCCCACCTTTTAAGTCATCCTACATCTGTTTTCTTTGTCTTATTCTCTGCCTTTTTCCTTCAATTCTACCCGCAGTTATTCTCTTTGACAGTCCCTCACCCACCCATTTCTTCTGTCGATGCTCAATTACTTCAATGTGCCATAATGAACAAAAGTAAAAATTAAGCGGGAAAAGGGTTTCAATGTGTGAAACAGAGGAATGTTGTATTGGAAAATATGTTGATACGAATAGAATTAAATAGAATAATGGATCTAATATTTCAATGTATACACAACCAAAAAATACATACATTAACGACCATGGTTTCGTTGAATAGCTCTTTTTATTTTGTAATGATCTTATTTGAATTATTCTATTTATTTTCATAATGATACAGTTTATTTTTATAATGATCATCGACCAAGTGAAGGCCGAGTCCATGAACGCTAGAATCAATTACAATCTCAAACCATTCAAGGCAACAAGGATTAGAAAACAAGAAGTAAAAATATGATGGGAAAGGAAAGATACGACAAAAAATGTTGCATTAGTGCAAAGGCAAAAGTGTGGACTTGAGAATAGGGTGAAAGCGGGATGAAATAAAGGCAGACAGAGGAGGCTGAGTTGGAGGGAAATAGCCCAAGATGAGAATGCATGTGGGGCTTCGGCTGTGATTGAACGCATTCGCTCGTGTGGTCCACGCGCAATTGAACCTTCAGAAGTCCCCGGAGCTCAGTGGATCGCATTCTCCGGAGGGCCCGCCTCCGCAACCGTTGTGAAATGCGTGCGTTTGGGAAGCCAGAGGATAATGCCCTCTCGGCGAAAGAAGAAATAGAAAAGGAGAAATTCGAGTTGTTCCATATTCGAACGCTCTGCCCAAACGGCTGGATGCAGTTGAGGGTGAGGAGCACATGGAAAACCCGTATTAAGACTCTCATACATGCGAACTTATAAAGAGAACAGATACAAATTCGTATGTACGTGGTTGAGAGTAAAATAAAATTGAGTACCTCTTCCAGCTGCTGTATTTTTATAATTCATTGAAAGCATACCCTCTAATAAAGTTCTAAAACCTTATTCCTACACGGAACACAAAGTAAATTCGCATTAAGTATATGGTATGTTAAATTTATTTATTTATTGTACAGAAACGCCGCAGTTATTCGCAAGGAATGGTGAAGACGTTTACTTATACAACAATTAATTTTATTATGATAAAAAAATTAAATATTACGATGCATACATGCAACAATTTCTTTTCTAAAAATAAAACGAATAATTAACGAGGCATTTGAAGTGTAGTGTAATCTATGATATACAATAGCACACCAGTTGCGAAGTACCAGTCTTATGTTCTAATCTTATGTAAGGCTTCTCTCGGTATCAAATTCTTCATATTACCCGTGTAATTTAAGTAGATATTACTCTAGAAGCCGTTATGTTAACCTTTAAAATCATTATTCATAATTTTGTACATTTCAGATTTCTTACAAATGAAACTTATAAATTCCCAATGGTAATCACAATTTACTCACATAATTTGAGATTCCAGTCACTTGTTCGCACAAATTCTCTAGAAAAATAATTTTTGATAAATTTCTCAGCTAGTAAATCTCAAGAGAGTTATTTTATATTACACAAAAATTCATTTCACACGAACCCAGTTTAAATCACAAAAAATAGTGAAGGAATTTCTACAGCTCCAATAGTATGGGTATAGATAGTATTTATAAATGCCAAACTATAACTTTCAAGAAAATATTTTAGAGAAAAACAAGACATTTTGTATCAAAACATAATTTATCCACTAATAATGGAAATTGTATTTTAATATTAACCCTCCGGATATGAAACATCATTTATAATTATAAGTTAATTATAATTTCTCTTTGTATCCCAAAGACTTGCTTGTTTACCAAACTACTATTCCATGCCTTATTTTCGTGATTTAAAGTTTAATAAATAACACATTTACTGATTGATTCCACTAGAGATACTTTGAACCTAGAGTTATTGCTTTCCTCCCCTCCAAGGTTCCTTGGAAATTGCTCTTAACATTTCTTCCAGTTTGTGGAAGCATACCTGCAAAGCTCCTCGTGGTATGGGAGTATCTACGGCTGAGAATTGTTTTGAATGTCTTCAGTAGTTCACAAACTTTGTGCTTTCGAGAATCTGTGCTCTGCTGGAAATGAACGCATCAAGATTGACGAATCCCAGGCAGACACATCGCAGTGAACTATCCATTTTTTCTCCTATATGAATCTGATCTTTTCATTCATTTATTTCATGTCGAAGTTGGAAATTTATATCATAAATTCCTCGATTTTACGGCCTGCTTCTTTGGTATGCAATTACGTTGTTTAATATTATCATATCCAGTTATGATGACCGTTAATTTCACACGTGAGGAAACTTACTCAGCTCTTTTGACGGGCGTTCTAAGCATAAAACTTCTGTTTCCACATCATGAACTGATATCTTCTCACGTTCAACGATATTCTTTCAAGAGGTTTTCGTCGATCTTGGCTAGGTTTGGAAGTTCTCGTCTATCTTCAGCATGATTCTGTTTGTGATCATCTGTCACGGAGGGTGGCTCCCATTTGTCTGCAACGCACTGCTAATCCAAACTTGCATTCCCATTCACCTCGAGGTGAAAACCCTCAAACCTTCCAAGCTCCGAAGTGCTCATAAACCGCCTCCGCTTCACGGAAGTTTCCGAATGTTTGTTATACGTTAACTTAGCCTTTAGACTTGTGTGCCAAATCGAATAATTCTTAGCATGTCCAGATAGGTATACATTCAAAAATTTAAAATCATTAGTTTAATGACGATTCTGGAAAATTCTGGTATATTCATACAATATTAGATATTCCATTCAGTTGGTGAGGTTAGACCTGACTGGGCTTCTCTTCCACCTAACCCTGATATTGATAACTAAGAGCTGAAAAACAAATAGCATCCGCGTAAATTCATTGATTAGCTATGTGTCATTACATAAAAGACGAACTAAATTAGGAATATATGTTTTAATCTTGAAATTGCCGTAACACTACGGTACAATCTTTCTCATAAATATATTCGACGCATTATAATTAATTAAAATTACATGTGCATATTCAGTGTTAATTGAAGTAAGCACGCTGGAAAGAGATATGACTAATTACACATTTAAAAAGAATCCTTCATTTCAATAATGAATAAAAGTCAATTAGTGCCTGCAGTAGATAACTGGAACATCCTTAGATGCTTCACATAATGCTTCAGAATACATCACCTCTCTCTTGAAGTTTAAGGCTAAGATTTTACTTTACTATAATACGGAGAATGTTAAGATAAATATTACAGATTATAACTCACCGAATACAGAATTCACCGGTTCATTACTCCAGGTTTCCAGGATTCGAAAAAAAAATCAATTATCAAATGGTGATATTGTTGCTTTTATATGTACTTGTCCCTAGATAGAATAAAAGCCGAATAAAAGAATCAAATACGACTTCTAAAAAAACGTACACATCATCATCAGAGAAAACCAGATCTCATTGGCAGATTGAAGGTTTTCATAAACCGCAAAGTAAGGTCCAATCACATATATTACATGCAAAATAATAGAGTTCAATTATCTCGATAGCTCTCTTCAAAGCATAAGAATGGAATATTATTTATGAATGCTTGAGTCGTCACATACATCAATAAGACAATATAGAAAATATATCATTTGATAAAATAGTACAAATCATTACAAAATTTAACTGTGTAACTTATTTACATCGTTACAGATTTTAATAAATGATGGTATAAATATCTCAAGTGAGAGTTACTATATTACCATACTTCCGATACTATTACAATATTTACACATATTAAATGTATATCTAATTTGATTTGTTAATTTTTTTAAATAAATAATAACATTAATATCTCAAGTGATAATTACGTCACTATATTACAATACTATCGATACTATTACAATACTTCCGATACTATTACGATACTTCCTATAATTTTCAGTGTACTCCTAAGTCATTAGACTTGATGTGTACTCACATAGATAACATAAGAAGCCCAACGAGGAGAGCAAAATCTAATTCATTTCATGGTGAGTTTACAGTGTGCTCTTTTGTTATTCGAACTGATATAGTATACTCACATAGATCAAATAATCCTCCCGATGAGGAAAGCAACAATCAAATTCAATTTATAGCGTGGCGACAAAGTCATGAGTAATCTCTTTCATTCCTCCTTTTCTCGGACGCAAATTCGCACATCTCCATAGCGGGCATATTTGTGCAAGCACGGCAGTGTATCACCAGTCTTGAATGACCCGAGGCAACAAGATGACTGTCGCGGCATGGAGCCAATATTCCCTCTTATTCGGCGTGTTTTATTATGAGAGATGCGGAGGCGTCCGGATCCTCGCTCCTTTCCGGTCGGAGGAACCTCAGGGGGTTGCAAGCGAAGAAGGGTAAACTTCCCTCCTTGCAGACAGAAAGACGCTAGATGTGCATATGGGGTAAACACACACGTTAGAGGAAGCTGAAAATTGCGCGGCTGCACGCTGGGGCTGTTTTTCTCACCCGACGAGGGAGCCGATCCTTCATGCGGATTGCAATGCGAGAGAATAACATCTTGATGGTCGGGAGAATAATGCCTGGTATTTCCTCCTTCCTCGAGCCTTGGAGTGAGTTGAAAGAAAGATCAAGCTCGTTGCGATGTGCGGAATCTTTCCCCCCGTTTCATCCCGCGTTGATTTGTGTCCAACGTTCGTTCACTCGGAAAATTAGGGTAGTGATTTTATCGGGCGTGATGGGGAATTGGGTATTATTTATCATTATGGAAAGGAATGGAAGCGGTATGAGCTTCGATACCATCTGTCAAAGTCCTGCCGCCGATATTGAAAGTTTTCTGCTGTTTTAGCTATTTTCGTACTGTGAGTGAATAATTCATATCATTAATTCGGTTAAATTTGTAATTGTAATGTATGTATGATAATGCATGATATATACTTAATTTAAATCAATATATTGTAATATGTTTCAACAATTAATTACCAAGAGATCATTAAGTAATAACTAAAGATTGGTATTATAGTTGTAAACCATGTTGATCTCAAACTTTTACGGATGGTTAGTATGAATTGTAAGCAAATATACGTTAATGTCAAATTACTAGTCAAACTGAGGCAGCTTACAAATATGTTTGCCCATATCAATTGAAAAATCCTTTTCCACCACCTAAATTGAAACTTAGAGGGTAAAAATAACTGTTTAAAAATTGATGATGATCATGAAAAGGTAATATAGAGAGATAGGCATACACGGGTGAGCTTTATATTAGAATTATATTAAGGATTTTTAAAGATGTAATACATTCAGAAAATGTGGAATTTTTTAAATTAAAATTACGTACCTGAATTTCAGTGATATTATTTCCTCGCATGCCTTGCATACAGAGAAAGTATCAATTGGCAATTTCCTATCTATTTGAGTAAGTAACTTGACTCATAAAATATTTTTTAATGTAATCCTTTCTATACGAGTATGCAGTTCGCTTTAATTAGAAAATCTTTTCCAAAGACTTCCATTAAATCTCCGGGAGTTACGTAGCGTTATATTACTTGAGCTTTTCGAAAAATCACGTATTTTATTATTTCTTCGAAGTGAAAATTATCATAGAAGGACTCCAATTAAAATCACGATTAATTAAACCAAATTTAAAAATAATGTCTATCGATAAAAAAAACAATTAAGTTGAAGAGTATATTTAACATATTTCCTGTATCATTATCAATTTTTCACATTCCTAGTATAGTCTCCACGGTAACAAGATGTTTGCTTTTTTGAGCCACTTCGAAGAACGACCGTGTCGCTGAGACTAAAGATTTAAGTTCAATGTAAGAAATCGACTATATTTCACGAAACTCCCATTCGTAAAGCCATATTTCCGTCGTCAGCATTTATTCATTTCCGACAAGTGATATAGACCGCTAGACGATTTACGCAGCTGTGCGTCATTTCACTGGAGCCAATCGTCTCCTCTCGAAGGCTTTAATCCGGTAATATGCAGTCCGAACGAGGCATTCTATTCATCTCCACCATCAAAAATCCTCCATAAATTGTGTCGCAACACTTTCTTAGCGGCCCTCTAAATCTCACGGTATCCCATTGATATATATCAGATGCTGAGACGATTCTCCGGTCCCATAAAGGGCCTTCTCGCCGCTAGAGCCATTTTAGTGAGCGCCTGAGATTGGTTCGAATCATAATTTAACTCCCGAGAGACCCTCGCCATTCCCCCTTTAGAAAACGTAAAGGTTATGGCGAGGCATTTCTAAGACAATGGGAACCGAAGACTAAGAGGAAGAAAGTGGTAATGGTATCAGCAAGGATATATAAGTCTTCGGTGGTGTTTTCTAGAGCCTGATGGCTGGCTTACAAAGTAGCAAAAACATTCTTTGTCACTCTTAACAAAAAATATCCTGTAATTCAGGGGTGGCGAACCTATAGCACGTGTATTCAAAGTGGTACTTGAGAGAATTTTTTTGGTACGCAGAACTCTCAGAGCACTATCTTTATTATATCGGTATGTCTCCCTGGAAAAATTGAGCCCCGCGGTAACTAAGTGTAGATTCTGTTAATTCTTAATGAAAATTAACGTTTCTTTAAGCTAATCATAAGATATGAATCCCATCCATCACATTATAACATGTCCCAAGCCCAAGTCGCCGCAGCTGGTCGTCGCCCGATTCTCCGCGGCCGCGGTCGGACGATCGCCGGCCATCTTGGTCGGGGACTTCAACGTCCCGATAAACAAGGACGACCATACCTCCCGCCCATTCCTGAGGGAGGTGGGCGACCACGGACTGTCGGTCATCTCCCGTCGGCCGACGTACCACACCGCGACGTCGGACAACACGCTGGACCTGGTGCTGGTGGGGGAGCCCAGGGACGTCGTCCGACACCACCAGAGGCCGGTGCCGGGAATCTCTCGGCACGACCTCGTTTGTTGCACGCTGGCCGTCGAGGTGCCCAGGGCGCCCGTCAGGACGGTCTCGTCCCGCGACCTCCGGCGCGTCGATCTCGTCTCGCTCCTGGACGATCCGGGACTGAGGGGACTGGACGACGTGGGTGAGGAGGGGGACCCAAACGTGAACGCAAAGATCATCAGGGAGACGATACTCCGGGTCGTCGACGCCCACGCACCCCTGCGCACCAGAAGGGTTCGCAGACCACCCGCTCCCTGGCTGGACGAGCCTATACGGGCCGCCATGAAGGAGAGGGATGCGTTCTACCGGAGGTACGTGAGGTCGAAAAACCCAGAGGACTGGGAGCGGTTTAGGGTCGCCCGAAACCGTACCAAACAAGACGTGCGGAACGCCAAGGGTAGGTTCTTCGCGAGGGTGGCGGAAGGAGGACCCTCCGATCTCTGGAGGACGATCAGGGCCCAGGGGGGTACGAAGAGCAAGGCGGCCGAAGACCTCGCCGTCCCGGCCCGAGAACTGATGGACTTCTTCGCCGCCGTGCCCGTCGGCGGTGTGACGGATCCCCCCGAAACGAGCGTACACGACTACCCCGCGTTCACCTTCACCCGCGTCACGGAGGAGGACGTCGCACTGGCCGTGAAGGAGGCGAAATCGCGGACTCCGGGTCCGGACGGCGTTGCCCCCCAGTTCCTCCGTTTGCTCCTGCCCGCGCTGAAGCGTCCCCTCGCGGCCGCTTTCAACGGGTGCCTTTCCAAGGCGTGTTTTCCCGGGGAGTGGAAGGACTCCCTCTTGATCCCGCTCCCGAAGGTCGCTCGACCCCGGGAGGTACGGGACTACCGGCCGATCGCCGTCGGGAACGCCGTGGGGAAGGTCCTGGAGAGGATCCTCCAGAAGCAGTTGAGGGACCACGTACACCGCAACGGGTTGGTGGGGGAGGCGCAGTCGGCGTTCCGACCCCACCACGGAGCGGAGCTGGCCCTCGTGGGGGTGCTGGACCCCATCAGAGAGGCCATGGACGGGAGGCGGCTCTGCGTGGTCGTGGGGTTAGATCTCTCCAAGGCGTACGATTCCGTGCGGCATCACCTCCTTCTGGACGTCCTGAGGGGGATGCGTTTCGGCCCGGAGGCGGTGGCTTTCCTGGGGGATTATTTGAGGGGTCGTAGGGCGGCGTTGCGGGTGGCCGGCGAGGCCCGACCGGACTGGAGGCCTTTCCCCGTGGGGGTTCCGCAGGGGTCGTGCCTCTCCCCGGTCCTGTTCAGCCTGTTCTTGGACGGAGTGTCCAGGTTACCGTTGGGGTGCAGGGTGGCACTATACGCCGACGACATCCTCCTGGCCCTGGACGTGGACGGCCCATCCCTCGAGGAGGGAGTGCTTAGGATGAACGAGTGCGTGAAGTCGGTGTGCGAATGGCTCGATGGGATGGGACTGTGCGTCAATCCGAGGAAGAGCGTGGCTGCGATCGTTGGGGGGAGGGCGACGAGGCGGAGGTTCCTGGCGGCGGGCCTTTCCAAGGTCGAGGTGCGCGGAACCCCCCTCGAATACGTGGACTCCTTCAGGTACCTGGGTGTCACCGTCTCCAGCGATCTGTCGTGGGGACGACAGGTTTCGCAGGTGATATCCAGGGTGCACTGGGGCCTGCGGCGTCTGAGGGGAATGCTCTTTCGCCCGAAGAAGAGGACCCGAGTCCAACTGGTGAAGTCCCTGTTGCAGCCCCTGTTGGACTACGGACTCATCGCCTGCACCGATCTGTCGTCGGGCGACATGGACAGGCTCCAGGTGGCCCAGAACGCCTGTCTCAGGTACGCCCTGAGACCGGATCCCTGGGCCCACATGACCCCCTTCTACGCGAGAGAGGGTATGCTGAGGATGCGGGAGAGGTTGAAGCTGGCCGTCGTCGCCGCCGGAGCACGGGTGCGACGGAGCGGGGAGCCCCGTCACGTCTTCCAGCGCCTCCGTCTTTTCGGGGAGGTGCATGCGGTCGGGACGAGGGGGGCGTCCTCTTCGTATCTCGCGCCACGCTCCCGATCCTCGAGGATGGCAGGGTCTTTCGCCGCCACGTTCGCGCGCGAACATAACGCCCTCCCACCGGAGCTGCGGGCCTGTTTCAGCCGGGGGACGGTCGAGAAGCACCTACTCCGGCGGTACACGGCGTAGCAATGCTGATGGGATACTTTTTATATATTTATTTATTTATCTATTTATGGACCTAATTGTCTCCTACATCCCAGCCACCCGTGTTGTGGAATGGCATAAAGGACGATGAAACTTTATTTTTAATAGTGACAGTTCGTGTGTGTGCGTGTGTCTGTTTCGTCAGTGTTTTCATCGTCTAGTGTTATTTATTTCTTTGGGTTTTTAACTGTTAGAGTTCTTTTATCCCACTTTTCATTGTCTATTTATTTATTTATTTCAACGTTTTAACCGTTGAGATCCTTTTATACGTTTTAACTGTATTTATTTCTCAAGGTGTTTTTAACAATTGTTTATTGTTTTTTCACCTTGTTTTACATACAGTGATCACACTGTACCCATTTATGTTCTTTTTTATTTTTCAAGGTGTTTTTTAACTGTGAAGATTTTTTCACCTTGTTTTTTTTTATATATTCATTACTATACTATGTTATTTATTTATTTATTTTGAAGGTGTTTTTTTAACGGTTGAGACCTTTTTCACCTTGTTTTTATTTACCGTGCTTGGCACTTTTATCACTGTATTTATTTATTTACCTCAAGGTGTTTTTTACATTTGGAATGTTTTTCACCTTGTTTTTAAACTGCAAGCACCTTTATATATGTTTTTATTCAACTTTTTCGAGGTGTTTTTTAATTGGGGAGATTTTTTCACCTCGTTTTTTATGTACAATTTTTTATCTGTTTATTTTTCATTTAACTCAAGGTGTTTTTTAACAGTCCTAAGTTTTTCACCTTGTTTTTATGTACCATTTATGGCACTTTTATTCATTTTTTTACTTATTTATCCAAAGGTGTTTTTAATATTGTTTTCACCTTGCATTCATATGTATTTTACGAGAACTTTTATTCACTTTTTAATTTACAATTTTATACTTTTATTATTGTATATTTATGTATTTATTTATTTACGTATTTATTTATTTATGTATTTATTGTACTTGACTCCACTGTAAGAATCCTTGTAAAACTTGGAGAGCTGCTGGGGTAGGGGAAGAGGGGGCGACTGCGCCTCACCTACCCCAGCATATAAATAAATAACAAGTCAAGTCAAGTTATGTCACCATCTCCCGGTATGGTCTCGCACCACATCGGCACGCAAGTCATTTACGTTCATAAAATATGGCACTATCTCTGAAATAGGTTCGCCAACCCTGTATATATAGAGTCTATATAATATCCCATGATTATCATTAGTCATTATAATAAATTAAATCGAAGTTATAACATGCAATAAGAAGAGTTTTCTTCGTATGCATGACCAGAGCCTAAAATTTGAGCAAGGTGATTTTCAGATATATAGAAGAAAAATTATTGTAAGGTTAAAATTAAACGGATTTGAGATGAAGAAAACAATAAAATTGCGCAAAAACTCATAAAAATTAAAAGCTGATGCACACTTAAAATTAAAAGCTAAAGTACACATTTTTTCTGCATATTTTTGCTCGAAATTTGAAATGTTGAGGTATCTTACCTCTGTGATATGAAAAATCTCTTTTTGAGGATACTTATATATAGTTAAAGGAACAAATTATCGGTTACATTTTTAAGATCATACAATATTGCCTTCGACATTACTGGACATTACATATTACAGGGAAGCAGAAGAAAACCAAAGTGATCTTTCCCTAGCCTTGGAACATTACGAGGTGAACTATTTATACATGTACATGCTTAAATACCTTCATAGTAGAAAAGAAAGTGAAGTAAGCCTGAACAGGATGATTGAGTGACCCTTGCCTTAGAAAGGACGCACACCATTTTCCTGTAGGGAGTATCTCCTGACTGGTGGGTGTAGAAATGACCACCGGTTTGCTTACCATCGCCAAGGTTCCGGGTTTTGACTTCCGGCTAATAGGTAATATCTCTATAAGGAAATTATTTTTTTCGTGTTTCTTTCATCGTAATTAATAGGATGCTTTCGAGGATATCAGAAAATTAATAAACATGTCTTCATACATCAACTGTTAACTTGTATTCAAATTAAAGAGATGTCTTGAAGGACGAACGGAAATAAATAAATAAACGGGCTCATGACAGAACAGCTCGCGACATCGGCACCGAGTCGGAATCCTAGGAAACACCTCGTTATTGCGGCACTCAATTCCTAATTGAAAAGCTCGCAATACCGGCAGCCATCGAAGCTAATGCGCGGATCAATGAATATTCAATGGGAACAGCACAAAAGGAGTCGCAATCGAATGCAGGTCGCTCCCCATAGTTTCGGCCCATTCCCGGTAGTTTCTAGTTTAGCACCGCCTGGGAGTAATCAGGCGAAATCATCTCGGACGGATGCCTCTCCACCTGAATCACGTTGGGGAGGCAGTTTACGGTCGAGGGGAGGGAAAGGATCTTAAACATCGCCCTTAGAAATCACGAGGCTCAAGTGGCTCCGAGCCAAGGAACATTATTACGAGTCTCCTGATTAACTCACTGCTGAGCTTCCGCTGCCCACAAATCAATGGGAAGAAAACAAAGCGTCGTGTGATGAAAATGAGGAGAAACTAGCGCCGAGATGTATGGCTGCGACGATCGAATCGAATAGAGGGAGCTTCGCCGTTTCTAAATTGGAAGCGGCCGTTGGAAAATATAAATTGGGCTAATGATTGATTAGATATCCCCGAGGGGTTTGTTCCGGATAATTTATAAGCCGTGGTCTCGGAGAACCGTTCTATCGATCGCCGATACTGCTACTATAGATGAATCAAAAATAGGAAGAAGGATTGTATTGGCTAACTGTACTCTTCTCGATGGCTATCCGGTTTCAATTGGGATTGCTGTAAGTAACTCAGACGTTTCGTTTTGCTTGCGAGGAACGTATGACGCGCTGATTTATTTTTAATATCTTGTTGCGCTTCGGGTTTTATTTATTTACCTAACGCTTACATAAGAAATAAGGTTTGTTATCATGAACAATGATAGTTTGGTAGGAATTGAAAATCTCCGTAAACTTTGTAAATTAATTATATTTTCCCTTGCAATACCCATCTCCGTTCTTTTATATTTCGCACGTATTGCATACTGCTTTCACTTTCTGAGCTTTTTCGAGAGAAAACTTTTTTCTATGAGCCATACGTACTCATTCATCTTTATTCCACAAATATCAGCTCTTTCTTTGCCTACTATCCTCGTTATCTTACATTTGTAAAGCAAAGTTTTGCATTCTCGATGCCCTTTGTAGTACTTTGTATGTTTTACTAAGGTTTAGGTTGAACTTAACTTTAGGTTGAATATCGGATTCGATGTCGATACTAACATGTGAAATCGTTTTTGGTCTATTTTTGAATTTAAATATTAACAATGAGACATATCGCGTTTATAGAATTAATTTCGATCGATATCTCGTAGTATCATATTTCCAGTGACAAAATTCTTTCAACTAAATCAGCGTAACACATAATTCAAGAATCGTATATTTGGGCATACTTCCTTATATGGTATGGATGTACTCAAACAGTTGGAAATTAATGTCAAATCAAATAAACACTAAATACATAGATAGAGCTATGGTTAAATTATTTAAATTAATGAAAAATAAAGGAACCTTGATTGTTTTCCAAATGTTCTCCTCTTTAGTAAATTAAATTAAACTTTGTCTAATTATTCACGAATAGACTCATGTTAGTAATACCTGGTTAATTGCAGGGAATAGCTTATGCTAGTGATCCTTTCTTCAGTAGTAATGAAGGTACTCTTACTCCGGAATGGTCATCAGAATTTCCATGGTTTTGAGCCTGTTTTACTTGAAGCCAGGAAATATAATTCTTCAGGAACCTTATTTTTCGGCTAACTTAAAAGGTGTCCAAAATTTGAGCCGATAAAGAAAAAAGTTATATGGTTTCCCTAACAATTAAAATCCTATGGTTTCTTCTGCACAGTTTCTTGTATCACATTTCTCCGAATATTTTAGCAAAATTGATAACCTCATGTTAATGTGCAATTGGTATTTTATAAAGTAACTAGTAAATGGGTGCTTGCAAAATGCAAGCAAAAAAAATATGAAGGGATACTACCCCGAGTTATCGGTCTATATGTTATATTTACGTTTCTTTTTAATTATACCACTGTCTATCGTATACATAATTTTGAAATGTGAGATCAAGATTCACCAAATAATATAATAATAGAATAATTATTTCGAAAGCTTTTCACGTTTAATTGATACGGGAGTTTGGAGTTGAGACCTTAATGCTGGGTGGCCACCAAATGCGAAGCGAAGGTAAGTTGAGCGGACTACGCTTTCACAATAGAATCTATACTTTTTAATGCAGCTGCGGCCGCCGGATACGAAGCGTAGTTGAGCTGAGAATTGTGACGTCACTCTGCCTCGCAAGGCACATCTTCCGAACGGTCGTGGTTCGTTCTGAAGCGAAGTCAGCTTACCCCTCCACCGTTCTCAACGTGATAGTGGTGGAGGGGGGGAGCCTTTCGCTTCTTTCATCGGCAGTATTTGAATTGATATCAGTGTGTGAAAGATTCACATTTTTGATGGCTCCCGGATAGTCATGTGGACAGCGCGTTTGCCTTTGATGAAAGCGGTCCCGGGTTTGATTCCCGCTGGGAGCCAATGTGCGAAATGACCTAAGCTGTCGAAGCACTTTTAACAATACTACTACTAAGATTCACATTTATGAGCTTGAAAGGTGTGATTAATTCCCAATTAAAGCTTTCTTTCAGAAATATTAATTTAATAATTGATGAACGATTCAATTTCACAAAAAGTAATCACTTTGTCAACCTATGATAATTGTGATCGTAAACCTAATTTAATTACTTCCAATGTGGTTAAAAATCAATTAAATCCCAATTTAAGATATTTACTCGTCTTAGCGGAACGTAATCATTGAGAAAATGCCGTCGGAAAGGTTCACTGCAGCCGAGAATAATTTTCTCGTAAATATAATCATTGAACGCAGGTCAGTTTTTGAAAATAAACTAATGCTGTGAAATCGTCAGTAGGTCTCGGAGAGGAACACCAGCTTACCATAGCACTAAAACCAATAACAGTAGGATATTCATTTATGCACCATTAAAAACATTAAAAATACGGCAATTTGAAGTAGATTTAAAAAAAGGCATGTGCTCCTCTCCGAAGCATTTACCCGTCAGCAAAAGTATGACGATGGATGAAGAGTGAAGAAAAATTGATTTGCCATGCTTATGTGAGTAAAGTGGTTAATTTTTGTGATGCTCTTTACAAAATAATTTAACTTATTATTAATATAAAATTAAAAACTATTTATACTATCAGTTCCGTCATTACAAAATGAAAAGTGTACTCGAGTGAGGTACGAACGATAGGAACTTATATGATATTAGCGAAATAGATAAATTCGTGTCCAATGGCTGTAAATAATATCTTAATTAGTGTGCCAGCATAATATTGTGACAGAATCCGCCTCTTGCGGAATTTCTGTGATTTAACCGTAATCAAAGAATTAAATTCTCGGTCAGCAACTAAAGGCTTAACTTACGCCATCTTGGTAGTTTAGAAAGGAATCGCTTCGCACAGCTCAGCTCCTCCTCCAGTTTTCGACCCTCGAAGACTAAAACTTCGCTACGATTCGCTCCGCGTCACTTTTTCCAGCTCAACTCAGCTCAGCGCCGCTTTTCGGTGGCCACCAGGCTTGATGAATACGCATACGTAAAATTAAATTGAGGAAATACGCCAAACAAAGAATGAATTTAATGAAGTTAATGATGTAAGGTACAACGTATTAATTGTGTACTATGTATTAATTTAAGAAAACGTAGTAAAAGAACTTACCTATTCCCCCAAATATTCAGTGTAGATTCTTCAACTTCATCCTCGAATAATCTTTCTACTCACATGCCTTTTCCGATTATCTTCGTTGGTACATGGTCTCGTATCCTCTACATAAACTTATGTTATCACAGTATGTATTCCCGAATAATTCATTGACCGTGTAGATATTCGCTGTCCATTTTGATGAAAGTTACATTTTTCAACCTTCAGTCATAACATATATGGAAAGAAATTTTTTTAATTATACCACTGTATATTGTATACATAATTTTCAAATGAGTGAGAACGAGATTCAACAAATAATATGATATAAAATAAACATTTCGAGAGCCTTTCACGTTTATGTGATACGGGAGTCTTAAATGGATACGTGTTCGTAAAAATATATTAAGGAAATACGCCAAACATAGTAAAGTTGGAATAAAAATCTTTATAAGATAAAAATATGGAAAATAAATAGACGATTACCTGTGTAGTATTCGGTTCAGTGCAAGACATACTCCAAAATAATCCTATATTCATTAACTGGCGTCTACCACGACAATGAGCTCCGTTTCTAATTAAATAAACAAATAGACAATAGGCAACGTAATTATGTAAATAGTTTTAAAGAACGTAGAAAAAGAATTTTATTCTAAAGCCTATTTGGAGAAGATGAGAAAATAATATTCATACAAAGGTACATGCAAACATTGTTCATACTAACGAAAAATTATCCAGCTAACACGAAGAACGACGTAATCAGAAGGTCGTTGAAGGAAATCAATGTATTTTATGTGTTGATTTTTGTTTTTCATTTTGATGAAAGTTGAATTACGTAATATACTATGTACTAATTGTGTACTACGTATTAATTAAAGAAAAAGTAGAAAAAGAACTTAATTTTAAATTCTCTTTGGAGAGGATGACAGAATAATTATATGTAATTAAAATAGAAAAGAAGAAACATAATAGGCATAAAATAAACAGCACAGAAACACACACGAAAAGCAAACCACCATATACGTAGAACAACGATATCCTAAAATCGTTCAATGATACCATGTATTTCCTGAGTAGATATTTGTTGTTCATTTCGATGAAAGTTACAATTTCTTGATATTCAATGATAACATGTTCCTTCAAGAAAGGCGGGCAGCAATGGGTTTAGTTGCCGTTATGAGCTTTTCGGTGACAATTTATCACAATGTATATAGAACGAAAGTGAAACATACATGGAACTTTTTAGTCTGAGTTCAGTATATGATAAATGTATTTGGTTAAGTGAGCTATGAAATATAATATATTAATAAACTATAGTGTTCGTTAAACTAATGATTCGTATTGCTTGCAGTTATGTTATTTCTAAAGATTGTCGTTAAACCTTATAATTTACATTAATATCCCTATTTATTGATTTATATTAATATCTATGTACTTCATTCTAGAATAATCTCGCTACTTACATGACTTTTACGATTATCTTCGTTGATAAATGGTCTCGTATCGTCTACATAAACTTATGTTATTACTATATGTATTCCCAAATAATTCATTGACCGCGCAGATATTCACTGACCATTTTGATGAAAGTTACATTTTTCATCATTCAGTAATAACATATATCGAAAGAAACATTAAAAAATATTAAAAATGCATCAAACCTTTATCACGGACTATGAAATCAGGATT
The DNA here is from genome assembly GCA_947579665.1 of Sympetrum striolatum. Classification (NCBI taxonomy): domain Eukaryota; kingdom Metazoa; phylum Arthropoda; class Insecta; order Odonata; family Libellulidae; genus Sympetrum; species Sympetrum striolatum. The sequence continues at coordinate 44,774,959 of OX388347.1, forward strand.
GTAAACAAACTTGTTTTCAATTCAAACAATGGTTGTTGCCATAGATTTAATTTTCGAAATGAGCAGAAAAAAACGAAATAAATTGGCGTTGTAACTAAAAGTTTGCAAATTTCGTGTCGGAATGTTAAAATCGGTCGCAAGAAAATTAAACTTTGATCTTTTAGACGCCATATAGATCAAGTCTCACTGCTTAACGATTACGTTTTCACATTTTAATTAACGAAAGTAATTTGCTCTACATGGCCATTTTTCGTTTTCCCCATTTAAATACATTGAAAAATATAATCGTCTCTGGGCTCAATCATAGGTCAAAATCTGAGAATTTTCGATTTTTTCCTGACTCGACTGTCAATTATGAATCTCTTCTGAAAATTTCAGCCTTCTAGCTCGATTAAAAATGCCCAGGAATTTGTGTCAATCAGTAGGATTTGCAGCTTTATATATAGTAACTAGTAAATGGGTGCTTGCAAACTGCAAGCAAAGAAAATTATGAAGGGATATGTGTCTTTTTAATTATACTACTGTCTATCGTATACCTAATTTTCAAATATGAGATCGAGTTTCATCTAATAATATAATAATTATTTCGAAAGCCTTTCACGTTTAATTGAGACGGGAGTTTTGCAGTTGAGACCTTAAAGAATACGCATACGTAAAATTAAATTAAAGAAATGCGCCAAACAAATTTAAGTAATAATAAAAGTCTTCGTAAGATAAAAAGGCGAGAAATCGATAGATGATTCGTTACCTGTAGTTCTCGGTTCAGTGCAAGGCATACTTCAATTGATTCCTATGCACATTAAATGGCGTCTAAAGCGGCACTATGAGCTCCGTTTCTAATTAAATAAACAAATAGAAATTAGGCAACGTAGTTGAATAATTTTGAAGAATGTAGAAAAAGAAGTTGAATTTAAAGCCCATATGGAGATGTTGGGAAAATATTTTGCATGCGATGATAAATGCAGAAATTGTTTTTACTTACAAAAATTATCCAGCGAACACGTAGAACTACATAATCCGAAGGTCGTTCAAGGTTTTAGGACGTCCCCCTTTGGATTTCAAAGGCCTTCTACGCTTATTTGATACGGGTGATTTGGAGTTGATTCCTAATGAATGTGCATTTGTAAAATTAATTTAAGAAAATACGCCAATCAAAGCAAAGTTAGAATGAAAATCTGCATAAGATAAAAATGCGGAAAATAAATAGACGATTACCTGTGAAGTATTCAATTATATAAACAAACAAATATGCTACAGGTAACGTATCTATGTAAATAATTCTGAAAAACGTAGAAAAAGAACTTAATTCTAAAGCCCGTTTGCAGAATATGAAAAAATAATTTGAGGTGAATACAATAGAAAAGAGTAAACATAGTAAGCATACATTTTTAATCGCAGAAATTGTTTTACTTACGAAGAATCATCCAGCTGATACGTAGAAAAACGTAATCCAAAGTTCGTTCAAGGAAATCAGCGTATTTTATGAGTAGATTTTTGTTGTTTATTTTGATGAAAGTTAAATGTTCTTGATGTATATTAATATTACAAACAAAAGAATATTGAAAAATATTTCAAAAACTTCATACTTTCATCACGGCGTATGTTATTTGAACTGCAAACAAATTTGTATTCCACGTAAATAATGGTCGTAGCCAAAGTTTTTATCTTGGGAAGGGTGCAAATAAAAACAGTATTAATTTGTATTTAATTTAAGATGTTGCCGACATGGCGAAATTGGATGCAGGAAAAATGAAAATTCCTCTTTGAGGTATAATTTAGTTAAATACTCTCCACTGTACGTACATTTTTCATGCTTATGTGAAAGAAAACATTTGGTTCTTCATGGACATTTATCGTTTCCCCAGCAGTATCCCATATCATTACGTAAGGTACTACGTATTAGTTAAAAAAACGAAAATTTAACTTAATTTTAAATTCTGTATGGATAAGATGACAGAATAAATATATGTTATTAAAATAGAAAAGACGATACATAATAGGCATACAATTAAAAGCACAATTTTCACACACGAAAGGCAATCCAACATATACGTATAATCCTAACATCGTTCAAGGATATAATTTTATTTCCTGTGTAGATATTTGTTGTTCATTTAAATGAAAGTTACACTTTCTTGATATTCAATTATAATATGGTCCTTCAAGAAAGGCGGGCAGCAACGGGTTTGGCTGCCCGTATGAGCTTTTTGGTTACAATGTATCACAATGTATGTAGTATGAAATTGAGGCATACGTTACTTAAAGCTTCCCCTCCTAAAAGGAACATCATCTAAAGAAGCCACACTATGAGGTGGCACGCGAGACAGGACGCTGGAGCTTATCTGTCGATCTTAAGAGAAACTAAGGGCAAAATACCAAACACACCGAGTGCGGTGAGAAAGTGGTCACTGTGCTAGGACTCCAACACCAAGGTACGAATTCCGGCTAGCAAGATTTTTCTGGCTATAGAATGGTTGAGTGTCTTTGTTAATAGTATTAGTTATTGAAATGGTGGTAATTGGGATCTTCCTGCTTTCATCAGAGATGTTATGAATATTGTTATTAATTATAACTCCATAAAGTAGGAATCGGAAATGGCCATTGCAAAGGAAGTTTTTAGACATAATTTAATATACGATAAATGCATTGGGTTAAGTGAGAATAAAGTGAAATACTACTATACTAAACTATACCGATTTTGATGCTAATGATTCGTATTGTTTGCAGTTATATTATTTCTAAATAATATCGTTGAAACTATTAATTTACATTAATATTCTGATAGTAATATTTTAGGATGATGTAAATCTCAGTTGTACTTACTTTTACTCAGGCATAGGTAGACTTGATCCGGTATAATACGTTCTTCATCAGTAATTAATGAGTATTTTTCATCGAAATTGCTTTCTTATCCCCCTTATATAGATTCAGTGTAGACTTTTAAATTTAATCCTTGAATAATCTCACTACTTACATGACTTTTCCGATTATCTTCGTTTATAAATGGTCTCGTATTTTCTACATAAACTTATGTTATCACAGTATGTATTCCCGAATAATTCATTGACCGTGTAGATATTCGCTGTCCATTTTGATGAAAGTTACATTTTTCAACCTTCAGTCATAACATATATGGAAAGAAAATTTTTTTAATTATACCACTGTCTATTGTATGCATAATTTTCAAATAAGTGAGATCGAGATTCGCCAAATAATATGATAGTAAAATAATCATTTCTAAAGCCTTTCGCGTTTATGAGATACGGGAGTCTGTAATGAATACGCATTCGTAAAATTATATTAAAGAAATACGCCAAACAAAGTAAAGTCAGAATAAAAATCTGCATAAGATAAAATGCGGAATAAATAGACGATTACCTGTGTATTATGTGGTTGAGCGCAAGACATTCTGCAAAATAATCCTATATTCATTAAATGTTGTCTACTACGACAATGAGCTCCGTTTCTAATTAAATAAACAAATAGACAATAGGCAACGTAATTATGTAAATAGTTTTAAAGTACGTAGAAAAAGAACTTTATACTAAAGTCCGTTTGGAGAAGATGGGAAAATAATATTCATACAATGATACATGCAAAGATTGTTTTTACTAACCAAGAATTATCCAGCGTAGAACAACGTAATCAGAAAGTCGTTGAAGGAAATCAGTGTATTTTATGAGTAGATTTCTGTTTTTTTTTATTTTGATGAATGTTGAATTACGTAATATATTACGAACTAATTGTGTACTACGTATTAATTAAAGAAACGTAGAAAAAGAACTTAATTTTAAATTCTCTTTGGAAAGGATGACAGAATAATTATATGTAATTAAAATAGAAAAGAATAAACATAATAGGCATAAAATTAAAAGAACAGAAACTCACACACACGAAAAGCAATTCACCATATGCGTAAACCAACGATATCCTAACATAGTTCAATAATACCATGTATTTCCTGATTAGATATTTGTTGTTCATTTAGATGAGAGTTCAGTATATGATAAATGTATTTGGTTAAGTGAGCTATGAATTATAATATATTAATAAATTATAGTGTTCGCGAAACTAATGATTCGTAATGCTTACAGTTATGTTATTTCTAAAGATTGTCGTTAAACCTTTTAATTTACATTAATATCCCTATTTATTAATTTATATTCGTATCTATGTACTTCATTCTAGAATAATCTCACTACTTACATGACTTTTACGATTATCTTCGTTGTTAATGGTCTCGTATTCTCTACATAAACTTATGTTATCACAGCATGCATTCACGATTGATTCATTGACCGTGCAGATATCCACTGTCTATTTTAACGAAATTTACATTTTTCAGCATTCAGTAATAACATGTATCGAAAGAAAGATTTAAAATAATTAAAAATGCATCAAACCTTTATCATTGCATATGAAAATAGGATCGTAAACAAACTTTTTTTCGATTCAAACAATGGTTGTTGCCATAGATTTAATTTTCAAAATGAGGAGAAAAAAACGTAATAAATTGGCGTTCAAACTAAAATTTTGCAAATTTCCTGCCGGAATGTTCAAATCGGCCGCAAGAAAAGAAAACTTTGATCCTTTAGACGTAATATAGACCAAGTCCCACTGCTTTACGATTACATTTTCATATTTTTATGAACGAAAGAAATTTGCTCTGCATGGCCATTTTTCGTTTTTCCCGTTTAAATACATTGAAAAATATAATCCTTTCTGGTCTCAAACCTAGGACAAAATCTGTAGATTTTCGATTTTTTCCCAACTCGACTGTCAATTATAAATCTCTCTTGAAAATTTCAGCCTTCCAGCTCGATTAGAAATGCCCAGGATTTTGTGTCAATCAGTAGGATTTGCAGCTTTATATATAGTAACTAGTAAATGGGTGCTTGTAGACTGCAAGCAAAGAAAATAATTAAGGGATACTATCCTGAGTTATCGGTCTATATGCTATATTTATTTTCCTTTTTAATTATGCCATTGTCTTTAGTATACATAATTTTAAATCTAAGATCGAGATTCATCAAATAATATAATAATAGAATAAGTACTTCGAAGGCCTTTCACGTTTAATTTTTACGGGAGTTTTGGAGTTGAGTCCTTAATGAATACACATTCGTAAAGTTAAATTAAGGGAATAAGCCAAAGTAAAATTAGAATAAAAATCTGCAATAAGATAAAAATGCGGAAAATTGCTAGACGGTTTGCTACCTGTGGTATGTACTCGGTTTAGTGCAAAACATACTCCAATTGAATCCTATGGCCGCGGTGCCTGCTTCTGGGCTGAACACCATGTGATGATGAGGACAATATTGATGGCGTGCGGAATATTATTAAATATCCTTTCCGGTGAAACTAATACCCTGATATTTTCTGAGGAACGTACTCTTCCTAGCGCGACATACAGCTGGCAATGTGAAAACACGTCGCTTCTCAAATCAATTCCTACCTAACTTATTTTTGGATTTTTAGTCCTCAATGAATATATAAGGTCGAAGGTTTCCGCGGCGATCGGCTGATTCCGTGGTATCTCTTTCGGGATCCCACCGCGATGAAGGTAGCAGCGGCGACGACGACGTTTTAATGTGCATTCGTAAAAGTAAATTAAAGCTTAAGAATATTAAGTTAGAATAAAAATCTGCATAAGATAAAAATTCGGAAAATAAATAGACGATCACCTGTGTAGTATTCGGTTCATTGCAAGACATACTGCAAAATAATCCTGTATTCATTAAATCGCTTCTACCACGACAATGAGCTCCGTTTCTAATTAAATAAACAAATAGACAATAGGCAACGTAATTATGTAAATAGTTTCAAAGAACGTAGAAAAAGAATATTATTCTAAAGCCCGTTTGGAGAAGATGTGAAAATAATATTCATACAATGATACATGCAAAAATTGTTTTTACTAACCAAGAATTATCCAGCGTAGAACAACGTAATCAGAAGGTCGTTTAAGGAAATCAGTGAATTTTATGTGTAGATTTTTGTTTTTCATTTTGATGAAAGTTGAATTACGTACGTAATTACGTAATATACTACGTACTAATTGTGTACTACGTATTAATTAAAAATACGTAGAAAAAGAACTTAATTTTAAATTCTCTTTGGAGAGGATGATACAATAATTATATGTAATTTAAATAGAAAAGAAGAAATATAATAGGCATATAATAAAAAGCACAGAAACTCACACACGAAAAGCAATCCACCATATACGTAGAAAAACGATATCGTAACATCGTTCAATGATACCATGTAATTCCTGAGTAGATATTTGTTGTTCAATTAGATGAAAGTTACAATTTATTGATATACAATGATGACATGGACCTTCGAGAAAGGCGGGCAGCAATGGGTTTGGTTGCCGGTATGAGCTCTTAGGTGACAATATATCACAATGTATGTATGTAGTATGAAAGTGAAGCATACACGGAACTTTTTAGTCTGAGTTTAGTAAATGATAAATGTATTTGGTTAAGTGAACTATGAAATAAAATATTACTAACGTATAGTGTTCGTGAACTAATGATTCGTAATGCTTGCAGTTATGTTATTTCTAAAGATTGTTGTTAAACCTTTTAATTTACATTAATATCCCTATTTGTTAATTTATATTAACATCTATGAACTTCATTCTCAAATAATCTCACTACTTACATGACTTTTCCGATTATCTTCGTTGATAAATGGTCCCGTATTCTCTACATAAACTTATGTTATCACAGTATGTATTCACGATTAAATCCATTCCCGTGCAGATATCCACTGTCTATTTTGATGAAATGTACAATTTTCAGCATTCAGTAATGACATATATCGAAAGAAACATTAAAAATAATTAAAAATGCATCAAACCTTTATTATGGCGTATGGAAATAGGATCGTAAACAAACTTGTTTTCGATTCAAACAATGGTTGTTGCCATAGATTTAATTTTCAAAATATGGAGAAAAAAACGTAATAAATTGGCGTTCAAACTAAAATTTTGCAAATTTCGTGCCGGAATGTTAAAATCGGTCGCAAGAAAAGTAAATTTTGAACTTTTAGACTTCATATAGATCAAGTCCCACTGCTTTACGATTACGTTTTCACGTTTTAATTAACTATAGAAATTTGGTCTGCATGGCCATTTTTCGTTTTCCCCGTTTAATTACATTGAAAAATATAATCGTCTTTGGGCTCAAACCTAGGACAAAATCTGTAGATTTTCGATTTTTTCCCAACTTGACTGTGAATTATAAACCTATCATGAAAATTTCAGCCTTCTAGCTCGATTAAAAAGGCCCAGGATTTTGTGTCAATCAGTAGGATTTGCAGCTTTATATATAGTAATAACTAGTAAATGGGTGCTTGCATAATGCAAGCAATGAAAATTATCATGGGATACTACCCTGAGTTGTGGGTCTATATGTTCCAATATATTTCTTTTTAATTATTTCACTGTCTATCGTGTACCTAATTTTCAAATGTGAGATCGAGTTTCATAAAATAATACAATAATTATTTCGAAAGCCTTTCAGGTTTAATCGAGGCGGGAGTTTTGCAGTTGAGACCTTAATTAATACGCATACGTAAAATTAAATTAAGGTAATACGCCAAACAAAGTAAAGTAAGAATAAATATCTGCGTAAGATAAAAATGCGAGAAATCGATAGAGGATTCGTTACCTGTAGTACTTGGTTCAGTGCAAGGCATACTTCAATTGGATCCTATGTTCATTACGGTGTCTACCGCGGCACTATGTGCTCCATTTGTAATTAAATAAACAAATAGAAATAAGGCAACTCAACTAAAAATTTTCAAAATCAAGAGTAAGATATCTATGAATTGATGTTTGTTAACATATAAGATCAAAGATAAAATAAATTTAGAGTATTAATTGATCTTTTCTCTGATCTTAAATGACCTGCAAATGTTCTCATGCAAAGGAATGCGCGAAAAGATTTACCAGGAATAAAATCACAAAAAAATATTGTTAATGTTAATCAACAGAATATTAAGAACTTGTTCTCTTTCCTAGGGAAACATGCAGGTATGCTTAAAGCAATTCATACGCAATACGAAGAAGTTTTATCTTGTAACGAAACGGAAGTAACTTAAAACAAAAAGAAATCACATAAAAACCCAACATTGCACTAGAAGAGGAGAACATGTATTTCAATATAAGAAAACACTTAGTGATACAATACTGATCAATTTCCAGGCTTTTATGACAATTTTGAAGAGGTATATGAAAATATGATTAGATCAAATCTTGTGCATCAAATTAAATCAAATCAATCTCATCCAACATACAAACATGCATTAATGTATGTCATATCTAATTAAACGACAGATGACGATATGGAACCAATAAAAAACACGCAAATGAAATTAGTTTCAAATTTCAGAGTAACAGAAGGAAAATATGCCGACTAATTGTAGCAAGATGCACAAAAGTATTTCACATAAAATTGAGAAAAAATAACAGGGATACCTAAATGACTAAATGAAGTATAAACGCGAAAACATAGACATCTCAACCGAAGTATTAATAAAATAATGCTAAATGGAAAAATGGAGCAGAGATTTACCCTATTAAACATTTTAGGACAATATTGACGGCGTGCGAAATGTTTTCAAATATCCTCTCCGGTGAGAATCGGTCGCAAGAAAAGAAAACTTTGATCTTTTAGACGTAATATAGACCAAGTTCCACAGCTTTACGATTACTTTTTCACATTTTAATAAACGGAAGAAATTTGCTCTGCATGGCCATTTTTCGTTTTCCCCGTTTAAATACATTGAAAAATAGAATCGTTTCTGGGCTCAAACCTAGGACAAAATTTGTAGATTTTCGATTTTTTCCCAACTCGACTGTCAATTATAAATCTCTCTTGAAAATTTCAGCCTTCCAGCTCAATTAGAAATGCCCAGGAATTTGTGTCAATCAGTAGGATTTGCAGCTTTATATATAGTAATAACTAGTAAATGGGTGCTTGCAGACTGCAAGCAAAGAAAATAATTAAGGGAATCTATCCTGAGTTATCGGTCTATATGCTATATTTATTTTCCTTTTTAATTATGCCATTGTCTTTAGTATACATAATTTTAAATCTAAGATCGAGATTCATCAAATAATATAATAATAGAATAAGTACTTCGAAGGCCTTTCACGTTCATTTTTTACGGGAGTTTTGGAGTTGAGTCCTTAATGAATACACATTCGTAAAGTTAAATTAAGGGAATAAGCCAAAGTAAAGTTAGAATAAAAATCTGCATAAGATAAAAATACGGAAAATTGATAGACGGTTTGTTACCTGTGGTATGTACTCGGTTTAGTGCAAAACATTCTCCAATTGAATCCTATAGCCGCGGTGCCTGCTTCTGGGCTGAACACCATGTGATGATGAGGGCAATATTGATGGCGTGCGGAATATTATTAAATATCCTTTCCGGTGAAACTAACACCCTGATATTTTCTGAGGAACGTACTCTTCCTAGCGCGACATACAGCTGGCAATGTGAAAACACGTCGCTTCTCAAATCAATTCCTACCTTACTTATTTTTGGATTTTTAGTCCTCAATGAATATATAAGGTCGAAGGTTTCCGAGGCGATCGGCTGATTCCGTGGTATCTCTTTAGGATCCCACCGCGATGAATGTAGCAGCGGCGACGACGACGTTTTAATGTGCATTCGTAAAAGTAAATTAAAGCTTAAGAATATTAAGTTAGAATAAAAATCTGCATAAGATAAAAATTCGGAAAATAAATAGACGATTACCTGTGTAGTATTCGGTTCATTGCAAGACATACTGCAAAATAATCCTGTATTCATTAAATGGCGTCTACCATGACAATGAGCTCCGTTTCTAATTAAATAAACAAATAGACAATAGGCAACGTAATTATGTAAATAGTTTCAAAGAACGTAGAAAAAGAACTTTATTCTAAAGCCCGTTTGGAGAAGATGTGAAAATAATATTCATACAATGATACATGCAAAAATTGTTTTTACTAACCAAGAATTATCCAGCGTGGAACAACGTAATCAGAAGGTCGTTGAAGGAAATCAGTGAATTTTATGTGTAGATGTCTGTTTTTCATTTTGATGAAAGTTGAATTACGTAATATACTACGTACTTATTGTGTACTACGTATTAATTAAAAAAACGTAGAAAAAGAACTTAATTTTAAATTCTCTTTGAAGAGGATGATACAATAATTATATGTAATTAAAATAGAAAAGAAGAAATATAATAGGCATATAATAAAAAGCACAGAAACTCACTCGAGAAAAGCAATCCACTATATACGTAGAAAAACTATATCGTAACATCGTTCAATGATACCATGTAATTCCTGAGTAGATAGTTGTTGTTCAATTAGAGAAAGTTACAATTTCTTGATATACAATAATAACATGGACCTTAGAGAAAGGCGGGCAGCAATGGGTTTGGTTGCCGGTATGAGTTCTTAGGTGACAATATATCACAATTTATGTATGTAGTATGAAAGTGAAACATACACGGAACTTTTTAGTCTGAGTTTAGTAAATGATAAATGTATTTGGTTAAGTGAACTATGAAATAAAATATTACTAACGTATAGTGTTCGTGAAACTAATGATTTGTAATGCTTGCAGTTATGTTATTTCTAAAGATTGTTGTTAAACCTTTTAATTTACATTAATATCCCTATTTGTTAATTTATATTAACATCTATGTACTTCATTCTCAAATAATCTCACTACTTACATGCCTTTTCCGATTATCTTCGTTGATAAATGTTCTCGTATCCTCTACATAAACTTATGTTATCCCAGTATATATTTCCGAATAATTCATTGACCGTGCAGATATCCAATGTCTATTTTGATGGAATTTACATTTTTGAGCATTCATTAATAACATACATCGAAAGAAACATTTAAAATAATTAAAAATGCATCAAACCTTTATCATGCCGTATGAAAATAGGATCGTAAACAAACTTGTTTTCGATTTAAACAATGGTCGTTGTCATAGATTTAATCTTCGAAATGAGCAGAAAATAACGCAATAAATTGGCGTTCAAACTAAAATTTTGCAAATTTCGTGCCCGAATGTTAAAATCGGTTGCAAGAAAAGAAAACTTTGATCTTTTAGACGTAATATAGACCAAGTCCCACTGCCGTACGCCTACGTTTACACATTTTAATTAACGAAAGAAATTTGCGCCGCATGTCCATTTTTCGTTTTTCCCGTTTAATTACATTGAAAAATATAATCGTCCCTGGGCTCAAACCTAGGACAAAATCTGTAGATTTTCGATTTTTTCCCAACTCGACTGTCAATTATAAATCTCTCTTGAAAATTTCAGCCTTCCAGCTCGATTAGAAATGCCCAGGATTTTGTGTCAATCAGTAGGATTTGCAGCTTTATATATAGTAATGATGCAGAGGCATGTTGAGTTTAATAAGGGTAAGCCTGAAGTTTCCGATTAGATGAATACGAAAGGGCCTCTAGAAAAATACATTTACATTTAAATTCAAACCCTGCAATCTGCCAGTGGCGCGTGGCAGGAGGACACAATGCAATCCTAATATAATAAATAATTTTTATGTTTGGAAGTTGCGCAAGCGTTGGTAGCTATAATTTTACGTAACAACGCGATACCTAAAATAATCTATATCTAAATAAACTGTACACTGAAACAAATAAAAGATATATCCCTCTTTCACGCCTTATATTTGATGAGCAACTTAAATGAAATGGTAATTAGTTGAGCGTGGAGGTCATGAGTTAACTTCGAAGTCATGATCGTCAGCACCACCATCCGGCCCTCTCTCAAGGGTGAGCGATTCTCATCATCGTCTCCGAGGTCAACTCAGTTCGACCCTCCGATGACGGAACGAAAAGACCAACTTTTTTTATGAGGCGACACCCGAGGAAAATGATCACATAATCCGCCTTCGGATGGAAGTAGGCCGAAAAATACTGTTCCCCGAACGCTTTCATGGGCCGGGGAAAAAAATCCCCAAATGCACGGCCGCGCTTTGAAAGTTCGCCGACTCCGCCACGCATCCACTGAGGGAGAAGACCATTATCGACAGAGTTTTTCACGGAACCATCGGACGGGAAAAGAAGGGGGGACGGCGTAGGAATAATAAGGAGAGAGGGATGATGTGCTTCCCCCGCTGGAGGAATCAGTCCAAGGATACCACTATCCATCTTCCCGCCATCGGCCGTCAGAAAAGTTCCTTCCCACCCTCCCGCCTGAACCTTTCAATCTCTCCCTTTCCCAAGACGGATTGAGACTTGTAGTGCGCATGCAGCGAGTTTACTCTTAACGAGAAGTGAATGAGCGGAAGGTGTACTACCGTCGATTGTAGTAGGATTATTGTAGCGCGGTGTTGCCAGATGTTACGTTCTCCGCGGAGCTCTACCTCGTTTAACTCTCTCGGCACGTAGATGTCGAGCTGCAACTAGATCGGATCGCTACAGCTTTGATTAGTCGCTGTTAGTAAAGACTCAGGGCTGGTTTTATCTCGGACCCATTCATCATTAGCTGCTGAAATGAAATGAACGATCAACGGATGGATAAATATCTTTTCAAATATTCCTGATATTGTAATAAAATTGATATCTGCTATTTAATGAGCCTGTATCAACATCTTTGGAGCATTCATTAAATGCCCATTAGCATCATTCAAGAGGTGAACCGATGGATAAATAATTTTCCAAATATCTCTGAAATTAAAAAATAGTCTATCTATTGGATAATTAGCCTGTAGTAATAATTTCACAGTATTCATTGAGAGTCTAATATCAATTATCCAGAATCATTCATCCGTCAGAAGTTTTTATGTGATCACAGCGATGAACAATTCTGAGGCAAGAGAGAAAAAAAGTATATTTTCTCTATTCTGTTACAAGCAGAGAATTATAAATATTATATATTATGGTATTGTTATATAATAAGTGTATAAGAAAAATAGAAATTTTTAGAAGCCAGAAAGGAAATGACCTACCGCAAATACTTTTACATGGATTTTTTATGAAAATGAGGGAACTTTTGGCTTCATTGATCGATCATTTCGGTAGGTATTTGTTTAATTTTCAATCGATTATATTGCTCAAATTGCCATTCGTTACAGTCAATGTAGTTTTTTTTATATATCTTTCGGTTAAGGATGGACAGAAATGTACCATTTATTTACTGTCTCAGCCCAATTCACATCTCCGTTAGTAAAAAAAACTACTTAGTAATGACTGGTGCTATATATTGGCATGTTGACTAGTTGACCCTAGCTTAATGCACTGAAAACTGTTACTTTTAGGTTCATCTTGCAGCATTTAAGTAAATTTATTTCGCTTCGATCATTACAGATCTGCGAGGAAAGCGGTCAGACTACCCTACTCCTCATCATGCCCTGAAAGCCACATTCCCTCCCATAAGCTTCTTGTAACTAATGCTGAAGGGAATGAGATGCATCCCGGATAGGATAATTCACAGAACGGAGAGTCAGATTAACAAATATATTTTATCTGTACCAAGAAATTCTCTGGCGTGGTATCTCATAGGTAGAGACTTCTTCGTACATCGAAGGAGCAACATCGCAGCATGAGGAAATTCCATGAAAAGTTCCACCATCTCATTGAATACACTATCCTCACGCGTGTGCATCCCGAGTGTAGCGGTACGAGATTAAAGTCATTCCCGCTGTCTTTCTTTCGGAAACCTATTCCTCGAAGGCACATAACCCTGAAGAGAGGCAGTTTTTGAAAGCCTCTCCGACCCGCCAATTCCTTGCATCCCACCCACAGGGCTTAATTCGCAGAGACTATCTACTTGTCCCGCGGCGTGATGAAATTTCGATCCCGCACTATCCATCTCCTCTTTTTCCCGGGGAGGATAAAGCGGAGTGTTTTTGCGAGGGAGTTTCTCACTACAGGTGGCGGAAAGGCATTCGAGAAGGTCCCACGAGATGCGCTGTGATTTGGCTCCGACTGAGGGGTTAAGAAATGAAACGCTCCAATTTTGTTCCGGGAATGGAAAGGAAGGCGGGATTTGAGGAGGGAAAGATGACGGAGATGGATGCATCGGATTGGGTTATTTTTCCGCCTTTATCCCCCGTGTTAAGGCGTTCATGGAGTCTCTGCGAAGTAATTGGAGCTCTCTGTTTCAATCAAGAGAGTCTCATTCTTGCCATCTCTCTACCTTTTTGTATATGGATCAAGGGGAAGTAGTGATTGCTTTCATGTTGGAAGATGCGAATTTGCTAGGTGATAGACTACTGCGAAGAAATTATCTTTTCGTTTACATACTGCATCTGCGTTTAACACCCGGTTGTTAGCATCCCACCAAGTGGATTTATAAGGTCACTATATGAGTCTAGACCCGACAAATTTAGTCGTTCGTATGTTTTGCTTAAATTCCTCCATTAGTATCTCCCAAGAAAATTTTACGCTTATTCGAAGGAGAAATTCTAATATATAAGATAGCTTGAGCTACCAAAAAAGAATGAATCACAAAAACTATAACTTTTCACTTATCCTTGGGTTGGTTTATCTGAGAGAAAATGTGGAATATAGCACTGAAATTTACTATGGAATAGTATTTCATTTCCTAAATATATATATGCAATTCTGGAGTGCTAAAAACTGACTTTCGAGTGACATACCAATTTGAAGAAATCCTATTAAAAATTTGCACTTGAAACTAAAAATAAATATATTAAGTTATGAAACTAGAAATTCAACAAGTATTTACTCAGAGATGAAATGCTTCATGCAGAAAAATCTCTATATTTTTCCAGAAACTTAAACATTTTACCTGGAATTCTGTAATCAGGGATTTTCGTGACTGATCTTAACGGTCGATCATCGGTAAATAAATAAATGTTTTTGCAGCAAAGTTTTTTATCCTCAGAAAGCAAGAAACGTTTACGCCAAACCTTCTAACATGGCTTAATGCGACCTATATTTTTTTTTTCCTTTTTTGATATGAATTTCAACGTCAAAACAAAAACGATTAATAGTATCCACGTCACGTTTTTTATACTTCTCTTCCTCTTTCAAAAACACTCGAGAGATGCGATTACTCCCGCGAAGCGAAAAATTTCCGGACGCGGGCACCGAACAAATATGAATAAAAAAGACTTGGAAATCTTAAATCGAACGTTCTAATGAGATCGCTTCCTAAATCAGCTCCTATTCCCTCCGCAATTAATCAAATTCGCACCTTACCTCCCTCTTCATAGATTGTGCTGCTAGGGGGTCCTTCCACGGAATTTTTTCACGCTCGATATTTTCCTCAGTCGCCCGTTTTCGCTGCATTAATTCTAGCTAAGAGGAATTACGCTCTGACCCCACCTACTAGGTTCTCTCGAACGTTCTTCCACAAATCTTGATTATTTCCCAGAATTTGTCACCCTCCCCACCGAGCCTCCTAATAGAACTGGGTTTTAAAATTCCCTCGGCAGCGGTCACGTGACACGACCCCACCATCTCCATTCCGCTCTTTAGCCCGCTCGTGACCATTTCCCTCACACACAATAGATGTCAGCCGTATATCGCCACGTGCTCCGTGACTACGTGATCCCTCTATCGAGAGGAATACTAGGTGAAGTTAGAATACCATACCGAGTATTTAGAGTACTCAAACTCTGGAAATTTCGATAAGATAATAGTACTGGTTCAATTTCCTCCGAGGTATATTGAACAGGTTGGGTTTTGTTGCAATTTAATGTTTCACCCGTAAATATTCATTATTCCTAAACAACTATATAATCAACTATACTTATAACTATAAACTATAATAATAACTATACGTATACAGACTGTGGGAGAAATCCTATGATTATATCCTATGATCCCGACACAGATGAACCAACTCTGGGCTTTGGGTTTGGGCTATTCTTAAATCATTGAATTAATTATATAATAATATAATTAATAATTAATTGTTAAAATTATCAATTTTACTGTTTTATATCCATTGTCATCAAGGGTATGATACAGAGGTATTTGTATTAAAATAATTCATAGTAATTAGTGAATTTATTTTATTGAAAAATCTTTTGGAAAACTAAGCGATTGATTAAATTAACGTCATCTAAAATAATGATAAAGGTTCAATTCTCCCATCAGAGATGCATCAATCAAAATTATTAAGTTGAGTAACTGTAAACATATAAGAGTTATTTCAATTCCAGCCATCATAAAATACACTCTTGTGGGCAGTAATAAACTAATACAATGTACTCTTGTAATAATAACTAGAAGGGAATGGGATTTATAGAAAATTGAAATATACGTAGGTGAGATATGAAATACATATTCAATAAACTAATAGGGTATTTCATCCTTGATTTTATAGCCCCAAAATTAAGTACAAACTATAATTATTTTAATCAAATTTAAAACGTAAAAATATTTTACCTGTGTAGCTCAAAAATAAACGCAGAAAATAGCATAGGGTAAACTATGACAGTAAATGTTATGAACAGAAGTCTGAACAAATGGCATGAAATCAGGAGAATATGGGCTAGGTGATAAGAATTTCTATGTATATAATATTAAATTGTCTTCTAGAAATTAGGTTCTTGAGTATATACTAACGTATAAAACGTACAAAGTATTGTGAAGTAATCTAAAAATATTTGAAACATTTTACACTTCTCGAAACATTTGCCTCAGCATCACCTTGATGTAATGCTAAAAAATAGCAAATAAATAATTATTGTACAAATATTGAGGTTATGTCAGGAGTCAACATATTTGATGGACCTCGAGATATTGAATCCTCCATGAAGCGGAGGTAAGGTCCTTGAAGTTCTCTTGTAAAAAACAGTCCACCGCGCCACACCGGCTTATGCAGAGGTTCCACTCAAATGATCCCGAAACTAAGAGCACCTTCATCGGGCTCCATAGCCTTCATCTACGCCAAAAAGAGGTGACCCATTCAATCTCCGAACACCTCAGGAAAGTAATCCCCGAGTAGGTGTCCTCGGCAACTCTTAATCCACGCGCTCCCCGCGGGAGGTCGCGCCTCGCGAGGCACGGACTATTTTTCCCTGAAATTTATCCCCACTCGGATGCTCTCTTCGGCGATCTCCACCTTGCGAATAATCCCGAGCAAAAGACGACAACGTGGCGGGGGGGAGAGGAGGCCTTGGCGGGAGAAAAATTACTGCTACGCTGCCATTTGTCATCAGCGTCGGGGAATCCCCCTACCCTTCCGCGAGAGAACGTACGACGAAAAAGTTGAGAAGCGACACCCGGAGTAATAATGGCAGACTCCCGGCGCCCGGAGGTGGAGGGAAAAAATGGGGCGGAGCGGAATGGATGGGGGGTAGCGCCTTAGGAGAAAACGAGTTATCGATGTGTTCCGAGACACTGGTGATGCTCCCAAGTTTTGGAAGAAAGCCACTGAATGGGAGGAGTAAAAACTCATCTCGCGGAGAGGATACGCTCACCAGTCGTTCCATCAAAACCCGCGCGCGACCCCACCGATGGATTCGCCCCCTGACAAAGGATTTCTGAGGGACTCCTCTCTTCCGGAGAGTCTTCCCGTATCTCCACGTTTTCATGAGGAAATGACAGTTCCCATGCTTGCGAGTTAGTTTTCCGTATTTGCGAGCGTTGGTTCCGTCGCTTTCATATTGTAGCCTCACGTAGTATGGTAGACGTGGATAGTGGATGCTTGTTGTCGACAATAAGATCCTGCTCGAGATAAAAGTTGAACGTTAAATTTTACTGTTTGCAGATCACGATTAAGATAAATGAAATAAAAAACTTCTATTTCTGACATTGATAAATTATCTATACTCTTGATATTGATATCGTAGTTACGCTGCCAAGTCGCATGCATACGGTTTTACAACTTATATGATTTTTTTTAATTACTACTCCTGAGAAATCTATAAATACGTTGTGTATTATTCTTTCAACTAACATTTAAAAAATCTTTAGTAATAAATTCTTACGTAACACATATATTCGGTGTATTGAAGCGTGATATCATGAGAATTATGATTTAGTCCCCTTAAGCTTTAACTTATAACTTACCCTGGGTTACTTGGAAGTGAATTATATTCGACCAAAATCTAAGACGATGCGAGAATTTTAAATTAAACGATGAATCATTTCTATTAAAATACTCAAGCACCAAATAATTGTGTATTACCTCTTTAGATAAACGCTAACTTTTTCCGAAAATAAAAGCACATTACATTGTTTTCCTTTTAATGAAATTAAATTTTTCCATTGCAAGAGCTGTAATTTGTTCTGTATGATGTCCTTTGTGGCCTAAAATAGGTTAGGGATCTGCTTTTGAAGATTCTTAAGAAGCGAGTAGCATTCAAATATCTGTTTCCTGATTTTTAAGAGCTTTCTTTTCATAAATAGCTGTGCATGAGAAAAATAAATTCCGTTATTTTCGAATATAACACTGCAATAAAGTTACTGCTACTGAAAAAAATGGTACATATGTAAGCTAAAATTCAGTAGTTTCTACTTTGGCTCTGGTTTAATGCACGAATACTATTGATTTTCAAACCATGTAAGTTTCCTTAAAGTAATAATTTCAGAGAACCCGGCCAAATGCTTACTTATACATTATTAGTAAGTGGTTGGTAGTTTACTGTACCTAAGAATCATTTTCAAAAGGAAAACTAAATAAATAATCATTTTAAGTTCAGCATATAACATTTGACAAATTTTTATGTAACGGAATAGCGAACTGCTCTGTGCATCCGAATGGGAAACTCATATTTGAAGTCCATCACGAGATGATGACTCAAATTAGGGTACAAATACTCGTATCCGTAGTATTTACCATTTAGAAACAATGTTACCCAAACAAGCAGCTTCCCGCCTGCTAGAGATATCCCGTACAATTTTATTTCTCATAGAGTCTATTCTTTAACTCTGTCAACCTAATGTGAAATTACGTAGAAACACGACACGGCCGGAGTAGTTGGAGAAAAAAGACATGAGATTTTGAAAGGGGGCTTACCAAATGTCGACATGTTTACAAAACAAAATAACTGTGAACAACAATCCTCACCCCACAAAAAGCTTAAGAACATCTCATAGGAGTTGGCAAGGGTATCCAATGGGCTCTGGGATGACATTAGTGAATGGAATAGTTCCCAACATCTACGTAGGAGTTGGGTCTTTTTTCTGAAACTATCTCTTCCTGCTCCTTGTAAGTGCATGATTTTCAATTTATAGTAAAAAAACGAACGTGAATCATCACTTGAATGTCATTGCAATTTTACAAATTCGAAGTGATTAGAGTGGATTAAAGTGGAAACAAGATTTTGAACAGAATCCTGTAATAACCGATATCTTGATTTACATATATTACAAAGGTCCCTCAAAATCTTCTTCCCCATTTCAATTTGCTTTTTGTAAGCTATCATGTCTTCATTCGAATTTCCCAATTATGTTTGTCTTCGTATTAAAAATTTCACTTTCAGGGTAAAAATATGTAAATTTTAGAGTAATCCTATCAATTTATTTTAGTTTTTTTTTCAAAATAAGATCATTACCACTTTAATACCAGCATTACATGTCAATCAAACATCGCAGAAAAAAGCTAAATCAAATTCTTTTTCATAGTAGACATCAATGAAAACATTCCATGGTAAACACCACATCGGTGAATGTCTGGGGTTAAGAATTAATAGAAAAATATATATAAATAATAAATATGTAATTAATAAAAGAATATTAATTAATTATTAATCATTATTATGTAAATATGTATAATATATAATATAATATATTTTATATTATACGATATTGATCATGCGATAATGTAAGGTAAATGTAGTATATACAATAAGATGATATTAATTTAATAATGTAAGATATAATAATGAATTAATTAAATATCCCACATTAATTAAGGGTACTTATACGTAACACCTACGCGTACATTTTCTAGGGGAGAAGATTTATATGAGCAGGCCATTTCTGTATAGCGAATTCATTCGTGATTTTAACACAGCTAGTTTATGTGAGTTAATTCAAAGGTAATTCTGATTAAAACTAATATTTCCCTATCAAATTCGTATTCATAGGAAAGTTTGTTGGCTCTCAAATACCCTAAAATACACACAATGACAAATGTTACCCAAAATAATCAGTCCGACGCTGGACCAAATGAATCACGGAATCACACTGAAAGTAATTTACTAATAGCCGCGTGAAACTTTGTACAAACCACTCACCCTTCCAATCAATCAGAAACAGTTCGCAAGTCGAAGCGTTAACAAGGACCGATCGCGCTCATGGACGTTAAACTTTCCCATTCCGAACAAATGTTGATAGAGCGTATGCTCAGGAGGAAGGGGCTAGAATCGCTGATTGAGATTCATTTCAGTGAACCGTACACTTTCGCAACTCATTCACGAACTGCCTCTCTTCCCCACGGACTGTAATTAATAGAAAAGTCGCTCGCCGAAGTGAAGGCTGGAAATGACAGCCAGATAGTTTGCTCTGGGTACGAGAGATGGAGCTATAAGGAGCGTTTTGTTTGGAGAGGACTCGATTTCCTTCGATACACCATAGGAGTCGCTCTACGTGCAACTTTCAACTGCTGTGCGAGTGTTTTCAATAACTTGGAGCGAGAATTGAGAGGCTGTCTGCACCGGAAAAGAGCCGAAGTGTGGAGAGACGAAATAAGCTGTTCGAATTCACTCGGATCAGCGGCGGTGTCGATTGCTCGCTGTCGTTATAAATAGAAAGACATGAAACTAAGGAAATTTGCTTCCAATTACGTATAACTGTAAAACTAGTTCTCTGTTCCTAGGGAGTGTTAAACATGAAAAATTTCCGTTGACTACATTGAAGGAGTTTCAATTTGAAAATTAAAAATTCCATGAATAATATTACTGTATTAAATTCAAGTACTGAATTAATATCTAAAAATATATTTTACGCGTGTAATCATGCAAAAATTCAATAGTTAGAGTAGTCAAAGATGTGTAAACAAGAAAGAGTCGCTTCAATAAGTATATTTTTCCGCGATTCATAAGTGTGAGTAATCGATTAGGGAAGTAGTACTGGAATGCGTACCACCTCCTGCCATACGCCGAAATACGGCTTGCAGGATGCATCTTTAGATGAAAAAGGAACTTCAAGGAAAACAAAATATAATTACCTATAGATGCTGTATGTATCTTTATTCAATGCTTATATTTTTTCAATCGTAGCCATCAATATTTTAACTTGTTTTTACGATACCTAAGATACATGGGTAGAATTCAGAAATTATTTTTGTAAACTCACCGATGGATGTTATATATCAATTGGTCATAGTGAAATCTAGCGGAAAAACTTCTTATAGAAGAAACAAAGGAATTTTTTATGTAAAAGTGATCCATCAGGACAATCCTTTACCTTAAACACCAATATATATCATGAGTCTATATTTAAATTCGCTATACATATTTTGCTGCTTAATCTGATATTAAAAATATGCTTTATACTAACACATTTAAGAAAAATAGTGGATAGTAAATTCTGCAGTCATGTCTTGATAAATGGATTTTTTTCATATTACTTCAGTTTGGAACATATATCTTTCTTTTATCTTTGTTTCAGCTTTGGTCATGTCTGAGTCAATATGAATTCATTCATGGCTGAGTCAATTGTAATTCAATATGAATGCGATGAGCAATGACATTTATTCTAGTCACTCTTTCTTGAATGATAATTCATAGCGTCACTGTACTCAACTTCATTGGACGCTTAGTGGCTAAACAAAAGAAAGTTTCCGTTAGATCTTGGGTTGATTTTATTGATTAATCTGTCCATTTAAGATTCCAGTAATAAAAATAGGCTGTATGAAGAGGATTTAGAGCTGACTACTACACTCATCTTGCTATGTATCCTAAATCTCCTTCTGGGCTTTGGCAGGTTCTTGCCCTTCACAGATATTGCAGCAACACGACGACAACATAATTATGTACCATTTAAATGCGTTATTATAAAAATCTGTAATTGAAGCCAGTCGATAACATCAGAGCAACAAAAATTGGTGACGTAAAATTTTAATAGGTTTCTGAAAATATCACTTACATGCAAAAAATAGTATTCAAGAGAAAACTAGTGCGGACGTGAATGCCTTTTTTAACCACTTAAAATAAAATGTTCTACCTTTATATTCCTGTGACGTAGCTGAAAATATCTTCAGGAATTATTTCCAAGGAATATGTCCATTCAGCGTTCTATTAAATAGTGTTTCTGACGTTAATTAATGTTTTATTCATATTAAAAAGTTGATAGGTTTTATCTAAGAAACTAAAATACTTTATCTTAATAATTACTCTCCCATTTAACTTCAAATTTTATAAAATTTTCAGAAATAATTGGCTTAGTGATGATCCGAACGAATGAACGAAAGCTGGGATTGTCCTCAATCTACAAGTATCTTCACAATCAATTGTGAATTTCTCTCCTGTATATGTGTATGCATGCATGCCAATTTTAATTTTCCTACTGGAATTTTAGAAAGATCGGATATTTTCCCGGTGAATTATGCCGAGGAAGGTTTCACGGATCTCCAACCGGGTGAGATGACTGGATGGCTCCGACGTTTCGGCAGCGGTCTCTGCTGCCATTTTCAAGGATGTCGAGAAGTTCGTTAAGGTCCGGTATATATACCAACAGAGAGACTCCCCCTCCTCGTCACTGAGGACTGGACTTTTAGGTTTATTTTATGAGGGCAGGAATTTTAGGTTGATTTTGTAATTATCACGTCTTTAAATAAAACTGGTCATTTACAACAACAGTTGTAAGATTTAATTAATTAAATATTATGGCCCTACATGCAGTTATCGTATTTATTAAAAGATGCCACTGTTATGCAGTAATTTTCAAATTTTAGTAGCATTATTTACATTTTAGAAAAATTCAAATAAAATACTTTTATTTCAAACCTTCAAATGTTACAAGAAATCCATCTTCCAGCAAGGATTAGATTTGAAATATTTTAAGTTTAGAATCTAAATTTATTCTTAAAATTGGTTTCTCAAAGGTTGGTGTTTTTACAAATTAGCATCAATTTATTTTATTAATATTCTACTTTCATAATCTGTGAATTCTAATTTTTTTGCGTCAATGAATGAAAAATAATGTTGGCCTCATAATATTCTAATATTGCTCCGTATCTTCTTCTAGAAAATATACTTTTAGATTATTAATCCTAACATATATAATAATCATACGTAAATTATTTGTAATAGATATTATGTATTAAATTAGTGTAGTCATGTTTTATTTTATTAATATTTCTTCGATTTTTTGATTCGATTGATTCACTGTTCTTCACCATTACTTTCCAAATCAATTTTTTTTAAATAGGAGTAAAATTTTTAATTTATTTTGCTTTATACATCTACGTGGAGTTATGTAAAATTATGGAAATATCAAAGTAATAATATGTAAAGTATCTAATGTTTAGTTAAAATTATTATAATACCACATTCGGTGAGACTTCCAATTTGTTAGGGAATTTGAGATTTATAGAAAAATACCAAAATAGCTACTGCGCGACGGAAAAGGTTAAAATGTTAATGCAAAGGTGTCTCAACTCACTTCCATACGATCACGAACCCAAAATAGCCTGACAATGGGAGAACGTACTAGGGGCCAGAGAACCGCAAAATAATTAAAACACCGCCGACTTTGATCAGCTATACAATTCCGTCACCAAACACTCGGAGGACAAGACTTGGAGCATCGTTCTGCCAATAATAGAACAACAACCGGAAACTCCGGGGAAAGCACGACCCTCAATGTCACCGACTAGGTGTCCCTCGCCAATGATGCTCGCATATCAGCTCATTAGATTGTATCCCCAAGACTTCCGTCCCTGCATCCAGACCCACGCCCATCCCACTTCCGGTGGGTCACGCTCCGCAGCTAATAAGATGCTTTAGCGGAGACCTTTTCTCTGTTCCCGCAGCGGTGCGGTCACGAAAAGAGGGTGCGGCATCCGACGCCCACGGCTCCTCGTCGAAATCATGCACGCAGACTGGTATTTAGACCCACGCAGGTGAAGGACCCCCTGACGTAATTTCTGGACTAGTTTACCGAAAAACGAGAATTGAGTCCCTTCTGGATGGCGGGGCACTCGCACGGTGCGTGGGAGTCGGAATCAACTGTGCGAAGAGCCCAATTTATCCAAACGTGCTATCGGTCGATATCAGAGTTATTTTTGGAGGCCTCGCCTTGGGTCGTGTTCATGTAATCTAAAGTAAACATTAATCTACGCTTTTTAATAATCAGCTATTTTACGTAATTATCTCTTCAATGTTTATATAATTTTGCATAACTCCACGCAGATTTTAAAGCAAAATTAATTGAAAATTGGATTCCTTTCTCCTGATAATTAATTGGGAAAGATAGAATCGAGAAATCTGGGCTAATTAAAAAGATTGAGGAAATAGTAATATAATAAAACTTGAACTCCAGTTTAATATAAAATATAATATCTTGTAGAAATAAT
Organism: Sympetrum striolatum; assembly: GCA_947579665.1. NCBI lineage: Eukaryota > Metazoa > Arthropoda > Insecta > Odonata > Libellulidae > Sympetrum > Sympetrum striolatum. The sequence continues at coordinate 44,799,459 of OX388347.1, forward strand.
TCATAATATTATATTTTATTATATTATATTATATTATATTATATTATATTATATTATATTATATTATATTATATTATATTATATTATATTATATTATATTATATTATATTATATTATATTATATTATATTATATTGTATTATATTATATTATATTATATTAAAGATATATAGATATTTATAATACTATAAATATGTATTTTCGGTAAAATAATTTTAGTATATTTTCTCACAAAGTGTCTAAATTTAATTCTAAATTTAAAATATTAGCAATTGCATAATCTTGCATGGTTTTTTTTTATGTGCAGGACTCTGCTTGGAGTTTTGGAAATTTGAGGTCCAAAATTAATGCTGATAAAATACCACAAAATCTTAAGCAAAGAACAATATATGTACGTAACTTGATATATCAGGAATCATACGAGAAAATTTCGAGGAGTAAAACTATCATTTTAATGAAAGGTTATTATTTTTGCAAAATTCATTGTTCACATATCCTAATTAAGATAGAATTTATTTGAAATTTCAGAATCTAATCCATCTGTAGAAATACAAGTTATACTTTAGATTTTACAGGAAAAAAAAAGGATCTTGGAATTTAGACCAAATACTTTTCACTAACGATATAAAATAAGAGACACAATAAACGACATTTCTCCTGAATTTTAAAAATTAAATTAAGATAATATTCCATGCAAACTCCATTCTAAGGATTCATGCAAATAATTTTGCCTTATTTTTCTACTATAAATATAAAATAGTGGATATCAATCAGCGACAGATAAATTTCAGCGCGGAAAACCGCATTTTTTTCAATTACGAACGTACGTATATACACACTGAGTGCTTGACAAGTTTTAAAAAGTCACCTCTGAATATAAGATTACAGAAGAACGTTGTGCCAAAATCTTTACACAGGTTTCCGACGTGTTGCTTACGAAGGAATAAGTAAAAAGAGCGGAAGAAGACAGGTGCTGACGAAAGAGCCGGAAACATCGGATGAGGAAAAGGAAGTGAAAATCATAGTGAAGTGGCACTTGGAAGGAAGTGAGATATCATATAATAGCCATGCAAGTCAATCTTAGGATAATGTATACATCAACCACATCGAGGTCCCATTCTGAAAAGAATGTAATTAGAAAATATCTCTCGTTTATCTATTCTTTACGTCCTTCACCTTTTTCATACAGTCAGACACTGTTAGTTGGTAACAGGGAAGATTTAGAAAGTTGTCAAGGGGGAAAAAACTTCCAAAGGTACGTGCCTGCTTGGAGCTAATTTCTTAAAGAATTCATCTCTAAATTTTTAATCATAGGTTATATCTGGGTTGAATGATGCTTTCATAAATGTGTTGCAATTTTTAGGATGACATGATGTTTACTTCACTACATAAATAACCTTCTAATGGGAATTTAAAAGCAGAAATATATAATGTATACAAAGGGTAAAAGTTTCAGTTCTTGAACTGGGATAATAATACGAAATAGACCTGCTTCAGATTATCATCACGCCTAGTGATGATGTGAAGTCTTGAAAACATGGTCCCAAGATATAATCTACCGTGATACGATTAAAAGTTTGTTCATATCATTTTTAACGTAAGGAATGGATATTAAATTTAATAATAATCCATTCAGACTTAGTTTTAATACATAGGGTACCAGATATGCTGTCTAAATTGATGGCTTTGTGGTTTGCTTTATTTCATATTATATGAATATCGAAAAAATAATAAGTGTAACAGGAACTATGTAATTGGATGAATATAAAAATGAGACAGTATTTAATACGGATTCTTTCAAAAAACTTTAATTTGATAGCATGATTTCTCTAAAGTCGCTTAGTGTCTATAAAAATAGATCAAGAAAAACTTATATGCCTTAAATTTAAATTTAGTTCCTTAAATATATATATATATATATTGGTCCTGAGCAAATTATTGCTATTTCCCATCATTAATGATATAAGACCTTATATACGTGTTTTTTACAAATCATTCTTCGATGTATGATCTTTAGGATGGCTGTCAAAATAGAAACTCTTCTAATTGAATGAAAAAAATTAATTGTTCATTAGTGACACTCTTTAGGTACACCAACGCTGTCCATGCCGAAAAGTTTTGGATGTAAATGGTAGCAGGAATTTCTTACACAATCCATCGTATCAGCCCATATAATTTTCTAAGAGAAAGAAATGTGCTTGAGAATAATCGATTAAAGGCTCCTTGTTAAAAAATATAAATTTACAAAATTTTATATTTTTAGGCCCGTGGTTTCGATTCGAAATGACACTCTTAGAAAACAAGTGTTGCATGGTGTTCCCATAAGTTAGATCGCCATATAATAGTAACTAGACTTGTAAAAAAAGTCTCTCACAAACTATACTCCGTTCTCCGCGCAAAATTCATATCCTTTCGTGGAACCAGCGAGTTCGCAACCTAAGAATAATTCGAAGAAAACGACGTTTTCTTTGAGATAAAAACCAGCTTCGATTCCCGAACTCCCACTCAAAGAATCGTTTGATAACCCGGGGCAAAAAATTGCAACTTTTCGGAACTTACTCGTCGGGCAACGCCGAGAGGCCTCAAAGAACCGATCGCAGGTGAACGCCTCCGCGACGGGATCTCTACGATCTCTTCTAGACGATTCCGCGATCATTTTCCACCTCGCCTCCCACCAGGCACAGAAAGGAAGGGAGGGAGAAAAGAGGGATTTTTAGGTTCTGCAGAACAAGAGGTGTACTTTCATCCAGTTCGAGATTGATTGCCCTCGCTCGCTGTCTGCAAAGAAATGGGAGTCCACGCGGGATGGAGTTGAGGAAATGATCTTCTAGAGGCGCCACTATCGGCTCCATCCTTCCTACGTAACGTCCGCTTTGGAGTCGGAGGCCAAGGGAACCTTCCCCCGCCGCCCCATCCTCCATAAGGAAAGCACCAATTCCTCACAAGGGATGCATCCAGAGGTCACGGCTGTCGTTTGCAGAGACCGCCACGTAGACGGTTGGGGCTCATTGTTGAGCGAAACCGGTAGTCGAATGATACATATATCTAGGCTCATAAATGGTTTATGGAGGACAGGAGACGGTCAATTATGTTTTTTATGCGTCTCGGAGCGCGACTTGCCGTATTGTTTTCTCGTACGTGATCGGAATGGAGGTTTTCTCGTGGGCTCACGTGGAGCAAATGACAATGAGACATGCACCTCGAGCTCATTACCTGGAATGAGGTTAGTGTCGGATGGACAATGGGCGTCGTTCCGATTGAATTAATAATCGAGTAATACAGTATCTTGAGTATCGGAAGAAGAAGATTTGCACTGAGAGAATTGACTTCGAAGGAAATTAACGGATATGCAAGCATTCCCTCTCATTCCTGTCCCTTAAATTTTGATACATCAGTAGTACGAATATTACATAAATAAAACTTTAGAAAAAGATGAAGAACACATATACCTTAACCGCAGTAATTTTATTCACTCACGACCATGGTTTTGATCTATAAGATCATCCTACCACGAAGACGAGGCCGAATTAGCAGACTTTAATATTTGTAAAGATAAGCAGCAAAGTTTCACGTTATTTCAACTTTACATACTTATTAGGACTTTTATACGTCACTAAAAAATCCGGTATTGTCTAGTGGTTAGGATATCCGGCTCTCACCCGGAAGGCCCGGGTTCGATTCCCGGTACCGGAAACTTATTTTGTTAAAATCGGGGAAACAAAGAACTGAGTTGGTTAACTATAAAATACATTAATTTTTGATAATGGTACTAAAGTTTAGATTGTAAAATTAAAGAAACGGGAACTATTCATAATTATGTAATATATAATGGTTATTTATGTTAGGAGGAGACAATAAATATCGTAAATAAACATTTACAAAGATATGTAAATATGTTGGCTATGGTATGTAAAATTTAATGTAAATGCATTAAAATGTTTTGTAAGTCACGAAAGAGCATTTCTGTTGATTAGTAAAAATATATTAAATTCCATATGACTTATAATCTTGTGTTTTACTCAACAACTACTTGATAAGTAATTAGCATAGAATTTGTGTAACGCGTGGCTTTACATGACTACAGCAAAAATCGATAATTAATGTAAAGAATTTACCGGTATGACCTAGTTTACATGCACATCTACACGTACGCAACCCGCTCCTACGTTAGATTACACCGCAAAATTATATTTAAATGTGAGGTTGAGAACTACAGCGATATTTTTTCCGCGGATTCCAAACGGGCCCCGAGACGGAACCTTCACATTTCGCTTACGACGCGTTATGCAAAATGCCTCGCTAGTCAGTGAGATTGAAAAGCATTTCCCTTTGAAATTCAACGTCCATAATGCACCATTTATATAAAATTTCGGAGCGTAACGCAAATAAAGAATTATGCGGTTTCTAGCTGGCTATGAAGGAGCATTCATATTGCATTGCGTCAGCCGAATTTCGAGCGATCAAATTCAACGTTTATCGAAAGTGAAATTGTTATGTAAAATCCGCGGACCGCAAAAACAGGTTGTGAAAGTGTCCGGCGCGCACATTTGCTTACTGAATGATTACACCAAAGCAATCACGTAACGAATGCATCAGCAAAGTAAGGGCCTGAGCACAATAGGTATTGGTTAGGGGAGAGTGGGAACGGATTAAAGAGGTGCCAGCCCCGTTTGAATATGTAGTGTTTGAATTATAAAGGAATGAAGTGAATTTAATGAGGGGATAACTGCGTGAGTAAGGGATACGCAAAAATTATCCGAAATACATGCTTGATTTTAAGACGGATAGCTTGGAAAACTATTACCAAGCAGTAAGTACAGTCTTTGAGTGGGATATAGGAAGAAAATATGTCAGTTCGCCTGATTTAAATTCCCTTCATCGTCAATATTCTTTGTGCGGGATCTCAAACCACATCTCATACATTTCTCATTGCTATAATTTTGTATTTTCGTCTTATATCTACTACGTAACCAATGCCTGCGCTTATATTCACTTCATAAGCTGATTTTGAATGGTAAAGTATGGATAAAAATCTAAAAGTAGCCTTTATTAACCTTATTTGGACCACAAATAGTGGGGATGAGAAAAAACAACAGTGTAACTGAAATTAAATCTCAGGAAGACATAAAGTAAAGGAGGTAAATAAGTAATTCAACGATCACTGAAGATAACATTATAATGTATATATTGGGAGTCTGATGGTAAGATAAAATTAAATCTCAAAGATTTTCGAGTAACCAAATACCATATCCACACCTTAGATAAATTGATTACACACGTATTATATATATATATATATATATATATATATATATATATATATATATATATATATTACACGTCTAGTAGACGGAAGTAAAGAAAGATTATCGCACTTATTGCATTATCGACTTCACACCCCCTTCTTCGTGGGCGTTACCTGCAGTATATTTTTCTCCAAAGATATTAACTTAGGTTTTATTGGACCAGTTCCTTCTAAAGTTTTCATCTCTATCTCTACTCACCTATAAATGACTTATATTTTATTATCACTGACGAAAGGTACTTTAGAAGAAGAGACTTTTTAAGATCTTATAGACTTACTGTTCCGTCGGGATATTTTCAGCTGATACATGAAATTCCCTCTTGTTACCTAGTAATTCTAACTATTCTCAACTTGCTAAAGCTTCTCGGTAGTTAATATTAGACGGGATGACGTTACAACAGTTCATCGTGCTGAATAATTTTAATACATACAAACATGACAGTATGATTTTACTGCACTCTGCCAAGTGTTCTCAAACGATTGCAATGCGGGCCACATTGGCTTGATTCTCAACTCTGCACTTTGCATCCCTCAATCGCAATGTAAGACCCATTAAACTCTCAAAAGAGACGGCTCGTGCGAGTGTGGGTGGCCGAGAAGGGATGACGGAAGTGGAAGACGAATAAAAAGTGTATGTAGAGGTTGACGAAAACTTCTCCGAGGGCCATAAGAGGTGAGGGAAGGATGTCGGTCGCCTCAGAGGGCGTCGTTGAATAATCTTCGGATCCCCCTCAGGCTCCTTCCCGTCCAGGCCGTTCATGCATAAGCGAAAAACACATTTAAAATGGTAACATTTCCAGACATAGCCGGGCCGGCGGAAAGAAAATCCCCCGCACGTCTTCCGCCTCCACTCTTCCTGACTCCAACTCCCCAAAGTCTTCGGGGCATGTTTTTACAAATACTCGGTCCTTCTCTCAAAACTACCCTTCTTCTCCTAACCATTCGATCTCTGGCCCCCGGCGAGATAAACCCTTAACTTTTTAACCTCTTCCTGTTTTCCTTATCCATGTTTTTTTGTTTGCGCTTCAGTTCGTTTTTGCCCGCCCTCCTCCAGCGGAGGATGTCCCACGGATGGATTCCAGTGCACGGAGAAAGGAGGCGAAAGTGGGCTGAGTGGAAAGAGAGGATGAAATATAATTTGGGTGCGTTTATCACTGTCGCGAACGGGACGTAAATCTCGTGCTAACCTATGTGGCGTAACATAGAAACTTGGAATTAAATAAATCTTTTCTCGGGAGACTTCAGAGTGTGTGCATGTGTTTAAGTTTTGCAATGACGTATCCAATAAGAACTTTAGATCCTATAAAATAGCATGGCACCTAATAACTGATACCACCTCTCCCAATAACCTGCAATCTTGATTATCATTATTTATTGGATACATACTAGTAACCACAATTACATTTGAGTATGATAAACACAATACATATAAAAAGTAAAATAAGAAATAAATAATCAAATAAAACAATAAATTAATGTATGAAGTTAGAATTGTACACCGAAAAAGGAGTACGCCCTTCTCCTTATGTAGTGAGTCACAGAAAAGTTAATACAATTGGACAATACGTTTACTGTTCTGATTATTCTGGGAATAGGAGAAAACTTATGAGCGTTTTTCTTGGAGAAGGGCACCGTCAATAGATATCTATTGGGGGTTCTGCGGGATGGTACAGCTATGACAAAAAGTCCAGTTAAGAAACAACAATCGATACCACCTTTGAAAACTTCGTGTACAAAAGATATGTCCAAGATTTTTCGTCTGACCCACAGTGGTTGGATGCCAAAAAAAACTGCAGAGGGACAGATCATTTTATTTGTTGATTATTTTATTTGGAAAATTCACTTTTACTCATTCTGATGGTTCTTATACTAGACGATTCTGCGATACTTTCAAAAACATCGATAGTTTTCCTATTTGCTCCTATTTCTAAAATCTGCTACCCACTATTGATAATATTTACCAGAATTTAAACTAATCGTTTGAAGTAGATTCTGGTAGAACTTCATCTTTAAAGTGTAAATATGAAGATTTATCTTAAGATAAAATAACCGTTTTCATTTTATTTTCAATATTTGCGAAATTATCAAGGCAAAAACACGTTCATAAATTATACTGATAACAATTGCCATACTCCGTGTGTTATTTTTTTATCAACGTCATGTGTTTGTGTGATATAGATATCATTCAGGCGTTATAGTGTGTTGGTACGAACGGTTTTCACGAAACAGAATCTATGAGGGAGATTCGTCCACAGAATGCATGCATTTCAAACCACCGACCAAGTCCGAAATTCACACTGAATATGTCTAGATAATTCTCGAATTGGATTATCGCTGTCTGAGGACTATTCCATTCAGTCGGCGCACATCAACGGCTCGGAATAATCTGGAACTAGCCACATCAGCGGCTGACGAATTTGTGAATGATCCCATTCGGCTTAGTTGAATCGATACATCTGATTCAAGGACAAACTCTTCATTCATAAGCCCATTCCATACATTGGTGATTCACTGTACCGTAAGTTCGCTTTTCTGAAACACAGTTTCAACGCTTATCATATTTCAAATTAAATAAAGAAAATAACGTTGTAATTATTATACGTTTTAATTATCATAAAATCAAAAAGTAACCACATGAGCTGTTTAATGAAAGAATGGCAGATAATTCACTCATACCTATTTTTCATGAAAGACTAATGCTCTCCGGTTTTTACATCAGTAAACAGTTCGTAAAAATAAGAAGGTTGAATTAAAAAAATAATATATTTTAAATTAGACCATTTTCTTTTAATATGCACTCCGTTATCATTTGCCTTGTAAAGGCTTTCAAAAATTATATTCCTAAATTCCATAATTGCTGAAATACACACAACATTTTATACTATTTGTTTCTCCCCAATAAAAATGAACAAATAGACTTAAATTATAAATGTGAATTGAAAGTGTGAACGGTGCGGGTTCTCCAACCACGAGTTTACGAGTTTTTGGACGTTTTTTTGTGATTTGTGCTGTGAGATTTGCCATTCGATATATACTTGAGGATATGATAATGATGAACAATGATGTACTTATGATAATTAATATAAATATGCCCAGCGTTTGATTTAAAATTCCCGCCAGTCTTACAAATGGCCATATATTCGATGCCACGGGAAAACTATATCTCTATTAATTCTGAGAGGACTTTTATCACAATTGCAACTTCTTGATGTATTGATTTTTTTCATTTTTCATGTGATTTTCATTGTAATGAATTTTTTTTAATGCTTAAAAATTAAGGTGTGTCATATAGTCCGTAAAATACGGTAAAAAAGCAAAAAGAACGCCTTAATTTTATTAATATCATCAACCATAAGCGAAACCCCAATTCAAACTATTTACCATGCCTGAGGGAGAATTTATTACGATTATTACTTATCGTTAGGACCTATGGCTCTCGTTATTGAGAGTAAGAACCACAATACCCATTTATACCCATCTATATATCAATCCTCGTTGTACAGAAGATTTACACGATTAGCGTAGGTATAGCAATTGAAAATATTTACCACGCCCGCTCATCGTCTTCAACACAGTTGCCTTTGGTCTCTTCCAACTATCTTCAAGGCTTTTCTATTGAGCCTTCGCTTTTGGGATGAGTTTTATTGCGTCTAAAATAGGAAATCAGATTCCGAGAAGTGAACCTTTCGAATTATGAGCCGCAACGAATCGAGTTCGCCAGTCAAGACATGAATGCATCTGTGCATTCTATATTATCTCAAGCGTGATTCGAATAACTTTTCGTATAATTGCGGCCCCTTATTCCCCCTTTGCCTCCACATCCTCAGCATTATACGGGGAACTACGGAACTGCCTCAAAGTGTTATGTCTTATAATAAAAGTTCTCTTGATGAGCTCGGGGTTGTGCTTGGGATCTACATCAATGCCATCATCTTCCCTACTATTTTAATAATAAATTTATTTTGACCATTAGATTTATGCAAATGACTTATAGCCTTTACAATATCAATAAATCATACTCTGTGGCGGTTCTGAAATCATCAAGAGTGAGGCTAAGCGCCTTTCGAGTAGCTATTAGATACGATTAAGATAAATTACTTTAATTTTAATCATTCTTTGCGATTTTCTTTATCTTAAAAAGAATTTACAAGGCGTGAAATTTGTTACACAAACTATATAATCCACATTTACATGCTTGTGCAAACGAAATGCAAAATAGAATAATAATAATAATAATGATAAATGGCCTTATTCGGGCAAGATTGAGACTAGAAAGTCTCTTCTTACACCTAACCCATCGTCATATGCGAAACAGTGTAAGCACTGAAAGTAGTGTTGTCCGATTGCATCGCTTTTAAGCAAAATATAGCATTGCTATTATTATAAATTATCGTCATAAAATTATTGCGGGATTAAAATAAGCATTTAAAATTATAACGCATTAATTTTCTGTTTTATTATGTGCAATTACTCAAATCAATATTTCATATCAAACACTAATATTGTGAAACGTTTGTGACAAATGTTATTGAAATTGATATAATATAGATGCAAAACACACATACATTGTTCTTTTTATTTTCCATATATTTTTGTATATCTATCAATAGAAATACAAAAATATATGGAAAATCAAAAGAACAATGTGTGCTAAATGCATTTATAAGTTTTGAAAATTTTTGTATGTATTTCCACATATTATTGTATTTTTCAGAGCATTCTTTTGTTCTTTTGACTTTCCATAAATTTATGTATTTCTGTCGAGATTTTTTTGAAAACGTTTGTTTATTCTATTTCCATAGTGTTTGCACTCTGAGCTTTTCTTGTATTTTATGTTGCTCTATGGGAATTTACCCAGAGCATAATAAATTATTATAATAGCTATATGCAATAACTCTTCCTCAATGAGACGATATGTATATTACTTAGCAGTAAAAAATCAAGCTTCTAGGTATAAGATGAAGAAGTGGGGAATATCTCTGGATGTAATAGTACATCAGAGGGCGATGAAAGGGTAAAAGCTTTTAAAAAGTATTGAAAACACAAGTATATATTGCTACTTCATTTGGGCTACATCAGTCATGCCCGAGTAAACCACCGATCTAAAGATTTGACCCTCAACATTCAATTTTCACATAAAATACAAGGCACACCGCACTCCCTCACCCATTCCGCATTCGCCCTCGACGAAGATCTTCCCGATTCCCTCAGAAAAACCCCCTCGGATCCCATCCGTGAGAACCCACCATTCTAGTTTTCGCTCTTAGATACCCCCTCATCCATTTAACCAGCCTCTCGCGCCTTATGAATATCGTGATTGAAAGAACCTCCGGCGCCGCCTCCGAGGAACGGGAATTTTCACATCCAGCAGCCGGGAATCACGAATCGTGAGCTGGAATAAAAAGATCTCTACCCCTTCCCTCCGATCGCGGTCCATTCCCGTTTCCCTCCAACACGGAATCGGATCCGAATCACACGATCCTTGATTGCGGTGACTGGAAGATAATGAATATCTGACGGGGGTAATTTACGGCGGAGTTCTTAAGTTGCGGGAGCCGATGCCTCTTCCAGGGGATTCGGAAAGAAACTGTTTCTCACAGAATCGTACGATACCTCCTTGTGAATCCGAATACAATGGGGGATCTCTTCCGTAGGTCGTTTTTGGACGGTTTACGGAGGCGGAATTAACCGCGAACGATGCCTGTACGATCCGTTGCCCGATAAGGTATCCCGTGGAATTGGCATGTTTCGGATAGGAATAGACTCGTGCTAGGAGAGTTATGGAGCTAGAGGAAGACATGAGACTTGAAGTAAATTAAAAGTAGGATGAGCGTCGGGAAGAATTGTAATACCTTGTACTTTAACTGCAGCGGTGCCGTGGAGTGAAAGTTGACCCAGGATGCAGCATCAACCGCATGATATACGGGATGTTCCAGCTTGCTTCTATCAAGAAAGATGATTGTGCAATATTCATGATGGCATTCTCCTAGCGAACAGAGTACGAGAGGCTATCTATCAATGAAGTGGATTATAAAGAAAAACCATTCGAATGATTAAAAGGGATGATTCTACATACTCCAATGAAAAATTTCACTACTAAAAGAATTTGGACCATTTTGTCATGGTAACCTGACAATAACTAGAGAAAATTAAGTATTGCATAAAAATGCAAATATTAAGTATCGATGTCTATCCTTTGTCCTTTCATTGTTGGCAAGTAATTTTTGGATGAAGATGTAACAGAAGACATGTAAAATGAAGACGAGTAAAACTTCATTTTTCATTTATATTTAAAATTTGTGTAGATTAACCTTGTATACCTCCGCCCCCCTGCTTTCAACTTTGATAGTTTTGTAGTACACAATCTGTACACTAAAAGGGCAATTAACTTGGCCTAAACTATTTTTCAAAGATCTTGACTTCCTAAGAATTTTGAATGAGATATAGGAATATAAAATAAATGTAGTAGAAATCAACTTTAACGTAATTGGTACTTAAATTGTTCCATTTAAGCATCTGTGAGGTGGTCAATTTGATATGATTCGAAAAATTGGTCATAATAGGTGCTATTGTGATAGCGAGTTCGCTGTAATGAATGATATCCACTGATTTATTTCACCATTCTTGTTTGATGTAGTCATTTCCATATAGTTCATCATAAACACCTTTTTTTATCTACTACCTCTTCAGTGGCTTTATTTTTTAAATCTATTTACACATGTTATTCATCAATGAATTAACTTTATACAAAAAATATAAATAATTAAGAGCTTTATTAAAATCTCATCTTCACCAAAGGAAAGCCATTTACTTACCTGGTTTAATTATTATTAGTCAAAGAGAACCTCTGCTGTTCGTCTTTACAAATACCTCTCAAAAGATCATATCTAGTCTCCAGTTTCGACTTTTCCGTTAGTTTACAGACACCTATTTACTGTAAAAGCCCGAGCACTTCTCTGTAATTCAAGAAATAACTGCGGTCAATCACAGCACCATTCCCCGGATGACGACTGCGTAACCAAACGAAAACAAAAGTATATAAATAGGGAGATACGGTATCCTGGCTTTGCTTTCACTCCATGACATCACTAAAAGGAAGGTATTGCTCTCCCACGTCCTCTTTGATTGTCTGATTCGGAAGAAGCGAGCCAAAGAGCCGGCAGTTAAACAGTTCGTATGGCCTTGCGTATCTTCTGCGACTCGTTTCGTTTAATTGCGCTTGTTGGAAGTCGTTCGCTTTAAAGACGACAAACAAATGAAGGAGAGAGGACCGATTTGTCTCCGGTTAAACCAATTAAAGAGCGAATGATGGAAATGTCTTCGAAGAAGCTCCTCCCGAGAGTTGCCACCGATCCCTTTGACAAGAGAAAAGAGGGGAATCAGTCCCACGAGAATAACTCGGTTAAAGTGGTGGAAGCACTTCCTACTTTCCCGCTTCCATTTACGTGAAAAATTCAACGAGATCTTTTGACATTTTTGGCCGGGACTAGTTGGCATTACGGGATCCTAGTTAAATTTAACCTTTCTAAGCGAAACTTAAAAGATGTGAAAGGATTTAGGATGGTATTTCTTCAAAAACCAAAATTTCCCCATACTTTTCATCAGATTTTCTCAAAGTGTGATTTGCGGATCCGTGGAGGTCAATACAGCGTATGACAAGTAATTACTGTAGATTTTTTTTAATTTTTGGTTCCCACCAATTTTGATCTGTGATCGATTTGTGATGATAGGTAATATTCCGGAAAGTCAAAGGTTATCAAAGTGGTCATTCCGATGAACAATTTGATATAATAGGAGTAAAATAATTTATCTGAAGTTTTAAAACCTTTTACCTTCCTTCGATGCGTTTTCTAAGATAATTGAAACAGTATTTTTAATTTATTATAATGTGATTGCTGTACACTGTAATACATTTTATATATATTTCTTTTAAATTGTTTTATTCTGTTAACATGGTGAAATTTAAAATTACATCTGTAAATTTTGCCCTCCAATTGCTTAACTTCAGGAAAATCTAGTACAATAATGAAAATTAAAGAAAAACTCGGTAATGATGATTAAGTGCATAGGTATGCTCGTAATCAATTATTGTTTTACGTACGTTTATCACAAAATTATAGCAGCTAGGAATGTACTTTGTCTCATCGTCATCTGAAAACCGTATTCTAAATATTGTGATAAAAACCGGAAATTCTATCGATTGAATTTATTTCACTGAATGAATTTGTTAAATTCTCAAACGTTATGTACCTGACTCCGCCTCAGGCAAATTTGATCCAGTGAATTGAAAAATACTTTTAGTAAAAATACTAGATCTTTAGCGTATTATAAAAATGAAACATAAGGATCATTTTTTCATAATCTTCATTTGATGCATTCCATAACATTCGCTGCTTTCTTTATTTTTTCCGATGAATATATGGTAGGCTTTATTTAGAAAAGCCTATCGAAACGTAACTGAACTATGACAGCGTAAGAAAAGGCAAAATAAACTGATTTATAAAGATGCTAATTAGAAAATGTCATGCTTAATGCTATCCCAGTAACCACGCTCCAATTCTCGCTTTAGAAAATAAGCAGGAATAAAATCCGTGTCACTTCCGCACCGCCAACCGAGATATGAATTCATGTTTCCTTAATTATTCATCGGATAGCTAATTGATTCGGCGGGATCATAAAGGAAATCAACCTGAAAACATTTCTAATCATTAGTTACGCAAAACGGATATGAAATTATAAATATGCAACTTATCACCCGAAGAAATTTGCGATTTATTTTCACAAATCACTAGGGGAACTGGGAATTGAATTTCAATCTGATTTTTTTTAACTTCAAAGCAAAGGATTTATGCAATGGCATCCTTCATGAATTTCCCTAATCATTTCGCTCAAATGGTTTTTAAATTTTCATGCGAGCATTAGGTTGCGATCAAATTATAATGATTACCGTTGTATCTCATGCAATTTGATCGTTAAGTAAAGGCTAACGGGGGAACTTCCAAATGAATTAATTGGTGCCTTATATAATGTTAATACAAAGGAAATATCAATTTAATCAACAGGAAATACGTACAGGCATTAGTTACATTAGTTTTTGATATCTCCTAAGAGATAATTAAGTACTCAGTAATCGAATGAAGTAGATATATCTCCCCTCTGCTTATCAATTAACTTCACGTCTCAATAGCGAAGTTTTGCTGAAACCGATTTTCAAATACAGGTAGTTAACCGCATACGCATGAATTATTTTTATTTAGAAATCGTGCATTGTGATGGATTAGTTTTTGTCTATTACTCACTATGATAGCCATAAAATATTCACATATAACATTCCCTGGCACTCGAGGTATAGAAGTGCGTGAAACTTGCTTTTAAATATTACCTAACTACTGGGAAAATTTATTTTCATTATTGCAAAACAGCTTTAAAAGGATGTGATTTTTCATTGAGCAAGATAAGTAACTCAATATAAATAATAATGCATCATTTCATGGTCACAATTTAGGGTGTATAGGCTTGAGCCAAGAAATTATCACTAAATCACTGATTTTCATTGCTTAAACTATAAGAACAATCATTATTATCATCATTAGGGTTTCCTCTAACCCACGCACTACTTTTCTAAGTGCCGTCCAACTTGTTTTGTGCCAGATCGATATTTACTAGAAATTTTGAAAACCTTGAAACTTAGGCTTCTCTAATACATTCATAACTTTTCAAGCTATGAGTTAAACAGTAGGATAAAACTAACGTTTATGTAATACACTCTATTGAAGAAAATCATAAAAGTTGAAATTGAGGCCAAGATTCCTTAAATTACCACTTGCAATTATTGTTTTTTTGCTCAAAGATGGAAAGAAATGGAACTATAATCACCACGCTTTAAAAATGATCATATTAAATTTTCTTAAACACCTAATTTCATATCGTTTTAATACTGGCCTGATGATCAGTAATTATTTCTTTATAGAATCCACTTTATAGAATCGTGACTTCGACGCAAGCCTCCATCAGGAACTAATTAAAAGATTAACTTTGACTAATCACACGAAATGTTATTGTAAAACGGCCACTTTTCGACTCATGGAGTCATCCTTAGGTCACCTAGTAAAAGTTAATCTTTTCAGTTTTCTTAATTATTTCGATCTTTAATTGTTTCGGCAATATCCTTTCGAAATATAGTACAATTTGGATCGAACTGATATACTCAAAGGCTGGCCAACATACATATCTAACATTTTGCAGGACATAATTAATAACTGTGGATATTTAAGAATATGTTCCTCATATTATGTGTAGGTTCTGCATGGCTTGGATGAATTTCCAAGCAAAGTCATCATCCACAAACCTTTCCAAGGGGAATCGCGGAGTTTCTTCAGCCTCTCTCTGGAAGTGCCGTCAGCATTAAAACCGTAGCATTGAAACTGACCTTGACGTTGAAACCTTTTCCACACTCATCTCCGAGGTTCCCCTTCGCTGTCAAAAAGTAAGAGTAAAACAGTTCACTGCTGGCAGGTTGCGCTGTTTCAAATCTAATTTTCTGGGTGATACTTGCAGAGAACGATTTAAACTACGGTGCACAAGAAGAGTTCTTGAAATTGTAGTATAACAACATCATTGACGACTTCAAGGACGAATGTATTTACATATAACCAATATTAGAGGTATATCTAAATTCTTCATTCACAAAAACACCAAAATAAACCTTCACCTAAAATAACACCTTCATTCACATTTCACAATGTAAAATTTAGTTTTCATTTCCGCCCCAATGTTACCAATACTTCTGCAGAAACTGAGAAGGGCACGTCAGTTTCTTAATTCTGCTACGAGAACTATATTGAACAAATACCCGCATCAAGGTCTTTTCCTAAAGGGGGCGCATCACTCGACTGCACGAAACGAGCGAAAATTTAAGACTAAAATCACTGCTGAAGGACAAGAATATAGGAAACCCTCCTTGCCACTCCTTTCCGTCGCTGTTTGATGAAATGGAAAAAAAATATTTAGGTGAAGTGTAACAGCATACTGGAATTTTTTCGACTGCTATAGCTTGTATAGCTTGATCGAAAGTTCAAAATACCTAAATAAATGAGCTCATTATTGCTTGGGAATAGTTCTTGAGCGAATATTTTTGCTACTCTACTTCTAGTGAAAAAAGAAATCCATTAAAATCTTCTGAACAAGTTTTCTGGTGAAAGGTCAATCGGCGAATTAGATTAAGTCATCAGTAATCATGAAGGCAATTTATTCTTCTTTTCAATGGTATTTTACTCTTATCAATAGTTTAGGATAAACCAAGAGAAATCTGTAAGAAAACATTAGAGATTTGATACCAATTATGAGTACGTCCTATTTCAAACATGCCTATGTAAGTTCAATCCATCAAATTTCGAGTATAAGATTTTCGACGGAATTTTTGGGCTTCTTCCAAGCTATATTCAATCTCATTTTCAATTACGGTTAATTCCACGACCAACGAGTATGCCTATTAATCATCAATACTCTTTGGAATAGAATTGGCAATCAAGATTTGGATTCGAATCAACCGAAGTCGAATCGAAGAGTCACGCGATTAGGTATCATATGGTGAGACCTCCATGATCAAAAAAATTCTCCTCATAGTAAATTACTCAGGCCTTACATTATTCCAAATCGTAATCATCAAAGTGTTGTTACTTTTCAAGTGAGATACCGATTGTGAAGAAAGGATTTTTCACTCTTTTTTGGCTTCGTTTATAATAAGGTACTGATTAATTGGAAGAAATAAACTAATCTAAGTATAGTAATGGACGATCAGCATTGAGAATGTAGTTAACTCTTTCCTCTTTATATAAAACTTTGCAATTTCTTTATCCTTTTCCTCCCTCTTCCAAAACTTTTATAGCTAATATATCAAATATTACAATAATACACTTAGTAGCAATTAGATGGATTATTACAAGTATACCGTAGGTTAAGCATTCGTAATTGATCCACTTGTAGAAATTTACAAGGAAAAATGGTGCTCTTGAAAATAATTAAATGTTCTTTCGTGTAAGTCTTTCTTGTAAATCACTTTTTATAGCACAATTCAAAACTATTTTGCTTTTCTCTTTAAGATAATATAATCTCTTTAATACCATATAATCTCTTTAATTTAATATGACGACATTTTCCCATGCCTATGACTGTAAACATGTGCACCAAAAACGTTTCGTCTGCATGAAAAGTTCACATGAATGCATAAGGAGATGGGATTGTTTGTCTCTTAGGATACGGAATAAAGATTTCGTTTCCGGGGACAACATCCGTCTCCTCCTTTGACCTCTACATGCACGAATAAATAACGTGGAGTAAATGTTGGAATGTATATTTAGTATAAGCCTCTATTATATAACTTGAGAACAATATCTCTTCTCTCATATCTATTACTATCGATTTTCATAGAAAAAGAAAGAAGAATTCATTTTTATGCCATACATCCTCAAGTATATCAATTGAAAGCACCTGCTACCACTCTGCAGGAAACCGCCCATAAATAAGGACTATTATAATAACTATTACCAATAAATGACACTGAAAACGTATATACATTTGTAAGCTTAGCATCAAACCTTTGTAAAGGAATTCATTGAAAATGTTTGGTGAAAATTTTGCTAGCAAGGAATTCTTTCTTAGCAGCTTGGGTTAATACAAATAAAACCATCAAGTGGAAATAAACGAACAGAAAAGTAAAAGAAATCATGAATAAAATGGGAATTTAGCTGAAATTAACATTAAAAAATTTAAAAAATAAAAAAATTAGTAATGTCCTCTGGAACATTTTTGCGGAGATTAATTTCCAAATAAGTGTTTTCATTCCCTAAGTATGATACTGTTCCACAAATTTGAACTTGAAGATTTTAAATTTATATCATATTGCTAGGATAGTTACAAAACCATAAAATGCTGATAACATTTAAAAATGCTACTTATCCAGTATTTTGATGTATTTTTCATAAACTGAGATATCCAAGAACTAGTAACTAATGCATGAAGAAAAATTTAAAATCCAAAACTTTTCTTCATGCATTACTAATTAGTTCCTTCATAACTCAGTTTATTAAAAAAACATCAAAATACTGGATTAACTTAAACCATCATCCGAATTTTGTTAAATTCCTTTGTTGGTGGTTCATTTCTTACCTATCCGTTGGTGATGATAGGATTTTGACTTTTAAAATCTTGGATCGACTTAAGAATGATAAATTACGGAACCATCTGAACTTCAACGTGTCCTGTAAGATCGTGTAAAAATAATTATTCATCGTGGCAAAATACTATTTGTCCAATAATTGATGGATGGCTATAAGATCTAGCCTCCTTAGGTGACATCTTTGGAATGTGGCTTCGAAACGTACATTTTGGCTATCCCACAGTAATAGAATACCAGAGCTAACTCAAACATGAATCAGGTAAATATAAAATAAAGGAAAGAGAGGCGGTACTTTATCCATAAGTTGAGTATCACCTCTCTTTCGTTCATTTTACGTTATAGATTTCCACACGATTTCGCCTGACTCAGTGAATTTCATTCAGGTAAATATAATTCAACCAATTACAAAACCAATCCAATCAAATAATAAATATCTCATATGTAAGCTTTTAGGCATACATTAAACTTACTTTTCCTTCAAAGGAATGCAGGCCAAGCGAGGTAATAGCGCCTCTAAGGCGATCTATACATCGCTAACCTTTCGTTCCATCACAATCATTCTCTTCGATAATAAAAAAGCACTTCCTAGGTCTTCGACATTACCGAGTCCTAGCTTTCAAATTCCCTTCCATTTTCCCAACTCGACTTACACCATTTGCGAGAAGAACCGCTATGAAATTACGAGGTAAATCCCGCACTTTTCCTCCGCTTTCCGTTAAGGCTTTTAACTTTTTGTTTTCCACGCTAAGAAAATTCAATTATATGTGGCACGTGAGGAATTGTATAGCCTCGTTGAATGACCTCACTATAGTTAAGCCTTGTTTCTCTCTCGCACGTTTAACCACGAAGCCTTAAAGCTGAGGGCGCTGTTTCGAAAGCTGTGAAGGAAAAATAGGAAAGTGGGAAAGCTCAGGCACGGAGATGTACTCTGCAAAAGAGGCGATAATTTGGTATATCTCTAGGGAATTTTAAAATGTTTAAATACTACCATAGGGGGTTAAAATCAATGAAAATAGCAGCCATATATTCCATTACTCTCGTCTTATAGAATGCCTCAAGAGAAAGTAGTTCAATCATATTAATGATGCATATTATTCGATTGCTTCTACTAAAATTGAGTAAGATATTTTCTGTTCTAAAACTTATCATTGCGTTTATCTTTAAACTTTCAAATTTCCCTGTGCATTTTATCATCTCATAGAAATGATTAATAAGGTGATTTTTATTTGGGCGAGATTAAGACTAACCTATATCTTCTTATATCTTTAAAACTATTCATCTTGCAAAATTATAAGGAAAGAGAACATCCTACGGCCAGCTTACGTATGGACGTAGAGTTAAAAAAATCGTGGCTCGTGTAATATTTAACTATATATCTTTTAGGGCCTATATTACGTAATTCAGAGAGCAACGTGTAAAGAAAAATTCATCTATACTTGATAGTTAAAGATAGAATTATTAGGTTAAAAGCTCACGGGTTATCATCCAGGTAGATTCCGGTGACCATGTCACAACGTTTCGACGGCCGATTCTGCTATCTTCCTCAGGACTGCTGAGATGCCGTTTGAAATTTTCAGTCCGGTATATATACTATGAAAATTTCAAACGGCACCTCAGCAGCCCTGAGGAAGATGGCAGAGTCGGCCGTCGAAACGTTGTGACATGGTCACCGGAATCCACCTGGATGATAACCCGTGAGCTTTTAACCCCAGCTATCCACCAGGAAAGCCTCAAGTTTTATTTTAGAATTATTACTTTCAATTCGATATTTTGCCTCTCTTACGGTTCTATAGGACCCATGATAGACCAGTCAGCTAATTGGATGGATATGCAATATTTTACACAAGGTATAGTTCAGTCAATGATTTGTTTGCAAATAGTAGTGTAGAAAGGTTAGTAACAACCTTATGCCCGGCGAACCCCTGTAATTTCCATTATAAATCCCCAAACCATTCGGACATTTAGTTACTTCATGTCTTATAAATTGCCTCAAACTTGAAACTATGCCATTTATAAACTACCCTGAAGAAATGCAATAAAAGATCATTTATATCGAAGGCAGTTGTTATTTTTTCTAGGAATTATTAAAAAGACTATGATCACCCCACCCCCATTCCAAATACATACGAAACACCATTTAAAAAACCACCTATTGAGTAATATACATATTTTGAAATTTGAAATATCAATTACTTAAAATAATTCATTTCATAACTTCCAAGAAGTTCATCTTTAGATCTGGATATCGCCTCGACATTTGCAAACAATATTTCTTCAGATTAACTTTAATTTTACATGGTTTCAACAGAATCCACCCTCTCCATGTTTCGGTACATCTCGACCCAGTTGAGCGAGCACCATTGGAAGAAAACGGAACCGTAGTTAACTAGATCCCTCATAATTCCTTTAACACAATTTATACGCTCGTTAAATCAGCAGCCATCGGTGATCGCATTACCTCACATATTTACGCATCGAAATTTTCTTCCCTCGCCTCTCACTGCCAATCCAATTACTCACCGAACACCAGGGACCTCTCGCATTTTTTAGCCGACCATTTTCAATCAACATCGAACTCATGTCTTTAGATTTTTGAAAAGAGATTGATAATGTCTCAGGCTATAAATTATGATACAATTTAAAGTTGCCGATATCAATGGAGAAGTAATTATGTGGATTAGAGACTGTGTCTTTGACGGAGAACAAAAGAGAACAACAACTTTGTTTCAGTTCCAAATTAAAATGCGTTCCGAATTTCGTCAGCAATGATGGATTACGTGGGGATGAAATCCTACGTATTTTTCTACGCACTTCCAGAAAAGACTCGCTGAAAAGGTCATCTCAATGTAGTCTTTTTATATGAAGATTGAAATTAAGAGTTATTGCTTACATTAGAGGAATGTAACTATAGTTTACAGCTATCGAGTTGACAATAAAAACTGGAATGTAATAAGTTAAAATGACCTCGGGAGTCCCACAGGGCAGTGTAATCGGTCCGTTGCTATTTTTAGTATACATTAACAACCTTAATTACCACATTGATAGTGAAATAAGGATATTTTCAGGCCAAATGGTAATTTACAGGTAAAAAGAAAGTGGACGGGATGGATAAGCCTTGACCTAAATTTAGGTATAATTATAAAATAGTGTAATTAATGGAAACTAGAATTGATGGTAGATATATTTTCAGTAGTTAAATTTGTCGAAAGAAAATGCACTTCTAATGATTTACTAATCTACCGTTAAATCACATAGCTTCCGAAGGGACAATTTAATAACAGCAGAATCAATTCAATATCTTATATCCCAAAGATTATTTTAACATGGGGTACTTACAATAAAGTAGATTTACATCAAAAAGCTTTCTATGGTTTTGATGTGAGCATACCATAGCATCTACAAAATCATTGGTCTTACTGTAAAGGAAATGTGGAACATGGCTATTAAGTAATTAAAGATTTAAAATCTCACATAGCCTACGAAGACGATTATTGGAGATTTTAAACCTATAATTCACCTTACTATTTATTTCGGGTACTCACATCCTTAATAGTTATGGATGAGCGATGAAAAAAACTCGGCTTCTTATAGTGAATTGTCACTAGGAGAGAAGAGAAAGTCCGGAATCGATGCGTTAGTCAATCCTCACAGTATGCGTGTAAAGTATGGGTCCATACAAATTTATTTTTTTAAAGGATCAACCTAGTACCTCCAGTTCTCGAGGTAGAGGAAATGAGTTAATGACGTGACAGCTCGTAACAAAAAATACGAAACGGAATGGAAAATAATAGGGAATAACGCCCTTCGCGGAAAGAACACCACTCATGCAAAGGTAGAATTCTGAAAATTTCTTGGAAATGTGATATACAATGGGCGACCTTCTTAAAATATGTACCACTTCCTCTTCATCATATACTCAAATGTTTTGCGTGATTTAATGAGGCCGACTTCGTATTTACGTAGCTTAGCAAAGATAAGAGAGCAAATTTGACCTACTTGAGAATCATGCCATCTTTTATCGATTTTTAACCTATTTTCCCTTCATCAAAAGTACAGCAGATGTTTATGATATGTATACAGGGTTTCCCAAAAAGTATTGATAATCGGAAGGACAGGGGTAGAAATCCTCTTGGGCTACACGAATCACTTTGGGCGTCCGCTTTGTATTTATTTCGAGTTGCGAATTTTTTCGTATTTTTGAAAAACCTTTACTTTCAGGACATTTTTCTTCATATCAACGTATGTAATTAAGATAAATGGTTTTTTCTTTAAAATTACTAAATAGTTGTTTTAACTGACGCAAAAAAAATTTATCGTCACAGCTGCTTCCATTCAGTCAGAATTTAACTTCAAATTTAAAAAACAGGAATGACTACCACCTGGCTTGGTACCTATTTGTAGTCATTAAAAATAAATCATAAATAAATACAAAACTCGTTGAATATTTATCTATCAAAGATCAATTGATACAAAGAAGGGATTACCAAGCACATTGTGCTGCACTAAGACGTTGATAATCAGAGATGGTAGCTCTCAAAGCTCTAAAAGGACTTTTCGAATGTGTAGCACACCTCCCGAAATTACATGAAACCACAGATAAGAAACAGTGTGTAATACCCCCCTCACCTTCCGCGAGGATAGCTACTACTACGTCTGGCTTTGCAGAGGTTATTTCCTGCACGCGGAAGCATCTACGATTCACAAAGCACAACCGGCTGCGGGATTAGAAAACCTCGACTGTTTCAGGCGCAAGGTGTTGCATTATTTCTCGCAATCAGATATTAAGGTCCGCGCTAATGTAAATTTGTGCGGAAAGTGGCGGTAATAACTCTCGCGGATACATCTTCGGAAAATAAAAGAAGTCGTTTTAGATTTTCGGGATAAAAAGAGAATATAATCCAGGGGCAATTATACGCAAAGTTCTCGACGAAGAAAGAGATTCCAGGAGATAGTGAGGAAACAAAGGGAGGAAACTTCTTGCCCCGTAATCCAAGGATACAGCTGAAGGCGGAAAGGTGATTACATAAATCTCTCAGATGCCGGGAAAGTTATAAGTTTTATTCTGGAGACCAAATGGGGGCCGACGATATTTTAATAGCGATTCTCTTGCATGGAGAACGAAGATACTGCTTGCGGAAATTGGAAATCCAGGATCGGCTTAAGTTAAATATTTAAAGGGAATTCTTACTTTGAACGAACTTTTACGAATCTCCTGACTATTATTTCCACTATTTAAAGAGATAATAACAAGGTATTCAATATCAAAGCTATTGTATTGATATTAATATCCCGCTAAAATTTTTTGTTTTATGGAATATTTTTCAGGAGCGAAAAAGAAACCAACTTTTACAAAACCACAGAATAATTTACTAGGAAACGAACATTTTTTTGACTCATTGAGTCATCCTTTGGTCTTTTCCTAATAAAATGTTCTGAGGTTTTGTAAAGATTGGTTTCACTTTCGCTCCTGATGGATCTATACCACGAAGTAACAGCCCAACCAGTTGGAATATTTTTCTTTTTCATAATACATATTACATACATCTCCAAATTGTGCTTGGGAATTAAGAAAAAGAAATTCCTTCTTAAATAATGTATAGACAGGGCTTATTGAAGTGAACACCAAGATTAAATATCCCTCTAAGAAATTTATCAAACAATTTATACGATACTTTAACTTCTATGTTCCTTCGGATTCGGAAAATTAGGGTATGACACGTCTCCCACGAATTTCTGGAACAACTGCAGAATTCCAGCTGAAAAACAGACGGCTCCTACCAAATCAGAATCAACGCCAACAATACTCGTTCTTGCATTGTGGTAGATGCCCTCTCAGATTTATTGGACTGGATCGCTACGAAAACCGGCTTCACGAAACCGCGTTTTAATGGGCAATGAAACATTCGTCACGAAGAAGTAATCGAAATAAGAAGAAGCAAATTCTACAGCTGACTTAGGATTCCTACACGAAGCTAACTCCAATCGGCCGAGGGATCTAAAAGAACTATGATGAATGTTCTCGCTGTTGCAGTGGGATAAAAACTCTTTGCGGCGTGAGATTCCACAATCTCATTCAAGTACCGGCCGGCGTTTGAATCGGTCCTCTCTTAAGCCCTTGTAACAGGCTTTGGCCAAAAAATTAGAACAAAATGTTTTTCATTCGTGTGCTAAGTGTAGTGTCCAATGAAGGTTGTTTTCTTTAACAAAGGGGAAAATGGTGGAAATAAAATTTAGTTTTGCACGGGAAAGTTTGCCACATAACCCAAGGTTGTACAAGAAGTAGAAAATAGTGATTTGACTGGGACTCGAAACAATGTCTCCCACTTTCCGGGCAGGTGTTTCTACCGACTGAACTACAAATCCGCGTCTTTCTTACTTCTGCAAATGGTGGCTTTTAGGGTCAAGGAGGTGGTGCTCCACCCTATAAGGAAAATTGGAAACCAGGTTTTGATTCCCAGTCAAGTCACTGTTTTTCCAAACTTGTATAACCAAAGGGGAAAATGTCACAAAAGAAATTTATTTGCGTGATTTTACAAATGCAGTGAAGACGTGGATGGACACTTTTCCATCAGGAAAGCCGTGTTTTCCAGCAAGATGGTGCGCCCACCCATCACAATCATTTGGTGCCAAACTGGTTGTCGGAAATCGTTGATATGTTTTAGTACAAAGAATTCTGGCTTTCCAAAAGGCAAAATTTAAATCCACTGGACTCCTATGTATGGAATTTAGTTAGAAAGGTCACCAGCAAGTGCTGATATCCAAAAGTCGCGACGTTTGGATATCATTGATACGACGATATCATTGAGACCCGCAATTGAAGTGGCATTCGCCGATATTGCCCGTAACGAGTTAAAGCAGGCCTGTAAACGATTCTGACCAAGACCAAGATTCAGTACCAAGATTGTAGGCGGTCATTCAAGTACCTTGAGGGTAAATTCAGTGTATGTGTTCTTTACGACCGTGCAAAGAATTGGTAAAAAATTGTAAACCT
Organism: Sympetrum striolatum; assembly: GCA_947579665.1. NCBI lineage: Eukaryota > Metazoa > Arthropoda > Insecta > Odonata > Libellulidae > Sympetrum > Sympetrum striolatum. The sequence goes on from OX388347.1 coordinate 44,824,931, forward strand.
TTTTCTAAAAAATGGCTAATTTGTCCAATTTTGCCCCCTAACTGTATATTCGGATATCTACTATTACAATTCATTGCTTATTTGAGCCAGGAGAGTATGATTTTACTAGGTGATTCCATGGAGGTCACGTGCTATGGGATTAAGAGGCTATGGAAGCTATATTTCAATTACCGCTCCATAAATCGAAGTGATATTAAAATTTTCAAGATGGAAATAAAAAGAGATTTGGAAAACTTCCATCGCTTCTTTATTAATTTAGCCGTTCCACGGGTACGTCACGTTCTTGAAGAGACGTTTTGACACGTAATTGTATCTTATAGAGCTAAGGTTCGAAATGTAAAAGATAAAAAGAGCTGGGATGGAGAGTAATCGGAAGAATTATTGAACGTTGCTGTTTGATTGCATATCAAAATTTTTATCCGTAGAAGTAAATACATGTTCCTAGGTACTGTTGTAAGGGACTCGGAAACCATTATATATATATATATATATATTGCTCATTTTGGGTGCCTCCATTCCAGCGCTTGCTTAACAAAGTTAATATTGCGTTTTCCTCCTTAAAGGAGGTATATATTACAGATTTCTTTATCGAAAGGAATCCACCAGTTCCTTCTGGAAATTGTATGCCACTAAGGCTCCTTTGAGGCAGTCAATCTCGGATTTTAATCATTCCTCACTCCGTTACGTCTTCATATTTAATTGCTTTTTCGGTTAGCGTTAACTCCTTGACTCTGCAACATCTGAATCTGGCTTGCTGAATTACGAAGAATTCCATCCCCATAATTCCAGAGGAAACGTCGGAAATTAAGGACGATTTAATTACATGCGATTCTGAAGTTTTCCAATATCTGCCTTCAAAGTTTTACAAAAACTTCTTCCCACCCAGTGAGATGTCTTTCATTTTACGCTTATCGAGTGAGATATCTCCTGGTAGTGCTGATGATTTTGATCGAGTGTATTATGAGGATGAAGACACCGTTTTAATGAGACTCATTTGTAAAGATAACTCATTTTAGATAAGTTTTAGATATATTGATGTAATATAATTTTGTAACGACTATCGTTCGGAAGTTTGTAAATCACACATTTCTCAATATAAGCACTCAGAAGAGAGAATTGAGAAGTATATATTACAAATATTGTTCAAAGTTCAAAGAAGTTTCTAATCAAAATTGATACACTAATATTTTGCGATGTGCACAGTAAATATAGGGTTCTTGATAATTTGCCTTTAATTATATATGTGTATCAGGTACGCTGAAAAATCTTTTAGGGTTTATTTTGCAGTTGCTATATATATACATACATATGATGTTAAATGAATGGAACAAGATAGTACTTTTTCCACAGGATTTGTGAAAGTGAAAGAAAACAGGAAGGTGAGTGCCGAGAGGTAATATCTCGTTTCATTCATTTTTTATGTTGAATTTCCACCACATCTCGCCTGATTCCGTATATATCATTCGTATACATGATTCCGATATATAACCTACTGCTTGATGTATTGATTGATTTATTGTAATTTACATTCTCAAATTATCTCTTCTCTAGTCATTCAGTTCTATTGTGTGTTGTTTATTATCGTGTGTATAATTAAATATTGTAAATGGTTTCTTGCGATGCTTAATATTCCTATTACGTTTTTCATTACGCATTAATTTCACATGTTGCCAGCATACTTAGGTTAAAACGATCTGCTTTTGGTAATCAAATAAATATAACGGAAGGGTAAACAAATTATATAGAGAAGAAGGGGTTTATGTAGATCAAGGTGAAATCGTCATATTTCTCTACTGAGGGGTTTATTTTCTTTTATCGTATTCAGCGATATCTCCCACGATTGTTAGGTGACTCAGTTGCATGGGTTTCAGTCTGTGTACGGAGAAAAAATTGATTTTTCTCCGAAAAGGAAATGAGGGGCTTGGTTTTGCGGGTTTCCCCGTGATGAGGTGATGACAACCGTGAATCGGCATTTGCGGCTACATTCCAATGGAATTCGTAATAATTCTCGTGGTAATCAATGTGAATTATAACGAATAAAAAAGGAATTAAATCGAATAATTGAAGTATTGTTAGAGAAAAGGGTAAGGGTGTATAGCAAGTAAGGATTTGTACTCGGGAAAAATCCCAAAGAAATCGCACTTAAAAATAGTTAGTGGGACCTGGAATCGAACCCGTCAGTTTTGTTTCAAGTCTAAAAATTACTTTACAGCCATAAAATAAATCACAAGTGACTCCCTCGGGAAACCCTTGGACCTAGAAATTTTGCATAAATGCACGTAAGCAATTTTTCATATCGTAAGTATTTCATATTTAACCTAAATTTCTTGAGAGATATTCGAAGGAATTCTGTGATAGAGGGAGATCCCGGTTTCGATTTTCGGCCCAGTCAGACATTTTTCAAGTCCGTTCTTCCTTGGGATTTTTCCTGGGTGCACGCCCTTATGTGCAATGAACCTTTTAACCCTTCCTTCCTTCTCTCTTGACATTTTTAATGATAATTAAAGGAAAGGGGGGTGATTCCACGTACAGATATTTTCATGTGAGTATGAATTACGTTAGTGATGCATATATTGATTCACTTTTTTCTAAATACGATTACAACAAATGGTTCTGTTATGTAAATCATAAACGTGAATACACACACCTAAAGGGACATTTATAAAATTAACTTTTACTCGCTCCAGTTCATTGTAATTGTTACTTTTACTTTTCTCAGTTATCTTGTTTGCTGTTTTGTTCCTATTTTATTGCGGTACTTGTTACATAACCACTTTACACTGGCATGTTTCTGATGTATGAGGTTAATTAATTAATTACAGAGAAAGAAAAACTCACTTTGTAGTGTCCACAAAATTACAAACGAGTTTTTATTTATCCATGACTATCTATGATCATTAGTTCCAACAAGTCGCACCTCAAACCATCATCTTTAAATAAGTTTAATTTAAATAACAAAACGATATAGAAAACAGTTCCAAATTCAATAAAAAATCATTTGAGTAAAGAAAATATTAGATCTCAAAGAAAGAAATAGATAAAACAGACTATTATTCTAATTACCGGAAAGGAAATTACCAAAAATACCATCAACAGGGTGTTGGAGAGAATTACTATTTCATCTCGAACGGTACAATTCATCGTCGTGGATTTCCGAAAAATTCAGCGTATGATATGACACGTTATTTTTCATTCCACAGAAGGTATTGCGGAAATGCGAGAATAATGTCACCCTAACTAAAAAGTGAGCCAGGAAGCCAACCGGTAAAAGCATGCATAGGCGTCGAGATCACCACTTCCTTGAAGTAGATGCACGAAGCTTGCACATTCCATGACAGCTATCGCGGTAGACCCAACATGAGAAATTCGTCGTGGAGGCAGGCTTTCAACGAAAATGGAATCCATCCGAACAAAAAGCGATGGGGCGGAACGTAGGAGGAAGAAATATCTCGCCAAAGGAAGATTTGAATTTCATTCGGAAATTAATATAGCTTCCATCCCGGGCTTTGCGTGTAAGTAAGGCTTATGAAAGACTTTTGAAGTTTTTGCGATATCTTTGTCGCTTTATTTGTATCACGAATGAGAGAGAAATATAGGGTATGCTCATGAATAGTTAATAAACTTCTACTCATGCGCTTTATGGAAAAATGTGTGATGGTTATGTGATTATAGTGACAGATATTAGAGTCCATACATTTTAGAAGAATTCCGAAGTTGGTCCTTGATAAGATGGTGTCTTTATTTAGCTCTCTCATACGTATATTAATTCCGAATATCAAAGACGAAATTTTAACTTACCTATCTTTCCACCGATGTCTCGAGTCAGCTTCTCCTTGCTTAAGAAAATTTTGTATTAAATTATTATTAATTAAAGGAGTTAATCTTTAAAAGAGTTTCTCAGATTTTAATTTTATTGATTTTATTTGACCTATTAAGAAATCTACTTAATTTTACGTGCATAAATTTTCTGAATGGCCTTACTAAATAAGCTGAAACCACTTTTTATAAGACCTATAGTTTCCCAAAAAGGAATACAGTTATCAAAAATATTTACAAATAGATTAAACAATATTTTATATATTAACTATTTGTGTTTACCGGAAATGAAGGTTCCAAGCTGTGAGTTGCTAATCTTGGTTAGGTCACGCTTATTAGAGGGTTAATTCTTAGAGCCCCATTAAATAAACATTAGCCCAATAAAGAGATTAGAACTATTATTGAACCAAAGAAACCAAATCTTTATCATTTACATGTTTTAGAGCTTAAAGAGGAAGGAAAAGAATAACTTCCTGAAGCACTTTTAAAATTTTGTCAAATTTTATTCTAATTAAAACATCTCTCACAGCTATTGCTCCATGAACCCATTTATTCTGAGGCAATATGTACAAATAATCTCTGAGTCACTCTATGTTAATCAGAATTAAACTGTCACTTATTAACTTGAAAAATGTAGGCATTATAATTACATTACTAATTTATTACTACAAGACTCGTTATAATATATAAATATTATTATCTTATTCTGTAAGTGCATAATCATTGTATTTTTATAATATTTTGATATAACTATTAACATATGTAGGCTTGATTACAATAATACGTGATTATTCTTTTTATACCTTGATATCTGATATATGATTTTAAGAATAAAATCGCACGCGTTTGTTACACTGGCGGCCATAGACGCGTGCATGTTTCTCAATGGAAAGGTAACGAAAAATTATCAAAAAAGGACTTCCATACTAGAGTATATAACTGGCAAAGGAGAACGATTACGAAGCGAAGGAAAGGAGCGAGTAGAGACTGTGGGAGGGGAGAAAAATATGGCAGGTTGAGGATGGGAAACTTTGTAGGGTAATTGATTGACTGTGTCTGGGGGTTGGAGGTGGGGTCGTAAGGAGTCAGACCTGAAGCACCACCGCTTGCCTCTCGGAGCAAGTTGGAAAAGTGGGCGGAGAGGCAGTTATAAAGGATGGGGGAGGAAAAAGACGTGGAGAAAGTCGAAGGAGTTTGCTTAAGAGTGACTAAATGGCAGGGTGAGAGGTACACAAGACGGTTTTCGGGAGTGAAGGAAAGGACTTCCAACTTTCTCCCTGTTTCCATCCCCTCCACACCCCCTAAAAGGTCTTTTCTTTAGTCTCCCCCACTTAATACAACGAGGAGAGATTACGGGCGGGATCCTTCTTGCAGGATTACTCTCGCGATTCAGAACGGGGGTTAACTGTCTGAGAGAGACGGATTGTGAGAAACTTTGGGGAGGAAAATTTGACCGGCGATGAAAATAAGAGTTGGGTTCGTTTTTGAGAGCTCACGATTCTTTCTGCAAACTGAAAGAAATGATTCTTTCTCATGTATATCTCCTATCGCAATCCATCTACTGTGCACATTTCGCTTCCAGCTTCCTTACAAGGAATTTGATTGCATTCTCTATCTTCATTACGAAACTGGAATGGAGGATTCCCTCTCGAAACATAACATTGTGTAATATATTTGATTATTCACTTGTAAAAATCTATAGAAATATTTTTCTTAGAAATTATTAATTTATGATAGTACCGCCTAGTACAGAGCCTTGTTTGGTACCATTAGGCAGATTAATGACAATCTACCCCACCTTACAAGAGAACTATTGGCGAAAGTTGGCAACCACGAGGAAGTGAAGGTCGTGTCGTGGTGTACACATGGTAAGAAGTTCGCGTGACTGGGGGTATACCCCTTCAAGAAGGGGGTGCGTGAAAATTTCCGCGTAGGTTCTCTACTATGTGGTACTATTATAATGGATTCCTTCGCCGGGAGTTGAGGTTAATTTATGCTTAAGTTCGACAAAAATGTGACTTAGATTTCAGTGCTTAAATTCACAACCGCAAATTTCAAATTACTCCTTCTTTCATGCATTCCTCCAAGTGTTTTCTGTAAGACTCGTCGCGAGTCGTCTCATGAAACATTCTTCTCCAATCATTCGACATTGGAAGTTGAAAACGAACGAGATAGCGTAAAATTTACTGATTGGATGTATGCACAGGCTCGAATATGCATATACGCACTTCGGAAATCATATAGATCTATTTAAATCAGAAGCGAATCTAGAAGTTTTGTTAACAACAAGCATTTCCATTCCTCTTCCAGTTCAAGGTTACATTTTGGACGAAGAGAATTAAAGATGTACAGAAACAAAAATATTTACTTAATTTTTGGATAGATGAAAAAGAGTAAATTGCACAACGAGGAATCGCAACCTATTTTAAGAACGGAGCTTTTCGCTTACAATTTAAATATGAGCCTTCTCTTTGATATTTTTATGGGGCATAGGTCCATTTTGCTTTTCTTTAGAATACCCATTAACCATTAAAATCTTCGCGATAGATTTGTAGTATACTATGAATTCTGCATCTAAATTTACACGTTACTTTTCTACTGCAGGAAGGAGTGATCATTAGGGTGGATCAAAAAACTTTTTTTCGAAATCCGTCATATCTTTACCCAAAAACTATTCGTTTTAACCGAACTAGAATTTTTGGCAATTTTAACGTTTCTTGATGAAATTTCAAAACTTCGAGGTAAAAATTCTCACAAAAGATAGTAATTTATTTGGAAAGAAAATTATATTAGTTACGTGGGTATACCACTATTGCTGCGTATTACATTTATATCAGAAAAAAGACAAAACGACCCACCCTACTGTCTAACCAACATCCGGAAGATTTATGAATATTTTGCGTAATTTGACGAATTTTGACTTATTGAGAAACCATTTTCCTTGATTTAAACATACTAATTCTTTAATTTAGCTTTAATAAGTAACAACCAAGCAATACATTTATTTCTTTGCCATTTAATCACTTCGGAAACATTGAGAAACCATAAGGAAAAATTCAAAATTTTGACATTTTTCACAAAAATTTAAAATTTTGACTCAAATTCGCAGCCTCAGCACATAATCCGATCAAGTTGAAATTTTTTATGTGTTATAAGCAAGTTGAAATTTTTTTATATGTATACCAACCACAAACTTTACGAACTAGCCGTGGCCGGATTTCGAAAGAAAACGTTTTTTCGAAATCCGTTATTTTGAAAATTTGTCCGTGCAATACGTTGTATCATTTGATTTTTCTAGTCGGTTATCATCTCTTGCTGTTCCTGGAATAAAAAAATGTTTTGAAACGATTAATACTGGCATCTATTTGTTTGATTTTTATTGCAGTATCTGAAAAACCTACGCCGATGAATTTGTAGCAAAGCGAATGCAAAGTATTTTCCTTCGGAAAGCGCGCTGTCACTAAATTTACTATGAAAGTTCATTGTAAAAACTAAATCGTAAATTAATTGTAAGCAATTATTGTACACATTTATTATAAATTTCTCTTATATATATATTTAGCCAATTTTTTTCCGCATTCCCACAGTGTTGAGCCATATCGTTCATATGTAAGTTCTAGTAAGGGGTTGAAGTGGATTATTATTTAATAAATTACAATCAATGGATGAAGCTGTAATGGCTGTGTAATTCGAGCGAAATATCCGGTAAAAATAAAATGAACCAACCCACTTCTTGAAAAAAAATCATAATGGCTTAAAAGAATACTAAATGCATCCTACACGTAGCGAGGAAAAGCTATTAACTACATTCCTCCCTTACATTTCGAGCAAGATGCAAGGCAAGAATTTATATACTCCATCCAGCGAAACAGAAGGGATCAATCCGATATTACACGAACCAAGTCGAACTTAACCCAGCGATTAAAGATCGGAACACATCCCTTTCATTAATGTAGCCCGAGATTTGATTGCGTTCCATTGACACCTTAATGCGTTTCTTCAGTAACAATGCACCAATTAACGGGATTCAACACGCTTCCCATAAAAGGCGCTCAGGCGAAACTCAATTAGCTCTTCTTGATCATGATATAGTGCACGCTGCCGACGGAGGATTAGGAGCAGCCGAGGTATTTCTTGATATTAGGAAAGCATTCGACACAGTTACCCTCACTAAGCTACTGCTGCATCTCGAAGCTTATGCTTCCGACGATCAAACGTTCCAATGGGGTGAACACTTCCCCGACAAATGAACAATCTTGGGAGGTGTAGGCTCACATAAAGTAATGGCTGCATCAGCATTCCTAATGCCAGGATCATAGCCAACTTCTCTCTACAAAGGACTTATAACTAGGAAGTGAAGCGATGCAGTAAAAAGATGCACCTTTTAAGCAGACAATATGATAATAAATACGAAATTCATATCGAATAAGGTTGTAGCACATTGCAGTAAGCTATTAGCATTATTTTCAGAAGGCTCGAGGATTACATCGCTCGTTTAAAATCACGAGAGAATTTTGATAAAAATTTTACGCTTCTTGAATTCCTTAAAATGAGGATGCGAAGGTAATTAAAACACGAATACATAACTTTAAAATAAAAATACATAATTTTAAAATGCAAAATCACACACTCCTAAATTCACATGCTGAGTTTTAGTTCATAGTGAATGAAAACAGAACCCAGCCCAGAAAACTAAGTCAGTTTACGAATCAATTTCGATTCAAGTTATTACCTTTTCAGCGAAGCCGCAAAACAATTTTCAATGTAAAATTGGACTTGATTACTACATTTAAAAACCCATACATTCCATATTACCATAATATTAATAAATTTCCACCATATTATAGTTTTGTGTACATAATAGAGCCAAAAGCACTAAAAGATCCTAAGATCAAATCAGCTTTATTTTGTTTCTATGAATGGTATTTATATATATACTTTTGAAAGTATAAATTCCTACCTTGGTGAGTACATAAACTTTGAAAATTAACTAAACCGTCAACAATATTGAGTTCTAATACATCTGTAACTTCTAAAATTAATACAGTTTCAGCGAAATTAGGATTCCATTTCAAATTTTAGGAATGAAGTACAGGACTAGGATTGTTAACAATTCAATTTGGCGAAATGTGATTCTTGAGGAATAATGAGATAATATCATGAGATGGAGAGCTATGAGATAATAGTATACTAAATTGTGGTATTAACTTCACTTATGAAGGAAAAAATTCCCTTAAAATTCATCTGTGTACCACATTCATATATTTACATTTACATTTATACATTCATCTATTATGGTTGAAAATTCTAAAAGAAGAAGACAGATTTTTCTGATACTCGTGTTTTACAGCACGAAGCTAATACCATAATCCTTCGTGAAGTCTCAAATGATTTAGCAGCCTTATAGAAATTCAATTCTTAGTTCCTTGACTCAAATCAATCCATTTTATTTTATAGTTCGTATCAAATCTTAAATATTTATCATGCAGTTAACGTGTTGCCCGACGATATTGACGCAAAACTTCGGTGCGAGATGAAATATATTCCCCGAATTGAAAACAAAAACTAAACTGATTAATTTCAAACTACAGGCTTCTAAAAAAGCCATGAAACTATTTGATGCTTTATCTCCGTTAGAATTGATTCCAAATCAAGCAAACCAAATTGCTTCCTTTAAAATACAAATCTAAATCTTTTTAAATGTAGAAGCCGAAACAAATCTTATCGTAAAAAAGAAATAGTCGCAACATCGCCAATCTAATTGGCCGGGGATACAAAAGAAATCATCTCCATAAGTATGGATTTGTACTCGGTTACGGATCGGGGTGAATGGGATGCTGGGTGAGGAAGATAGAGGATGAGGAGCGGGAGGAGGTGCGGGAAGGAGGTGGGATCGCTTCACGTCGGCTGAGAAGACAATGATAAATCGACCTAATTGGCTGCATTCGCAAGTTCTCGAGTACTTAGGCGTGCACGTTGCGGTAGGAGGAGGGAGAGAGAGTGGGGAAGATAGAAGAGAAGGTAGGATGTGGAAGAAGGGAGAATTGATAGGTTGAGGTAGGATAGAACCTTCATCCGTTTCGTCTCAAGTGTGCCTTCAACTATCCTCTTATGTTACCTTAACAGTTTACGGGAAAATTGTAAAAAATAAAGATATAGGGCGAGTATTTTTTAAATTGAGGATGATAAATAGTAAACCCAAGTTAGTTATCAATAAAAAGGAGAAAAGAAGTAAAAATATAAGACAAAATAGTGACCAATACGCAATTTTCCAATTCAAAATTCGAACACGAAAAACATATTTCGGTTATTTATCTAACGTCTTCCACAGTAAAAGACAGCGTCATAATACAGTCACATTACTACAATAAAAATGCATCAAAGACATGGAGAAAAAGTTTAATTTGAAATACACTTACAATTACGTGTAATATCAAGGGAAATAGAAAAAGTTTTCATAATATTAAGAGGAGTAAAAAATAATAAATAAATACAGCAAATTAGTGAGAACAGGCTCCAGCGATATATTACATACATAAGGGGAAAATATTAGAATTTGAATGAAACTCAAAACATTCAGTGGAAAATTTAATAATTGAAGGTAAAATTTATGATATACAATTTAAATTTACACTGCATGCGATACAATTATAAATTATATTATGTATCAGAAATAGAAGATATGTTTAAAAATGAAGATTCAAATGATATTTAATTACAGACGTCAACAATATAAAATGCTAAAACATAGAGAAACTGCAATGCAATGAAAAAGCTATACTTAAGGGTTTAAAGTGTTGGAATTCCTAGGTAAGGGAGGGAAATTATGTCAATATCCAGATCAATAGGGTGATAAGTAATAGATAAATTCTCGTAATTATGAACGTGACAGATCAATAGTGTAGCATTATTCTCTCTCTAAAAGTAGCCATAGATGACATTTACTTTAATTAATAGCAATTTAAAACTGAAGAGAAATATCCGACCGAAGAAAAATAGTAGAACCAAAGAATGAACTACAAACATATATATTATAAAAGAGGAAAGGAAAACCTGTTTATGATGGACTCACTATGGAAAATCGCCGCATTGATATAATGTATCTAGGAGATAAGAAATATGTGCATTCTATTACATTGAAATGGAATAAATAACTCCGTCCTAAAACTTAAAAAAAAACTTCAAGGTCTATTATTTTATTCGTTTCATCTCGGTAATAAAATTTCTCTTCAATATATTTTTTCTTGTAAGATATAATTCCTATTGATTAAAAAAGGAGAGTGTATCAAGGACAATCTTGGTTAATAAGCATCATGGAATAATATATTCTACTATACTATATAAGAAGTAGCCTGTTTCCATAATTTTCATTCGTGTTCTATTAGTGTCATGTAATGTATTTGCCATGTCACTGTAAATGCGATACAGGAAACACCTCAATAATATCCTTTAAGAAGCTAAAGGAAGTTGTGTTTTATAGCCATGCTTCATCGCATGGACTAAACATTCTTGTTCTACTTTGATCTCGCAATATAACGCACCTACAAAAGTCTATTCCTAATGACACTGCAGGTCAGGCACGGTTTCGAGTTTGTTTTAGACGTTAACTAAGAATGTATACTACGTTTAGAATTTCGGCTAAGTCAAGCATGCGAACTAAAATAAGGATTCCCTTGAGGGTTAAAAGCGAGGATTACACGGTCGGAAGTAGGAGTTTTAGTTTTCTCCTCGTATAACAAGGATATTCCCGTCGTATCTTCTTCGCGAGAAGATTCGAGATGATTCCGCAACTTTTGCTCGCGATTCGGATATTGTCTTTCGAGTAAACGGAGCGCTAAGACCCTGAGTGTTCATTTCCATGAAGGAGCTCTTCTAAATACTTCCGCCTGTATACCATTTCCAACGTTCGAAGTGACTTTTTTGCTAACTTTCGGGGTACACTAAATTGGATTTATCGAGAGCTTAACTAGGAAATTTCCGGAAGTTATTAAAGGCGGAAAATATTAGTTCTTAATGATTATGATCCAGGGAATAAAAAGTACTTCTCCGAATATTCGAGGTTTATTTGCTGTTTCATTACGCGAGGTAGTGAATAGACTAACTACTTCCGTAATCCAAACTTGCGCAAGACTGTTGTTATCTCAAGTGTTTGAAGTTTGGAATGAGCGTGGCTATTCGTACTTCACCCATTTCCCCGAAGAAATTCTTCGGCTTGAACAAAATTCAACTAAGGTACTGGTACTGCATAAAATGTTAGAATGTATAGGGTACAAATATTTCCATAACAGTACTAGACACTATTGACTCATGAATATACTATAGCAATTTGACTTAACAAGGGCAATGATATGTTATTGACTTCTTTTTTGATACCGTTGCATAATAACTCAATTTTAAAATCCCCGGATATATTCCTTTGCTAAGCAATCATTTTAATGCAAATGTTCTTTTTAAATATATTTTTGGAAGACAGTATGACTGGATTAAATACACGAAAGAGACAGGCTCTCAGAAATATAACAGGTATCCTTTTATAACGAAATAGTGGAATGAACCCCAAAACGTTTGCGATGTAATTTACAAAAATATTTCATTGATGAAGCTACTATGAAGCAAGTGAGATGAAAAAGAGAGAGGAAAACTACTAATAACAAACGCTTTTTCCAGATATTATTTGAGAGTAAAACAATCTGAAAGTAGGAGGATGTAATTATTAACGTTACTAATAATTAATGTGCAATTTTAATATGATTATTATCTGAATTATGCTTAGAAGGTTGGAGAAAGAGCTGGATTTCTTAAGGTAAACTTTCTCGCTCCATTATTTCCCAATTTAGGAAATCATATTAGCAGACCTCCTTGTTCAAGAGTGGGAAATTTATGTTTATTAAACTTTCTATATTGTTATCTGAGTCTCCTATTACATATTTAATTTCATCCACGGGAGGATTACCTGTAATACCTAACAAAAAAGTTTCTTTTAAAAGTTAATTAATCTTACCAGCAGAATAACGAAATCTTTACTTAAACTCATCGTAGCGCTTGTTTAAAAGTTCATAGAGGAAGTTTTATGTTGAGCGTAAGTATTAAGTGCATATTGGAGTGGGAATATGGATCCTTAAATGTGCAGAGCTCTAAAAATTTTTCCTTTAAACGGTCACTTAACTCTTACTTAGCTTATGCCTTCCCTACCTCAACTCTTACTTCATAGTTAACATCTTACTGTTGTTTATAACTCACTTAGGAGGGAATTCGGAATAGAAAAGACGGTGACTAAAAGGCGCGAGTCTTGCGGAGTAAAAGGTCCTTTCACTGGGAGGATAAAGATGTGACCCAGGGAAGACGAGGGACGTAAGGAATTATTAAGCCAAAGAGAAAGAAAGCAAGGAGAAATTGCCTAGTCTCGAGTTTTAACGCAAGGGGCGTTACGAGCGGTCGACCGTAATGGGAGTGGGAGAGAGTCGTAGTAGTTTGTAAGGGAAAGGATGGAAGGAACCGCTCGTGAGCGGGTGCGGCGTGATGGGGGAAAGACGGAGGCACGGGGTTGCGGGAAAGGGCGCGGGACCTCAAGGAGAGAGAGATGGGTGCACGTGATAAGACGAGAGAGAGGAGAGGGTAGGTGAGGAAGAGGCTGTGAAGGAAGGATGCGATGACGGATTGGAAGACGGAAGATTAGAGGCGGAAAAAGGAGGCAAAGAATGAGTTAAATAAACAGGGAAGTGGTGGGGTGGGGTAGGTAATGAATTACGCAAAGCCGAGAGTATGAAGGGCTGGCCGGCGAGGAGGAATAAGGGATGGATGCCCAAGTACGGATGGTAACTTTTTGCTCGGTTAAAATTTCCTACCCATTGAGATGGTATGTTGGAGGTTGACGTTCCATCGTAAGCGATGTCTGTCGTGAGAGAGATAGAAGAGAAGAGATAGAAGATAGAGCTAGAAGAGTAATCTTGCAGCGGTTCGATGCATCGGATGAATTTTGATCGGTTCGTTTGCTCTAATTGCAGATACGTAACAAATAATTGTAGAAGTAGTCAGCAGAGCGATAGATTTATATCCTTTCCTCGTTTTTGTCGAAAAAGAGATATTTTGACTAGAAAAGAATCATCGGCTACAAATTGCAGTAAAGATGCAGTATCAGATTGTCATATTCTCCTACCTAGTCGTTGTATTGCGGTTTATCTGTCTAATATTTGACTGGCAAAAAGGTTTAAGTAAGGAAAGTTATACATTGTGTACAAATAAATGGTTACTTACAGAACTACAATTATCCCAGTGGAATCTAGTGCAGATATTTCCAGTTAACTTTAAAGTTAAAGCGTTTTGTAGGATTTTGACCAACGCGAGCTGATTTCTATGAAATTTAGGATCACTCTGTGGAGATCATACTCCCTGTCATCAATTTTTAATTCCCTATTTACGATTTTACCACTATCATGGTATTCTTATTGACGTAAATACAATATTTAGCTTGGAATTGAATCATTTTTTGCTATTAACTACAGCTACCATAGCATTACCAAGGTTTTTTGTCTGCATTTCCCCTAATTGCGATACAGTGATATATTAAATGCCTTGAAACGAATTCAACCTTTAATAAAGACTCTACCAGACATTCCTAAAGTATCACCACCATCATTGGCATTCTCTGCGTGTTTTCTACTCGTCCGTGATTACGTGTTACACCGAGTTCCCCATTGTTCCCAATTCTTGCTCCTCCCTAGAGATCCTGATAACTCTTCACCTTTTCTAAACTCATCTGCCAGCTGAAATCTTTCCCTCCCCTCTTCCTCTCCATATGATGACCTTTTCTGTTGCCTCCTCTCCTATTCATCATACCCTACACCAAATCTCTGCGGTCTCTCCTCATTTCTGATTTTGTCTGGACTTTTAAACTCACTTAAATGTATACGAAACAATAGAGCCCGTAAAAGTAATACACCCGAAGCGAAGTTCGGGCAAAGAGCAAGGGAGGTACTTTTAAAATGAAGAATGAGGGACGGTAAGGAGGGAAGAGTATCGCTTTGAGGAGAGGTGGATAGCGAAGGACCCTTGGGCAGTTCGGCAAAGTGTTTCTAGCAGTAGGGAGGAGGTTGTTAATGGCCTTCAGAGGTTATCTCTTCCCTCGTGGCTCCGAATCTCACCCCTTACCTCATCTCCCTCCGTGCCTGCCTCTCCCGAGCCATAAAATCCTATCCTTTGTTTTGGCTTTGCCTCCATCACGCCAAGGGAGGGTTTTAAACCAGCGTTAACCTTCACAACTTGCCCATGGGTCGCCAAAGGACATGGCGAGACCAGCTCGCTCAGAGACTTCAATACGCCAGCGTTGAAATCACTGGAATCGAATTGAAAACTAGAGCACTATGGTCTAATAGTGTGCTGTAGGTATGTATGAAAAGTAACCAAAGCGGTGTTGTAAATATCAGGAATCTAAACTTTGCATCAATGGAATTTGTATCCTACATAGGAATACACTATCATACAATACAATACAGACTTCTTTATAGGAAGATTGCATTTAGAAATACGTTATTCTAGGTATTGGTTACCAATTTTCAGGAAATTATCTTATCTTAACACTCGTGAATAACTTTTAATCAGAATAAAATGAATTATATTTGGAAATTCTATAAAACATTCCAATTCAATCAAATGCATTGGCTAAAATGTGTGTGAAAATGAGTCTTGATGTGATATAAAAATGTTATTATGTAATTGTTGGGTGAAAAAAATATTCATTTAGTTCAAGATGAACATTCACAAACGTAGGAATTAGTGATTATAAAATTAAAAAACTATCACCAAAATTTACTCGCAAGTTTAAAATAAAAAGAATATCAGTACATACCTATGCCTAGTAAGAAAATTCAAGAAAACTAAGACATCTGACAATGCTAGAGTATCCAAGGCTAAACAGGAATGAAAATGACTGGATTACCAAGACCTCCACTCTTAGAGGAGGTATCTCACCGTTACACTGCCACTAGTAACCATTAGTATTAAGTATTAACCATTATATTATACCACAAAACTGCCATTTTGCGTTCAAACCGGTCGTTCCGTGTAATTAAATTACGTAGAACTTTTCCAAAATTATATTTTTTTCTATCCTAATGTGGAATTCCACAGATTGAAGGCCAAACCTTCTGATCATAAGCTTGAATTTAAATAATTCTCTCATATTTCCGATTCTCGCAGGGTACATATCTAAATCTAAATTTACGCGCGTTTTACCACCACGAGGACTTCCTTACCTCTTATTAGTGCTGATTTCAGACATGATAATCCGTAACATTTACTTATATTAGCACGCCTAAACATGGTGCCCGGAAGTGTCAGCGCAAAAAGATATTCAAGTACGCCCACAACATCGCAGTAAAAATAAATGCCCAAGTTCAAGTAATGAATATAAGTGCGACTTTTCGTCCAAGATAGAAAAGAAAGATGGCATCTCGTACCACTACGTTGTGATTTATTTTGAGACGTTTCACTTAAAACGTTTCAAATTCGTGCTTACTCTACAATTTCCTCGTCTTTTATCACGATTAAGCAATTAGTTTCCAGTGAGTGCGTAATTTATGGCCAAACAATAAGAAAGACCTTCCACGTTCATCATTAAATCGTTAACTACCTCACAAAATGTAACTCTTCATCTTCTCAGATCCTAATCGTCACGTTTTCTTGCAACCTTGAGATTACTTCTCTACTTTTTGACTTGTTCAATATTAAAATTTGCGAACGGAGATTTCAAGATACAGAGATGAGGAAATCTTATTAGAACAAACTGAGATTTATGGCGTATGTACAGCCTATTTTTTGAACTGAATAGAAACATGACTATAATTTTGCCGAAACATACCTACCCTTTGACGTCTTACAATTAGATACATAAAAATGTGCAAAGCAATGTTTTCGTCGATTAAGCATTACCTTTTTCTTTTAAAGTGGTTTATAAATGAACATAAAC
Source organism: Sympetrum striolatum (assembly GCA_947579665.1). Classification (NCBI taxonomy): domain Eukaryota; kingdom Metazoa; phylum Arthropoda; class Insecta; order Odonata; family Libellulidae; genus Sympetrum; species Sympetrum striolatum. The sequence goes on from OX388347.1 coordinate 44,841,711, forward strand.
ATTATATTAAAATTGATTGCTATATTTATAAAATCAAATACATTTTTTTAAATAACATTTCCCAAATCATTATATTTTTATAGCTCTCTAACAGTTGTAACTTATGAACTAGCGTTTATTATAATAAAGAATCATGTGAAATGTCAACTTAGATATTTTACCGTTATTATACACGTAATAATATAGTTACACCAAGTGACAGCACACTCAATCAATTCCAACTAGTATTTGTTATAAAAATATGATAAAGTTTATCATTGCTCAAATTAGGCATAAAAGGAACCCGTTAGTTTCTCATAACTACGATGAAATGGATAGTGTACTATAATAAACAACTAAATTATACATTCCCTGTCATAACATTAATCCAATAAAGGATAAAAGTAAAACGACAATTTTCTTATCTGCGTAAATGGAATGAGAAGAATTTTTGAAAAAATAGAAGTATATACTATGGATAAATGGGTAAAGAAGCAAATTGATTTCAAAATTAATTTGTCTATTGCATGGAATATGCATCAGCTCTGTCATTGTAATTCGTTGTACACTTCATCAATAAAATAATATGAATTTCAGTTATGCGGGAAAATCATTTGTTTCTAATTTGAATTAATGCCAATTCAATGAGATGCCTCGATTTCAAAAATAAGTACAGTTATTTGTCTCCCTAAACAAGTACGGCATGATGTGACATAAATACCAAAAATAAATTCCATTTAATAGAACGTAGATATGGAGGGAGAGTAACTGAATCAATATCAGTGAATTAGCAAGATAGTTTTTCTCGTTCAAATTAGTTTTAAAATCTTTATGAATGTTGTTTCGAATCTCAAGCTCCAGGTATTTTAAAACAATCAGTATACCGTATTACTTCGTAGTATATTTTTACTTTATAGTATGAATCATTATTGATTTCATCTTGTTTGAAAAAGTGAAACTGTAACATTTACACTTATTTTACGACTTACTTTTATATTCTACTTTTATATTATTTTTTCTTTATATTATAGGTTTTTACTTTAATTAAAGGCGTGCAATTTCGAAAATTAATTTTTTACGTTCAATTCTACCTTATATAACTTTGTAGTGGAAATTACTAAGCAAAGGTTTCACAAAATATTTTGGTTAATGCGTTCGGACCGGTATCAACTATTAAAAGCTGTCATCAGGCCATAACAAATAATAACCTATTGATAGTTGAAACCGGTCCGATTGCATTATACAAAATATTTTATGAAACTTAGTTATTTTCACCACAATGCAGTTTCATCCAGTAACTGCTTCTACAGTTAATTTTATTACATGATATTTGCTGGTAAAATGTAAGAGGGTATGCGCCCACATTAAAGTATATTATTATTATTTAGATTCTTAGATATTATTATTTAGCGTCAAAATATTATCCACCGTCCTTCAAGGTCAAATTTGGGGTCCTCTTATAAATCCAGAGGAGACTTAGCGCCCGTCCGTAATGAGAGACCTTGAGTCGTCCGACAAGATTAGATTAGAGCACGCCGGCGGTGCTAACGCCTCTCAAATTCATATGATCAACAGCACACCGAATCCGGCGAGAAGTACCGTCAATATTTACTCCCTCCGAATGAATAAGTCAAGGTAAACAGAGCGATTCCTAGCAGCGGAAGTCGAGTTTCCCCCGTCGATTTAAAACACTTTATCATCGGCTGGAAACCAGCGTTTTTTCACGGGCCGACGAGTAGAAAGGACAAGTTGCCCGCCGCTTCTTTTTGCCCGCTTTGTGGCGAACCTTGGCGCACTGGATCACACTTGCGAGCAAGCACCGGCTGTCCACGTGATCGGGGGAGAAAAAGGGGAGTACTACGAGAATGGAGAGGTTTCCAGGAGTAGACCTGAAGTGATTCTCGACCTCTCCCACAGTTATGCGCGTAAACCCGTTCCAAGCGGACGGCCAGTCCTTCCCGGTGAGGACGGTTCGCTTCCCCTCATAACCCAAGGGCGATCCACGGCCAACCCACGATGGCCTCCCACGCCTCTTCGCCGGTATACGAACGCCCTTTTGGAGGGCTGCTTCAAAGAAGAAGGTGTCACGTATTTTGACTGGAAGATGCTTTTGCTTTTGGGGACTACGCCCTGGCATTATCGCCCCCAAACTCGAGGATTGCGGGACACTGAGATTGAATCGAAAGGCGTTTTTTTTCGACCTCGGTTGCGTCGTGGGCAACCGATGCAGAGGCCGGGGGCTTTCCATTAGGTCATAGGAGGCAAAGCATGCAGTCATGAAATTATGAGCGGTCATTAATTTTATCTAATAGCCTCTTTTGGGGAAATGAATATGTTAATCGATATCGGTTTGTCGGTTCCTCCCGGCAAGACTCTCCCATAAAAATCGCTTCATTCTTTTATCTTCCTTTAACTTTAAGATTGACCATCATCTGCCTTTCCTTACTCCACCTACGTATATAATTCACATTTATAAGTTCTGTAACTATCCCTTCACCCATTCATTTAAATACTATTTTTCTGGAAACTATCGAACCATAGTGTGCCCCATTATTAGATACCTGCACGTCTCAATTACCTTCCCGGAAAAATTTCCTTCCAATTTACCTTAAAAAGGACTTCATCATCGCATATTTCATCATCATACTTTATTTCCATCATCCTTCAGGAGATTCACTCTTTAATCACTTCTTATCTTACATTCTATGGAATGTTTATGCTTAGGAGCTACGAAAAAAGACTTTTCTATGATTTTTCACAAGCATTAGGTATAAAATTTACTCCTGGAATAATTTCATCGGAAAATTTGTGTGACATACATGTTTCTCACAAATATTGCTGTTTACATAATATTTTCTTTCTTTTCTCGGAAAATATAAAATTTCACTCCCCCTCCAATTGCACCGCTCTAGTTTGAATAACTTGATCAGAAGGTTCATAATATTTATTTTTTGTTTAAAAAAATGTTTGTTGTGTAAGTTGTGGAGACCATTAGAGAAATTTAATGTAGGATACATAATCTACGGCTAAACCAACAATTTCCAAGTAAGTTAGGAACATGTAAGGGAACTGTTTAATTATCGTGTGTAACAGGGAACATCGTGGGAGTTTGAGTCACACCCCCGCGATTTTATGGATGCCATCTATACTAAAAGTGCATTAGACCGACAAGAGCTCGCGACGAAGCCTGTTCGACAGACTAATTAGTAGAGAACAGATAACTTAGCCAGGTAGGAGCTTGCAACGAACATATTTCTGGTATAATTTCGAATAGGATGGAGCATTAAGTTGGTTAAATCTTTTAATGGTAGCATCTGAAAGAAATTTTTCTTGATATTACAGTATAACTACACGTAAATTAATTATCTCTTGGCAGTGGTTATAGATCACATGCTATAAATAGTGCTATAATAAAAACAGTGGTACATAGTCAAGAAAAAAAATATTCATATTATAATAAGACACTATTAGTTGGAGGAAAAACCCAAGATATGTCAAGCATTTGCCTCCCGACAGAAGAAGGAAAACCTCCCTCTCACCGTAGTCAAGACATATGCATAACTAGATGAATGAAGAAAATTTTCTATATCCTGCTCGAAATAAAAAATCTGATGTGGCCAGCTCATGACTTTCTCCATATATAAGATGCAAATATTTACCTACGACAGTAATTTCGAACTCTATATCCCATCTAAACTTGGAAGATGAGTGATTAATTTATATATTATTATCTTTTACGTTACAAACATTCTAAATAATGTTTTTCCGGGACATACTCGATGAAAAACGATGAAATTGGCCTTTCGCCCATAGAGCCCAGAGCGCCCACAACGTACATAATCAGCAACTTCTGGTTTATCAGTATTTCATGAATAACTCTTAAACAATCAGTGATAAAAAATATGTTTCATACAAAAGTTATAGTAAATTTCATTTTATAAAACGTTTACAAATAATAATATATACCTAAATATCACATTTATGGAGATATTTTGAAAACTGGAAATGAGCTTTGAAGAATGAAGCTCGACTTCCGGTTAACAGATTTACTCCAAAAACTAATCAACTCTAACGACACCAACCAAAATACTAGATATGAAATTTGGAGTTGATCCGTCAAATAGTTTTCATGTTAGAGCGCCCAAAAGTACATAACAGCTACTTCCGGTTTATCGGTATTTCACGAATAACTCCTAATCAACCGGTGATACAAAAAAATTTTAAATACAAAAGTTATAGTAAAACTCATTATCTAAAACTTTTATAAGGTATACAATACGCCTAAATATCATATTTATGGAGATATATTGAAAACCGGAAATGAGCTTTGATGAATGAAGCTCGACCTTCGGTTAACCGATTTACTCCAAAAACTAATCAACTCTGACAGCACACACCATAGTACTATATGTGAAGTTTGGTATTGATACGACTTATAGTGTTTACGTTAGAGCGCCCACAAGCACACACACACATACAGACACACACACACACACACACACACACATACACACAGACATCATTCTGAAAATAGTCAAAACGTGTTCTAGGGACCCCAAAACATGTATTTCCGTTGAAATCTCGAAGTCGAATTTTTTCATGAAAACAATACTTTCTCTATACTTCGTATGTGGAGAAAGTAAAAAAAATGAAAAACATTCCATTCATCGGGATACCCATTAGGGACTAATGTAACCCAAGTAGTTTCCTTTACGTAGAAAACAATATATAAAACGTGTAGGAGGCCTATTTTTTGTGAAAATTCATTGCAATTTACTACAGGCCTACTTAATGACGGCTTCATTTAAAGGTGAGATTTAGACAAGTCTTATCTAACATCTAACGCTTTTCATTAAACAGTTTAAGAAGAAATTTAAGGTTAGAAAAAAGAAAAGGAAAGAGGGTAATATTTTGTGGATTTACAAAATAAATGGATATGCAATTGCCATCAATCACGTCTATGATCGGGGGGGTGTGAAATAGCTGCGATAAGTACTGATAATGTAACTGAAATCTTAAATAGAAGAGGAAAGGAGAAAATGAAAATAGCAGTGCAGGGAACGAGCATAAAATAAAAGATTGGACTTATACACATAAAATCAGCAGAGATATGTAATAGAATAAAAAATGAATAAAAAAAAGATAAATACAAAAATATTGTATAACAGAGGCCATGAGATATCTGAGAAATACTCCCACTATTGTTTAAAATTATACCCGATGCAATTTCGATTATTGAGATTGAAAAAAAATAATTATGATTTAAGATAATTGTAAAATACACATTAATTACAGTAAAAAATAAAATGCAACTTTAAATAACGAAGACACTGACTACGTATGTAAAACTAAAAACGACATGAACTTAATGCAGTAAAATTCCGATACCGTTCGAACTAATATTACAATTCACGGTTAACCGATTGGTTATCGAGCAACAAGTTTATGTAAATCTTTTATTTTGGAATTATTGAGTGGATTTAAATTTAATATCAAAAAAAAGTATTTAAGTTCTTGCCCTCCGAAATGATCGTGTGTGTCCGAGCATGATAAAAATAAGAGAGGAAAAAAAGAACTTTCCGGAAAAAAGTTCGTAACACTTCCTCGGAGGGGGTACACGATATAAAGGGTTGCGAGAAGGATTTCCTAATACATTTCTTACTTTTGTTTCGTATTGTCGGAACGAGGGAATCAATTATTCATGAGATATTCCGCTATGATGATATACAGAATTTTTTAAGTGGAAAATTTCATGCTGCCGAAGAAGTTGAATATGCATCAGTTAATTAACAGTGTTGGCGAAGGGGGATGAAGAAAGAAGACGTTATGAGGTAATAAATTTGCGTTAATCAAGATCCTTAAACTTAATTAAACATCAGTGTATCTTGCAATTCTTAAATGAATACATTGCACTTGTGAGGAAATTAATCATCCCCAGTGACACCCTAAACCATAAAGGACCTTTTAGCATAAATATTTGTAATGAAATAAATAAATCTTAAAATATAATAATATTAATAAACTTTATAACGGTCATATGCTCTCTTAGGTCTTGCAAACATATTATGTAAGGTAGAATTGATGATCAGTCATAAAAATATCTCCATATATAGTGTCAATTTTACAAAAAAGGTAAAATTTATAGTTATTCATGATGTAAAGTAAAATTATATTTGGAACTAATACGATTGTATATTTAAATGACTGTATTTCAATATTTATTTTATATGAGGTATCTAACTTAAAATTGAGAAAATAGGTTTTTTATATATAACCTTGATATTTGTCTATATTTATAGTGAATCTACAGATTGTCTTCATTCGTATTAATATTTAAATAATATATATCATATCCTAACATTCTATGATTAAAATAGATGATGGCCTCTTACCCAGCCGCATGCTGACAGGTGAAATACAGTAGCAGTATTAATTTACACGGCTACGCTTTTTTAAAATTAGGTCCCAACACTTCGGTGACCTTTAAAATAAATAGAGGCAACAAATGGAAATAATGTACAGGAAGTAGGCAAGTGCTATCATCTCATTAGCACATTTCTTACTTCCTGAAAAATACATTATACTTGACGTGACGGGTGATTCGCATTTGAGATAATGCCTGGAAGTGTTACGGAATGAATTGATTCTAGAGGAAATTATTAGTGTAACGAGAGAAAAATTGCAACTAAAAATAAATCTAGGATAAAAGAGTAGGGGAAAATAGCTACATAACTTGGACTGAAACACGTATCCCACTTTCCGAGCAGCCATTCACACAACCAGCTTAACTACCAAATCACTTCAATTCCATTTCTGTTAAACGCCATCTTGCTTCGAAATGAATCGTTTACTGACAATTATCTTCGGCATTTTTTTTATTCGGATGGTTTACTTTATCTCTTTAACATTTAGCGGATCGTCCTGAGACAAGGAACCACCGGTGTTTAAGTTGAAGTTAATGTACATGATTGTTATTTTTTAGAGATTGGCAAGTTAGTGATACATTTTCGAACATCCGTCACGCAATTTACAGTGGTTGCATGGCCTTTAATTCTGGCATAAAGTAGGCTCTTAACCCTCCTTTTTTTACTTAAAAACGCCATTAATTTCATTCCACTACAAATTGCATAAACATATTTGGAAGTGTATCACGAATTTACCGATATCACGAAATTGCATATATTTAGCCTATTTATCTGCATAAAAAACAATTTATTCTATGTAAACCACCGAAACGCCACCATTTAGGCTTTATTCTTTCAGTAAGGTTTCCTTAGCCAAAACCCGCAACATATTTCCTAAACCGCCTTCTTTCTTACCCTACACTTTTTTCCCAACCGAAATCAAATGCCACTTCCGGCCCCATTTATTTCTCAGCGAAACACCTAAACCCTTCCTCCCCCGCTATCTGCATTTATTCAAGCTCCTTTATCCACATATCTTCCACTTCTTTGCCTCCCGCTACTTCCTTACATACCCGACTCAGCTGTGTGTCACTCTCTATCTCTGACACTTCAGTTTAAAATCCCATTACCATCCGCAGCCCATTCTTCATTTGTCTCCTCTCATGCGTTACATTGAGATTCAACAGCCTCCTCTTTTTGCTCTTTCTCACCTCTCCGCAATTCTATTCCGCGACCTTCACGTTCCGATATTCAGAAACGCCCTTTTCTTTCTTCTCTTATTTTCAGGACGTCTTCACCCCCATCTGTCAGCTCCCTGTTATAAGATTCCGACTTCCTGCCGCATTTAATTTTCAAGGTTGAATTTTAAAACTGGAAACCTCGGCGAATGTTTGAATTTGCGGCTAGCGGTGAATTTAAATCCAGGAAGTTGGTCAGAGGTGAGACAGATGTTGGGAAAGTTGGGATTAAATTCTGTTTTTTTTTTTTAATGCCTTCCTTTAATATTTCATCGTCGTGCATTTTTATACATGCGTTATCTCTGAGCTGCCATTTTGTGCTACTTTGCCCTCGTTGAAACCGAAGAAATCTCCATGCTTTCTCACTTTTCTTAGTCTTAAATCATAATAATTAGATTCAATAACTTCGGCATTTACTTCGTGGAACATGATGCATGTAATAAAACAGAAGGATAAAATAAAACTTTGTCTATATTCCACAGATTACAATAAAGATAAGAGATAGGGATATATCCCTTTCATCAAGATATGGTATCTGAAAAATTTTATCGATAAAACCGGTCAACAATTATTTTATTAAAAGGAATGTGGCGGATCTTCTAAGCTAACTCGATGATGCTGAATCTGAAAATGAATTCATTATTTTCCTATCAAGTTCAGTTTTTTTTGTAATTTGCCCAAGTATTTTTCCAAAATTCTTCCAAAAAGCTGAAGTTGGCATTTCTTCATTAGCTGATTTCCTTATTCAGGGGATATAAATGCTGAACAAAGGTCCAAATACGTACATAGATCCTCCTACATATACTTGAAGTTATAAACCATCTTCCACTTACTTCACCCCAACTTGTAAATAGAGTCGTTTGAAATAACTGCCATGAAATCATACCCAAACACATAAAATCGTCCATATTCAAATTTTATGCTTTAATTTTTGGAATTTGAAAATGTAAGGGTTCCGAGATAGTCATGTATACAGCGCGTTTGTCTTAGGTGAAAGCGGTCCCGGGTTCGAATCCCGATAGGAGCCAATGTGTGAGATGCCCTAAACTATCGAAGCACTTTTAATAATACTACTAGTTGAACATTTAAAAAGAGAACGTATAATCAGAATATCAATTCAAAAAATTCAGCCCGTGTTCTATATGCCTTCTATCTAATAGCTTAATCATCTCCGTAACGGGCCATCATCAACTAGGCTCTCATTCTCATTTCCTTCTTTTTATCTTCGATTATACTTTGCTCCCTCTCTCCCTTTATCTTTCCACGCTCTGTCATCCATCTCTGTTGAAGAGCTTCTTTCCTGTCCCTTATGGTCTCCACTCACCTTCGCATTCCTTCTCCACTCCCTATTCTTCGACCACATCCCGTCTTATCCCATTCACCATGACACCAATACACCTCCTCCCACAATTCTCATCCTTTTCATTCATCGCCCTCGGGACCAATACTGCCAAAACCTATTATCACTGTACAGCACTCCATTCTGCATGTTTTAAACCGGAAAACGGATAAGAAAACGTATAGCGAAAAAAATTAATACAAAACGATATTTATATTTTGGTAGCCAATTACGATTTTTTTCTCAAAAATGCAATTACATAGTATTTAATAATTTCATTTGATATTTTCCTGGTGCTAATAATAATAATATTTTATTTATTGTGAACCATTATAAAAACCCAATTACATGCGATATAATAAATACATATACTACAAATTATACAACGGAGATTACAATTACATCTTAGAATATATTTTCGTTTCAAATATGCAAGGGAATCACATAGTAAATCAATCACTGGAATAAGGACCTGATCTTTAGCTGACCGCATAGTTCAAGACCTTGGCTCAAATTGATAAACATCCATCCTCCCAAAAGGGATATGCCTAGAGCGTCTGGAACCTGAGATTCGGAAATTATATCTCTACAAGGTTTGAAACTTAGCATCTAGTTTCACTTAATAACCTACAACCATTTTAACCTAGTTGTTTCTGGATGATAAAAATAACATTCTCATAAAATCCTTAAAATGTTAATTTCTGCTATGCAAAGTAAGTACCTTATCACTGTAATCTAAGAGGATTTGAACGCACAGCCTCTTCATTCCAAGAGCCCCTCCAGGTTCACTGCTCCTATTTCTAACGGATTACATTATTGAAGACTATATAGCAACAGGAAGCTAATTAAGTATCATGCGAAAATTTAGTGTAGCGAAAATTTCCAATTTTGAAAAATAAGCCATAAATGAATGCTTATGAGCAGAGTATGGACAGAATATGCAAATTTTATAGAGGTGAATTGATAATGAGTCTTCATGAAAGCCTATACACTGAATAATTCCCTCAAAGAAAATAATTTTCCAATCTACGAAAGGAACTAGAATGATAGGATGCTCGCTAAAATAGAAAAATGTCCGAGCTAAAAACATTAAAAATTAATTTAATAGAAATTATGCATTAAAATAAGATGACTATGCAATTTTGTACTTTTGTTTACTATGCGAATTATATACCATGTATCTTGGGTAATATATGATTATTTCTCATACTTTACAGTTCAAATAATTAAAAAAATGTATTTTGGGAAAAATGTGTTTGTCTGTACAATTTTACTGTAATATGTTGTATCGTATATATGTAGTTTCAGTTTATTTTATTGTAGTAAATTGTATTCCTGTATATAGTAAAGTAGTGTATTGTCTTGTAGTATATTGTTTTGTAGAATATTCTATTGTAGTTTAGTATAAGTTTCTCACAAATGCACCTCCTGATACGCTATTTTGCTTAAGGGAGCCTGATTATAAAATAAAGCCTTCTCAAACAGTAAATTTAAAAGATTAAATAAAGTATTAATATAAGAAAAGATAAAATTCATACGTATTTGCTTGGCATACATCTCCGATTAATCACCACTTACAACTTATCTAAATGCAGGGATTGTTGAGTGGAATCTACGGCATATGGTAGATGTGTTGTAATGATTAACAACGATCGTGTTCCGTTGATTACAGCAGCTGTTCTTCAAATTGATCCATTCCATCGAAGAGACTTAAGTACCGTTATTTCTAACTTGAAGCATTCCTCCACCATAGAGCCCCAAAAAAAAATTCACGGTTGATTTCCCTTAAGATACTATGGCCGGACCTTGAGATCCATTCAGAGTGAAAGGCTATGAAAATTTGAAAGAAGTAAGTTAATTCACTGGCGACACTGTTATTGATTCCTCTTTCACTTCAGCACTTTCTCATCTGCAGAATCACGTTTTTTTGAAGTGCATCGAATAATGGGAAAAATGAAGAGGCAGTTGAATAGGGCATTCGTTGGAAAACACCAATTCGTATGGAAAACTGGAATGGGTTATATTTTATTCAAATCTACACGATTTGTTTTATTATCGAAACAGATCATAATTCATTTATTATGACGGCTACTCTCGTGATAGATTAATCGCTTCGCAGAGTTTTCATCACGTTTCCTAACTTAATGGATCCCGCCGAGGCCTCTCAAAAGGTTAAAAAGGTCGATTTCTATCTTAATAGATGGCAAAACCTTGAAAAATGCTATGGAGAAAAATTAAACGGATAACATTTAAAAAGAGCATAATATATCAAATTAGGTTCCCATTTTCATCTCTCTTCCAAAATTGATATTTCAGCTAGCGGTGATTTTATGACGAATACAAGAAATGCAAGAACTGTTATTAAAAATTAAAAAAAGAAAATAGCATATATAGGGCACATACTACGAAACACTAAATATTATCTCTTACAGTTGATAATTGAAAGTAAAATCGAAGGGTTATGAGGAAGAGGACGGGGAAGAACATCTTGGATGGACAATTTAAAACAATGGGCTGGATTACCAACTGCTGAGAGACTAATACACACAGCAACCAACGGGAACGAAATGCTAAATATGATCACCAACATCCATTAATGGATAGGCAGAACTAGAATATTATCTTACGACAGCACTTACCCTATTTTTCCTCCAAGGCACTTAAACATGTTAAATCAAACTTCGAGGTGCATAAAACCATCCGTTTAGTAGCAGCAGTTTAAAACAATTCCGGAGGAAATAGATTACTTTAAGAACACTAGAATACGTATCTCATAAGATCAAATATTTGTAATCTATTCTTATCAAAGAATTCATTATACCAGAGAATTACTTGCTGGCGTTATATTAAACGTACTCTTAAGTATTAGTACTCACAAAGGTCTGTTCATAAGAAATCTTTACGTTTGCTTTGGTACAACGATTGAGAAGGAAAGAGAATACTTATATATGTGTTTTCAAAGTTCCATTTGAACTAAACTCATTTCAATAAATTTAACATACTTTCCCCTACCCAATCGAATGAGAATGGTATTGAAATAGATGCATACGATCTAAGAAATGGCTCCAGCAAATATCAAAGTTTATACAAAGATTTTGTAATGTTACACTAATTCCCTTCCTTGTCCTTAAAACGTCACTGTACCCACTGGATGGTTCTGAACAATCTTCTGGTCATCTTAAGTACAACAAACAGTGTGTATATGATCATAAATATAATACTGTATGCATGAACAATAGTTCCAAGTATAGTAGGTGTTTCAGGAACACAAAGTAAATATTTAATGCGAGCTATAGCTTAGTACTAACAACTTAAAAAGTGTGTCTATGTAATTTCGTACACATGGGTCTCCCACCGGAAATCGAAACCGGGAATGCTTTTACCGAAAGCGAATTCACAATCTATTTAAGTAATCACTACATACTACTTTAACTCAGATCTTAATAGATATGCTATGGATTCCTCGTGTATCCAAACCTTTAAATCAGTTGCTCAAGAAAGAAAAACATGGGTATTTTTTTTAAATAAGGAATTTATTTAATCGGCAGACCTCTTTCCCTCTGACCCTATTTTGGTAGCCTCGCATTCCATCCCGGGCAGAAATCTCGTTCAACGCATAGCCCACTCTCATTCACCGCACGAAACACGCACTTTACGCACTCCACGTCTCCGACCTCCACCTGCCGCACGAAATCTTATTCATCTCCTCCTCACGGTCAGCCTATTGAGGCTCTCCAACAGAGATTCGTGGGAAGGAAGTTCTCCTCGCCTTCTTACCTGCACGTCTCCCACCCCTAAATTAACCATACAACTCAACATAATGCTCCTTTAATTATCACAGCGATTCGATCTCGTACACGAATCACAATTCATTTACAACTTCTTTCATCTAGAATTTCATTATTTCAATATCACGTTCCACCAAGATTAACTAGGCGTACATACCTAATACGCAAAAATTTTAATCTCATACAATTAAATAAACTATTACTTTCTTCCATCCCTAATAAAATGATATAGGTAATCTTATTTTTTTTAGATTATGTTACAGCAAGTGAAGGCCGAAGTGATATTTTTAATTAATAACGAGATGTAAGCATACAGCATTTGTTAAATTCAACATGTGTGTACTAGCAAATAGCATCTTTTATTATCAATATAAAATGTTTTAATTTAAATTGTATACCTTGTACTCAATATGACTTAGATTTTAGCTTTTGTATTGCATTGTGTTTAGATTAACTCATAATTTGTTATTTATATTTAAATTGTAACTCTATCAATTTGAAAATTATTAGTATTTTAATGGGTTTCCATAGGTTTATTTGTTAAGTGCAACATATGTATCCTAGCAAATAGCGCCTTTCATTATCAATATAAAATCTTTTTATTTAAATTGCATACCTTGTACTCAACATTACTTAAATTTTAGCCTTTGGATTAACTAAGTGTTTAGATAAACGCATAATCTGTAATTTATATTTAAATTTTATTAATTTGAAAAACTTTTACTAGCCATTTAAATGTCTTCGCAGGTTTATTTTTAATTAGAACATATTTGTGAGGAATTTAATTGCCGGTTTCCGGTTACGGCATTCTTTTTCCATCGTTGAACAAGTAGGACCATCGCGCGAGTATAAGCCGAGGGTGGTTTTTTTAGCGTAAAAATGTGCTGAGAAACTGGGCTTATTATGTACGATTATATTCAATATATTATAGCATGGCGGTTTAGTAGTCGAAATAAACAATTCCGTCGTGGATAGACTAGATTCCCGCATCACAAATCTATATTCAAACATACCAAAAGATGAACATACTTTTATGATACAATCTCCACGTTGTCAGAATATCCCTTTTCCTGAAATTTCTGCGCATTCTCGATAGAGGCACGCCCTGCAAAGATTCCGAGCCGAGAGAACGGAACGAAGAATGAGAAAGAAGGAAAGAAACCGGGGAGACAAAGGAGGGGGAATAGGATCACTATTCCGGCGGGGTGAAAGGCTAGGGAGACTAATTAATCAAATCTTCTTTTATCTCCATCATATTCACTTAAGGAAATGGGAATGTCGGGAGTGAGGGGACCCAGAGGTGGATGCTGATGCCCAAATACAGAGTCACGTGACATCATCAATCTATCTTAGTTTTGCGCAGAGCTCTATCCCAACCCAAAGCGCCCAACCAACCAACCAGATCCCCACCCACGGGCTCATTGCCAGAAACTTCCTCTTGAAATTGGGTATGAGAAGATGATAGAGAAGAGCAAGTGCCTTCTTGTTACTCGGAATGGGGAAATTAGACATTGGTTTTCCGCGGCGGAAAATCTGCAGTGTAATGCGATTTCTTATATCCCTCTCAAACCAGAATTCGGCTCTAAGTGGTACATAATTAAGGAACCTAATGAGCTAATGGGCTTGGCAGCCGCATGGCTTGCAGTATCGGTACATTGCCATCAATAAGCAGTTTGCCGCTAGAGCGAGGAATTAAAATGAAGCTAATTGAAAATTGCGTCAATTGGCGGTGATTTTCTTATGTAGTTTTGTTATCTTTTCTATCGACCCTATAATATTTTCACCGCAATCTAGATTTTTTTCTAAGAATATAAAACAAGGCATACTGTACTAATAATATTTATCGTATCCATCTAATAGTATTGGTTCACGGAGCTTCTTGAATGCTGTTTACATTTAATAATAAAATTTGGCCGGCATTCATATTTTTAAGAACAGAATCTGAACCATCTTTCGAGGGAATAGTAGTGTTAACAATGGAAAGCGTTTAACCTTGAACAGCTCCAATCAAAAAGACGCACCTTTAATGTTGATGTTACACCAGTCATTGTAGACCGATCATATATCAAAGTCAAAAACGGCATATTTCAAATCACACGAATTGAACAGTGCAGCTCTATATCTTTTAGACGATTTTCAATAAATGAGTGAGGTAGTTGAATTTTTTCTTGAATAAGGAATAAAGTTTGTATATTATTCGCAAAGAAAAATCCGCCATTTTAATTATACTCAATTGGATGCGTGTCAATAGTGTTTGGACATTTCTGCTGAGGTGTCAACGTTTTATATAGTTGTGACTATAACGAAACAATATGAATGTCAGAAATTGACTAAGGACCATAAATCAGACAAGATAATCAGTATGAACATCTTATATTGGAAAATGTAATACCTACATGTCATTCTTCACATTTTTTCCTTTACGGATATGTTAAATTTAGAGGAGAAAACTTTGAAACAGGACGTGTTTTATAAGACAAGGCTTATTGACTTGATAGCGGGACTTTTGATCAACCTCTTAATTACTTTGCTGGTATTGATAACTTCATTTATCTGTTGATAGCATCATATTTCTCTCTCTTTCACAAAATATTATGCTCCCGGATAGCCATTTGGGTAGCGCGTTTTGCTTCGGTGAAAGCGGTCCCGGGCTCCATCCCCAATGGGATCCCACGAATGAAACGACCTAAGCTGTCGTAGCACTTTTAACTAAACTTATTATACTAATTAAGGAAGAATTGAAGTAATGGAAATTTTGCATTTCAATGAAAGGAAATTTAAATGGGCAGCACAAATCTGACACAGTAGATAGAATGTTGATAAATTTATAAGCATTTATTCGACTCCGTATTGGAAAATCGAAGCAGGAATCAATCAGTAATGAATTCCAGTGCTGAACAAGACGCTTCAATCCATTCACGCTAAAATGTGTCCTTCAAACACGTTCTGAGAGATTCATCGATCAAACCATGCAAAAATGCCATTAAAGGTACCGAGCAGTACATCATGTGGTTGAAAACATCCACAGTAAACACAATAACTACGTGTGAGGAAAAAAAGAGGACCAATGTAAAAGAGGACGAATGACCAATCGATTACGAAGAAAACGAACCGATAACACTGTAGACATGAAAGACAGGAAACGGAAACGGAAACTAGAGGAAGAATAAGAATTCATAGCATTTTGCCTATAGAAAAATGAAAATCAATAAAATCCATTTAGGTCCAATAAAAGGATTTTGAATGTATTTCAATAGAGGGAAAGACATATTTTTTTCTTCCAATTAACTCGCTAATGGATGTTAGCGATGCCTGGTACCGCTTATCCCGGTCTTGGATTAAATACATTTATAGAAAAGTAAATTTTACCTTCATCCGTTAATGTAAACTGTAAGTCCATTAAAATAAGGAGTGAATCAATTCAAGGCCCAAAATTAGTTAATCAGTTTAAATTTCTTATTTTGAATATATTTCAATAGAGAGAAATACATATTTTATCTTCCTCCAATTTAATTTTTGATTGATGTTAGCAATGCCTGGTACCTCTTAACCCGGTCGTTGCTTAAATAAATTTGCATAAAAGTAAATTGTACCTTCATCCATTGAAATAAGCAGTAAAACTAACACAGGCAAAGGCTCTTTGATATGTTGAGGAAAGTTTAACAAATGACTAAAGCGGCCCCGACAGGAACCCCCCTTATCGCCAGTTGGATAAACGTAGAAAACGCCTCTGAAAATCTGAAGACATACGCTTGCCCTAACTCCCCCTTTGTCCCGCGTGTCACCGCGGTCTTTCCTCCCGGGGAAAAGATTTTCCCGGGATCGACACCCTTTTCGAAAGCGACTAAATAATGCGGGAATTCCCTCTTTGTCACGTTTCAATCGGTCAAAATTTGTTTGTCCCTTTATTTCGACACAAAAGGGTGGTTGCGACGTCAGAACGGGGCATAATTCTCTGGAAAGCTTTCCAGTGATCGAACCCTTCTTGACCCCGGCGTTATTTGACAGGATTTGGTTCGCAACCATATTTCCTCGCTTAAATGAATGAGCGATTGGAGGCACTGGCCTCTTTCCGCCAAAGGTCATCTGCGAGAAAGGCATTTTCTCGTCACGGGAAGAATGGAAAGGAGCTATTCATCCTGCTCCTCATCAAAGGCCTGACGAGAGATTTCTTTTTCGCGCACGGTCCATTACAGATTAGCGACAATGCGAAAAGCTTTGAGAAGTTCTTTCGTGTACGGTACGGTTTCATTACACTTCCTGGTCAAACTCCAGGCCGTTTCGCCAGGTATCAAAGGTTTCGCAGGAAGAGGAGACTTTTGTGAGAAGAAAGGAGTTATTTAAAACGATTAATACCTTTCCCACAGAAAAGCCAGTCTTATATCGCAAGAAAGAGCGATGAACTTTGATTTTTCGGTTAATTTACACAACGGCTTAGTGTTGAATCTCTAAGGTCGTTATTGAGACAAGGTTGAGGCTGTGAAGTCTCTTATTCTAACTAACCTGTCGTCAATGATATTAAGAAAGGCATACATTATTTATCAATAAATAGAAATAGAGAGGGACACTTAATAAGTTGATATAAGGTGGTAGATGTAGGGGAATAATTTCATCACTAATAAATGTATACAATTATTATCGATAAACATGGAAAATACTGTTAATCCAGATTCTTAGTGAATTCAGATTTAGGATGAATACCATCTGCAAAACATATCACATCTCATGAAGATATTATTGTCCCGTCTACTGAGAATTTAATGTTGATTAAAGTAGATATATATTTTTGATGCCATATTTTAGGTCCGTCTTATGTATAATTATTTAGATTGGAAACTCAGCAGCATTACAACTAATAAAAATCACCTTCTAAGAAGAAACAATGGAATTATTGAAAATTGGCAATTAGAGAAAGGATCCTGTTTACTATCTAGGAATAACTTAAAACCTTACGATCTCATAGAAGCAAATTTACAATGATGAAAGATGCTGTCACATATTTTTCATACATAAATATCCCCCATTTTCAATTAAAATCGATATAAATTCAACCCTGACGCTGCTATCAGCTAATCAATAAATCCGCACATTATTCTTCTACTTTTTTTAAAGCTATCTTCCATCATACTGGACGGTATGCGAAGGAGTTAACTTTCCAGTAATCTATATTAAAATAGTATTGATTGCATTAAACGAAAGCTATCTATTTAAAATGTATATCTAAAAATATATGAAGTTTTTATGCCAGAGTCAATCGCATATGCATACTCTACGAAAAATATAGAAAATTAGTTATAAAACCATGAATTTGGCAATTGATTATGTGCTGAACCTTTAATCACCCAAAAACCATTATTTATTTGCTACATAGGAATACTCTAATGCAAGCTTTGTAGATTTCGATAAAAATGTAATCCAATCAATTTTATCAGCCATTAATGGATTCAAATACATTTCAAAGTGTTGGACATCTGGAGCGATTTAATTACCTCCTTCTCTTCGACCAGACTACATTCATTACAGATAATTTTGAATATTAAACCGATAAAAGTTTTGTAACTGACAAAAATGTATTATTCATTGCGTTACACCGAATAAAATTGACGAAATTACCAATGAAAAGTGTGGATACGTCAACGTTAATTATCGAACGAGTGCAACAAATTTTCACGAGGAATTTTAGAATTCAAAGCATTTTACATGCATATCAATTTCCATAATAATCTACTTTTTAGGTTCCCTTATTTTTAATGCATGAAATACATGGAATATATGTTTTATATGCCATATGGTTAGTATTATATTATTATCCACATATTTAAAATATACAAATTATACCGTTTCACAATAAAGGAAAAAATTGCAAGGGTACTGTCTCCCAGTATTTGAAGTACATTTAATCAAAGCGACAAGTAGATAACCGACGATTCTTGAGCATAAATTTCTCTAATCATCTGAAAATTCACACTCAATCATCTTCATGATTTTCAACATTCCGTTCGTTTTCAATCTTGTAAAAAGTTTTTACCTCCAATATTTTGGATATTACTAGTTACGATTTTAACAATTAAGTATTCGTGGTGTGGAGAAACGGTACAAGACCCGGTGTCTGGAAATAAATTATGTCACTCTCATATAATATAACGAATATTTAGTTACATTCATGTCATACATTTTTCATGCATTAGTATTCATCTTACTATTTATATATATTATTTGAATTAGGAAATACCATGAGCTAAAACTTTACATATTGCTCTAGATTTATAAATAGAAATACCTAGAAAATGCTTCAACTTCCTGCAAACTCCCTTCTCCTTTCAGACGAAGGTTTTCATTCTTTCCACGAAGGGAAAAGTTTCACTTATTGAGAACTTCCTCCACGTGAATGATACTTCTTAGATTTTCAATCTCTTTAGTCGAACAATAATTGAATAGGTGATGTGTGAAGGGTTGAATGAATGATATGTGTTGAACATCAATAGAACGAAAGAGTTGAAGTTAATTAGGCAAACTAATGGTTATTTAATATTAGCGAACAGTGGTGAAGTAATACTATGATTAATAAACTAATTGTTGAATAAGTGTTTAAAGAACGACGGAAAGATAAAATTTGATTAATATTATTGTATTTTTATGATGTTTTTATTTAATGTTGACGATATTTTAGTTTTTGATGTATTTTATTTTAATAGTTGCCTTTTTCTGTCTTAGTATGTCTGTTTATTACTTGTATTTATGACTGTAATTCTATGATACCAAACTTTGCCAATCGGTGTATACCTATCTGCAGATTTAACGAAATAATAACATAAATAATTGCACAAAGTATTTGCCTGAAATTAATTACACGGAAGCGGTCGTTATATTGTGGAAATACATAACGTAAATATTATATATACTTTTCCTCCAATTTATTTTTGAACAACCGGTTTCGGCTGAATCGCTGGAATCATATTCATAGATCTATAAATATACCCCTGAAGACGGCGATGTAGCCGAAACTGGTTGTTCTGAAATAAATAACGTGGAAAAGTATACATCCTCTTTATATTTATCTAAATTTTCGTATTCTCCAAAATGGACTAACTTGAACCCTACCGTTCGGCCGAAAAATTTAGAATCGTTCGATTCATTAGAAACCTTACCCACAGTTTCATTTTCTCAACAGTTACCAAAGGTGAACATAAAAGACAAATGGGAAACGTTTAGGCGTCGAATTCGCTAACATTGCATTACTCCCACCTCCGCAACTTCTGCTCTTCCTCAAACGTAACGATCCTTTAACGCAGCCTATCTTCCCTCCCAAATACTTTGACAGCGGTCTTCGAACTCCGAACGGGTGCGTTAAAACGGGCGCAAACAAGACAAACGGGGAGCAAAAGGAGGAATAAAGACGGTGCTGAAATAAAAGGAGGCTTTTAAAACCAGGCGGATTACTCTCTCCGAAGAGAACAAAATGGAGAGAAACAGTGCCGGAATGGGCCGAGTTACCCCGTCATAAGTCCCGCAGTCAAAAGCGGTGCAGATTGCGTGAACGTGAATTCGCGACGTGCAATTTTGAGCGATGATTCCCCGAAATTGAATAGTTCCTCGGATGGACGTCGTGAAATCACATTACGGCGATCAAAACAGGGGAAGAAGTGGAAAACTTCCGCTTCCTCAGGGATATTGGATTCTACCTCGTGAAGATCACTTCCCAGTTCCTTTAAAATTGCTTAACGGAGACTTACTGATAGGCTCCTTGCGCGATTTTTTACACAGAATTTAGTCATTCGCAGTTGATGCATTCTGTAAACTCTCTTTCATTTAAGTACACGGCATAAAGTAACAAAAACTGTTAACGAAATCACTGTTTTCATGTCTACTCTACAAAGTTTTACGGTATGTAATTCAATGGTATTCTATGTTTGTATGTAATGTAATTCTATGTTTTATGCTATATTTCTAAAATCTCTTATAAGATTAATTAGTCCAGGGTGTTCTCCAGCAAAGTCGGTTACATCTGGCCTACTTCGGTGGTGTAATGGTTAGCGTGGTATATAGCCACACTGAAGAAAGCAAGGGCAAACTACCTCACTCCCCATCCAGTCCAGTAAGCCTCATTCCCCCAACTAAGTAGATAATCGAGTATCGATTTCATACAATACCCACAAGTTCATCTAGTTGGAAAGTTTGGAGATGAGATATACCTTTTGAAACATCTGACAGCGGGAATTTTCAGCTGAGCTGATAACGGATCAAAATTCAAAATTAAACTCCTTTTGGCATATTTTTCATATACTGTTAAAACCGTTAAAAATCTGCGAAATCTAAATATGCATCTTAATTTGAATAAGATTGATTGAATTTCTTGGTAGTATGCATTGGAAGCTGATGAGGGAGTAGTTGATATTCATTACGAATTTCGAAGGATCTTTCGGATATGAAAATCTCTTCCATCACGGCCAAAGAAGGTCAACTAAACCAATTATCTTTTCTGATACGCCCATATTTAGCAATTCCCTGGAGTTTTGTTATGTTGCAACGTCACCATAATGAAACAATGGAATAAATTAAAGCAATATTGTGATTCAAATTTCAAGATTCAGGACGGACTGAACATGAAACTAAATGATATTTTCTTTACACTTCTGAACGAGTTTGAATGAGGAAGTTAATCTTGTAAATGTATATCTCAGTATACTTTAAGAATGAAATTACATTTTAAAAAATTAATTAAATTTATCAATTAAATACATTTAAATACTCATCAAGAATTAAAGTATCTAAATTTACATTAGATATCGATATCGACTATATTAAACCGGAATAAAATAAATCATTAGTAACGTATAATAATCATATTTTTAAAGTGCTTCGAATGCGTGGCTCATTTCACACATTGGCTCATACCGGGAATCGAACACGGGACCGCTTTTACCGAAGCTGAACACGCTACCCACATGGCTATCTGGGAGAAAAATAAAATAAATATCCGATTAAAAATCTCCTGCGATATAAATTAATAGCATATCGCAGTAGTATCATAGATATCAATTTGAAAGGTAAAAAAAAAAATAAAATATATTGATGGAATAAATTCAATCAACATTACTCTTCAAATTTTCATAAAACGACAAGTTTCGGTTTTAGACAGAGTTATCTGTTTTATTAGAAGTTAAAGTGGAATATAGTTTTTGGATTTATTCCTACCCAGGTATAAATAAACCTTAATTATTATTTGACTATCTAATGGTACAAGACAAGGGACGTTCTAAGGCAAAAATAAGGCTTAGTGATTTATTTAATTTATGGATCATATTTATATTCCTTTAAACACAACGTTCCTAATAATATACCTATATTAGTCAATTGTGAAAGACAACAATAATCACAAATATACTCATGTAGATCAGCAATTCTATAACTGAACTCGAAACGGTTATATGTGGGCTCAAAATGGGATAAGGTTTTGTAGAACGCCAGTTGTTACATCGAGGAAGCCACGCATCTTGGGCAAGCATAATCCTTTTCATACGTCAAAATTCAAAAAATGTAGAAAGATAGTAATCCTACGTCTGACTTCAGAATATTGGAAACGGTAAACTGCATGCGCAGTTCACGTAGAGTAAATACTGCAAGAATTCCTTTACAACGCAGATCCCCTCTCCACTGGAATAAAGGCCTCTTTAGAACAAGGACATTAAAAAAGAAATTCCCATTCTTCTCCGCTGTAACTGCAGTCGCCGTCTTGACGGCGGTCGCTTAAGACCGGAGAAGATCAACAGGACCCTTGACGACTATTCCATCGACTTATTGTGTTTTCCCAGACGATCCGATCCCCATTCCTCTTTTTTCCTGAGTAATCGCATCAAAACGGATCCTGAATGAGGAGGGGCGACGATTGGCTTCCGTCCTGACTCCTTAACGTCCGCCGTTATGCGACGTCGCGTGTGATGGACGCTTTCCCATGGATAAGACGTCGGGAAGTCGCGGTAAGAAGTCACGACGCATATACTTGGGGCGCCTCGGAAAGGGAGGATGAGGTCTTCCAAAGTGCCCAAACAACCATCGATGTGATTTAATTAGGAGATGCTGGAACGACTGGTGGATGAATGGAATGGCAGGTTGTCAACAGAAACGTTTGATTACATGAGTGTATGTACCACCTCTCGCTACATTCTCTATTCAACCCCATCTCCTACACATCCTTGTATCTTACCCCAGCCCTTATGTTATCAAAATTCTTTTGTCTTTGTCTTCCCATTTTTTCCTTTGAATTCTACCCTCAATTACATTCTTTTGCAGCCCCTCCCCTCACAATATAACCTATTTGAAATCCTACAGGAAGACATTGTTGATAAGAGGGCGTGTAAAAACTACGAAACCTACTGACTATTGACTTGCATTTAAATCTGAAAGTAATAAAATAAGAATGATTAAAATTTTAGGAGGAATCCTGAAATAAAATATGAAACAATACAATTATTAAGTTATTAGAAATACAGAGCAGAGAAAATTGGCATAGATCGTCTCATGTATATTGAAAATCGATATAATTTTATGTTAATAAATTAATGCGGTAATAAGAAATTGATATAATTTACAGGAGAGGGAACAAACAAACGAAGTTTTCATGTAAAATGCAAGCAGCGATAAGGTGGTTAAAAATAAGGAATTGGAGGCATAAATGAAACTATGCGTTTCCTAATCAAATAAATCAAAACGTAGATCAATTCGAAAAAAGAACAACCGAATCAAAATTTCAAGTCCGATAAATGCACGGATTTTGACAAGGTAAATTTCTGATGGCTTACGTTATTCCTTATTTTGATAATACTCTTCCAAGAATATTTCTAAAGAGACATAGCTGATTTAAAAATAATTTTTATGGAGTAAGTTACTGATAAATCTGGCTATCCTGCAAGAATATAAGAAAGAAAATTTCAAGGCACCATCCATGAAATAAAAAATGCATTTTCATCGTATAAAACCCTCTATTTCTAATGATAAAATTTCATTTAAAGCATAGAAATGGTAGGCATAGAATAAAAACGTATCATTTGCAGATCTATTAATAAAAGGTCCCAGTGGAGATATTAAATATATAAAAAAATGAACCGCTTTAGAAAATAAATATGGATGCATACTGAGACACACCCAGACATTTAACATAATATTAAGCTTTAGAGCGTAATATCTACAAATCCTCTACTTCACTGCAGATATGCAAGATTTAGAGATCCGTAACATTTTTACACTTTTTATCCTCGTCTGCAGATGACGTGATTCGAGCAAAAATAAATCATGCAGAGCGAAAATTTCGAATCTCAGATATTCCTCAGAAATTTATCCTCAGATTTAACCTCTCGCAGACTGAATCTGGTAAAATTTTAAGCTCATACCGTTTCGCACGAGAGTAAATTCGCCTCGAACGGGACGTAAATGGAAATAAGTACCTTGCAGCGAGGTGTAACGTAACTACGTCTATATACCATGAGAGCGGTATGGAGAAAGATTTCGTCCCGGAAAAATCTCAAACAAATCCCTCTGGAAATTCGGAAGGGGTAAGCACCCATATTTCCCCATCATCACAGTCCTCTTTCGGTATTTGCCGATGTAGAAGACGATCCAATAAAACCCGTGATTGTAGCCTCCATTTTTATCTCCGAAGGCCAATAAAATGGCAGATTAGACGGCCGTAGTCTGGAGACGAATCCCTAAAAGCTCGGAGTGTAGCGGGAGTCATTTATTTTTTACAGCCGTAGACGTTGAAATGTTGCAACTGCAGACTGTTGATAAAGGAATTGCGCGGAGTTTTATTAAAAAGGACTTCGAGAGGCATTAAATGGAGGGCCTTTTATGCGGGCGAGAACGCTCCTGAGGTATTGCCCCAGACTATTCCGCGCTTATGAATATCTCACGGAAGATGTTTCAAAGGACCACCAACCCGCGC
Organism: Sympetrum striolatum; assembly: GCA_947579665.1. Classification (NCBI taxonomy): domain Eukaryota; kingdom Metazoa; phylum Arthropoda; class Insecta; order Odonata; family Libellulidae; genus Sympetrum; species Sympetrum striolatum. The sequence continues at coordinate 44,866,397 of OX388347.1, forward strand.
TCCTGCAGACGTTTTATATAGCGTTTGTAAACTGCATTAAAACTTCCAGACGTCGAGGAGGTTTAAAGCGCATGCGCGAATGACGATTTAGGGATAAAGTTTTTACGCTCCCGACAAATGCAATTTTGAATCGCCAAACCGTGCCGGGGAATTATTTAAGCATTGCATCTCAAGGGCCGGGGTTACGTTTACGTCCCCGCGAAATATATGGAACGGTGCTGATAATAACTTCAAGCCTAACTCAAATACTAAAGCCTAGATTGCAATGAGCAGTGGAGGCATAAATAACGTTCCAAGGAAATTAACTTGGTTTATGAAGGTTTTTCGGCAGGATTGTGCGATAAATTCACGGGGCTGAGTTGTGGGTTGCAATTCGTCATTGCATCGGATAACGTTTAGAAATTTCGAGTGAAAAATTTCTACGAGAATATCGGATGATTTCCATTATATCTTATGTATAATTTACGGCTTACGTCTGCACACACGTATAGCATGTGCAGACGATGGCTGCGAGATAAGTTGTTTGCTCTTAAAAGCTAATCCTGTAGGTGATGTAACATTATACTCCTAGAGATCCCATTGAACGGGCATTAGCAGTATCCTGCAAAAAAGTAAGCATGCCTTCTGAAGGATGGCAGATAAGGAAGGGCTGTGTAACTATTGTAGATCAACATATTCGTTTCAGAGTACAATCTGCAGCTAAATGCTGGAAAAAAATTAATTCCCACAGTTTAGGTTAGAGGAATCCATTATATTGTACTGTTTTCATATCTTATTTAGGTAAGGTGGTCTCCTAATAATTCCAAGGAAAAAATAAGAGCATTAAAAAAAAAATCTGATGTGGCCAGCACATGACTTTCTCCATGTATAAGATGTAAATATTTATCTACGACAGCATTTTCGAACTCTTTATTCTATCTAAACTTGGAAGATGAGTGATTAATTTATATATTATTATCTTTTACGTCACGAACATTATAAATTATGTTTTTTGGTACATGTTCGAAGAAAAACGATAAAATTGGCTTTTCGCCCAAAGCGCCCAGAGCGCCCACAGAGTGCATAATCAGAAACTTCCGGTTTATCAGTATTTCATGAATAACTCCTAAACAATCAGTTATACAAAAATATGTTTTAAACAAAAGTTATAGTAAATTTTATTTTCTAAAACGTTTGTAAATAATACTATACACCTAAATATCATATTTATTGAGATATTTTGAAAACCGGAAATGAGCTTTGAAGAATGAAGCTCAACTTCCGGTCAACGGATTTTCTCCAAAAACTAATCAACTCTAACGACACCAACCAAAGTACTATATATGAAATTTGGTGTTGATACAACAAATGGTTTTCATGTTAGAGCGCCCACAAAGTACATTACAGCTACTTCCGGTTTATCGGTTTTTCACGAATAACTCCTAATCAGCCGGTGATAAAAAAATATGATAAATACAAAAGTTATAGTAAAATACATTTTCTAAAACTTTTATAAATAATACAATGTACGTATATATCATATTTATGGAGATATTTTGAAAACCGGAAATGAGCTTTAATGAATGAAGCTCGACTTCCGGTATACCGATTTACTCCAAAAACTAATCAACTCTGACAGCACACACCACAGTACTATATATGAAGTTTGGTATTGATACCACCAATAGTTTTTACGTTAGAGCGCCCACAAGCACAGAGACACATACACACACACACACGCGCGCACACACACACACACACAGACATCATTCCGAAAATGGTTAAAACGTGTTCTAGGGACCCCAAAACATGTATTTCCGTTGAAATCTTGAAGTCGAATTTTTTCATGAAAACAACACTTTCTCTATACTTCGTATATGGAGAAAGTAAAAAGTTTAAGATCATATTGTACCTAATTGTTTAGTAGAATATGGAGGAAATATTTAAAAAATATTTTTAAACCAATTCACAATCATTTGAAGACATTTTCCTTTATTGGCATAGTGATAGATCAGATGAGATTTGTGTTACTATGTCAATCGTAGGATGTACTATTTTTTATTCGATTAATTAGGTACTTACTTATTTTTGTAATCACCTGAATGGCCTCATAATCATTATTTGTAAATGAAATTTAATTGTTAGTGAACTCTAAATATTTTTTCTTGTCTTAAAACAGCAAGACAATCACGCCAGGAGACAAACATTCGCATTAATGTTTTGCATTAATGTTTGTATATGGAAGTAAATTTACAACCCTTTCTTACCTTAGAATTTCCCTAGAGTACTTGTTACACTGTTATAATGTTACATGTCTGATTACAGTCTTGAACATTATATACATTTAATGCACTTTAAGGCAACTTTAAATTGATGTGCATACGTTAGATCTACAAAATCTTCATAAAGACGAGATTAAGATTAAAAAATATTTTCTTTCTTTTAGCCTGTCATCGATGGTATTAAATAAACACTTAAATAATGAATAGGTCAATAGAAGAAAATAGAAAAATTTGTAGGTAGTAAATGAAAAGAAAACCTAGGTTAACATCTTTGGAAAAAAAATTCACTGCAGATAAGCATCCACAGAGATAGTGGGTGTGAAAATCTTGAAAAACCTACGTAGAACAATTTTAAAGATACCAAGAAAATCTGTGTATAGCATACAAATCATATTATGCAATATTTATTTATAACACCATATGTATTGTGCTCAAATTCACTTGTGAATACAAATTAAAAGTATTACAGTCACAAACGAAAATTAACAAATCTTCAAATGAGTGTTTTGAAAAACATGTTTCAATAATTAACTTTACTTTTACCTGCAGACACTAATTCTCCGGTGGAAAACTGAAATAAACTTAGAAACTATAAAACGCATCAGAAATTCCAAGCAGTAACGTAATGTAGAATTTCATTGAACTCAAGAACAAAGAACCTTTAGGGGAATCGCAAAATCTTAGATGTAAGATAACCCAGTTCTGCCCCACTCAAATCAGAATAAGGCAAATTGGATGTTTTTACATGTTCCCGGAATTAATCTGTGCAGCAAACTCGGAAACGTAATTGCATTCAAGCAGCAAGAGAGGCGATTACAACTTAGACTTTCAGATAAGGGTGTGTGCTTTTTAAGCGATCTCCAGCCTAACGAGTATTTAAAGAATTAAGGCAGGCGTGACCTAATTTGGATAATTAGTGGATTTGGAGAATTGCATGGCTGCATTAATTGCATTAATCCAGTTATCTAAATTCTTCTGCTAATGTTTCCCATGAATACTTAGCTTGTAACACTGCCTTTTAATAGAAATGGGCACCAATGTAGATGGTTTACCCAAATGATATACTCCAAAGTTGGGGAATGTAATGCTAGATTTTGAATATTAATTGTAAACAGAGAAAATTTAAATAAATATGTTATTTAATTGTTTCGCTCCTTTATTGACCCTTTTTATATTACCTTACATATTTATTGTGTCATTTAGGTTGGCTGATATGGGAATGTTTTAGACATATATTGATGAACTTTTAAATATTTTAATTACCTTAATTATCCAGTTTAGAATGATCAAAAATGGAGATTTTGGCTACATAATCGCATCTAGAAAGTAAATGCTTTTTGCATATTAATGTGTCTACCATATCTATTATGTGTCACCATATTTATTATCTAACTCCTACCTAAATGGTTACATGCTTACCCAGTAAGCTCTACATAATTTTCGCTATGTTTAACAAACTTCTAAATGTCATTAACTATACCTTAAATTGATGAAAATAATTACTGGTATTTGTTGACACATTTATGACAAAGGAATATTTATCTCAGTAAAAGCTAAAACGAGATATCTCTAAGGTGGTAATGCAGTAACCCTAACAGAATGTTCATTTAAAATTAGGGAAAATACAATCTTATTGACGAGCCATTGAGAACAGATAACATTTTTTGTTTTAATAAACAAATACATAGCCGCATAAAAAATTAAAATAGAATTACTTAGATAATAGACAATGAAAAATGACGTTGGGGTAACTCCCTCAGTTCCCTCGGTAGCCGATGTGCTCACTACAAACTGCAAAATGGGAAGATTTCATATGAAACTCAGCCAATATTAAAAGAGATGATAGTAAAGATCAATTACACTTTCATATTACTCAAAAACTAACCCATTTTAATTTTTCAGAATCATTTTGCGAAATATAACAATAAAATTTCAGAGTATTACCCATTCAATCATTGCATGAATACTAATTAAAAGAATAACTATTTATAATTCTTCAACGAAGCTACCTATAAACCAATATTGAAGAACATTTGAGAAATTAATTCAACGTCCACTCTCAGAGTACTGAATCCGAGACGTCCCTGAAACTACGATGCCCACAGAATCGAGACTTAAAGAATATTCGCCGTAAATACGTGACTAAACATTCCTTAGATATTCAAATGAAATATAGGCATTGTAATGCACAAAACGAGGCCGACGCGGGCCCCAATTATCATTCCTTGAGTATACGCTTAATATACGGCACTTGAAACAACAGAGCACAAAACTATAAATCGGGAGGAGCAGCGGGCCAATTACTACATCCAAACCGGCTCGCCGAATCTTGTAGATAAGACCCGCATCCATCCTTAGGCTTGCATCTCGGCTGCAGGAAAAGGCGAAGATCTTAACGCGCGCTGCACTATGGGTAAAGGGAAGGGATTTTGTCGCTGGCAAAAGGAGGATGCCTCGTCTCTAATGAGACCTCTTGGGCAGACAAGGAGAACACGTGCCAATGCATAAATCAAAAGTCAGAGGAGGGATTTGGTGGCGAAGATGAGAAGGATGAAGAAAGAAGAGGAAATTTCAATGAATTTCGAGAGAGGATTCTCCCATGACTTGCGACTTGTGAGTCAACCGATATATCATCAAATATCCTGGTTAAACCAAAAATATCCATTTCGAACCTAAACTGGAGGCTCTTTCTCGAGTAGTAAGGAAATTTGATTTTACTTCTTTGTTAGCTATTACTGTAAATTATGATAACATTTTAGGCACATTTTTATATACTGAAGTCGGTCAATTTTTATGATGCCAAAAATCATAGAAATGTTGAAACTAGTAGAAAATCTTCATAATATTCTGCTTGAATCCGGTACCTAATAATTTCACAAATTGTAGAAACCGTTGTTGGTTAAAAGAATCATGTTAGATTTTCTACTGGTTTTATTATTCACATTATGAAGCAAGAATTCCACTAAGTTACAATCTCTATCTTAGATGAATAAATTTTCGGAGTTACACAACCACAGTTCGCAGTCTTTGCATAAATTGCAAGGAAATAATTTGCATAGCCCTGCAAGCAACATATCATATCTTTACTGCGAGCTCTGCTTAAGCCCTTAAAATTTCCTGATATTCATCCAGATGATACTTATAATGGCATGGCAATTTCAGTAAAATATCCTATTGCAATACATAGTTTGACGACTGAGCATCATGATTTAAGGCCATTTTAAGGAGAGGAAACGTAAATTCGGATTAGCATAAACTAAGGAGGGTGGCATTTAAAATACATTTGCGTATCTCTTTTTAAGAAAACTGGTAAGTTGGGTTACGAACGTCAAAGACAGAATTGAAATTATATAATCAACAATCCGTATGGCTTAATCGGTCTTAATCGTACCTTTGTTGTCTCCAATAGAGATCGTTACACAGTGAATTTACAGAAATACATAATTTATTTTCCAAGTCTGTTGTGAAATATGTACCTTTCTTCAAAGATAGACTGAGTTGCGGAAGATGCAGTCCACTAATCAACCGACAACATCTAGTTAAGATCCTATATCGATTTCCGTGAGTATCTATGATTGAGTGTTATTAATACCTTTGGCTACGGAAATAAAACTTAACGAAGGGTCAAATCATGAATAGAGTTGCAAGAGATCACTGAAGTCAACATTCAGCTGTAAGACGTTTATTAAATCAAAATTCTTGAGGGGTTGATATTCATTAAATACCGTCGCTGAGAAAGTGAGGAACCGTGACAAGCCCAAGCTAAATAAATAACCTACGATTTAATTTTGGTATATTTGGCCAGAAAAGATAGAAGTAAATTACAAGCGGTCTAGCGTAAAACACTTCATATACCGTACAAAATTCTCTGCAATATTTTACCTTTTCTAGAGAAGAGAACCTAAGTTTTTAGAAGAAATTTCGGTAGAAGGACATGGTAAATTCTTTTGCTAATAAGTCTTTTGGGCAAGCGTTCCATTCACTGGAACGAGTGGAGACTGTTACTTAAATTTCATTTCGCTTTAGCTTCACCCTCGGAAATCAAATCGTTTGCAGCGAGCACACGGCAGGGTTTATGCTATAGGAAGAAACAGCCGTGGGGATCGGGGCACCCCTTGGAATTGCTGACAATATAACAGAGAGGGGGCAGCAGCGGAAATGATTGCATTGGAGAGAAGTGCAGACGTGACGGGGCTGCACTGCGGATGGCAATTGAAACACAAGTGAAGGAAATGAACAGCCAGGGAAGAGTGGGAGGGGCCAGGACCGGAAGAAAAGAGTTTCCGAATTTATTTTTTATTCGGGGCCGAAATGGGGAAGTGACAACAGCTGTCCGAAGTATCAAAGCCTAAATACCACCCTGTTGACGCCGCACATTTGGACCCGACGATTTTTCCCCTTTGGTTCGGGAATTTCCGGCGTTTGATGGGGTTATAGGCGGGGAAGTAAACTTTGCCGCATTTTCGAGAGGAAAATTGTGTATAGAGACCCCTTAAGGCTAAAATGAAAAGGTTTATACGTTAGTATCGGGAGAAGAAGGCAAAGAAAATAAATATGCATCAATACATCCGCTTTGATTTTTTTGCTGAACCGTGACAACAATGACTGCATTCCAAGCTAACTCAGTAGCCCTAGCATAGTTACATTTTCTAGCTTTTCTTTGCTTCCAGTCTAACACATGTCTAATTGGCTATTGTCTATTGCTCCTTCGTAACATGAAGCAGTCGCCTGCACATTTGAAGGTATATTCGGGCAGCATTAACTTTACGATACCATTCAAAATATGTAAGTATTTCATTCCTGAGTTTCTTTTCGAGCAATTTTTGAACTTGCTTTCTTTGAATTCTTGCTCTATTCTAAAATAGAAACAAGGTTTGGTAATGAGCAATTGGGGAAACTAAATATACAGTTTATTATTCAATCCTTCATCATAAAGATAATAGATATTATTTAATGAGAATTATGGGATTCAAATGGATATCGGGTTATTAAATAAACATCAGTTAAAGATGAGAATGATTCCATGTAACAATATCGTCGACGCAATTCTATAGCTAAAGATATCAACCGCATAAAGGCAGATGAAAAAATATATGAACGATTGGAGCTTTTAATCAGAATAAAAGTTAAGGATATGGTCAATTTCAAAAGTAATACATATTCACTACGAAACTGTAATTTATTACGGCTATCAATCATATCAGAAGACGATTTTAATTTTTAATTCTTTCAATTCATTTTGTATTGCGTTCTTGGAGAAAAGTAATCATTGCTAATTATGATAATAATCCTAAATATAGTTAATAGCAATTACCACAACGTGGACAATATCTCAAGTATTAGATGTTTTGATAAATTTTAATTATTTTAACCCATTATCTTTAGCAGTAGTCCAGCGTTACTCTCGATGCGATGTCCCGCTCCCACCCCATAGTCATTCAGAATATATGGTAAACATCAAAGTTCCCCAACTGATGGGTAAATCACACTAAAACCTTGGTTGTATTTAATAAGTAATTTCCGGAGAGTACAAATTTCTAACCATGATTTTATTTCGGTATATTGTCCCTTTTCTATCCCATAATAATTCATTATACATGGTGGATATAAAAGTTCCCTAACTAACGGATAAATACACACCACAACGTTGGTTCTATTAAATAAGTAATATGCGAGTGGTATGAAGTTCAGTGACGTTATTTTGTAATATCGTACCGCAGTATTCAAAGCTCCCAAATGAATATATATTTAAATATTACAGCTGAAAAGTCCCGTTAAATTTGCCAATATTTAAGCTCCGACCTAAATCCTTCTCTAATAACATTTCGAAGCGAAAAGAAAAATGTCCTCTCAGGTCTCTCTCACGCATTTCCATTAAATACGGCTCGGGGATATTTAATAACGTCCTTCTTTAAGAGTGTGTTTTCTTTAACGCCAGCAAATGTTTTTTTCAAATTCCCCTAGCCGATACGGGAGAAAATCTTTCGAAGATAAATATAACGGACTTAATATCGCGATATTAAATTTAAAAATAGCTGAAGTCTCTCACGGAGCAAGATCAAAAGGGCGTAAAATTTAGCGAAAGTCTTTGCTTCGATGAAAAAATCCGTCTAAATGGAAGTAATCCTTGGATGGAATTACAATATTCTCTCGTCGATTCAATGTAGAATTTTTTTCCAGCCGAGTGGATGAATAACATTTACATACGGTCCACCACTAGAATCGTAATTTGCAATGTTTATTTTAATGCCAACCGCACACAAGTGTTTCTCTAACAGTGCAGCTCCTTCGTTAGCAAAAAGATAAATTCGAATTTGAACAGTAAATATTTTAGCGGTGAGTGTATGTATTTTGCGTAGGATTTCGCCATTCTAATCCTATACGAATCTTAACCGTTTGAAACGGATTTGGTCTGCTATGTAGTTTAAACAGCAGTTTAAAGTTGAATGCGCATATATAAAGGTAACAATATTTGGATTTGAAGAATTTACATTTCTTGCGTTTATTTACATACCGGTCCTAAAAATATTAGTTTCTGTTAAGTTCTTTCGAATGAGCAATTTGAGTATATTGTGTAGAACAGATAGAGCTCGTCATGCCTGAGGTTACTGTACTGCCAGTTTATATAATGCATACCTTTTCATGTTACTGGTTTAGTTATTGCCAGATTATGTTTTCGAACTTTCCTTATCGCGTTGAGAAATTGTGTAATTGATTGGTTTCCAGTAATAATTTTAAATGAGTAAACCCATATTATATTTAAATGCTCATAACTATGTTTGATGACATATAAGGTGTGATTAAAAATTAAAGGCTAGGCGTATTTAGATCTCTCACAAACTAACAAATTGTATTTGCAAGAATATATATATTTCCATGAGAGTGCACTTTCAATTTACAATATTCTTCTTTAGTTTTGAATAAATCAAAATTCATTTTATTTTTTAATCGTTCTTAGGTCATATCTTTCTTGCAAGATGATAATATATCGTCTGTAGAGTATTAGTTAATAATGAAACTAAAGATTTATCAGGCTGTTAAAGTTTGACAAAGTCTCCTGTATTTTCGGTATATTGCAGGGTAAATTATGCACTTTCGCATATAATGAAAAAACATAACAACCTAGCTTCAGCCAATTAGCAACTTTGTACACTTGAGTAAGTACATTTGTACACAAGTGCGTATAGAGTAATATCCTCTTCCGTGTACCAACTCATTGGGTGGGAAGCGAATAAAACTATGAAAAACTTGTTAGGAAAACCATTGAACAGAATCGAACTTTCTTGTGTTCTCGTGCTTCAGATTTGGATGCCATTCAATTTTACGGACCTGAAACCTATTTGACAAAAACCACTTTGGTCGCGGATCACAAAAATAGCCGACCCCCAATCATTTCTAGGAGAGTAAAAGTCGCATAATAACCTCCGAACCATTCGGACAGTCATATTTCCCCAGCGCTCTTGCCCGATTTGACCCTTTCGGTTCCCATCGCCATTTCTGCAACTATTAGCAATCGAGCAGCATCCCTGATCACAATATCCCCCTCCTAGAAAAAACCGATAACGACGGCCCGATTCGAATTCTAGACGGGAATGTTTCGCCATATAACGCGGCCCTTAAAATTTTTATCCCGAATAAACCGAGCGTTTTATGGTTTCGCTTCGAATTCTGCCCGCGAGAGACATGCACTCCGTATTTCCGAACGTTTTTACTTTTCCATCCCCCTTAGAAAAACCTGCCCGTTTCACGGACTGCGGAAAATAACTCTCAAGGGTAAAGCGGGGAGGAAAGGGGTTGTGTCGGGGATCGCATTCCGCGGGTCGCCATTGGTAACACATCGGCGTCGATAAGGAATAATTATTGCCCGGTCTGGGACGGAATTGCCATTTTATGGTCCTCCGCATTATATGTACCTTTTGCTATTTTTCCGCAGGAAACCTATGAGCGGGTTTTTTTAGCACCGTCATCCGAATGGAAGCTGACGTTTTTATTCGCTGGTACTTTGTCCCTCCGTTCGATTTATGGCGACGGACCTTGAAGAAAACCCTGACGAGAATGTGTAGTACTCAATTAGGATCGGGTCGCTCTAAATTGTGACAATAGACGAAGACATGAAGAGACGCATATGAAGGAATAAAATGGAATTCAGGTTAGTTGATTCATTATTTGGTTGCTTTTCTTTTATGACCAGAACAGTTTTCTCCTTTTTAATTCTCTTTTATTCATGCTTAGCCGCTGTTGCCCTTTATCGGTGAAGTCCCCCTAAACTCTCATGAACTTGTCAGGGGTTGCTTCACCAAGGCAACAGAAACAACAAACGCACACCACCATTCCCTGGTCGGAAAAATCCGATCAGCTAGGATTCGAACCCGGGACCTTGGGGTTTGGAGTGATGGAGTAGATGGAATGCTATCCACTCCGCCACCTAGGCCAGTTAACGGGAGAGATTAATATTTACATATAATACTACGTTTAAATTCATTAATTAGGGTTATTTTCGAATTAAGAGAAGAAAGAACTTATGTAAAAGTTGACTCCAATATTTTTAAGTTCCAGCTTCTATTACACTAAGATACAGGTGTCATGAAGGGTTTCTAGACCTTCCGAATATAAAGGACTAATATCACTGACTAGTCCCGTTCCTCGTGAAATATTCTTTCATACATAGAGAATGACCAATAACTGCCTAGAAGTTTAGCTACTAAAGTAGCATCCTTTGCTTTTTTCTAGGCTTTTAGTGTACTTGTATGGTTTCAGATTTGGCGATTTAGTTTGCCTTTCCTTATCGTGCCATCTTTAACTGGTGATTAATCTAAGACAGGACTTGTTAGTCCTTAAGTCACCTGTAGTAAAATATCTCATACGTATTTAATAAATATTCTTGCATTTTGATTTAAACTGATTTCACTCTTCATGTTTGAGAAATGAGGCAAAATTTACATATTTAATTTGAATGGGCAACAGCGACATAAATGATAATACATTCCGGTATAATTGATGCCAGATCGTTGAACCTCCAATTTTTCGACCGTATTTCACGAACAATATTTCACCTGTCCCATTTATCGAAAATGAAAATCTGGCAACCACATTACAGCACTGAATGGTAGCCTAATTTCACCTCTGGAACCTCACCCACAGACACCGATATCGACAAAACTTTTTCAAAGAGGGTAACGAGATCACAAAACAGACCCCGATCCATAATGCACCTCGCACAAATCATCGAAACCCATTTTTGAGTCCGGCGTCGTTCAAAAGGTCTGTGGAACATATTTTACGCAGGAGAGGCGAAATCGCACGCGGCCGACAACGATTTATGGGGAAACGTCCACTCCAAATTAATTTACCACCAAACCTACTGCCTCCATCACGGACGTCCCCGCGTCGACCCCTGAAAGCGACACGCCGCTACACAAGTATCGATATCACCGCTGCACTTGAAATTCTCCGACTCAATTAAGGCAGCCGTTTGTTCCGCCCCGCGCGGAAAAAATGGGAAAACACGCGAATAGCATGCGCACTCCCGTATTCCCTTTGAGTGCCCGCTAACGAGTCGGTCCTATGTCGCAAAAAGTGCCCCCGCCCGGCACATTAACGAGGGAGGATTTAAAATACAGTCTCCGCATTATCCAAAACGTGGAGGTTATTCTCCTGCCGAGTTCGCTTCCAGGGCTTTTTTCCTCCAGCCGCGGAGGCTGCATTCTGATTTCACTGTTCCCTAGCTCTCTTTTCAGATAGAATGTACGTGTGCCCTTTCTATGCCTGTGTTAATGGCTTTACTGCAATTAGCATGGTGGTGAGGAAAGGGATTTCGGGAAATTAGTCCTAGCTTTACGATACCGGTACGTGCGGTGTCTGAAGGATACTGCCATCAAATAGGGCTGTTCCCGACTAGAAAAGCCTCTTTCACGATGCATTACCGTGCACCCTCGAAAATAAGACTTAACGTGACTCTTTCAAGATGCTCTTAATACAATAATAATATTGCTTTTCTTTTGGGTGTATTTTAGTCAAAGATTACCATTCTTAAAAGAAATTCCTACTAAGTTCATTTTATTCGTTTGCAATTTTAATTTGAACTACGAAATTTAATTATGAAGAACCACCATTGTAATTTGAGCCAAGTTTTATAAGAAATATATTCTGCAAAAATTCAAATGCGTACTGCTCGTCGATTTTTGATTTTTACTCCAAATTATGTGAGTTCTGATAAGTTATTGAGATTTTCACCCGAATTTTCCGTTTGTTAACCTATACCGTTGGATTAAGCTAAGAAGTAATCCTTCCGCGAAGTATTAGAGAAGCTAATAACTTTCCAGGTTAGATAGAGATGTCGATGTTTTACACCCCCTGCCACGCGCCACTGGCGGATTGCAAGGTTTAAATGTAAATGTAAGATGATAGGTGTTAGATTTTCTTCTCTACAAAAATGGCTAATATGTTTACCCGTACTTCTGTCCCCCTCTGAGATTTAACTGGCACCTCAGCTAGTAAATAATATATGCCTTACTCCAAATATAAACTCAGTTGAGACGGACAAATTTCATTAATTCGTCGATGAACTCGATAGACATATTGACCTAAAAGGTAATGAACATTAAAAAACATGAAAATAACATTATCACATGCAGGTTATAAAAAAGTGATAAGCAGAATCAAGGCAGTAGCCCTTGTCATAGTTAAAAAAAGAAAAGAATATATTTGAGTGTTGAATTATATTGAGTATTTCAAAAATAATTACTGGATTTTAAAATATTATGCTTACGAAACAAACAACATGAGATTCTTTGTGGTTGAGGGTGGACACATAGAGCAGAACGTAATAATAAATTTTAAACTTTAACATTGTCTGAATATTTTTCAATTAATTCCATTTGTATAGGATGCTGATCAACTAGTATTGTTTTAAAATCAGTAATTTTTTAAAACTATTTAAGACCTATTGTAAAAATTAAGATCCTCTGAGAATAAGCTCTAATTGTAAGACACTCTATGGAGCAAAAATCAATAAAGGACCCAGTCTTATGGGTTACCGGGTAACTTCTGAAGAAATACTGTAAGTTTATTTAATACAAGCATACTTGCGAGTGCATTAATGAAAGAAGTGAAATTGATAAATAGAAGTAGTCTGTTTCGTTTAACGGTCCCATGGTGTAATGGTTAGCACTCTGGACTCTGAATCCAGCGATCCGAGTTCAAATCTCGGTGGGACCTGAACTTTTTTCCTAATTGTTAAGAATTGGATGGAGTCAAATTTCCCTTACTATTCATAACGTCTGTTTTTGAGCTGGATGATTCCATTTTACTATCCTTTAGGCTCTAAAAAGCTGGCCGACAATTAATCCTTCACACGTCAATGAAAACTCGTTGGATAAGGATGTAGATATAATCAGAAGCTTTTCTTCTTTATCTCTATTAATGTAGGCTTAAAATTTTCTGTCAATTACACGAATTCTGTCAAAATAGAAGATTTTGATTCCAACTTATTGTTATTAAAAAAGTAAGTTATGCAAATATTATTTTTGTTGGAAAACAACAACTATATATAAGCTCAAATTATACTTTGCATCCTTAAATTAGGCTTCCAAAAAGAAAACTATTTTGTAGACTATTATTTTTTGTTCCACTTTGTAAGAAAATGTCATTCACTTGTTCATTACTCTTATTATACTATCGCATAATTAAATAACTACAGTACTTATTTAGTACATGAGGTACAAGAAATAAAATCATAAATCATTATTATTTTGTCAGTTACTTATTAAATTGCATTATTTTTATAAAGCTACCAGATGATTCAGACATTTTTTATAACGAGCGTAGTATTTGCCTTTCAACCAGATTAGCGACCATAATGTAGTTTTGCACTCATAAAACTAGGAAGATAAATAAAAACTTTTCAATTGATTATTAACAGCTATTTCTGTGTTTTCAATGACTATAAGAAAACTTTTGTATGATTAATCATGAATTTTTTGTAGAAAAATCTGAACATCAATAATGAAGTGATATTTATGGCATATTATATCCTTATTCAGAAGTTATAGGGGTGAGTAAATCGAAAATCAGTCCATCCATTTTGTAGACAAGAATTATCTAATCAACTAGACTCCACTTGCAATGATTTTTTTAGCGGTAAAGTTTACTGTGTCGGGATTTCTAGAGTCCAATAGGAGAATCAGATGGGCAGCAAGAGCAAGTATTGAAAGAGTCTCCTCGATTTCTTTGTTCTGAACGACCGTCAATTGTGACGGAGGCAAATCGTAAAATCTTCATCCTCTCCAAAAAAATTCGGTCGTGATTTGCTTCCCCATTTGTTTACGACTTCCAATGTTTCCTGCGTAAAGACTTATAACCAATATACTACATGACCTCATTTCATACAGGGATCATTTTACGGAATCGCCGGCAAAGTTGAACAAGTGTCGAAACACAGCCGGGTCTGTAATGCAAGATACTCTTTAGAGTCGTAAAAAACATGTGGATCCCTTGAGAGGGTATTCAGTTTGCGAATGTATATGCCTCCAAATCCGACTCTCGTCTGATTTTACGTGCTTTGAGAGAAGAGCCGTTGCTGTTTTTCTGCGTTACAACTTCTTACGCGCTGCAATGGCTGTTGTAAAATCAATATTTCTTATCGGATGTATGATTCGAATAAACATCGCCTGTACCATGACTTACAAAGACGGCCAGAGAAATAAAATTGAACTATAAATGAATTTTTGCAGTAAAATATATCAAGTTACGCTCACAAAAACCGAAGTTGCAAAATCCTTCATGTTTATTACGGATATTATGAAAGTCCCAAACTTCCCAAACCATCTTCTTTACAGCCTTTACGATTCTATAACTCCTAATAAAATTTTGTTTCATTGTTATAATTAATTAGTTTATAATTTAATTATATGTAATCATGAAATTTTTTAGAATTTTTTCTCGTCACCAGATATTTTGTTAAAAGTTGTTTTGAACCATAGGATTTCTGGAACAAAAGTGAAACCAACTTTTACAATATGGTGAATGATTCACCTGAGGACGACTCCATGAGTCGAAACCATGGTCGTAATCTAATAAAATATTGTGCGGTATTATATAAGCTGGTTTCACTTTTGTTCCTGATGAATCCATACCACGAAGTCACTGCCCAAGCAGTTGATTCCATAGGATTTCTATTGCTGTATTTATCTCAATTTTAGTGAAATTGCATTCACCCACATGATTATTTATGACTAATGCATTTATGTAATTTATTTATATCAACGGAATTAATATTATTAAAATTTGTAAAAACATAAGAATATAATAAAAACTTTATATAATTACGCTGCCATTTTGCATAGTACACTAAATAAATACCTGTAATTATGTAGTCAGTAAAGACACTTCTCGAATCTGCAAAGACATAAATA
This sequence comes from Sympetrum striolatum, assembly GCA_947579665.1. Lineage (NCBI taxonomy): Eukaryota > Metazoa > Arthropoda > Insecta > Odonata > Libellulidae > Sympetrum > Sympetrum striolatum. The sequence continues at coordinate 44,882,070 of OX388347.1, forward strand.
TTAATACCAAAAACTAGTAAATTTCCCACTACATATTTTCTCCTTATCAAGAACTTAAACATCACGGATTTTCTTCATGATAACATGTGATTTCTTATTCTATTAAACAAGGGAAAATGTGATGAAAAATGACAACGTAATCATGGAATATTTTTTAAGCTGTGGTTACACGAATTAAGGTTTAGGACTTTTAAGTTTAACGCTCAAAAACTATTTCTGCAAATACGTGAATGAATGGCTCTTTTTCTTAAGATTCTATGTTTATTCCTTACCGACGTAAATAAAAAGTTTCTGATTTACTACTTCTAACTTAACTGTGAAAAAAAAATTAACAAGGGTAATACTATCCGCTGATTGGTTGAAATTTCATGCAGCGATAAGACGTGCATTACTGGAAAAATGTATTTTTTATTAATTTTATCTCGACTGCTATCCCTTTAGAATTAGTCAAATATTAAAAAAAGGAATAAAAACATTTCTAACGATCCTGTTCTAATAAACTCTGTAAAAACATTTCCAAGTTTAAGGTAATTTTATCTATTGATATCTAAGTGATAAGACTTATATTACTGAGTTACTTTATTACTAATTAATTTTAACTCAAAAGTCTTACCTTTTAAATTAGTCAAACATTTGAACTACGCAGAAAAAAAGCGATTTAGGGAAGTAGGATAAGTAAAAAATATCCTCTAGTTCGCGTTCGCAGGGATCTGAGAACTTTCCTCACCCCAAAATTATAATTTAGAAATCGGGCGGGATTAGCATGCATGGTCGAGTTTTTTACGTCAAAAATTTATGAACCAGCCCTGACGTCCCCATCCGGCGGAATGAATAACTTCAAAACACAACAGATATTACCGAGTCGAAACCGCGTTTTTGCTTCGCTGCGTTGCAGTGATCACGGCACCTTAATTTCCAAGCAGAAAAGTCCCCTCCGCCATTCATTACGGCCTCTCCGTGCAAGAACTCTCCATATTTATCTCCTATTGAATTTTTTCCGCATTTTCAGTAAGAATCGCTTTTTCGCTAGGAACTATTTTTGCACCGTTTTCTTGCAATGTGGAAATTCTGTACGCAGCCGCGTTTGCCTCCCTGGTGGCACTTTGCAGAACTAACAACGAACGTATTGCGTGAACAAAAAGATATTAGAGTGGAGAAGAGAGGCTAATGGACGGAGAGAAAGATAGCGGTGAATAATCGGAGGGAACGGATAGCAATGAACCCATTTAAGCATTCCTCCGAAGCACGAATGGGAGGGGAGAAACTAATGAGACTGGATAGCATGATTAAGATCTCTGCGGCAGGTGATAAATGCTAGTAATCGCAAATTCATAGATCCAACAGAAATAAAATATTACATTAATGATTTTATTGTTACAAAAACATATGCAGATATTTCAGGTGCCAAGATGAAGACAAAGTAAAAATGCTAGTGTTTTCGAAAGTATATCCTAGGATTGCAAAAGTAGAAAATCTCTCCACAAATCAATCTACTTTCCTAAATTTTCCATCTAAAATTACATCTTGCTCTTAAATATCGATTACTTAAACTTTTATATATGACTGATGTATTTAATTAGCTTGAATTAGCTCAGAGGACTCGAATATTCTAAATTTCGTATTAAATTTGTTTTTGTAAGCCATTTACTGGCAGATTATGTACTTTATTTGTATTTTGCTTATCTTTTTCTCTCTGTATCTCATAATTTATTTTCTTTATGACTAATAGAGATTATATATTCCGTATATTAAATAAGTAACCTAGCTTAACAAAGTAATTTATATTTATCTAATATATTAATATTCATTGTGTGTCATATTAATTTATTGTTTATTTTAACAAAATGAATTAAATTTTTCAACAGTGTAAAAGAATAATGAGTTTTCGATTCGTAGAAATATTTAACAATAAATATAGCTACATTACAGTTACTGTAAAAGGCTGGTCACTATTCAGAGAGAGGTAAACCCCTTACGAAATCTGTTGTCTAAGGAAAGGTTATGCTTAAATTCACGAAATTTACGAAATCTGTTGTCTAAGGAAAGGTTATGCTTAAATTCATTAATTCCTACTAACAGAGAATAAAGGAGACAGAATTTATTCACAGCCATGCCTTGTTATCAAGTTTACAGCGAAAGAAATTTCTTTCATTGGGCAGGTTTCCCAAAGTGTCGAATGATGAACTTGGTAACACGTGAAAAATGGGTTGCATAACCACGAGGATATATCCCATTTTCAAATCCTTATCGGTGATGTTATCCTTTTGATGGAGATTTCAACTGATATATTGGAATCAGAGATAATTTTTTTAAATATTCTATTATTATGATGTCAATGTATTCTTATTAATTTTTATTAGCTACCATCATCAATATCTAAGAAGCTGACAATCTACTGGAGATCACTGACAGCCATGGCTGTTGGTTTCGCCGTATGGTAAAGAAAGCGAACACACTAATTTTAGCTGAAAAAATAAACTTTCACGGTACAGATCACAAACGAATATCCTATGTCCTCCATAGAAACGAGCAGTGGTACTAAAAACACGTCCATTTTTCATAATGTTTACATATTATTATTTGGAAAACAACTTTAATCAAGATGAACGCGTATTTATAATCGAAATAATTTGCGTTAACATAGAGGATAAATAGTTAATTCTATTATTTCTAAAACGATTCTACATTTATACAGCATGTTCTATGTTATTTCAATGCAAATATGCCCTTAGAATAAAGAAGTTTATCAACTTTGACCCACCATATCAAGAAGTATCTTCCGATTGGGTGATTGTGTAAGCCCATTTGCTTATTCCTTCTGATTGGTATACACGAAACGTATTAGTAATGGTGGCTAATACAAAAAATCATACCTTATAAATATTTAAAATTGAGTCTCTCACTACTTCACCTTCATTTCTTCAAAAAAAAAAGATACTCTAAAATGTAAATAAAATATTTTTAGGAAGCCTAGTATGTATGAATTCCATTGCATAGTCTAAAACATTTTGAGAGTTCATCTGAAATCTGCGACTGAAAACGAGGTATGCCTAGGCGTTGCCTCTTTCCTTTTTTTATCTTTCTTTAAATATATATACTCTATATATAACTTTTATCTAACGGATAATTTCGAACGAGTTATCCGTGAACTCTGACTGTCATTTAACACAGTCTCTTTCGACAAATAGGCTTGGTGGAATTTTACTACAAAGGAAAAAAGTACGGTGATTATATATGTTAGTCCTGAAGATTGAGTATTTCAGAAAACATTTTACCGAACTTGCAGAAAAGTCATTTTAAATTAGCCTTTACCTGTGGACCCAATTTTCCTTTTAGGTACCTAATTTCTATTCCATTCTTAGCAAGTATTTTACAGAAATGAAGGCTCTCATAGTTGAACTCACCACACCATACTATATTTTAATGAACATTCGAGTAAAGAGACCTGGGCGCGGAAATATTAAAACGAATATAAAATCTCGCAGCGAAGATCTAAAAGCACTACAAATTAAAATCCAAATTTGCATATTTTATCTCACCAGGAAGGAGAGTCGAGCAAGAAGGACACCACCCCCCAAACTCTGTTCATTTAGAGGCTGGAATATCAAAAAGCTCCCAAAGTATTTTCCGAATAATATATTTTGTTACTTTTTCAGAGGAACTTTTCAAATTAACGAAAGGTCAAAATGAGAAATGGGGCTTGATTCCAGTAGGAAAAATAAAACCTAACTAAAACATCTCTGGGGAAAGCTTCTACCGAGGGAGCTCGAACGGAAATCAGTACGTTCATTAAAAAATTCAAAGGCTTTATTAAATCTTTCGAAATGCCATCAAAATTTAATTTCCAGTCTAAATAATTGAAGACTGATAAAAGTTGCTCGGAGAGATTCTAAGACCATTTTATTACTCTCCCGAACGTGAGTTCACTTTGAGCTTTTGTTAGATTTCTGATTATTATTTGTCATAACAAGACATTCTAGGATTAATTAACTCACCCGGGAGAAGTAAAGGGATTTTATTACCTTTTACGCCACTTCAGTTCAGATACGACGTATATAGGATCTATTCTGTGACTCGCAAGTGGTTACTGATTCATCAAGTTACATTTTAACGCATGGTGTAACATCAAGCAAAGAGGCCCGTGGGATGCTTGCGGACTATGATTACTTTGTTTTTTCTTGCAACCTACGATAGTTAAGGAAATGTGATTTTCACCAAAAACTGAGTTGATCGAGAATAAAGGACAGAAAATTAGTTCCTTGAATATTTAATAAATTTACAGCATAGCGATTGCATTATGATAATATTGAATACTTCATTAATACCTAACTCCCATATAAAATCCCAAATTAATAAATATATTTCAATAAAATATTTAACTTATCATATAATTGTCTATTCCTTGTTTACAGTGATAATAATATCATTTGTTGAATATGATAACAATATTAAACTACCATAAATTCTTTGTCGGTGGCAAGAGTATGGTTGCAGGAGTATGGTTGTATTTTTATCATCATACGGCCCACAAGATAAGTAGGCACCCTACATCAACTTCCTAACAGGAATAGGTCCAAAATTTAACAAAGGAAACCAATAAGTAGATTTTACCATTGTAGATCTCTTAGTATTGGCAACAGTTTAGTCTTCAGTTTTAATTGCCCTCAATTATTGACAATTAATCTTATTTAAACGTGATCTACGTTATAAAAGCGGCAATGGTGAATATTTGCTGGAGAAATTGAGCTATCCTCCCCCTAATCTCTCACTAAAGCAATGGCTTTGACAGTCAATAGGAACCTTTACTCCCCCAATACTATCTACCAAAAGCATTGGAGAGAGGATAAGGAGAAGAGACAAGATAGGTAAGAGTCATCTTTTCCAATGCTTTCCTCACTGAGGATAGAATTGTACTTCAATATAAGAGGTATATTTCTATCTATGAGGACTTCTTGTAAAGATGTGTACTTGTAAAGTCCACGGGAGGTTTTGGAGGGGTCTCTCTCCTGACCTTGGGCGAATGTCAGACAGATTATACTCTTATTTTGCTACATTCTCCTCGACGGTTGCTTCCTGATACACTGACCAAATTTAAACGAATTATAAATAAATAAAATATATTGAATTTTATAAATAAATGATAGCGACAGTAAAAAAACAATTGTGTATTATTGAATCCCTTTCTAATAAAATTTCAGACCTTTTGTTCTTTCTTCGCAACATTTAATCACAATGATAATTATGAAAACCAACCCCAACCCAATTATAATGAACCGATAAAACATCTCTCACCCTACCCCGCTCTTTGCTCACATATCTGCTGGAAAAACGTTTACATTTCCCCATACCTTCGTCTAGGGGAACATCAGAGGAATATTAAAAAAATATCACACTTCCGAAGCGGAGCCATAAAACCTCCGCGTATTAGCAACGAGGCAATAGCGAAAAAACACCGACGCAACGGAAATTAATATCCCTTCACCGCTCTCCGAAGCGGACAGATAATTCTCAAGAGGTGGGGAAGGATTTAGGAGAAAATATCGCTCCACATGCATTTACCACCGATTCCCGTGACCCACATCTCTTGGCTTATTGCCCACAGCGTTTACGTCTATTTCAATAGAGATGGCAAACCCCGCTGTTTGTTATAACTCGCTCCGCCTTTGCCGTCCCCCGAATTCCGCCCGAGTATCCCACGCCCATCGCGGCCACTTCACAATCCCCGCCGTGTTCGCAGCTGCACCGAACGAATATAAAAAATACATCCACGGATGCTCGTATAACGGAGGGTTTTTAAATTTCGAAAAATGGCGAGGTGTCCGCTGCAAAATCATCCCGAAAGGAGACGCGTCGGTCGGCTTGGGATGGTTATAGTTCTTGCCGACGTCGAAGGCGGCGCTGTGGATGTACTGAATAGACCTGTGAGTAAGGAGACTCACAAAGTACCCGCTGACATAGAGGAGAAATCACCGTATATTTCCACAGATAAGACAATAGTGGAATCATAAGAAGGCCCCCAAAATATGAGGTCGTCTTATACGACGGATACAAAGATGCGAATTTTTGCAGCAAACGTAAGGTAGTGCTACCAGATGTGGGAAAATTAAATTTGCTCCTTCGAAAAATTACGGATGGGACATAATTCAAAGTAAGCCATACAGTATTATAATCCAGATGATGATCGCTGATCTGAACTAAATCCATAGGTATGGGGGTCGTCTTGAGGGGTTGACATATGCTAAAACGAGAAAACTTGAAAGACGAAAATGTATACCTCGACTCATCTGAAGGTCGTTTTATCTGGGGAAATATAAATTATATTTGCTAGAAGTCCGTAGAGTTACATGAATGTATACGAGAGGATCTCGTTGTGATCTTCTACCGATATCGTTTGATATTTATTTGGTTTCCCCTTATTTCGCTCCTCTAATTACATCTATTCAGATCGCCCTCTATATAATATAATATGTATACAACATTTCGTTAGTTTCACCTCCCTCGAAATTTACTATGGATCACATTTCTTTCGTTTATTGGTTGCTTACCACACATTTTAAGTCATCCAATATATTTTTGCTTTGGACTTCTCTCTCCTATTATTCTATATAGCTTGAGGGCCATTTTCTCATATTTTTGCTGATATTGGATTTGATCTGAATTAACAGCGATAAGTTTCAAATGATAGTTCTTTAAGTAGCTGCAATACTAAACATTTAATACACACATAATTTGAAAAACATGTATCAATACCTCACCAATCTCTTTCATAGCTTTCAATATAACATGACTCGTGTTGTTACGTTATCCACATTTGTTAAAATAACTTCATATTTATCCCATAGATTCTGGTAAATATCTTAATCAAGGGATTTTCCATGATCTACCATTTCCTCCAGTATAAATTAAATGTACCTCTAGAATTAAATGATTCCCTGGTTTTCTTCATTAAGAACCTCTAGCTTATTGCATCTTCTACTCAATCCATCGAGATTTAAACGAGAATTTCGATCGCAAATGAGTCGCACAACCAAAACTTGGGATGAAGAAGGAGGCCCTAAATTTTAATGAAGGGAAAATATAGACGACGAAATGGTTCCTATTAAACGAAAACGAACTAGGAAAACAAAACACTATAACGAAGGAACCCTTTCTTTGCTCATTAATTCCAACAAAAATTTCGATTCTAACGAGATTAATGATACCTGCACGGGGTTATTGGTTTTCAAATGATAATACCCATCAAAACCGTTCTTAATTACTTCCTTGATCTGGAAAGTTATTATTCTGCTTTCCTTTCCTACGGAATCAACGACGGGAAAAAACTGGGTAGGATCACTCAATCCTTTCGTACGGAAACAAAGATCCGACAGTGGGAGTGATCGTTCTAAAGGAAAGCATCTCTTCATGACCAATTTGAACGCAGCTAACCTCATCATCCTCCAAAAGTAATTAAATTCAAGGGTTTCTCTTTCAGAATTCATATCTTTCGGGAAATTATCCTTGATAAGATTGTTAGGGTATCCTATCTATCTAAGTATGCCGAACTATCGCACTAAATTCCAAAACATAGGTCTTAATTTTATGTTCAGTTCAGCACTTAAATCACCGTTATGTGATAATCACTACAATCATTTATTTGAAAATGTTGTTAAATTCTTGCTGCGTGATTTTTGTATCTCTCGTTCAAAGTGTCTTCCGTCATCTAGTATATTCCGAATGGTCATGGATACTTTTCTGCTAACGTTTTCTTTATACATTTGATAATTATATATTTGTATTGAGCCAATAATATTCTATTTGATTTCTTATTTTGAAATTTACTTGAATTGGTGATGGGTTAAAGTGAAGAAAGAGGTCCCCCTTGAAACAGAGAGATTTCATATCGAATCTACTTAACGAAAGTACACTGCATTACTGAGCAACTGAATAAAATTTCGGGGTGTATGCTATGATGTTCCATGCAATGCTGCAACTAATACATTCATTACGTTAGTTTTAACGATAGTGTTGATATGTTAAGGCTGCTTAATTTTTATCTTTCGTTCTAATATGTGTTTGCCGTAACTTTTTGGATTAATTCTTACAACGGATAATTCTACCGTTAACGTTTTCCTTAAGAATTCCATAACTATTTTTAATCAATTCTTGTCTTGGCTGCTATCTTCTCATGCAATTTATTAGAGCTGACGATAATGGAACCAAGCAGCCCTACAGCTGAATAATATACAGGCAGACGAGAACGGTAGCACACAAATTCTTCGAAATCTACTTCGAACGATCAATTCTTCGAATTACAAATTATTAGAAAATAGCCACTCCGGTGGAGTTGAAAGCTATGCAGTAAAGCTAAGAACCTTAATTCGAAAAATTCGTTTTCGAAAAATTTCGAGAAAGGTCTCCAGATGGAAAACCAAAATAAACGCAACTTTTTATCCAACCAAAAAATCATTTCCACATACAAAATTCGAATCAAGCCCATTCTGAACATAAACTGCAAAGGAACTCCTTTTGCGAAATTCTTCGACGAAAATAAGGGACCGGAAAGTGCGCCACGGTTAGCGCTCGAGCATCACCTTCCTCAGAGGTAGAGATTTTTAGATTAGCCCTTTAAATCCTCATTTACTCCAGCCTTAACTCTTATTAACCATTCCCAAAGAACTACGTCCTTTCCGGCGTAGCCTCCAGTATCCTCCTCCCACTCCCATCATAAGCCCGCTTCTTAAAAGGATGACCCCCTCTTATAAAATATAACCTCGCCGTCACATCCAGGCTTACCATCTCACCGTGACCTACAAAACAAAAAAAACGTTAAAACTTTAAAGCCGGTGTATCGCGGAAGGGGAAAAATAACGTAGCCGACGGTCCCTCTATCTCCGCCGCCTTCCGCCACGGCGAGAATTTTAAACAGAAAAAGGTAGACCGGGGATAGAAGGAAGCTCCCCCTTAAAATTTCATTAGAAGGGCTCCCATACTCAATTCCCGTCACTTTCTTAATTCCACCGGTAATAATGAGTACTTTAGGAAATGATTCCTCCACTTTTCTACCCCTTTCCCTATTCGACGTCCCCACCCAGATGAGTAGGGTTGGCCTCCTCTTTTCTGCCGCCATCAATAACCTAGCTTCCTCTACGAAGCGCCTCCGAGCAACCAATTAAAATTTTCACCGTAGAAAAGGCTTTAAAACATACTGCGGCAGCATCGGGAGGGAGTAAATGCAACCGGGAATAATCTCACACACAGCCGCGTCAATATGAAAGGCGCACCTGAGCTTGATGGGACACAAAGTCACGTAGATGTGATCTTGACCCGTGATAGATGTCGGCGGTAAGGTTGCCGTTTATGGCGATTTTGAGCCATAAATGTTTCCGTCGGGTGGCATCTTCCCTCGGCGCTTTTGCATGAGTCACGTGATCTTTCCAGGTCCCCGGCGAGAGGTTCCGAGATTCCGCGATAGGTTTGGGTCTTTTGAGCTTCCGATCTCAAAGGCGATGGGAATCATCAGTTAACGCCTATTGTCTGGGTGGTATGACGGGGGAACTGTTACAGGTGCAGTCAAAATCCCATTAGGAATACGTGCCATCGTTTTGAGGTGTAGAAATGAACCGAAAGCTGTGTTAGTTAGAAAGTGACCGTAAAAATACATATATTTCCGCCGGAGTGAATAAATGAAAAGCGACACCTGATTCTTGTAGGAAAACTTCTTTCTTTTTTCCTATATAATTCACCCAAACAACAGAATTTTGCTAAATTTAACACTTTATTTCATTGATGAACACTCCATATTTCCAATCATTTCAAAGGAACATTTACAAATTGATTTAATACTTGTATCTAACTATCGATAAATCATAGGGAATTACGATTGTAAGTTATTTTCATTGTTTTATAACACATGCCCCACTATCATCGTGCAGTAATCTAGAAAATGTGTGTGTATTAGAAATTGAGTGAGAATCAGCCCTATACGTAAAGTGATACCTGATTGTAATAGTGAAAACCCTTTTCTTCTTTCCCATACTCTTTACCTAAACAACCAAATTTAGCTAAAATTAATGTTTTACTCCAATTATCTCTACATATTTCCAACCTTTTTTAACAAACATTTGTAATTTAATATCAGTATCTACCTATCGATAAATCATAGAAAATCACTATTATTTATTATTTTATTGCTTTCTGACGCATCCCCCAAAATGAGTCTAAAAATGAAGAAGACAGTAACTTACTGCCTATATTACTTTTTAAACTTCTTAATTGACTTAATGAACTTCCTTTGTATTAATATATGTATATATTTGTATATAAAATGCGTGAAGCGTTTATAGAAAGTAGATCAGCTCCATAGAATCAAATTACTTAGTTAATGGACTTCCTGGTTATTGAATACACTTTTGCTTATAAAATACGCAAAGAATGAAAATGAAGCAGATAAGTATATTCGTTTTCATTTGTTCACAAAAAGAAAACATTAAAGAAATAGTCTTCGCTTTTAAAATGCTATCCAATGTGTTAAAAAGAAGTAAATATTCATTTGGATTTGTTCATAGAGAGAGATTAAGAGAGAAAAATATGGATTTTCTGAAAAGAGAAGCTGACAATGAGATAATTTAATCATATACGACTGTACTAAAAATCAAAAATAGAGATTGGGTAGTAATTGTCACGCTTATTTCAGAACATCAATTGTCCATTGCCTGAACTAAATAATGTTCATTCATAAGCGAAAACGTAATTAACTTAGTATTCAAAGATCACTCAGTCAATGGATATGAATTTTGATGCTTCAAATACCTCAATTAAATTCAAGATATTTATGAAACTAAATCTCAAATACTCCCTATATATCAGTCACACTTTGATAGATACCAGAGACGCAGCCAACGATCAATGGTAGTCAAAATTCAACAGCAGTCTCTCCACTTGAATGGGATCACCATCACAAAAAATTTCCGTAATAATTTTTCCGAATAGAAAGGACAGCGCTCTCAATCATCCATAATCAATAAGAATCCGCCGCAGTTAAGGGAGGACGGAAATTTAAAGTGGATCTGAAAATAACGCAAAAGTAATTCTTTTCGGCCTCCGAAAAGTCTCTCTTCGTTCAATATTGGCCAGACCGAACCTGAGCCCTTAATGATGCGACTAGACGACAAATTGGATTAGGGACCACTTTTTAAATTAAAACCACCGTCCCAACATTTACGGTGCTTCCTCGAAAGAAAACGTGACAAGCCACTGAAATATATACGTGAACCTACACGAGTATTACAGCACTTTAAATGTACACTTTAATGTAAATTTTTTGGTGGAACCTTGCAATTTACATCAAAGAATACTGAACTAATTTCTGTTTGCCAGGTAAAGCATATCCATTTAGTAATACTTTACGCTAATTTAAGGATGATACTTATTAATTTAATAAAACATATATATTATAAATTTAATTAATTAATAATAATATATTATTAATTTTAAGGCAAGAAGATAACGTTATAAATTACTATTTTCGTAACAACGGAAATGTTGATGCTTTCTGGGTATTGCAAAAAGAAATATAATTTTAAATAAAATATACTAATTATAGTAACTCATAACGAATTTAACTTTCTTTCACTTGTAATTCTAGAATATATTCTTAATAAAAATAATAACAAAGGAAATTTCCATTGGATTTGCTGGTAAGGATTAAAAAACAAAAACATATCAAGTTAATGGCTTAGAAAATGCATAAAAGCTGGGAAATAAGGCAGAAAAGTATTCTTTCACATTGGTTAGGGCAAATAGAAACAATGGATGGACTGTAAGAGATGCTATATTGGGAGAATTCAAATGGTATATTCCAATAGAAAAGAAAACCATGGAAAACTGAATGGTAGATACGTTACAGAGGCCTACGCACTTTATAGAATGGAATGGTATATATTTAGTGATATATGTAAGCGTTTCAGTTGAAACATACTTAAAGTGAGAATACTATTTTTATTATTATAAAACTCTTCATTTGTCTCATGTGGGCCTCTCTTACGCCTAATCTTTGCAGACATATTTAAAGGCACATACAATAGAAAGATATTTAAAAAAGGTGAGAGAAGGAATAGGAGAGTATGGAAGAAAGCCATGAGTGAATGAATGAGAATGATCAATTTTTACGCAAGTATTTTGTTTTTAATAATAATAAATAAGTCTGGAGGACCGTCATAATTACCCATGTAAGCCCACCCTTGTACAAAGTGATTACTACTACTCTATATTTTTCAGGAGGCTGGCAAATCCATCCAGTCAAAGTTACACCTCCCCTCGTTTGGACCATCATAATGTCCACTTTATGGGTCACTCCCTCACCTCTCAAGCCGATGTGGATCCCACGAGACGAGCAGAAAAAGAAACGAGGCAAGTGCGAGGATGGATGGCGTAATTTATATACAGGAAGACGATAGTGCAGCTCGAAGTAACAAACTCGTGCCCTTGACCTACCCTACGAGATCATCCAGGTCGGCTATACCCCTCGGGCGTCCCCTCCACCCACGCAAGAGAGATCCCAATCCACGCCTACCCTTTCTCAAAGCACGACCGCAGCCAGCAAGCATCCGATGTCCGCCATCCCTTACGAGGCAGATTTTTCTAAACCACATTCCGCCCCCTCTGCCCTTGGACGATCTCCTCCCTTCAAGGCCCTCCCTCCATCATCATCTCATCGAATCTCTTTACCTAATGCGAAGAGATTCTCTCGGTCACTTTCTCTACTGTGTTTTTTCGTATTTTTACTGCGATTATTCTCATCTCTCGTCAAGTAGTAACACCGATGTCGTAGATTAATGAACCTCGTGGGGAAACAAAGTTACTTTGGAATTAATGAAAAGATATGCTTTTACCAACAACAAGAAATTTTATTAAGAAACTAGCATGGTTTGGACTCATGGAGTTGATGAGTCGAAACCATGGTCGTTTCAAAATTAAACTTCTTGCGGATATTAAAAGTTCACATTTTCATTTTTTCCTAATGGAGACTACTCACCACGAAGTCCTTAAAGTCACAAAGACTTACGCCCAAGCATTGGATTCTATTATGTTAGTTTGATTGATTTTAAAATAAACTTCTAAAGGATTGACATGGTAGGATCAATTGGACATAAGTAGCATAAAATTAAGGTCTAATGTGACCGGGAATCGAACCTGGGATCTCTCTCTACCCGGGAGGCTGTTTTAGCCAACTAAACTATCATAAAAAGGCTTCCATGATAGCTTAGTGAGGTAAAGCAGCCGCTGAGATAGAGGGAGATCCCGGGTTTTATTCTTAGTTCGGTAAAACTTTATTCAAGTCCGTTTGAGATTTTTCCTGGGTGCACTCCCTTATGTCTAAATATACCCTCTTTTTTATATCTATTCCTAGTATAAGATTTATTTCAATCAGTATTTTTACATAGTTATGTTTTCATTTATTCACATATCCCTAACACAACATCTCAGTCAATCTCACGCTTTAAGAGGAATGTTTATAAAAACCACATAAAACATATTATAAATATTCATACTTTGTTTCGATAATATATCCTATAATCGTTTTTACTTCTAAGTAGAAACTGCGTTTGATTTATAATGGAAAGTTATCGACTGTAATTGAGTTTAGTAATTGACTTTAATTTCACGAACATTTTCACTTTGTTTATGTATTGATTTTTCCTATTCTATTGATTTTTATAGTAAAATTGTTGTAAGTTCATACAGATTTGAAGTCTGTTTGCTCTACTATTGAAAATTGGTAGTTTTTTTGGGAATTTTCCACAAACCAGTCTTTAAAAAGCTTCCTTGCGGTGGATACTTCTTTTTAAATTTTACCAAGGTTTATTACACATAAATACTACTGCTCCATCGACGCATCATGGTACTTTAGTGGCTAGAATACTGGCCCACCTCTATTCTATTATAAATTCATCAACGTTTATGTAATTTATCATCATTAAGTACGGTAGTTGGAAGGATTACCAGTTACAATCTCACAGGTATATATACGTTATTTATTCATTCGTGTCCCTTGATTACAATAACATTGGATTAATGATCGCATTAATTATTCATTGAATTAATTTGGGTTACAGTTTTTGAGTAGAGGAAGCTCATTATAATTGCTTTCGGATGGATATTGTAATAAGTATTTTATGATAATAAATAATAAATGATAAACTTAGATCGCAATTTGGATTATGTAACAGAATGGCAGATCAAAATAAATAGTTGATGCCTAAAACCATAGTAATTTTGCCGTAGCATCATGTTATTCAGTGGATTGTGAGTCCAGCGAATTTAGACTCCATTTAATAAATATCTCCATGATTTATATTTTCCCCAATAATTGTATCTCTCTATCCATTTATAATTACCGCTTCTGAGTCCACAAGCTCACCAGAATTATTGTGTTTGTCAATTAATTGATTTCCCAATCTTAATAGATGATCGTCTTTTTATCCCTAAGTATCCATATACTTTTTTATCAGTAATTTCTTCAAGTACCTATTTTGATATTGAAATCTCGATTTGCATTGTTCGTTCTTCATGCTGATTCATTTTCTGATTTTTTTCCTGAAATATTTTTTTTATATTTATGTTTATCTCTCTTTGTCGGAAACATTTCTCTTTCGATTCCATCCAGGGTGATTTTCTTCATACTCATGTCTTCCACCTTAGGGTACGTCCCGCTCGGTTAACTCTCGTTCTTTCACATTCCGTTCCGGGATATTTTATGATTTTCCACTGTCACATACTGATTTTAGGAAATAAATTTCTAATTAAAGATGCAAAAGGAAGAATTTGGAAAGACAAAATGCCGCAACAATTGACATATACGACTGAAAAGCGCCAAACAGCTCGAAAATATGAATTCATGGAAATGAATATATTAATAGAATGGTAGAGAGAGGAAATTAACCCAGGTCAGACAAAAATTAATATCGGAAGAGAACCATTTCAAGCATATTACTGAATAGAAAAAAACAGAAAAGGCACGAATTGGATTAAAATGTAACGCTTAGAGGCGTACGGAGACTCGAGATCGCTCTATATTCGGAAATTATCAGTGGAAATATTAAATGATTAGAATTCAAGGATTGCGCGGAATATCTGCCGACAAGAGGGAGTGTTTCCCGGAATTTTCCAGAATTTCCTTGCATAAATTAGGATTCTCCTGGAATGAACAATTCCCTTGGTTGCAGCACTAATTGTATCATTTGAGAACAAGCGGAACTTATTAAGAAGTTCTATCTCCTTTCACTTGCAGTTCTGCATCTACTTTTGCTCCCTTTCCATACGTTCTCCTTTAACTTAGTTGGCACATCCTTCTCCGTATTATTACTCCTTTCTCTACATTCCAGTATATCAAGGCCTTCAAGTGGGTGCATTTAAAGGGTTTTCAGAAAACAGGAATGAGAGGCTATTTGCCTATCCTTTAAGTGGTATCGCATTCGATTATCATTGGGAAATCCTTCTCTTTTTTATTTTTATAATAAATTATTAATTTTTTATACTTCATTGCATTATATATGCTGCTAAACATATTCTGCAAGTATGATATCATTGAACAGAGAGTAAAGCAAAGTCTCAAAAAAATGTTTTTAAATAAGTTTTATTAATCGGTACATGAATTTCTATTAGCACATACGGTATGTCTTGATGGATGTAGTGATGTATTATGCTATACAGCAGCTAGTAGGATTTTTCTGGCTAGGGAATGGATGTGTGTTTGTCAATAGTAATGATTATTTAAATGGATACAATTGAGATCTTCATGTTTCCATTAAAAAAGCTGTTATTAAAAATATTATTATGCGGAATCCCTATACATTTCCTTGTTTTATAAAAATCGATTAAAACATACCTTCAATATATAGAGCGAAAATTCCATGCAGAGGGTACAGGAACCCAGGACCTAGGTATTAGTTCCTAGCCCTGTTCAGTTATTTTCCATCCATTTAACCTTCCATTTTTTTATTTCACCCCTCCTGATATTTCCTCTGCCCCAAATTATGACTCCCTTTTTTCTTCTGCATTCCAGTTCTTCCTCACCATCCCCAATGTCCTTCCTCTGATTACACTCATTCCGACGCCGCTCCCTCCGACATTCCTCACTTCTCCCGCACAATCACTTTCTCCCACACTCTCCTTCATAAACGTCTTTTCTCCTCCGTTTCCTGTCCCTGCACCCACCTTTCCATCCACCTTTTCTGTATCTCACCTCTTCCACGCGTCTCCGTTACCCTCATCTGCCATCCGCCCCTTCCCTCACCCACCGTTTCCTTCCTGATGGATCGGTATTCTGTTACCCCTCTATTCTGCTCTCCAATCTCCTCATCTCCATTCTCCACTCGCAATCTCTCTTCAGACCCTCGACTGGTCAGACCGGCCCTCTAACCCACTCCTCCTCCGCAGGGAGCCCGGGATCGCACGAACGAGTACGGCTCCCGCCGAAGCTCACGTCGAAGCGGGGTTCTGTTTAGGAAAAGTCCACTTTCTAAATAGGTATCCTGTACAGTCGCTGCTACATGCCGTTCTGTTTTGCTCGAGTCTCAGTTTCTCTCACTCAGGCTACTCCGTCCAAAATATCTCTAATTCTGTTTAGCGATGGAGTGCTGTGAGCCTATTCAAAAGCTCCTCATATAAACACATGTGAATATATGCATATAAAAGTACATTTTAATTTAGTTGTATTTGATGACAAACGTATAATGCTATTTTTATTTATGAAAATCATTTATACTGACATTTCGTTCGTTTTCTGCTTGATTTTTCGTCAGTATCATAAATTGGAAAATTGATATGTGATTAAGTCAGTATGAAAAAAATCGTGTATAGTATCAATGAGTTAAAAAATAAAGAGTTATACTGTATCTATTTCGGTTGTCAAAAGTTTTGGAAATTGTTAAAAATTAAAATAAATTTTATGGAGTGTGCAAGGGGTTCTTAATGGTTTCCAAGGCGTACTTCGACGAATTGACAGTGAAAGTATTTCAACACTACCATTTCATAAGATTCGTAACCCCATCTTTCTGATCAAATTGACGTCATACTCTCAATTTACCACTATGTAATCGTTAAATTTCCTTCCTAAAATACGTCAATAACATTAATAACATAAATCGATCGTTCTGATGCCACTCAATTCTTTTTCAAGTATAAGCGGCGGAACACTGTTCCACTCACAACAACTTACAAATCCTAAAAGAAATTCCTGAATAAAGTAATGCAAAACCACGCCAAAACCTCACGACCAGGTGTGCCTGCATATTTGTGTTGTGACATAAATACGTCATGTTATCAGTTCCTCCAAGCACGTTGAGATCAGGGAAGTCCATTCTATCGCGGGGAGAACCTCACGGCCCGAGAGAGTGAAAGAGGCATCGTCCCCCCTACCTCCACCCCATACTCTTCTCCCCAAAGCTTTTCCAGGTTTATTTTTCATAGAGGAGATGCCTGGAGACGTTTTTGGCATAGGAAAGGTGGAGAGGAAGATGGGGATCTCTTTGTCGCTGCATAGAATCTAAACCCGTCTACAGTCCCTCATTCTCTTTCCTCCTCCAGGTCTGCTATTACAACTAACTGCGAAGGCTACGCAAGAGTTCGGACGGAGGTCTTTCGAGGGGAAGGGTTTGGGTCCCCCGGGGCATCCCGAGGATAGATGAGCCGAAGGAAGAAGGACGGCTCTTTCTTTTTTAAAGAAGAAAGAGTTGGATGAATAGGGTAGGGTAAGGCCCTGACGCGGAGGCCGGTTATTTACGGTGCGGAGGGAATTTTCAAGCAAATGGGTTATAAACTCGTGCGAGGAGTTTATTCGTACGTGTGAGATGGAAAGGGGGCTAAATATTTAGTCAGGCGCCGGCGAAGGATGTGAGATATCGGTCGTTGGACGGTCGACAGGATATGACCAAGAGGTGTTATAATTTAGGTGGATGTGAGAACAGGTATAGGCGACGAAAGATGTTTTCTGCCGATGAGCTAAGAAGTCGTACATCGTGTTTAAGCGCTGTTAGTGGCGCTTAGTCAGATATTTTCCGACATGAAATAATAATAATAATAGTAAAAGGGCTCTATATATTTTTATTCAGTCTTTCATTCGGCGAGATAGAGATTAAAAAGTCTCTTCTTACATTAACCCTGTGGCATATCGGTGGCAATAAACTAATTTAATCTATTACCTTATGTAATATCAATGTAAGGGTTATCTATATATGTAACCTACTGGCCGACTTTTAGCGTATGGCAGTGGTTGCTTGTGCTGAACTGTGTTCAAGTATTTGTTCAACCTAATATGACATAAACTGGGTTAAATTTTGTCTTCTGTTTGCAATCGAATACCAGCCATATTCATACAGACCCGTTGCCATCCCAGCGCTGCGTATTGTTAAATGTCATTGTTTTTGGGATAATCTTTCATTAATTTTTCGTTAAGACCCCGCGAGCTAAGGTTAGGAGGTTCTCAACAATTCGTTAAGCTTTCTAATTTATTTTGATTTTTGTGTACAATAATAAGCGTCAAAAACTATTATATCACAAAATACTAACTTCCTTGGACTTTTACATCCTGAGGTAGATATGTTATTTTTATTATCCTAATCTGTACCTGAATTTATACACCTTTTAGAGTATTCCCTCTGTATATTCCTCGTAAAATCAGCAAAAAATATGTTTTAAATCACTTTCTCGAAATGCCTCCCTCCTTAATTTTTTCACGGGATGTTATCAAATGGGTACGATATCAAAGTCTTCAAAAATAAAAATACATTTATCAAGAGCATGCTTAACCAGCCTTTTTAACCTTATGTAGTAAATCCTCTACTCCCTTGCGATTAACGTGTGGGAATAATTATTATAATTACCAAGGAATAAACATGAAAATAATCCGATAAGACCAGGACTCGAACCCAACTACATTGAGCTATCGAGCTAGAACTGAGATTACATACATTTCACCAAATGGCTTCGAATACAGAAGATAAAATAATGCATTAGAATGAAAAAATAACCCTTTCCTCAGTTTTCCAAAACCGATATCCTAGCTCAGATATTGACATTGAAAGGCATTAACGACATGTTAACATATTCCACTTCGAACCACTACATCCGTGCCCAATCCTTCTCAGATGTAAGTCCTCGCAATGTTTCACGATTCGGGAAAAAATTCTTTCGTTGACATTCTGTCCTACATTCCTTTAAAACATTCGAATGGTTTAAGAAAAGCCACTCAGCTCGCAGACACCCCGGGGGCAGTTACGCTACCAATGGGGAATTCTGGTGTAGAAGTTGAAGGGATGAGAAAGACAGGGGCATTTTTTCCGACATGCAAACAGAAAGAGAAAAAAGACTGAAAGATGAAGAGTAAACGCAAGGGATGGAAAAAGTATGAGCTACAGAGAAAGAAAATGAGTGAAAAGTTTGAAAGTAATGGAAGGCAAATAAACTTTTCCTACGCTCATTCTTCTCTCAAAGAAAGGTGTTTTAAACTTTCTACATCGAAAGATGTATGAATACCTTCCATTTGCGGTATGAAATGCAATTTTTTTCCCACACATGCTCATGTAGATTTTGTAGAAAATGTTATCACAAAGGAATGCACGTAGAGAAAAATACAGCCCCAGTTCAACGAAATTGCCACGCGCACGTCAATGTCAATTTCGTATTGGGAATAAACTTTCTCTACATCCATATTCCTGCAGTTAAACCCTGCAGCCTCGATAGGCATCTTAATGCCAATAGTAACTAGAGGTGTTTCGAAAGCTCAATACAATAATAATAATACCGCTACTTAATTCTTTACAATTACTACTTTGAATACAAATTATCTCCTTTCTTTGAAGGCATTTATGCTTCTCCATATGCAAATTTCGTTTGCAAAATATACCATCATTGTTAGTTAAAACGGGAAGCATAAATGAAACAAACCTTAATACTAAATTTACAGCTTCTGTATTTTTAGGGCACTCGAATATGAGGAATGTCTGTGCTAAAAATATAGACTACTGACCGTCATAATATCTTTGGTTTGATTAAGATTTCGCTATACAAACGCATAACCGAAGAGCCTAGATCAGAATCTTTTTACGAAATTTTATTCAAACAAATATTCTTCAGATCACCATTCTCTGAGAGGGTTAACATTAATGACTAAAAACTATGAAAGGAAACTTTATTCAAGAATCGGGCTTAACTTGGTGTATTCATTTCATATTTCTTTAACGCAATTCTCCAATTCGAGTTAAAAACTCCCAATTGCTGTGACTGGATCAAGTTCATAAGGTATGTGCAATTTATCATGAAAATAACACGCAGAAACGTTTCAAATGTTTTCAATTCACCTTACTACGAGATTTAGTTGGAAAAAAATTACCATCCATTCGCCATGAAAGGATAGATGATATCAATCACATCTCTGTTTCTTCTTCAGCTTCAAATTAACCGTATAAAATTTTTCACTATTTACCGCTTTTTATAAATTGCCAATGCGCTGTTCCTGGAAAGTTACGAGAGTGATTTTTTTGGAAAATCAAACAAAGAACTAATTGAAAAATAATGATTAATCAACAAACTTTTCACCGTGAATTAGAGGGGAAGTTTAGCAAACAGCCGTAAGGACGGGCAGTCAAAGTACACATATGATTCATTTAAACAGAGAAGAGGGAGTTACTGAGGCAAACCTAATTGCGTGCAGTTTAATTAGGCGATTGTGTATTTACTTTCATCGCCAACTCTCCACCCTTTTTTTCCTAAAGGGTAGGACCGCTAAAGGTTGAATTTTTTCTTACAGATACATCAGCCAGTTATGCATGTTTTAAAGGAATCTCGTAACAGCTTGTAATTAATTAAAGGGTTTAGATTTATGACCTTTAAACTGTAACACTGAACATCGCGATTTAAATTTAATTATTAAATGTCAGTAAGAGAAGTAGTTACGTTGAAGAATTGTATCAACATACGAACATTTCTACAGCATATTTTAAATTGCCTAATGTTCCGATTTTAAGAAAGCTGAAACTTTTCGTTCTCTGCGTTACATATGAAAATGAAAAATTGTAATTAATAGAAAAAGTCGTTTTTAGGGAGCATAAAAAATCGCATAAATTTTCTTATAAAATATATTTAAACGTCGACCATTTTAGAGAATGAAAAGGTAACTAAATGTTTTTCGTTAGAGAAAAAATTTCAGGATTCTTAATGTTGACAAAGCAGCTACGTTCTCCATGATCATATGATTCCTCGAGGCATTAAAGGGATAAATAACGCCTAACTGAACAATACATAAAATTCAATGAAAGATCAGAATATCGAGAGAAATATACTTATAAAATATTTGTGCGTTAGCTTTAAATACAAAATGAAATATTCAAGTCAGGTATTGCCTAACGCTCTGCATGAAGGTAAATTACCCCCATTAAAAAATACAATTGAATGACAGAGGGAGGTGACTGAAAAGATTACTGTGGAAATATTAATTATAATGTATAACCATTTTTTTATTATGTGGATTATAAGGAAATGCTGTACATTTTTAATCACAAAACATTGGGAGATAGAAGGACTAACAATGATATATGATATGATATTTTTGCATGATCTTTGTAGCAATTGATGTGTAAAATCAATTTCATAGTCCCTACTACTGAGTTAAAGCTAAAGAAGATTTATTATATAAGAAAAGTTACCAGCACCTACTTAAATAACATACCATTTTAGAATAGCATGACGCATATTAATTTATGTAAATAACGTATGTGTAAGACAAAGGAGAGCTATCTTAAGGATGCAATAACTACGGAGTCCCTATGGGCTCCCCTCTCTCCCCAGCCGTGGCCAATCTCTTTATGGAGGACTTCGAGGAAAGAGCACTAAAAGCGTCCATCCTAAAACCCAAGTGCTATTTTAGGTATGTCGACGATACCTTTGTTATCTGGCCGCACGGAAGGGAGTCCCTGGATAACTTCCTCCAACACCTTAACAACCAGCACCCTAAGATCAGATTCACCATGGAGCTGGAACAGAACTCTTGCCTACCGTTCCTGGACATACTTATCAGGAGGAACCCGGATGGGTCTTTAGGACACAGCGTATACCGGAAGCCCACCAACACCGACTGGTACCTGAATGCTGGAAGCCATCACCACCCACCCAGCCCAATTAAAAGGAGTCCTATCAACGTTGATCCACCGAGCCCATACCATTTCTGACAATGAGAGCCTACCCAATGAATTAGAACATCTAAAAGCCGTATTTAGGAAGAATGGTCATCACCCGAAAGATATCAACCGGGCCCTTAAAAGGGCCTTTTCTGAGAAAGAGAAATCTTCGGAAGAGAAACCTGTCGCCACCGCCTGTCTGCCCTACGTGTCCACCGTTTCGGGGAAAATAATTAGGATTCTTGGACAACACAACATCAATACGGTCCATAAACCCCACGAAAAGGTGAGCACTCTTTTAGGAAATGTTAAAGATCACTTGGGATTGAGGACTCCTGGGGTGTACAGTGTTCCTTGTAATTGCGGACAGTCATATATCGGCGAAATATGCAGGACGGTAACAACACGCATTAAAAAACATGAGAGATGCGTCCGACTCAAACAGCCAGCGAAATCTGCCATCGCAGAGCATGTACTATCGGAAAACCACAAAGTGGACTTCGCAAAAACCAGAGTCCTATGCAAAGGCAATGGGTTTTGGGATAGAATATATAAAGAAGTGATTGAGATTCGTCTCAATCGCAATAATTTCAACAGAGACGAGGGCATTTTCCTGAGCAAAAATTGGAATGGAGCAATACGCCGTATCCGACAGCAGAGGACCAATCGGAAGCCCGGATCAGCCAACCAATCAGGGACAAGGAGGGGTAGCCCCTCTGATGGTATATATACCGGACCATAACAATTCTCGACATCCTGCTACTAACAATAGTTTGCAAAAGGCGCAATTTGCCAAATTTAGATTGTATCCACTTCTCGCTAAAAACAGTCCTCTTTCCTCCAATGTTAAACTCAGACTCATCAATGCATTCATTGTTCCTCACCTAACCTACACCTCTATCCTTTCCTTTAATACCTATAAATATAACATTCAGAAAATAGACAGGTTTTATAATAGATGTATTCGTTCCGTCACCTCCACTAATAGGCTTATCCCCATTAAGGAAATTAAGAAATTTCATCAATTAACTTCCATCAGCAACCTTGTTGCAAAGAGAATCGAGAAATTTAATTTAACCCTCCCCAACATTGATAACCCTCTACTGTCGAACATCTGGAACTACGATATTAGACGAAGAAGGAAAAAACGTAGCATCAGACTCCCTAAACTTGTAACATACAAGTTCAAGTTCTCCCCATACAAATGCAAGGGTAAAAAAAGGCACCATTAATTCTTTATTCAATCATCTTCTTTATCATTCACCATCATCTCATTATCACCAACCTACACCACACTAACACCTCCACTACACTCATCTCACACCAAATTACTCACACACAGGAGTAAATAAAACAACAACACTCTCTTGCAGCACCTCGGCCGTCCGCATGACTGTCTGCTGACCTGTATAGCTGCATATATTATAACCTGTCTTTCCTCTCCCCTCCTTAGGAGTTTTGTCTTGTATCCTTCACCAATTATCCTGCCAACTCTTCAAATGACTCTGCTGTTTGTGTTCCTTACCCTATTATTGCACCTTGCCACTCACGTTGCTCCGCCCATAAAATAGGCCAAGGCCTATATTGGGCATAATCATCACACTACGTAGCACCAGACAAAAAAATTCTCGACATCCTTGAAAATGGCAGAAACGCTGCCGAAACGTTGGAGCCATCCAGTTATCTCACCCGGTTGGAAACCCGCGAAACCTTCCTCAGCAAAATGTAAAGAATTTAATTTCCGAAAATAATTTGCTGTTAACTAGGGCAGGTATGGAACAGAAGGTAGTGATATGTGATAAACAACAATATGTGGACAAATGCCGTGATTTGCACTGGTTTCCAAATCCCTACTTTCTATCCCCAGCAAAGTTTTTTACTTTCTAAATCCACTTCTAACAGAGCACCTTCCTTGGATTCACCAATATAACTAAAAATTGGTAATAGAATATTGCCTAATGATGCTAGCTCACTAGCGAAACATGTCGCCTAAATAAAAAAATCTATGGAAGTGTACTAAATTAATCTTTCATTCCTTGTAATTTCCTTTGCCGAATTTGCCTCTGACGCGGACATAAAAGTCGCCGTCTGTAGGAAACGGAATGTTTTCTTTCTCCGAAGGCATTAATAAGAAAAAAGACAAAAATTATGAAGGACTTTTATTTATTCCTTGTTATGCCTGCTTGATAGCGATTCTTTTCAGCAGAAAATCTGCAATAGGTGGGCAGAAAGATTTTCACTCGTAATTTGATTATAGTTTATTACAAATTTTGACAAAGGTTGTTAACTAAATAAACAAACGATGTAAACCACGGAAATAAAACTAAACTTGGACTTTCCCTTCGAGGCGACGATTTTAATTTTTTCTATAATCCTCAATCTTTATCTCCAACGTCCTTTTTCAACGTGGTCCCTTCCCATTACCCTATCCTCTACTATTGCTTTAAAATATGGACGTGCCGAATGACATAGTGAATGAAGACGAAATTAGCAAGTAATTTTGAAAATTAAGTTATTTGAACCGAAAATTCCAAAGAGAATTGATTTTTCACCAACACCGGAGAAGCAACCGGGACAGTATATGGCCAGCCCGGTTCTTGTGAGTGAAAGTATCCCTACCCCGGTTTCACGACCATTTTATGACCGACCGGACGAGCGAAACCGGTGAATGTGTTCCCAGCCTTAGGCTAGTTACACATTCACCAGTTTCACCCGGCCGGCAAACCATAGCCGGTTCTAAGCTTGGTCACAAGGGTAGTAAGCAAAAAAGTAAACGGAGCCTTTCACAGTAGCTGAGAATGGATTTTAGACCTCGTGGTAACCGGGTAACAGCCAACCCAACGACTGAAGAGGACGGCACCGGGTTTGGACCTTTACGACCATTTACGACCGAGTGTGGGTAGTAATGCACGTCGGTCAAATGAGCGCTTTCACATAGAACGGTTTTTGCCGGGTGCCTTCCCCCATCCCTTACTGCTATCCCGCTTATTTTGACCTTTAAAGACAGCATTATTAATTATTTTTTTCATCGGTAACTGTTGAATGTAAACATACATCACTTATCATTCACCGAGAAGTAAGGTGCATTCTTTCTTTTTGACATGCGGCCGCTGCCGGGTAAAAACATTGTTGCGATATAAATGTTTATAAGATACGAGGAAGACGGAACATCTCTCTCAAACGATTTAGTCCTCATCCAAAGGTGCGAAAAATAGGAATTAGATATTAACGTAGGTAAATGCTCCGTAGTTAATTTCTTCGAAAAGAAAAAATTGCGTCCAAATCAGCTGTGCAAAATTAATGGGATTAATCTCAAAGTAGTAGATTCAGTTGTATTCAACTGAATCTACTACTTTGATATCTATACTGTGTATTCTATGTATTTATACTATATTTATACTTTGATACTAATAACTTAAATTGGAGCACGCATATTCGAAAAATCTGCGGCAAAGTAAGTAAAAGGCATGGCTTTGTAAAGCGTATTGTCGGTAAATGCGATGAAAAGGTGAGAGAGCGATGTTATTTTACCTTGGTCAGACCCCTTCTGGAATATGCGGCAAGTATATGGGATCCGGCGGATGAAACGTGTACTCGCGAACTCGAGAAAGTGCAGCGTAAAGCGGTTCGATTTGTTAAGGAATGCTACGATAAAAAAGCAAGCGTTACAAAAATGCTCTCAGACGTAGGTTGGGAATCCTTGAAAGAAAGGAGATTAGAAGCTAGGCTGCGATTGCTTAGTAAATTCAGGGAAACTACATTTTCGGAAGATACAATCGGTATCATGCAACCCCCCTGCTACCTCGGTCGATCCGATAATGACCGTAATTTAAGAGAAATAGATGCTAGGACGAATCTTTTTAAAAATTCATTCTTTCCGCGAACGATACGCGACAATAACCGAACAAAGAAGTAGTTTAGATTCAACTGGTGTGTACACCCCCTGCCACACGCCAACAGGCGGATTGTAGGGTATAGATGTAGATGTATAAGATGTTGTTGGTGGGGAGGGAGGGTTTAATTATACGCCTCCACTTTGACAAATTCTTATTTAAGTGTACTTCCAATTATATATTTTTAACTACCGGCAATGCACCAATCACTCACTGATATATCGTTTTATCATATGAAGCAATATAAGAAGGATTAATTATGTTAAGCAATATGTTAATAATTTAGTATCCGAAAATAATTTGGTGTTAACTAGGGCAGGTAAGGAACCGAATGTAGTGATATGTGATAAACAAAAATATGTGGACAAGTGCCGTGATTTTATTGATAACAATAACATTCTTAAAAAAGTTCCAACAATGTCCAATCAAATGTGTGTGAGTGAAGAAAACGAATTAACTCTCGGATAGAGGAAATCACATCTGATAATGTGTATGAAATTTGGTAGAATATATCCTTAAGAAGAAAGTGAAAAAATCTCTCCGCGAAACTCTCACCCTTGAGAAATCCCAAGATTTCATGGAAGAGAATACCATTCTCTGGAAAGATCTCTTACCGGTTTTGGAGTGCCCTTCCCGAAAATATCAAAGCCTGTTTCTATTCACCATCAACAAATAGGAGGACTCTTGGAGAATTCTAAAGATAAAAGGAACGCGACGGATTGTAGCGAGGTCTACGAACTTTCCTGCGATACCTGTAATCTTTATCTCCAACGTCCTTTTTCAACGTGGTCCCTTGCCATTACCCTCTCCTCTACTATTGCTTTAAAATATGGACGTTCCGAATGACATAGTGAATGTAGACGAAATTAGCAAGTAATTTTAAATATTAAAGTTATTTGAACCAAAAATTCTAAAGAGAATTGATTTTTCACCAACGCCGGAGAAGCAACCGGGCCTGTTTATCGCTGGCCCGGTTCTTGTGTGTGAAAGCATCCATACCCCGGTTTCACGACCATTTTATGATCGACCGGACGAGTGAAATCGGTGAGTGTGTAACTAGCCACACTTAGCGGCCACACCTCAGTTCGGCCACATCGCGGCCGCATGGGGTACCTCATTACCCCACGCCGAAAAAACCTAGTTGTACAAAACACGACGATTTTAGGACTTCTAACCGGGTGCTTCATGTTTTTTGAACGGTTCTTCAACAATCCTAATGATTTTCGTCGGTCAATTTATAGACGGCGCTCTATGAACTGGTCATATATGTGAGAACTCCGAAAAAACGGCTTTTTTCAGAAAAAATTCATAACTCCTTGGATGTCCATGGTCCAACCTACAGCACCTTAAATAAATAACGAGCAGCTAAATATTTATCGCTATCAGTAATCATTATCAAATGATATAATACTATAATATCCATCTACCATTCAGTACCTTATTTATCAACTTATATATCATATAATATATATCAAAAATTTTCTATACTTATGAAAAGTAAGCACTTTATCGCTTATGTACGATATCGTATTTGTAAGATATATGGAATGTAAGCACCTTAATACTAAAGAGGAAAAATAGCAATTAATGCAAATAATCTACCTTACAGGTTAACCGATATATTCCACATTAATATTACTATTATAACTAGTAAATGGTTATGTGAGTAAGTCAGAAGATGAGAATTGGAAGTCCAAAACATTTTCATAAAATTAAATCTCATAAAATTGAAGAGTATCTTAACTTTTTTATTTCTTTCCCTTGGCATTGTCCATTGCAGAAGCAGAGACGCTACAAGTATCTTGTAGATCAGAGAATTCCAGGTTACAAACCTATTGTGAATAATAGAATTTCGCTCTTCTTAACGTCGAATTTTAAACACTGAAATTTTGTTATTAGATTTTAGTCTTTACTGGCGTACGATTTTGATAAATTTTTCTCAGGACCTCCACCAATCGTTGAGGACGATGGTGCCAACAAAACGTCGGTGGAAACACATTGACCTGGTGTAGGTACCACTGTAATTTTTTGTGTGCGTAGGGAAGGTCCTCTAGTATGGCACAGCTAAGCCATTTTGCAAATTGCAAAATTGTTAAGGGCTAAATCGATTTTAAATTTATACTAAAACTAACTTCAAAGTTTTATAAAAAGACCCTATGAAGGAATTACGTCAAATCGGATCGATTCGATTCATTTTTTTTTCATTTGAAAAAACTCTTAAATTTTGCTCATTTGAAAAGTTGGAGGGTTGTATGGGACATCTTGTATAGGTTACGGAATAATCCAGTCCGGCTTGTAATCCAACCTTTTACCATACAAAATCCAATAATACATGTTCAAAATTATTATTGTAAGTATGATTATTCTTATAAAAACTATTTCAAAATTTTTAAACATATAAATTTTATGTGCTCGTGAAAATGCCATAAGACATAGTTGGGGCTGTCCCTAGCGTTGATTGGCCAAAACACCGCCTGTACCGTACAATATGCTGTCCCGTATTAGAGGACCTTCCCCTATAATGCAGACGTATGTCTGTTTTATAATATCTGCGAATTTTCCAAAAAAACGAAGTCATTAGTCCTCAGGAAACTTCGAAACTCATCGAAGTCCCACTCACTGCCCATACCCATGGGTTTCGAACGATTTCAAGTTGGCAACCCTGCCGTGACCCCAACAAGAAGCGGGCGGGAAAAGGAATATGGGTAAGGCATTGCGGCGGCGGATCGCAGAGGAGCAAGGATTTTGGGAAAGGCCATGGAGGTCCGACTGCGTAATGAGAAAACTTCTGGGAGCTCCTTGAAGCTTCTTCAAACAAATATCCCGTGACGCCATCTCCCGCAGAGATTTTCCCCTAAACAGGGACCGCGGAGTAACTACCACCGGAAAGGGAATAGGAGAGGAAGGAGCTAATAAGTGTCCCGCGGTATAACATACACACGCAGACACCGGACGTGCGCTGAAAGCGTGTCTCGCGACTTAAGGAGGGAATGTACCGCGTGCGCCGGCCCTCGTCGCCGACTATTCACGACTATTTCTAGAATCTTTTTCTTTAGCCTCATCTATAAATTATTTTCCTAATCGTTCATCTTACAAATTTGATGTTCTTCGGTAATAAATGCAAGCGAATCAATCAACATCAAATGATGGTTTAAATTATTTTGGAGGCACGATTCCTTCAACACTAGAAGGACAGCGGAGGTCATTTTCGGCGTTTTACTTCAAAATTTCTTTAAGTTAAATTTTTTTCAATTATTCGAAGCTCTTTTTCCTCGTATGATACCATCCCAATTTTCATATAAGTGAATTCAAATTTTGCTAGAACTAATGTGGTCATTTTTACTTCATGTTACACCTAAAAAGACTGCTGGTGGTCGTTTGACCGTTTTCAAGCCAAATATTTACCTTTTTCTCTGATTTTTTAAATATTTTCTTGTAGATATTTGAATAATTTATTATATTAATAACCGTATTAATGATGTTTCAAAGTAACTTGAGCAAAGCATGATTACTATTGAAAGCCCTATACAATGAAAATAATGAACTCTTCGCAGCATCTAGGAATTCGTTTATAAGCTATCTATCGACGGAAAACAGTACTTTAATGTTGCCATATGTATGTAGATATACCTAAATAAACAGATAAACTACTCAAAAATGCAAACCAGAAATAAGATAGGACATACATAACAAACATTAATGAATAATCTACCTTTCATTAGGTTTCTTGTGCATTAAAAAATCCCTATTCAACACCATCTCCTTCACTTCCTTGTAGCTTGCCCTACCCTTTAATTCATTCAACATCTTCTGTCTTTGTCTTCCCCTCCGTTTTTTCCCTTGAATTCTACCTTCAATTACAAACTTTAGATCCCCTCCCCTCTCTATATTTGACCCACTCATTTCCTTTCTTGATGTTTAATCACTTCACTTAAAGCCCTCTCCTCCCCAACCACCTCCAGTACCTCTGCGCTAGTTTTCTTATCAACCCAACTTACTTTTTCCATTCTGCGCCAAACCCACATGTCCAAAGCCTGTAAACGTTTGACTTCTTCTTTTCTCAACATCCACGTTTCGCACCAATACAGCAAAAAACTCCACACCAAGGAATTTGTAAGCAATGAAAATACGCATGATACACATGCTTGAATTTTGAGAAGAAATGAAGGAGAGAACGTCTACCGCAGCCAGGACTCGAACCCGGATCTTCCACTTGCCGGGCGGATGCTTTTGAAGGGGTAAATTTACTGTTGCGGTAGCTTAATTGGTCAAAGCATCCGCCGGGCAAGTGGAAGATCCAGGTTCGAGTCCTGGCTGCGGCAGACTTTTTCTCCTTCATATCCTCTCATCAAGGATTTTACCAATATTTTCCTGATTCCTTCAGCAAGACCTTTGTCATCAATTCCCTTCGCTTTATGAATGCTTCGGAAATATATAATTAAGAATATGAAATATTGAGAAGCGAAGTGGTCAAATGACCACTTCCCGTCTTTCCAGTCAGAGTGAAACTCCCATCCTTCTATAGTGTTGAAGCAAGGAAGGAATGCACCGTCCCTCGTCGCCGACTTCCGCCAGGGCCTTGTTTATTTGAAACGGTCCGCTGCGGTTTGTTCTCCCCGATGCATATTGCACGCTCATGCTAAATGATTGACGGGACACGGGTGAATATGTCGGGTAATTCCGCGGGAGAACAGCACTCCGTCCGGGAACCGCGGTTCCGTGAACCCGCCGCGGCGCGTGCAGGAATTCATTACGGGAAGACGGCGGTGGTGGTGAAGATCGGAATGCAAATTATTTAGAATGAAATGGACCGAAATCGGGAATTATTGCTAATGTGCAGTTTGATGGGGGTTGTTGCGGAGTGTCAGGGTTGGACTTCAATTATTATTGCGAGTGTATTGTGGCCGTAGAGAGTTGATCGATGCGCGCATACAATCTAAATAACGACGTGATTCCTGTGATTTCCTGTATAATTAAAATGGGGAACCATCCGGTTCGGATACGACTGAAAAGAATTTTCGGTTTTCGTTTTTAAGTCGGGTTTTTTTACCAGTTCTGCTTTTTTGCCATTAATCTAGTATTGATTAATGACTATTAATCTAGTTCATTGATTAATAATAATAAATCATCTTTATTCGGGTGAGATTGAGATCAAAAGTCTCTTTCTCCATCTAACCCATAAATTCCATGATGAAGTTGTCCAATAGAAGTAGAAACCTATCCTAAATAAATATACTACTTTTAAATGTTCTAGTAGTGGATAGATACACTTTCAAAACGTTGTAGTGCTTTCTTCCGATAGGCCTATGAAATGTCCTACATTGAATAAATCTGAAGCATTAAAAATGCGATTGAATAAAGCCATAAAATATACCTATTAAGGTCTCTATGAATCACCAGGTACATAATTTAATGTATTGGAACGCGTGTGTATGGGTCCTTATATAAATGTCATAAATATCCAGTGTAATCAAAAATTGAAGAAGCGAGTAATAAATAATATCGATTATGTAGCATTAGACTTGTTGATACAGCATGGAAGTTACATAGAGGAGATTAGTTACGGTTTATTTATTCATACAACAACAATTATAACTAACCACTCGCAGATGATAACAGGCATTGAAATCCAGATATTGTGGATAGGTATCACAAGTGTGGCACATAATGTGTATATAAATATTAATAAGTACATTATCTGCCTTAAGTAATCAGTTATTGAAGTCCTCTACTTGGATATCCAAAATAAAAACTTTCAGAATTTTATGGCAGTTAAATTTTTTTAAATGAATCAATGGTAATACATAGTCAACAAATGATAATTTATTAAATAACTCCTATTTTACTCAATGTCCGACACAAATTGTATCATCGGTCTCAAATCATACACGATGGATATAAAAAAATCAAAAAATATGATAAACTATGTTCCTCTTTTGAATCTTTTATAAACTTTAACAATTAACTATGCAAAAGGAGAGCAATTCGTGATAAGTAAGAATATATTTTGTTAATTCCCCTATTAATGAAAATTCTGAGCTACAGACTTCCGAGATATTATAACCTTTAAACAGTTAATTTTATGAGATATTACCGTAAGCTAAGTACCAAGCATCTTTGCTACGTGAGGCAAGCATAAGGGACGGCAGTCTAGAATTATATTCCCATGCGAACGTATGTACAAAAATTCTAGAGGAAGGTGTTTGAGAATTAAGCTCTCAGAGGAAAAGTACTACTCTCTATTGGTCGTGCACTTTCTCCCGATTATTAGAACAATGCTCCGATGAATTTCGCCCTTAAGTTCCGCTCTTCCTCTTTCACGTAAACTGCCTTAGGGGTCGGAAGTTAATTAACCATGGGAGGATTTTCCTCTCAGGTTTTCAGACGCGAAAGCAATTTGATAAACTTCGCAGGGGATCCATTCAATCCGGCGCAAGATTCCATCGATTTTCTCAGATGCATTACCTTTTTCAATTCGCCACGCTTTCCCGGAATTCACCCTTTAATTCTAACATTCTGGCAATGCCTAGAATTTGTTCTGGTAGCAAAAAAGTAGGAGTGAAATAGGATATTTGTAGAAACTGGATTAACAACAAGTAATGGAAAATTATTTTATGTACCAAATATTAATACCGTGTTACCATCATAGCCAATGCAATTAACGATCGTTTTACATTTTAAATGTACTACAGTGTGACACAACTCCAAAGGAAACAATACTAAATCAATGACTGCAAAGATACGTAGTTATTTACACCATTATTGTAATAATGGTGTTAAAAAAAGCGATGACTTCCGAGAACAATTCTATTTGTGTAGAGAAATTAAGCTTTGCGTTATAGGAATTCATTTTCAGAAGATGAATAGTAATTTTCCGTGGCATATTCATGTTTATTTCTTAACATTCTTTTGGTCAAACTACAATTATTATTTGATAAAATGAGTGTTATTGAAGTATTCAGCCCTTAGATGAATGTAATAATATTTAAATGGGTAATTTTTCTTGATATGGTTTGCTCGTCTAGAAAATGTATTAATGATTGCAAAACTGCTGAGAAAACGCAAAATAGTAAACTGGTAATCTTAACTGTTTGAAAAACGATTTGGCATTCAATCGAATGATGACCACAATCCATCATCAATACCTACATAATATATTTCTAATCTAATGTTTATCTGCTTATCTTATATTTCTAAGCAGGTATGTTGAGATGAGTATTACCTAGAATGTTAATACCTAAATAAAAATATATATTTAAATCTCGACGGAAATGTATTCTTCTCAGTCCCTCCTTTCTGGACGACGAATTACATGAATTTAAAAGGGTTTTTTGAATTCTCAAGTTGAATAAAATACATAATAATATGTTAAAACACCATATATTTAGGGGTAAAGATGAGCTGAAGAATATAAAAAAATCGACGAATAGACTCCACCAATGGAGAATACGGAGTGAAAAAAAAATCCAAATGATTTACCGTCCGGATTCCGTAACGAAAGAATGCAAACCCTTTCTGATTCCCAGCATCCATTTGAATTCCCGAAAGAATGAAACCAATAGCTTTTACCTTGTAACATTCTTCGTAGTCTATAATATTCTATTTTTGTCCAATTTAGACTCTCTCTTCCTTCAGAATGCAAGTTGACATTTCTTCCTTCTAGCATTTCACATTCCATTGAAGGAAGGTTATTTTCGATTTGTTTTATAAAATAAAAGTCTTCGCCAGAAAATATATTGCAAGCAAATATAATTTTGCAATATTTCCATAGCGAATAAGATAGAAGCCATTCATAGTGGAGTTGTGCATTACATTCCATGTAAAACTATTTGTATTTGATTGAAGCAGTATTTAGCATCCTTCCTATCATTTATTGGGTCATATTACCTGTTTAATGATAAGAGATGATGATTTATTTCGATTTCGGTTTAGTTTTTTGTCTTAAGGGCATTTATGACGCTTGAAACTTAACGTGATTCCAAAATTCATAAAGGTTGAACCTCAGACTTCTAGGTAGGCACGTTATTACTCAGGATAAGCAGAACCCCAAATACATACATACTTTATTTATGAACCGAATTAAAACTAAAGGTTTGTTAGCAAAAGTTGAAAGGAAGACAGAATAATTGTATTTTTAATAAGGAAACTTACGGAAACAAACTGATAAAATCTCGGAAGAACAATATATCTTCAGGGAATTACTTCAGAATGTAATCTACTACACTATTATATCCAAAAGGACTTTTATAATTGTTGCAGATGTATCTTAGAAATTTTCTGCCATTTAAATTTCACTATATTGCTATTAAATGTACAATCAGAACTTTAAAAACATTCTTTTCAAAGAGATATTGCATCAACTAGCTCAATTTAATCCAACGCGGCATTACAATTTCTCCCTTCATTCAAGCATTTTAAAAACAGATTCAGTCTACAGTTGGCAATGAACAAAGTTAATTACATAGCCGGAACAGAATCAAACTCCTACAAATGTAGAATGCTCTCGAGGTGATAAAAAGGCGAAACTCTATTGAGAGAGATCCGCTTCAATTCCGCTCACGACATACGCCCAACTTCGACTCGCGGAAAATTGCAAAACCTTATCACCAACCGATGCTTTCTCGGAATTAGGTTCGCTAACTATTCAAATTACCTCCATTTTATGCAGTATTTGCAACTTTAAATCTCTTCGTGATATACCCCGTCATCGAAGTATTTTTGGCAACTTTGGAGTTCCGAGGACACTCCCGCGCCGCCGCGAGTAATTTTCAATTGTGCTCTCGACTTACGATCCTCCATAACGCCTCCTACGGAACGTGAGGAATCACTTCATCTTAAAACTCTCGTAGTCTTCCATTCACTTAGCGGAACTCTCGTAAAACCTCCGCCTTATTTCCACCTCCACCCCTTTCGAATACTTTGGCCAAGTAACTACAATGACTCATCCCGATGGAGCTAATATTCCCCTTCTACTTTTCGAATCCCCTGACTAGACGATTGAGATTTGAGTTTTGACGTCTTGACACACTTTGGGCATCCCAAGTTCTTCCCCACTCCACACAAAGGCTTAATTGAACGATTTGAGTTTTTTGCCGGAGGAATCGTTCTCAGGTGATTATTAAACAGCGTATCTTTCTTTTGTATTTTGCTTTGTCTGCGTATTTTCCTGTGCATAATGTATAGTCTGTAAAGTCTTTATTGAGGCGAGATTGAGACTGAAAAGTTGCTTCTCCCACCTAAAATGAGAAAATGATAAATATTATAATTTAATCGCAACATTAAGCATCCGAAATAATAAAATCGTTTACGAACTTAAAGATTCTAAGTATGATTCTACATATGAGAATATTCAACCGTGAATTAAAAATGACAAATTAATAAATACATGAGGACAATTTTGGATCAAAAAGACCTGAAAGTATTTCATGACAAGTACAGAAAAATATTACTCGGTGCACCGTGAAGTGACAGTCATTAGCGTGTTGATCTGTGCTAAAGTAGATAATGTGAATATCAATTGAGTGATTCATTCTTCATAAAATGATGGAAGCACTAAATGTTGAAAATAATGCATTATCAAACGTATCAACGACATGCTAAATAATTTTATGATACAAATATACCTTATATAAGTATCTAAAATTCATCTGACAGAGTACCTAATATTGACACCGCTAGCGTCTTAAGAAGTCTTCGTTCTTCTTCGTCTTCGTCAAAGACCATCTTCATTTTGCTGTTTATTTTATCCGTAAATATCTTAAACATCATCATAATTTATATTGTGATCAATCTCTCTTTCTTTCAACCTTTCGCACAATTCCGAAGTATTTCACACCTCCTTTCCCTTTGTGGTGGTTTTTGCTACAGTGGAAATTTTCTTCGATCAAAATTATCAGTTTATTTTATTTGCTCCACAAAAATATTTTCAATTTCCGTACTTCCTCTCCCTTTACCTGACTACAAAATATTCAGGCTAAGTGAGAGCTTTTAAGTTATTCAGCTATCTCTTAGCAGTGGTCTCTCTGGTGTTTAAATTTGTATTTTGGGTCAGACGAGTCGCATCTCGTTTTTCCCCTCTCTTGTTGTCAATCTCTAAGTTCTAAATTCTCTGTTTACCTTTGTTTTATGTTTACTTTATTTTGCATTTTTGTATTTCCACATATTTTTGTATTTCTTAGTGCATTCTTTTATTCTTTTGATTTTCCGTATATTGTTTTTCTGTCGCGATTTTTTAAATTTTTTTGTACTCCGAGCATTTTGATATTTTGTGTCGCTCGAAGGGAATCCATCCAAAGTATAATGAATTATTATTATTATTTATATTTAGACAAAGGTTAAATGCAAAACGGGACCTCCTAGTTCAAATTTTGCCTAATCAAGAAGTGTATATGTGCATCTATCCTGAAGATGAATGCGCGAGAGTAAAGTTCTCAGAAGCGAGGACTAGTCACGGATACGTGCTCACAATGCGAAACTTATGCACCGATATATAAGGAAGTTCCGCGTCGGGGGATAAATATGTATTGCCTCGAGTCATATCCATCCGAAACAATGGCACCCATTCGTCAAATCCGCGGCCATAAATATTCAATAATGTCGGCCCGAGTGGCATTCGATGCACCGTTCGTGAAGGCGTGATCGTGAGGCTCACAGAATGAGCAGCTGCATTTCGATTTCCATCTCTCCGACGCGTGTGTATCAGCAAAGGAGATGTAACTCGCCTCCAAACGACCAGACGGATACTTAAACTCGTTGACAAGTTGTGGCAAAGAACGTGCATCGAAGAAAAATCAATAGAAAATTGCATGCTTATATTTTCATATCCGATTTCTGTGCTCATTGATTTCCGAAATTGATTCCGTGTTATTCTAATTAGAAAAGGTCACAAAATTTAAATATATGAAGTGCACGGCGAAGAAAATATAGTTATTCCACCAAATTGTGGCAAAAAGAACAGTTTTAAGTTCGTATCCTCAAATGCCTAGGAAAAACGGACTTCAAAAAAGTCTGACTGAGCCGGATATTCCTTATCATTTTCCTGGGTGCGTCCTTATGTGCATTTTACCCTTTCCTTCCGTATCCTCAATTTTTTATCATAATAATTATATCAAAGTTCGTATACAACATTACTGCTTAACTGTATTATGTTGGTACATTATACGATATTAATTGGAATACATTCCATAGATATTTTTCTCTAACGATTGTTATCTAGATAGTGTATTTACAATAATGCCATTCATGATAGACAGAGATTCGTTTATGAACAGAGTGATCACACCTTACCGAAAAACATAAAGATATTTAAAAGTAGATGCTCTAATTTATACAATTAAGTGTATTTAATGTTGCTGTTTAGTATATTGAATATGGTAAGGCGTAACCTCGTGAAGGCCAATAGAATGAAACGATAAAAACTTTGTAATCTTCCACAGAAATATATTTAATAACATTATTAAAATATTTTTAATGATTAATATAACAGTTATCAAATATATTTTTATGGAAGATTACAAAGTTTTTCTAATTTAATTGCTGTTTAGTATTATTTGCATAAATTTAAACGTGACGATGTGAAAACAATAGTGATATTTTGGCCTAAAAAGTAATATTGTTAACTGTGAAATGTAGTTTTTGTGATTAGAGGATATATTTTGGTGTGGGTATGTTTGCGTATATTTAATTATTGGA
The DNA here is from genome assembly GCA_947579665.1 of Sympetrum striolatum. Classification (NCBI taxonomy): domain Eukaryota; kingdom Metazoa; phylum Arthropoda; class Insecta; order Odonata; family Libellulidae; genus Sympetrum; species Sympetrum striolatum. The sequence continues at coordinate 44,919,808 of OX388347.1, forward strand.
ATATTTGTTTGATTTACGTTGTTCATAGACAAGGGTTGGGGCTGCCACCAGAAATTCTACTTGCAGCGCATATAATAATAAATAAATAAATGTATGAATTTAATAGCTATTTTCAGCAACTCAAAATATTATGCTCTGTATGGGTGCATTATCATTTATATCTTCTTCCTTCCAATGAAGCTTACCTCAGCATCTAAGATATAATTTTTTATTGTAGGCTAACGTCAGCGATAACTTGAGAAATCGCTTGGGTAAACAACTCATTCGATTTATCAGGACGATATTGAAACACAGAGTCATCAGTTTAAAAGATGATTGAATGAATCTAGAAAGAAACTTGAAGGAATTAAACGCAATTGTGAATCTAAGAAATTAAAACTAATTGCAGCAATCTGTAATCTCAATTTTCAAATTAAGAAACAGACGATGGCAGAGAATAGATACATGAAGAACTATCAGTTTAATTTTTATTTACATTATGATTTACTATCAATGCTTCATAGATTTTAGTCCGAGGATGTCGTTCAACTTTATAAGACTTTATATTCCGACGTTGCAAAGTAAATTCCTGCTTAACGCAGTTTAAAATTTTTCCAGTGCATATGTATCAAAATAATACTAATAATGAAACCTAAGAAGGAATACACAAACGAGCCTAAAAATTGCGAGATGGCTTCAAAAATAGATGTATAAATAATTTACGATAATTAAAATAGGTAAAAGAAATTCTTATCACATATTAGTACTGAAAACTTAGTTATTCTCTCCATCTCTACGCAAAATTTAGTTATTCTTCCTACCGAACGTTTTGTGAGTTAGTTAAGATAAGTTTATGTAATCCTCGTAAATAAAACAGATTCACCTCTGTTTTCATGAGTTAGAATAAGATTAGCATGATTGGAAGAATATTTCAAGTGAAATATTTGCTATGAGAGGAATAACTTGTTATTCTTTGTAACTTTATTTTTTTTCTCGTTCATTAAAAATACAACTTGCAAAATATATATAGTTTCATCGCTGTAGTTGAATTTAGGGGTTTCTGCGAAGATGCCGGAAGAGAATCGGCTCATTAAAACAATCTGCGTAATCTCGTTATGTTTTAACTACATGATAATGAGTGAATTATTACTCAATAGGTACTAATTATATTCTCAAGATAAACGCAAGCGAACATTTTTGTAAGAATATAAAGTTTATTTTTGTAAATATCAAGCCAGTCCTTCCCAAACATGAGTAAACAAAGCAGTATTAAGTGCTAGATTTGTACAAATCATTCTTTAATTCGTACATCATGGGATACCTAATAACATTGAGGGATTCTGAGAAAAATAATAGGAACCCTACTAGCCCCATCTTTAGACTTACTGTTAGCGTTTAAGCCCATTGCTAGAAAATGTTTGCTAGAATTCCTTTTTATAAATTTGTACGAAAATTTGATCCTATAAGCAGTTAATTAGGCTGAAAATCTAAGTGGCCAAAACTCAAAGAAGGGAGCAAGAATAAAAAGATTGTCACGGAAATGTGATCCATGAAGAGTGCTATGCATTAGCATTTACAATAATACCACACAAGCCGCCATATGGTATATGGCAGGACGCACGAAAACTCAGAACTCTAAATAGCTTTCATATTTGTACACCTTACACTACCTGGAAAAAGAGACCAATAAATGGTATCTCTTCTTGCTATAATCTCACGAAATATGTTTTCCGTCTGGCAGCAAAAATCACTTTTGCTGAGAGTGGGAACCACGAAGTTGCGTATTTCGTCGTGTATATCACTACATAAATACATCTATAATATATACCATCTTCAAAGCAACGATTTCCTTTCTAACTTTAACAATAATTCCTTCTTCAAATTTTGATTCGTAACCTGGACCGAAATTGCCATAGCAAATACCCTGAAAGCAAAATTGTTTGCATTATTTTCCTTTCTAATCAATTACCATAAAATCCTTTTTAAGTCTCCATTTCTTTGAGTATTATCTCCCATTGTTCAACGTTTATTTTAATTCATCTATAATTAATATAAGTTTAGTGAAGTGGATTTATTTTATCTGATTGTTTGTAGCGTCAGTTATATTTCCCCCCCTTTCTTTTTGTTAAATTTCTATATATTCACTGCCTGCCTATCATAACTCTTTTCTTTCTCCTTCATCAGAAATAGAGTTTTCTATCTTTAGGTTTCGCAGGTTTTTCACACTCCCCTTCTAGTGAAAGTTGTCCTGCAGTGGACATTTTTTTCCTGAGCCCTGAGCTTAGGTTTTTTCAATCAACATATTACTTTTCTTCGTGTACTTTTGCAAACTATCTCTTTCATTCTGTTTCGCATATGGCAATGGGTTAGGAGTAAGAAGAGACCTTCTAGTCTCAATCTCGCCCAAATAAAGGCCATTTATTATTATTATCATATCTCTAATGATATGTCTACACTTATGCGCTTTCCTCTTCCCCTTCCCTTTCAACATGCGTTGCGCATGCTTTTCGGGCATGCCTCATGAGTCATTCAATTTGTTGTCCACACTGCATCATCTACAGGGCGTCATGATGGATACAGAATCGGCAAGTGTGATAGCCATTTGTGCAGGTGTGTTTTTAAAAATGCACTTAAAAGAAAAAAGCAACGGGTCCTGTGGACAAAGCAGTTTTACAAAAATCGAAATATTGGGCCACTCAGAGAACTTCAGCATGATGTAAACGTATTCCGGAATTTACACGCATGTCAAAGGAAAATTTTTACAAGTTGTTACGAATAATAGAACCAGTCATTTCAAAGAAAAACATTAGTTTCCGAGAAGCTATTCCAGCTGAAATGAAGCTATTGACAACGTTGAGGTTGAGAAGAGGGGGTTTGAAAAAGTTATTGATTACTAACAGAGCAATTAGGTTTATACAAATTATCGAATAATCTCTGTGAGAGAGCAATTAGGCGATACAAAGTATAGAACAGTCTCTAATTGTTCGAATGCGTTTATCATTATCTTCAAAATGGAAAATGTCGGGCGAAAAACTGCTGGAATGTATGTTTACGTTAAGGGATTTCGCAAAGTAGGAATAAGGTGAAGCATTGATGAATGCATTGAATTGTTCTTTAATGTGAACGTTAAAATGTAGGTACGACGGATGTAGAGAGATTTGCAAGTGTCACAAATTAATTTATAGACGCCGGATTTATAAAAAGTTTCTACATAGTATTTTTGAGACATAAAAATTTAAAAAAGTCATTATTATTTCTAAAATCTGGCAAAATATTGAATATTTTGAAGAGATTGGCAAGTTTGTAAGAAATATTACCTTTAAACGGAGGGACAACACGTCGTGGGGAATCCATGTGAGATTGGGATGCAAGAGGAAAAAGTCGATTGTCGATGATGTCTTTCTTTCCGTTGAACCAATTTACCTATTTAAGCAGGTGGATAACCATTTGCAAAAGCTATTTCTTTAATATTTTTAAGCTTGAGAAGAAAGTTTATTGTAGATAAAGAAAATATTAAATAATCTGTGGATAAGGCAGTGAAAAGCGGCGAGCTTATGTGAGTAGTGGTGAATGGATGTAAAGGGGATGACACTGTTAGTATAAGTTGATTTTCTGTATAATAATAACGGTAAAATTATCGTTTAAGACTGTCGAAAATTTTACCACAACAACTAACAACAACAATTTTAACATAAAAATAATATAATTATAAACATCGAATTCGATTTTTTGATTAACTAGACGTAGGGTGAGGTCAAGAAAGTACAAGGTGTTATTAGTTTCAAAATAAGAAATGAAGGGGTTGGATTCAGAGAGGTGAAGTTTCTCAGTCTTCAATAATCATCGATTTGAATAGAGCTTCTTTAATGTTGATGTAGATATTTTTGATACTAATGCACAAGAAAAAATTGGAAATATCTTAATGTTTGAAAATGGAACCAAGGAATTTCTTTCAAACCATTCGGTCTACTTTATTCAACTATCGAGGAGCTAAAAATGGTAAAATATATCATACAATTATTTTTGCAAATTCTTATTAATAGAAGAAGTGATCGAAGAATAATTAGGTAGACGTTGCAGGGAGTGACGCATTTTCAAGCGAACTCTCAGCCGAGGAAAAGCTGCGAAAGATGAGGAATAATGGATAAAAATCAGATATAGACATAGCTGCAGATATAGACATTAAGCTGCAAAGGGCCAAACTGTGACTCGGATCATTAACTATTCAAAGCAAGAGTAAGGGAGAGAATAATTAAAACAGAAAAAGGTCCAGATAAGGTTAAGAGAATATGAGACACAGATTAGTTAAATGAAGACAAGGAAGTCACGAAGCAAAACCAAAAGGGATTAGCTAGTAAAATGGAAACCAACAGCCGATGAAAAACTTATAAAATAAACATAGAAAAAGAATGGGAAAAAATAGGGAAAGCAATCAAAGAGGCTGTGGAAGAAACAATTGGAGAAAAAAAAGAGAATAATACATGCTGATTGGTTTGACAACGAGTGTGCCCAAATTATACAGGAGAAGAATAAAGATAGAGAAAGGATGATAAGGAAAGAAACCAGAATGAACACTGAAAGATACCAAGAAATGAGGAAGGAAGCTAATAGGATATGCAAAAAAAGGAGAAAATGAAGAACAGCTAGAGAATATAGAAGAATACAGCAAACAGAATGAACGGAGATAGTTCTATGAAATTTTAGAAAAGGTGAAAAGAGGATACCAACCAAGAATGGAAGGATTTAAAAATAAGGAGGGAAATGTAGTCCAAGAAGAGAATAAAGTTCTGGAATGATTTTGTAGAACATTTCAAAGAACTTCTCTGTACAGAAGATAAGGAGAAAGTAACAACTGAGGAAAATGACAGGCTAAGAAAAGAATCAAATATAGAGTAAACTTGCTCAGAATTAAACCTACTAGACAGGATATTGCACAATGCATACAAAATTTAAAAAATAATAAAACTCCAGGGAAGAAAATACTGCAGCAGAGCTAGTAAAATATGGAGGAGATATAATTAGTGATGCTATACATAAACTTAGTAGTATAATATAGGAAACAGAAAAATGCCAGGAGGATTGAGCATGGGAATCCTAAGCCCAATATATAGAAAGGGAAATAAGCTGGTTCTCAGGAAATATAGATAGATAATACTGTTAAATATAGTATATGAAATACTCTCCAGCATCATTAAAGAAAGACTGAAAGTAGTAACTGAGAGAATCATTTGAGAATCTTAGTGTCGGAGTAGATCCAATAGAAGTACAAAAGACCAACTGTTTGTAATCAGACAAATTTTAGATAAAAACAGGATCAAACTCTGAGAAGCAATGGAGGATATGGAAATTCCATCCCAATAATTATATTGATTCAAATGACATTGAAGAAGAGCATGGCTAAAGTAAAAATACATAATCAAATATAAAATGAATTTGAATTCAGCACTTGGATAAAGCAAGGAGATGGCCTATGGGCCAAACTTTTTATTCTAGGATTACACAAATCTGAAGAAAAAAATAGATCAAAGAGGAAAAATATTTAACAAATAAAGAGAAAGAAGTAAGCAAAATGGAATTTATAGTTAAAACCAGTAAAACTAAATATATGCATTATGAACTCATCTGGCAAACCTAGAGTCACCCAGAATTTGGAGATACAACAGATAAAATTTGAAGGTGTGTAAGAGTTTAAATATGTAAAATATATAACTTACAAGAAAAGCATAATATGAATGCATGAAAGAATACAAACAAGGAATAAAACTTACTTTGCAAATATGAAGATATTCAAGAGAAATTTAATAAACAGAAACACTTAAATACAAATATATGAATCAATTACCAGACCAGTGGTAACCTATGGAGCATAAAAATGGACACTAACAATCACACAAGAGTATGGCCCTGGTAAGATTTGAAAGCAGACTATTGCAGAGAATATACTGACCGGTTATTGAGAATGGATTATGGCAAAGGAGAACCAAAGAGGAGTTAAAGACAATCATTAATTGGGGAAGATGTAGTTAAGTTCATAAAATCTTTGAGAATGTAATGGTTGGACCATGTGGAAAGGATGCTTGAAACAGCAATGCCGAATAAGGTGATAGAAGGGAGACACTATGCCACTAGACGGAGAGGAAGGTCCAGATTGAGATGGCCAATTCATAAAGGACATGAAGAAGATGAAAGTGAGAAGAAAGAGAAATAGAGGCTGATTGGGGTGGAGGTTCACATAGGGATGTAGCTCCAAAGAGAGAGTTTGTCTGCAAATTGAGACTTATGAACTATTTATAAGTGATTTCTTATAAGTTTGGAACAAAAAATATTAAATTTTATCACACTTTCTAAGCCTTGTTTAATATTTTGTATCTTTATATAGTTTAAATCAGTCTATATAATATTAACATAAGTATACCATACAAATATTTAAAACCAGGAACTAACAGATGAGCCAAGAAAGGCTCATGTGGACCTTGTCCTGTTTTCCCTGACTTTTCTTGTAAATATTGATTTATTCTTTATTTTTCATATTACTTTATTTGCCATTAGCTCTTTTCTTTTTACCAATTCACGTTTTATTTAAGATTTTTTGTACAATAACTATACCTTGTAATGATAATTAAATAATATATTATACCAAAAATAGTACTTTGAATTTTGTGTTTCATGTCAAAATAAAATCTACATACATTATAGTCCGCTTTCATATTACTGAAAATTAAATGTATTTAAAAATCGTTTTTTAAATAATACCACTTATCGGGAATAATAGTTTACATCAAAGTTTTCTACAATCAAAAGTTTATTTCAATTTTTTTTTTACAATCAAGAAAATAGCAAGAAAACGAATTAAGTAGTCATGATATTAGTCAAAATAAAACCTAATTTTCATTATAATAATATTTAATTCAAAAGAACAAAAAGATATATTTGAAAATCGTGTTTTAAATTATATCGCTCGCCAGAATTAATGTTTTAAATCAAAGCTTCTTAATTAAATATCAAGAAAATAGCCGAAAAACGACTTTCGTAGTGCTGTCAAATTAAAGTCTATTTTCATTATAATCAACTTTAAAAAGAAAAATTTTAAAGACAAACGGATGTATTTAAAAATCTTATTTTAGATAATATTGCTTTCCAGATGCAATGTTTTAATTAGATCGTGTGGATATATAATCAAAAGAATAGTAGTTTGACTCCATCGTAGCCACATTTACTTAAACAACTATTGTGCTGAACTTAAAATTAATAGTTTCAGTCGTTTCTCTAGATAAAACTAAATAACAAGTATGAGCAATTTAAGTTCCGATGATTCAGCAGAAAATACTCTTTGATTCTAAAGAATTACTTTTTTACATGAGCCGTCATGTGATTAGATAAAATCTGCATATCGACATTATATCAGCTAATGCATTACTTCATTTAAAGTCTTTTGTTCTAATAACATTGCGATTCAATAAAAAGCGAATTACTGGAACGTGAGAACTTCCGTATTTTGCGTTATTTTCCTTAGAAATCAAATCCTTTGGTTGCACAATCAATTGGCGTTGCACAGATAAATATATAGCACGGTAGGAAATTAGTTTCCGCGAAGTCTCTGTTCAGATAAACTGAAGCAATAATAATGTTAATAAAAAATACGGGAAGAAGGGGAAAAATATGATCAGTCACTTGATAAATTTACAGTAAAAAAGCAATTCGTTTAAAAAATACGGCATGAAGTACCTCGCATAGAAGCAATTGATAGTATTTTCTTACCTCTTTAGATTTCCTCAAATAACGCTTTTAAATAACAAATCACAGCACTCCTTACAAAAATTTATTTTGAGCGAAAACATTACAACATATCTGATGACCACTGGTGACGAAACAAAACAATTTGCAAAGTAATTGCCCAACCTCACTGTATCCATTTTCGCTCACAAAAGCAACACCTTTTAACACGTATATTCTTTCGCCTAACACTCTGAGTTAACTGAGTGTACTTTGAAAATTTAAGACAGAAAATTAATGATATTTTAGAAATAAGCACTGCAGTCACAATTCCACAATATTTCTTAGGGCGATTGCGCGACACTCGAATTATTTCCGCAGAACTTCCTAAACCGACTAAAATCCTTGTATGTTCAGCAAGAAAAACTGGAAGTACAATTTCTTAGTGATAGAGAACGAAACACGTATTTGCACAACGCAAATATAGGTAAGTCCTCTGAAAGATACTTTTTCGATGCGAATAACTCGATTGCACGTGAAGAACTGAAAATGATGGCCAAAAACATGACTACACGCAAAGCATTTCTATATTTCTTGTTTGCGAAATCCACCTTCCACGTCACCGCTTATCCACTACCCATAGGGATAGAATAGCCACCAGAAAAGCAGGCTGAAACATTCGGTCTAATTGCGCAATGGAATATTCTTATCGGTGGTGAAGTCCCTCAAACTAGTCAAGGGGAAAGAGAGCTCAAACGACTCATCCCTTTTCGAGACAAAACTAATGATGTACGATTAAGATGGTCAAATCTCTATATAGATTGCGCTTCAAATTCTTAGAGATATTAATCGTTGCAGAAGTCTTTTGGTTTCACCAATTAAATTACACTGATGCGTAATGCGGTTTACACCGTCTTTAGAGTGAAATTATGCCTTTGCGTTTTATGTAGCAATGGGGAGTTACGCATTTAATTTTCTGTCTCATCAGAGAGTGGATTATCGTGAGTTATGATGGAATGAATATAATATTTGAGCCGCAGAAGTTGCACTGGAGTTCACTGGCACTAAAATTGAATTATACTTTTGCTCTATGAATTTTGAAAGATCATAACCAAAATGTTTATTTTCTGAGAGAAGAAAAAGGGAAATACACTCTCACTTAAAAATATTGAAAATTAAGATTGATGCTTCCTTTTGCAATAAAACTCTTTAACTGAAAATACATTTCTTTCAATCAATCCTACCCAGAGATGAAAATGAAGATATTATATTGAGGTTGTACAAGAAGGGAAAAAAGTGCCTTGGCTGGGGCTCGAACTGAGATCCTCACTGAGGCAACCGAAACACAAATCGATCTTTAGAATTTTCCCCTCCAGATGTAATATTTCCACTTAAATGTGGAACAGAATAGCCGATATTTCAATAGTCTTACTAGCAGTATTTGTAAAAGAGTATACTTTTTATACTCGAATATAAGCCGACCTCATTATAAGCCGAGATACCTAATTTTATTCCAAAAAACTTGGAAAAGTAACCGAGTCGAATAAAAGCCTAGAGTGGGAAATGCAGCAGGTACTGGTACACAATGAAAATAATTAGCTATGAAATTACAGTAATTGAGGCATCGGTAGTTTAGTAAGAGAGAATTGACAAGGAATTGTTGAATGAGCAAGTGAGCCCTATAACCATAGGGCATTAAATACTTTTTTGCGCGATGTAAGTTTATCGCTGTTAAGGTATTCGATTCAAAATGAATTTAACACAGCAATGATCTGCTTTGGTGGGGTCACACTTAATGGTGGAAATGCCATTTATTGATATTTAATATTATGTATTTATAAACAATATAATGTATTTGTGTTATTTATTTTATAACATTGGTGTTTGTTTTTGTGTACCTGAAAATGACCGTTGTATTATTCCAATGAAATTTGTGGAGAAGTGAATACAATTTAATTTCATTCGTAATGAATCTCCACCATATCAATACGGCCTCGGTCGATTTTATTTAAAAACTAAATAATCTGATATCAAAATCACTGGAAAGACGCAGAGAATGTTGAACGAAAATTCCAACTGGTTGGATTTACGTGCGCTGAGGCATGCGTCATGTAAAAGAGGTCCAGTCAACTTATGAGAGGCATGCGCTATTGCATGACTCTCCATCATACCGTGCGCTATGACGCATGCCTTTGTTGAATACAAAGTTGCGCAAGTGTGGACATAGCTTAAGTCTCTTGTCATTAATCTTATAGGTCAGTATTGAAGAAACTGCTTATATTTTTAATATCCACTGCTCTATTTTCATTTTAGTTTTGTAGCTATTTTTCTAGTAATTTTATAAATTTCATTGCACTTGTCCCTCACAGTTTTTATTGATTTATTTATATGAATATGCATCTTTATTGTCTTTACTTCATTTCATATCTCTCTTAAACTGCTTTTCCTAATTTACTTAACTATCAGTATATTCCGAAGGTTTTTCGCACCCTTTCGGGAGTTTTTGTGCTGTGGTGTAAATTTTTTCCTAACCTAAACTGTATGTTTTTAAACCCACGATGTTGTTTTCTTCTATGTACTTCTTTTCAAGCAATCAATTCTTTAAAATTTATATGACGAAGGGTTAAATGTAAGAAGTGACTTAAAAGTCTCAATCTCGAACTAAAAAAAGAGTCTCAAAGAGTTTGTGCAAGATTTCGGTTCTTCCGTCTTGAAATCTAAGTGTGAAGAACGTTTTCACTGAATCGTATGATCATCTATTGCAATAAAATATCTTATAGGTGTCGATATCGATATATTTACCAGAGGATCACTACTCGTTATAACCTCGGGGTTTTATGAAAATTTTCGGTAAATAATAAGGGCCTAGAAATTTTCAACTACTATTCCTAATTTTAAAAAATAGCCATGAAAACGGGTATAAAAATTTCCCAATGAACATCAACAAGGTTTTAATTTTGTACCTAAAAGCGATACTTTCACTTCATCCTTTCCTTTCTTGACGTTTCCAGTGACTCGCTGTGTTTACGCTTTCACTTTCCGAACAGAGTGGAAGATTGGTCCCTCTCGAACGTTTATTTATATTTCCAGACATCCTTTCACCAATTTAATTTCAGCCCAATGACTAGTTCACAATAAATATTAAACGTAGCAAAGGGGGAACATTCTCTGAACTATTCGCCCGAATATAATTAAATCTAGTTGCCGGTGACGTAGAATTAAGCAAACCTATAAAAAATAAAGAAAACCTCAAATTATTTTCACCATATGAAATCAATAGTATCTCCAATGGCACAACGCAAGCAACATATTAATACTGACTTTATCTGTCTAACACATCGATTATCGCTATCGTTTCAATAAATCGTTTCGGTAAACGGAGTATTTTTGTTCATATTCGTAGGCGTTAATCTATGAAAAAATGTTTTTTTTCCTTATATATTCTTACATTTTTTAAATATTTTTGTCATAATTGAAGATGTTTAATTTTGTTTCTAAATATGTTTTTCTTTTTTGCCTTTTTCTAAGGTAAATTTTTTTCTCTTCTGAAGGTAAAATTTACTGGGCTATTTTTGATTGTAGAAAAATTAGTTCAAATTTACTTATTGCACAGTTAATTTTCCTTTTTTACATATTCTTAATTTTTCTTGTCACTTAAGCTCTACTTGTTTGTTGCTTATTTTATGCGGTGAGCTCTGAGCTGTTTTCAAAATCCGTTAGATAATATTTTGTGATATAATTCTTTTGTGCTATTGACGTTCTGTCGACAGACCTTAGTCTGATGGAACGCACATTTTTTAATCAAGTTGTTTTAAATAAAATATTTTCTAATTACGTTTACCTGGATACTCCACGAGCATCTATAAGGTGTGTGGCAGGAGGTCTGAAAGCACCTAACTCTGTAAAAAACTATTATGTTTGGACAGCTCACACCGTCTGGATACAGAGACCAATATAGGCCATCTGTTATCGCTGTTATCTTGCAAAATCTTTTTGCCGTCTGGCAACTAAAATCGCGCTCGCTGAGACTTGGAATCACGACGTCGCGTATTTCGTCGTGTAAATCTCTATTTAAAAATTTCCCGATTTTTTTCTAATACTCAGACGTATATTTTAGAGATTCCCAGCAGAGGTCTCCTATCACCTCCAACAAACTGCTATCGAAGACCCCTCAGCAACATTAGATGATCTACGTTGCAAGTACTCTAACTTTTGTCGATTAGCACAATATACTTCGGTCTCAGTGCCACTAAAGTAAGGTTAAGAACTAAAAGGAAATTTGAGATACTCTTGTCTTATTCCTTATGTCTATGTAAGGTTCCTGCAAGCCACCTTTCGGCGTGAGGCTAGGGGTGCAAGCACCTTGACTCTATTTTCCTTATCGATTGCTTTCGCGGATCGATTGCTGCAAAAATGAATTCTTGAAATGATTCGTTCTAGTGTCTGTTTCCCTGATCTTTATCGCAGTATCAGAACAGCCTATAAAACAGGGAGGTCGTATTACATTAGATATATCTTCCTTATTTCTCTGAACTTATTTTATAAATTTATCCTTTAAATTAGTCTTCTATCTTGTAATTATTCCCATACCGCGTCCTGTATCATTTGAGTAACTCTCACTGTTTTATCGTAACAATTCCTCACAAATCGTAATTCCTTTCGTATAACATATAACTATAAAACACCTTACGAATGACACAATTTACTTTCTACTAAATAGATAATTTTAATAGCTGTTACCCTTGTACAAGAAGATGCAAACAAACCTCAAAAAAAACTTTAATGACAAATTCCACAATTATTATTATTATTTGTGAAATTTTCACAAGTGTTATCCTCTGACTTTGTCAATAAAAGCTTTTAATATGAAATTCCACCAAGTAACGCATGTCAATATTTATTTTGTAAACATATCCGTGAAACTGGTCTTATACACTTAAATATAACCACGTTTATGTTGAGGATTTCCTCGTCCTTAACCTCGCAATTTTTTCCATTAAATCACGTCTGTAAGTATCGATTTTATTTGAAGCATCATTTTTCATCTTTAGAGCAGGATATTGTTGTTTCTGAGCAATACTAATTAGAGGTTAACTATATAAAGCGACTAATCACGTACCACTTAATTAGGCCTTGATGAATTACCGTCCCGCGAGCATGAAGGTTAACCGAGGTGGCTTTAAAGATCCGTTCGGATATAGACCCAAACCTTTCACCGCTGACTCATGGGTTTTCCCTTCCTTTGATTCCCTCCTTTCCTCCGCTTTCCTCTCTATTTGCTAGATTTTAAGCCTATCTCAGTCCACTCCATCAGTTCCACGCTCTGCTGCGGAAATCTTCACCTACACAATTAACCCCATCATCTCCTCGCGCAAGAATATCTCATCGCGAGAGATAAGGTCTTCCCGCAGTCTTATCGCGGATATAATGAGGGAAGGTAATGCCGCGGCTGAAACTAAGATTAGACGTGCTGTAAAAACTTTATTGCGTTCCAGTTGTCACCGTGTAATTAGATGCGTCAGCGGTGGAAAAGGAAATTTTTCTCCCGATGGTGGTGATCAGCCGTTGAAATCACTTAACACTTTAATTAAATAGCTTGTGGATCTCTTCATTGGTGCCAATAATTGCAGTTTGATGATATTAATAATAAAGAAGGTATTGAAATAGGTTACTCTTTGCGCAGAACTTTTCTTCCGTTGATAAATAAAGGCTATTGAAACTTGTACGATTGGGTATGCGTCAGAAAATTCGATAATAAGAATATAGATATATGACACATTCTAACCCAAATCTTCACTCCGTAATCAAAATTGGATACTGACTTGGGTTGGCAATAGAATCTTCTAGCGAAAACATGGAGACTTTAATCCGAACCCCATTCACACTAGAATTTCACTTTTGCCCATTCTAGAGATTTCTCTCTTCACCCCATTACAGTCTAACATAACGCTTATTTTTATATACAAATAATTATATTCTATAGACCCAACTGATAGATTATTTGGCCTTATTCGAGAGAAATTAACCTGACAGCTCATAGAATATATAATTCTAATAAAATAGTAATAATTAATTTAATTTCTGTTAAAGAAAAAAGTGATCATTTACAATGATATATTACTCTTAGGATATGTAAATCACCCCTTGGTTCAATCAAATAGCAAGTACTATTACTTTTTTGTACTTGCTTAGTAACAAAAATGCGACATATTACTCATAATTAGAGCAAATTTTTAAGAATCGATAACGTTTTAGGGGGATCAATTCCTCAGAATTACAAACCACTAAGTTTAATAATACTACTAATATTACACGCAATATTAAACTTCTGCTATCAAAAAGCTTAGATGGAAGTTTTTCTTTTTTAAAATTCTTTCAGAATGAGATCATAAATTGCCCCCTCAACTCAGGGAATGATTCATTCTCCTTCCACGTTTTCCTTGTTTTTGTATTCCTCCAGTGTTTCAGATTGTATCAGGACGATTACCTTCGAGGAGAAAGTCCCGATCACACAGCTAATCAAGTTAAAGTCCAGTTGTATTTTAAATTGTGTTCTCATAGTAAATTCTTTAATTTATCAAAAACTCCAGTAATGTTAACTTTTCAAGAGAAATCAATTGAATATCCACTAGCAAATGTGAAATTTAATTGCGACAGCTGCCGCTTAAAAGATATAAACGTATGCCTACTTAATATCCAGTTTGCCTTGCTATTCGATTGATGTCTTTTTTCAGATTTATTCAAAAGGAAAAATTAAACTAAAAGGATAAAATGTTTTCACTTTTGATTTTACTTTGGTTGAATGTGTACAAATACGTTTTTGTATTAGAGTTAAAATTTTATAATTTCAACAAACCGAACCTTGTTTCCTTGAAATTCTTATGATCTCCTCAGAAAGCAAAGGAATAATGAACGTTAATTTTATACAGAACATCTCGATGAAAATTTTATGAACACCGGAAATATGCTGTGAAACTAAACGGAGTTTATGACTATCAAAACTGTAAAGGAGTAGATGAATCCCAGGAGACCACGTTTATTCATCTACGTCAGTCAGACGAACTTCGTCCAAGGAATATTATTCTTAAGATTTAACAGGTGTGAAATGGAATGTCTTTCTATACCAAGAGCTATGCCAAACGAGTTTTAGGTTAAACTCGCAGAGTTCATTTAGACGGAATAAGGTCCCCATGCAGGTGAAAAATTCTTATACGTATGGAAAATTAATTGAGTCTCTCACACTCGGAAAAAAGTATTCCGATTTTTTGCTGAAAAAGTACTTCTAATGTAATCAGTCGTTATCGTAACCTTTCATAATCAGCCGTATGGTGATAGAATACGAATAATAAATTCTTGTAAATTGTGAATAAACATTTTTATTCTCCATGCAACAATGTTAAAGAATCTGCAAATTCAGCCTTGAATTTGAGGTAGTTCTCCATAATAAAACTTGAGAGTAAGAAGAACGCTTATACCTTTACCACGGAAATTTTATTAACTCAAGGCCATGGTTTTGATCTATAAGATTATCTTCAGATTTAAGTGTTCTTCTTCTTTTTCTCAAGTTTTATTGTAGTAATGTTACTCACAAATATTAATTAATTTTTTGTCAAGAGAGAAAAATTGAACTCCATTTTGTGAAAAACAAGTATCATTAAGATAAGAAGAAAGAAGAAGAATAAAGTTACACTACTAAATGTGTGTAAAGCGTAAAATAACTAAAAGGTTTAATATTTCAAAGATATTCAGTTAATTACACGTTTTAATCAAGGAAGTAAATTATTACGTGCCTAATGCTAATACCTCTGAGTGGACAATAACACAGGAGCATCATCATTAGATAATAACATGCTACCGCGTGATTGGAGCGCAAATAATTCATTCCGGAAATCAGTAAATGACTTCATCACAAAATTCGTAAATAGAGGAGAGCAGCCCGCTACCGAAACTTCGACAGTAGCCCTCGTAGCGGCAGATTATAGATACATGATTTCGTAAGGACATAATTAGTGGAAAGCTCCTTAGATCGCCGATTAAGATCATCAAAACCACCCAGTCAAGCACATTTTATGGACATAAATTCCACGTCATTATTCCGTTCGGAATCCGAGCGCTACAGAAACGTTCCCATTACCAGCCTGGCCCGAACTCTTTCGGATAACTTCCGTGAAAAAAAAACTTCGGTTTTAAGTGTCCCCCCAAAAAGGATAATTGCGGGGAACTGCGGAAATTAAAACTTGCTCCAAAGCTTCTGGCGCTTGCTCCCCGAACCGGTTTTCCCCACAAAAAGGAACCCGTGCTCCCAACTCCTTCGCTTGCCACAGCCCTTATCCAAACAAAAAAGGCTCAAATTCGACTTGCCATTTCCTATCCTGCCGTCATCTTAGAAGAAGGCGCCGAAAATTCGACGCTACTCCTCATCTCAGTCTATCGCGTCCCCCAAGGCTCTACCGTAGGTCCACTTTTATCTCCTCTTCGAACTCCCTCCATTATCCCCGTATCCAATCTCACCAAGTAATAACATATTAAAGTGCCCAGACGGATCGAAAGGTTAGGAAAGAAACTGGAATGAAAAGCCGGTCCGTTATTTCGGTTTCTAGCAATTACAACCCACCTCGGCTTTAATCTTCCAGGTCATTCTACCTGAAGATGGAATATCAGTAGTCGAAACAGCTGGGCTCCTGGTCCTTTTTGGGCTACTCTGAGATTGGGATCATCGTGGGCAATTCTTTTCTCGATAGGTAGCTTAAGTGTTTGAAAAAGTTGAACGAGTTGGGTAGGAGTTCATTGCTACTATGCCTTCATAAACTGAATGTATTTTACTTGAAATTTTAGGCAGGGGATGAAGGAAAATAAGTGTTTCATTTGCTTTAGTTTCAATCTTGATCATGGTGGTGGTAATGTAAACACTGCAGTGGTATGAGTTATGCAGAGTTATGGCATTTATTCAGGCAAAACGAAAGCTTTTGTTAGAACTGGAGGAAGGATAGCTTTCTAAACAGCTTCCAGCTCGATATCTTTTCCGAAAGAGTATATTTGCATATTTTTAATGAGACTTCTTAGAACTGAAAAGAATTCAAAATTCTCTCTTGGTTTCAGAAATGACGTTAAGCAATTATTTAAAATTTTTTACGTTGGATTTACGTCAAGAACTGTACCCTGAAAATGCAAAACTACTGAAGAGGTTTTGTCCAAAAGATTTTCCAAAGCTTAGTGCAATCTTCTCAGAAAACAATACTACCAGCAAAATATACAC
The DNA here is from genome assembly GCA_947579665.1 of Sympetrum striolatum. Taxonomy (NCBI): domain Eukaryota; kingdom Metazoa; phylum Arthropoda; class Insecta; order Odonata; family Libellulidae; genus Sympetrum; species Sympetrum striolatum. The sequence continues at coordinate 44,936,756 of OX388347.1, forward strand.
ACAGATGTATTTGATGAACACCCAAATAGACACGAAAACCGCACCCAAGAATCATTGAAATGAGTTAATTAATAAATAATTATACTTAAAAATGGAGCTCACAAAGCATTAAGCCTGTTTTATAATTGAATGTTTCCTCACTATGAAAGTATTTAGAAGTAATTTTGTATTTATCGTTTAAAAGTGGTTTTATTCTTTCCGTTTATGATTATAGCCTATCACATTTTTTATACATATTATTTTTAAGACAGGTAACTGCTTATTTATTATTCAACTGCTGGCAATAGGAAATCAAACAACTTATTTAAATCTTCACTATCCCACAGAAGTGTAAATCCATCTCAAAGATAACTTAGACAATAAAATTTTCATTAAAAGAAAATAAATTTTAAATATGATAAGAAACTCGTAATGAAAGAGTGGGACAGACTAACACCGTGAAAAAATGTTAATAGCTATTCAGAAGTCCATTGTAAGAACTAAACCAAACCCAAAAACGTTAATGCGTAGGAAACAGAGCTACCTACGAATGACCTCCCAGAAATTAATGATGGTCAATTATGAGTTCATGAAAAGCGATGGAATTAAACCTATTTCCTTTCCTGTGTGGACCAAGAGAGGTAATTGCAGAACGTGGAGTAATTTTGATAATAATAGGTCCTATGTCTACTTGAAAGCTTCGGTATTAATCGAGAAGATTGGTCTGCCTCGAAGGTTAGAATACAAAACCACGCAAGAAATAGGTTGGGCATTAATTTCTCAACGTTGAAGCATAAAGAAACTCAAAACGTACCCCCTGTAGATAATTTGAAAGATTCTTTAGTAGCAGTGGTATTGTTTCGTGGACTTCGTTAAAATTGCTTCAACAGCTTACGTCATTTCGTAAGAGGGAATCCCAAAGGGAATCGAGCCTGGGACCGCTATCCACAAAGCAGAACGCGCCGCCCATATGGCTATCTGGGAGCCCATGAATGATTATTCAAGGAAAGTGAATTAATCTGAGTACATATGCCATACCCATTCATAACAGCGTAACGCAGATGATAAAAGAATTAGGTTGGGATCGTTTATAATATAAAAATTCGAGAAAAGAATTAGCTTTATTTTTTAAAGTGAATATAGAAGTAAATTCCTATACGGAATTGTCAAAAATAAACATAAGAAAGCAAACCTTTGGGTAGGAGAGACCATACACATAAAGTTAAGTTAATGAAGAAACGAAATAATATGTCAATCTCTTTCATAGATCGTGCTGTTAAAGAATGTAATAACTTGTCTGCGGGAGTCTTTGAGTACTTCTTCAATGATGATGGAGAATTTGTAAACAGAATATGTGGGTCATTCCAAAAAATAACCAAGATAAATGGAAGATACCAAGTTTTTTCATTTTTTGAAATGTCTATTCCATTCCACGAAGTCACGCTTCAGCATATCAATTTTTTTATAATATGTGGGATGTGAAAAGACGAGTTAACTTGACACTGACGGTTATCGTATAGTATTTGTAACTACAAGATGATTTTTAATTGTAATACGATTATTATCACCGGGATATAAGTCAAATAGTAATAATAGCTATATCTAATTGAGAGTTTGAGGAGGGTGATTCACGGACAGACCATGTTTTGAAACCAGTGATCTAGAAGACGACTCCTGCATCCACGAAAACGTCTGCCCCAGGCGCCCAACCATTTCTCCAATTCCAACCGTTTGTTCTCTTCGCAGTACGATAAGAACCATTCCTACAAACACTCTTTCTAGCGCCTCGGGGCATTTCTTCCGACACAAGAGATGGGAAAGATTCTCTCGTTTGGCTCCGAAATTACTTAGCCTCAAAAAAGGATGATTCCCCCATTCCTCCTCCGTATTCGCAACCCTTTTGTGCTCCTCGCGTAGTACTAGCGTGGAAAAATAAGACGGAGTGGTGGAGAGAGGCTATTTTCATCTCGGAGGTTTTGGGGGAGATTGTTTGCTTAGGTTTATTTTTACTTCGGTTTTCATTTCGATCTCCGTGCCCCTTGCCGAGTCTGACTCAGCCTCGTTTGTGAGCTTTGAAAAAATCTCCGAGAGAATGATCGTTTTGGAGGATGAGTCGGCGAGCTGAATGTTAAATTGGATCGCCCTCTTCGAAATCCGCGTCAACGGAAAGCACCGCGTCTCCCCTAACAACTTGGCGATTCTTTGATTCGGGAACATGCTAACAAATTCATGGGTTTCAAAAGCCAAAAGGTTTTGGTTAGCTTTATATATTTACCTCCTTAGTTATTTGCGCGTATTTTGTCACGTCGAAAATTGCGCGAGGTACTACTCACGCCTCATGATAATTTGTAATGAAATAGTGTTTTCTATCGATATTTTGGTGCTGATTTCTGAAAATTATATATTTTCACGACATTTTCATTGCCCCTTGCATAACTATTTAACCATTACCTTTTTAACTTTAGTTTTAACTGGTACTTATTGACACTTAATGATGATTTGTTATGAAATGTAGATTTTTCCATTGCTTTCTGAAAACGATATGTTTTTAAAATATCTTCCTTGTTTCTGCTATAAATTCTTAAAACATTAGCTTTTTAATCATATAGATTTTTAACCATTAGATTTTTACTCCTTAACCATTGGCTTTTTAACTTTATTTAAACAAATTGCAGTCTAAGTGATTAGAAGATCGTGGGACACGGGCGGCCCGTAGTTTTCGTAAACAAACTGAAGGAACTGTTTGAATAAAACCAGTCTATTAAAAAATATATAATAACATTGTTCTCATGACTACAGAGCTAAAAGTAACAATCATATACAAAGGCTATATAAAAACCCTAAATGTAAGAATTTCGGTTGAGTAAGAATATGTTGAGTCACGATGTCCTATTAAAAATTACTTTATACAAGAATTAATGAAGGGACACGGCGAATATTTTTGCAAAACTGAATGGAACACATCAAACGCCAGCTACTTAAAAGGATAAGTCATAAACAACTAAGCAAAGATACTCTGCTCTCAAAGAGGCCCTGGGGTGTCCACGGCATTTCGCGGGTGTAATTGGGTGTTTATACTAGTTTTCGTAAAAATACTCAACAACTATCCAATATATGCATAAATATGATTTTTGAACGGCGATTTTGCATAAACAAAACCCCACTGAGTTTGTCGGTTGGACACATCTATTAATTTAAAGTAAGGAATATGCCTTGACTTACACGAATGAATCCATTTTATATAAAGTGTATGTTCCCATTGTAAAATTCATCATATTTGTTAATTATTCGGTAAACTGTAAGTTAAATAGTAGACAATGTGGCAAAATAGGATGTGCCTTAGCAAAGAAAAAAAAACAAATTACTCTGTAAGAGTAAGCTTATTTATGATATATTCGGGGGTATATATGTTATAGTAGGTGCCAGGGGGATATTGTATAAGTTATGGTTCGCTGTAATAGTTATTACATGGCTATAAGTACAGTGCATACATAGTAAATACTTCTTCCAGATGCAGTGATGTTTTTCCGAATCGTTAATCAGTAAGACGCTTTCTAGTGTAAAGGAATTTATAGTGTATATTTGTAATTTTTGTGTTTTTTAGTGTAAATGTTGTTAGAACATTTATTTAGTTGTAGCTGTCACCTAACAGCAGTCAAATTGCAGAATGTATAGCAATAAATAAATAAAATAAATCACAGTAAACGTTTAAGTCCCATATATCGCTTGGATTTTTGAATCAACAATTCTTCTCTCTAACACAAACTATCTCTTTATAAGATATTGTTTTATCATTTGTGATGATGGTTTGATGGAAAAAGACATTCAGTCTCAATCTCGCCCGAATATTATTATTACTGAACGATCACACATCTCTGAAAATATCATAAATATGAGATGAACTTTCAAATGTAGCGGTTTTTCTCTTTGATATCCTGTGGCACAATATTATATTACTTACAACACAGCGATCGGGAAACCATGCTCTAAATAATACATCATGAGAATAAGCAAAGTGTTTCCTTATATGAACCCGATAAAACTTCCCTCGCCTAATCATTTACACCATCAAACGAGAAATGGAATATAGCCCTGAATTTGGACACAATTGATTTCATGAATTACATTGCTCGAGTATACATTTCATCTTCTTCGGATAAATCTGTGGAGAAACTTCGAACGTACCCAACTTGGGCCAATTATAGAGAGCGCTCGGAACCCTATCATCCAGGAAGTAATCTCCTATCTCGAGGAAGATAAGCAAGGAGCAGACGAAGATTATCTTTATTCCTTCCGAGAGACAATCACTAAGGTCCATTTTATTTATCAAAAGAGAATTCCGAGAGAATTGTATTCGACGGCAAGGAGCCCGAGGCAGTTCAATATCTTATCCTGTATCTTATGCCACCCTATTAACAAGACGTTCAATTTTCCCGTAAGACGCCATAAGCCCGGGATTTGGGTTTATTTCGCAGAAGGAACGAACATTATTTGCCTGCGAGAAAGCACTGCTATTATTTTCTAGTTCAGTTACCTCTGGTTTTCTTCGATAATGTCGGATGGGGAAAATCTTTCTTGAACCTCGGTAGATAGTTACTTCTTCAGAGTTGATTACTGTCGCAGCCAGTTAGCGGTGCACGGATATACCTTTTATGCTGGCTTTTTACTCTTCTTAATCGTAATCGAAATTATTTTGGAGTCGATCTATCCACCTCCAATTACGTAAAACTCAACCTTTGTTTAAACAGTTGATAATTGTTCTCTTCATAGATGGGGGAATAATAGTCATTAAATACCCAAGCCATTAAATAATGTTAGACCTAAAGACTGCTTTATTATGAAAGCAGAAAAGGGCAATACGGTTTTTATCATGGAGAAACGACATTTTTCAAATTTCCAAAAAGCTAATTGACAACTGTCCTCATATTGCGCTGCCTAGGTCTTCCCTTAATAAGTTTGTCCTACAGGTTAGAGATACCATAAAAAGGTACAAAAGTCTTGTTACTCCAGCTCTTAAATTTAAGTTATAAGTGTCCAATCCATCCATCCCAAGATTGTACTGTTTACCTAAAATACACAAAAATAATAACTAAATGAGACCAATCGCTTCTGCAGTGAATTCTCCCACTTACTTTATTGCAAAATGGCTGAACACATAGTTTAAATCCATGCCTTTTCCAGATTCACGTTCTATTTTAAATTGCTTTGACTTCACTAAAAAACATTACTTGATGTTTTGGGCATTTAGTGACTATTATCCTATTACTTTGCCATCAGCTGTATACCTTTATTACTTCAAAGACGGGGGAATGATATTTAACCTAAATTAACCTAACTGCGCCTTAAAACGGTGAAGGATATAACAGAAGTGACACGACTGGGTGTGACTTCAGCAGTTTAAATGAATAATAATATAATCTTCACATGATCTGAAAATCTTGAAATGTATTTCAATTTCTTATACATATTATAAAGACCTAAGATATTTCAGATTGAAAAGGGATACTTTTGTAATATTCTTTGCTTTTATCCTCACCATTGTCTCAAAAAAAATCAACATTATCCCTATAGAAAAGACAATCTCCAGTTGAAATTCGAAAAAAATCATCAATCTTATTTTTAGCTCTTTAAAATGTCAAAGTAGGATATATAATATGAACTCTAACCCTTGTGGAGAATGAAAAAGGTTTTGCTTATCACAATTTCCAAATTCTGAGAAACGTTCCCAAGAATGAAAAACATCAAATCAAACGTGAAGGAGCATCTCAAAAAGAAGAGATGAATGGGGACGATAAAGGAAATAGGGAAGGGAGAGATGAATAGCTGTGCTATGAGAAAGGAAATGAATAGGGCAGGGGAACAAAGAGATAGAGCAGAAATGAGGAATAATTCCAACGATCCGAGAAATCTAAAAGAGTTGCGCCGGAGGGAATGGAAAGGTCTCAGAAGCGACAAAAAATAGAAGAATGATTGACGGGAATGCGGGAGCTGGAAGGTAGGTCTAAGTATTACAAATGCGAAGTTCGTGACTAGAGTTTTGCGGGGAAATTCGGGAGATCTTTCCAACAACGGTTTTAAACTACCTTCTCCTATGAATAAGGAATAACGGCGACATGAAGAAATGCGTGGTTCTCATTAGAAAGTATTCCTATTTTATCTTTGCTCTCCCCCGCTTATTTTCCATTTTTGTTAAAGTGATATTGAAAAGAACCTGGGCAAGGTATCTGCTATGGTTTATAAAAGGGAACGTTTTTATGTATTTATGTGTGTGTTCGTTCATGTACTAGTAGTTATATATTTATGCGTAAATATGTATATGGATGATTATACACAGGCGTGCAACTATTACTTGAATCGAGTTGGTTCAACTCCAGAACGATTACTTACACCGAACATGTTATGATAGACGTGGTGATTAGAGCGTTATAATTTGGATAAATGATCAAAGAATATATTTTAAGTATATGTCGTTGAACACAACTCAAATGAATTGAATTTCGAGAAAATATTTGCAAAACCTTAAGGTGAATGAAATAACTGAACCCCTCAATTATGTCTCCTCGCAAGCCTCAATACACACAAACGTACACACACACATTTCTAAAAAAGGGATATTTATGATCAAAATAATATTCAACTTAATGAATAATAGATATTCCTGAATGGTTCCTAAATGATCCAAATATGCTTTTCAGCGGTCAGATCTCATGATAAATGGAACATCTAGGAATACTCCAGTTGGTACTCTAAAACATATTGACTCATCGAAATTATTACGGTATGCAACTTCCATGCAATTCACATAACATATAGATAGTTGAAGTATAGATGTAAAAGTCATTTATGATGAATCTAAGTAACGCTTCCTATCATGTCTAAATGTTTCACTATCTCCGATTCCTGGGTATAACTTTAAAATGAAAACCTCGACGGGGATGATTTCTATCACATCACACCCTAAAAGAGTTTATCTTTTTGCCATTACGACCTCCACGATGGGGAGGATTCAAAAACTTGTAAAGGAGAAGGAATGATTTACACAATTTTCTCATGAAGTTAATTCACTTTTAAACGAGAGTGCGTCAGGTGTCCCTTTGTGGTACTTATTTATACTAAAAAACTCTATGATGTGAAAATTTAACTAAACAACAGAATATGACATCACCCCTTCACTTCCTCCATCTGGGACCACCAATGCTGTCTTGAATATTCCTTCTAACCAGTTAATTATCGTAGAGCTGACTTTCTGCCAGGTTGATCTTCGCCCAACTGCCACCATTACCACCAAGTGCCGCAATGTAGTATTAGATTGCCGTGTACAATGCAAGATGGTGAAAGTACCAAAGATGCAGTCCTAAGTGGCAAAGGGGCCATATCAAGGAAAGACCACATCCAATCCTCAAAAGCACTCCAGTTGGCGAAGAAAGTCGTCACCTCCTTAAGCAAGGAAATGATATGGTTCGCGGTCTCTTTTTACAAAGGTCTCCTCAATTCCGGGTCCGCGTTTCTCCGAACGGACGCGTTCATGTGTATGAGTGACCGCACCTGTGCCGACTTTGGCATCCGAGCGTTGAACCGCTCCTAAAATAGCCTCCCGAGATAAGGATTGCTCGGGAAGTTAAGGTTGCGGAAAAGTAACTTGTTTAAATCCAGAAATAGGGATAGGAAGGCGTTGGCAAGAAGGGCAGCTCTAAGAAGGAGGGAAAGACTTTGAAATGGAATAGAAGTTGGAATGAAGTATAAGGAGAGATTCGGTGTAGCGTGGATAGTCTTGGTGAAAGATTGCTTCACTTATTCTTCAATCTGCTACACATTGAAGTTTCTCTGGGATTGTGTCATTGATTCTGTTTTTGAAACTGTTTTTCCAAGGCTAGAAAGGAAGGAAATCAAGTTAATATAAAAAAGACAAATTTAATTTTAAATACGATTATCTGGGTCACGTCTTGATTCAATATATCCTGTTATATCAATTCATTTTGTCGATATATAAAACATGTCTTGAAATTTAGATTGCAATGTTCTGGAATGGATGGGAGTAGTAATAAAAGAATCGTTAATTTAAAATTAAACATTATGAATCAGGAAACACATTTATGAAAGATGAAAACTAACTAAATACTGTATAGTAGTTTTTTGTAGGAGTAATATTCGATAAAACGATTACTCGCCGCGGGTTATAGCCTTCTCAAAGTAAAAAATCATTTAAAAGAATGTTGCGGAATTTAAATTTTGCCACAATTTTGTCTGCTTCAAATTATTGAGAGGAAGAAAAAGCTATTTATAACATATTTGATGTCCAATCATGGTCATTCAAGGTCTTACCAAAAATTTAATCTTAATAACGAATTTTGTATACACTTTAAAACATTGTATTTAAAAGACTTCACTTTTTCCGGGAAAATATCTACTGATATTGTTTTCGAAGTGTTCTGACAGATTTTCAGATTAAATTCAACTAGGTAAGAGTGATACCAAGCCCACACACAGAACATACATGGATATCCGGGACTCGAACCCAGCACTCGGTGTTCCACATTCCAAAACCCCGGGGACGCAACATACTATCTACCATTCGCGGTAATACACGTACACAATAACATTTTCCGAGCGATATTTTTTTAGAATTAAGAGAGATTTCAAAATTTTATTTAAGCTCTACCTTCTAGTATGATTAAAATTAAAATGCAAAACTCCTGAGACTAGGGTATAACAAAAGATCTAGAAAACCACGTAATAAGATAAGCCACTCGGACACCATAAAATTAAAGCTAAAAATACTTTACTCTACGTCGCCGAGGGAGATATTTTTCTATGCCGGCCCTATCTTGGGAGAGAGAGTGCTTCCCTTATAGAACCGTAAATGTTATACTCGCGTCCCGAGATAAAATTTCATCTCGAAACAAAACCGATTAAAAGCAATGAGCCGAGTTAAATAGTGAAGAGGGAGAGATAATGAGACGAGATAACAGAATAACTTCGTATAATACGATGATCGTGAGCACTACAGGGAGAAAAAGGAACACAATGGGATAAAAGAAGGAAGGGGTTTTACAGCTCCGAGATAAGGAAGTGAAATTAAAATGAATATAGAAGGAAATTAAGGAACAAAAGGAAGAGAGTGAGGTCCTGCGTGAAAATTCAGTGTTAACAGGATGGAATGGGAGAGAAGATAAGAAGTAAGTATGGGGAAGGAAAGAAAGAATGGAGGACAATGAAGAAAAGAAAGAGCCTATGGAAAACTAGAGAGAATTAGAGAGGGGAATGACTATTGTAATAGGATAAATATGCTAATTTCTGTTTTAGGAAGGATATCATTGGAGTGATCAAGATACGAGAGCCTGCTTTGAGTATTCATGGGATTAAATTAGGAGAGAATGTTTCAGTATACATACTATGCTCAAAGATGTAGTCAATTTTTAGAGTAGAATATTATTATTATTTATTATAAACGGTACAAGTGGACAGTCGTCCGGTGGCAACGTCAGATATATATAAAGATAAAAAAGAAAAATATATAAAGACACAACATATATATTAAGACAAAAGGAAGAAGATTATATAACACATAGCATTCCTCTGCTGTACCTTATTTTAACAACCAATTAGTTATACGTTTCGTAATTAAAGAAGTACCTATGTATCGTGAGTGAATATATTGTGGACAACTTGAAAATTATTTATGCTCGCCCTTCTAATTTTCATCGAAATATTTTATTTGCACTTGGGAAGGGGTTAATAATACACTTATATCTGTTGAGTAGCAGCACGATGGATATACTGCGAGAAAAATCAGGAAAATGGATTACAATACTAGTAGAAATATGTGCTGTTTCGGGTTCTAATTCTCGCCGATAAGACTCATTATATCTGCGAACGATAAAAAACGATAGCAGATTAAGGAAATAGATAGACGCGCTGATCCCTGCAGGATCAGATCAATATGACCCGAATTAATGTTTTGCAAAAATAAATTTGAATTTAATTAACAGTAAAAACAAGTTATCAACCTAATATTATTACCTATTCCTGTATAACATTCCGTTGAGTTAACATTTCTACCAATATATGCATCTCATCTAAACATAAGTTTTGATCCGATGCGAGTGTTGTCGTTCTAAAATATCAGAGATAGATATGTTTCACTAAAAATCGCTGTTCTTGATGTATCTTCAGTTCCATATTCCAAACTCTTCACACAGCGTACTCTCTTTAATAATTATGAAAACAGTTATTAACTTATTTCGATAAAATGGCATCGTAGCATCGCATTGCAATTCAATTCAATTGCTATCCTATTCAAGGGCTATCGCCAGAAGAAATTCTTCTTGCAGCGAATGTAGTAATAAAAAAAATCGCTGCTCTGCCCCGTGTGACGAAGAATTCTAATCTTAAACTACTTGTTATTTAGCAGACATAATACTGTAAAACTCGTTATTCATATACCATAAATCATTTAAGTTTATCATGATATTTGATGCTAACTACAATAATATCGTCTAAATTTCTAATATATTGGCAAATATATCACAAGTAAATTATATTAATGTAAAATTGAAGTCATATACCTAATAAGGAAAGGGTTAAGGTGACTTTGCACATAAGGGCGTGCACCCAGGAAAATTCCCAAGGAAAAACGGACTTGAGAAAAGTCTGACAGGGCCGGGAGTCGAACCTGGGATCTTCCTCTAACCGGGAGGCTGCCTTAACCTTCTAGGCTACCCGACCAGAACATTTTACACAGAATCTCCTAAATCCCCTAAATCCCCTAAAATGTTCTTGTCGGGTAGCCTAGATGGTTAAGGCAGCCTCCCGGATAGAGGAAGATCCCGGGTTCGATTCCCGGCCCTGTCAGACTTTTTTCAAGTCCGTTTTTCATATACCTAGTTCCTACGATTCTAAAATTTTTAGAAGCTTAAAGTTAAAATAAACCGTCCAGAAATTTGCACTGTGAAAAGTTATAAATAAATAAAAAGTAATAATTCTTAATATCTTCCACATAATTAATAAATTGTTTTGGAAAAATATTTTGACGAAATAGTAAGATTGCGGCATAGACCATTTAGAAATACCTTCGTTGGGATAATTTCGTCTAAAAACCGACTTCTAATTTCGAGTCAACATGATCCGATACACTGGTAATGTCACATGATGCCATACGACTAAATGAAGGAAAAACTCCAATCGTACCATTTTTCGCTACATTATAAAACATTTTAAACACCGACCAAAGTAATATTCTCAGCACTAATGCACACCGCGGAATCCCTTTCATCGCGAATAAATCCATCATCCCAAATAGGGATTAGAAGCAGATCCGCGAACCCTCAATTTATTAAAACGCTAGTAGTGAAGAGCAGGAAAGAGATCGGGAAGAGCCCGTGGACGAAAGAATGCGAAATAATAGATGGGATGAGGGGGAGGAGGGATTTCGGCCAAAAAATGGAACTCTGGAAACAAAATAGCGAGGGAAGAGCGTTGGGAGTTATTACCAGGAGCTGGGAACTCAGCGGCTCGAAATTGGGGAGAAGGAAGACAAAAGAAGATCTAGGAGCGAAGGCACCCTTTCCTCGGAAGAAAATGACTCGCGTGGGTGCTATCACTCGCTTGGATACGTTTCTTAGGTCGCTGCCACCACCCCCGCCTCCACCGAGACCCCTTCCATACCGGGTCCCCTTCTATTCCCGGGTTCCCTCTCCTTCCGGGCCCCCACCTCACCGGGTCTCCCACCATACCATTAGGTTTTCAGTTATCCTACACGATATGTATTTGTTTCCTATTTCTTCAACTTAAATTATTGGAATTACACATTTATATTATGAGGGAGGATTAGCACATCCTGATGTGACAATTATATTCTATGGGAATTATGACTGTACGTAAAAGGGTTTTCATTATGTGTACTATCGTTTCCGTGTTCCATGAATTAAATAATATGTTCTCCGTCTGTTTCGCAAAGCACCGAAAAAAATTAACGAGAAGTTATAATACAGTTTACATCAATCATTCGATTAACTCAAAAAAATATTTACGCTTTAAAGTTAACTCGCTGATTTCAAGATGTTACAATTAGCAATTTAAGTTTGGTAGTTCAAATTTCAATAAATGGAAAAAATAACTTGAAGACAACGTAAGACTTGGTAGATTTAAGTTTTCATGAATCGATGTTTAAAATTATCAAAATCAAACCCTCTCCATTCCGAGCCCCTTCCATCCCTGGCCTCCTCCGTCTACATTCTGGGTTCAATACCGTCCCGGGCCCCTTTCCATCCCAGTTTCCCTTCCCTCTTGGACCTCCCTCCATCATTGGCCCCATGTTCCTCCATGTCTGTAAATTTTTTCATTTCTTTCCAACTTAGCTTTAGTGCATACATCTACCTGTTATTTTTTCTTCTAGTAATTAATAATATTTTTATCATTCTATAAATTTATTCATGTATGTATATGTAATTTACGAAATTTTATAATTGTCAATACTTCATTGTTATTTTTTACTGTGCTTTCGCTGGTTTTTAACCCCACTTCTCCGTGGGTATTTTCCCGCAAAGTGGTTTTTTCTTTGTCAATCTTCAGTTGCAAAGGATTTTCCTCACACTTTACTCTGTCTTTTTGTTTTAATTCATATTTGTACATATTCTAACGACATACGAGATTAGAAGGAAGAGAGGCCTAACATGGCTCCACATGGGCCTAACCTCAACAATAAAGGGTTTAACTAAACTAAACTAATAAAGGTATATCTATGATGGTAAAGTAATAGAACAAATTGTCACTAAGTACCAAAATCATCAATGAATTAATTGCTGCTTTTGGTACTTTGTGGCAATTTGTTATATACTAAACTTAATTTCCAACCCGGGTCTCTCACCATCCTCTCCCAACCCCACCTTCCTCCCACCTCTACATCATTCCCCTGAAATTGCGAAATGTTCCCTCTCACACTCAAACAGATGGGTTTTTACTCTCCGCTGTTTTCTTTCCAGCTCTCCCGCCGCTCCGAAAGGCCCGTCTTAATCTCGGCGCTTTATTTCCGAAAAAATCGTTTAAAGACGGCACACTCATCCTCGCTCTTGAGAAGTTATTCTCGGAGGGCAGCGGAGCGGAGTCGTTCGGCTGATGGAAGGATTCTAATTCCTCTGGCTGCTATTTCAATCGGGGCATTTTCCATTCCCTCCCGAGCTTTTTTTGCGTCGATTAATCTGTAGAGAAAGGTTTGCGAAACCTCCCGACCAGTTTGTATCTGATATCTCTTAAAGAGGGCGAGACTTCGATCCGGATTGCTTTCGGCTTTTATTTCCCGAAGTAGTAATCTTTTAGAAAATGTCGACGAACTGGGAGCTGAGATTTCTATTGTGACGTTAATGCTGCAATACAACGCGGAAGTAATTACGGTTTGCAACGAGTGCATTTATTTTGGGTTATGGTTTCCTGAGTATATATGTTTGGGCATTAAATGGGGTTGTTAAATGATAATTGCTCACATTGCAGCATGTTGTAAAAAATGGATAATGAAATAATCACTTCTGAAATTAAAATAATTTCCGTACAGAATAAAAAGATAATCAATGGCTTACTTCGAAAAAAACTGAAATAAAATCCCTACGTAAGTAAATGATTTAAAACTCCTTAAATGCGAAAATTTATGATTTGCTCGTCTACTGCTAATAAAATTTATTGATACCTAAAAGATATCTATGTTTCTCCTACTTGTTCAAATTAAATAACTGGGATTAGATATTTATATTATGACCTAAGATTATCACATACTGATGTCTCAATTATATTGGCTTGGGAATACGACTGTAGGTAAAAGAGTTGTATTTTTGTGTTCTATTATCTCCGTGTTCTACGAATTAATTTAACATATTCTTAATTTCCATCTGTTTCACTAAAAGCCGAAAAAGTAATAACGTGAACTTAGAATACCATTCAAACTCATCATTAGATAACCTAATTAAATACGTTACAATGAACTAAATCCGTCTTCAAATTAACACGCAATATTCAAGATGTTGGTAGTTATTATTAGATACTATAGTTAATTCAAGTTGGGTAGCTGCAATTTCAATATATGGAAGAAAAAATTGAGGACTACGTAAGACTAAGAAGATTTAATGTTTCAAGAATCACTGTTTAAAAAAATAAAACACAAGGACCTTAGTTAGCTAAATTTAAAAATATAAAAGCAATATCATCTCTGAGCTTAATTTGAAATCAGTCGTTTATTTGACTTATCAATTAATTTTTATCAAAATAAAAATATCAATCCGAAATGCTTCCGTCAGAACCCCGTGAAAAGCGTCATAAAGAAAACCAAGATGCATAATAATCACCAAAGAAGCTCAGGAGATAATGATCGCAGTGAAAACAAACCATTCAAATCTTTCCGAACATCTTCCAAGCCGGCAAACACTTGATGACTACATTAAGGATTCAAACGGAAGCGTACGCTCCCCCGGATCGTGAAAATTAAATTCCGCTCCCGATACGATTGTCTTGAGGCGCAATACGCTTCGATTTCCTCGCGAATACCAATCGCGAGTGCGCTCGCAATTTGAAGAGGGAGGCAATGCAATAAGAGGAACTCCGCATGAGTCAAACGAAGGAAGAGAAAATGATATCACCGTCGCTGAATTCGAAAATTGTCGTTCGACCGTAATGGTGATAAGTGCATTGGAGTTCCTTTGTTTAACACTCTTCTGCGTGATCCAACTCCATTCTCGACCGCTCCTGGAAAATTATACGGGAAAGTTTCCGTCAACGGGGACAAGGGCGAGATTGGTGAGTCACCTCGAAAGAGAAAAATAAGGAACGCTGTGGCTCTGTTCTGAAATACGCCACCGCTGCATGCGAAATACTATCTAACGGGAATTTTCCTTCTTTTTAATTGGGACTGAAATGAGTAAATTATATTCCACAGTAGTTGAATTTTGTTAATTAATAGTGTATTTTTTTAAATTTTGAAAGTCCAGAGTTGGAAGCAGCTGAAACGCAGCAATTTAAACAATCGTGGCATATTATCAACTTCTAGCTGGGGTTTGATTGTAGTGATTGTTATATTTTATTATTGCAATCATATCATTCAAAGGTAATTTACGGATATATGTCTATTTTAAAGATTTTCCAACATGAAGATAAATCAAGTATACATCAAATTTATTATGGTCAAAATCGACTTAGTGGACTGGCGCCACACTTAAGAAATAAACGTAATTTCTTCAGTACTTAACCATATTAATTTTGGATTTTAAGAAAAGGTATATTTATAAACATTGTTAAATAATTGTTTGATATGAAATTTCAACAACGCAAACCGTAGTCAAATTTGACGAACTATTATAACAAAGAGTCACCCTGATACTGATAAAAAAAAGTCGTTGTTAATAAAAAATAAGTTTCTGGTGTCTGCCTTAAGCTAAAAAAAATCCCATAAATTGACAACTAGGAAATTTTCTTATCACATTTTATCATTGATCAAATTATAGTCTTTTTGCAAGACGTATAATTGAAGTGAGAGTAACATTTATCTCACGAGTTAATTCCGGCTAATTCCTTAAGACTTATTTAGTTATTACACCTTAGATTAGAACAGCTACATATCAAGATAGTGGAAAAACCTTCAGAGAAATGTTGGGCAACACCATTTCTGGGATGGATCCATACGATAAAATGGATAATTTAGTTATAAATACCTTTTAAGTACTTTATGTAAATCCACTGTTGCGGGAAGGAGTTCAGGTTCCAACGATGCGGGAAAAATTGTCTGATAATCCGATTCCTAACTGTGCACAGTTCCCGGGACGGAACAAAATAATCGCGCCGCTCAGTTCCCTCGGTCTTCAATGCCGGAATTAATAAAACATCGCAACTCGTCAACGTCGGGGGAGACCTGTCCAGAGTCCTTAAGTAAACCCCGCGAAACGGAAAGAAACGACGAGCATCTCAAACATTCCTCAAGAGCCCGTCATTAGCGGGGCATTGGAAACAGCACAAGCCGAAACGATCGAGGGGAAAGAAACCTTTAATTACGCCCACAAAAGCGAGGATTATTTTTCGACGAGTGATCTCGTTTCCCGGTGCGCTCAAAACTGTTTGAACTATAATATCGCGCATCGAGAACTCCGACAAATAAATGAAAGATATCCGAATTCAATCCTTGCTGGCTGCGGAAAATTCCGCCGACCCAGCGCGGCACTTGAATGGAAATCGTATACCTGAATGAGTTCAATTCCGCACAAGGCGACCTTCTTGTTAAGCACTATTCTGTTGCCGCTCTTCCGGGGCCGCTGTTTTCCGCGGGCAAAGAGAATTTCGTTCCTTATATCAAGAAGCTGGGATTTGCCTAAGTCTCTTTCTCATCCGCCTGCTCATGTCTCCTAATCTGCCACCGCAGTTTTCAGGGAGGAAGAGGGAATGATACGAGAAGGAAAGAATGGCCTCGTTGGAACGAGAAATACACTGATAAAGGATTTGATTATTCCCCGGCAAATATAGTGAAGATATTCCTCTCGGTTTTCCAACCGGGTAGTGAAGTTGGTCGGGTCCGACGTTTCGGCGGCTATGTCGTCAGCCATCTTCAGAGATGACGATAGGACTTCATCCCGAGGAGGAATTTCTTCGAGAAAGAGTTGAGATCATCAAGAAAGGTACAGCGTGGAGGATTTAAAATTTATGGTGGATGGGGATAAATAAAACTTCAATGATAAATAGAGATGTAATATAATGTTAATATACCATATATATTCGAGTATAAGCCGACCCTGATATAAGCAAAGGCACATAATTTAATCACAAATAAATGGAAAAATAATTGACTGAAGTGTAAATCTAGTGTGGAAAACGCTGCAGCCACTTGTGAAATTAAACATAAAAATAGATACCGTATTTTAAAGACTTTAAGACGCACTTCATTCATCAAAAAATAGCCTCAAAAATTGCGTCATACTCGAGAGTAATATAAAAATATCCAGTGCTTGATTTAAAATTCCCGCCAGTACTAAAATTGGCCATTAATTTGATGCCACGGTAAACGTATCACTATCTATTCTGGGAGGAGTTACCTCAGAATTGAAAACTCTTGACGTCTTGAATTTCTAATTTTTCATGCGATTTTTTTCATTGTGAAAATTTAAAAAAAATCTTAAACATTAAGGTTCGTTTAAAAGTCAGTAGCGTTTTATAGTCCGTAAAATACGATACCAACAAAACTACAGTAATTACGGAAGGCACGCGATTGCAGAGAAAATTTAGAAAGAATTGTAAGTTGGTATTGCGCCAAGGACCTCGCCGAAAAATAGGAAATTTAACGATACCAAATAGCAATACCAAAATGTTAGAAATCAATATTTTCGGCTAAAAATAAACTGAAAAATGTTATTATGCTAAAACTGATAACTAGCGAATTATTGAACTTACTCACAGAAAATTATACCATCATAATGATAGTTGAATTTTACGAATGCTGTACCTATGTCAAGGTTGCAGTGAAAATGCTCGTCAATACCCTGTGCCTTGCAGCTCATTTAAATGCAGTAACAAGCGGTCATTCATGTCTGGGTAAGATCAAATTTTCATCAACTAAATGGGTATTGATTTTTAAAGTACTATCTGCGTTAAAGAAAACATTCCTCGAGAAAAACAGAACGAAGAAAGTACGTCTCGTTTTACTGATGGGAAATGTCTTATTTTTGGCTGGATGGGATATGGTCAGCCTAAGCTTAACCCATAAATGCAAAGTTAAAATGTCTCCATATCGTATGTACTACATTCAGGAATCCATTCCTCTTTAGAAACATAGACTCTCGTCAAATTGAACGGCTTAAAAAGAAATGGCTATTATTGGGAATGAGCAAACAGAAAAACTCTAACCCTCGCAGACAGAATTGGAAGTAGGATTCACTGAAAAATTTGTTTTGAGACTTTCCTAAGCCACCTGCTTGATTCTGCAAATGTAACTCCCAATTCGTAACAACCGAGTTATTAAATGCTTCCTAGAACGAGTCAAATCGTCCAGAGAGTCAAAATCTTATTCCTGGAAGTAATCCTTTGAAGATGGCATGTAGGCCAGCTACCGCCTCTTAGTATGTTGCCGTAATTATATTTCATTCTATCAGCGGAAAGAAAATTTTTGAAGACTCAGCATGGGTAGAGGTAACCTATAATTTAGCTTTAAGAACTTCAGGAAAAATGTTACATCGATGAACATGAACGTCGCTCGTTCACCTTAATGAATGCTCTTTTAAATTCACCTTGTAGCTTCATTTTTAACCGTGGCTGAGATTAATGTAATCTCAGCGGAACAGCGAATTCTATTATGAACTCCCAGTTAATCATGAGAAAAGCTTGATAAGCTACAAGAAATAGATAACGCAAAGGATGTATGTAACAATGATAAGAAAGACAAAAGGTAAAGGAGAGCCGATAGTTAATAAATAAAGAAACGAACCTTATCTACAATAGTGGTGCCACATATATGCAAAAACCGATCGGTACTACCAGTAAGCCAACACGACAACAAGAATTTATACCATATAAATTTTGTGCTATTTTTACCATAGAATGAAAGATTTTACAAGTTTATTATCTCTTTCCGATTTCATAAAAAATAATAGACGCTATAAAAATGTTTAGGAGTATCGCTGCAGAAAAGTGAAAAAAGAATAGTGATGTCATATGTAACCGAAAACAGTCGACTAAATAAAAAAATGTGTGGATATTACTAAGTTTTCCTTCACTTTTCAGAATGATTTTCTGCGAAGTCCGGCCAAGTAATTTAGAGTTAATAGTGCGACAGTTTTGAACAAAGATACCGATGATGAATCAGCAGTTACCACTTCCACACTAGTCAGCTTCCGCGCTTATCTGACATTCTTATGATTCCATTCATAAGGATAAGGCGTAAATTGAAAAAAATATGGCTAAAAATCAGAATGAATCATATCGTAATCAAAATGAAATCTGAATAAAAACTTAACCAGAATATATTATGTAATATTTTTTTCACACTATGCTACTGTTACAATTCCCTGATCAAAAATCCAATCTGCCGGGATTATTACCACAAGGTCCCGGGTTTGAACCCGGGACCTTGTGGTAATTAATATAATTAAAGAATTATCATAATTTATAAAAATATTCCCATACCTTCCATCAAAATAGACTAAAAGCCCACACTTAGAGAAAGTAAAACAGATAAAGAAGCTCTTGTTCAGATACCTATTGGAAGCAATTTTTAGGAATATCTGAGCAGAGTGCGGATCTAATCCTATTCGGAATAAGTGGGTCGAAAACGGAACTCCATGTCTGAGCACAATTACAATTAGCTTCGGGATAAATTCGTACGAATGAAACTGTGTTTCCAGCATTGTTTAGCTCCGCCAGAAGCACGTCCTATCCCTTCATTTTCGCGCAGAACTAATTTCGTAGGTTTAACTAATTGAATGGACAAGTCCAATCTCGAGGTAAGCGAAATTACAGGTGAACTACGACGGTCAAGGTCTCGGCGATACACCGCTTCGCATGCGACACTATCTTACTCTTGAATAAACATTGTGTTCCGATCAATTACTGTATTTGTGCAGCGAGTCGATGTAATTACGGAATGCAACGGTGCTATATGGCAAACAATACAGACAAGAAGTAGGACCACTCGAGGAGAGTGAATTCTGAGATATTTTAATTCGCTTAACCCTTAAAGGACTGACGTTCCCATATGGGAACGGACTGCAGCTGGGTTTTCTAGGTAGCTCAACAATATCTTGAGTATCATCAAATGGTCAGTAAACGATATTTTGTGAGCTAAGAGGGCCCAAAGCTTAGTTTCATTTGAGTTTTGGTGCATTTAAGTCAAGAGAAATATTTCTTGTGATTTTTCGAAAAACAGGGAAATTTTGAGATGGATCCTTCTGGCAACTAATTTTTTATAAGTTTTACCGTTTTTAATTTAAAGTAGTATTTTGCTTGTATACCTTTAGTATGATGTTCTAATCATCGAAAGAAATTAAATTGAGCAGAGTTTGAGGTTATTTGTTGTTGTTATAACGTTGTTTATTGCTGCGTTCCCATATGGGCACGTCAGGCCTTCCCACTACTACGCGATTTCCTTGCCGATGGCTGTCAAGGAAAGCTATATATAGTATATAAAAGAATATTTTGCGACATAATACATTATTTTTGGTGCAATTAAGTTAAGAATTATTTTAGTTTTAAGTTGTGACAAGAAGACTATGGCAATTATTATGCATATTTATGAACTAAATCTCGGAAAACCTAAATTTATATAGTAGAAGCGGCAACAACATATATTAGCAAATGATTATTGTACTAGATATACAAATCCTTTCAAATTTTATTAGCTTCACATAAAAATGATATCATTAGAGGTGTTATAGTTTCTATTCAGGAAAAACGTAAATTTTCATGAGTCGACTTCACTGAAGGAGGCTCTCCGAATCCTTGCCGAGGATGAAGAGAGTGAGGTAGATGTTACCGATTTCTTCATTTCTCCAACAGAAGAAAATGAGCGAACTGATGAAGCATTGGCTGATGAAGATGAGGAAAGATTGGTTGACAATTTTACTGGCAAGCAAATGAGGGCATAACCCGAAATTCGGTTGGCAACCAACGAAAGTATCGGTGCTGGAGAAGACGATGGGGCAAAAATATCTGTGCGGAGAAAATGGATAAAGGGCAGCATTGAGTGTACGGGAAATTTTTCTGAAGCGGATTAATTTTCATACTCTAAACTTAGCTGCATCTAATTGCTAGAGCTCTTCATCGATGACGATTTCGTCGCATTCATAGTGGAACAAAGTGAGAATTACGCCCGATTTTTTAATTGCCCCAGTCCACAAATTACAGCAGAGGAGATGCGAGCCGTCATTGGCATTTTGATTGTATCCGGGTACAACATTATCCTGGAAAAAAATATTACTGGGACGCGAAAAAGGATGTACATATTGAATTGGTTAGTAGAGCGATGAGGAGGGACTGATTCATCCAAATAATGAAATTTTTACACTTAGCGGATAATACTAAGTTAAATAGTCAAGCGATGGGTTCTACAAAGTCTGGCGTACGATGTAAATAATTACACAGAGATGTTTGCAGCATTTGGTGCCTTCCCAGTTCTTAGATTGTGAAGAAGAGATGATAAGATACTACGGAAGACACAGCTGCAAGCGATGTAGTAGAGGTAAATCGATAAGATTCGGTTATTATAATTTGAAGTGGTATGTGAAATAATATAATAGCATTAATTTATTTAGCTCAATATATAATTTATACGAAAGAATTTATTGCCACATTTGAAAGGATGTGGCTACAATGGAACTGGGCGAATCAGAAAGAACCGGATTCCGAAAGATTGTCCGCTACCACCAAAAAATGATCTAAAAAAGGAGGAGAGTGGAAAGTGCATCACAGCTATTTCTACATGTGAAGGAATAGGAATCACTAAATGGCTGGACAATTTGGTAATTGTGGCAGCTTCAACAGCGTATGGAGTTACGCCGTTGATGAAAGCTAAAAGGTTTTATAGGAAACAAAAGAAAATTGTTCAGCTTCCATAACCCTACTTCATATCCCAGTATAATAAGCATATGGGTGGAACTGACCAAATTCATGTAAATTCACTGCATATTGGTAAGATATGATATATATAAATTATTTGCAACTCAGGCAATCGAATAATATTAATAATAAAAGGAAATCCTCAGATCCAAGGACAAAATTAGAGTTTAGACGGAAGATTGCTCAGGTGTACTTTACTCGGTACAAGACGGAATAAAAACCACCCGGTGGACGACTCAGCAAGGCTTCCACGTCAAAAACTGGCTCCACGCAAGAGTTATGGTATGATCAATTAATCGGTGTAATTGGTGACATACCGCAGAACAAGGGAAAACGCTGCGCATATGAAGAGTGCGAGAGTCGTGGGAGAACAATGCGTAATAAGTGCGATGTTGGGCTCTGTGTTAAATGTTTTAAAAAGTACTTAACAAAATAATTATAAAACAAATACTTATATCTTCCAAGAAAAACCATTTAATACAATATTTTTTTGAAATAAATATGATTTTTTCAAATAAAATGCTTTTTTTAAATTTCATCATGGCGCGCGTAATAGTAGTAGTGGGAAGGACTGACGTGCCCATATGGGAACGGGCATTTGCAACGAACCTATTATTGTTAACTTTTTTTAAACAATTTTCTGTTGTTAATTTAGGTCATCTGAATACCAATATACTAAAATTAGGGTAATTTTTAAGAAAAAATAATTCTCGTCCTTGGAGGGTTAATTAACATGTAAAGAAGCTCATAATATAATTAAAGCATAAGGATTTGGTGAATAATTAACAAGAAGAAAACCTCAGTTAGCTTCTCAAAAAAGGATTGATAATATAATTATAAACTGTCATAATAACAATAATAAAATTAACAATAATAATAACTCTTAAAATGGACTCTTTTTAGGGCGTGATTGGAACTATAAAGTCAATTCTTACATCTAACCCTTAGTAGTATAAATGTAAAAAGAGATGGCATGAAAACACAGCACGAAAAAGAAGTTTACTTTGTTGATTTAAAAAACCTAAGCTAACAGTTAAGGAAAAATGTTCCACTGCAGGAAAACATCCTCAAAAAGGGGAGTGTAAAAACATACGAAATCTACAGATAGGAAAATTACATTTAGTGATGAAATCATAGAGGATTTAGTAAATAATTCAAGGATTCCTATTGCACTCGGTATAGTACATTTGCCGCGTGTGTGTCAGATTTTATCAATCAGCTAATAAAAATCTTGTAATAAAAATCTTGTAATAAAAATTTTATAAAAAATATAACTTCCACATTTGAAAAAATAGTCATCACATAATTGTTTTTGCGAACCAATAAAAAACTAGTATAAGCCGAGAAAATATATTTTGCAAATTCAAAAAGCAAACGGGGGTAATTAAAATGTATAAACTCACTTTGCAACGATACTTGTCTTTAGTCATCGTATGGCAGAAGTTGCTTGAATGTCAACAAAATGTTTTGCCCAATAAAGAAATTATAATAAACTTTATGGGAATATAACTTTGGAAGTTTACGCAGATGTAAATCAAAATTTGAGTACACAAACTCAGCCATTCCCGGAAGGCAAACATTTTTCCATTCTTGAAAATAGTACGAAAGTTCCATAAAACCAAGCAAGCTTCAAAAGCTCAAATATTTAGTTTGACCTTGAAAAACTCAGCGATATCGCCTACAAACTTTCAGACGCGCATGCAACAACTCATGCGAGAACATTAAGATTTCTCCGATAGAATACTAAATTTATTGGAATTCATCATTAAATTCATGCATGACGAATCAAAAACACACTGAAGTATGCGCATTATTTTTGAATATCAACTAGTTCCACAATTTTCTCGCTAAAATTTCATTTACATTACGAACAAATTTATATTCATGTTGTTTGTATCTTCTTGGTGGAAACATCGGTCAACAGAGAAAAAATCAGGTCTTATGGTTTATATCCAATTCTGGAAAGAACAAGGCAACACAAAGCTAATTCTAAAATTACGAGGAAGTCCATCTCGGCGTAGGTTTTCTTGGAATTACTCCACTCAAGTCATTTACGATTCTCTATTCCGTTCAACGCTGTTCACCCTTTACGACTCTCTCGCAGGGAAGAAATACTTTTCCCACTTCCAGGAATCGATGACTAAGAAAGAGGAAAATCAAGGAAGCAAACGCCATGCAGAGTTTCTCCGAGGGTAGACACTCGTGTCCAAATACTATTTCTCCAAAGACCACACGCTTCACCCCCCCCCCCCACCTCGAGTGTTCCCAAACGTCTTCCTGTGGTTGTAAATGGAGAGCGGTGAGAAAAAGGAAAGAGGGCTGGCGAAGCTCTAGTATTTGAAATAAATTAAGGAAGTGCGAAAGGAAACAGGATGAGGGTATTCGGAAAGGAACAGAAGGAAGGCGAAAAATATAATATATCTTAAGCTAATGTGACTTGTGCAGTCTGAGATATGAGGGGCCGTGCACAAAACAGCAAAATCTTCTCCAAGAGTAAGTATTCTATATGGGTTTCAGTGCCGTGTATATTGTCAGTATAGTATTCAACCAGAAGGCAGGTTGGTACCTCACCCACTCTGACATGAACTACTAAGAACTTGAGGAGAGGAATGAGATTTACTTGGCAGGATGAGGAGTGAGGTAGTTTGTTCTTGCTTCTCTCAATGAGTGTGAACCAGCGGAATAAGCGGAACATGTCCACACAATGACTCTACGAGAAGTACTTTCCTTGTCAGTCCATAAGGAGAGATCTTGTTTGCTAAAATTATTCATTCATACCTCAGTAGCTTTCATTTCATCACAGCCATGATCAAGACTGGGACATAAGTAAATGAAAGAAATATTTTTCTCTATCCTCTACCAAATTATAGATGAATATATTCCTTTCCTCAGGATATGGTAGCAGGAATGTCATGTTTGCATACCTTTATGGAAATATATGTTAGTTTTAATAACATTCGAGTTCAGACTATTGAGTTGGCAGACTCATTCTACAGAATAAGTTACATATCTTACCATCCAATACTTGGGCACTCCAAAAAGGCCAACGCCTACTAAACACTTCGTAGCTAAGTTGAAACACACTTTCTGTAAAACAGAAAAACGGGAAAAAATTATATATTTATCAGGTTTCCTTATGCATTAATTTTTTGGTGAAAATTAGTATCATCCTTCCTCAATTATTTTTTTAATAGAAGTTTATCAAATCGCTCTGAGGAAGGAAGTCCTAAAAACTGCATCACTTAAAAATATTTTCTGATGCATGCCTCGACCGTGAAATTTATCTCTCAACCAAATTAAGAATATTTTTCTTCATCACAATACTTGGCCTCGATTTTATTTTCTTACTTTGTTCAGATAAAAATGAAGGTTGTTTGGGCATGAATTAACTGTTTGTGGAACCAATTATACCCCAATAAAGAAATTATTAATCCAAGCATCCTACCTCAAGAACTTTTTACTTGTCTGCGAATTTTCATTTCCGTGGACCTTGAAAAATTAAATAGGGCAATTATTGCAGATCAAGGTGAGAATCTCCATTGAAAAACATTTTGACAGTTAAAAATAATTTAAAGGATGTGAGATCCGATCTTTCATATGCGTTATTTGTGTGCATAAACCTGTCATGCAATCGTGAGCGTGGAAAATTGGAAAGGAATTGTGACACTGTCAGCAGTGAATGTGACGGATTCGGAAAAATAAGGCTGGTTGATGGAAGATACGAAGAGATGTAGTGGATTATGGGATAAAAAGGGGTTAAATTAAATAAATAAAACTGGGAAAAGAATGGGTTTGGCTAGGTGTTGAGAAGAATTTGAATATCAAAAGAAGAATATCAAATTGAAGTTGAGATGCAATGAGAAAGACGGAGAGAAAGGCAAATACATTGCAGGATTGTCTAAAGAAAGAGGTTGTTGATCAAGGTATATTAAATGGAGAATTTCAGACCGTATGAACATGAACCTATCGAGAGGTAGAAAACAAAAATTAATATCTAAGAGATTTGACAATTCCTCCAAATCCATCTTTGTCAGCACTCCGAACCTACGTTATCACTGGTTCTGTAATATGATGATATTTGATAGCTTCACTATCAAAATATACATTTAGTACTATTTAGAATGTCAGTAATCCGGAATTTCCGCTCTTCCCAACGGGGGGATGAGGCTTACAAGGTATGATGAAGAGTGTATTGCATTTCTTAGCATTCCAGAATTCCATAAGGAGAGACCTTAATTAGTGCCATTATTCCGTATTCATATTTAATTTTATAACAGAAACAAGGCTGAGACAAAAAACTACATGAAAGATATGTTGTTCTTCATTCTTTACCTAAAGAGAAAATTATTCCATACATCAAGTTACGGTAATGGAATTACTATTGAAGACTTTTCCAATCAACAACATTATCATTCAATAGAACGAAGTACTTCGAACACTACTGTCGTTTAACCTTTCCTCTCAGGCGGGCAAGTAACGCATAAGAAGTCAGCCAGAGAACTCAATGAGAGAATGGCATTGATTGGTCATCAAACAACTCCGTGGCGAAGCTCCAACGAGCCGAGAGAAATACAACGGAGGAGTAACTCGTGTAAAAAGGGAAGTGCTAGGCGTAGAAAATGGGGGACAGGAAATAAGAGGGAGGGAGATCGTGTGTGGCCTTCAGTTCCGGCGAAAGTGTGTACAACATCCCTGCACCATTCTTTCTCCCGCCCCCTCAGCCGTGGCCTCCACCCAGCGGATAGGGAGTGGGGAGGGGCATCTAACTTCCATGCATACATGTGTCTCTTTTCCATTTACTCGTTGGGGGAATTATTACTCAAGACGCCGACCGTATCCGAGAGGAGATACTTTTTCCTGCAGCGTAGTTTGACAAAGAACGAGCCATACGCCTTCTTTTCTTCGTGCGGGTTCAACACCTTTACGTTGCCTGGGGAACAGTCAAAAAAGACCTGAATAACAGGATCGTAAACCTTACCGCGGCTGATTCCGAGAAGTTTTCCCGATAAGGGAATCTCTATGTGGGATCGAAATAGGAAAAATTGGGAAATGTTGATTGGCCGCTCGTGCGTACGCTTCGCCGGTTTTTCCTGGAATCCGTTCCGAGATATTTGGTGATACGTGTTATTGCCTGCGATAATTACGTGTCATGACCAAAATAATGTATTAATTGCGCACAGCACTCACGTATCATCTGCAACGCTTTAAATGAGAGGGACACATTCGTCCAAAATAAATGTATGTGTCTATTTATGTTTAGCATTCAAAATAAGAATATTTCAACCTAGATAAAACTTGTTTCTAATTAGTAATTAGAATAGAAGATGATTCTAAGAAGTGAATATTTTTTTTCATTCTAATTTTAAGCAAAAGGATTCAGGATTCCTCTTCTAATAGATACTAGTATCAGGATTCTCCTACTTCATTAGAGTTGAACCAACTTTTACAATACCACATAAAATTTCATTAGACTACGACCACAGTCGAGACCACGGTGGTAGCCTAATATTTTATTATATTTTCGTCACTAGCCATATGAAGTTTCGTTTTTTCATTGTCATTCACCTTAAAAGGAAAATACATGTTAAAGAAAATAAATTTATTTTTTAAGCACACACCTATGTTGTCCATTAAGTAGAGTGTATAGTTAATAACATCATCCGAATCTAAATCATAGGCATAGATATTTCAAATTCTTATATATTTATAGAGACTCAATTTTCTAGGATCATTCTCATAAGTCAATATGTATTCAAAATTGCAAAACAAAACAAGAGTTATTGATTCCTTCTACACTAACTTCAAATAAATGCCTACTTAATTGTAATATACCCGTTTTTGTTATCTCAAAACTTCAATCATCAAAATGCGATGAAAATTTGTTCAATATCGAGCAGTGCAGAGTAGCGAACCATTACCTAAGGCAACAGAGATTGATTACATTTACATTTAAACCCTGATTAATTTTGTTTTGTTATATCTTTCATCACATATTTCCTTTTTAAATTTCTCTTTGATCTTTCTTGTTTCTTAAACTAAAAGTTATCCCATCCCCTACGATAATTCCACTTGTTATGCATCACGTTTTCTATCAACGCCTTTGACAAATGCTTGAATTAGAAGCTATAGCCTTTAGTTATCAAAGCAATACTTTACAGACGCAGCTTTTCTGAAATGCACGTCTTCGTCATCTTTGTATATCTCTCTAAATATTTCATCGACAACACTAGTTCTATCCACACCCCTTCGTTTATTCTGCTCATACATAACTTTTTCCTGGAAAAGTATCCCCCATTCACCTCCAAACACTTGGGTGTTATATCCAACTTCTCTTTCCCCTCTCGTCTTTCTTCATAACCCCACATAACATTCCACATACCATTCTTCAACCCTCCTCAACCACCACCACACCCACTCCACACCTTTTCCTGGCTTCGGAACCTCCCTCCCCTCTTCCTTGTTTTTTTTCTATTGACTCCCCTTCTCTCCTTTACGTAACCTTCCGTCGGATTTCTCTATTTTCGCCTCTTTCATGCCATTTCCTGCCATTTAACGATGGTTTATCTCCAGAAAACACATATAATTATCATTTTAAACTCCATAGAGGTATTACTCACTGGGGAAATAATAATAATAATAATAATGATAATAATAAATCGTCTTTGTTTGGGCGAGATTGAGACTTAAAAGTCTCTTCTTCCATCTAAATGGGTATAATCATAAATGTATCCTCTTTAAAGTTACACTCAAACATTTAAAGTAAATCTTTTTCGATGAAATATAAGTAATAATGACTCAAAAGAACCAAAAAACCACCTTTTTTAATTTCCATCAATTTTTGATGGTTTGCTGGCTCTGTAGATTCATTACAGTTTGCCATCAGTTGTTTGTTATATTCTAACTTTCGGTTTTACTGCCCTAACCACTTTTACCGGAGTTCGTATGACTTTCATATGATATTTAATTGTAGCTACTTAAACATTGGATCTCTGTCTTAGAACTATTGAGGTGATACATTCCATTACACTTACTACGACTTTTGCTTTCTGGACTTCATTAGTGTTTTATACTTTTAATCTGTGTTTTCCCGTATTAAGTACTGCTATTCTCGCAGGTTTATTATACTCTAAATATAAGTTATGATAGGTACAACGGGGATTTTCATTTGGTATTAATACACTTAGTTTTCAATTTCAATATTTTCTTTCTTTTCCTTTTCAATCGTTCTCCTTTCATTCAGCCCATTTCCTCTCCTTTCTTCTATTTAACTTCATCACTGTGACTTATTACACTTCCTTTTAAATTTTATACGATTAGGGTTGGGTATCAATAATTAAGTTCTCAGAATTTGTTTTCTCTTACTATAAAATACTACTTGGCTACGTTTGGAGTAATCATTTATTCTGTTCTATAAGCGATCAGGTCATACTTGAAGGCACGATGCTCAGATATAAATGTCAGAGAAATTGTTGATGAGGGAGAGTCAAGGGCTGCAAACTACCTCCATTAGAGCAAATCCATCGATGAAATGAATCATTTTAGCTAATGATCTCACCATGGAAAGTTTGTATCTATAGAAGAGAGTGAAAAACCAGCATTGAATAAAAATATGCAGTATGATTAATCAGTTACTGAGAGGAAGGTAGGTTTGCGTGAGCGACCTCGATAATCATGTACATTTACTCCCGATTTGGACTAATTATATTGGTTATAATATATTGGTCAACTCCCTCAAAATTCGTCAAAAAGCTTTATTGATATGTCTAATACTTAGAATAAGTATTAGACATATCAATCCCTCTTTTGTTATTCGTACTATAGTTACCATTTTACAAGTAAAAAATTACGTGTGAGTGGTTATATCTTATACCCATTTCCATCAATAAAGTATTCTAGGAAACCTTTGTCTGTCCCTGGATTGTGGACAATTTACGTTCTTCCATTGCTTTGAACCCCTCCATTTCACATGTCCCAAAATCTACGTTCCTGAATTCCGTATCGCATCTTAAAATATTTTGGAAAGTCATTTAAGGTTTCAAGGAAGAAATTTTAGTTCTTTTACCTTTCTAGATATGGCATGAGGTACACATCGGTGCATGGTTTTCATACCCCTTCTTAGTGGATGTTTTCCTACTAATGATACTATCTCTTAAGCTTCACTTACAGTCCTTATACACCAAAGTAAATATTTATTCTCTATATTAATTTTACTATTAATTACTATATGATCTTTCTTTAAATGAGGATAGATTAGATGGAAGGAAACTTAGAAGTCTACATTTCGCCCAAAAAAGTCCTTATTCGTGTCGGCGGTAGATTAAATCTCGTCATAATTCACATCAAAGTCAATCTTGAACATCGAGTGAAAATATTTACACCAAAATCAAGAAGTTTAAATTGAATTAGTAAGGCCTCGGCCCAGAAGAAGACTTAAAAACATCCACTCTTCACACATGTTGCTGCGATAAGCAAAGAAGCTCAACTATCGCTCATGTTCGCCTCAAAACCTTTAACTTTCCCACTCCGCTTCCACGTCCACCTTTCTCTCTTCAGCCCTTCTTTGCTCCACTCTTTTTCTCTCCTCCGTCACTCTTTCCCGATCCGTCTTCTCCTCCTCCCGCTCCACCCCATGCACGTTTTCCCATCGTTTATCCTTCACCGTTTGCCCCCCTCGAAAAAGAGAGACTTCACGTCCCGCTGCGTAAGAGCGAAGGGAAAGAAAACTCTTGTAAATGGAGCCAAAGATGACGCTGCGATCACGCCTGGATGGGTTAGCCGAGGTTAGTTCCTAAAGGAAGCGGAGTTTCTCCACATCCGCCATTTCACGCCTCTCCCACGCCTGCACTTTCGTCCGAGGAGTCGTGTTACAGGGCGAATGTCTGGCCGAAGTCCCCGCTCTGCCCCAAGAGGAGCACGGCGTTGGAATACGCTGAACTAGCGGCAATGGGCGGATGTTATTTGCTACGCCAGTGTTTTTATAGCCGCATGGTTACAGCTTTTCGACCGTTTTGGGGAAATAGGAGAGGAATGATTTGTGACGTAAAATGGTAACTTTTACTCGACGCTGCACTAAGTTACTGGCTAGAAAGGCTGTTACCGACGCATTGAACATTCCGTATGTGTTGTCAGGAATGGACCCGGAGGACTGCTAAGGGTGAAGTGGTATAGGTTAATGCACTATATACCTATTTCAATTACCATTTTAATTCCTCAAATATTTAATTACAGTTAAATTCCTACATTGATGTGAAAAATCCAACAGAATTAAAGCTATCGTAGAAATACTTTGCTGTTAATTTTATTGAGAGTTCTTCGATATCCAGAATCAAATGTAATAATTAATGACTTCTGGCGAGGGCATCTTCAGGAAAGGTTAGTGAGAAACTCCTCGCTGAAATAAAAATACCTATACTGGAGTAGATATTAGAAAACGTAGGGCCTTGTTTGATGGTTTGGGAGTCCTTGATTTTACATTTTGACTATTGTAGCCATCAGTGGTCGAATATACATTCATTGTTAATAATAAAAAAACAACAATCAATCGAGTAAGTTAATTCCTCATGTTAACTCACCATGATAAAGCCGAATTATTTAAAGTCGGTCGCATAATTTTTTAATGATATTCTGACGCTGTGAAGTTATGTTTTCATTCAACTGATCAATTATTATACTTTGAACGAATCATCTGGGTGATCTCTACATTCATCGATTGTCTTTTGGGACAAGACAATCGATGTTATGACTTATCAGGGACTTAAAAACATTATCAAACCATTATTTCCAAGTTTTACTACAAAAATTATAAAAATTGTAGGCTGTGGTAAGTTTTTCGCAGCGGCCCATTAGCTCAGTTGGTTAGAGCGTCGTGCTAATAACGCGAAGGTCGTGGGTTCGATCCCCCCATGGGCCAAATTTTTTTAAGGCATGGATAATTGGATGTACGAGGAGATTTAGTAGTCTCAATCTTACTCATATTAAAGTGTCTTTACTATTATAATTAACATCAGTGCAATCATCGAATAAGGTACACTTTTCTAAAATGAAATAACTCACCGTTATTCCTTCGTTTAAAACAGCATTAATTACTATTGTTTACATTAACACTCCAAAAACTAACACGAGGCTTGTGGCAGGGGGTGCAAAATAGCAAATTCCCTAAATATTATTCATATTAGTGCACCTTATACTGTCCGTAATTGGAGACCAATATAGGCCATCTGTTCTCGTTATAATCTCGCGAAATCTTTTTGTCGTCTGGCTTCGAAAATCGCGTTTACTGAGAGTGGGAGTAACGACATAGCGTATTTTGTCGTGTAAATCACTGCTTAATATTGTCTCAATTAATTTTGCCTGTACTCAGTTATCCTATTCTTAAAATATTCCCAGCTGAGGGCTTCGATCATTTTGGACACACTGCTATCGAACCAGATATAATTTATATGCATTATCTATGAATTAGGTTTCAAGGAATCACGCCATATCATGCTGTTTATGGGAAGGGAAACAATGAAATTGGGAAGAAATAATTATATCTAATTATAAGTAATGGCATGCGTATTGACTCGCCAACAAAATCCAACCGAGTTATACTCGTAATTTAGTTAATCAAGAGCCTTGGTAATTTGTGAACTTACTTCAAAGAATGAATATCTTAATAAAGTATATTAACCAAAATCCTTCTTTTCTCATCAAAAATCAAGGTTTAAACTCTTTAAATTGTAATGGATCCTTGGGATTGATGCAAGGAAACGTTTCCGTCAATTTTATGCACGAAAAAACATTCCTGGAAATTACAGAGGCTGGGATCGGTCCGCATGACATCCTCACAGTATTTTTTTCTGATCTATATCGATAAATTTTTTTTCGTGAAAAGGGTTGTACTTATAAAATTTAAATTATTAAAATTTAATTTTATAAGTTACATTTTGACAAATTTTGATTTTAAGAAGAGAAAAGTTAAGCACTTTCTTTCCTCGAATTATTTGGACTAAATTTATTTCAAATGAAGCGGGAATATATAAAAATATATCCAATTTTATTTTTCTTCAGCCTACAACATGTTTTGGCATGACCTTAACATATAATAAACCTGAGTTTTTAATAATGAAAATATCTCTTACACTGAAAGAATTCCTGTGATTTTAATAGACCAAAAATAATATAATTTTTTAGTTAAACGAATTATTCTTTCATTATTATACTAGAAAGGGAGAAGCAATATTGATGGCTCCAATGAGATGCAAATAAAACAGTCTTAAAGTAGTTACGGTAGAGATCTAGTGGCATTCTATTGCACAAGCAAGTGACACAACGAGAGAATGATCATGGTTTCGATACATGTCATCATAATCAGGGGATTAATTTCGTCTTGTCGTTACGTATGAAATTCAGTTTTCAGTGAAACTATTGGCCATCCTGGCACTTCAATCCAATGAAACGACAGTTTTAACGACAATTCCGCTCAAAATTGAATCTCATACGTAACGTCAAGTTACAGAATAGAACCTCAGGTCTGACGATGATGCCATATAGAAACCACGGTCGTTCTTCCTTTGTATTTAATGTGGTTTGAGTATAAAAAAATCTGTTACTATCAACATGAATATGATATCATGCATCAAAACCATGGTCGTTCTTTCGTTTATTTTTGTGTTTTAAATGCAAATAAATCAGTTATTCTATTTGCTTTGAACCATGGTTCATTATTTTCAGACATTCTTGAAATCCGGACTCGTGCATTCTCCTTATCAATTTAATATTTCATTTTCCCTACACTCGCGAGCCTTTGTTAAAATATTCTCGTGGCAAGGACTTACATCACTGCTCTCATGATTTTTACAACCGTCCGCCTCGAGCAGAACACAAGCGGGACATCACCGCACGGAGCTTTGATGTCACGAAGGTGATCAATAACGTTATTTTTCGGGACAATCAGTTTTCTTCAGAGGATTCGCGAAGACATTCTGAATGAGTAAGTAGCCTTCCTTTGGAGGAAAGTTCCTTTGTGCTGGATCGCGGCGTTGGCCAAGTCTCATACTCGTTAATGAATTTTGTTTGCCCGAGGCTATATTACTCTCGAAACGGGGCCAATTCTCCAGCGCAACGGTAGGTATATTTTTCGAGAACAAAACGTGGCGTTCAAGATTTATAAGAGGAGATTATGAGAGTTGGGAAAAGTTTAATTGTGAAAAAGAGTTTTCTTTATTGTGCCGTAAGTGCGAGCCGTGCTCTAAATTTCCGAGTCTGTGTGAGGATCAAGGCTTATTTGAAATCCGGCATATTCAAGGTGAAATTATAGCCGACTGCAACATGAAGTTCCTCTTTGCCTCCGTCAGACGGTTTAAAATTATTTGGAATATATTAGGAGGTTTTGCGGTTGTGCATTCTCACCCAGGACTGCAGCGCTTGTTCTCACCGAGGCGACATTAATCTTAATAGTCAATTAATAATAATTTTATTAATTTATCGGTATAGGATAATTTATTGATAAAAATTCAACGAAATAATAGAGACTGCAAAGTGTCATACATTACAACTATTATACAACATTATAACTATTTTATACTTGGGATATTGTAATATATTAACTGTTTTATTTATTATGAAAATTGATAAAATTTTGTTGTTACCGTAAATTTTATAATATTGATTATGATAGTTAGTCATAAGTTAAATTAAGTTACTAACGTAGAAAGTTATCAGTTCTAGCAACAATCTTTGGATATACAATATGATTTATCTAATTGTCTTTGTCTATCAATTAATTAAGAAATTTCTAACAAATTGCACTAAAATAAATTAATACAATAGCTATTTTTTCCATATAGGTAAGAGATTACAAAGCAAATGTTTCCCAGATGTTTTCTCTACATTTGAATATGTTACATAAAGTTGTCTTATAGTCATATTTAAAATAATTATTCTGGAGGGATTGAGATTAAGTTTCCTATTCCATCTTCTATACGTATGTACCAATCTTAGAGTATAATTTATAGTAAGAAAAAGTCGTGTTATGCATAACTTAAGGGATACTACAATAGTTACAAAGAGTGCTCGACGAGTATTAAAGCTTTAAAACATCTTGAATATTATAGAAATAATAGGAATTGTTTTTTCATCATTACATTTCCTTCAATTCTTTGAAGTAATATTTTACTGCAACTGCAAAAACTCATGAAAAGTTTGAAAGTGCAAATTATTTTTGAATTACTTCAATTCTTTGAAGTCATATTTTACCACATCCGCTAAAAAACAAGAAAGGTTTGAAAGTGCAAATTATTTTTTAATTACACATTTGATTAATTAGAACCAATTAGTTATCTGTTTTCAGTTAATTTCACTCCACAATACTCAGTTAATATGCCACGACTTGAATAATTATTGATGAAAAGAATGGTTTCATCATTTTAAACGAATACCCATTTTAATTTAAATGCACTTTCTATTCCCGATCCCTTTGTTCCCGTCGCCTCCTTCGGGAAAACGAAGCGGGGATTCCAGATCTCCGAGCGAACGCAACTAATGAGAAGCTCGGATAATTTACAGGGAGATAAACGATTACAAAGCATCCCTCTAAAAAACTATAATGAAGTTGTAAACGAGAAATCCTCCTCGTTCCTCTCTTGAGGGAATAACGAAGAATGATCGCCTAATCTTTTATCATTTCCCTCGGACGCTAAGAATAAAATCTCTTGTTTGGTAGTCTTACCGCCATTTATGAGAACCGCGCACTCTGTTCCCGGCGAACGTAAATCCTCGTTGAATATGGAGTCATTATGTATTCTGAAATAGGTCCTTTACTTGTACTGGGGAAAGCGGGATTTCCTCCAACCTCGGTACTAGAGGCAACGTAGGGAAAATTCCCTAGGCAAATCCCATCAGACCGTTCTCGGGACACTAGACTCACAAGATACTTTGCATTTATTTCATAACTCCGTAAGGGAGAGAGACGAATGCGTGGGAACAATGACGAAAGAGATTACTACGAGAGAACGTCGGTAAAAAATACGTTGGATCTCGAGGCTGTCGTTTTTTGCGCATAATAAGTGCGCAGCAAAACGGAAGATTGGAAAATCCCTTGTAATGCGGACCGTGCCGCGTGAGAGGAATACATTGTTTTGGAGCATCTAAAGTAATACGGGAGGCTGCCTTTGAAAGGGAATTAGTGGGTTTAGCGGGAGGAATAGATGGAGAATATCTGCAATACGGGAGGATATTAATTGAATGGTAAGAGTTGGTAAATACGCTCATTGCATTTGAGGTGCCCTGAAAAATATTGCGTGATACACAAGGGGTGAAAAATAAGAAAGAAAAGTTAACGGGCGTTTATCTGAATTGAGTAACTTATATTTTAAGTAAATTAATATATGTTAGGGAAATAACTGAATTGAAATAGCACAATGTGGTAGACAGGAGATAAAGGTATTGTTGTGCTGTTTTGTGGTAGCTGAATCATATATTTTTGTAATAGCCAATGACGTTGCATTATTGCTATTAGTAATTTATACAGTCCAATAACAATGTAATTGAAAGATTTTTAATAATTTTGCCACCGGACTATTAGCCCATCTGTAACAAACAAATCAATAGTAATAATTATCAAGAAAAAATATAATAAAAGTCTTGTTTGCAAGGGACCCATCTATTCATATATTTCTTCTATTTACTTTTAACTGTTATAATAATTATAAGGTCATACAAGGATAATGGGAACAGTTTATATAATGATATGATGATTTATTTTGATTTAGAAATTTTCGCTGCCTTATTCACTAAATGATGTAACTCGAAAAATCTGACTACCCAAGGGCAGGACCTATTCCAAAAAAGAAACCAACCAAGTTGACCAAATACCTACTTGGAATATATATGTAACAAAAAATTATTACCCGAGGAGAAACTAACAGGAAAAAGTTTAAGGGGTCAGGGACTCGAATTGGGATCCGAGAGTCTCATCAGACTATTTTCATCTTCGTCCCTTCTCGGAAATTTTACTTGGTGCACGCCATAAGATCAAAATCACCTTACATCCTTTTCCATATATTTATAAATTTAATTCTTATATCATTGATGCGTAACCGTAAATAAATTCTAAAGATATCACTAAGCAAATCAGCTTAGGCAAACTTTGACTTTTCTTAAATAAGAACGTTTCCAACTGTTATACAGGTCGGAAAATTGCTACTAAAAATTCTCGATCAAAAATCTCAGATATTCTTTGATGAATTAAATGTTTACATCTGATTGGAAAACATTTAGAGCCATTTAGTCAAAGAGAAGCTCTTTTCGTACCAGCTCCTTCAGAGCTAGCTCATTATTAGCTCACCCCTAAATTATCTTCTCTCTGTATGGCATTGGATATTGCTTATTTCGAAATATAATCAAAAACCAATCATTTGAATCTGTGACTAAGTAATAATTTCAATTTTGAACGAATCAATAAAAGATACTTAATAAACTATTAGAAGTTTTGTAGATTTAACGATTTACTTTTTTAATTATTTATTTATTTTAGTACGCTTACTTAGTTTAGTAAGCTTTTAATTCAATCAACTTAATTCATTTTTCCTTTGTTTATTAAGTTTATTAACACAATTGTCTGTTATCCGGCAATTTTTGCATTCGCATCTTTGTTTGATAAATTTAAATACTTCATGATAAATTTAAAAGTCATTCATTCATAAGTTATTTAAAATTTATATTAATTGAACGCAAAGTATAAAAAATTCATACAAAATACTCACTTTATAAATTAAAGTCGATGCATGCAATAGACCCATTGTATTACTTTTTCTAAGTACTAAAATAACGAACAAATTTCATGGAGGTTTCGCGTGTTTCGCTTAACTGTCTTGGACAATCGACGCTCAACAGTTTTTCGATGCTACTAACGAACTATAATATCTTGAATTTACTCTCGGTTGCGACCGGATTTCCGTTGGTTGCAAGAAATCCGCTGGCAATCATTTCTATAAACTGGAAATTATAATTAGGGAAGTTGAGAAATGATTTGACATGTTTTTTATCCCACTAAGTAAGGAAAGGAATTTTGAATTTTCCATGGATATGATTGACTACTTCCATCAGTGACAACTTTTTCAGTATTACAACGTTTCCATGTCCATGTGTAGATTCCGTGCAACTTTCAATTTTATGCGCATGGAAATCTTCCAAGTTCATCTCTATAGTAATGGACGTCAGCAAAATAATGGAAAATTACAGAAATGCATTGAATCAATTCTCTCTGCATTGAAATTCCTCATTATTTTTTTCTCTATTACATTATTTTATTGTTTAAGGTGTTATCTTTACGAGAGACAATGGATGACGAGCCATTTCGCAATGAAACCAATTTCATTTTGGTAGTACATACATTAATGCAAGAACTATAAATGTGTTCGGTGAATAACTTTGTAAATCAATGATGCAGCCAAATTTAAAGCCAAAGAATAATTCACTTATGGTGAAAGCAAAATTTTCACTAACTGACTACGAATATATATATATAATTAGGAATATGAAGCTTCTAATTCCATTTCCAAGTCTTTATTGAAAGCTTTCTTTAGTTTATGCTCCGTTAATTTTGTTAAGAATTTTATCAGAAAATTTTGTTGCTGTATGGAAAGATAGTTATAATATTTTTTGGCCTCTTTCATCTCAAATATAATTTTATGGATATTGTTAAAAGGCAGCTAGACTTAATAATCCGGAATAACTGGATAAGAAATTAAGCTTCTGGGAAGAACTAATTAATGAATAGAAAAATGGCTTTAAAAGTTTTATAAACATAAGAATCATTCACATAAATGCCAAAGATTATCCTAAATTTTCCTTCCATCTGTAATACTATAATCTTTACTACCAAAGTGTTTGAATCACTGCTACCTCTTGTGTGTTTTTACTAATTCTGGAGAGAATATCTCTCTCTGCAGCTATGTTAAATCTAGTTACTTTGAGTTAATCTAATCTAAGAAGAAAAAAAGCAAAAGCATATCGGAGGCATACCCCATAGAGATATTGACATTACGTATACATGAGCTAAGTATAAAACAAGCTTCAGTATATTAAGAGATATTAAATGACCTAATGCAGTTGGAATGGAGTGCAGATCATATGATCTGGCATTAATATTCCCTTATGAATCACTACAGTATTTGTTCGGTTGGGCGCAGACTTGTCAAACAGATTCTAATCACCTGAACTCTCCGCTAATCAAATGTATATTGTGAATCGGTCCTCTTCTACAGGACAAAAAAGCGTCATGGAAGTTCGTTTAAGAATAAGCCACATAAGTAAGTTACGATTTTTTTAGGAAAGATATAAGGACTATGGGAAAAAGGTAAAATATAATTAACTTAATTGTAGGAGCCGTTACTTGATGAAACTGCATAATGGTGGAAATAACTAAGTAAAAATATTACAATTTCTTGTTTAATACCACCGAAACAGTTTCGACTATTAATAGTTACCATCAGGCCACAACTTCGTGTTGTGTTGTGATGTATTGTTGAGTTGTGGCCTGATAATAACTGTTAATAGTTGAAATCGGTTCGGTGGTATTAAACAAAATAATTTGTGAAACATTTGCTCAGTTATTTTCACCGTAAATTATAGTACCTTACACAAACAGAAGAAGTTTCCATATATTTCAATTTATTTCTTTACCAATTATGTTATTATTTCTTCTCTATAAAAATTAATGAAAAAAATGAAGAACCAAAGAAGTCAGTAGTTGAAAAATAGTAACCATAATAACTCCAAATTGGAGTACATAGGTAAGTATTATTGAATTCTCAAGAAAATGATACTAATAATTAGTGGTTACAAATATTTCACATAAATTTATATCAGTTATTCTCCTAAATATCTATTAGGTTAACAAAAATAATGAAAATTGAATAACTCTGAATGGCAGAATCAAGACAATCTAGTTAAAACAAAACAATTAAACCAAATGCTACTTGGAGTCGCAAGCTTTTGATCATCGGCTACCAAAAATTTGGAGATGGTTCGGAGAATACTATATTGGCAGGCTTACGAATGAAGAGGAGATATTTAGCCACATTTTCCTTAATAAGCTAGGATTCTATTCTTGGATTATTCTATTTATTACGGATTATGAGTGACGTAGCTGAGTTCAATTTTCCATCAGTCATTCCTCTGTAACATTCACATTATCGTAGATGGAATATCATAAAAGCAACAGAAAAATTTCAAATTTTCTTTATTAAGTGCTAAAAATATTTAAATATATTGTGTGGTAGTAGGAGTGATTCAGATCGTTAAAAGATAACTAAGTTATGGAAGCAGAAAGAAAAGCATTCCAAATTACACGAGCCAAATTCCAACAAGCAAGAACTACTTCAAATCTCTTCAACTCTTCAAAATCTAAATCTTTGATATTCTGTTTTTGCCTAAGCGTAAAAACTTCTTCCAAAATCTCGTTTCACTCGGAAATATAAAAAATATATAAGCAAAACTTCGAGAGTCACTCTGTGAACGCTTGCTGAGAAGGATTCAATAATTAAATCGA
Source organism: Sympetrum striolatum (assembly GCA_947579665.1). NCBI lineage: Eukaryota > Metazoa > Arthropoda > Insecta > Odonata > Libellulidae > Sympetrum > Sympetrum striolatum. Next base: position 44,976,834 of record OX388347.1, read on the forward strand.
AGTTGACGAGAGTTCACAATTTCAATTCCAGGATTACGTTTGGCATACGTTTCCTGATGGTTCTCACGTCGATGTGGCAATGGCAGATTTTTCCGGAGTGAATAAATAATATGTTAAGATAAGATGGTAGGAAAGGCTTTACAGGAACTCTGAATAAAATTAAAAGGAATAAGGGATGTAAAGTAAAATTGAAATACTTAGATTTGTATAGTCGAACTTCGTTAATTGGAATTCAAAGAAACTGAAAAAATTCAACTTACGGAGTTTTCGAATAAGATAAAACTGCAAAGTACTAAGGTTAATTAAGGAGAATGTTATTCACTGCAAATCAACATTAAATCTTAATAGAAAAAAAGCAGTGTACTTGGTTGGCGTCGATGCATCTCGCTCCTATGAAAGATAACATAAGAACTTTCCGTATGATTTCTTTTTTCCAAAACAAGTGCTCTGAAATGTAATCCCAGAATAATAACGCAAATCCCTTGTAAAAATCAATTAAGAAAGGGTGGAGCCGAAAATTCTCTGAGTTAAAGAGGTCTTAAAAAACTTGGTCAGTTGCTAACCATTAGTTCGATTTAGAGAAGTTTTCGACGTAAAAGAGTTCGATTAATCGAGATCCGACTGTATAGAATTAGTTAGCTTTAACATGAAACTTTATAATTTGTAAGGGAAACAAATGTATTTTAATAGTATACTTTTACAGACAGGTACCAGCTGTTAAGTAATAATGTTTATATTAGCTACGAAATAATTATGGTAATAACTGTATTGTTGCTGCATGATAAAAGTTCCATAATCAATAAGGCTGCATCATTTTTAATAGTAATACATATATTATAGCATAAAATATGTTTTCAGTTTATGGAATTTTAGTAAATGTAAAGCATAATTGTAACAATATTACTCCCTGACCATTCCTACATCTGCAATATACGAATAAAAATAAAGGACTGGAAGACAAGGGTAAATGTTACAAGGAAATATATGAAAGCGTGATATGGTTATCAAGAGGAAGAGAAAAAGACTTGAAGATATTTTAGATCACAGAGACAACGGGAGAGGTAGAATAATCATACGCTTATTGAATGAACAGCCTATTCTCTTTGTAATAAGGCAAATGAAGGCATGAACTTTAGGTTCCGCTTCCATATCTCTGTGCAACTTGCACACCGCAAGTCGTTTCCGGGATTGCGTCGCTTTGATAAAAGATTAAATTAATAATAGATGCGAATGCTGAATGAAATCTTGAGGAAATGTTTTTCCTCCACCGCAGAATTTTTACTTTCTTGAGGTTTCCGCCTCTCACGAAGAGCACTCCTAACCATTAAAAGAAATGAAATTGAATTTTAAATGAAGGGAAGAGGGACTTGAATTCATGCAGGTATATAATTTGTCAACCTCCCTATAGGCTTATCAATGGAATTCACCTAATAATTGTACATTACGTGGAATTAAAAATGATATTCAATTGAGTATCAAATTATCAACAATCGATATAAGTAATAAAAATCGATATAAGTAACAAAATCGAACATCATCTTCGAATAAAAAATGGATTCCTGTTTTGTAATTAAAAAATAAGCCGAAATCATATTTAATGATTTCTATCGCAGATTAGCTGATGGAGGGAGTATGGTGTGTTGATATAGTGACTACAAACGTTAATTGAGAATTTGTACAATTTATATTTCCAAGTCAACGATGTTTACCAACGCTCATATTAAGAAACACATTGATACGCGCATACTTTTCAAAATAACGGATTATTCTTTACTTGTTTAATCTGTTCTTAAATTATAAGGAATCTTAGGTTAAAATGTAAAAAATCTTACTTTAAATTACAGTCGTTGATTATGCGGCCAAAACGTCGACCATATGCAGAAACGCTACCCGGTTGGAGTCCCGAGAACTATTCCTGCAGACTGAGCGTTCTTTAAGTGCGGTGTTTTTCCTGTTTTATCCTAAAACCCGTTAATGAGACGAGGAACGCCGACGAAGACGGCGATTGGAGATTTTGACCTCTAATTCTTACCATCCTGTTTCTATGGATATCCACTTAATAAAGCCTGCCACAATCGATTTTATACGTTCAATATATTTTAAATAGATCCTACTGTTACGATATACATCTGGAGACTATTGCTATGCTAGTAGTAACAAAGCATGAAATTTACGGAATACCATTCTAAATAGAAGCAAATTTTCCTTGCCTAATTGGTTGGTCCAAGCCTCCGATGTTTAGTTACGACGAATAATTTGCAAAATTCCACTATGATATCCCGAGCGCGTCACAGTCACCTCGCCATGGATGACACTCATATGTATAAACAGCTGCCAATGTCTCTTTAACTTCCATCCCTTCCCTGTCTTTGTCACTCCTCATTCGAATAAATTCAATCCTTCCGGACGAGACGCAGAATATGGTGCCACAAACATCCACTGGGAGTTGGACCAGCGAGCACCGAAGGGGTAACTCGTCCTCTTTTGGGAAAACACTCGAGCTTTAATGCAAAGTGCGTAGTCTATTTTGAAGTGATTAAGGCGAGACACCGTCTATGATATTGTACACTGCCGTACGGAAGCCTCGTGGAGTTTAAACAAAGGCCCGCCGAGGGAGCCACAATCGCCGGAATTACACGGAGCGATGTTTTAGCGAAGAGGGAGCACACAAAGGGTAGGATGTTATTCTATTTCCTATGAGTGCAGTTAATAGGATGACGAAATTTATTTCTACGCTTTTGCCGGAATATTCCGCAATAGCATTCCGCTATGATCTTCTTCCCGGAAAGGGATTTATTTCACGACTGTTAGATAGGAGAACAGCATCATTGGCATAAATCAGTATTATGGATTGATTTTTCGACCCCTTTCAAATATGTAATACGTTATTAAATTGCATATTTTTCAGCATGTTTAAAGTAAAAAAAATACGATTTTAGAACGAAATTTATGCTTTAAACTGAAATGATTGTCACGAAGTACCAAAACCATCAATGAGTTTGATGACTGAAACAATAAACATTAATTAAACTGAATAATTTGTAATAAAGAATTGAAGGATTTCAATATTTTCCTGAAAAATTCAATAGCTGAATTCTTTGAAGAATTCATCTGGTAGAAAAGTTGCAGTGAAGTATCTTTTTCGTATGTTTGCAAGATTTAGGAAAGAAATATTCATATAAATATATTTGTAGTAGTTTAGTTTAAGAGTTAGGATCTGAGCAGTTGTTTCTTTTAGAATATTGCTTTTATCTGTGAAGTATGTGATCACCTTCTTTTTTATTTATTTTTATATTTATATTGAATCAAGTTCTTATATACTTGATACTAAAACGTGGTTATAAAAAATGTGTATAATAGCCCTAAAATCTACGAATACTTATTAGAAATAGCTCATAGTAAGTAACATGTACATATAATCTATTACGCCAATAAGAAAATGGCATTATTAAAAATTATATGACTCTATACAAGCATGATATGAAATTAATACCTTTAGTTGCAGCATTGCAATTTGGTAGTTGACCGTCCATTTAAGACTTTTCCCTTTTTCAATGAGACTATCCTGCCTCGAAAGATAGAGTAACGTAGTTGATTTAAGTAGTCACTTCAAAAAAATTCACAATCAGAGAAAAATTGACTGACTACATAATTCGGTGAAGAATTGAAAATCGGTATCTCGCTTTTCAATAATCCCGTAAAAAAAATATCGATCCTGTTCGGAAAAATAACTTGACTATTCTTTCCCTATAAAATGTTTTAATATACACTCAAGAGTCCTTTTCAAAATGCAAGATGGATAGATGCCTTTGGGACAAGTAACCGATGAAGGAAAACATACCTCGTCAATTCTGAGTTCTCAGAATCAATTAAGGGAAGTGTAATATGTATATTCAGAATTTCCCAACAGGATAGCATACCTTGAAAGCATCGGCAGGTAACATTGTATCAATTGTGTACTCTATAAAATGAAATCCAGCGAAAATATGCCTTACTGAGAGCACCATGCTCAGGAAGATGACAGAAAGAAAATTCGATTTAAAAAATGTCTTCTACATGAGAAAGAGCAAATCAAAGCGGTATAAGAAAGAATAGTGAGACTTATATTTAAGAAATTCGGGTCTTATAAAGATAAAAGGAAAAGAATGATAAAAATATGACTAAAATTAAAAAATATGAGATGGACGTATAAGGTATTAAATAATAATAGTGTGCAACTCTATGTCTTCGCTGCCTCTGGGTTCATTAAAGTTTTAGGAAAAGGACTCATGAAGGTCAAGGAAATATATCAACAAGAAATAGTTAATAAAGTAATAGAAAATATTTGTTAGATTTTTTTCCATTTTTGGTACCTGCTTTCCCTGACTGAATGGCGACGTTCTCTTTATCATTGTCAATTTTGGAATAAGAATCACATGTATTCTTCTGGTTCCTGCTTTCCTCTTTATCATTGTTAATGTTGGAATAAGAATCACATGTGATCGCAGCAAGGGTATTGATTTAACACTACCACAAGCAATATTCAAATTTCAACTGAATTTAGTTTTTCATAATACTTATTTATGGCTAAATATTTTGCCTCCTCAAAAAAAATTATTTCCGGTGATAAAATTACTTTCAGATTTAATCTTCTGAGAGTTCATACAAAATATGTACCAATAACAAACGTGTAAAATCATGCCGGAGGCAAAGACAATTTATAAATATAAAATGAATAAGAATAAAAATAGCAAAATTAAAAAATGAATTATAGTAAAGATATTAATACAATCCTGAACGTTTCCCATTTACATTATAAGAGAGTTTTTAGGCATAGCAAGAAAAAAATATATCTTATTTTTTAGCAGTTTCTTTCACTTTAGTGTGGAAATTTACGGAGTTTTTCTCTTGCTATAGTAAAAATGTCGTTCCACGAAGTGATTCCTGAGTTGATTGAATTAATGAGAGAGTATCAAAATATGGATAGAGTATGTACGGAGGCAGAGAAAGCAACTGTTGAAAAATTATCCGACTGACTTATCGCCACCTCCATTGAATTGAAGGAAGCGACAGGAAGGGTGTGGCGGAGAGAGGATGGGGTTTAAATAAGAGAGAGGTTTTCAGATGGGGCGGGTGTGTTTGAAGGGGGGTTTGACGGGCAAGATAGTTGGCAGGATGTGTCGCGGGGAAGTGCAGGAGGCATTTGGCACGAATTCAGCTGCGGTAGTAGCAGATGCAATGTTGGTTTGTTCTCTCCGTAGGATACATTGAAGGGCGTGGTGGCGGCGAGGGTGTGGGAGGGTTGAAAGGTGCCGTCCCCCGCTCTTAACCCCCTATTGTTCGGCTGATGACGGTTGGGATAAGGTTGGGTGGCGAAGTCGCGACTTTCGTGGGCGTGCGGAAATGAGGCAGATCTCTCGGGAGCAATCCATTTCCTCAAAAGCATGTTCGATATCCAGTCTCATATATGCGGGACTCTTCTCCGCCGGCTGATGGTGATACTCCGTCGGAGAAGAGCTTTTCTTCCAGAGGCGTATTGTTCCGCGCTTCCTGTTGCAAGGAAGCCATTTTACCTCTCCGTACTCATTCTTTTAGCGGAATAAACAGCGCGATGACTTTGAAATGGGTTATTAAAAATGAAATGACGCAAGAAGCTCTTTACGCATTAATGGAAAAGAAGCGTAAATCAATGAGTTAATCAATCTTTAGAATAAGAAAACAGTTCCAAGTAGTACAATGAATTAAAATATGTAGTAGAATTTCATTCAATCTACTGTATCTGTGTTTGGTGGAGGTGTTTGTGTTTAGGATATTTGGCTTATTGTACCAACTGGGCTTATTAAAGAGTGTACTGTCCACGGGAGGCTTTTGAAAGAGTTTTCCTCCCCTCCTTGGGCAAATTCCGGACAGATTGTATTGTTATTTTGCTATGTCCCACTCGACCGTTGCCACCTGGTAATCGGACCAAATTGCAGCGATTAAATTAATTAAATAAATAAATAATTATCGGGAGGGAATGTACAGAGCCTCAACCGGGCTTGAGTAGTAAAATGACTAAAGATCCAATTTTTGTATCCATTTAAGATTTTTAGCTTTTTCTTACCAATGTATTGATTCCAATACGTGAATAAAGTTGTACATTATAATTTTATGTTACCGTGTTTATGTTATGATATAATTGAAACCGAAGGTGTATAATTAAAAGCACCATCTGACAAGGTTATGATATTATTAAGGGGGACATCATTTTAAATTTATGTTTCAGCAAATGATTTTGATTGGATTATAGGAACTGCATTTCGTTTTCTTTAATTATTGATACAATACTAAATAAAAAAAGAAAATACGTTTCAAGTTACAAAATACAGATAAAAACATAAAAAGCTTAAAATTTTCCATTATGGTACTCCTGAGCCTAACAATGGTTTCTGTGCAGGATACGTGAAATTAGTGCAACATTTATAAAATGCCAATATAAATTTGAGATTTATAAACTGTAATATAATCAAAAAGGGTAAGAATAAAAACATTTTAAATGTCAATTTTAAACAAATGAAACATTAATAAATTTATTTTAAATAAGTTAGTTAATGTTAATTACGCCATTCTAAACATAATAGCCAATCTATTAATCATCTACTTTAAAGTTTCAGCTGCAAAAATTAGATTTTTTTATAATTTAAGTTTCAAGACTAAATCATTTCTTAACTATGCACAATATTTTTGAACTAGGATCAATTCAGTATTTTTTCAGTATTTGAAAAAATTATTGTTATCATAGGTAAAATACAGGCGGATCACTCATTAAAATTCATCGGTTAGAACTTATGAGTCGGCATAAACCATCTCGACGGTGTACAATACACTTTATTTCTGCGCAAATCAGATTAAGCTAATCGTATGCATTCGAATTGAAGAGCGAGTTGTTATTGTAACCATTTGTTCTGCTCCTAAAAGGATAGCGGTCACGAACTGATTAATGGCGATACGCTAAGCGAAGACTTGTGTGATTGGTGAAACAATTACTGCGGAGATACACGTGGATGCGGTTTTTTCCTTATTAGCAATTCAGTTTCTGTTCTTTTGATCTGATATGTATCCCATTCGTGGACAAAGGAATATAAATGGAATGTTTCTGAATAGGTGTGACACATTTCCTCTTCTCATTCAATAACTGAGCACAGTGCCGTGCCGAGCTACGGGAGACCTACATAAGTGCTTGGGAGTTCAATCATAGGGATTGCAAACTACGTCATCTATTCCTATAGATAAGAGAATGCTGAAAATTGAATGAATTAAATTGAATGAATCTACTCAGCCACTCATTGCACGCACACAGTGCTAAAAGGAGTGCAGGAAGTTGCGTTTGGTCGTTGTAAAACTGATGAAAAGAGACTGTTCAAGAAAACACAATGCAGTTCAGTTTGTTGTTGTAGAAAAATTACAAAAATAAAAATACAATGAAAAGATAATATTATGACCAAAGATAAAACTAGACTCCATTGAAATCAAAATCAGCTTTTCACATCTAGAGTCTAATATAACATAACATCCAATAACATCGATGTTAACCAGTCTAAGAAAATCGAGGACTTAAAAGAACTAATTCTCACTGTTTTGCGTAATTTATATCTCCAAGTTATATACTTGAAAATAACCATTAATTAATATCGTTACGATATTTCTTTCCGGTAATTAAAATGAGATTTTTTTATCTTTAAGGGAGTGAAAACATCTTTCTTCCCAGCATTCTTATATTTCAAGGGTCCTGACCAACCTTGTCACTAATATTAATGATAATACTAATATTAATTTATCTGGTATTGTGCATCTATAAAACCGTTAAAGCAAAATATATGGTCTTTTTAAGACTAGCATTAATCCGTTCCTTGTGCCTTGCATTGAAGAAATATATTCAATATAAGATTAAGAAATATGAGATTGTAGAAAACAACTTTATCATTACACAACGGTATTTGGTACTATTCTACCTATGAATATGGCTTGAGGTAAAAACCAGTATACTATTTACCTAAAATGAAGTTCAACCAAGAACATTCTTCTAACATTACCCTGTATTTATTAAAAATAGTTAAGTTATATAGAGTATACTTCGTATTAAATTACATAGTAAATGTATTAGAATCATTATTTCAATACCGGAAATCAAATTTAATATATTTTTCTGATCTGCGAGTTTATTTTTGTGAGTTAATTTAGTCTACCGACAGCGAAAAATGGTGTAAAGCTCAGAATGTTTCATGCGGTGCACGGTTTTGTGATATGAATGGAATCCAAAACAAGTATGCAGTTTTAAGTCCAGAGTAGGAATTTTATTTCGTTCAAAATACCACATGAACGGAATGTGTTAGAATTTAGTGCAGAGGAATTTATTGCCACCTACAAAATGGATACAATTCATTCCACTGAATTAAATTCGTTTCAATCGGTTCAACGCAAGGTAGACTTCATTCCCCACACTTCCGACTTCCTGGTCACCAACCAGAGATTAAATGACTGTTTTTTATGCATTCACTACAACAATGGAATCGTTAAGCTATCCTGAAACTAGGTGATAATAGTATAAGATAAAACTGTTTAGCATTTATTCTCCATAGTTAGTTCCATACATTTGAAGGGATACTTTGAGTTAGCACCAATTTAATACTTAGCGCAATGAGGCTGAAGTTTCCAAGTATCCCTCGGTTGTTGAATTACGTTGGAGGACTATTTAGCGCTGGCTGATTATTTCTAACTCTTGTTTTCACTGAGGATTATTTCATACTTTTGGTTTGATAAATATAGATAGAAATTCAATGTATGTATGTTTTTTATGCATTTCTGTTGTACATGGTTACTACCTTATAATCCATGAATGATTTAAATACTTACGTATAATTTAGAAGTTGGACTCAGAAAGACAAAATAGACGACGGCTACCCTTAATTCACAATAAATATACTCTAGGCGGGAAATATTTAGAGAAGTACTGCATGAGATATCCAACAATAATTAATCACACGTACAAACTATCACACATCTCGCAAATAATAAGACAATCATCAATACACTCCTTCAGACACATTCAAAAATAAGGCCAAAGAATTTTGAGGACGAAATCGTTGAAATGAATCAAAAATGACTTATGAATTAATAACCATAATTCAACTTACCTTAATCTAGCGGGATACGTATATATCTGAAAAGCCTCAAACCTGGAAAAAAAATAAAGCGTTGTCTTAATAACTTGTTGGCTAATTTCATGTTTTTTGCCACTAAAAGTACCTGCAGCATAGAAAGTGCTAAATATCTAAATTTTAAATCCTTTTCCAGCTATGCGTTATTGTTCCTTAATTTACTTTTTGGTGACGTTTTCCTTTGCATAAAAATAAATTAAAACTGATTAGGACCACTTCTTCCTTCCGGGACCATTTCGATCGAAACGGTGGCATAGCTGTCACTCGGGATGGTCACAGAATTTAAACCACGAAATTTTTCCGAAAATGATTAGCAAAGTGAAGGTAAATTCATCTCCTCTTGCCCTTCACCTTTTAAAGCCTGCATCACATAAACTGGCAAGCGCCCAGGGTGGTATTTTTGTCTGCATCTCACGATCTATGTCCCAATCTCTCGAACAAACCAACGCCCCAAACACCTTTTTCGTAGAGAGCTGTTTTTAACTCCGCTAGGTCCCATTACCACCCGCCGAATTCTCCTAAACTTCCATTGAATAGCAGACGAAGCTACACCTTCCCTCGCAAGGGCCGTCTGCAGGGGCCTTATTTACCCCTTTCCGTTTGGGGTGACGAAAAGGCCCCTTTGAAAGATTAGTGATTGATCGATGGAAGTATCGACATTGTACTCATATCGCAAATGCGAGATTAGCGCCCGCTTACTGCCAAGCCTTTCGCCGTTGAATCCACACACCGGTTCGAGAAAGTTTGGAGGATGAAAGTAAATAAAGGGGAATCCCATGTCTGGGTGGGAGAGAAGGTCATGGCAATCGAATGTTTGGTATTAAGTCTCAAGGAAAGGTCCGTTAAAAGCTGTGGTCTTCCTTTCGAACTTTTCCTCAATCCGCGATACCCCGATTTCAAACTTTTCTGCATTGTTTTCGTTTTCTCTGAAATGGTTTGCACTCAAGAAGATTTGCGTCATTTGCGTGTTTAAATCATCACCGTTATCAGCGGTTATTAATGCTGCATACATTTACTAATTTTCCGAAGTTCTAGTTCTACCTATGTCCATAAACAGGCAGCATAAGAGATACTTTTCAAGTTTGCAGGATTTGGTGTTACTTGTCCTAAATTTTGAAACAATATCGTGTTTGCTAATTTTCTTATTATATCTATATATAATAGATATAGGTGTATTATGTAACTGGAAGATCAAAATTAGTTTCCAACTAACTTGCTCTAAAAATTAAGTTTTATCATGGAAAAATATTTGTTTCAGGATCGATGCAAAAACTTGCACAGATTTCATGTCTTCTTTCTCTAGTTTAATTTTTCCAGTGCTCAATGGAGGGTAAGTGATTATTAAGATAAAGAATAGATACTAAAATTATAAAAATAAAATACATACATTGTCAAGATTTTAGGTGAAAGGTCGCCAGCCACGTGAACGACAGTAGGGGTTGTGTACCACTGCGCTACTCTCTCTGATTCATACTTTCTTCTGAATAGATATTTAAGAAATAATATCGATTTGCAAGATTCAGTATTTTTATAATTCCATTTCTTAGATAATGATATTCTCTACTCTTAATGCAGCCAAAATAGGATTCTCTCTTTCTTCACCCATTCTCATATATCGGGATAAATGGGAATATTTCCTCAAACTTCATTAATTATACCCAGTACATATTGCAGACGTTTCTTTTCGAATCTACGAATAACCTTGAGGAAAATTACGATTAGGCTAGTATCTTCAATGGACACATAAGATTTCTCATTAATTGCGAAGTCTTCCAGCATTACTACCACTTTAATGAGCATTTATCTGGCATATTAATCTCAAATAGTTAATCAAAAGGAGGTTTGGGCATTTCGAAAGAACAGAATATCAGATGAAGAAAATTTTATTTTCATTGTTCTTGCAGATATCTTTCCTAATTACGAGTATGATTGCTCTAAAATTTTATGAGATGACATAAATAGTAGCAAATTCAGGTGAATGAAGGATAACAACCCAAAATAATCCGCAGTACACGAGAAATATAAACAAAAAGTCATAAAAGCTCACTGCTTTCATGAGTTAAAATCTTCTCAAATCAAGTAAGTACGACCTCTTGGGATTTTTTCATTAAAACTCTTTCAAAGGCTCATCAATTATCTCATTGAAATCAAAGAATCAAGACTAATTCATCTGAAGTAATTCTGCCGCTAATTTTTCATACACTCTGCGATTCAAAATCTATTGAACCTTTGATTTAAGGATTTAAGGAGGTCGCAACTTAGATTATGAATGAGAGACTGCAACAACGCAGCTCGTTTTCATTGACGACAAAAAATAACAAAATCTGACCTCATAAAACCAAGCCTCCGTTATCCAATCCTGCGTTGAGGTATTAGGAAGATTTTATCTTCTTTCATACACGAAAGGGTACAAAGAACACAATGGAATGCATTCCTCCTGACTCTTGCATACCGCTTTATCAAGAGCCTCGGAAAAAAACGAACCAAGAGATAAGGTAATAGTTCACGAAGAAAAGTTACCATTTCAATTTCGCCAAGAATCAACAAAGTCGGTACCAATGATCTCTTTTCAGATGCGCAATTGAATGAGAAACGTGGGCGCACGTAGAGGACGAGCGCTCCCCGTTGCTCAAACGTAAAAAAATGAACTGCTCTGCAAAAACGCTCCCATCCTGTAAAATATCGCATGACCGACAATCCCGCAAGGAATCCAGCGCAAGGCTTTCAGGCGAAAGCAGTTTTATTCCGCGCAGTTGAGATAATAAAGCAGCGCATAAAGTGACGTAAATTGGAAGATAATGCGAGGAATGGGAGACAAAAAAGGGTTTTACCCGCGACCTTTCGTTGGGCGCAAGAAGCATTCCTTTCGAATGCATGAAAACAATGAGGGGGAATGCATCTCCATTGAGGAGAAGGAGGGTGTAGAGGGAAGCTAAGCGTGAGTACGGTGGATATAAGTGCACCCTGGGGATAAAGAGGAGCAAATGCAAACGATTAAAGAAAGAACGGTCGAAAATCGCTAACGCACCTCTTGAGACGGTCAGGCGTTTTCCATAACTCCCTTCCGTATTTTCTTTCATTTTTACTCCCTCTTTGTTCTTCCTTTTCGGTGCCTACGTACTTCCCTGTTTGAAATCTGCCTACTTTTCCCATTATGCTTACGAATCATGTAGATTTTTCTTGATGCCCTTCTTAGAAGAATAACGTACCTCAATTCCCTTTTACTATTGCTCTTATTCTTACCAGTTTCTTCTTAATCGATTTTAATTCCCTAACAACCTCACTTCTTACGTGTAACTTTCATCAGCTTTTACGAAATACGATTTCTTTTTTAAAATTTCTTCCTGCATAATAATATATTTACTATGAAATACCAATGAAATTTTATGAAAGAAAAAAAGGAAACAGGATGGAGAATTTGGGACATTATTTTTTATTTGTTTCTAAAAAGAAGGGAACATAATAACTACATGGATAAAAATATGAGGATTGGATTGTAAACTGCGCCATTTTCGTGTCGTTTTCGTCATTATCTTACGGTCCATGGCAATTAAAATAGTCTTTTTTCTCCCTAATTCTCGGATTAGAATAATTCCTATTGACGAAAGGATGTTTACCATTGAATGCTGCATCTTTGCGTAAATAATTCGATGTCTTTTTAGAACACATTTTGTGAGCTAATTGCGGTAGTTATAGTGGAATTATTTATTCTACTTCCTTCCACATAAAGCCTTTTAGCATGGACTAAATTGGTGTAAATTTTTCAAATCTTAACACTATTCTCATTTCTCTAGTTCAAGTTTTGCCTTTTTTATTTTAGGTCTCATTAAAACATAATTATTTCAGATCTCGTAAAAGCAAAAGATCAGTAATCAAGATACTCCGATTTTCTAATTCCTATCTTTCTTATTATACCTCCCCTGTCCTCACCTGACAAATCCTTTCCAACCCTTCTCTCGTTAGCGCATATCATCTCTTCCGTCCGCTTAACATTCAACCTCCAATCTCCATGTTATCACCACTCGCTTCCTGCCCTCCCAACCTCTCTCTGCTTCTCAACCCCTCTTCTCCCTTCACTTCATTTCCTCTTCGTCAGATGGAGCAAGCGGTTAACGATACCAGATAAGTGTCCGCTTCTCAAAAAATGCAACGGCTTCCTTTTTAATCTCGAAATGAAGTGGAATCATAGCACAACCCGTCGAGAGCATTTTACAGCCCCATCAAAGTGAGAAACTCCGTGGACTACATTTTTTGTCGGAGGCGAAACTAATCGATTCTCCACATCTGATCCAGAGGAACGGATACATTCTCGGAATATACTAATCCGAGCCGAGAGACGGGTCTCCGGTGCTTAAGCATAAAAAATCGCCCCGCTTCCAAGTACGAACGGCACGTATTTAAAAAACACATGGTCTCTAAACGTAAGATCGACATTAAAGGACAGTTTCGAGCCGAAAAAGGCCACCCCCGAGATAAGGAATTAATCAAACTTTATGACGCCCGTTAAATTCCCCCGGGGAAACTTCGTCTTTCGTGGAAGTGAACCCGGTGCTCGCATGCTATGAGAGAGAGAAAAAGCAGGCCTTCCACGGTGTTCAGAGAAGCAAACTTGGAAAACGTCCCTCGACCATAAATTCTCCACGGGTCCAGTTATTCTAGGATCGCATCGCCCCGCCTTTGTTGAGCGACCTTCCTCTTCCTTAAAAAAGAACGAGAGAGAAACTCGGTCGTTGGAGGACGCTCTTCACGCCATCGAGGATGCCTCTTTTTATTCCATCCCGCGTTCTTAAACCTAGCTACCGTGATGCCCAGTTCACGCGGGCGACCTCGCTGCATTGTGTCGCCTGGGACGCATTGTTTTAAATGGCTCCGCTGGAGCAAATAGCCTCCCCTTCTTTCTTCGGGGCTGTCAAAACGTTGTCGCTCACTGCCCACATACGCCACGCTTCCGGAGAGAACGTCACCATCCTAACTCCAGAAGGCTTTAATGTAAGGAAGGAGACTGAAACGCGGCTGTTAACGAATCTGAGGTTTAAGAACTCTCCAAAATCTTTCTCAGTGTCCCTTACCGGGTTGCTATCGATTCGCGAAAATAAAAGGCACCCATGTTCTATTCTAAGAAGCATACAAGTACATTTCAATAGTTATGTACTCATTTTCAGGCTTAGAAGAAATCTCCTAATTTTTTCTATGTTTACTCCTACCCAGATTTCTTCTACCCCTGAAGATGATAGCGTGGCTATTCCTGAAACAAAGAAAATTCCCGGATTTCTGACTTTATAGGAATTAATGTAAACCCTTAATGTAAACCCAATGGCTCTACTACCATCATCAGGCATATCTTAAACCCCCCCCACTTCTATCATGTGTTCTTTTGCCCCTGAGGATGATAGCATGGCTATTCTAGAAACAACGAAAGTCAAGTATTATAGATTATTAGATGGACCCAATTCACGGCTCAATAGCCATGAAACCATCTTCAGAAATAGAAAACAACCCTTACTTCTACCCCTTGTTTTGCCCTGTTTACTCATACCCTGTTTTCTTCTATCCCTGAAGATGATAGTAACGGTATTTCGATGGACATGGGTGCTTCTAAAATTTTAGTATCATCTTCAGGGATAGGAAAAACTCGGTAAAACAAAAGAGGTTAGACAAATGGTTTTCTTCCATCCCTGAGGATGTTAGCATTGCTATTTCAATAAACATAGGTCCTTAGAAAGTCACCAATCCGTTTCTCCTCGTTGTCACCGGAAACGGCGGCAATGAAGCTCGGAACACTGACAAAGACAGCTTTTGCTGGTTTCTTAAGCTAGAAAAGACAAAAAGAGTGCTTCAATGACCACAGAGAAACTGCCACCGCGGATGACGTTGCTGGAAGCCAATGCAGCTTGTAGTAGTGTCCTGCGGAGTGAGAGAAAACGTCCACAGCGTTTGCGAGGTTTGATTCCAGGAACGCAGCATTTGAATGAGGAGGGGATTCCACGAATCGCTTGCCGCGATGAAGTGAACGCCGCATGACAGACCAGGAACAATGGAAGGCATACCTCGCTAGATAACAAAAAGACTACACCTTTATCTGCGGCGGGTTTAAATCCACGATGATTCAAACGTAAGTCTTACGGGGAGATATAGTTCGAAGGCAACACCTCGACCGAGTTTTCGTGCTCATTCCAGAGGCATTTTAAACGGATTCTTCCCTTTTTGCGCAAACAGCGCTCAGGTTGTTTCTCTAGGAGGTTCAAGAATTGAGTGGATTTTTGTGGAAATTGAGGTTTGAACCCAAAGGCAGTTTTTACTAGAGGTTGAGCCTCGTGACCTCGTTTTGAGAAAAAAACAAAAGTGCGGATAATTTTGGGATTTCGCTCAAGTATGAAGATCTATAGCTCGATTTGAGTTTACCAAAATGTTTCTATCGTTTTCACATATCCATAGATTAATTTGAAAGTATTTTAAAGACTTTTGCGTTCATTTATCATATTTTAAATTAACTGTGTAGCTAACTATTTGATCGTTATAGATTCGCTTACATTTACTAAAGGAGAACTTTAAATTTACAAGATGAATGATTTGAATAATCACTTATCGAAGAGGTTTAACGAAACGAACGTATAAATAGTCGTATCTCGTTCACTGAATGATTTATAAGCTGCCATGATTAGTTACATTGTATTGAGTTACACATTTGTAAGTTAAAGGAGCATTAATTATATGAAATTAAGATTTGAGTTATAACTATCAGTTTGTTCCTTTTGCTAGAATTTGAGTTATCCTCTACCTTCAAGATGAGAAATTCTGAGTCGAAGACTAAATATATAAGTCCCCAACATTCCAGGATGAGAAACTGAACTTCATAATATAGCCTGATATTTTCAATAATAATTTACAGCAATAGTTACCAATGCTTTCGCTATTTTGAGGACGTTTCTCGAAAATAAAGTCCACAACCTAGGAAATGTTGATATTTTCATTTCTCACATGATCCCGATCTCCATTTCTGCATCCAATGTATTCCTGCTGGCTATGTGATAATTTATAATTCTCAAAGATATTGAGAGTATCACATTGCCGTAATTACTGCCTGAAATCTATTGTGATGTTATATTATATTTATAGTATAAGTAATAATTACTAGAAAAAATAGTTTTCACTCAATTTTAACTAATCTCGATCTTTTAACATGTGATGTTGCGACGTTCTCAAACAGTCGTTCAGTTCCTCTGGCCCTTCTCCCAAACCACTTCTGCATAGGAATTTTCCATTAAAATATTTCACCGTTGAGTACCACCGTAAAACTGTTATACTTGATCATTAAACTACCTGACTTATTCTAACTTCTTTTATAAAAAGTTTAACTGAACCGTAAACCGGTTTATACTTTCTCATTACCCAAAGGGGCAATTCCTAAAGAATTGACTCATACCAAGTAAAACCCAAAGCTTTTCTAAATCTTTCCAATAACTTTTTATAACTGTAAATAAATTTGATTTTATTTCATCTTTTATTATATTTTCACTATAAATTGGTGACACTGATATATGTGAAATTGAGTAATCTAAGCTTAGGCACGACCCTTTCGATGTATAACTTCATTTTATTCTACTCTATTGGCTTTTCCCTTGCTAGACTGTAAATTGCTACTTGTTAATAACTTTTAATTTTAATTAATTTTAGTTAATTTCCTTATTATAATCAAATACACTTTTACGTTTGTAATATGTTTTTGTAAGTCAGTTCCTGGCAAGTTTATTTAACAATGTAACTAGAACAAGTTGTAATATTTTATTATTTACTTTTCCTCCTCCTATGTAAATTGTATTTTTTTATACTCAAATAAATAAATAAAATAAAATAATACGCAATAATAATAAATATCATGTAGCAAAAATAAATAATAATTATAAATGAGAAATAATATTAATAGAAGATTACAATTAATTAATACGGTCGATTAGATATTTTGAAACTTTTAAAATCATTAATTAATATTTGAACACCCTACACATATTTAATTTTAAATTTTCAACTATTCGCTCTTGATTCACGTATGTTTCCATATTCCCTTTCATATTCCACATGCATTCCTCCGCAGTCCATCTCTCAAGAAAAAACAGCGGAGCGATTCCACCCCCCATTCACTTCACACGTTCGCCTCCAATTTCAAAGCAATTTACAACCATCAACCCCGTAAAAAGCGAGAACATTTCACTCAGGCTATTTTAAAAGCTCTCTCGTTGTTTTGAAAAGGACAAGAAATTAAGTGAGCAAGTAACACACACACAACGTCTATCCCCTTGACGTTCTCCGGGAGTCCCCCTTGTTAACCAGTAGGCGGAACTCAAATAACGTGCCTGGAGCATGTAACACGAGTCCTTCAGCCTGAAACCCAGAACGACAGGTGATAGTGGTTACAGAGCTGAGCAAAGCCTCCGAGTCCGCCTCTCCTACAACCTCCCCTCCTCCTGCATTCCTCCCCCGCTTCGGTCTTCCCATCTTGTCCGGACGCCCTTATGGACGACACGTCTCAGTCCGACGTTCCGCCCAAAGTTTCGATTGCTTACGTTGGCGAGCGTTAAAACTTCCACATATAAACAGCCATTCCATCCATATTTACCTCACGCAAGCGGATATCGCCAATGTGAGTCACTTGCTCGAATCGACACGATACAGAGAGATGTTGTATCGTTACGTTCTTAGTGATGAGAACCTTAAAGAGGGGGTTATCTATCGTTTGATCGACAATCAACTGACCGACAACCTATATTGAAAATCTTGCTTGAACAACGAAGCTTCCTTTATCATAAATGTTTGACAGTAACGATTATAACCAAAATCCTCTCGGCTTTAACTTGGTGGTATAAATAATTATGTATGATAAATATTAGGGAAATATAACAAATAATTAATAATAAGTATATTCGATTAGATTCTATGTAACATCTAAACTCAAAGATCAATATTTTGACTTCCTACACGTATTTAATTTTTATGATTTAACTTTTCGCTCACAATTCGTTTATTTCCCTGATTCCTTTCATATTCCACTTGCCTCACCACATTTACTTTCATATCCTATATACAATCAATAAAACCACTAAAAATTAAACCAATGTAAATTTTCAAAATAATTATTTATTGAACTTCCTTGATTAAGTATCAATTATATTATAATACTATACATTCCGTAAATATTCATTGACTTTAACAAATTTCGAAGATACGTAAGCATTATGGTTTTGCAAATAACTATTTAATTGAATAACTTGAACAATTCCATAACACCATTGTGAAATTATAATGAAATTTCATTAATAATCGGTGGTTACTGGTATTCATTCTTGAGGTTTTTCGTTCATTTTATGCGTTCCTTTTTCCGTTCCTTTCTACGTTCTTTTTACCGTTCATCTTTTCCGTACCGTTTATTTACTCGATCGTCTCCCCTTGATGACTTTTTAATTAGAGTAATTTCCCCAAACTGAGCTTGAATTACGCATAATATGATTATGAAATATTATATATCTACGATTGTTACAACTGTACTCCGTATATAACGACAAAATGATATTTCAAAAGTTAATGCATACATACATATATTTACAAGGGACTTTATTTGGCGATATTTGGACTTTTTAGTCCCATCTTCCATTTAAGCAAAACATTTACATTACATATGACATAGCATAAAACAAAAAAATTAAAATCATAACACAAAATAAAATACAAGTCTATAAAAAATATTTAAAAAAATAAAACCATATAAATCTATATAACAAAATGAAAATGAATAATAATGTAATACATCCTGATACAAAGTACAAATCTTTAAGTATATTAAGTATAATACCAAAAAAATAAAAATTAATACTAATATAATGGTCTTATCCAAAATTAAAATACTATCCTATACAAATGTTGAAATACAAATATAAACATATAAAAGAAAAAGAGCAAATACAATAAATTGAGACGAGTTCGATGAGAATATTTTCTTTAATCACCTTCCTTCTGGCAAGTTTCTCAATTCGTCCCTCCCTACAACCTCTTGAATTGCACACCATTTGGAGGATTTCTATGAAAAATGTACTTCCCATTTGTGTTTTTAATATGATGAGATGTATCTAAACTTCAGAACGAACTCATGGAATAATGTCAAACGTTTAAGAACATTTAAACAATGTTTGCCTAACTAGAGCCGGTTAGCTAGTGAGATGAATTAGTGCTAAGAAACTAATGTGATTTATTATTCATTAATCATTTTAATGTCAATAAACAAGAAAAGTGCGAGCACCTGGCTGTTACGGAGCGTTATTGTGGCAGAATCTTCATGTCTCAGGGCGGCTTAAAGTCGGTCCGGTCCCATCTCTAACCTCTTTGGCCTCAGTTGCAGCTTTATCACTCTCTTAGCAAACCCGTAATTTAGTCAGTCTCTCTTTAGCAAAAGTTATAGTAATTGCGCGTTAATACTTATAGGAAGATTGATTGTACCCAATGCCACATATCTGAATATCTGAATCCGTCGTTTAAAGTTTAGACTGAAGAAGCAAAAAGATCGATAAGGAATTCAGTACAAAAAAAAGAATTGTGTTTTCGTTAAGCCAATCACAGCTTCAGAATCCAACGAAGCATTGTTTCCACGAGGGGATTAAGACTAAACTCGAAACTTTCTTCAGAGGGGGAAGAATACCAATAACTGGACCTATAGGTATTCAAAAGAAGGATTGATAAAGTTGATATTGAGCATTAACTATTTAAAAATTAAAATGAGATGGACTTCGTGGAATGCCATGATAATTGAACGAGG
Source organism: Sympetrum striolatum (assembly GCA_947579665.1). Taxonomy (NCBI): domain Eukaryota; kingdom Metazoa; phylum Arthropoda; class Insecta; order Odonata; family Libellulidae; genus Sympetrum; species Sympetrum striolatum. Next base: position 44,996,811 of record OX388347.1, read on the forward strand.
AAACTATTTTTCTCATTCAATTTAAAAATTATATGAATGTTTTAATTTTCCTAATGAGAAATAAGGGTACATAATCTGAAATGGGTGATAACCATAACTCTATCTCATCCATTTTTAAAAAGTTCATATTTTATATCACATTATAGCTTATTTGAATATCTTTTGCACAGAAAATTTTATTTTTAATCATATTTAATTATAAATATTGAATCAAGAGTACCTATATAAATACATTATAATTTTAATTCTTAAATTTTCAACCATATAATAATTAAATACAAAGTTATCAGCTGATTTTTCATTATGTAGTGGTGATTCGTTACTAAACTGGACAAAATCTGTAAAAGAGCTTAAATTCTTTCGGAAATATATTTCCAACGGACACTGCGCAGCATGGGGGTGCCACGAGATAATTTCCCGTATTTTTTCGGCGACCAAAGCTGACAATTATCGCAACTCCCACGAGGATATTACGGATCCATGTTCGATGTCCAATTCCAAAATGCAAAATACATGTGTACGGCTCGATTTTGTTGGACGGCGTCAATTGGACCAAAAAGTAAAATAACATGGCCAAACCGCCGCGGCGAAGTGGGGGTGCGACGTGTCTGTGCTCTTACGATGCCAATTTGTACATGTTGCCATCTCTTCGTGGTTAAAAGCGAACTGACACCCTGCGAAACATTCCCATCATTAGAGCTGTCACCGTTCCAATAGTGCGGTACGCGATTAGGAAAATGTAATAATTATCGATTGGGACGGGCTTCCCATTCGGTATGGATAAGCAGGTCTATGCGGTTTCCATTGACGTGAATCTCTTATGAATTACGAGTGGAAATTGCCGGACATTTTATTGGCTACTGCGCACACCTATTTGTTTTAATGACGACCCAAGTCAATAGAAAAAATAAGCCGATTCAAGGGCAGAGATGGAAAAACTTCTCGGTTTGAAACTAAGTAAATAAAAAATTCAAAATTTAGAGCTACTGTTTTCTTGAATATAAGTAATTAGTCTCAAGCCCGGTTATAATCTTACCACTATTTAATATTATAAAGCTTGTACTAGCAGACATGAGTGAGGTATGTCCGAAATTGGAGTTCAATAGGCATTTGTTCATGTAAACTTGGCAATTAAGGATAGGAGTTCGGTAACCACGCAAAAAAGTTCATTTACATGAAGTCCATGAAAGTATTCATGCAGAACCATATATTCTCCAGTTTTTACAAATGATACATATTTCGTTATTAAATTGGAACTATTTTTCTTCTATACATTCTATTGAGCTGGAAATTTTCTATTATATTAGGGCAAGGAACATTGCCTAATATCGGAGTTTAGAAACCACGCAGTGCAGTTCATTTACATTTAGATCATGAAAGTTTCTAACCAGGACAATATTTTCTAAACATATTTGAAAAATAACTTATTTTTTCACTCTTAAATTTAAAATTGTAAACTTTTAGGTATTATACTGATTTCTACCATCAGACGTCTATTATTTTAGGGCAAGAAACATACCCTAGCAGAATAGAAAGAATCCGTTTTACAGGAAATATATATTTCTTAGTTAGATATCGAGTATTCCTGGTTAAGATACTTTTTTTTATTTATATAGTACAGATCCTTGATCAACAACAGATTCATTATTTGCATTGTTTAATCAAATTACACACATTGCGGATTGTCTCCCATTTTATACGAATGTTGGACATTCATAAGAACTAAATTGTTTATACTTCCCTGCAGATTTATCACCTGGCCAGAAAGCTGTAATGTAATAAATTAATCAATTGATTAGTAATCATTCTCCTCGGAACACCATCCAACATTCAACATAATTGCAAAAGCAACAAACTCTTATTTATTAAGCAAATTAAATCGCGTAAAGAAAAAGTTTCCCTAACGCAGGTTAAAAAAGCCAGGAATAACATACAAAAGAGGACAGACTTATCACCAAATTTGGTCAAGTAGAGTGAGGGGAGAAACTTCGCTTCGGAAAAGGGGTACTAATTGAAGGAAGTCGTTAATCCTACGCGACGGGACGAAATGAGGATTTCAAACGATTTCTTAGGGTTTTTAAACGGGAAAATTGAATTCAAAGTTGGAGCATCGATTTTGAGGGAGGGGATCGAGACGAAATAGCCTTTCAGAGGACGAAAGGAGGCCAGGGGAAAAAGACGCGAGCGCGAGGAACGAAAAAAAAATGAGGAGGAATTCCTCGAAAAGGATTTGATCCGTGCAAATTAAACTACGCCCGGCCCAAGTATGAATTCTGGATGTAGACGTGGAAAACTTGCATCGAGGAAACTCCTGGTTGAAAAAAAAACAAGTACGGTAATTCGAATTTCCGAAAGGAATTTGGAGGGAAGTGAGTTGCAACGAACGCGATTGAGAAGAGCATTGCAGCCACCGTAATCGGTTCTTTTACATCTCAAGTGATGGAACGGTGCGCGATAAATTGAGCACTATCCAGTCTCACGTGAAATTTCGATAAATAGGGTCTTTCGCAAGGTATTTCGTTTTAGTTTTCAAGCTGAAGTGTACCTAAACTACTTAAGCGATGGAAAACTTGCGCAATCATTTATTTGAATGGCGAAACATTTCCAAGCTTTGAATTTCTTGAAAGATATCTCGAGTATAAATTTAACCTCACAGTTTCTCGGTATTTCATTGAATATATCATCGCAAGATGTGGCATGGAATCGATCAGCGAAGAACTCTTCAAGCCTTGGAACTAGGATGCATGCTGCATCACGGGCTACCTCCTTTGAATTAAATCCATATTGGCCAATACACGTTTTATCTTACGTTATGACAGAATGTCTTGATAAGAGAATCAAGAAGAGGTTGGGTAAATCTATGGTGTTAAATGTATTCTATAGGGCTGAAAATGAGGATATCAAACTAACTGGAGGGCCTTTGAGATATGGAGATGGAGTAGAATGAAAAAGAAAGTAATGCTGGAAAATATATATAGGTGCTGCCTCAAGATGAGAGAGATTTGATTGGATTAATAAAGCGATGTGATACGTAATGAGTGGGTCAAATAGTAAGAGGAGAAAAAATAATAAATTAAGTTATTGAGGGTAACATTCAAGTAAAAAACAATGGTAGAAACATTCGGATACGTTGGTAACATGGTAACAAGATAGAAAGAGCAATTAGTAGAGTATACACTCGAACCTACCTCAAGGCAGAACACTTTGGAAATTTTCCTCGACGCTTCGTTAAACCAAACACCATTCACTTTTTGTTTCAATCGTATGCACAGAGTTACACTGATTTAAAAATTAAATGTTTCAATAAAATACATAGTGATATTTGCCATCAATACTGTTCGCTTGACTTAGGAATTAAGTATAAGCACACAGCTACATTATGTAATGGACCACAGGAATAGGATAACTTTATTTCTCATTCGTTATGACTTCCCCGATAAGAGTCAAACGATATGGAGGAATTTTCATGAAAAGTTGGGGAAAACATAGATTAATTTTCAATGCTTAATGCTAAATCATATTTTGTATGAAAACAAGATTACATGGAAATTAAAGAGAAATCAGTACACGCAAAGAAGATGTCATTATTCTCGCTTAGGTCACAAATACGTCATAGACATACCGAGTTTGTTTACCATTTCACTATACCATTTTTATATAAAAATTCCAAATCAAATCTTTGCATTGGAAAGATATGTTCAAGAAATAATCATCTTATTCTTCTACAATAGCGACTTGTTTTCAGCAACTTCTTGACGTATTTTCCGTATAATTATGTATTTGTAAACAAGGAAAAGGTTTCTTATGCTTCTGTTTTTGGATCCGAGAAGATAAACAATATTGCATTTCTACAGAAATATGTTTGTTGTGATAAGTTTCGTCTAAAGTTTAGACGGCTTCAGGCAACATATATTAGGAAAGTGATTTTTAATGATGGAGGTGAGGGAAGGGAAATAAGAGAGAGAAAGGTGAATGGAAGGGAATACATGTTGACAGAAGAAGTCTAAACTTTTGTCGAAGCGACACGCAATAACCATAATTTGTTGGAAATGCAAGGTTGTTTATACTTTTGAGTATGGCACCTATACACAAAACTGAGCTTGTCCAATTCCGATTAATGTTTTAATCGGTTAACCTTGCAAAATGTGTACTCAATCTAAATTAAACGTGATAATCAACGTGAAAATAGAGTTAGCGAAATAAATAAACATTTTCTGCATGATACGAAGTCCAGTTTTTATTCATTAAATGATCTATAGAGAATTTCTTCAGCAAAAGTTGTCTAGCATGTCTACGTTATACATGATGAGAAACATTGAAATATAGTTAGAGTGATAAATAAATTAAAAGAGATATTTATTAATTATACAAAATTCAAAATTTTTAAAATAAAAAAAAATACTTTTAACCAAGGAAATAAAAATCTTTTAATGACCAAGTCACAAAATAATACTTGTAGAAGTTACCCAAATTGATGACTGACTATTTGTGGAATTCGCTCAAGTTTTATTTGTCGACTATTTCATTAAAATTTTATAATATAAATTTTCATCAAGTACCACTTGAAAATATTTATTTAATACTATTTTCTATATATTTAAATGTGCTCCTCGAAGTCAGACCAAATGATATTGATTATATAAAGTTACCCCGTGAACAATTTTGTATGATAAATGAATATACCACTTGAGCGTGTTATTTCGCAATGGCAGCATACGAGTATATCCTTCAGTGCGAGGAGAAAATCTCTTTTCGAGAAAAGAATCACCTGTACAGAGTGCTTCGCGACGCTTCCTTCACTTGTTGAATCATTCCCTCCTCGATAATCGTCCTTGACAGTGGAAATAAGGAAAGAACGGCGATATTTATGACCCAGAAATCGACAAGCAGGTGATTTTTTCCGTAATAAGGGGAAAAGAGCAAATACAGACTCCATCCATTGAGTAGTAATGCGATTCATGAATGTCCTTGGGCAAGAATACGAAAGATCGCTACCCTATGAGTAATACAATTCAGATAGGTAATTCGATAAGTATGCGTGCAGCGATCTTGCTTTTCTTTTATCTACTTGAATGTTTCCCTCAAGGACAGAGGTATTATGAGCTCCTTTACGGGAGATGAATGTATCCCCTATGAAGAATTCCGTCAATAAGGGAAGATGTTGGTGGTATTTGGTAACTGCGATGTAAATCCATTGGGGCGTATAAAAATTCCGTAGATCACCGTGCACCGTACGAATCTTTGAGTTTCAAACGATTCCACATTTATCTAAGAGATTTATTGGGCATTTAACTTGATGCTTTCTGGTGAAGGATAAATGACCATCTCATTGTTAATGCTGTAAGGCAGAGATAAGAAGTATGAAGACCATCCATGGGAATGTCTTCTCGGAATATGATGAGAAAGCAACCGAGTTCTGAGTTATTCAAAAGGTCACTCTCGTATAGAGCTATAAGACCACAGAAATAAATCGATATGGTGCACCAGTAGAAGATTTACGTAATCTTTTATTTTCAATTTTGGTTATATTCTGCCTCTTACAGCATTGATAGATTTAATAATAATGGATCATATGATATCGATAACCATTATTGCTACCCTATATTGGTGCTTGAAATATTTCCATCTTTTACTGTGTAGGAAACCAAAGCATGTACTTTTCATTAGTCCTTGCCTTAACCTTCTACTTGGAAGGCAAATTGATGAGGTATGAGAAATTCTAATTCCTCGTCACTCCGTATTGACTGCTATAAAGTATTGCTTACTGTTATTATGCTTCATTCGACACGTTTAAGGGTTTGGAGAACCAAACTAATTATACGTGATGAAAGAGGAGCATATACTTAAGAAATAGTAGAGGCTAGATCAAAAATAATCAGTATGAAATATTTTTCATTGTTATCAGTTCATTAGAAATTTTTCACTGCATGACCTCAATATATACTTTTTAATAGTAATTATTACATGAGTTGTTCTTTATTATTAAATTTACATAATCAATATGTGCAGGCGTTCTCTCGTTGATGATGGAAATTAAAAATGTCTCGAACACTTCCATAGCAGGTATTATTTGGCTAAATTCTTCTCTAACGCGGTCGGTAAAATCAAATAATTAAAATTAATATATATTATCTCACTAACTAGTGAAAATACGGAATAATTTCCCAAGAAAAACGGAAATAGAAACGGTCTAATACAAGGACGACTCGAACTCAGATTTTTACCTTCCAGATAGATAATTTAGCCAGTTGAGCTATCTTGTCTGTACTGGCAGTACTGTACTTAAAATATGCTGTCCAGATGACTTTATGCCTGCTAATGTTTTCTGTTTTGCCCTAAATTTAAATTTTTTGGGCAATTCTTGTATTTAATGCGTCGAGTGTAGCAATTTCATAATAACCTTGATGAAAGGGATTTTTGTATTTAGTAGTAAACCTGATCCATGTGTGACACAAGTATCCCATTCCTTTGCATCTACTGAAACAGCAGAAGCAAAAGGAGAGGAGAAAACTTAAGAATGTTATTTGCTGTTCACGAATTCCTCGCAGATGCTGCAGCGGCCCGGTGTGGGTATAAGCTCGGTCGTCTACGGCAGATCTACGACTAATGCTCGCACCATTCAAGGGGCTTCGGCTCATGAAAGCCGTGCACGCTGCCGGTGACATCCAAGGTCAAGGCGTTCGACAAGAGGATCGCTTCGCTCATTAACTCGCTTCTTATTCTAGGTATTGCGAGGGTCTTGCGGTCCGCCTGCTCATGCCCGTCCACTGGACGACTTAGTTTCTAATTGAATGAGCCATTCCGTTCCAGAGAGGTCATTTTACTCGTCGAGTGCCTTTTCTTGCAATTGACTCTCGAGAGTAATTGGCGTGATTGCATCAATAAAGTGCAGGCGGCGTGGAAGGTTCGATTTCATTTATACTCATCTTCCGCCCCTTCACGCACGGATGGTGATAGTGATACTATAACTAAGGTGGACACCAGCAAGATAATAACGAAAGATCCGACAAATTACGTAAAGTTCTCATCAGTCATTGCTGAAAGTTATCCTCGTATCACTTTCACAAAAGGGAAAATTGATCACTGAAGTTCTAATTGAGTTATGATTGCCAGTCGCGTGTGTACCTTCCTCATCCTGGCATAAGATTTTATAATATCAATAAATAGGGCAAAATTAAGAAATAAAAGAAATCATGAGACACTGCTTTACATCGAGATATTGAACTGAGATGTTTATAATGTTTCGTCCCTGTATATTAATCAGTTCGATTAAACCGCCATAATTATTTAAGGTTAGAAGTAAGAAGAGCCTCACACTAAATCTCACACTAAAATAAAGTCGGTTGATGAAAAAGTGAAATTAGTAGCACGCATAAATAGTCTGTAAATTGAAAATCATCACAGATTTCATAATGATTTTCTATTATAGATTTGTAAATTTTAAGTATGAATTTTATTTCTTCAAAAGAAATATAGGGTTAATTCTGTATCGATAGTCATACATTATTAGATGATATACATTCTGCAATATTGAAATTTGTATGTTCTATAGTAGTGCATTAGTGTATTGTAAGACAATAAACCAAGGTATAATAATATTGATATCGGACTATTAGTACATCTGTAATATACGAATCGATAATAATAATATTTATTGCTTTCACACATTTTAGATACACCGCTTGATGATATGCCAATCCAGTTATAGTATATCAAACTAAATCCTCACATAGCCAAAGGACAAACCATGCAACATGTTTGCGAGGGATTGCAGAAAATTATGTAACAGACGAAGCCCTTTGTGGGGATATAATTCGATGAAGCAACTTTATTTTCCATTGAGGCTTTAAACGAGATTATCGTGATTCATGCCGTAGACATGCCTTCTTCGGGGAGTCGACGATGTTCAGTCACCTTTAGGTTCGTAACCAATTGTCCTTGAAAGCATTCCGCTATCTCTTCCAACTCGACAAAATTAACATGAGTACGAGAAAAGAGTCTGAAAGCAACCTCTAGGCCTTTTGCCATTTACTCTTATTTTGCAAGGAATAAATGGATCTTGTTTTACGAGAGGCGGTACCTTTCCCTCTACCTTTTGAAAGTAACTGGCTAAATCTTTGCTAGATAACTCACGGAGAATAGACCAAGTTTCGTATTTCATTCCATTTCCAAGATTTTCAATCATCCCCGACGAATCGGTTGTGGCGTGACTGAAAATCATATTGCTAACTAATCAGGCTAGAATTCAATTACCTTTGAATGCTTCATTATCCGTGAAATAAGCTAGTTCACGTGAGGAAATTCCAAAATTAATTAGCTTTCTCCACTTCAATCGACCCAGCTAATGATGAGGATAACTCCGTGGAAATTTACCATCGCCCGAGATCCATAGCACCGTTTTGCAGTATAGTTTATTTTTTTGCTTAGCTCACTATAGCATTCGTTTAGCATCATATTAATTTCCATCATATTAGCGTCATATATTCCCCCATAATGCACCGGGAGATAACATAACTCTATATTTTGTTTTCAAAGTGTAGTTGAGCTGTATTTTTATAAAACAAACTAGCATAGTTTGGTAAATCACAAGTTCTTATTTAATCGATAACTATACGTTTTTTGTAACTCCAAAACTCAATAAATTTGTTTTTTCCTGATGTCAAATATTACATTTTCAAATATTATTTTAGAATTGTTTTTAGCAATCTTCTTTGGGGTGATCCAGTGCATCATAGTAGTATTATATATCGTAGACCTAAACTACTTTTTTAGATCGTTGTAATATAAATTTTTCAATTTATTATGTAGCCATTTAATTGACTTATATAATTTTTTCTGTCATTTATATGGTGAAACGTGCTGCCACCTTGTCATCCATTATATTCGTTCCATATGCACTTAAAACTAATCTGAAATAAACCTGACAGAAGTTACTAAATAAAATAAATACACTTAGTAATTTCCATAGAATGTATTTTTTTAAAGTGACTAGTTTCGTCAATACATCGGCATCTTCAGGCACAAAGGAAACAGAATTACGAAATTAGTCACCTTTTTTTTAAATACCTACATTAAGTGGAAATAACTTTGTGTTTTTATTTTATTTAGAATGGCTCCTTTCCACAAACGAGAGCTTGGTCATATCAGATTCAACTGATAGAAGTTACTGTCTTCGCCGCATACATTATAACCTACACTAATATCTATTGCGTTATCTTATTATGAAAATGTTTTAATAAAATGAGTTTAACTAATGAATCTTTCTATGAAAAGTGTGCAAATACATCTTTCTGGTATCAACAACATCTGGGCCTATTCAGCGGATTCAAGATAAACATGGCAGTTTTGGCTGGATATGAAAACAATATAATAATATGGTATGTTCCCCTAGATATCTTGTGGAACATACGAAGTCTAGTTTCCTTATCTAGTTTTCATGGCGTCCTACTACATCCAGCTTTTTCATATTAATTTTATATAGCAGATTTATTCATACCCCATTCGCTGTCTTCATCTGGTGGAAAAATATATCACACTTTAGTATTAAAATTAGTCAATTCCACAGTAGCTTTTTATTATGGACCTAATTTTGTAAGGGCATGCTCATCTTCAGACCTAACGATTAAGGTGTAAGTAAGTAGGTTTTTTCAGAAACTTTTACTAATTCATTCACTCACACAGAAGACACTATTTCAGGCAAAATTGGTACAAAAAGTTCCTCCTCACTTTAACCCGCCGAGGAAAAGTAAAAGAAAGGTAATGGATATAAAAGGATACACATTCGGTGAAAATTAAATTATATTTAAAAAAATAACACAGACAAAACCATTCAAAACAGATAAAAGATTCTTTGAAGTAAGACATTGCCATCCTACTTCATAAATCGTTGTATGCCAAGATGATGATCATTATCTTAGAGTCATTGTCTGCGATGTGCAATCAGGTATGTTTGGCGCTTGACAGAGGAGATACGTCGGAGGATAACTTCATTACGATTCCGAATTCCTCGAAAGTTTCTATAGCGCACGGAAAGAAACCATTCATCCCCAATCACAGAACCATCCAGCTAAAAAATGCGGTCCTCCGCGGGCAAGGAGGCGCACGCCCTTCCATCAAAAACCGCCGGCCAAAGAGCAGCCAGCCATCCCGAGCACACGCCCAGACCATCACGTTCCCCCATCGGACGTCTGGAGACACCGCTGCATCCGTCATCCCCAGACCATCACAAAAAGAAGAGAGAGCGACGGAAAAAATTAAATCGGCACCCACATTTTCGACCCCCTGAGCCGCCTCCCAGCTGATCGGGTTAAGAATTAGGGTACCCCAAGGTCCCGTCCCCCGCCCGCTCAATTTATTCCAGGGGCGGGAGGAAAGGAGAATGCGTGCACACACGGATCCCCCCGCCTCATCGACAATGCATGACCGTCTCCGAATGCTAAACCATGCAAGTCGGGTATAGAGCGACGAAAATGGGGTAGGAGTAGAGTGGGGCACGGCCGTCGGAAGTCTTTCTCTTTTTATATATACAGACGCCGGGGAACAAACGCTTTATACGTGGACGGTGGAAGGAATGCCTTAACCTTCGAGTTGCCAAATCCGGCAACGCCGGACGTGGAGACCGAATGTTCTCCGGGAGGTGTACAGGAGAGCTAGGATGGTGGCTGGTAGGAAATCGTGTGCTGCGGGAAGATACGGGGGGGTTTTCCTAGAGTGGGTGGGTGATCCTCAGAGGAAGGCGGGCGCCGAAAAGGATGGGGTTGGAGACGGGGGTGATGGTGCAGCAGCTCTGACGTCCTTGGGACGTGACTTGAATCCATTCCGTGGAGGAGGAAGGGGAGGAACGCACATAGCCTACTCCATCCCCTCTTAAGGCCCTTCGCGCCGGGGCTTGTTATCTATTAACTCTTCTGGTGAGAGCTGGGTAAAGCCTGTGGTCTTTATCGGGCGTTTTTTGATGGAAGGGCAGGGAGGGATTTTTCCCTTTTTTAATATGCGGGATGGTAGGAGAGAGATGTTGGGGAGACAAGGTACATGCTAGGAATCTGGGTTTTTTTCGGAGGCGTGGCGTATCTTAAAAAAGTCGTGAGGTTTCTTTTCGCCATCGCACAATGTTGATGGAAGCGGTTGCCTTCCATGTACGAGGGTAAGGGTAATAATGGAATGGTACGATAAGATTTGTGCAGGTAGGCACGACAGGCTATTAAATTTATCGTAAGAAAAGGCAGGCCTGACTCGCGTTGAATTAATTCCTAGCCATTTGCATCAATTGACTGAAGGAGAAGAATGCGCCAAACGTGACTATTTGCGAAAACGAAGATAAATCCACACCCGTGAAGTACGTATCCTTGACAATGCCTCCGCTATTGCTAATTTATGTTTTTTCGCCCGAGAGCGCCTAATGACGTATTCTCTAATTCATGTAGGTTCCCACTTCCTCGTCGATGTATTTATGCGAGAAGAAATAACTCGTGACATTTACATACAAGCCGAGTTCGAGCTCCCCGACTCTGTGATTATCCTTACGTATTCACTTCCCTGTCACTGAACTTGGGAAGCCAATTATATACTGTAGCATGCATGGCAAAAGCAGGGAATCCGTCTGATCAATTTAGATGCCTAAATCGCATAATCACATTCCGATAGTATATTTTTTCTCCACAGCAAGTACTCCTCCCTTTTAAGTATTTTCGAACGCGTTTTCCTGATATTTTTGGAAACTCATGGCTGTTAATTTTCGAACATAGTGAATTTCCGAAAAATAAATAAATTTCATTCTCTTTGTTCCATTTCAGTGTAGTGTTTCCAAAAGAGGGTCCAATGGGGGGCCAATTTTATAGTTAAGGGAAGCAAAGGATAATGTCCCGCGTATCTTGGAAATGTACTTTTTCTTAAAATTTTCTAATGATAGGATCTAATAATCTGGCCTCAACTTTATCGTAGTCCTCCATAATAAAGAATAAAGAAGAAACAATTTATACTTTTACCGCACTGTAAATTACGGTGTGATAAAGGCAGAAGTGCCTAGTTCTTATTTCTTTAATTTTATAATGATTCAATCCTGAAACGTAAGGCCTGTGTCCTGAACAAGTTGTAGTGGACTTTGGTCAACTTATTTTTCTGTTTTTTTCCATTTAATTTGTAATTTTGGGTTCCGTCGATAGTTTGTTAAAATGAATAAAAATGAAAAATTAAGTCTGTATTACATGGGAAACATTCGAATTATTGAAAGGTTTAGGCGAGGCTTGACAAGAAAAAGTTAGCAAGCACTGATTTAGAACCTCTTTCAAATTTTTTTAAAGAAAAATTTAGAACTTAATCTTAGAACCCTGACGTGTTTAATGTACGGTCACGAAGGCTCTTCTGGTCGTCTACCGGCGGATGTAACGATACTATCTCTATTAAATTTTCCAACAGGAGGAAGTAATTATTTCCGAATTCATATAGAACCCGGTACACTGAGTAGAATTATAATTCGATGTAATTGCTTCATGTATTTACTGAATAACTAATGAAGTCACCTTTAATTTTACTAAAACCGATTTCTACAATTGCATTAGGCTGAAAACTTTACTGAGAAGACAGCTGATAAATTATCTTTCGGCCCTTGTTTAAATTAAGGATCCGATTTCCTAAATTATTATAGTTTTTATTTGTTATTCCTAAGGTGTATACAATCAAAGATAATTTATTTGTTATTATCTTGGATAATTTATTTTAAACTGGTTTTGGATAATGTTTATAATCACTGTAATATATTTTTCATCATCATCAGAATCTTTTTAAATCATAATTTATTACATACACAATTGTAAATTGAAACTACTTTTATTTAAATAAGACCTTTTCGATCATTATGTACATAAGGCAAGATTTAAGTTGAGGCAACTTGCATCTTTCCGCATTGTATTCTTGCAATGTATGGCAGACGAAGAAATTAGCGGCAAAAGATAACACAAAGCTAACTAATCTATAGGAAAGATCAAAGGGAATTTAAAAGCAAATGGTCTTTCTCCAGGAATAAAGGAATAAAGAAATTAAAATGCAAGAAATATAACTCCAAAAGCACGGAAAATTGATCCAAATGATGTTGAGTATTGTAATTTTGAGGGGAAATATGAACGGATGCAAAAATGCTGAGTGTCGAATGAGGTCTGCAAGTTCATCAAACTTACAAACTTGAAAGGAATAATTACGCTAATGGACGGGAATATAACGGAGGAAAATAGATAAATCAATTACTGCATGAACTCGATAGAGAGAGGTTATAAAATTTAAATGAAATAAAAGCACTTCAACGTTACTTCGGACGCACAACAATCGATCATGACTCGACACCCATCATATACATTTGTAAGATATCTCTACTGGTTGTTTATAATTTAAAGTTTTTAATAGTATCAAAATTGTATTTTTTTAACTTTTTTAATTAAAATATTCAGCCTTATCATATTCCTGCCTTCAATCCATATCAGAAATATTGGGTGATTACCTTAAACGAACTTGGGACCACTTTTACCAAATATACTCACACTCTAAGGGGGAACAATAAAAATTTTCCTCAGAGCAACCATTATTATAAAAAAGAAGAAGTCAAGTATAATATATCGCAAGAGAATCAAATTCAAAATTTAAATTAGAAAAAGCAACGAATAGGTTAAGTACGTTGTTTCATTAAATTTACAGAAACAACATTAAATTCGATTTATACTAAGTATTTCTGAGGAGGTCATCAAAGGACAAGATGTATACTAGAGAGAGTTGTTAGTATTTATTACAAAATATAAAATTAAATTGCTAAAATTTGCATGAATGATGATGAATAGTTGATAAACTTATATTGTATTTCTATAATATATTCTTGTAAACTAATCTATGCGAATTATCTTTGATTGATGTATGATTATTAAATGAAATGTCATAGAGTAAATACGAAAATACTATTAAAGGGAGCTATCATTATTGCATATAGATGTAGAACCATGGATATATATAAATTTAAAATGTACATAAATGCAAGGATTTCAAAGATAAAAGGATTTTAGAATGTAAGCGTTAATTCTTACGGCTATCGGTTGTTGGTGGAACTTGTCACCTGATGACTGCCAAGTCGCGGCAATGAATACATTTATAAAAAAATCATCAAATGTCGTGGACAGGATATATCGCAAAGTTGATAAATATTTGTAATGATTCTCGCCTACCATTGTTCCTCCTGTTCATTCGTTAGGCACAATTACAAGGTTACCCTCTTGAAAGACGAGGCACTCATGTCTCAACAAAATTCGATAGACGCTAAAAAGAAAGCAAATCGGAGAAGCAATTAGTTTAGAGAATTTAAATGATAATGGAAGGGATGCGGTCTCAGCCTAGGATCCTCCCATCCCTCTAGGGAAACCCCCAAAAAAATCCTTCGAATACGTGATCTTCATAATTACGCCCGCCAACACCCGGAGATATAGTTTACGATAACAATTAGGGTCCATTTAAAAGACCGGGGCGTTGCGGCCGAGTCCCAGACCGCAGCTGATTTCCCCGTCGAAAGTTTGGGCGATCCCCGGTCAAGACAGTTTTGAAAGTGGCTTTCGATGGATGAACTCGGAGACGCCTTCCACCCCTTTGAGGGGACCGCAAATGTCACCGCTGAGGGAGGGGGGAGGAAAGTGAGGAGAGCTTTATGCCTGAGGCCTCTTTTGACTGTTGGATTTGCGAGGGATCACACAAGAGGCCTCAGACATACAGTTGGCAACCCAGACGTTTTTTTCCCCGCCCGCCGTCCGCCATATGCTAGAATGGCGGAGGATTCCTTCTCACGTTACGGAATCGACTAGTTTCGCTCTGCTTCATGGACCGGGGGATCGTGAAAGGTGCCCTTGTAAGTTGGTAGCGTTTTGCGCCGGTGGATGGGAGATAAGGAGCTAAAAAGATCATTAGTTAATTGAATAGGGTTCCTAGAATAAGGATGGACCTTCTATTGGCTCTGGTGTATTGAAAATGAAGTGTTTCCTCGATCTATATGTAAACCTCGATATATATAAACCTCAATCTATATGTAGTCAAGAAAAGCAACATAGAAGCTCTGAGCTAAATTTAAGAGGAGAGGAATTTAATGAAAGAGATGGAGAAAAGGAGAATGAAAGTTGTTGGACATGTTTTGCGGCATAACAGCTTCCTATAAAATATAATGAAGGGAAAAGTACTAGGGAAAAAAATAAGAGGAAGGAAGAGAAAGAAGTTCTAATATGATATAAAAAGTACTATGAAATTCAAAACATACATGGATTTGAAAAGAATAGCAATGAAGAGAGTTTTGTTAGACTATTCTCAGAGTCTGATGACATGTTAACTATTCCTAAGGATTGAATCAACTTGAATCATCTGAAAGTGAGGAGCCCGGGTCCGAGTCCCAGTAATTTCACAATTTTTAATCTCTGTTTCTCCTTGGGTTTATTGGGGCGTGCTCTTATAAGAATAATTTTCTCATTTTTCCCAGTCCTTGAAATCACCTTCATTTGCCCTTCGATTCAGAAAGGTTTATATTTCTTATAATTGGAGAAAAATTTATATCTCATGGTTATTTTATTAAATTATGTTTATAAATGTATAGCCCCTATGCTAACTATGCTGAAATCGTTTTGACTTCTTCCATCTGTAACATTTGGCTCCATGAAGAACACAGATGCAAATTTCATCATCCCCCATCTTGCCCAGTATGCCCCGTTCGTTCTGTAATGCTTTAAGCGAGTAAAGGTGAAAGGTTTGAGGTTCAAACCAGCCATCAGGTACTAATATAGAATAGATCTATATCGACAAGCCGATTATTTGAACTTACTTAAATAGTATTTTATATAAGTTGAATAATCATCAGGGATCCGACCTTGATATATAAGCATCTTATTATGAAGGTAAGAAAGGATTAAAGCATCTCCTTTTGCGATGAATGCACTGACAGTCTCTTTGATTTAATATTCCCTTTTGTACTTTCCTGTCCTTGTATTTTTATTTCAAAAATTCCGTACGACTCTTCATCCCTTCTCTTTTTCTCTTGCAATACTATTTTCTTAAGATTATCAGGTATGAGAATGAGTTTCAGCTTACTTCGATCATTATCTAATGTAAATATAAAGTTTAATAAATAATAACCCGTTCGCCACACTTATTAAGGAGGAGCTAATTTTCTAGTCGTCTATTCGAAAATTTTAATCCAACGTGGTGTATTGATTGATTGACTATTGTCTTGTTGACGAAATGACCTTGCCTATTCATAAGACATTTTCAGAGAGATGCAAATGCTCTAAAGATCACGTAAGACCTAAAACGCTATACCTTCCTTGTATTTTTTTACATTCTCTAATGTATACAACGTTGAACTTGTTTCGTAAATAAAAATACTTCAGATTGTAAGAGAAAATGATATTGTTAATATTACATTATCAGTCACGCTTGAGCAGTTAGTGATCGTCAGTAACAGGTGCCATCGCGTCACAACGATCATATCATCCAAGACAAAAAAGAAATTAAAGTAATGTAACTCATCCAATTGATTGGAAAATCGAATTCTGAAATGAATATTGAAGGTGGTTTAAGTATACGTCTCCACCTGACCATGTGACTAGCTACGGAGTTTTTGTGTAATGAATAAATAAAGTAAAAACTCACCCAAAAATCAAACTGAATGAATTGAAATAATAAATTTATATAGTGTTGTTATTATAATTTTCTGTTCATTAACCCAAAAGGAAATTATTTTAAATTGTCATAAATTTCGTCCATTTAGAAACACGAAATAGTTTGTGCTACGGTTAAATAAAGGTTTTATAAGTGCTCACCTCGTGACTCCAATTCATCTGGAGTGAGAATTCCTCGGCCCTCTTTGGCGATAATAGCCCGAGAGGCTGATTCGCCTGAAAACACATACATACATACTCCTCGGCCCTCTTCCTTCACAGACATTCGAGCGAGTTCACGGCAACACAGAAATGCGTAAATAACACTAAAATCAAAAATAAGTCCTTCACTTCACGCAAACTATTCGGTAGCTCATTACACGAGTCATAGTCCAGCGAAACTAAAACCTTGGGACATTGCTAGCTCTCTTTCAAATTAGAAAAGCAAATCGAATATTAGCTGTCACTGTGACGAATCTGTAGAATCCGGAATACTGAGATAAATGACAAGCGAAATGATTTCGATGAAGTTGTTACCTCTTCCATTATTCTGGGAGTTTTCTATATTTTTAAGTATTTAAAGAACTATATTCTGCCTTGCGGTGGAAACTTTAAACATACTCTGATGCCTTTTGTTGTCAAATTGTACTCATTATACATATATTTTCTAGCGTAACCCTTTTTAAATTTTTCCTGAATATTTTAACTTGAGATAACCACGACTGTTAGAAACTGCCCCCTCTAGTTCCAGGACTACGTTTTGAACCTAATGCACAAATTTTCTAGCTATTATTTAACATAATGTACGCACTAGTACATTATTATTGAGCCTAATACATACACTTCTTATCGTAAAATGTTTTTGTGTTCAGCATTTTTATTGAACTTACCGCATGTACTCATGCACAAGCCAGGTGTTTCAGCACATTTTTTATGCTAAAAAATCCCCATTCGGTTCATACTCGAGTGAGGATTCAACTTACCTGTCTTCAAGTGAAAACAGTCTGCCGTAATCGGAAATAGGCTAATATATTCCCCACCCCCTTGCTCAATTAACAATTCTTTTTTATTTTTTTGGCAATCGCCTGTCATCCACCCGGAGTATTAGTCCGGATTGAAAACAATTATATTTGATCGAACGTCCGATCGGTCGACGTTTTGTGTCGCCAAATTTTCCACCCTAGGCTTATTCTCGAGTCCAATGGTTTTCCCAGTCTTTGTGATAAAGTTAGATGTCTCTGCTTAGTCGGCTTATACACGAAAATATACGGTGATTTATTCCAGTTATTTCGTTTACCTATACTGCTATACATCTCAATCGATATTTCTTTTAAAAAATCTATTTTATTATAGAAGGGTTGGCAATTGTTTTGGCTCTGGGCTACTTTGAGGCGTGGAGGGCCGCATCTTTTAAAATTATTGCATACATTAGTTTACTTTGTATTGCAGGAAAGGTACACATTTTATCATAATTCAATAGGTATACATCAAATATATATGAATATATCAAATAAAATATTGGTAGTTTTAGTCAATTTTTTCTTTTGTAAATATTGTATTTTTTAAAATCTCGATTCCAGGAGGATTTTTCTGACCCCTAAGAAAGAAACAAGAAAACTGTACTATTCCCACAGTTTATTGTAAACGACGGTTTCAACGAATCATCGTCATCTTCAGGTAGGGATAACAAAATTGGGAGCATATTTATATGGGCGTATGGAAAGCGAAGGGGGAATAGAGGTTTTTCTTCTGATGGAATTCCTTTAAAACAACGCTCTTTTCGGTGGAATTTATAACTCACCCCTCTCATAAAACGTTTGATAATACAGGAACCTTCAGCCAAAGCAAGTAAGTTCATCTAATTCAAAATAAAAATCGATATGACTCTACTTTCAACTAATTTCACATTAATACCGCAAAAGACTGGAGGAGAACGTCACCGCTTCGTCGTCAGATCTTTACATTCGCGAATTCACATCCGCTCCGAACGAATAACACTAGTTTTCCAGACATCGCATGCGATCGCAAAAAATCATGGCCATAAATTCACCCCTCAGCGCATTACATGCTGGGAAAGAAACATGGGAGATGAAATGCATTTACTCTTTCATTCCCTCATAATGAAATTCCTCCTTTTTACTCTTTCAGCGGAATTATTTTCGTTTTGTTTTTTTTTTTGGCGTCTGGACTAAAACAGCCCGCATTGCGCATGCGTGGGGCCTCTCTAATGTTAGTCCTTTGTTCCCCGACCTTCCTTTCCCCGCAAATGTGTTTCCAGAATAAATGAGAGAAATTCTGCATTGCGTGCAGCGTGTACTGACACGGGCTCTGCCTTACACAGTTGCATCAAAGCGTGACGATATCGTCTACATGGTGTTTTTGTTTTTGAGTTAAGTTTTCTTGGTTACAGCCTGTGTTAGCTGATGTAACCATGCCATATACATACAATAAAAAAATTTTCCATCAGAATAAGTATTTCTGCAGGAATTTTTTCATCAGTTAATCAGGAATAGTCTTTGAAAGAAATGGTAAATTTAAATTTTATATTGAACAAATAAAGATGAACCTTTAAGCTCAAACGGACTCTAGAATTTTTTTCATTCTGGGTTAAAAAGTTTCAAAATATGTCAAGGCAAGTGAAAAGGCAAGAAAACTTCACCATTACCACAGAATTGCTGGATCTGTGTCAACGGTAAGAGATCTTAATTCTGTTAAAACTCATAGTAAAACGTATGATTGCGTTTTAGACCTCAACGTTTCCGTAAAGATGAAATATTTTGGTTATACTTGTGCTGAATAAAATTTCCTGTACTCTACGAATGTCCTAACTGGCGAAAAAGCTTCGAATGAACTAAGATTTATTTTCTAATATCGATGATAGAACGGAAGAGTCGTAAAATGTATGAAGTAGTAACTTAATTCTTGGAAATGGGCATATCCAGACTATTCTCTGCCTCTGCCGGTAAGTAGAGTTTCAGCCATCATTGTCTAAGTAAGTAAATTGCTTGTCTTTAATTGTCACCAAGCACTCATCGTCTCAATATCCATCCTGTCTGCCAGTAGTCTCTGGAAGTCAATACTAAATACAAAAACACTTACTAATATAGACTTACAATAAAGGAAAAGTAAATTACCTTAAGGCTTATCTGATATTAAAATGAAAGTACTGAGGTTACTCTGAAATCGCAGGTTTCTCAAAATTGATGTTTTATTCCTTCCCTTAATTTTACAACAATAATAACTTTTTACACGTTTCCATGTTTAGGAATATATTTAAACTCCCAAAATTCATCCATGTATTTGGTATTTCATATTAAAAATGAACAGATGCATAGTGGAAATAGAAGGTCCAAGTAACGTGGTAAGCGATTCCCCTTAAAATAAATACACAATTTCTACTCTTATGTGGAATTTTCTTCTAAAATGTAATACAGCTACATATTTGATAGACAGTATGGTATGAACTACAGATAACTAACATATCCCAGAATGCACTTTGGTAGTTGAACGATAACTTTCCATGTTTCGAACAAAATTAAAGGATATACCTCCGTCTCTCTCCCCCAGGTTTTCGTCGAAATCGCTGCCTCGTACGCTGGCGTCACCTGTGGTAGAAATCTGGAATGAGAAACATAATACCTGTTGGTAATCAATGGAGTGTTGAATCTGAGCGACGAGGACTTAGATGGCGCTATTTCATCCATTATTGATGATTGAAAGTAACATTGAACCTCATGATAAAATAGTTATAACGTATGTCTAGCTAATACCATCATTAGTGGCTACTAATGTGATGTTTCGTGAATGGAAATGAATAACAAGATTAAAATTTCGATTGAAAATTCTTGGAAGAATGATAAATATTACCAGAGTATTCTATTCTATCATACACCATTTAAATTTTCATACATTTGTAACTGTAAGGTCATATATATTTGATTACAATGTGTACAGTTATTGATTTATGTAAGTTTAGTTACGGTACTGCTCTTATCATTTTCATGTTATACATGGTTTTCCTTTACGACCTTTGTTTTGTGCAATCAGTAAGTTTGCGCTGGTTTTTCACACCCCCCTTCCTTAAGGGTGATGAACCTGCTTTGAATATTTTCCGCCTAAGCACTTAGGTCTTTTCACATACAATTTTTCTAATTTTGAATACATGTTATATTATTCTTCGTGCATAGTTTCTGAAAAATATTAAGTTCAGAACTAACCAGGAAATGTGTCACAAAATTAGAGATAAATCAGTGGAAAATTGCGGAAATGAATATAATCAATGCTTCCAGACGGTTCGATATTACGGTAACCATCCATAATGTTAATCATCCAGTTTATGTCTTTCCAAGCCTTCTAAATGTTGCTGATTTGGAATATATTATTCTCAAAATTCAAAGACTGATAAAGTTTCTTCGTATCACCAAACTGCTCTTACAGTACACGAGCGACTAAAAGACACATTTTGTACTGTTCAGAGTTGTTACAAATAAATATATTAATTCTCTGACTACAAAAATGCATGCACATCAGTACTGCATACATATATTTTAGCTGCATACTTGTATATTTAACTTCCGTGGATTATTTCAATCAATCTCTGGACACTCTAAAAGTAAGGTTGTAAGTAAAGATAATAATAATAATAGATTCACTGCGGGAAGGGACTAGGGCAATCTATCAATGAGTATCGTCAAGCCCATTCCAAATAAATGTAAGGAAATTAAGTAGAGATGAATATATACTGCATATAATTCCCTAGTCTTAGTTTTATTTTAACTTCCCTTTAAGGAGTGTTGTTTTTATGCATACATTTTTTTGGAACATTGTGTATTTTTTGTCCTTAAGCTATGCATTTTGTATTTTCTTTTATTAATTAAATACCATTGCATTTTAGCTACATATATTTGTGCTAATTTATACCTACTATATTTGTATACCCACATCAACCAGAATCTTATATCTATTTGTAGTGTTTTAATAATAACGAGAAATTTAATTAATGCTCGAGTCACCACGTACATACATTGTGTAGTGAATATATCGAATACTTGCTTTTATAAGGCAGTACAAATCTTTGATAATTGATAATTTTAAAAATTAAGTAAAGAATCTATTTAATTTGTTACAGTTTCTTAAAATAATAATATTAATATCTAAGAGATAAAAATATTTATTCGTGTATTTATTCTCGAATCAGCCCAAGAATAGGAACAAATCAATAATCTTCTAATTATGATGTTAAATAAAAGGTTCTCCTGGAATTGGAATATAGAACAACTGCTTTGGTAGCCAAGAGGGTTTGATATAAATGTTTTCCGAAAGCGTTATTGCATTTGCGACCATAGCCAAAGCTCAACCCGTGTTCTTCACCATTAGCTGCGTACCCAAACCCTTCATTACACTCACGACTGGATCCATCCATTTATAAATCTCGATTACTTTGGCTCCGAATCGGCTTTTAAATGCCGCAAGAAAGTAATTGCATTCATGAATCGCATGGTAAATTACCATTTCTAAGTTCGACTTACCTAAATTATTCCCTCTACGAAGGAACGGCGGCCTCAGCGATTTATGCGTTGAGACTAATTGAAAATGCAATTAGCTTGCACTGCAGTGAATTTTCAAAAGGACTTTGCTTTCTTTCGTCACGGTCGGAACCCAAGATTTCAACTCGAGATTAAATATTAACATTCATGATATATTTTCGCAATGATGGACGTTGTTACAGAGCGATAGCTTTTAAAACGATTTGAATACTCGGGAATAATTGCAAAAATTAATTTCATCTACGTTATCAACATTTGTATCATTTGACTATTTTGTTTGCTTGTCATGTTGAAACCTATGAAATAGTTTTGAACAATACCTAGAGTAGTTTTAAGCGACGCAGTTATAATGGTATTTAAAGCAATTCGAATAATTGACAAATTCTCGACATTTCAAACTAAAAGTAAATAATTTATGCTTTCGTTTGCATCCTCCGAATAGCTTTTGCAGCATATTTATATTTCTACAGGATGATACATTAGCTGAACCATTACATGTAACTTTTGTGATTCCCTTGCATCTTTAAAACGAAAAATTTATTCTAATTTTTAATTGCCTTAAATGTCCCTTGTACTAGATGCATTCTTTGTGATTTTATCTTGCCCTTTATGTTTTTGTGTTTGTGTATATTTACTTATACATTATTTGTATATTACACAAATATTTCTTTTGGGTTGGGTTGGGTTTTTCCACCTATTTGCGATAAATAAAATATTATTATAATTACTAAGACCTGTGGCTAAGAAACACTCCTTTGTGTTTGCAAGAGACATACCGTCACTATTATACCGTAGATGAGAACATTCTACTGCCGAAATGGAATTATTTTCGCAAGAAAATACTTTTTGGTTCAACTTCATTCCATGCATGCATCCAATCACTCAATTGCTTGACATTCAGAACATTTCATTTGATGACTCGTCGTTTTATTTAACCCATATTGGAAAAGGAATATTTTCATTTTTAAAAATAAATGATTATTTATTGATTTTTGTGATTAGATACCGTAAAATGTATAAAATTTAAGGAAATGGCATTATAACATGTATCTAACAAAATCGTTATTTATTCACGAATATACAGTTCCATCTTAAAATACATCTTTGCCTTGAATCACATCTGTTCATAGGTCTATACTTTCCCATCAATTCTTAATGTTACTGTTACGTATTTCTATTTTCCCTAGCTTCTCATTCACCATATTCGAGCCCTTTTTCCTTGGTTTTCCTCCCTGTTGAGAACAATTCATATTCTCTTCATGCACCATTTAGGTCAACCAACTTTCATCCATCTTTTCCATGCGTCCAATCCAACGTAAAGCACTTCTTTAATGCCGGTCACGCAGTCATTCTTACAGTCCATATTCATTCATTATACAGTCACAAGCAATTATGTCTCTCCCGTTTTGGCGCACTTACTCATCAAAAAATCCATCCCAACTGCTTTCGGCTCACTCATATCCTTCTACCAACTAAAAAAACTTTCGCCATCATACAAATATTAGGAAGCAACCACATTAGATTCATTATTTACCCATTTCCGCATCCTTCGATGGTTTCTTACGTTTAATTAGCTACAACATACAGGAAGTTATTGTAACTAAGACACTTTTTATTTTTCAGAGTCCAATTTATTAAAGATAATTTTAATAAAAAACGCACCATTTAAAACTCTGACTTTTCTCCCCTTCTTAATGTGTATGGTCAAAATAAAACTTGCTGTTAAACGTTGTAAAAATAATTTTTTTTCATGTGACTCAAAGTTCAACTAGGTACATTAGGCTCTTGTACCGCGAGGCACCCAAAAAGAATTAATTAATTTAAATAAATTTCTCATGTTTCCAACTCATCTCGACGTCTACCGCAAAAGTAACAAACACATGTTTTCCAAGCACTCACTTCAACTCCGGTGCACAAATAGTGTGTTTATTAAATTTCATCTGAATGACCATGTGAAAAACCCTTCATCCATGGTCAAGGTGCATACAACACTTTCCCTTATCATCCAACCAGGGACGAGTTTTATGTAATATTGTTAATTTAGTCTTGTGCTTAAAAAAACTCATTACTTAAATGTATATAGCTTAAATCGTTGATGGTCATTGTTGATGTTGACATGGTTGTCATATGATTGTTAAGATTACAATAACATAGAGATTGTCTCCGTTATGTCGAAAGAGAACGGAAATTAAAGCTTTGCGAAGTGATACGAATAATTTAATTCAATCCCTTGGCTTATCTGTTTCAGCAATTAAAGGTCGAAAGAAGAAGGAGGCTAAATCCTCGTCCTGTACCTAGTCCAACTATTGGAAAATCCGTACCTGCATCTAACACAAGTTTACAAGCAGCCTTACGGTGGGTTACCACGGTCGTGCTAACTCCGATAGGTCGAGGAATCGGGCACGACTGGCAGTAGCTTGGCTGCTGGCTCACACTTGGGCGAAGACACTTCTGAAGTGGTCGTTGGTCGTGTACTGCGATAGATACCTTGATAACCCGGCTTTAAAAGAATATGCAACCCAAATACACATTCATTCTCACTTTTAATCTTATCTACAACTATGCACACTGCAACCATCGGATTCTTTTCTCGAACCTAACAATCTTAAAGGAAATGACTTTGCACGAGAATTCATGCGACTTAAACCTATGGATTAACAGAAGAGAGAAATATTAACATGACTGGGACTCGAACCCAGGTCTACCACTTTCCGGGCAGGTATTCTAACTATGCCATAGTATCGTTCTACGTACTACAACAAGGATGTTATTCAGTGACATCGCTCTACTATGGAATAGTGGTTAGAATACCTACCCGGAAAGTGGAAGACCTCGGTTCGAGTCCCAGACATTTCACCATTTTTCTCTTCTGTTTATCCGACAACCTTCCTTTTGGTAACATATATACTCGATCCTTTTCGTAACTGAAATTTTTCTACACGTTTCCAACACATTTGGCGAGGTTCTACTTAGGTTGGCAAAAATATTACAGGATTTTCTCTCGTGCAAGCAGAATCTCCAGTCTATCGTAATCTCCTTCCCAATCCCACAAACGAATTTTAACGGAGAAAAAAATTCGGTCCATCTCCAATTGATCGAAAGCCGAACGAAAGAGCGACACCGGATGAGCCATTTCCCGGCACCTGCCATCCGATCCTACGGCACATTCCGCGCGAGGAGCTCCCGCAGAAAAGAGATCAAACAAAAGAGAATAAACCCGTAAGGAGCAACGGGGGAATCGATAAGAATCGGATTGATTTACGCTTATAAAACCTCGGGCGAGAATTTTCAATTTATCTCCGCTCTTCCTGCACTCGAATCCACGGAGCCTTTCGGGGATCGATTAGGTGACAGGGGAGCCAACTTTGCGAGGATTTATTGCCTTGGCGCCCGCAAAAAGCCCTCCGCCCACCCTCTTCTCTCTTCCGGCGGGCACTTGTTGGATGAGATGGTGTCCCGTAATCTCGCAAATAATTCGCGAACGATCGGCTCGAATAATTCATCCGCGCGACGGTTCTCCTTTGCTGTTCCCTTCTCCTTTACCCGCAAGGAAAGCGATGGAGATCCTCAGGGTCGAGTACACGACCAACACCGCTTGAGTCGTGTACTCGACTAGGTGAGTACCAGAGGTCCTGCTTTTACCAGGTGCGTATATGTTTGCCAACTCTCGAAGTATATCGAATGATGCTAGCCGTCACCATGTGGAATTCCATAAGGATTGAAATAAAAAAAATTGTAATAATTACAGAGAGTATAGAATCCATTTTTTTGGCCGTGACTTCGAGGTATGTAAATTTTATTTTTATGGAGTAATCTTCAGGTGCACTTCAGGAGGACTCCACGAGTCAAAACCATGGTTACAATAGTTTCATAATAAAATTTAATTCTGGTTAATGAAAGATAATCTTTTGATTTGTTCCTCAGAGAATATTTGATAAAACAAGTAGTAAAACGAGTAGTAGTAGTAGTAGTATTGTTGAAAGTGCTTCGACAGCTTAGGTCATTTCGCACATTGGCTCCCACCGGGAATCGAACCCGGGACCGCTTTCACCAAAGGCAAACGCGCTGTCCACATGACTATCCGGGAGCCCTAAAACGAGTAGTAACTAATGAATAGCCATCACCTGATGATGACTATTTACTAGCTGAAATCGGTCGTGTTTTATCAAATATACTTCGAGGAATTATGACAAAATATTTTGGTTTCAATCTCTAGGAAATTATTCCGGAAATTGTCCATTCCTATACTGCGTTCCAATTTTTCTCAAAAATACTGTGCTGAAGTACACAAGGGTTCACATGGGGTCAAGTACACGACCAATATTCCCTTGAGTAGTGTAATCAACCGGGTGAAAACCAGTAGACAAGCTTCTACCAGGAATATGGTTGTCAACTCTCGAAGAAGGGATTCCGGAAACTGTCTATTCCTATAAATATAGAGCAGCGATAGAAGTTAAGCAACGCAATGTCAACCGTAAAATTGGTATTCCTCAATAGTGATCAGTATAAAGGTGTCATTAGATCTCAGTAAAGTACCTCTAATCTAAGTAACCAGAAGGTTCTCCTCCTGCCCTCTTTTGTAAACACTGAACCATTCTCACATCTGATTTTGTCATATGTCCGTTTTATTATGACGTATGGTTTTCTTCAATGCTACCTACCTTCTGTTTATCTCCTGAGTTCCAGGAAAACTTCTTTATTCCTTCAAAGATCATCTGCAGGATCCACTTCCTGAACATTACGCTCCCGTGGTGACATTTTAATATATCTCTATCAATACTCTCTATTCCTCCCTGTTCAGGTATCTTTCGGACAATTTCACGAATGTATAAATGCATGTCCGATTTTCTTTTCCTCCCTTTTTGGGAATATCCATTCATATATCCATGAAATTCACATTCTAAAATACTCACTCAAATCACATCCAGGAATAGAATTTTCAAACCTGTAACCACAGTGTTACGGATATCATTCTATTCTAGTGCTATGCTAGACACATTTCATAGTCGACTTAACCTTTGGCTCATTTACATAGAGCCGTGAAGTATGATGTAATAGATGGGATCGTCGAGCAAAGCTCAATTTAAGTTTGAGGGTGAAACTTATGAAGCTTCCCTTATCTCATTCAGTGTGATAACGAAAATCGATACTTCAACTAGATCATCATAATTCTGAGCCAAACTTAGTGACGATGGTATATCCGCGAGAATTTGAGGACAGGGGTTTTGAAGAAACTGTCCTTAATTTCCTCTGTTCATTTATTGAAATATAATATTTATTCTTGATTCGTACTCTTTTTTATCATTTAATTAAAACCTCCACCTCTAATTCTTTCCAGTACCTTCAAAGCCTTCCAAACTGTCCTTCAGAGAACCTAAAGAATTCCTGCAAAGAATATTCGTTAGGACCCCATGGAGTCTTTCCGGGGCCCCTTCGACCATGGACTCCCTGCAATGCGGTGGTATTCCCTTAGCCGATGTATATATGATTGTATGAATAATTTTTATATAATCATAGCATTTGATACCACATTAATTTTCGTAAGCAGGATGAGAGTGAGAAAGAATTCATCTTACCGATTTAAATCTAAACAAATTTGTTGTCAAAACGAAATTCGTTGTTATGCATTCGTTAGAAAGAAATGTGAAGCATATATTTTTCATGAATAAATAAGGAGTAAGAGATATGACACTGAACACAATTAACCAGAAAAATTACCATTCCAGTGTATTTTTAATATTAATTAAGAGAAGTTATTTATATCTTAGTCAGCTATATTATCAACAACTTCTCCTACTTGAGAAATGTGCAGATTTTAAAAGCAAAGCCACCCTAAAACAGGTTTATCTTTATTTTTACATTTCCTCTTTAGTCGGAAATATTTCAACATTTGAGTTATCATTACTGAATTTTTTCTAGTATGACCATTTTAAACATCGACTCTTTTTATTTCAGTCAGATATACTCTATGCTTACATTATTAAAAATTATGTGGTACATTTTTCGTTACATTCGTTCGTTTTTCGACATTTTCTGAATAACAATTTCAGTATATTTCATCCCTAATACTTCAATATTTATTTCTATATATAATAGATATAATATCGCCAGTGTCATATGCAATATCCAATAGTTCTATGTTATCATTTCTTCTTATTGTTAAATTTAGGCATCCAAATTTTCAACATTAAATTGTTTCTGTGCCTTTGATTTCTAAAGTCTAAATTCCTCTTTTTCTAAAGTCAAGCAACCCTTGAAAATAATTTTAAGCTGGTACCTCTGTGAGTAGTAAAATGTTGAAAATTTATGTATTCAAAATCAGCTTGTTTTCCTTTGCGATAACCTTTGTTTTAGTTCGAATAAATCTAATCTCTTCGTATTTCTATAAATTCACACTTCATAGGTTGGCAAGCACACACGACTTGTCATCTCTCCACAGAGCCTTTACATAAAATCCACATATTAGTAACGTTTCCTGCCAGATCCCCCGTCCTCAAGGCCGGACGCATTCTTTTCCAGCAAGAAATATCCCCTCGGAAACCGGAAGACCACTTTTTGCTCGAGTCTGCAAAGATAAGGAGGCGGCTAGCCGTAAGATAGCAGCACTGGGGAAGATGGAATGTCTCGCAATAAAATGGACCATGAATACATATATCCAGCCGACATCACGCACGATGGATTAATTTCCAGAGGTTACTGTCGGCCGAGAAACGCTAACCGAACACCAAAACCGCTCCCTGGCCGCACCGCCATTCCATACCGCTTCGAATAAGTGCGCTCTCTTGGCCTTCGGAGTGGGAAAATTTATGGAGCCGAGGAGAAAATGAATAAGTGCACAGTCTCTTTCTATGAAACTTTAACGATGTCCGCGCTTCGGGCTATTACGCTCGTGGAGCTCAAAAATGATACATTCTGCACGCTGCAGTAGAAAACCCAGAGAATTTCCGCCACTTTCAGTAATAATAACTGGACAGAAAGGGAAGTTGAGAAATCGTTCTGTCGCTATAAATTTCAGCATGAAATACGCTATGTATACAGTAATCAAGTCCTCACAAATTATCTTGATAGTAAAAGGCTGATATACAGGCTACGATTCAAAATTACTTTTCCGAAATGTCGCAGACAGCATAATTTTCTTCATTACGCTTATATAAAGAATCTGAGGAAAATAATACATCTTCCCTTGCCAACTGAAAATTTACAGTGAGTTTACTAAACAGCATGCTCTCTAATGGATTACATGCAAACACATATACACATATAAATACTTTAAATTGTATCTTTGGATTATGATAAATTCAATTAAGCTCTAGTAAACGAACTCCAAAATCTAGCTCTACGACACAGTGATTCATACTAGAGTGAAAAGATATTTAAATTATTTGTAAAGACATAAAGAGCAAACAGCAAGATTTTGCTCTGCGTAGAGCAGCTCGTTTCGTTAGAGGAAACTTCAGGTTTGACAGTATAATAGAATCCCTCGTGAGGAATTCTCTGCAGCATAGAATATCTTATTTCCGGCAGAAGCTTATTGAAAAATTCATCGATTCAAATTCATTAGACGAAGTAGATAGTATGGTAGTGCCAGTATATAGCGAACACGACATTCGATATCGGCAAAACGTAAAAAGAGTTACCCTTTAAACAGTTAGTAAATCCCGGTCGTTCTTTCCAATATCTATTAGAGAAGATAACAGGATGGATTAGGTTTGGATGCTGGTGTACGTATGTACACCCTCTATATTTATCAAAATCAAAATTCTTCTTGTAAGATCAACACTTCAGGTTTTTACAATGTCACTGGCGTCTTTGCTTACACATATGTTATTAAAACTTGATAATAATAATAATTAAGAAGGTTTAATCGATATGAAGTTCCACTAGATTTTTTTGGACAATATTCATTTCACCTATGTCATGAAAAATGAGAATTATATTTCGTTCATTTTAATTGCCTACGTAAAAGAGTTCATATAAGCAATTATCAAGCCTTTATCAAGTAACATGTTCTCTAATTCTCTACATAAATACACATATGCATGGGTAAATACTTGAATTTCCATCTTTGGATGTTACCTATATGGAAACCAAGGGAAAACTGCCTCACTCCTCACTCTGTTTAAAATTTTTAAATCTCATTCCTCCTTACAATCTCTTAGTAAGATATGTCAGAGGGGGTGAGGTACTTCCAGGGTGGTAGGGGGGTATTGGCCATCAGGCTGAATACTTTACAAACATTATTTTTTCACAATGTATCAATATATTTTTTCCTGTTGTTGATTTGTTATTTTGTTTTGGTACTGCCTTTGTGATTTCAATATTTCTACATCGATTAGCTTGTACTACTAACATAAGTAGGTTTTTTACAGGTTTTTCACACCCTCCCTTCTTCGCGGGTGTTTTCCGGAATTGATCTATTTTTTTAAGATATTACATTTGAAAAAAAAAAATTAAAAGTATCATGTGGAATTCGATAGAATTTCAATTTTAAAAATCGAAACATAAATACGATGTTTACTTTGCACAAAGATTTATTCGAGCGACCATGGTTTCGATTCAAGTTTAGTATTGGTTCTCTCTAGTCATTTAATCTGTTATATCAAAGCTTCGATGCCTGATGATGATGAAAACATGAATCAAAACAATGGTTGCTCAAATGAAACTCTGGGGAAAGAAAATATTGTATTTCTTTTTCGATATTACCTTAGGTTTTTTTAAACCATTCCAAAAGTTTTCCTTCCTATCTCTATTCACCTCCGCACACATTATGTTTTTAATATCAATGACGAAATATCATAAGGTAGAAGAGATTTTCAGTATAATATTTGCCTTAATAAAGACCTTATATCAAGACTATATTGTTATATGTATATATTTGAACATCAATCCTGCCACCGTAAGATCCACCAGTAAAGTCCACCAGTGATGTCATTCATAACAATGTAATAAGAAGAATTTCTTAGATCTCCCGCGCATGCGTACCGAACCTTCTTCTCAAAGGTGATATCACCTTTGTACATGCGAACTCTACCTAACCCTCGGTGGTAGAGACGTACGGAGCGAAAGAAAAAGACTATCGCGTAATGGGATTCTCCGATGCAAAAACGACAACTCGCTCCGTCGAGATGGTAGCCATTTTCGCTACCCTTCCTACCTTGCTTCAACGCGCCCGCACTCACTTTCGCGCCGTGCTTAATTGAGAGTAAAGGAAATTGACGAGAGAACGGGGGGAAGGGGGGGAGCGTAACCCGCTACCGGGAGCACCAACGCGCGCTCCCTTGAACTCGCATAACGCGCGATTTTTTCTCCTCTCTCGAGCGAGAAAAATATCCGTCGGTGGATGGACCTTTATGCGCACCAGTTCTTTTTTCGGAGATGGGAAGATCGGATAGGAGAATTAAATACGACCTCACCTTGAAGCGGAGGGGGGGTTAGTGGGATGGATGCATGGGAAAGGGGAAGGAGAGGGTTTGAAAGGAGTCTGCACGCCCCTCCTTTGTGCCCGCTCTTGCCCTCTACGCACTACTGACGGGCTTCATTCATCAGCCAGACTCGGGGTGGAGTGGGGGTTTGTATAGTATGCCCACTCTCGCCGCGCGTGATTGAGTACAAAGCGAGAGTGAATAGGGAAGGAAGGGAGGTTTGCAGAATGAAGATTTAGATGGCTTCCTCGGTGCTGCGCTCTTCAGTACTCGAGGTTTTCCCTAGCAGGTACTCGAGTCCGTTCTACACACATTCGCCCGCACTTCTACGCCTTCCGAGTTCATCAAATCGCTAAGAGGTCTCTCGGCGATATTTTGTCGGTTTGTTGCCTGAAATTCCGTGAAGACTGGAACACAACAGGAGTGACCACGCTTTCAATTCCAGAGGGTCGTACTAGACCTCAGGTAGCTGGCGTACTTTACTGTAGCAGAATTAACAATTTTCGAAAGAATTATTCATCGAATATCTTTAGCTCCATGATTTTTATATTACAGCGATAAATAAAGTGAATATAGTATCTCAATATTAGGGTGAATTCAGGCTATTTTTTGGTTCAAGATTTCTTACAAGGATTTTCTTATAAGGTCTAACAATAAGACCAGATTGAGACTTAATAGTCCTTTCTTCCATCCAACCAGTCATCAATTATATTAATAGATACATAAATAATACATAGATTGATCTAAATAGAGATACTGATTTAAGGAGTGATTGCAATTAAAAAAATCGTTATTATCAGGTATTATTTTTGGAAAAGAGATCCCTGCAAAAAAACCCACAGAAAAAAGGCTTTATTTCTCAAGTTTTAACAAAGAAAAGTCTATGAAATCTCCAGAAATGAACGCTCAACTGTGAGAACGGAATTTTTATAATTACGTTACTGAAATTAAAAATTTGAGTAAATTAGCTTGCTTTTTAGACTATAATCGAAGTAGTTGTTTTTTATTTACTTCAGACCTCTGGGGTTAGCATATAAAATCCTGTAAAACACTAAGGAATGAATGGCCTACAGTACCGAGCGAAGTTGTTCAAAGGGCTTCATGCGGTCCATGGCCCAAGAATAGTACACCATTGTTGTACGCTAAAGATGTCCACTCTTGCGTTATTGAAAGGAGAGGCACGCAGGGAAACTGAACGGTCGTGCCTGTGTTGCGTGCTGCGTACATTCAGGCGTCCAATGCACCCCATAAAAGGAGCAAGTAAAAGAAAAGTTAACCGTTTCTTCATTGCCACCACAAAACTGAGAACGATTACATTTAAGTGTAAACATATGTAAGTGAGCACAAGAAAGCCGCAAGGAGTGAATGAATTAACATCAATACTAAATAAAACAATCAAAAGTCTCTATTTCATCTGTTAGCGACTGGAATTATACGACGTTTCGGAGTTTTGAATCATTTCTAGTTGAAGATTCCTGGATGCATTTCTTCTTCCTTATTGATTCTAAAATATTTGTTTCATTTTACAGGAAATTCCTAAGCCACTGAGGAATCTCTTCCTGATTTCTCCAGCTTTTTTACATACATTTTGTGCTATATTGTAATCAAACAGTTATTTTTGTTATGACTGTTATGAAGTAAAACCGAAAAGTAGCCTGTAAGCCTTGATCTTCTAGTGGTTAGTACATTTTTTGTGGCCGCAATAACCCAGGTTCGGATTCTGGTAACGGCAAAGCTCTTTTTTGTTACATTAGAATCATTTATTTTTACTTCGCATTAATTAATTAATTAATTTCAACTATTCATGAGTTTGGCTCCTAAGTATTCAAATATATTATCACTATATTGTTACTTTAACACATATAAGAACATATATTAAAGATCAAGAGTGGAATGAAGTCATTGTTCACAAAAAGGAATCACTAATACCGTGGGAATATAGATAATAAAGGAACTTTTTTCGTTTTATACCTCCAAAACATCAGGAAATACATATTTATCTCAATTTTTCGAAATGAATTTTCTCCTTATGCAACTTTATTATATAACCAAGTGATTTAAAATTAAACACTTGGACTATTTATGGAGGCTTAATTAAAACTAAATTATCATTATCATCAATATCAATTATAATAATTATTAATTAGAACTAAATGATCAGTTCAAAAGATGGTTTATACCTCATTTACACCACCATTGTTTTCCAAATTATGAGTAAACAGGCATTGTGATGAGTATTTCATTCTTTGACCAACCTTTGCTCGTTGAACAAGATCGCTGTCAGAGAAACAAGTCGTCGTGTAAGCAACAAATTGACCCGGCGAGCTAAAAATTTTGAAGCATTTAATTAGGAGCGGCTAAAATTTAACCCATACTTTAGAATCTCTTTCACTTAGTACCTTTTGTAAGACATTAACACCTAAACAAGACACAGAATATAATAAATTAAAGGTAAATACTATAATAAATGAAAGATAAAGACTATAATAAATGAAAGAAATATTTTTTCTACCTTGTAAGGAAATTTAAACAATATCATCCTTTAATGTCTGATAAATAATCTGCTGTAAGGTTAGGAAGTCTAGGTAAATAAATTTCATCTGAAATTAAGTTATTAGAGCATTCAATTCAGATACCCCTATAATGAGAGAAAAATTATATCCCCTGGACATAGACCAAATGCATCCTTCATTGAATACGCCTGGAATATTCCTTATTCATCGAATGAATCCTACGGGAAATTACTTGGGTATGAGATAGCCTTCCTTTGTCTTCACTTTGCCCAGCGCATCACTCATCTTCCATTTCTTCCCTTGCATTTTAACCTCGCGGAGGAACGAAAGCCAAACGGTGAAGATGCAGAGATTGAGAGCATCCCCCGACCTGAGAACAGGTTCGGTCCGAGTCGGCTTGAAAACGCTCAATTTATTATCAGCTCGCCTATGTTTTATGACGTCATTAGGGGAGGGATCGACTGACGATTGCGTGTTCATACCCGGTAATTGCGAGCGATAAATCCCGCGATGATTCTTTATGCAAGCTTTAAGAGATGGAAATATGTGATGAGGTTTCGATGAGATTCATTAAACGATTCCCTGCGAGTTATGTGCTAAGAGATGTGGGTATTCAACGCCGGCTGTACGTTATGCGGGGTTTTTGTCCGTGTTCACGGATGGGATCATGAATAGGAGCCAGGAGATGAAGAGCTCGAAGCAAAGAGAAAATGATGTGAAAATGAAGTGAGGTGAAACGTTCCAGCGTTGACTCACGTCAGTGGGATTGAATTCGCAGTTTTGTGGACCTCTTAAAAACTCAACGGCGTTGACAACTTCGAACGACGCTTTCGAATCCACCGATATATTGAAAATACTCGACAACAGGGGAGAGGAAATTGATTAAGATTTTAGTGTTCGTACTAATCGTAGTATCCCCTGTATGGGTATCGGTTATTTTGCCATATGCATGCATTACCTAATTTTTGGTAAAAATGATATCTTACTTTCTCCTTTGTCTTACCGTTGTTTATGAATATGATAATGTGAAAATAGCAGAGGTATTATTGATCCTATTTATTGGAATTCATCTTATCAACTGAATGATTATGATGAGCAATTTTGTTTATTTCCAGCATTTCACTTTCTATTCTACAGCTTGAAACTTTATCTAGGAAGGCAATATCTTGATGAATAGAATATTTTATTTGTGTCTTGATACTGGTTAGAGAAATCAAGGTAAAGTCTCCTTCATCTAATTTTGCATAAGTCATTGACATGAGAAGCCCATTCTCTTGCATGGATCATATCCTCGATAGCTCCCTTCTCATGGGAAATTTCAACTACATTATGAATGAATGTATTTATTGCTCTAAATATTGTATATAAAATTAATATAATATAATTTGAATAATTTTAACAGATATTAGAACTTTAGGTGTCAACTAAGGGTATCCTGATTTGTTGACACCGATAACACACAATTCGTCTTATGTTCACAAACCATAGAAATACAATTACACTCATTTATCTTAGAATAATGATATGTGTTATTGTGATAATATTACGATAGCATAATTCAAACATAAGAATAATGAAGTGATATATTAATACAAAAGGAAGGCTATACAACAAAAATTGATAAAAAATAAAGAGAAGGAAAAGAACATTTTAAAAGTACGTTAATGAACAAAGAATCTCAAAAAATTTAAAGAAAAATACATCTAGTTCCTCATGATCTTATTGCAAATTTTTAGACTTTTTAGAAATAGGTTACATTTACGCTTTTAATTTCATTTGGTAACATAAAGAACAATTTTGACACTAACACAAAAAAGATTTTTATAAATATTAAGATTTGGTTTTGTATACCTATTACAATTTTCGTTTTGCATACCATATACACTTATGGTATGGTATTACCCATTAGCTATATTAAGGAGATAGAGTGCAGGTGTCGCTGGAATAATAATAGTGAGATAGATCAAAACCCTTGGCATGGATTCTAGAAAAGTCTAATGGAGGATCCATTGATTCCCACTCCGAAAAATAATGCCAAAATTATGCCAGTCCACACAGAAAAATACTCTCTTCCTATGGAGTGCAGAAGATTGAGAAACACCTCGCATCCCCTTCACCTTCCCCGGATGATCACACCGCCATAGGCTAAGGTCCGATCGCGTCCCACGTCAGCATTTAGGACGCGTCCGACTCGTTATTTCTCTCCAAGTAATGGCAGAACGCTTCCGCCCGACTTTTGCCTCCGCCGCCCCGCTGGGAATTTCCTCTCCGCAGCCCGTGAGAATTTCCTCCCGGGGAATAGAGGAGATCTTTCCTTTTTTCTCTATCCGCACGGCCCTTTTGCTGTTTCCCGAACCCGTTCTCGCAGACCGGAGATTGCCGCGCGACGTTAGGATTTGCCTTATTAAGGCCTGCAACGCTCCACGGCTCTTATTTACTTGCGTGCGCGCGCGTGCAAAGAAAGGGTACGTTTTCAGAATCCCCGCGTCTGCCGCTTCCACTCGCCGGCCATTTAGACTCCTTTTCTCTCGGATGACCCATTATCCGAAGGCCATTCTTTTCATATTCCCATATGTCGTGGGCATAAAGGAGGCGTGCCGGGGGATTTCAATTAACGCGAAGATGTCTAAGTAATTAGACCCATGAAAAGGGCGAGGGGAGGGGTGATGCGAAATTAAACAGGTGGAGTGGTCTTCCTATTTTAGAATGTGCGTGCGTGGGATGAAAGAAGTACCAGAGGCATTAGAAAAAGGAATTACTGAATGTTATCACAATGACGTCAAAGAAATTAATTATTCGAGTAGCTATTAAGATTAAACAATTTCTAAATATGCAACCTTTCCAACCGAAAACTTTCTGCTGATTTATATTTAACATAGCATTTATAACGGACGAAAATTTGCTGCGTTGCCAAATTTTTAGAATATGCCTTGCCGGCTGCATAAGATTCAGGGGTTGTAGGAGTATCCATTTTTTTGCTACGGACCTACTGTACAAAAACATATATGCAGCCAGAGCTGCATGAGGACTGATATTCATGAATTCGTAGAATAATTCGATTATCCCAGAAACAGTTTCATCGGCTGAAATATCCGTGTCAATGTTACAGTTAATGAAATGTTCACGAAGATCGAATGTCTCCAAATAGAAGTAGACAGGTCTATGTATTCTATCAATCGATCATTAAGAAGATGATAAGATTCATTAATCAAACATTATCGACGAATTTAAAAATTTCATTTCATTAATTCGTTAATCAAATATATCGATGAATGCAAATTATTAGAATTTCATCCATATAAAAACACGAATAATACAAGGTATATATACGGATATATATAGGTGTCTTTGCACGTAAAAGTGTGCACTTAAGGGAAATCCCACGGAGGAATGGACATTAAAGGAAAATTGGAGGCAATTAAGTCCCGGTCCTGTCAGATTTTTTATCATGTCCGTTCATTTAAAATTATTTTATAGTTCAGAATTACTCAGAAAATTCAAAAATTTTTCGATTCATAAGGGAATTTATATCGCCCGAGTAGTAAACTTTGCCTCCTAAACTGGTTAACTCCCCAAATATTGACTCCTGCTTTACCTAATCCTGTTAATCGACAACTCTTTTGATCCGGCAAAAGAACCTCTTAAACGTGGGTAACAAACCATTAATCTAGAGTACGATGTACCATCTTTCTGACCTCATTTCTTCACACAAATCATTTGAACCTATTTTCCCATATATTTCCACCCGTCTCCTCTCTCTCCATGCATTTCTTCAATAAGTTCACATCCTTACTCAGAACCTATCCCTATCCATTGGCATCTTCTTTCTTTCCGTTCGTCCCCTTCCCTCACTTCCTACGCGCAAGTAAACGGACGGCGAATGGGAGAAAGGAATTAAGAAAGGAATAAAAAGAGAGAGAGAACGGGTTTGTTTGTCCCTGGTTTTATCTCCGCGACCTTTTTTTTGGCCAACACATACATCTGGGAACGAGATGTACGAGAAGGTTGGTACTTCTAAAGGCTTGCCAACTCATGCAGCTCCAATCGCCCGTTTGTTTTTCATTTTGCGAGTCTTACCCACGTCCTCCACCCATTCCCTCTCATCCTAACGGCACTTTGGACGTCCTTTCTCGGCCCTTCGCGAAATTTCTAAGCTTTTCATACCATTATTATTATTACACGAACACTACAAGTAGATTGAAAATCTGTTGGCAATGGTTATTCATTGCATGCTACACAAGTATACATTAATACAGTTGTACATGGTCAAGTAAGAAATAAAAAGTCTTATTTAAATTATACGGTATAAACTGAGGGGTAAACACAATATCTGACAGGTATTTTCCCAAGAAAGGAGGGAAACTCCTCGGAAAACTTCCCACAGACAGAAGTCAAGACATATATAATCCAAAATTTACAAATAATATCCCATCTCATGAATAAAATTCACCTTTATGATTCATAAACTCATGGACATACATCATCGCGAATCATAGAAAGTCATTCAAATCTAACAGAATTTAGTTAATATCTATTTATTTATTCAAATATTCACTTACAGTTTTGACACCATTTTAAAGTAAATACAAGCAACAAAAAGTTAATAACAAATAAATATATATGATATATATTAAAATAAATATACATGATTGTACGGAATAAATATAAAATCAAAATAAACAAAAGGTAGACCAGATGAATATATACAGAAAATGATCTGAACAGGAGATTATTTAAAAGAATCTATATACAGACATTCGTTTAAGAATGCGTCAAGCGAGCATATGAAACGGTCTATGGAGGGAGATAGGGAATTAAGAAGGTTCGGAAGGCTATATAGTAGGCAACGATGAGCAAGGGGTAATTTAAATGTAGGAGTATGGAGAAAAGAAATCAGTATACATAGTTTCTCTAGGTGGAACATAGTATCTAAAAATTGAAACTAATTCAGGATAATCGATTTGGGTAGTTTATTATATTAAAGATGAATTAAAGATCAGCTTTCATTAACATTTCCTTTAGGGATCTTAAGGAAAAGTATTTTAACACAGACTGTTAAACACAGAGGTATTGCGTATATGAGGAACACGAGATTAAAGCGAAAACATTAAAGATTCGATGTTACAATTTAATTAATTTCGCCTTGAAGGTACGCTTTTAGGGAGGATTTGGCTAAAGAATATATATCTGCATATGTATCTAGATTGGTAAGTTTAAACAATTCTGCATTATTGAAAATAACAGGGAATTTGTCATCATCTATGTAAAATATAAAACATTGTGTGTAATTGAAAAAGCAACATGTACATACATACTTTCAGAACGCCGAATACGGCGCACTCCTTTTTTGCATTTCGGCTCTTTTCTCAGCAACATTCCTTCTCCCTGAGTCCCCCACCCCTCTTCCCTTTCCGGTCTCGTCGCTCTTACTTTGTTGGACGGATAAAGCCGTCATCTCGCAAAGGGGAGTTGTGCGGGACAGACGCGCGTCCCCATTTTAAATGAGTCAACTGCCCTCCGGCGGGAAGACGTGGATGGGACCTTGACGGGATGAATTCTTTACTAGTTGGATTTCTTCCCGCGCGGGATAATTACGGGAGTTTTGGGTTCTAAGTGCTCCGAGGCGCCGTGTGTGCCACGGTGGCGTAATGTGGAGGCATACGAGATAGGTAATCTCGTGTAAAAGGAATTCGGAGTTACTAATGCAATGACTCGCGCCCGTGAGTCTTCTCTACCTCTCGGTAGGTTCGTGGGACCTGAAATTTCCCATCTAGCCTGGTTTCCTTTTTTCCTTGCTAACGGAGTCCTCTCTTAGCGTTGCAGAATGCTGTCTTTGTCTTTCTCTGAGTATTCCTCCTCTTTCACCCTGCCAACATATACTTCTATCAGCAATCCATCCCCTTATCCATATTAGAATCAACCTTTACCCTTCTTCTGCATAATTTCTCCTATGTAAAATCAAATATTTACCATCCCTTCGTTTTTATTCTTCCTCTCTCCTTCCTTTTCGTCTACGTCTTATATCCTTACTCTATGTATCACGGTAAAGATATTAAAAATGGACCAAATGGAAGTCATTGGATTATCTATCCAATATAACGATTTACCCTGCTTTTCTTGGCACTCATACATGCCTTACTACAAAAGAATTTATTAGTCTAGTCTATTTTACTTCCACTCTGAGTTATTACGCTCAAAACGTGCTCTCAAATAGGTACTTTTCCAGCGATTCAGTTTTTGATACAACCAATACTCTGCTACTATTTCATTTCTTCAAAAACTATCAAACATTTTCAATTTTTCATCTTCAACCTTTCTCTCTCATTGCTTTGGGTTTAGTTTTCACACGCTTTGTGTCAGAATGTCGAAAATAAAGATTTTCAGCTTTCCTAGTACACTTAGCGAGATACTCATAATACAAAAAAACATCCAATGCCTCCTAAAACTAGAATAGAATTGAAGATTATCAGCGTAAATGATAACCAAATCATAACTGGCAAAACCACACTACCGAGCAAAAATTATGTGCTACCATTTCTAATAGAAATAAATTTAACGTATACTTTGCAAAAGAGTAGTCCCTAGCTTAAGATTCATCCATTTCACTGAAACATTACGCTCATAGACTAAAGTATTATTTTTAAAACAAGACGGCACTATATTGTCAAATTATTTACAGGAATGAGAGAATTGCCTCATCCAATTCCTTCGTAAGCTTTAATAAATAGCACTTAACAAAGGATTTTGGCCAAATGCGAGTAATTAACAGCCATCCCCATACTTTCCCTTTAGCGTATGTCTTTGAAAGCAAACTTGTGTCATGTTAAACACGAGAAGAGTGAGAAACAAAGCCAGCTTCTGGTATTTTCTTGGAATTTACCACTGACAGGCCACGTCAAGAGCATTTAAAAGCCTTACACGCTAAGATACGTTCACATTTATTCTGCGAAATTAAATTCTACGAAATATCCGACGAAGCCAACCTGCAAATGAACTGACGTAGTAATTTTAAATGTATTATCAAGGTCAACAGAGGTTCTACTATGTTACGATTTATCAATTAAAGCTCTACGTTCTACATTTATAATAATTTCTTCCATTTATACTATATATAACTCTCACCAACGCATTTAAAATAATCAACTTTACCATCGAATTTAAAAATAAAACAGTCAACTCTTTCATTTAAAATTTATTGAAATTACATTTTTCGAATGACTTTCTCCATATTAACTGCTGTACATATTCAAACCACGCGAGTCAGAAAACATGAAATTATTCACAGTTTTTAATCACAAATAGTTGAAATTTGAACTCGAATCTCATTTTTAAATCATTTGTCTTCACTTTATATGCAAGGGCTATTATAGTACGACTATTATAGTAGTACTATTCGATGAATTCAAATATTATTAAATATCCAACAAGAAGGAGTACTATTTTTTTCAAATATCATGCTATATTATTCACAAAAAAAAACACTTAAGAACGGAAATAACGAAGAGATAGGATGAGTCAATTTAAATCTAATAGCAAAGAGCAAAATATAAACGGCAATCGAGTTTTGTAGCTAGTTTAACAGCTAAAAACCATGCTTGAAATTTTCTTATACAAGCAAAAATCGTATTTTCAATATTCATACCGAGAAACACCTCACAGAGACAACCAACAGTGAGGCCATCCCTTCAGTAAGAAGAAAAATCTGATGCGGCCAACACATGACTTTCTCCATATTTATTGAAAACAGAAGCCTATGCCGGTAATATATAAATACCTCCAAAACAATGAGTGATACAGAAAAATGTTTCAATCAAACGTTGATGTAAAATACATTATCTATAACTTTGGTACATAATTGTATATACTTACATTGCATTCTGACAGAGATTTGCATGAAAATCTTCCATTTCTGGATAAACAACAACTTCCGGTTAACCATTATTCAATAATAACTCCTAAACAATCAGTGTTACGTAAAAATGTTTCATAAAGAAGTTGTCGTAAAGTACATTAT
Source organism: Sympetrum striolatum (assembly GCA_947579665.1). Lineage (NCBI taxonomy): Eukaryota > Metazoa > Arthropoda > Insecta > Odonata > Libellulidae > Sympetrum > Sympetrum striolatum. The sequence goes on from OX388347.1 coordinate 45,038,970, forward strand.
CTATAACTTTTGTATGTAATTGTATATACCTACATTGAATTTTTACAGAGAAATGTATGAGAAACTTCCATTTCTGGATAAACAACGACTTCCGGTTAACTATCATTCAAGAATAACTCCTAAACAATCAGTGTTACGAAAAATTGATTCAAACAAAAGTTGTAGTAAAGTACATTATCTATAACGTTTGTAAATAAATATATATACCTACATTGCATTCTGACAGAGATATTTAATAAACAAAATTTTGTTCCAGCTAAACTGGAACTTCCGGTTAAACGATATTCGCCAAATACAAATCAACTGTTGGCATTGTAAGGGTAATACTAAATATGAATTTTGGAAATGATCGGATAATTATTTTTTAAGATAGAGCGCCTACAATATTTTTTACCACAGACAGACAGACAGATGTTCGGGAAAATAGCGAAAACGATCTCTATGTGCCCCAAAACGTCTATTTCCGTCGAAATCTGGGGGTCTAATTTTTTTGCGAATACAATACTTTCTCTATACTACGTATAGGGAGAAAGTAAAAATACTTACATGTTCATAGTATTTCATTCCCATATCATCCATCATATCTGACCATAAACACTAGAGCGTAGTATGAATAGGAAACAGGAAAATTTGTATACTCACAGCACCATGACAATTATTTGAGTAAATTAGGCAAACTTTATCATTTCTAATTAGACCACGGGTTGAAGTTTAAAAAAAGTTGGAGTAGTACTAAATGCAGTTAGGTATTTGTCACCTATACATTTTAGTGCATAACTTCTGGATGGAGATTATAGCCTCAGAATAAATAAAGTTTCACTGAAAAATTAACTACATTTGTCCACCGAGCATCGCAGGGATCTCGCCTAAAATAAAAAGGAGTGTATTTATGAGAAATTTTCGAAAATTGCGAACGCGTTGCGAAAACATTCGAGTCCCTCCAAGGATTCTCTCGGGCATTCAGAACGCAATTCCCGCAATGAATGACGTCGACCTGACTCTTACATTCATAAACTCTGCGCTTTCGAAGCGATTTGCATAGAGCAAATGAAGTGCGACTCACGAGCCCCGGTTTTTCTCACCTGCGAACAAGCGGGAGATTATTAAACCTCTCCAGAGGTGTCGCTGCGAATGGAAACGTTAAATAAAAACACTGCGCCCTTCATACGGCATAGCGGTGGAAAAAGCGGATTATGTGGTGGGATCGAAAGGGAAACACCGGCAACGGTTGCGAATTCAAAGGGGAAAATGGTCGCGAAGAAGCTCTCTAGCGGGGCGTTGAATAAGGTGGAGGAGGGTGAGCATAAAAAATGTAAAATTTGAAAGGAATTCCTTATTACAAAAGACTATTATGAAGTGAACGAATTTTTAAATGAGAAATATTTATGGTATTGTATGTATGTTAAATGCATGTATGTAAAATGATATGCTGTGTTATAAAATAAAAATTTTGAACTAATTATAAATGTTATAATTCATATGTTTTATGTTATTGAAATTATTATTTTAATTGTATTGTATTATTAGTTAAACTGGTAATTCCAGATCTTTGATGTGTCCTATATGTACTTACGTATGTCTGTAGATTAATTAAGTTATCATCATAACTTAGTTCTATCTTCTTATTACCCCACAAAATGTTATCTTTGCCTTTTTTATGTAATTTCTCTTACTAACTATTTTGAAATCAATACTTTTTTCGGCTTCCATTTCCTCTTAGTATTAGATTCAGCTTAAACTCTGTTCCGTGACATTTCCTTCACCAAAAATCAAAGATCTTCAACTCTTCAATCATTATTCCCTCTCTCTCCTTTCTAAGTATCCATTTTTCACACCTTCACTATAAGTCTTACGTTAAGAGTGTGAAACATGAATTCTAAGAAAGTTATTGCATTTTCTATCCATATACAACAATTAATCCTGCTTTCCTTGATACTTTATCATTCCGTAATACCAAATTTTAATACACGGAGGAAGGCATCGTATTTTAAAATTCAATAACACGATAAAATAGAATCAGACTAGTAATTTTTTCACAATTTAATTTTCCACTGCAGAATCCAGTAAATATTCGCCGTCGTAAGCTGGCAAACACAATTTAGGAAAGTTTTTTGTCACCTGATGATGGCGATTACTCGTAGAAATCGTAAGTGGAAAATACAACTGTAAAATTATTCTAATCTGCCTATCTTCGCTACTAAATTTTGTCTACTTCTTCACATTTTCTCGAAATCTACCTCCTCATACTTCTTCAGCGACTCTTTTTATATTAACTTTTGCTATGCTTCATTTCTACAACGAAAAATTGAAGATTTAATATCCTTCAATCATTATTCCACCTATGTTTTTTGGGTCCATGTTTCACGCTCTTACTGTAAGTCAATCCAATGCGAAGATCTACCAGCTTTCCTTGGTACCCTTATTATGCTCTTTGCCATATAAGAGCATCCGAGCACCCAACAAGAGCACCCTCGCAGGCATGCGAGAAACGCTCCCAAGCGATCTCATGGGATGAAATTATGGTTATGTTAACGCGCGTTCCAGGAGAAGAATACTCATTCCCTCCTCTCGAGGAGATGGGTAAATACTGACACGAAATATGGCTCTGGTCGTGGAAGCACTCCAACAGGGCATGAGGAAAAGGTGCCGACCCCTCCTTCAACGTGTTTTGAAACATAATTTATTCCCCGCCGAGGTCAGTGGATGTCGCAAGTTGATAAAAGCAGTCCATGTTCAATGGTACTGAAAGGTGCGGGGTCAACATAACGTGGGGAGATAGGGATGTCGTCATCCGAGTTGACTCTACCGATTCTCGGCCGCTCGAAGCGAAAATAAAAGAACTCAGCACAGGCGATGGGAGATCCTGTGAATGGCAGACGATGAGATATCTTGGCACTGTAGAACCATGCCTATATATAGTGTGTTATTTTATGGATTTAAACCATTCCGGGATAAAAAATGTTCCATTCTGGAATTTTGAGAATTTCCAAGGAAGCATTATGGGTCTAATTTACGATTTAACTATAAAATTTAAATGAGAAACAATTTATCTTCGTCGTCTCACTCGCCGAAAGAAATGTACAAGCGTCTTTTCATCGACGTTCTACGATGAAAATTAAGATTTTTCGTGATTTTGCTCACTTGCTCAGCGGGGGTTGGGTTGGGTTGGGGAGAGGATTTCTAGATTTCTAGATTTTTGCTAGAAATCCCTCCCCCCAACCCAACCCATCCCCGGGGCAACATTGCCGTGTGTCAACAGGTAATTTCTAGCAAAATCACGATAAATCTTAATTTTCATCATAGGACGTCGATCAAAAGACGCTTGTATATCTTTTTGGACTAATGAGACGATAAAAATAATAAATTGTTGTTCATTTGAGTCGTTTATAACTTTTCAAATCGTATTCCACGCGGTCAGTTTTTTTAATGGTCCCCCCCTAATGGGAAGGTTTGGGCGCTCAGTACCTGCGAAGGCGAGCTAAGGGTCCGGATTAGGACGGAGAACCTTCAAATTTCTAACTAAGAAAGTAATGGTGAAACGCCCAGATATCTGCCATTAACCACAGATTATGTACAGTATTTTAATATGGAATAAAAACGTTCAGTTTTGTGATACACAATTCTTTAAATTGAGAAAAAATATAACGGCGTCACTCATGTCCTTAAATGTTGCAAGAATGATTATAATAATTATTCTGAGAAACCGGAAGGAAAATGATGTACTACAAATTAAAAACAGTCATCTAGGAGCGCAGTTGTTAGTGGCATGCGTAATTTTAAACTCTTTAATGGTGGCTAAATTTCTGGATTTTTTACTGTTTTATTGTTTCAATCAGCGAAGTGTATCCCATACCATTCAAAAGTTACCACTCGCTCCGACATATTTCTCCGGAGAACGTTTGCTTTCACAAGTATCAACAAAAATGATGCCTTAAAGAATACTGCAGCCAATGTTAATATGCCGAAAAAATATCCATTGCCTAAATACAATTTTTTTCACAATTTTCGAGAGTTAGGAGTGGATTCAAATAAAATTTTCATCATACACTAAGATTCTCAAGAATTCTGGATCGCATATTAATATTTATTTCTTTGCTTAATACGCGAATATGCTATAGCTACGTGACATTAGAATTTACACTTTTTCATTATAAAAGACAAACAATCTGGGAAAACATTAACTTATCTTTGTTTAAATGGAGCTGCTTATAAATCAGATGCGTTAGACAGAGAGTGAATCAAAATGTCTATGTAAGGAAAACTTTACCGTGAGAAGTTGTGCAAGAAGAGGGAGAAGGAGCGTACGTATGACCTTGAAACCAACGACTCACTACCCCATAATCACACAGTTGCGATTTCTATTTTTCAAGCTCTTAACTGATAAGTAAGTCACTCTAAGGTCCGAGAATGAAGGGTAAATCGTTTTCCTCATATGTTTTCCTTCCAGCCCCTACTAACATTGCATCCATAAGCGCTTTTGCAGATTAATAATTTTGTTCATATCGTTTTCAAACTAACATCAACCACTTCCAATCATTATTTACTAATAAACTGAATAACTTGTTGATGTTAATACGATGTGTGCATGTGTTAGTAATTTTTCTATTACTTTTTTTCCTTTGACGAAATTATAGCCAGAAGGTTACATATTGCATACTTATCTTTCTAAACATCGTCCACAAATACATGATACGTTTAACATTATTTCAAATTATATAAAAATGTATGTATTAACTAAAAGTACATATATTTAAATATAATATGAAGCTCGAAACACAAGGCAAGCTCAAGTAGAAATTAATTCAATAGTTGCTTTTCATTTTGCTATATTTTAGTGTGTATTCTAATCTACCAAGCTTAAAACATTATTTATTCATCTCCAAATAAAATTTAACGAATGAATTTAAAATTTAACTCAATTTAACTTGGTGGAATTTCATTATGCATACTAAATTATTGCAACAAATTACGAGCATATTTTTTCAAATTTGTGGGATTGTCGATTTTTTTATTTTTATTGTACACATTTTTATTGAAATAAATTATGTTTCCTATCTAAATACATTTGCTAAACGTAGGTACATTTTTATGCTGCAATTTTGTAATATTAGTCCCAGAAATAGAGTCCAGATTCCTATACTTTTTAGAGCATCGATGATCTATCTAATATGCAGGTTGATTGTAAAAACGAAATTCCTAACCCTAAATTAGGATCATACACATTTTTTAATCATTCTCTTTATTTCTCAATTATTATTTTTCAGGAATACTTATGCTTTTTCTCAGAAGCTTACCAATATGTTTCGAAAGCTAAGTTGTTCTGAATTAAAATTTCTGCATTAAAATTTTTAAAAGGTATATGTCGTCACCCTGTTTCGTGAATGAGTCGTTTAATTCCAAATATTCTATTCACTAACAAATACGCCCCAAACTAGGAGCAAGATCTATTAGAAACACGGCTATATTCAAAGCATTTTACCTCCAAAGTTAAGAGATACATAACGTTAAAAATATTCAGTTTCAAAACCGGAAAAACAAGCTACGCTTTCCGCGAACGAAAAAGAAAGAAAAGTCCATAAAAAAGTCATTAGACAAAAATATCTTCCGTCGTAATATTTTATCGATGTTGTTCCCAGGGAAATCACGCAAAACAGTCGTAAACAAAGGTATCCAAAGCACTCTCGCGTGGTTTCATTATTTTTCTCGTTAATTGAAGTAGATATATCTCATTTCATGCTTTGCAACATTAGTAGGTCATTTAAAAAACAGAAAATAGTAAAGCACTAAACTGCGTTGATACCCTATCTTAGTCATACTATTCCAAATGAAGTTATTATTATTTTTAGGTACACATCTGAATAATGTTTTTAAACTCATTCCTTGGAAAATGAAATAGGAAATGGATGACGGAAGTATTGTATTATCATTCATACATTAATTGTGTTATCGCTCCCAGCAAAGTGATCCAAATATCCTTTAGTTGTTTTTATTTTTTTTATAATTAGTACAATATATCCTGTAATTGATAGAGCAATATTTAATCCCCTTACTTTCCGTTGCACGCATAGTTTTTTCGTGATCCGAAAGTTAGATCAACGTCCAACGTAATCACAATGTAATGCATACCTCTGGAATTATGGAATACATTACAGAGAATAATTCTATTTCCGTTACTTTCTGACCGGAGATACAATTGCTAAAAGATGTATTTTTCATATACCATTACCATGTGGTAATCATACCAAATTGCAGCGTATGCATTAAATAAACATTACAGAGAAAAATTCTATTTTCGTTACTCTCTGACCGGAGATTCAAGTGCTAAAATATGTATTTTTCATATACCGTTACCATGTAGTAATCATACTAAAATGCAGCGTATACATTAAATAAATATGTACCTCAATGTCTGCAGACCATTCATAGAAAATGACTCACCATGTTTTTATATTCTTATTCTATTTTAAAAGAGAATGTTAAAGCGCACAAAATTCGCAATAGCTTCATTGATTTTAAACTTGGTTTTAAACAAGAAAACTGTCTTCGGTTTAATAAAACAATGTATAACCTCTGCTCTTTTGGTAGGTTCAGAAATAATTGGATATCTTAGATTTACTCTATGTTGATTGGCATCTCCTTTTGTTTCATCTAAGAACACTTACCCTCGGCGCATTTGATTTAAGAAGTCTATCCCATTTTAATATTGGTGCACACATATCCACTGTCTCCGTTTTATTTCATCAATGAAAACACTTTCCTCTACCACAGTCATGAGTACTTCTTCGTCAATATATAAACAAATCACGTCATCTACTCTGCACCATTTTATAATGTTTTAGCATTCCCTTTTCCTCGGTCCATGTTTCACACTGATATTAAAGTCACTCGAGGCTAATTTTTCCAGTCTCTTCCTTATATCCCATCTAAGGTTTCTCATATATATTTTTTTCTCTTATGCGAGACTCGTTAGCTACTGCTTTTCCTCTTTTACTGATTACTTACTTTTTTAAAAACTTTTTTTAGTATCTTTCTAGATAAGAAACTCTTTACCAAGTTATTTTCTTTAGAATTATGATTCATACGTCTTATCACTGTACTTCTTGAAAATGGCATTTGGATCTTTCGTAATTTTCATATTTATAAACTGTAGATAACCTCGTTCATCAGTGAGGAAGTAAGCATGGTTGATAGTTCGTCGATGTTTTATATGTGAAAGAAGAATTAATGCAATTGAGACGTAGTTTCATACAAAATCTAATTATCTAATACTATCAGAACTTAAAATTTCAAAAATTGTTTATGTAAAATCTACTTTAAAACTTAGATGGAGACTTAAATAGAGAAATTAATTTTTCCTCAAAATTTACTCTGAATTTCACATAAAAATATATAGAGGCAACAAGTTACAACTGAATTTTAACTCGTGAAACTTTTTTTCCTCGGAAGTAAAAGTAACGTTGTCAATCCCTGTGAGGTTTAAATTTAGTTCAACTTATCAATATACTTTGACTGTAAGAATATGACTTAATTCTGAAATTGATTGTTTAACGATTTCTTTTCAACAATGTGAATGCACCATTTTGATGAGAAGCCCTTGTGCATCTATTAACATCACCTCCAAATTTAAGAGATAACTCGCTAGAAATAAAAGTTACCAAACACATATTCATACCTACATACATTTACAAGTATAGTAGTTACAAAGATATATTAACTTAGCGTTTTTTACTTTCTCCATATACGAAGTATAGAGAAAGTATTGTTTTCATGAAAAAATTCGACTTCGAGATTTCAACGGAAATACATGTTTTGGGGTCCCTAGAACACGTTTTTACCATTTTCGGAATGATGTCTGTGTGTATGTGTGTGTGTGTGTGTGTGTGTGTGTGTGTATGCATGTGTGTCTGTGCTTGTGGGCGCTCTAACGTGAAAACTTTTGGTCGTATCAATATCTAACTTCATATATAGTACTGTGGTGTGTGCTGTCAGAGTTGATTAGTTTTTGGAGTAAATCGGTTAACCGGAAGTCGAGCTTCATTCATTAAAGCTCATTTCCGTTTTTCAAAATATCTCCATAAATATTATATATACGTGTATTGTATTACTTATAAACGTTTTAGATAATAACATTTACTATAACATTTGTATTTAACATATTTTTATATCACCGGTTGATTAGGAGTTATTCGTGAAATACTGATAAGCCGGAAGCAGCTGTTATGTACTTTGTGGGCGCTCTAACATGAAAACCATTGATTCTATCAACACCAAATTTCATATATATAACCTCGGTTAGTTTCTTTAGTGTTGATCAGTTTTTGGAGTATATCGGTTAATCGGAAGTTGAGCTTCATTCTTCAAAGCTCATTTCCGGTTTTCAAAATATCTCCATAAATATGATATTTAGGTATATACTATTATTTAGAAATGTTTTAGAAAATTAATTTAATATAACTTTTGATTGAAACATATTTTTGTACCACTGATTTTGTAGGAATTATTCATGAAATACTGATAAACCGGAAGTTGCTGATTATGTACTTTGTGGGCGCTCTGGGCTCTATGGGCGAAAGTCCAATTTCATCGTTTTTCATCGATTATGTCCCATAAAACATTATTTATAATGTTTTGGCGTCAAAGATAATAATATATATGTATTAATCACTCATCTTCCATGTTTAGATGGAATATAGAATTAGAAATTACTGCGGTAGATAAATATTTACATCTTATATATATGGAGAAAGTCATGTGCTGGCCACATCAGATTTTTTATTATCTTATCATTCGCATAAATCCCTTTGTATGTCATTCTGGATTTCCGATTTTGTTAACGCACAATTCCTCAGGAATAATGTAAGAAAAAGGAAGTACTGAGTTTTTGAATGGAATGAATTTGTACATCGGAACGGGCTATTCCGTAGAATGACTATATCCTCTAAATTTCTAAAAATCAAACAGCATTATCATTAACGATTTTACCAAAATTGATTGCGTTTCCAAGATGAATTGATCATTACGATATAGGGCGGGGTTCTGATAAATAACGAAAAAAAAATAAAACTTTGTTCTCTTTTCACAGATCGTCTAAACTTAACAAGGAAGTAATTGAATTTGTCGTAGAAGTACCATCTTCAATTACGATTTTTGCAACGATGGAATCATTTAATTCTCGTAGTCACTTTTTAAAATAAATGATTCTGGTTTTGCAGAAACAAATATTTTGAGTTGCATCTGGCGAAAACACAATCCTCCGTTCCATTGAAATTGTACTTTTAAAAGTGCAGAAAGCGTATCGCTTCCCATGTATAAAAGGAGTAAAACAATAATCGGAAGCGATCAAAAATAAAAACTCCCTTCTGAGGGAAAGGTAAGTCCTGCAAAGAGAGAATGGGAACTTAATTCAAATTCCACCCGCCAAGGGAATTTGCTTTGAATAGACAAATTAAAGAGCATTTATTAAATTTGACAGAAATATTAGTGGCATCCGTACCCGAGAGATGCCAAAAGCGATTATCTCGTTTGACGTGAATTACGCCCGTGTAATAATTCGCATCAAAGTTAATTTCGCGGAGACGATAAAGTCGGATAATTCGCAAATGTCGAATGCAAACGCAGTAATGATCGCTCTCAAAGACGTGACGATTTCAGCATGACGTAGGTCGCTCTCGAATTCTATTATCCCTTGCTGTTATAGTCAATATATAAAGGTTATTTTACTATCTATCGCAAAAGAAGTGTTTTCTGTTTCGTTCAAATTTCTTTAAAAAATCTGTATTTCCTACAAATTTGATTGAAAATATCAAAGATGACGTAAAGTAAAATTTGTCTGCCGCAGTGTTAGAGTGGCAAACGGGTCCAACCACAAGGTCCCGAGTTCAAGTCCCGACTAATCAGATTTTTCTGGTTTGGAAATGATTGTATGTATACATCCATTGCTAATGTTTGTAAACTTAATTGTTTCAGGCTTGACTAGGTGGTAGTTCATTTCCACGATAAAATAATTTTATTTTTACTTGTAAAAATAAAATTAATGTTATCATATTATTTTTACATCTACCGTTATAATTTTTCTATAAATGAAATTTTTTGGGGACTTTGGAAAATTAAAAAAATATACATAAAAAGAGGAATTGAAAAATGAGACTTTCATTGAGAACCGTATAAGATTCAGTATAGAAAAACTACGTGTGGAAAAATATTACCTATAACATTCCTGAATATCATTAAGTACGGATATAAAGTATCGAAAGAACGAAAAAGTACTCTAAAGCAACATACTTAATGCAACATGCAATACATTAATATAGCTTTGGAAGAGGAGGTCGAGCGATAAAATTCAATTGCAAATTAAGTATAATATTTACTTCTTTTTCAAAATATTTATAATAGTCCTAGTGGTTTTGGATATTAATCATCATTAGATAGGATGATGCCTATTACTAGCCCAAACTAGGTGTAAAATTAGAAAATTATGTTTGTTAAGTACATAGTTTACCTAGATGCTCTAATTTACAGAAAGTTTATTTGCGAAAAGTTGAATATAAGTAATAAGGCGAACATATCGAGTGAAATTTGACAGGAATTACTAATTACATTTCCCATGTCGGAATTAATTCATAACCAGGTATGGTATGCTATGATTCTATGCTTCTCCTTATTTTTTATGATATCTTTCTGAAACGCTGTTTGTGATTGAAATGACAAAGGAGTACGGAAAAGCAAAAACATCCAATAACACCATCAACATCCTTTTTCTTCTTTCACCGTCGCAAACATCATCAGCAAAAGCTTTCACTGCGAACATACGCTTCCACTCTTGGAGTAAAACTCATATTCCCTCGGTAATTTCATCTCCAACAGGAAAAACATCACAAAGGCCGCTTGATTTTACCTTTCCCCTATTAATCAGCTCGCCAATTATCGGAACTCAATTAACAGTCGCATGGATTTATTCATGAGTAGACTCATCCATATTCTTTCCTCAGTCGATACTGCACTTTCTAGTTCGATTCATGGCTTTGTTCTCACTCTTTGATTTAAATGGAAATTAGAAGCGCTGTCGAGTGCAAGAGTCGAGAAGTAACCGATTTCCCATAGCTTTTTTTTTAAGAACAGTTTTTAATACGCGAAGTAATTAATGTATTAATTCATTATTAAGGATTACAAGTAGGCACCAGGCCTTGTGATAGCCATTACTATGAAGGGGGGGGGGGGGTGAAATGGTATTAACCCTAGTCGGGAAGAAAAACTCCCAAAACATCCCGTGGGCAATACGTCTTACATATAATTACAAAATTTACAAAAATATTTCAAAATATACAAAAATATGTGTACTATATTTCTGTCATTGGTATTTAATCTTTGTTTCTATTTTGGCATAGTGATTGTTTTTGTGTTATCTCATTGTGTTCTGTTTTCATGTTACATATATTAGTATTGAGATACAAGTCAGGTCTGTAGTGTTTACTTTCCGCAACCAGTATTCCTAGGTTGTTATTAGAGTGATATATATTTTATTTCAGTAATTTTTCTTGGGTTACTTTATCCTCTTGTGCATGTGTAAAAATTTCACATTAAACGTGATTTGTGCAACTCCGCTTATTCTAATACGATCTTTGAATATATTTTTATAATGTTTCAACTAAACAAATTCTTCATTCAAAAGATATGAGATTGAATATCGAGTTCATGCGGCTTTGTAGACATTATTGTAACTAAAATTTCCTAGAATAATGCTTTGGAAATAAATAAACCCTGGTATTTGCTATCTACCAACAATTATGAAGAATGTGTTACGATCAAGGCTCACTGGTTATTATGAAATTTAATTTCCCCTTTGAGAATCAACGGGCAATACTGCTAGTATAACAATAAAATCACGAAACCCTTTTAATTCTATTGATGAATACATTGTAAAAAGGGGAAAAGGTTCTGAAACTTCTCCAGGTATACGTTTCCATTCTACTATTCTCAGATTAAGAGATTAATACTTACAAACATCTGTTCTCTGTTTAAGAGTAGCGACTTTATGATCGTGGTCGTTTCTCCCGAGGTAATCCATTTCCCTGAGTCTATTGTTTAATTCTTTCAACGAAGGCTTTCCAGTAATAGTTTTGTATACATTCCCTTATTCATTTAATTTAAATTCATTAAGCGCATTAAAATTCAGCCAGTCAACTTCCGATGTAGGATGCAAATTTTTGTTGGAACCCGGATGATCCTGGAGAACGTATGTGGGCATTACGTAGTTACGTCGCCGTGGCGTCACGCCTTCCCCGTGCAGCCAGTCACGCAATGTCTCCGCATACATTTTTCCAAGAGTTCCTTCGTACTGGCCTGCATATTTTTCATTACTTCACATGTCTACCTGGAAACTCGTCCTCGCAGAAGTTATTTAGGACAGGAATTTTGAATTTAGGTTACTTGATGTCTAATCATATACGTACGAAACTTCAGCGGAAAATAAGAAGGGGATATTATGTTCCTGATACTCTCATTAGGGATACATTCTGTTTCTTCCGAATTTCTGAGCGTCTGTAATGTTTTACGTTTCTTTATTATATTGATCCATATTTATGTGATTTTTTTCCTGTATTGGCGTAAAAGTGGTCAACAAAACGAGTTAGCAAAAATTAGTGTTGAATCTCTGTGTACTATCAGTGATACAAATATATGTAATCATCTACGAAGATACTGCTAACATTAGGCATTTATAGACTTGAAAAATTATATTTTTATCAAAACTTCTAGGGGAAATTAAAAGTGAGGATTCATTTCACAGACTTTCTTTTCGTAATAAAATATCTTATACTTTATTCTTGCTGGATATATGAAGTATTCATTAAAAATTACTAGATTTTATTAATAGAGTAGATTTAATATAGTCATCTCAATTATAACTAAAATAAAATTTAATACCTCTAAATGATTATTCATATCCATTAATTATCCTATACGTAACAATCCCTTGCCATGTAAATGTTTAAACGATGATTCTTTAAAGATTAATAGGAGAGCAGGTTGTACCTATGATGCTATCTGAAAGAATAAGTCTATTAGGACAGTAATGTCATCCTATATGAACCAAAAATATTGATTTCTGATATATTATATGGTTGAGTTAAGGGTAACTGGAGAAAGTAAGATGAATATTGTCTAATTGAATGGAAGAGGGGAGAAAAACCTATAAAAGGCTTAGATATGGTAGACTTCAAGGTAGAAATTTTAAAAGGTAGTGAGGTGACATAGATATAAAATTACGCTTGTACCCAGTTAGTAATCTTTTAGGTTGTGACAGGAAGTACATGAACCGTAAGTCTATTTTTAGCTGGTTAATGTCGTATCGTTTACGATAGATTTTGGATACGAACAGTGCTAAGATTCAAATTCCTGAATGTTTTCTCGATATTAGATCGGCCTATATAACGGAGGTAATGTAATACGTCTTACGAGGGTATTGGAACAATCTTTGAATTTATTGAGCAAACTCAACCTAACTTTTGATCTTACCGATTTTTTGTAGTGATTCTTTACAAAGCGTACCGCATCCAGCTGTGCCTTTAAACGAATACACCTCATGCCTATTGATACTTTCCATGCATACTCTATATGGGGTCTAACTAGCGTTAAGAAACAACATTCACGGACATTCTCTACGCTTCCAAATACAGTTCGGTAGCATGATTCTCAAAGACACGAGAAGCATGGAAAGAGAATGGGAAAAATATTAATACTTTAGTTCCCCTGATTTCAGTATTAACTTTTGAAACAGGAACAAAACACATGGGTTATTGAATGGAATATTTTTAGTACATTTTTTCATGTTCCCCTTAGACTAGCCTTGTAACGCTTGTTTTCGTATCAAAAGTATCGATATTAATTTTCTCTCATTTTCCATCTACTTACCTTAAAAACATTATCATTGCGAGTGAAATTATGAATGCCAGTAAGAGCACTATTGATTAATTTAATGTACTCAAATAATGCAATCCAATGTACTCTGTAATGATACTCGGTTATATATAGGGAAATAACAAACGAGGAAGACCGGACATCTCTCTCAAACGATTTAGTCCTTATCCAAAGGTGGTGTGAAAAATGGGAATCAGATATTAACGTAAGTAAATGCTCCGTAGTTAATTTCTTCGAAAAGAAAAAAATGCGTCCAAATCACCCATACAAAATTAATGGAATTAGTATCAAAGTAGTAGATTCAGTTAAATATCTCGGGATCAACATTACTAATAACTTAAATTGGAGCACGCATATTCGAAAAATCTGCGGCAAAGCAAGTAAAAGACATGGCTTTGTAAAGCGCATTGTCGATAAATGCGATGAAAAGGTGAGAGAGCGATGTTATTTTACCTTGGTCAGACCCCTTCTAGAATATGCGGCAAGTATATGGGATTCGGCGGATGAAACGTGTACTCGCGAACTCGAGAAAGTGCAGCGTAAAGCGGTTCGTTTTGTTAAGAAATGCTACGATAAAAAAGCAAGCGTTACAAAAATGCTCTCAGATGTAGGTTGGGAATCCTTGAAAGAAAGGTGATTGGAAGCTAGGCTGCGATTGCTTAATAAATTCAGGGAAACTACATTTTCGGAAGATACAATCGGTATCATGCAACCCCCGTGCTACGTCGGTCGATCCGATAATGACCGTAAGTTAAGAGAAATAGATGCTAGGACGAATCGTTTTAGAGATTCATTCTTCCCGCGAACAATACGTGACAATAACCGAATAAGGAAGTAATTTAGATTCAACTGGTGTTTACACCCCCTGCCACACGCCGAAAGGCGGCTTGTAGGGTATTAATGTAGATGTAGATGTAGATGATACTCTGTAGGGGGACATGATCATCTTATTTCAATCTCATATATAGAGAACATTTAATGCAACTACTCCATCCTACATTCCCATAAGCAAGCCTCATCACTTTCCGAGGGCTGTTGGTAGATAATGGTGAAAGATTCGAGATTCAAACCAATCTTCCAACTTTACACTTTTTGGACGTAATGTAGTTAAATGATGAAGGAAATATTTAAGGGGACTATACTATTTATTTATCCATCAGCCATGTCTATCTAATTAAACACCAATTTAACTTGCAGTACTACTACACCTGGTTTTAGGGAAATGGAGAATTACCTCAAGCTTGATCTACCCTTGCAAGCATTATTTCCGGATAAGGGCTTTTGGTAAATAATGGTGGACGAAATGAGATTCAAACAATTCTTCAGACCTAACAGTTTTGGAGCGTAACGTTGTTAAATTAGAAAGGCGATACTTAAAGGAAATACCTTATTTATGTTAACCATCAGTTTTATGTATACGATTAATCTCTCATATTCCTGCTAACATATTATGATCAATGGAATATTTTCATTTGTTCAGGATGGAGAAAAATGTACCTTTCATTTACTTTTGTCACATTATTGATCATGGCTGTGATGAAATGAAAGCTACTGAGGTATGAGTGAATACTTACACTGGTCAAGGTCTCTCTTTATAGATTGCCAAAAAAAATGTTACTCGTAGAGTCATTGTGCTTCACTTGCGAAGACGTGTTCCGCTTGTAGTAATCTAGACCAGTGAGGAAGGCAATGGCAAACTACGTCACTCCTCATCCTGCCTAGTGAACCTCATGCCTTTCTACAAGCTCTTAGCTTATGCCAGAGGGAGTGAGGCACCAACCGGCCTTTGGGCTGAATACTTTACATAAAGAATCTCCAGGGAAACCATTAAAACTACTCCTAAAAATAGGGAAACCTCAAACCTCATCTCGAATCCTTAACCCGTCCTATCTCGCGAATAGGGATACTAACTGTGGCTCCTGGCCCTTCTGGGCTTTATCCAGTTTTATTCGCCAAAAATCATATTTCAATGAAATTTCCTGCCTATGAGAAAAGTATTTTACGACCCCTGATGACGGAGGCATCGCCTTTGAAAAGTACTTGCTTTCTCCGACTACCGGAAAGTAAGAAGAGGAACGCCGACAAAGACGGCTTTTGGAGATTTTAAACCTCTAATTCATTAACAGCCTTGTTCCAATATTTCTTTCTTTACATAAATGATCCTGCCGAACTACTTCTCGAAAAAGAGAAACTTACATTAAACCTCATCTTCCCATGTAAGCTTCATCCCCTCTCCTGGCCCATAAACTTCCCATGCAGTACACACAAACCGGAATAAAATTCGAAGCAGTTTTTCGGAAGCCTTACGCGCGCAATTCCGGTGCAGATTAAGTCGGTCCAGTGAGGTACCGCTGCATCACTCATCTCCTTCATCTTCCTTTAGTTTCGCATTTCTCTTCCTCGCAACCCTTCCTTCCCCACGTCACATCAATCTCTCGTACGCATCTCTCTTCTTTATTCCTCCTTGTCCGTCACCTTCGCCCGCCGGCTCGTCGGCATGGGTGGCAAGAGGCAAAAAAGAAAGAAGAGGGAGACCATCTGCTCTCCGCGTAAACGCCCGTTGGCTTTATGTCGTTCCACGGCTGTTTGTTTGGACAGCTTCTTGCGACGGCGGGAGAAATATGTGTGCCTTAGGGATGGGGGATTGGAGATGGAGGAATTGTACTGTTGAGAGTGCGGGAGATCTCTCCCTATTACCGTAAAAGGATTTTAAATAGCGCGGAGGAAAGGAGATGCTATTAATAAGCGATTTCCGCCTCCCTCACCATGGGGTTTTACTCCCTTTTCCTCGCGGAGTACGCAAACTATTTGTGCAGCGCGAATTTACTCTGTGGAGGTGTACGAGGAAAGGTTTAAACTTCGGTGTTTACGAACAAGTGTCCGAGGGAACGGGGAGGAATGGGGTGGAGAGATATGAATCACGTTGGGATGTGCGGGAGGCAGATTTCCCGTCTCGGTGCGAATAAAACGGCCACACAAATGGTTTTGTAATGACGAGCGGTGCGTATGTTTTCCCTTGCGTAATCAAATGGAGCTCGAGTTTATGCCCCCGCGAAGGAGTTCATCCGGTTTCTCGGGAATATACACACTCAAAGACGAAGGATGCAAAATTGAGACTTATCTTTATGTGGTGGATCCAAATATGAGTCACAGTCTTTCCTCATAATGTGTTGATTGTAGACGTGATAACATAGTAACGAAATAATGAGTTAATTATCGCTACCCAGTGACTGATTATATGTGACCATGGAACTGTGTGCTCTTGAACATTAAATTCCCATATACAAAACATGTTATAAATTGATCAGTTTTATATAGTCTCACATGAAAGAAATTCATTGCATATTCTCATATAATATGAATGAATTATAAACCAAAACAAATAATATATACAGAGAAATTTATAATGAATTACATTCCTTTAATTTTAATTTGGCCTGTCTTCTGGTCTTCAGGCCAAGTAGCAACGCAAAGATATTACTATATATTGGATAGATGAATATCAATAATGAATTACGTATTGAATATATAATTCATTATTATATTTTATACACAAATACACGCAAATAAATCTCGACAATGTTAGAGGCCTATTTAAATAGTTAATTTCACTACAGATGGCTCCTAATCTTGTTCCTTACTTAAAATAGTTTCCGACGGATAAACTTTACTAAAGAGACGGTAGCTAAAATGAATATAACAGTCGACAAAAATTTAACATAAAAATTCTGAAAGACTGATTTGATTAATTTTGCATAATTCACTGGTACTATAAGACGTCAACTCATAAAAATGATACTTACCAGGTGTAAAAAGATGAAACTGGAATTTTTTGTAAAAATTACGTCTGTTATTTGAAAATTATAAAAAACATTTTATTCAGAATAATCTCCTTTGGAATTTATACATTTTTTACCTCTCCGGCAGGTTATGAATGCCACGCCAAAAAAACAATTCTCACGTCAAAATCACCACTTTTATATTTATTAAACCACTCGAAGCACTGAGTTTTGCCATGAGCATGTTCACCGTATGCTTGGACAAGCATTCTATGCGATTCTGCAGTAGTTTTTCTCAAATGATAGCAGAAAACCAATGATGTACGAACTCGCAGTTCATAAGCACGAAACTCGACATGTTTGAGGTTATAGAAAAACATACGGGTGCATGAAACTTAGGTCATTGCGTGTTGACAAAGTTTGTCAGCTGTTAGAGGGAGAAGATGGCGCTGCAGAAGCGCTCTTACGGTCTTTAAACTGATATTGAGCACCATCTATAGGGAAATTCCGGTTTCATACTTTTACACCTGGTAGATGTGAAAAGTTTCCCTCTTTTTTCTAATCTATAATAAATTATATTAACTGCTTTGTAAGTTAATAAAGGATCATTTTACATAAACTTACTTCATTGGGTACGAAAACTGCTCCTATTATTTCACAAGGAGGGTCGGGTTTATAATTAGAAGCAGTATTCACTAGCTGAGGCCTCGCTGCAAACATGCGCGAAAAATGTACACTCTGCCGTTCTTTTATCTCTGAAAACTCTTGTTGGCCCTCGAACTGATCTTTGTGTCTTGGGCCTCTAACTTCCTGAAATCTTCCCCTGACTCCTCCTTTTATATCGTCATTATTATTTTATGCTTTATTAAAATAAGTGAGCCTCTCTTCCGACTATTCTCCGCTCCTCTCCACATAACTTCTGTTTCCATTCCAAGATCCTCAAGCACAAAAGGATTGGATTATTTCGTAAAACTTTAATAAGGTGTTTACAATAGAGGACATGGATCCGGAAACTCGAGAATATTGTTCGCCTTAATATGAATAGTTATTTCTACAAATGACACGCTATCCAGGAACAAAAGATCTCAAAACAGCACGGGAACGAACAAAATAACGAGCGTACTTTCATTCCCGAGTCAACAATGGGCTATTTCATATTTTGCAATACATCTCCAGAGAGCTCGAAGAGTTGAGGAAATGGAAATAACCATTTCAGTGTCCTTTTGTTTAATTCGCGTCTTGTACAAGGAAGTATGCAAGCTTATACAACAAAGGGCCCTTCTCTCTTACGATCTAGTGTTGCCTCCTGGTTAGATAAAGGATACAGGGATATAAAACGATTCAGACGTTATCCACTCATGCGTAGGTAACCATTCCTACCTCGCTATTAGGTTTTCTTCTCTAAATAAATGGATTCTGTTCGTTTGACTCACCCGGGGCTATTTACCCTCGAATGTTTAACTGCACCTGCCCCCTCCCAATGCAACTCCCGGCCGTGATTCCAGTGTATTTTACAGCGGAGTATCCAATCCAATGTTACGCGTGTCCCGAGGGTAACCATAAAAGAAACAGGCGAAGGCATCCATACATTTCCAAACGTAACGATCGGAGGATAATTTGAAAACCTATCCATTGACAGAATACACTTCGGATGGACTGGGAATATTAAGTAATCTGGAAATGCATTCCCAAGCTGGGACGCTAACAATTCCAATGTTAACATCGATATCTGAGAAATTATAATTTTAACGAAGGTGTTGTCAATGTTGTATCTCCGAAATCAGTAAATTCATAAATCTGCAACCCCCTCATATTATTTCATCGGTAAACTCTATCTCAATACATACATAAATGCTCTACCTTCCGTATGGTTCGTGTACCTCAATATTCCCTGTTCAATGCCATTTTTTCTTGGTAGATTACCCCACTCTTCACGACATGTAAGATCTTTTTCCATTGTCATACTCTCAGTCTATTCACTTGCATTCTGACTTCAATTACTTGCTTCTGCAGTCATTCTCCTCTCAATATTTGTTCCACACATTTTTTCTCCTTCGAAGCCTAATTACTTCAATTAAAACTCTCCCTTCCCTAACCCCCTCTGAAACTTCCATTTTTCCATTATTGTTTTACTATCAACCCAATTTACTTTTTCCATCCCTAACTCTAAAACCTTAAAAAGTGGATTTTTCAATTTATTAATGTCTAGTGCCCTAGAAATAATTATTTGAAAAATTAACAACAATGATCCTATACAAAAAACTAGAAGCAACTACAACTGGGTCCTTGGCATAATCTTAATAACCTAAATGAGCCAAAACCAGTCGCCTGTTTTTTCTTTCTTTAAATCATTAAAGTTTGTTTAGAAATTTAACTCCTGATTCGAAAAACGTATTTATAAGCAGATGATGGATCACCAAAATGGGCCAAAATCGGGAGCCTATGTGCGAAATGACCTAAGCTGTCGAAGCACTTTTAACAATACTACTACTACTATGAGCCAAAATCAGTCGCGATGGTTTTTACTTACAAATGAGATCTTTTAATTTAACTCTTTTGTTTTAAAATGTAACTGTTAATTTACAGATTTAAAGTTTTTGATGGATTTCGGCTTCATAAAACCTATTTGAACCGAGTTTAGAATCCTGAATCTTCAAATGAATTCCTCAATTAGGAAAGAAGTTTTCGCAACATGAATTCCTAATTCGTCTTAATTCTACAATTCCTCTTCTTCTTAATTGGATCAACTCCTTCAACGCGCCTCTCCGCGTTCATCTTCATCACTTCCACCCAATCTTCTCGTCTCTCCTTTAAGAAATAGAGATCACGTTAAATAGAACGAGGAAAAGAGGGAATTGAAAAAGCGGCGAGGGAGGGAGGGGGTGGGGCAGTCCAACCAACAGCACCGGATAACGCAAGTGTTTGAGGGTCATGAGAAGGGCATTCGTCGCAAACAGACTTTCTTTGCGTACCCGTGAAATTCTTACACGCCCTAAAAAGGCTTGGACTGCGTTGGAAAGCTTTTGAGATGAGATTTGTTTTTACCTCGATCTTCGTAGGAATTAGATGAGAGGTTATGGTAATTCATTCGTTAGGAGAACTGCAGTTATGGACCCAGTCCTCGAGGACCTGATTCCGGGAGGACAAGTATTTAGTCCAGATGACTAATACTTAGGTTCTGATTGCCGGCATAGTATGTAAATTTGTATTAAGACGACCCGTCATTAAATACATCGCTTTCTTTACGTTCAATTTTATTTAATTTTAATGCACATCTAATTGTGAGCGTATTTCTTTATTCCTTTGGCAAACAATCGTATGTGTACGCTTCTCGAAGGAGATTAATTTTTGTAGGACGAAACATTGAGGTCTCGCGTTTTATTACATACATATAATTTTCTATCAATAGATATGAAGAGAAAGAATAGTAGTAGTAGTATTGTTAAAAGTGCTTCGACAGATTAGGTCATTTCGCACATTGGCTCCCACCGGGATTCGAACCCGGGACCGCTTTCACCAAAGGCTTTCACGCTGTCCACATGACTGTCCGGAAGCCCAAGAGAAAGAATAATATTAATCGAATTTATGAGGGTGAATATAAGAATGAAAAATGCTATTTTACAGAAATTCACTTTCTAAAGAAAAATAGCTAACTATATCCGCCTTCCTGAGGAAATAAATTATTGTGCTACTGATCCCACTTAAATAATCAAGGAATATTGTTGAATAATGAATAATATATGCTGATTTATTTTCTTCTCTTTAAAGCAACCTCAAAATACTGCAATTCATAATTTCCGTCCGTTAAGTCTAATGGCTGGTTTGAACAATACTCTCTTTACTATGATATCAATAGCTCTGAAGATGTTTATGAGACAAAATGAGGAGTGAGATAGACTACCTTTGCTTTCCTCACTGAGCGAGAATATTATCAATGGGACAGGTCCAAAGTGGTGGAGGACCATGACCCGTTGGTTTACACTTTTAATACCATTCAATAAAAACTGACCAGTACAAATTCGATCATTCAAAATCACTCATATCTCATTAGCTTTCATATTATCATAGCCACGTCATACCTAAGACAATACGATCAATGAGATACATTTACCTCTACCTTAGTACTAAAAAGCAAATGAAATATGCCACCCATCCAGATAAGAGAAACAGTAAGAACTGGGAAGCAATTATTTGGCTTCGCAGAAACACTCCATTTTTAATGGCAAAACATCCAAAATCTTTACTCCGCTTCTACAAGGTTCCGTGAACCTTCAGAGGGGAATTTGTTTCAAAGAAGGCGCTAACCCTATCTGCGCCGAAGGGTTTTTAGTGGAGTGGAAGTTTGAGGAGAAAACTCGGACGAGAAAAAAGCCTCCGTTTCGGCGCTAAGTCCTTGCGGAATTCCAACCTTTTCAGATAAAGGCTAAAGAATTCGACGAATGGTTTTCCCGGCCTGCTGGGCTGAAAGGAAAGGGGTGAATGATTGTTGGAGAGAGATAGGTGCCAGATGTACAGACAGAATGCTTTATGGAGTGGGGAGAGGGAAGAATTGTCCGAGAAGCGAGCCAAGATTCCGAGGCTCGTTTCTCACTGATGAAATTATTCCCCGATCACGTGCGAGAGATACTACGTTTTTTACCCGAGGGGAAGTTGTAAAAATGTGCAATTTTTCCCCGTTTCCGCTCACTTCCTGCTCTGACTAATACTAATTTCGAACGATTTCCCAATGAAAGCTTGTTAAGAACATACATGTGTAAAAAACGATTTTTTTGTTTTAATATGCATCATATTATATGCATAAAATATATATATCATATATATATTAATTGATTGCACTGTTGAAGAATACTAGAGTTTCGTAATATGGGCTCCCTAAGCCAAAATATCTCTTGTGAGGGGGCCTTTGAGTGACACTTATGCAATAAAATTGCACTGAACAAATAACAGATATATAACAAAATACATTATTCACCTAATCGAAATATGTACATAAATATTAGAAAATGTCGCATTAAAAGTTATAAAATAACAATTATAGTTATTAATATATACATGAGTGAAGTAAGTTCAATGAAAATAAAAAGAAAACTAATAGATTACTCAATTCATATAATATTGACGAAATACACTAATACCACATTCACCTCATAATTCATTCATGTAATTCTGGATTAAATAACCTCTCAATATTTATAGAAAAGGTAAATGATCTGGTATATCATTAAATTTGATAAGTTATTCCATAATTATTGGCCAAATTAAGTCAGCCATAGTTAATAAAGCGTTAACTATGCAAAAACAACAGATGATTTCCCTCTCTGATTTCAATACCCATTTTAATAAGATTATTTGGTCGATTCGGAATTTTATAATTATTGGCCAAAGTCACTTGGTTTTGCAGTTTATAAGGCGACCGATACCAATACTCTTATGCAAAAATTCGTTTTCAAGAGGTTCGATTCATAATTCGAAAATTTATAAAGAAAAAAACGTAGCAACAAACTATGAATTTTAATTAAATTTTGTGAAATAATAAAACTTAGTGTTAAGATGAGTGAGGTCCAACCAAGTGAAGGACGAAGTAATTCTATTTATTACTAATATTGAAAGCACCCAGAAAGGCTACTTTTCAATACATTTCTTTTAATCCTGTTTTCAGCAATAAGGCTCAACAAATATATATATTTATGCCTTTTTAATTCATACTTTTTAGGCCTGTATCTTGAAAAGTTTACATCGTCGACATCACAAACGAAGTCGGTATTGATAATTCCTTCCACGAAGAATTTCGGTTGTTTCTGTTCGCGGGGATTGCGAAAAGTGGCCGTTCGCATTCCAACCTCTCCCGCGCGCTTGTAGTTCCGTTTTTTTGGGTCGGATTCCTGACGGGAATTACAAGTTGGAGCAGATGACAATGATTGCCCGCTTGAATGGGAGTTACGACGCTCGAATATTATTTTAATAGAAGCACACAATTTGCTCCCCCTTCTAGGAAAATATGAAAAAGGTAGTTTCCTGAGACAACCGATTATACCTGAATGAAGGGCCGGTCGATCGTTGAGCGGAGCGGGGGTTGTACTCGCCAGTAGAACGATCTGGCACTTTCCGAGCGATTTATAAGATGCCATTTCCGCTGTCAAAGTACTTAGAGGGAATGGGAATTGATACTACGTCTCCGTTTTTTAACAATGCAGAGCAAGCTCGAGTGCATGCCTCCGTTCTCCCTTTTCTGACTTGGATTGATACAAGGGGCAAATTGTATTCCGCGGCATAAAGTGCTGCTGGTGAATTAATAAAAGCTGTCCCTCTCCGAGTGCCAAACTGAAGGAAGGGAAAATGATGGAAGAAAGCATTAAGCCACGTTTCGGATCCCCGGGAAGTATCTTTCTCACCGGGATCTAAGATTATATTTCACACAAATGGCGGGTGC
Organism: Sympetrum striolatum; assembly: GCA_947579665.1. Lineage (NCBI taxonomy): Eukaryota > Metazoa > Arthropoda > Insecta > Odonata > Libellulidae > Sympetrum > Sympetrum striolatum. Next base: position 45,063,093 of record OX388347.1, read on the forward strand.
ATTGACACAGTTTGCGGTCGGCGTGTCGTGACCTACGCCTTATGAAATATTCATGGGGTCTAAAAAACTTAATATCAAACAGGCTATTACGACGCTAACAGATTAGGAAAGGATACATTTTTTACGGCTTCACTTTGGAGCTATATATTTCCCCATTCAATTTAAGGCCGATCACGGAAGGGTATCGCAATAAAATTTTAAATGAAATAAATATGCGCAATCCCATAACCGATTTCGTGAGATTGATTTTTCTGAATGGTTTGTGTGCCAAAAATTACGTGGAAATGAGTTTGAGATAAAATAATTTTTATTGATGAGAGCTGATTAGATTAGAAGATAAAAGGCCTCTCAATAACAGAAGTAGCTGGCCTAATTGATTAATTACTTTTAATGATCGCCTGAGAACTATTCTAAGAAAAATTTGTTTTGGAGATTATTTCAAACATTTTCGCACCTGATCACCTGATGAAGAGAATATACGTGTAGCTCTCTAGTTGGATACACAGCTATGACATTTGCAGCGCGCTGTCCCAAAGGATTTTGATAAGATATTCAGAGATAATCAATAAGGTCAGGCGCTACTTTGTGGAAGGTCATACCACAGTGGAAAGATACTTGGTAAACTTCTGCATGAATATTTATTTTCGATAGGTTTAGCTACTGGAGCAGAAAAATCAATTGATAAAATTTAATATTTATTTATTATTCATAAACCTGTGCCTTTCCAGAAAGTTTCATAGAAGGAAATATGTAATTTCGTTACTTAAATGGCTGTATAGAAGGATACTTCAAGTTTACGGCTTGTGTGAATATTTGTGGTGCGAATTTGTTTATTTATTTACTTGTTTTCCACCTGAGGTAGTGTTATAGATTCATATTTGAAAATTATATCAAGAAATGAATTACAATATGAAATAGATTAGAATAATGAGAGATAAATTTATTCAGAGTTCATATAACACAATGTTATCATTTACAAATCGGTTGAAAATAAAGGTTCGTATCCAAATTGACTAAGTTTATTACTTCTGTGATTTTCTAAAAACACAGAATTATATTTCTAAGAAACAAACTATCTTGTCCAAAAAGATATCAATTTAACCTCCAGATAATAGTAAGAAAATGAAAAATAATGCAATCGTATATTCGTACAAACGTCTTTGTTGGGAAAAATTGTGTCCTGAAAGACTCATATTCCATTAAAGTCTTGTCTAACACAAATAAATATGAAAAATAATGTTAGAAATAATATAGTATACAGATTTACAAAAAAATATGGATTGATGTTAGCATAAGCATGAAATAAAAACGTTCGTATCTTTCACAGAAACACTGTTGATTTTGTTCAGACTTTTGACGCGTATTTTTTTCATTTTCAGAGCCATTTGAGAAAACGTTGCCCCAGAAAATTAAACAACGCTCGTTAAAGGACCTCTAAACCGGTCGTTAAATAAAAATCTCTTTTCCTTCCTCTTGAACGCGAACGACTGAAAATTGACAATGAGCAAAAATGGCGTGTCTCGATACCGCATCGTTAAAAAAAAGTATTTTAAAAGGCAAAGAGTTGCGTTCGGACACGGGAACAGGCAAGTAATGGGAGCAAAACACCGGGAAAGAGTATGGCCGTGACCAGAAATTAATTATATGGCGGGAGGAAAATTAGACATCATTGTCCGCCCTTTTGGAAATTTTTCCCAAACGGGATTCGCATACTTTACCAAGAGATTGACTAATCGATAGAGCCCTCCGTGATCCATTCCAATTTCCCACTCAAAAGTGCATTCAAAATTTAATGCTCCGCGGATAACCCAAGGTTTCCATCCCGATAGGCTAAAATATCCATGGCGTGAGAATTATTGAATAGGAAATAGGTTGCAATTTCGGCATCCTATTACGCTCCCCCGGATTAATCTATCGCGTAAGTACGAGACCTCTATCAAAGTCCGGTTCCCATTATTCAAAGGAGCAATGACGTGCCGGTGAACGTGTAGAATGACGTAACATTCATCATGAGCAAATTACTTTTCGGTAAAATGGAATGTGGAGATCCTTGGAAAAATTTTACTTTTTTAAAAATATCCGAATTGTAAAATTATTAGAGATAACTCGAATTTTTATACTGATGATAATAATAAACTTTATTATGGGCACTTGACCTCTTACATTTTACCGATAATAATGACATAGTGTTGCTTCGAACATGAATATAATTGCAGAATACAAAATAAGTCATATCGAAGTACAACTATTTGGCATGTAGTTGAATTATAGGATTTTCTTGTACTATTATATGCTATTTTGTGATATTTCTCCTTCTTTGCCTCTATTATTCTGTAATTCAACTACATGCCAAATAATTGTACTTTGATATGACTTATTTTGTATTCTTATGTATGTATGTATTATTTGATTTATTATATTTATAATTGTGTAAGTTATTGCTATCATTTACTACTTATTTCGAGCAACAATTTAATATTATAAATTATTATAGGATTGTCTTGTACTATTATATGCTATTTTGTGATATTTTTCCTTCTTTACCTCTATTATTTTGTAATAATTTATAATATTAAATTGTGGTTGGAAATAAGTAGTAAATGATAGCAATAACATAACAACTATAAATATAACAAATCAAATAAACATTAACGTATTATTTATATCAATTAAAAATCAACTTATTATTTATGTCAAATAAAAATTAAGTTATTATTAACTTATTAATTGTTAGAGACAACTCGAGATGCTTATTTTCAAACTCATTTCGAGTTCGTCTAAAAATGCCACATCTCACATTCAGCTATTATTCTCGGATATAATTCTCTCAGAGACGACTCGATTTCTACTTTTATTCCTCCTCGCCTTTTAACTCTAGCAATTATACGAATTATTAATTTCGTTCAGGACGACTCTAACATTTTATTTTAACTTCTCTTTGAATTCGGCATGATTGCTGTTACTTGCCTCTCTTTTAAATGCACCGGTAGTTTCATTTTTTCAGCGAATTTTTGTCCTCGGTTTCTTCCGGCATCAGAACATTGCTTCAATGAAATTATATAGAGATAGCGAAAGAAACTATTCTACAGAGCGTATTCCGAAATAATAATTGGCGTAGTCGATTTATGAATCCGTTCTTTATTTCAGTGAAGAACATTTTATGGAGTTAATATATCCGAGAAGTTAAAAAGAAGTGTATATTCACGTCAAATACCGAGATGTCTTAGAATGAAAGTTATTTTTCGCCAAACTAATTCAATTATATTAAGACCACTACGGTGGTAGTAATAAACTAAAGGGATCTTAGTGATTAAAACTAATCGGTATTTTAGGAAATTTTATTGATATCACTAAATAGTTAATTGGTATATTCCCTTGAGCAATGCTAACATTGAACGATTTCAGGTAAAACAGGGTTCAGGGTTTGGATTTCCATTACAAAGGCATTCTCTTATTCTACTGAAAGCTCATATTCCCAGAAGCAGACTTCAGCTACTAAAGAGGTAGCTTTGTTGTGAAATGCTCATATAAAATTACATCTACCACTGACATTTTTTCTCTGTCTTTATTGGCTGTGCTTGTTTCACTATCGTAAAGCGCATGTAAAAATAATAAAAATTCATGCTTTGATTTTTGACTCGATTTTTTGCTGGATTTTAGCTCCACAGTCATCGGTTTTCGTTGAGAAACACCATCATATTAGTGTAGTCATAACACCATTTGAATGTGGAAATTTTATCTTTGTTTAGTAGATTTTATATGTCACTATTTTAATTCTGTTGACAGGGAGCTTCATAATTAAAATAAGTTCACTTCTCAGCATTTAATATGGCTAAGGAGAACCTGCATACATACTCAGCTTAATTACCACTAAAATCGTTCCTTCCAAAGACAATAACCTCCTCTGTACTTAACAATACAGTGCCTTAATACTTTTCATTACCTCTACAAAATACATTCATTTAGAATCGATAGGAAATGAGTGATAAATGCAGCATACCAAGCAAAGAAGAATCGTTCGTTCCACTTTTCTAAACCTTAAACAAAACTCAAATAACAGTTCCATTGTAGAAACCATTCCAATTCTCTGCCTCCTTGAGCTTTTTAAAATAAAAATTCTCTACTTACGTTCATTAATCGGGAGCACAAACAGATTAATTAAAAAACGTCGGAGGTGACCTTATGTTGCAGAAGTTACTTAAAAACTGCCAATTATCACGTCACATATTTCCCCCGTGACAGATCAAATTTCTTTCAGGACGACGCTGTTCGAGAAAGAGAAAACCGCAGGTATTTCTTGCCAGCTCCAACATAAACTAGAGAAAAAACTGCGGGAAACACTGCCAACGTAATTAAGAGAACGCCAAGTCTTTTGGATGCCAATTACATTCCTGCAGATGTAGAACCTTTGCGGGAGTGATTTTCCCTCTGACTTGCCCGTCCAAATCTTAATGGAATTGGATTCCTGGCTAGTTAATTTGATAACGGGACGAAAAATTCCTTCGGAGACAGGAGTGCGATTGACGCTAATCAAAATGATTTCCTCGATATATACGCTGTTCATGGTACATAATTGCGAATTTGCGGTTTTTTTCGTATATTCAAAGGAATAAATTTTGGATGTAATCATTTGCTATCAAAGCTAGAATAAGTCTCTCTTTCATCCAAAAATTGCGTGATTTTAGAAGGTCCTACGAAAATTGTTCTGCATAGCTAACCCTCTGGACTACACAATTTCAATTTTTTCAAACCCAATCCTTAAGGTGACTTTTTCCAATAAATTCACAACCAAAGTACTTCTAGCTTATTATGAAGACTGTTTTATAGCTAAAATAATTTTTAGAATAATTTGTAGAATTATTTTTACTATTTAACTAGTTCTCTCAATAATATACTACCATAAATATCTATATATTTTCTCTGAGCAATTTAAATTTTTTTCTAAGCTTAATAAAATCCCTGCCTTGCGTTTATCCTTTTTTGAAGTTTTTCGCGCGGCAAAAGTACTATTCTCTCTGTTTTTTTGTTTCTGCTGAAATAATTTTAATTGCGTTAAAGGAGAGGCCATATTGGGCTCAAAAAACACCACAAATTCTCTGAAAGTCCCAGACTTAGGACAAGTCCTCAACTACGAGGTTCAAGGTTGAGTTACGTCGAATAAAATAAATTATGTTCTATTTAGGGTAACTTTGTAGGTAATTTAGTTAACATTTAGAATCTCAGCAATCTGCAACTCAAGTTCTGTCTGGTTTCGTAGGCACCTGAAGAGAGAATACGGCCATTTAGCAAAAAAGGTTCCCCTTGGTGTGTTATAAGATTAAAAATTGAGTCCCAGAGTTTAATAATACATCTTTCCGCTAAGAAAAGTGTTCTACTAAAAATATTTGTAGGATTGGGACATTTGAACCATAAAGTGATGAGCTGGAAGATTACCATCATTCGCCACCAATCATTACTTTTACATGATCATTCAAATGAATAAACATTTGACAAAAGTGAGTGAAAGATTACCGTATATTTCCACAGATAAGACGAGGTGTAAATTTTCGTCATTTTTTTGGTTTTACAATGTATTATCTATCCTACAAGACTGCCCCTTACTATCAACAGCCTATTTATTTATTTTAGATCAACGTTCATCATCTGGATGGTAATAATTTATATTGTCTACGGAATTGTGTCCTACACCTGATTTTTCGTATGATCAAATTTCATTTTCTTTCATCTTGCATTCTTGCTTATTTTATTGCTGAAAACATTCGCACAAATTATTTTTGTATTGGATTCTTTATGCCTTTATTATGATTCAACTATAAACTTATCAGCGAAAAGAACGGTAATTTGCCTTCCAACCTATACCAAGAGAAACAAGCACACACACATACACACAGACATCATTCCGAAAATGGTCAAAACGTATTCTAGGGACCCCAAAACATGTATTTCCGTTGAAATCTCGAAGATAATTTTTTTCATGAAAACAATACTTTCTCTATACTACGTATAAAGAGAAAGTAAAAATATTTCATTCATTAAGAAACAGTATCGTGAACTCTGAGAACCCTACCTACAATAAAGTCGATCCAATGCGAGATGGACAAGATCGCCGTAAAGAGCCTATCATAACATAAGAACTCATACTCACCACCTCCAACTTCTTGATCGAGCTGTCATTGAGGGCATCATCTCAACGAGAGCCACCAATGCGGAACCAATGAGAGACTTCGCCCAGTTTACGCTCACGACAAATTCGCTGGCACCTCACATGAGCCACGCCTCTTTCCCATCTGCCACGGGACGGCAGCATTTCGTCCCGTATTCTCTGCTCACGTACTCAATCGCGCAGACACGCGCTGGACGCGTATTTTCATGCTGGTCTTCGACTAACTCAACATTCTCCGCTCAATCGCTTGCTATCCCCGGCCAACTATTCCTTGGCCCGCTCTTTTGGCACTCTGGAATTCCCTGGAGGCGATTTTTTTGTACGCCGAGGTAAAGTGTCTCGGCACTGCATTAATCGAAGGCTTTCTAGAAAAAAGGAGTGGTAGTGGTAACTCACGTTGGTAATGTGGGATCGACTGGGCTACCGATACGACAGTAAGGGGTTCACCAAAACGTGTCTGATTGGGTGCCTTTGATACCAAATAAATATTCTATTATATATACACCAATATAATAAATATTCTATGATCATAAATTTGTCATAGATGAAGCCTTGATATTAGACAAATCCAGTGCTTAAGAAATTAATAACTTTGTTTTCTCTCTCTACAGTGTTATTAATCGAGGCTATTGGAAACAGCTTCGGTCAAGCATTCTGCAATTATTAAATAGATTAAAATCAGATCATGTGTATAGGATATTATAAATTCAATTTAATAAATTTCGATAGTTCATGAAACAAATATAACTACTCGATACAGAGCATGTGCGTTTATTTAATAAACAATGATTCTTATCCCAAGTTCGATTTGAGAAATACAATGAGACTAACTATAGAGTAACGATCCTGCTTCCCTTATTAAACTTGTCTAGTAAATTCATCATAAAGATTTGTTGAAAAAATTTTCACGCAGTAATTTACTTTGCAAATTGTTTTCACCATTACTACTCCATTCCTTTGTGTTGTTTCACTATAATATTTTATACCATGACAAGATTTAAAGGTTATAAAAATGGAATCACTTTTAGCTATCCCACAAAAAATGCCATATGATGTTCCACCTAGCCTCTCTATGTAATAAATACTCAAAATTTCAATAGTATCTAATCCTTTTTCGGTGAATTTCCCTCTTAAATTAGAATTACTTCTAATAATTTAAACGCCTTTAGAGATGAGATAAGTAATATTTAGGACAGATAACAAGTCCTTAATGGAACCCTTTTTTTCATTAGTTCAAATGTATTTAAATTGGAACAAAAATTAAATTAGAATCTACTGAATGTATTAAGAACAAACCATAAGGCTCACTTGCAATTTAAACTGCATTGTCAATAAAAAATAAAATCGATTGCGGCAGGCTTTACCAAGCAGGAATCCATATAGATGGGATGGTAAGAATAAAATTACAATTACTGTTTTCCACACATGTATTTAAATACAAAAAGGTGTGTGGGAAAGAGTATTTGCAATTTTGCTCTCATCACCCTACTGTATTGTCTATGTGATCGTCGAGTAATCATAGCTCACCTCTTATCAGCACAGTATCAACATCCTCCAAACACATCTCAAAGTTCCATTTTAGTTTCGCCCAAATTAGAGAATAATCCTCACATCCTAGATGGACAAAAAAGCTTAGTTAACCCAGCAGCGGGATGAGGATTACGAGGAAGGGAAATCAGCGCTGCGCCCCGACACTCTCCTAATTTTTTTGAAAGGACGATAAAGTTCTCAAACGATGAACAGTCTTCCAACATAAGCCGGGATTAAAGTTCCGCACACGTATTCGCAGGGCGTCACTTCTCCTCCTTAGTCATCTCAGACGACGACATAACTTAGATAAGTCACGACTCTGTGCGCAAACGCGGTAAAAGTGATAGACGATGGAACTTCGAAAATTTGTTCCTCGGAACAAGTTTATACGGGAGATAATTGTTAACACGCTAAACTGTCTTTCGCATATTGTGCGGGAGCAACGTGTAATTAATTAAATCCTTTCCGACGGAACGATTCTCCGAGTCGCATGGCGATGTTTCCAAACGTTTAGAGAATTATAAATGAGAAGGCCAAGTCACGAGAAAGTTGGGCGAGATTAGAGCGTATAATGTTGAGTAGTTCACGTCAGTCGTTGGTGATGGAAAACTAATGGGGAATCTTACCCGATGAAGTTGCAGTCACCTGCTGTGAAATCTGCAGCGGTGCTTGGGGTTGAGCCCAGGGGCTACCGTTTTGTTGGGCTCTAATGACGGAATGACAAATACTCGTCAAGTAAGCTGGATGATAAATCTTCGTGATAATATATGGAAGATGAATTGCCAGCTAATAACTCAGCCTTGCATTTAGCTAACCTTCACGACTTCATTTAGTAGTAATTTATTACAGAATATGTATTAACTGATAAAATTAAAATCGATTGTTGTAGGGTTTACTTAGTAGAGATCCATATTAAATGATTGTAAAAATAAATTTCATAAGTACTGTTTTCCACATATATATTTCAAAACGACTGGTTTCGGCAACGACTGGCCATTCTCAGGTGTAAATATTCACTGATAATTGACCCTTCTTTCAATTTGATCCATTTTGATTTATTTATATAGGTTATGAAATAATATAATAGCCAATTTATTAAATAATATAAATGATTTATTTATTATGTACGAATGTATAGTTATAAGTTTCTCTGTACGAGTTGCAAAAACGAAATGAAATTTTCAACTTTTCATACACATACATACAAATCGATCACACAGCTTACTTTCTAGGGTGAAGGAGCTTACAAAATCTACTTTTATCTGCAGATTCCTACTCTTACAGGCATCTCTAGTCTATGATATACTCATGCAACCTCTTATACATTCCTTAAATTCTATATACTTCGTAAATCTTTTCTCTTTGGCTTTTCATTTACCTTGTCATGGATTATGCTTAATTAGGTTTCTTCTAGGACTAGGTTTATCTAGTATCTCCTCACCCTTAAATACTGTTCATTCATCAGGGACTACAACCAAGTAGAAGTATTTCTTAATCATCAGGAAAGATGTATGTATGACATCTGATAATTCGCAAGAGTTCGTTCCTTTCCATAGGAAAGAGTTCATGAACACATATGATCGACTTGGATACGAACTGATCGGCATTGATGTCAAAATTTAAGGTTCGCTTAGCTGGAAATGATTTCACAGCCATTAATTAGAATCCCGTTTTGTATTTACCATCAACCAGTAACATTCTAGGATAAATTCGTTACTCTTGAGTATAATAAAAAAATTATATGAAGTTTTCAAAATTTATCGGTAGCTTAGCAGTATTTTAATGACACGTCGTGATCGAGTGATCAAATTTCTCTGATCAATTGGTCGGTGGAATTTATAGGCACGCCTACCGTTGAGTAACTATTGTTAAGTGACAAACATTCAATTACTGCACTGAATATTAAATTTCAGTCTTGGTGCATTGGCTACTTTTCACGTGACATCACAATTGATACGGTGTTTCGAGTTCATATTTCCATCATATTGCGGTAATGCCTCTTATTATTTCAGCATTTCAATATGTTTCGACGTATCTGCATGTATGATCTGGGGCGTCGCCTCGCGTTAGGCACGCATACGTGCATTCACGCGAACAATGCTCGCGTATCTATGCATTAAACGACAGGCAGTTTATTATTGACTGGGAGGAATGGATATCTTAATGGAGATCTCGAGATAAGGGAGCCGTTTTAAGTCCGTGGCAATTCTTCCAGTCGCGGAGTTTTTGCTACCCGTGAATCACCCCCTTTTGAAACCCAATGCTCGTTTCCCGGCGAGCGATGTTTCCATACTTCTAAATCCTTCTCTTTTCCGTCGGCCATCACTTCTCACCGACTGGAAGACGCTGCAAATGCATGAGTCACGGAAGTTTTCCGAGATAGAATCAACACTCGGACGTTTCGCCAACTTTTGACATGAAACGACTTAGAAGTCGGATGGATACTCCACGGCGGACAAACAAAACGTTTTATTCCCTTCGTGCACATAGGTTAGCGCACGGGAGACTCGTGCTGCACACGAATGCTGTCTAGTCTCTTCACCCCCGGTGAATCTTTCAAGCGCACTTTGTTCTCGTTGTTAATCCTTTTCAATTTTTTCTATCTTGTTTTGTAGAGCGATCACGTAATCGCACCGGCGCAGTAGACGAATCCTGGTCGAGGAAGAGTCCGCTTTCCAAAAATGGTTCCTCGCGGGTATTAAGTTAAAATTACTTCCTCGGTCGCATAATTCATATTTGTTTGATTCATTATTGTTTGTTAGCTCTGGAAGGATGACCTTAAAAGCTGAAAATTTATTCATGTTTACTCCCAAAATATTGTGCAACAGAACGATTTCGAAATAAAACCGATAAAACAGTGCGTGTTACTCAGATGATACATGACGCGGGATTAGAATCATTAGAAGATAGAAGACTAACTCAAAGGATAAATTTACTGAATAGGTTCAGAGAAATAAGGTCCTCAGAAGATGTAACCGATATAATGTGACCTTCCAGTTATATAGGCCGTTCTGATACTGCGAGGAAGATTAGGGAAATAGGTGATCGAATGAATCGTTTCAAGAATTCATGTTTTCCCCGAAAGTAATCTATTAGGAAAATAGAATCTAGGAGCTTGCACCCCCTACCAACCGCCCAAACACGGCTTGCAGGGTTTTTACATAGGTATAGACAAATCACTACAATGGCATATAACAAAAACAAAAATTTACAAAATACTCAGATAAATACTTTAAAAAACAAATGTTTTCAAAAATTTATAAAATACTTCAAGAAAATATAACTAAGATTAATCATAAAATGACAGAAGATGATTGAATACTTTATTTATAAAAGATTGTAAAGAGGTGAAGTTTTAAATCCTGTGGGGTAAGGAGTTCCAAAATTTAGAGGCAGAAAATTTGAAATTCATGGAAAAGGAATTCATGTATATATTGGTATGAGAAATAGGATAGTTAAGATGATTCAATTTGTGGTACTAATCCAACGTCCCTCCCCTCCCTTCCATAGTATCAATTTCTATCAATCTACTCATTCAAAAAACACATCTTCCACTGATCTGCACAAGGCAATTTTATACGTACTTGAAATAGACTAAACATTTCTATAGGTACGCAAGTAAAGGCGATGTCTCAGTAATGGTCACGTGGATAAAATCGAAAGCACTTTAGTCTGACTCGAGTAGCGTTATTAACGCCGAGAGGATTACGTCACCCGGCGACAAATATTGCGATGCTGTAAATCTCCCTCCAATAACGGTGAATTAGATTGATATTCTCGAGAAGTGATATAAATCTCTCGTATGTAACGCAGTGAGTAACCACTTCCATTCACCATTATTCAACCAATGTTATGCACTCATTTTATTCCGTTCCATTATCATTAACCTACTACTTCTCTTGTCGAGTGTCTGATGTCATTTTTATTCTTTCGTAATTTAACATCTGTTCAGCTAGCAAGTGGCTCCGATTTAAAATAAGCATTACTGTACATTACTGAATGAAAAAGAATTCCACAATTTAAGTCTTCAGTTACACAGCGTCTGATAAATTTCATCAAGGTTAAAAATTATTACAGATATGTTGCTAAAGTTAAAAATTCGTCATCTCATTCCCACTTTAAATACGATGTTATCTGCACGAAATCAATTAGCAATACAAGGTGGAAATGCTTATTATTAGAATAAGAATTGAAAGAGAAAAATGTCTAACATAATCTGGAATTGAACCTAGATCTTCGTATAAAAGGAGATATGTTCTGGTTAACCTTTACTACCGTAGTATCTGAGCGGTTCTTGTCAAAGTTGCGTCAGCTATTCTTGTATTTATACTTATTCCTTACGATTCTTTTGCAGATCTCAATGCTAAGTTTTTGTTGAAGCAGTATGTATCTATATCTTATTAAAAAGGAATTTAAACACTGCAATAAATAAAACGAGTTGAGAAATAAAGGATATATAAATACTTTCCCACACGAAGAAAGAAAATACTCCAATAGAAAATCTTAGGGAAATCTGAGGGAGTTTATTTTTCATGATAAATAATTCAAAACCCTTTCAAACTAACATCATTAAATGGTGATATTCCATTTGCTTATCTTTCTAAATATATCTTCCTATTTGGAGCACCTGATTACATTAATATTCTACCAAATCATTCTTTGTTCTTGAATAGTATTTTCTTTCGAGATGGAATCATTTTTAAATGTTTACCATTGACTTTTAATGCTATGTTCCCATATGATCTTTATAAATACAAGGGATATATTATTGTTGAGAAACCTATCTAAATTGATTTCAAATTCATTTTGATTAAATATTATTTGTTATAATTATTTCTCATTCAAATAAATATTTTATTTAGAAACATTTCATAAATACAATAAATTTAATAAATTGATTTTAATCAGATTATAATGAGAATTTCTTTCACATTTCATCCTTTGCTAAGATAGCAAGTCTAGCGTATTTCTAATAGATAATCGAGACTGTTGAGAATATTATTTCAAAGGAATATTCTGAAATGCATCGTTGGGCATTACAGCACAATTAAGCACAAATATATGGAAAAACAATACCAAATTTTTAAATTTATCATTCAAATAGATGAAAATTAGATTAGCTTGGTTGATTCTAAACGTCCGAAGCCGCAAAGAATTTCTCTCCTTTTTTTCATAAATACAATTTATGCTATAAGCGAATCTTCGGTATATACATAGCAATAGAGCTTGCAATTTTAGGAGTTAAATCAGAAAGCCGCCTTGCCACCCATTGGGTGTGAGCAGGTTATGCTAACATTCATATTTCCCACTTGCGTTACGGAATAATTTGCTAGTACTTATCCACGCACGTTAGTCGACAACGAGAAGATGATAAGGACAGCTTTCGGTTTTTCTGCGTATCCTCACGTCAGTACTGGATCGAGGCGAGGTTTCGATACGCCTTACAATCATGCAATCGCTTCGTAATTTATCGCGGCAACTTTATCGCGTCAGACTTTCCCCGGAAGATAAAGCTCGACGCCTATTAATCACTATCGCTTCAACGTTATGAGACGTAGCTCTGCCTTTTCCGTCGTTTACTCCCAAGTCAAACTTCTCCGATTTATGAGTGCCAATCGCTTAAATCCTGTTCAGGAGGTCAGTCTTTCCCCAGAGCAGTTAATCGGTGGACATTTCATTGAGGAGTTTCTTTTACAAATGGATTATGATTTTCTTCGGTATTCGATGTTCGTTGAGAAAATTGGTAACCGCCTATAAATTCATCGATTCAACGCTGGTTGGGATTGTATTCGCTCCACCATTAACAAACGAAAGACCTTCAACGTCATATCATATCAACCACCCCTAAATTTCTATGTATGTATGTATAAGTATTACCTGAAGATGACCGTAAGAGTGAAACCAGTCGTTTCAATGAATTCCTGAGGAAAATACTACGTTTCGATGTTATCTATTAAGAATAAAGGTCTTTTAGGTTGGACGAAGGGTGAAATAGGTATCTTTTCATAGCTTTCTACGCGAAACAAAAAATTAAGTCAGAGGTGTCTAATGTTTAACCTACAAAACGCCACCTTAGCTTCTGCAGTAGGCTTTTCTTGTCGTTGATAACATTTTCCTGATCTTTTTCTCATATCAATAAATAATTATTTATCGAATTTCTACTTCAATTATAGTGTAATCATCCTATTATTCTTAGATTGGAAAGTTTTTAGTTACTTTATCATTGCTGTGGTACTTACAACAAAATTTAATATCTTTCATTAAATGATAATGATAATTATTTAAAAAAGGTTTCAAGTTTCACTAGTTACTTCATGACTGTGGCGGTATTCCTTTCTTGTTTTCTCCGAATACCGGGGAATGAGACGAGGAACGCCGACAAAGACGACTATTAGAGATTTAAAACCTCTAAAGCATTTATCATCTCATTTACTTCACCAGTAAATACCATTACATTCCGACTACCATAACTGTACACCTAATTGGTTTTGAATTTAATAAATTAAGTTATTTTACACAATTATTTATACTTGGGATATTATTATGGCTCATTAATTACAATTCAATCATAATTTCAAGAGTAACTTTAAGGAAATCTATAAATAAAATCTGCAGATATTTTTGTTGTAGAAGGTTGGTTTTGAAATAAATTACTCTGAATTTCTGCCAGTAGAATTTTTTTGCATTAATAAGATTATGATATGATAAGTTTCAGCAAAAATCTATCATGCACAGTAGGACATCATTATGATGGTTATAATTACGATAAGTTCTAATTGTAATACAGGAAATTAGGAAGGACTCAAACTAAGGTGTGACAATTTATCAAACTGTTCGCATTCGCTTGAGAATAAACAGCCTGAAAAAAGGGTGTTTCCTTATTAAACTAAAGTGTTTATTTTAAAATGCATGCCCCAACGATAAAGTGCTAACGATCTCAAACAGTTACTGGTGATATTTACACAACCGTTCATTCTTATTTATCATAAAAATTGTTACAAATTTAGATATTATGTTTTTTCTTCGACTTCTTGGGACTCAGCCCATTAAGTAACACCCTTCGTGAAGGTGTTACTTAATGTACACCCTTCGTGAAGGGAAGGGTATTGCAAAATACAAATATTTACGAGAAACTCGAATTCGCAGAATTCAGCTCTAGCATTTCTTAGAATTCATTGTAAATAGTTGTGTCTGCGTTCTTATCATTGATAAGAAGAGCTCTAGCCAACTGTCCTCCACGAGAGAGTGTATTTGCATTACTGCCCTTGGACGACTCGATGAGACAATTGAGATGCTCTCGTATGGAAAGGTTGTGAAGAAAATTTTTAAAAGGATTCCTGCCTAATCGTCAATTTAAACAGAGGATTTAGAATTAGATGATGAGTGGCAGAAAACTGAATCTTAAATTGAAGGTCTTACTAGTTGGAATTTAGGATTCTAATTACGACTTGAAATCGTTTAGTTGCAATAAAAATATTAATGAAATCACAGAATATTAAAAGTTCGAAGTTAATTATGAATGTATCATTAAATTAATATTTAAAAGGTAAATAATATAAGTCTAACGACACTAGAAACGATAAATTAGGACTTAAAATGGAGAATAAGAACGTCAATCAAACCTATACCCTATGTTTCAGTTGACAATCAATCAAAAATTGGATAACTCTTTATTTTTAGGAGTGAAATTCCGGTTTTAATTTTAAAGTGTAAGCGATTAGCCATTGAAATTAAAATCTCTACACATGAGAAAAAATACAAAATCCGATTTTAACATTTCGGGAGACATTTTGGAAGAAAAACTAGCAAAAATGTCTATTCCTGCATTAAAATTCATCCATCATCAGGTTCGACCTGAAGACGACTGCTGGAATGCGGTCGAAACGTCGTCCGACAAAAACAAAATACGTGGAAGAGGACCCAAAAACCATGAATATTTCAATTAAAGATAAGTATCCTTTCCAACGCAAATTTCAAGTTACGATTACGATTGAAGTTGTACTTGAGAACACTGCCAAGCTGAGAGTTCAACTGCAACTCGACAAGCTGAATTCAACAATGAATTATCGTATTTAGAACAAACATTTTTTTGTACAAAAGTTTCCTATTCCCTTATCACCCAGTATCTAACATGAGAACAATTTCGCAAGTGTGTCAGCGTTACAGCGTAACACTTAGATGGAAATTCAGTCTCCTAACTTCGGCGGTGATTTACATATACCTATGGCAGACTATCCGATTAACCAGCCTTAGTCCTCCATTTTCGTATTTGAAGATTCATCACAAAATCAAAACAGCTGCAGCGTCCTCGACTTACACGGCAGCCACCGAACTTCGATAGCTCTGCTCGTACGAGAGAGAACTAATATTCTGCAAGCTGCTTAGAAACACGGTTCCTTGCTTGTACTTTTCTGGTACGAAATTTGCAGTACCGAGCATATATTGAATTCTTCGTATTGCTTCCCCAGCTGACGGAGCAGGTGACGTAGGTGAAGCTTTTTCACGGATACAATATGAGTTACAACGTGCCACCGTAACTTGATTACTTCAATCAGACAGTTCATTAATCTTTGGCTACAGGCTGCAGGAAAATGTATCTTTCATTAAATTTAGTCTCATTTTTGCTCATAGCTGCGAAAATATAGAATAAGCAGTAGTAGTTTTTAGTACTGCAAGATATAAGGTCATTTTTCACATACGGACTTCTACAGGAAATATATATTTCAGTACTGCTTTTACCTATGGCGAATACCCAATCAACATGTCAATATGGATTTCTATTGAACAATTTGACATCGATTGAAGAACATAATTACATTTACATTTAATCGATGTTGTCAAAAGATAAGCTTACTTCGTATATTTTAGTAAAAAACTAATAATTTTATATTATTTAAGAATTTTTTCAGTTAAAATAACTGAACTAATTTTTTGTTTATTTTCTCTTTTTGTCTTTTAACACTTTCCTATAAACTATGTTTTTGATTATTTTCAGTGTACTAGACCTTTTAATGTTTCGTTTGTATGTTTTTCTCAATGTAATTTCATTTTCTTCATTTCTTTGAGATTTATCTCCCATTATTCAACGTTTATTTTAATTAATCTATAATTAATGTCAGTTTAGTGAAGTTGATTTATTTTATCTGATTGTTTGTAATGCATTTATGTTTTTTCTCCTTTCTTTTTGTACAATTTTTATATTTTCACTGCCTGTCTATCATAACCCTTTTCTTTTTCCTTCAGTAAAATATAATTTTCTATTGTAGGTTTCGCAGGATTTTCACACTCCCCTTCTAGTGAGTGTTTTCCTGCAGTGGAAATTTTTTTCCTGAGCCCTCAGCTTAGGGTTTTAAAAATCCACATACTAGTTTTCTTCGTGTACTTTTGCAAACTATCTCTTTCCTTCCGTTTCGCATAAGACGATGGGTTAGGTGTAAGAAGAGACTTTCTAGTCTCAATCTCGCCCGAATAAAGTCCATTTATTATTATTATTATTATTAACTAATTATTTATTAGCAATAGCGGTGGTTTGGGAATATTCGCATTGAATTTATTTATTTATTCTACAAAACCGCCGCAGTTAGTCGCAAGAACTGGGGACACATTAACGTATGCAACAATTATTTTTTTTATTAAATATTACCATGCATACATAGTACAAAGGATACCCCAATTGGTAATAATATAGTTTGGGAGATTACTTGCAATGGTTATAATAGTATTTGTACTGGTCATGTTTTCTTGATTTTGAGGCTATAATATGTGTCATTAGAGAGTCTCCAATCTGCAGTAACGTAAAAAATCTCCTTTGATAAAAATAGGCTAATTTTTCTAGCGATTCTCTCGTTTCCATTACTTCTTTGCTAATATTAGGAGATTACCGATATTAATCAATATCAAAGCATAATTATTTTCATCCAAATAAAATACCTAAACCATGGTGGGTTCGATAAATAGAATTACTGTGAAATATTATTTTGAAAAATATTATGGTTAAAAATGTGAAAAAAGCGATATAATTGCAAATCGAGCCCGTCTCCTTCTCTCTGGGCAATTACTCGAATCACCTAATTACCACGCCACTTCGATTCCACCCATATTAAATGGATCCTTTCTGAGGATATTTCTGAGGACATTTACGAGAGCATTCATTATGCTTTCCACGTAATAAATAAAACTTGATTTCGATCATTTTTTTAATATTACTGAAACAAATGAAACTGAACATTATTTATTCAGTTCAATGACCGAGTGTATTAAAATAATGCAACTAACACTTTTCATGTGAATTTTCAATTTAACAACATATTTTCGTTCTGAAAGAGTAATCAGTTAAAGTAAATTATAATGCAACATTATCTCGAGTTGGTAAGACTAACAAGGAGAACACCAGGTTTGTGAGAAAGAGATTCAAACGAAACTTTCAGAGCACATTTTCTACTTAAACATAATGGACAGGTGTCCAACCGTTCAACGCAATCTGCCGTTGTTTATGAAAAATTAGCAACTGAAAATCGGAGTTAGCAAGTTAATTGGAGTTGTAAGTTTAACTAACCAGAGCTTTAAGAACGGAAAAATTTTAGAGTATAGTAAAGAAAAAATAAAATTTTCAACAACAGGACAATTAATAACGTATGGGAAGTCAACTATTGCCTATCTCTCTTAGAAAATGATCGATTTTTGGTTAATCGTCCAAACACAGAAATTAGAAATACAACCAAAGTGAATCATCCAAATATCTAGAACTGTTCTCGTAACATTCTTCTGCGCATAACATGTCATTCTTCTGCGTATCTGCCAATCGAAAAGTAGTCCATACTACTTCTCAAAGAAAGATTAAACAACGGGTGAGTTTAAGAAAATATTTATGGAATTGCGAAACTACCTCGTTTTCCCCGATCTCCAGATCTCCCGCCAATCATCCGCCAAAATAAAACAACAATGGAAAACCTCTGCCGCCAAAACGTGGGTCGATAACCTTTCCCAGAAGATGTTTCGTTTATCTTTAGCTTCCAATGCGATACGATTCGTAATGAATTGTTTGTCCTCCCCTTTACGAAATGAATCGAGATAAGGTGGCGCCGCGTGGGAGGATGGAGGGAAGAATGGGAAACAGAGAAGGGCCCTTTATGAACAGTGGTGACGAAGAGCGACAAACACGGGCGAGGCCTCAAACCATTATTCTTCGCGGATTCACACGTCTTTCAACTTTCCCGCTGTCGTGCGGTAAACAAGGAGGGCATTGTGATAAACAAGAAAATGTCAAAGAAAAGTTTCCGATGTCTCCGAAGCCGAAAGTGGTTTTTCCGAAGCAAGACATTTGCCTTTCCGTAGAAAGTATTCTAGCAAACATTTATACAGTTCTCCTCGTTCTCCACAATGAAGTCTTTTGCCCGCGAGCTGAACGGCCTTTTCAGGAAATTTAGCACACGGGTACGTTGAGTCATCTCTGTTTAAGATGTGACTAAGGTTATGTATCATTCGACGGAGATACTATTCGCACTTCTTTACTCTAACTAGAATCAAATAATATAAATACATTCATTCATGAGTTTTCTACCTTTTGGTAGGTTCATGTGCATTAAAAACTGAAAAATCGTTATTTAACGCCATCTCCTTCACTTTCTTATAGATTACCCCACCTTTTAATTCATCCAACATCTTTTGTATCTGTCTTCTCTCTGTTTCCTCCTTTGGATTCTATCCTCTATCACTTTCTTTAGCAACCTCTCTCCTCTCAATATTTGACCCACCTATTTCCTCTGTCGATGCTTAAACACTTCAATTAAAGCTCTCTCCTCCCCAACCATCTCCAGCACCTTCGTGTTTGTTTTCCTATCAACCCAACCTTATAGATACGCGTTTCTTTTTTTCTTACTTAAAGTTACCTAAATGTCTATGTTATATACAGTTTTGACTAGTACAAACTGTATGCATTATTTTGATACTGTTTTTTTTCCTCCTCATAATGTACTTTATGGATGAAAATCCATGTACGTTTTCTTTGTTTTTCTATTTTGTTTTTCAATTTACTTTGTATATTGCTCTCTTTTTAAATGCTAACTGATTATTATTTATGTATTGTACGTAAGTACTTATTGGTAGTGTATTTATTTATTTTTGAATGTTTTTCTCTTTTCTTATTTTTTAGTTATTTTCCTAAGAATCTCTTCGGTTTTTTTATCCACAATTCTTCTAATTATTTCTACTTCTAATTTCATAATTAATGACGATGGGTTAGATGGAAGAAGAGACTTTTAAGTCATAATCTCGCCCAAATAAAGACGATTTATAATTATTATTATTAACTTACTTTTTCCATTCTACGCCATACCCACATTTCGAAGGGACATTTTACCTCATCCTTTCTTAAGGTCGATTTTTGCATACTTAAAGCAAAAACTCCAAACCAAGGATCTCCAACCAATCGTTTCCTGATTTCTTTTATGCTTTATATCTATATATACTTTATTTCGATATGTTCAGGTGTTCACTAGGTATTACGAACACATGAAAATGTAGCCGTCAACGACGCCACAAATATTATTTTCCTTCTACAGCAACTAAACTCAAGATGTTGTTTGGCATAATCTGCTATAGTAAAACTAAGCTCTGAGTGTATTGGAAAGAAATTAGTTGAATGCTCATCCAAAATTTCGATATTTACTACACCTTATAGATACGTGTTTACATGATAGTTACATTATTTAGATACATGCGGCAATTTTATAGTACTCGAGTAAGTAACTGTGCTTAGACTTAGATTAATTATACGCAGCAGTTATGCTTATTTGGAATATATATCTTCAAAACTCTTTTAGTCTCTGTAATCAAATATTTTAAATGCTTTAATTATTTTAAATTTTCCTTTGAATATTAAAACGAAATAAAAAAGAATCCTCATCTGCAACGACTTCCCGGATATTCTTTTTGCTTTACAAGAACTTATTAAAGATGTAAGGGAAAAAATTGGAATATGGCTGTTTATTGTTACAGGTTACAGGATTGAAAATTCCCCCTTAGTTTTATATATCAGCGTTCAATTTCTACGTTGTCACCGGTCCTAGACACGGCTGAATGCTACGGATCATTGACTTTGAAAGGAGTACTCAATATACATTTATAAAAATATATTTTAAAAAATTCGTGTGGTACAGCGCAGAAGTGTGTTTTATATTTATCTTCATAATATACTTTTCAACAGCGATGCTATCATCTTAAAGGGTAGAGTAAAATATTCTCCTTCTGTCCCTAATTATCTGAAGATGTCATTTTGTATCTCCTAGAATAGTAATCATCCAAAGTTACGTTAGTTGACAGATCCACTACACCCCGCCTTCGTACCATTTCAATGCACGACTTCAGAACGTCCCCGTTTCTTCGTAATTGAATATAACGTAGTTTAAAAATAATTTAATTATCTCCGTAAAATTTTGTCAAGATCATCATCACGTTCCCCACGACTGGTAGTATTCGAAGAAATACTCAAAACCTAGAATGTTCCAAACAATGAGGTTCATAGTTTGTCTTTAACGATAGGCATTGATTCTGTTTTTATCTTTGAGCGACGAAATAACTTGCTCCTCCCGAACGGATGATAAATAATCCGTAATGTTGGAGATACACGTAACAGGAATTCCGGAAATCAGTTTCCCGATCCATATCACCTGAAGTCCCCTTGAAAATTAATTCTATTAACTCATTAAACGCCTGAGGGGATCCTGTGATTGCGAGGAATTTGGCAGATGGATCAACGTTAAAAACCTGCGCTTTCATCATCAGAATGTTCCAATATTTTAGTTAAATTCTCAAACAATATCCTCTAGTAGAATTACTTGTGCTTCGCTAAGCAATTGTTTACGATAAGGGATCCATTTTACTTTAACGTCAGAGAGTAAATAGAATTTCAGCTTGACAGGGTTAAGCACGTTTTGTTAAGTACTTGAGGGAATCAGGGATATATTAAAGAAAATCTGGCGGATGAATTGCAAAATTTTCCATGTAACTACGAAATCGCTGTTTTTACAGTTACTAATAATTACAGTAGGGTAAATACAGAAAGGATATCAAGAAGAAAGTTTCGTCTGAAGCCTGTAATCTATGAACGAACGATTCCACTCACTCTGCTATCCTAAGAAAAGCAGTTAGCTGTCTCAGATTTGCAATAAAAGTTGGATAAAATTCTTCACTTCATGAGATACTCCGATTTTTCAAGTTCTACTCAAAATGCATTAATACCAACTAGCGCCAGTTATCTCTTAATGACTACATAGAATTCCATGGAATATTTCATCTCCCAGTTTTGTTAAAGTATATTTAATAAATATAAAAAGCTTTTCATGCCGAAAATGTCCAAAATTCATCTACCTCTGGATTTATTTTATTAAAAACAGGTTAATTTTTGCCTTTGCCGTCGGTATTACTCTGCAACCGATGTAATCGACGTATATTTTCTCGAAGTTGAAAAAACATTTACTTTCAAACTGATACACGAGGAAATCAAATTAATTTTTCCAATATACAGCAATAGCTTCAACGACGTCCTCTCTTCAGTTCACGGAAATTCTTCCATCAAAACTCGAAAGGATGGCAGATGGAACCTAAGCCAAGAATTTATTGGAAAGAAATCAGTTGAATGCTCAGCCAAAATTTGATGTTTACTACACTGTAAAAATGTACTTCAACAGTTTTAGAAAAGTATTCCAACTTCAAAATATCACAATTTAATTTATAAATAAATGAAACAAATCGTCTCGACAGAAGGGTATTTAATTAATGGAGAGAAATTGCATCTTAATTATTTAAATGAATGAAAAAAACAACTTGTGGTATCAATTTTGTTGCATTTCTGTAAGTACGTAGCTGCACTTAGACTCGTTATTTACTTATAGCCGACTCGCATTATTAAACACTCCAACCAAAGCAAATATTTTAGAGACCATAAAAGTTTCCACAGGATTTTACAACGGGTACCCTTAGATACCTCGACAACGGGGAAATATTTATGCCATATAGTAATTAATCTTAAGATGCTATTTGGCATAATCTGAAATGATTATTAACATTCCTTGCATCATTTTAGAGGTCTGCGACATCTCTCCAATATAGCATTACAGATCAGGACTTCAGAATGTCAACGTCAATTTCGCTATAGAATATCGCAATTTGAAATATCGGCGATAAAGACGTTTCAAAATGATAAGTGATATTTATAAGAGGCGTATCATCAAACAAGTCATAAGTTGTAACAGGCAGTCGAAGCTCAGATCCATTGCACAATATTCTTTATCAATTTTGACTTGGAGCGTATTCATGCTTCCTATTCATTATTGGACTCGAAGATATCTTAAAAAATCTCCTCTTGCTAGATAATCAGAGTTATGTTTCATCCAATACACTAGTCTGAAATCGAATTGTCTAGAAGTGATTTAGTGAAGTTATTATCCTGATAAACTCAAATTTAAAAGAAACACAAGGTCCACAAGGAACCAGGCAAATGTAGGGAGACCAGATTTCAGATCAGTATAAGTTGGAAAATATAATAGTTTATTGTTTGTACTCTACTTTTGGGTCCATTAACAAAGATGTCATACACTAACTTAAACACTTTTTCTTAAACTAAGTACCAAGATCTTTGCACTGGTGTGGAGAATACTAAATTATTTTGCATTAGATCCTGAGTGAAAAAATTAAAGAGAAAAACTGGCTTAGAGACCACAATATTAGCCTAAAAATACTATCTATGAAGATCGCTGCTGTATATCCTAATAATTTTCTATATACACAATAAAATAGGATATGTCTGAACAATTGAGCAGAACTGTTGAAAAGGGTACTTTCTCAGCACATTCAAGACATCTGGTTAAGTACACAACAGCCGCCAATATGTTTCATAATCACATTATAATTAATCTTCAGCTTATATAGTAATTATTAGATCAAAATTTCTTAATTTTTTATACAATTAAACTTCATGTTCAGAAAATTTAATCACCTTTATTATTAACATTAGAGGTCGAAGTTTGCCTATCATCTATCTACAAAAAAAGATATTGTATTGAATGGAATATTTCTTAGAATTCCTCGTTCATTTTTTAAGTTTGTAGCTCTTTTCAATTGATTCACAGGGAAAATTGACGATAACGGACAAAACCAGGAATACCAATCCGTTGTCTGCGACCTGTATTCAGTAGTATCATTAACACTGTCGCAGTCCCTACCTCCAAAAATTCAAATCTTATTAATCAAATATATCTTTTAACTCCGATTGAGAGCTAGAAGGAGAAGAGAGAATATATTAATGAAGAATGGAAATTAATTACATGAACAAATATCTCGGCACAACCCCTAAAACAAAATGTGAAGCCCTGGAAACATTTTCCTAGAACTAAGGCTAAACCGCTCTCAATCAATAGCATTAGTGCAATATTTATATTATGTTTATATATATATATATATATATATATATATATATATATATATATATATATATATATATATATATATTCCTAATCTTCGATCTCCAAATAATTCGCATGTTCAATGGGGATAATCTGAACAGTAATCGGTATTGGAAACTTCTTCTCTATCGTACTTGTTTTACATAGCATTATTAACAAGCTGCTGCCTAGACCAAATATCAATTTACTGCTCAATTATTTATTGTAGAATCCTGATGATAGACCAAGATGTCTACTCTAAATTTCCCAGATCATTATTTCCTCTTCAAAATCCTCATAAGTCTCCTTTCAATTTTTCTACATATGACCTTCATATCCCTCTTGTTTTTGCTTCTTGCTCTTTCGAGATCTTTCCTTCCAATTCTCATCCTTCGTTCCTTTTTATCATCACCATCCTTTTTCTTCACTGCGTCCATCCACAATACACTTTCCTTCAGTATTCCAGCGTCCTAAACACTAATTGGTCGCCGATTTAGAGCGACAGCTCTTTTTTAACCACCGAGTCATCAACTGGTCAACACAAAGCCCTCGACGACGGATCTCAGCTCCGCCACCAGCTGTTGAGTAACGGCGACCCAATCGGAAGAGGAACCGGTCCTCGCTTACAAGGGGACACTTAATTGGAAAAAAAAGTCTGGCATAACGTATCGCCCCCCAGAGTGGGAGGGTTTGTGCAATGTGCGTTGCACCCTTTATTTGACGTGCTCTCGACAAGCCGCGGAGCATTCCCTCCTTTGGAGGAGCCGCCCTTAACCTTCGCGAGGAGAACAAAGAGGAATTATTGTCGAAGAAGTTACTGTCCTTGAGCGGCCGGTGCGTTTGTGGCCGCACGTGCTTGCGTGCTCGGAGTTTGCGTGGGCGTGGGCGGGCTTGCTTTGTGGGCGTACTCTGGGATGCGCCGCATCCGAACTTGGATGAGGCAGGTCCATATCGGAGGGCGCCCCGCTCACTGTAAACAGAGCGAGTCGGCTCCACGAAAAAAATTCGCAGCGGAGGAGGCGTGATTTTCAAATAGAGCTCGCGATTTGCAAGGAATGGGGAAATATCAGGTGAGGCGGCTTCCTTTAAAGAACGGGGGAGTCAACAAGATAAAGAACGGGCTCTAACGAGATGGGAGATTAAAAATTCATGATGCGGAGGACACGGCATTGTCCTCGTGTTTGGGGAACGTCTTCGAGCGCTATGTCCTTCATTTGTTCGGTTGTCTAAATTTAAATCCTAAATAAACGTCTATATTTACATTTTTACGCTGCATTTTGTGTCACACGGAATGTGGCAGGCGATGTAAGCACCATAACCCTACATCCATCATCGATTACCTACGCGGATTGTTCGTGGAAAAAATGAATTCTTGAATCGATTCGTTCTATTTCCCCGATCTTCCTCGTAGTGTCTGAAAGGCCTACTCGTATAAAACTGGAGTATGCATAATGTCGACTATATCCTCTTAGGCAAAGAAATGAAAGGCAAGTAGTGATGCAAATTACTTAATATTGTAGTTTCTTTTAAGATCTTAATCCAGATTATTTCAGAGGCCAGTGACGACTCTTGCTCTAGAGGGTTATTTAAGATTGGCCAATCCAAATACCAGCATCGGGGCGGGTCTAGCGGCTTACGTATTTAGGATATTATCATCTATTAGGATAATATTTAAATTAACCAACGTCAGAAGCAGATTTACAATAAGACACATTACACAAAAGCTGAAGAATTCATCTACTTAAAGTCCTAAAAAACTGCCTAAGAATTCACAACAATGAATGTATTTACATTCTCGTATATTTAAAAAGGAATTAACACATTCTTGTTTTTATACTTCAAGAAAAACTAACAATCAGTTCATTGATTCTACGTAATTTTAATTGAATAAAAAGTAATTTTTAATAATTCAATGAATAAATAAAATAAATAATTCAAGATATTCTTCCCATTACTCGTTGCAACTAATAGAATTGCTACTTTTATTCTTCGGTCATTTTCACTGTGAAGTGAGTGAATTTTCTATTTATATACTCCTATTTATAATAATAGAATAGGTATTTTTATCTTGATACTCGTAATAGAAGCCAATAGATATAGGTGTGTCAGGGAAATTAAAAAAATGTTGGTATAAGAACTTTTGAATTCTTCAATGTTTCTAAATGACTACTTGCGTACTTAGTTATGATAATATGAAACAACATTATGACGTACGTGACTTAATCTGGGAGAAGAGAAAACTGGATGCTTAATTTTATAGATGTATGTATAGGGACCATGCCCAGGATATTAGATCCGTACAACACTCTAACAAATGCTCACATGCACATGTCGATTCAGAGGTAGAGTATATAAAGAAGTCTTCCTAAAAATGGATTTATTTTGTTAAAATAAGCAACTTCCTATCGTACTATCCCGATCAATTACGATCAGCATTATGTTTTAAAGACTCTTAAAAAAAATAACACATATTAAACTCTAAACATCGTCGAGCTCAAAAATAAATTCGGAGAATGCGAGTCTTACTGGTACCACCTGTTTACTCAATGCCTTTGGTGCTAGACATTATATCTGTTTGATGATTTCATTTTACTTTGTTTCATAAGTGCGACTGTCCCCATCCTCTATGATGTTTGAACGGAGGCGTTTTCGTCTCTTTGTGAAGAACATCTGTAACATCAAATGTGTCCATATGGAACCTCGCCAAAAGGACTATTTTGATAGCGATTGTTTTCAGACTGTCAAACAGCTGAAACTAATTGATTCCGTTTCCGGGTTCCGTTCAATGATCTCGAGAATATAGCAGCAAGGTTAGATAAGGCCTTACATATAGTTATTGGTCATAATGGGGAGTTAAATCGTTAAAATGCGCATAGCTCATAATTAATATGATCATAATATAGTCAATTTAAAAAAATCATACAGAATTTCAATTTGACTAAACATTCATACGCGTGAGAGAAGTTTTAGAATTAGACAGATCATGCTGAAGGTGAATGTATAATTGATTATCGTGTAAACATATTAAAACATTTCATTTACTTATTATGATAAGAATTACATGCACATAAATAAAAAAGGCATATAAATTAATAAAAGCACGTAAATAAAAGAGTTACATAAATTGTCCAATGAATGCACGGAATCAATTCAATTTTTAACTTTTCAATGACGCATTCACAAGGTCAAATCCTACAAATCTATTGTAAAAAATGCTCAAGCAAAGGATATTAGTTGAAAGAGCATCGATACCATGAAATATGGACACTGTTCCTTGGTCAAACAAAAATTAAACTGAAAGTTGACTGCAAAGGAAATTTGATATCATGTTCCGTTTGTCTAGGATTGATATGAAGGGCAGAAAAAGAAGGTCTTTCATCCATAAAGGTATGGTTCCTCCATAGAGTAGGATCAATTCAAATCAGGAAATATAATTTCAGCGGACAGAAATGAAAGAGCAGCTCTTATACACAGAAAATGCAATGGAAGCGCGCTACAAGCAATTCATGGTAACCAATAATTGGAAAAAATCGAATAAAATAACGCTTTTCGTTTAAACCACTACGTCGATATCTCGTTGTGAATACCTTATAATTTACTTAGGAACAATGAATGCTAATCATTAAATTCCATCATTTGCACCATTGTGGTGACATGCTACCTAGCGAATTCAATTCCAATAATGCGTCGAGTTCCACTTTGACAGCAAAGTTTGATTTCGGATTAACTTCAGTCAAAGCCGTAATTAAACCGAATGATTAGCTCGCAAAGAGACTAAATAGCGAACGAAATATGTCGAATCGAAAGGTAGGTATCTCAACGTGTATAATTAATCCCTAATTCATAAACAAACCCTCCATTGCGACGCCGACAACACCACGCCGACTGAACCTCGCCGTCAGCCGGCAAAATCATAGCGTGAGCAGTTAATCGTCCAATTTTTCCAGCTCAGGCAACATCGAGAACCTATCGCAAAACCTAATCAAATCCGTAATGCGGTAAGGAACTACAATTTCGGTTGGCAGCCTTCAATTTTTCCCCTAGTTCGCGGTATTTCCGCGCGGCGCCCTCGACTTCGATTCCAATGGGGCGCCATTCCGGGGAGGCAAAGAATTGTAAAATGGAGCCCTGCATCTCTCTCTTTCGTGACCTCAAGCGCTAGGTTAAAGGCACGTGCGACAAACAAAGGCAGGCCGAATAATTTGATGGCAATGAATTTCGCGATGAGAGCAAAGGGGATTTGGTGGAGGAAGCAGAGGCAATGCCATAAATCCGTTTAGTGCGGGAACGAGCGGAGTTAGGAAGGAAGGTTGATTCATTCTTCCGGTACAACCGCCGTTTGATCTCGCACGCCGAGAGAGGGAGCACGAGAGAAAACCTTTGATAAGCAACAGACTCGCGAACCGTTTCGAACGACAAATGAGACCCTCTCCCCGCTAATATTACGCAAAAGGTGAAAACAAATACCCTACCTCGTTAAATTGGAAATTGTTTTTCCGAAGGATCCACGACGAATGGGAGAATTTGTTGGCCTAGATTCGAGGACTGAACTACACAAGAGTCCCCCCTCCTTCCCTCTTTTTCTGTGGGATTGGAGTTCGTTTTTGCATCTCCAAAGGCAAGCTCTAGTTCTAATGATTTTCTCAGCCTAGGAAAAATAAATGGGGCCGGTTTTATTTTCGCGTATCAAAGGAGCGGGGAGATTTTTATTGGTTTAATTTGGATCGCTGGAGATAAAAAGCCACGCGGATTAAAATATCCGCCGCGGATTTCGACAAAGACTGTTTTCAATTAGGGAGCGGAGGCTTTAAAAGTTTTATCCGCGCGAAACGTTCGTATGATTTTTACGTGGGAATGGGAAAGTCGACAACATTCGTAAATGTTGACCAAGTAAACAGTTTCTTTAATTTTGCTTTGAACTCGAAAACACTCGAAGATTGCCGCGAGCTGAAAAAAACCGGCTGGAATTACAAAGTCGTGCGATTATCTCACCACAATTACACATAAGGAAATATTAAGAGGAAAAATATTCATATAGGTACGAGACGCTTACGTATACGCTTGAATGAGGATTATGTTTTCCTCAGTTAAAGTCTGGAATAAAAAATCATTCGTTTAGATAGTATATACATCACATTCGACCTCTGTTGTATGATATTAATAACGTGGGTAAAATTCCGTTGACTATCTTTGATTGGACTGTTCTAAATCATGGAAAGAAATTGTTTTATTAAAACCATAAATGAATAGAATACATCATGGTGAACTCTAATTGATATAGGAAAATAACAATGAAGAATTATATAGAATCGTTAAGAGCAATGTAGAATACCACATGACAAAATATGAATGTACTACATACCTTAACGTTGGCATCACATCCTTATACACCTACAATCAAACATCAAATTCCGTTCTATTTACTTATATTTACTCCGCATGCTACCTTGATATCGACTTGCCAAAACATTTTACACAGTATCATATGTGTACAAGTTTATTGATAATGTAATTTTTTTAAAGTTACCTTAAAGAGAAATTCTATAAGTCCAACCAAAATCAAAGTCAAAAATCCAACCAAAATCAAAAAGGTTTAAATTATGTTTTTCTGCTTATTTTGTGTCAGCCGATGAATTTTGAATGGATTTTTTGATAAACATATGGATCCATTACCGACTTATTAGAAACGCTCCCTATACATGATAGATTTAATTTTTTATATAATCTATGTTATTCGAGAAACTAAAGTGGATTCTTTGAAGAAAATATCGAAATATTTATTTTAACAGCAGCGAAAACCTTTACGTTAATGGATCATTTTCATTATAACTCCTCCTGGAATATAAGCGGGCATTATTACAGGATATAAATTTGGTACATCATTCCGATGAATTTTAAACCACTCTTCTCTACTCAAGAGATATTCATAATATCAACCAATAAATGCACCCATTTGCTCCTCGTTATGATTCACGTAAAAATGAACTCGAGTGTTCCCATTCGTGAAATTTAAGATGCACGATAGCCTGAATACCATCGAGAGCCCTCGAAGTTTTTATAGTTGTATGGGCATTAGGTTTTTGCTTCGTGAGAGAGAGAGAGATATTTATATTTGAATCTCGCATTATTGAATGTATAGCCTGTTGGACACTTACAGAAAAATAGAAAATCGCACAGCGCATTGGTTCGAGAGGCATGTAAATATTTTAAATTCCATCGCCGAGCGCTCGCTCGTTAAATATTGAAATTCCTAGAAAACTTTTTTCCCCATTTGTTCCGCGGGTACATCCACGCAAAACTCGATCTCGTCATTTCGCATCGCGAAGTGTTATTGCGTTCCAGGAACACAATAATTGTTTTTCCCTCGCTATAAAACCTCTCCGGATTAGTAGTATTAGATAAGTTATTTCCATAACGCTCGCGGTATCCAATTCCAGATCGCTCCAATTAGCAAAATCATATTCTAATGTGAGGGGGGCCCTAATTGGCGAAATAATCACACAAACGGGTACCGATTAATTTTCAGGTTCGCGAGGATTCGAAGAAGAATGATTTTCCATTCCGCTTTCATAGCCAGTAAGCGCGTCCGTACGATTACGGACTTTCATCGTTTTGCAGCCGAAACAGATGCTGCGAGTTCCTCCACTGAACGTCTCTCCGCTTCTTTCAGTGGGTCATTTAATAGGGTAATAACCGGCTATTAGCTGGATCTTAAGTCCTTCGAGTACTCGCGAGCACTTCGCATTATAGTAGTTGAGGGAAGAGCACATTCTCCAACGATCCCAACTCTCTCGTACGGGATTCTCGAATTATCTACTGTTGGCAGCACGATCCGCAGCATTGTCAAAATAGGTTGAGGGCTCTCCGAAATTCTAATTCCTCCGACGTAATTCTTGGAAGAGGAGATGAGTTGGACAAAATAGTTCTGCCTTAACTTCAGGAATTGAGAAATGATAGCACTGCAGTGGCACAAGGGCTAGAGGTCTGAAGTGGTGGAAAGATTTGTACAACGGGAGAATAGCCTTATTCCATACAATGAGGGCGGAATATGTGCGGAATAGTTAATATTCATGTTGTAAGAATCAAGCAGCAATTTAAATTTGCAAGGAATTCAACTATTAGCGTGAAACATTAAATATAGTATAATTTGTATTTTTAATGTAATTTATTCAGATGAAATACAAATTTTTAGTTTTATTTTACGAGAGTTAGAGTAGTAATAAAATCTTTAAAATAAATTATGACAAATTGAAAAGAAATTACATTTAATATAGAACTTGCAGTAAATCGCATGCGATATGAATTCCGTAAGCTAACGTAAACAGAGCAATACTGAAAATCCTTTGGGAAAGCATGGGATCGTGTACAATAATTTTGAATTAAAATGAAGAAAAATAAGTAAATTTCTCAAAGAAACCTGTTCTGGGGATATATGAACAATTTTTAGATATTATTAATCATCTATAAGAATTCAAAATATTACCGAGATTTACAGTCAATCATTCATTATAGTCTTATATACATATATTAAGTCTCCAATTATGCAGTAATATTCTTCATTTCATGAAGACAGTTTTCGCAAAGTTCGCCCTGAAAGAAAATAATATACACCTAACGGCGACAAATATTAATTAGAAACATACATTATTGGACAGTATTAGGTTACAGATACTCCTGAGTTATCAATGGCGTTATCATTACACCAAAATAATGAGCTGTAGAAGTACAAAAGGAATACTATAAGGAAGATAAAAATCCATTACTTAAAAATGAACCCCAAAATTGAATTTGTATCACTGAAAACTACATTTCCAAATGATAAAATCCACATGATGGAAAAGAGCATTGTCGTAAGAAAAGAATGAGTGTAAAGCCCATTTAAAAATATTAAAGGTAACACGTACATGTTTTTCCAGCTTTGAATGGCGTTCTCAGTAACAGTTACATTTCCTGAATTCAAGTGGTAATTATTTTTTCATGTGAGGTGAATGGCAAAAAAATTAATAACAGATTTTCACAATTCTATCCTCACTACGTTTTATATGCGCGCAGAATTGAGTGTGAATTATATATGTACACATTCAAAACGACCACATTATAACT
Source organism: Sympetrum striolatum (assembly GCA_947579665.1). Lineage (NCBI taxonomy): Eukaryota > Metazoa > Arthropoda > Insecta > Odonata > Libellulidae > Sympetrum > Sympetrum striolatum. The sequence goes on from OX388347.1 coordinate 45,095,328, forward strand.
GAATAATTTATCCTATCGTTCGATCGCATTCCTGAAAACGTTGAATGTTTGAAGAATTGATCCGGAAGCGAAGTTACATTTCTATTTCAAATTCTTATGGAATTGTTGCACTGTGTAAAATTTGGATTAAACTTGAATAATATTCTATTAATGGTGTTATGGCAGAGATGAGTATGCTTTCTTCTCAGAACAATTTCTTTAGATCGGTGATTTCGCTTACAGACTTCCACCTGTAATCAAATTGGCAGATGTGCATATTTAAGATACCTTTGGTAATGAAACTGAGAAATCGTATATCCCGGATAGTAAAGATATACAGTGGAGATTAAAAGATAGCACACATGGAATGAATATAGTCTTTGGACACAAGCTAAGGCACGATAGTCTCCTGAAGCAAGTACTGGAAGAAATGGAAGACATGAATATTATAGGTAAACCAATGGTTAAATTATTACGAACAGATAATGGTGAGTGTTAAGGCTGAGAATTGTTGAAAAAAGAGTGCTTTCCTGCTCGTAATGATTTTTTTAACTTCAAATTGATTATTTAAAGTAGAAGTAGAGAGTGTTTATTATTTTTTCAATTACGATTCATGATTAATCAAATCGATTTCAAATATATTTTATTTCGGCTAGCCCATAGATTACACTATTATAACCGTTGCCACCTGGTAATCATACTAAATTGCAGCTTACAGATTAAATAAATAAATATCATACATGAAAGTTCTACCTTTTGGTAGAACGTGTGCATTCAAAAGTCCCTATTCAACGCCATCTCTTTCACTTCCTTTTAGTATATCCTACCCTTAAAATAATCCAACATCCTTTGTCTTTGTCACCACTATGTTTTCACCCTTGTATTCTATCCTCGATTACATTCTTCAGCAATCCCTCCCATCTCAATATTCGACCCACCCATTTCCTTTGTGGAAGGCAAAGTTAAAAGGTCGACCAGGACTATCCATCTGTTTTAATGATTACTTCCTTTTAACGTTTTCTCGATGTCTCTCGAAGATCGCATATGCCTTGAGGATATCGTTAGAGAAGAAGAATGTTAGGAATCGCGAATAAAAATAAAAAGATGAAGAGCCTTATCACAAATACCGTCGTAAGGATAAAGGAATGAGAGAATATTTTCAGGATGGAAGAACCGTGTATATGTACTACAAACTATTCAAGTGGGTAAGGTTTTCAGCAGCACAAATCAAACATGATGAAATTCTTTCAAATCTATAAAAAGTACGCTTACTTTTTCCTACGCATTCCATTATGAGATAATCCCAAAGTTGCATCGATTAGTTCCTAAACAGACTCGCTTCACTCTCCAACCCCAAGTATTTCTTGGGAATGACACTAACGACCCTTGGCTACAGAAGTAAGTGCAACGCAAATATTCCGCCAAACTTTTCCCTTGCCAATGGAAAATCTACAACCTAAGGCCTCTGAATAAACAGGGCTGATTTAATCGGAATGGGATTGAAATCAGGGGCGAAACGGCAAATATCACGTCTCTCGGGTACGTGGATTGACTGTGCGAACGTACCATCCGATTTCATTAAGTACCCATCGCGGACAAAAACACCTGCGAGATTAGTTCTAAGCTGGCAATAACGGGGGACACACGGCAAAAAATAACTTCCACCGGGGCGAGTAAATTACCCTCCCGAACCAGCGCCACCTCAAACACAAATCCGGCGGCAAAAAAAGTCCCTCTCAGGTTAATGACCGGGACATAATTATTTAGGCTACGGTTTGCCAAATGGGCAGCCAAAGAGAGGTTCTCGGAAATGAGTGCACCGCGAAGCACGCCAAAGAAGACGCGGGAGGAGAACAAACACAGGAATCAAACGGCCGCTTTTGTTTCTTTTGTCTACCGAAAAGTTTCTCGCTTTGACGTTGTCTACAGACGGCCGAAAAACAGCGTCAACGGAAAGTTGCAGCGAACCAGATTCGCTTAGTTCCACAAAAGAGAACTTGGTTTTTATCTCGTTTTACAGCCTGGACTAGTTTTACGACGGTGCTGAGCAATCGCTTTAACTGATGGCTTTTTCGTTTGATAGTTCGTTTTGGAAAGGTAGCATGACGATAGATATTATGGGCAAATGAGATTTATTTCCTAGGATGATAATGAAAAAATGCGTGTACGACCGAATTATAAACTATTTCGTCATTTATGATAAATATCATTTTATGTTACCAATATACTCGGTGAATTTTTTTATTCATTTCATTTTCATCCAATTAGAAATTTGCAGATGAATTTGATACCACAGGTGGCCGCTAATTCAATTAAATCTAAAGAGAATTTGATTTGAGGTGGAACCGCGGAATAGAAAAAATACATTAAAAATAGGAAAAGATAATATAATCAACCACAGATAATCAATTATTGATGATCATACATGGAAGTGCAACAGTAAGTGAGGGAGAGGAAGTATTAATCCAATTTCAAGTAAGGTTGGTAAGAAGGCTTTGCATATCCACTACTACTAGGCATACACATTTGCCCTTGGAAGGAAGGATAATATTCAGAAAATCTTCAAAGGCATTAGCCCTATCTTACATGTATCTTATATATTATCTAAGTATTTATGTATATCTTAACAAAAATGTCTACATCTAAATCCGTGACCTGCAAGCCGCTATTCGGCGTGAGTCATGCATTGCATGCGCCGTGACTCTACTTCCCTAATCGATTACTTTCGCGTATCTCTCGCGGGAAAATAAAAAAAGATCTTCAAGCGATTCGTTCCATCTTGAATTTCCTTTATATTCCTCGAAGTATTAGAAAGGTCTACATGACAGGAAGTACACGTACGGTTGGCTACATCTTCTGACAACGTGCTTTCTCTGAATAAAGTAAAGAAAAGTTATGTTTGAATCTTCTTCCTCCTAATGATTCCCATCCTGAGACCTGAAGCATCAGAGTAACAATCACTGATTTATCGAAGCAATTTTTGACTAAACGTATTGCATTTCGTTATAACTTTTCTTAATCACGAATGATTAAAGATTTTTCCCACACGTTACTCTACCTTTTTGTTTCAAATTATATCTTTACATAGCATATCGACATACGAGTTTAGTTGGAAGAGAGACTCGCATTCTAAAGGATCAATCAATCTATACAACGCTTAGCAGAGCTCAATACCAGTAGGATTGAAATATAAACCGTGACAATGGTGCGGTTGAGATACAAATGAAACGGCTTTATGCATTGCTTTGAAGCCCAGCATAAGATAAACACAGAAACAAAGGTATCTGCAATGTTTGCTCTTTGATTGTCTCAAAGAACCATTGGTTCGAAGCCACATATATGGCAGCTTAATTCTAATCAAATTTGCACACAAAAAAGGATTCACAAAAAACATTACTTTTCTAAAAAGTGAGACTTTTCTGAAATACCATGCGATCCCTTTATCAGCGTGGTCATTATTATCCCAGGCAATGTATTTCCTTTAATAAAACGAAAATTATTTAAGATATTTCAACAATTGATTTAATTGGTAAAGATTTTCATTGTAAATGATAATCTCAATGTTTAGTTTAATTTTATTTATGAAAAGTACATAATTTATGCAGTCGTGTACACAACAAAACAATGGGTGAAAAAAGCAAAAGCTTCTACAACCAATAACCTTTAAAAATCTCTCACATTAATATAAATGAAACTAGCGCGATTTCGTCTCCCAAATAGTATTTGAACTTGACATTTATCTTCCACCAAAACTTGAATTTCACAATGTCCGAATCAGACAGCGTAAGGTCTATCGCGAGTCTCATTTGAGCCCATTTAATTCATCAATTCGGCTAAGAACATGAAACTTAACGGGGCACTCTAAATCCACTCGAATTCTCACGTGTTGAATCACCAAAAGGACCAATTCGGTTAAATAAAGGCCGTCAACTAAGACATAATATACGTAATTCCAGCCATCGAGGCACCCTAACTTTATCCCCGACCTCCTCTCCCATCGTCCGCGACGACCTCAAACAATTCCCCGGCAAGTTGACCGAGGACCCAAAGACACCCAGACTCCCATCCGAAAACGCATCCTGAAATTTTCATCAGTTTCCGAGACGCCGGGCACACAGCAGCACGGAAGGGATGGTTAGAACCGAAAAAGAGTTTTTATCCGTTTTTTCGTCCGAAACAAAAGGAATCACCGAAAGGGAACGACCTTTATTTTTTCGACCACATCCCCCGCAGAGTTACAGCCAGTGCTTCCCCATGCATAGAGCCCTTCTATGCGTTTTTTCCGCGATGTACATTTTTTTGTCTGCACGCTCTGTTTGCATGCGCGCGAGTGACGTCACCGGGTGCCGTGAGTAAACTCCGGAATACCGGCGGCATGACGAATGTCGAAGCACGGGGAGGGTGAAGATGAGCCGTGACTCACGGGGGAGGGAATATCTCCCGGCGATGAATACGTTCGGAGTCCTGGAATTGATTAAAGCTCTGGAAGACTTCCCCGTCTGCAATGTACAAACTGACGGATTTCCCTCCAAAAACACACAAAGTGCACCATTTTGCCTCGAGTTTCTGAGTGTTTTGATCGTAAAGTTGAACTTTCTGAATGGCGTATCGAAAAGGAAAGACCTTCGACTACTTTGTGTTGCGATTATGCTGACGGGTTGACCGTTTTATTTTATTTTTTTCATGCTTAGCCGCTGTAGCCATTCGGTGAAGTCCCCCTAAGCTCTCATAAACCTGTCAGGGGGTGCTTCACCGAGGCAACAGCAACAACGAACACACACAACCATTCCCTGATCGGAAAAATCTGATCAGTCGGGATTCAAACACGGGACCTTAGGGTATTGAGTGATAGCGTAGATCAGAGGTTCCCAAAGTGAAGTCCAATACTTTTGGGGGTGCAGAAGATTTAGCAAAAAATAGAGGATAACCGAATTTCTTTAATCTACTTTATAATTTTGCTAATGAAATTCATTTTTCTGTACGAATGTCTTGAAATAATATTCTTTGGTTCATGTCAAAACTGAGAAGGCGTCCTTGCGTATTTTTCCTCTTTCAAGGGGTCCATGGAATCGAATGTTTGGGAACCACTGGCGTAGATGGAATGCTATCCACTTTGCCACCAAGGTTTTAAATTTCAATTTTAAATCATGATCATTCACTCGCTGTATGTGAAATACATCGAGTTAGCCAATTTAAAATGAAATGTTAACAGATGTTGATATGAATAAATACAAAAACAAATTAAAATTATAACATAGGAGATACGAAAGAGTACATAACATGCAATTAAGAATATAGGTCCTTTAGAATGTTTGTTATAAGCTTAAAATGTGCTTTGTAACCTTAATACAAATAAAATTATATTATATTATATTATTATTATTATTATTTAATTATATAATATAATTTATGATATGTTTTTGAAGTTTTGTGATGTGATTTGGTGCTATGCCATTTTTACCTTGTAAACAAGTATCCCGTTGAATAAATAAATAAATAGCATAAAAGGCAATTTGTAAGTAAGCAAATCTATTAGAAGTTAGTACATTGTAAAGGTATATGCAGCTATAGTCTAAGCAATAGCACGTTTCTAATAGCATACTATGATAAATTGAATACTTTCATTTTGAGTATAGGATGAAGAAAAATGATTCCAACTTATTGGTTAACCTTAATCCAGGGAATAGTTCTAGAAGTTACTGTTTGAAATGAATTTTACCTCATATTCCATATTACAACTAGAATAATGCCATCCATTACCGTATGAGTATTCCATAATTTAGTATGAATAATATTGAAATTCCACCATCGGAGATACCGAAATCCACTGTTTATAAAACAGCAATAAAATGTCTCCTAAGCCCTTTTCGGTCACTTATAAATTTGTCATGCCCGCAAAAACCACAAAACTGATTTACGACCTTGAAATCCTCTTATCCCGAATCTTAGTTATATTTTAATAGCTGTATCTTCACCGATTATCTCCGTGGCAGTTAAAAATTAATCAAATGGCCGTGTGGGATCTCGAGAAAGAAACTAAATCGCGTGTTTAGAGCCCATTTTTGTGACTCATACATCTAGTGCACGGATACGGAAACTGTGAACCAATAAAAGTCCGACGTTTTGATCATCTGTGGCGATCCGCGGAGAAACAAGTCTTAAAATCGCGGCTATCCATTCAGCTGCTGCGTGACTCGACGTTGACTCATGGTCTTGAGCCCATAAAATAAAAGTCAAATTATGACCATGATAATTACAGGGGATAATTTTTATTTTCACATAATTACTACCGTGGATATTGATATCCTGGGGTTATGTCCTGAATTCATTTTCAGGTACATAATCCTCGATGGCTATTAAAATATTTTTCTAGAGAGTTAGTATCGAACTATTATTTTCAGCAATCTAAGTTGTGCTGTTACTCTCGTGTTCTTGTGAATTTTCTTCGCATCCATGTTAATTATTTTTATCCAAGAGAGTACCCCTTACAATTTGCTTTTTCTATCCTGACCGTTAATCGAGCAACTGGCTTTCTTACAATATTTTGTGTCTTTAAATTCTGAGAGTCAAGGATTTACCTCAATATTAATGCTACACTCAAGATTTATAAGACGGATATTATTTTCGTTTTAAGTACCTAGTAGTGGTGAACGTTTAGGGAAGCTTATTGTCGTCATTGATTATTATTATCTTGAATATATAATAGTTCGTGTATTTTAAATTTTTTTCTCCGATTGATTGACTTTTCGTATAATATCAAACTAATGATTTTTTATTACTCTTATACTTTTAATAGTTAATTATATGTACATTTCATTTTTTGTTATACTTTTATTAGAGTAAATCTTTTAAGTGTTCGATATATCTACCATTTTGTTTAGTCCTTTGTCGTGACGGGAATTTTTTAATGTTTTCACTTGTTTCTTTCGGTAGGTTTATGCAAGCTCTTTTCTATGAGGGTTTTTCCCTTTTGTGGATGTTTTATTCCAGAGCTTCACTTTTATGAATCTACAACTAAATTTTTCACAACCTTCATATATTCAAATTATTTGTATTACTATATTTATTAAATTGACGATAGTTTTAATAGAAAAGGAGGTATAAAAGTTTCAATTTCACCAGAAATAAAGACGTTTTATAACTACCCATTCGAACTAGAGAAATTGAATTGTATTTTTACTTAAAAAGATGACCGAAAAACATGAAATTCATAATGACATGGCTGAAGGGACTGCTGTAGAATATTTTCATATTGAGAAAAGCGATTATTAACCCAAAATCCAAATTGGTAATCCCAGTTGGCTTGAGCTCATATTTAGACAATAGAAATTTCAGGCAATTCCTTTTTGATCTATGTATTCGCATGAATGAATTTGAGGAGCTATGCATTAGTCACCATAGTCTTTCCTGGAAATTTCATCACAAAGCTGCAATGCTGCGCACAGCAGAAATATTTTCATCGCTTTTCGTATCAATTTGCATTGCAAGGCTGCTTTCTGTGACATTCCATGACAATCTCTAATTGGGCTGGTTGTGGAACGCTAGAACTGTTTTGAGAAATATTATTAAACGCAGTGGCTGGTATTCAGTTGATTCACAGTAATCAACTGAGCTATTCAGATTTTAAAATTTTGATATTTACGCTTACAATCTCACGTGCCAGGCTGTAAGCGGTGACGGTTTACTTCAATGGAAAAGACTTGCTACTCCATAATTATGTGAGTTAAACACTGGAAAGATACACAATTCACTCTCTATTAAGTCGCTCTTAATTTACCAAAAGTTGATATTATATGATTTATAGGAATACTATATGGATTCTAAATGTGTTTCTACAATTCAACTTAAATACGATAAGCGCGAAGCATTGTTACAGTGGTTAGAATGCCTGTCCGAAAAGTAATAGACCTAGGTTCGAGTCCCAGCCATTAACATAATTGTACTTTCGAATACTTGATTAAAGATTTCAATAAATAACTTTTAATTGGAAAAATTAAACTAACTATGAATCAAAAACGACGTACGCTAACACTATATTAACAATTATTTTCAACTAATGTTATGTAAATGCAAAACTAAGTATTTCACTGGTGAATCTAAGAATGATACCTTTCCAAAAAGTGGAACTTGAGAATATCAGATTTATATAGAAGTATTTCACTATTTTAAAATTTATCAAAAAACCTGTTAACGTCTTTGTAGGAAGAATTGCATATATCCCGCTAAATAACCTATTTTTCTCAAGTGACCCGTTTTGACGCTTCCTTGCTGCTACAGGTACAGCTATGTCTACCGAAAAACTCTCAGATTAACTTCTTCAAGACCAAGACAAACCCTGAAAAGGGAACAAAAAGGACGTGAAACAGAAAAAAGTTTGCATCGTTGCCATATCTTCAAATTGGCCTTACCGGTTGCATAAGATCTGGGGTTAGCTGTAGCACTCGTTCGATTTTTTTGCGTACCTACTGTACAAAGGAAGGCTTACATTTATTGCACAACATATTATTTTGGAAAAGTTCGCTCGATAAAAAAAGTTTTTAATGTGATTTCGGCTTCTATTCCCAACCAACATATCTCTTGCTGACCTTCCTGTATTTATTCGTAACCTACTCCGCACAAAATCGCTTTCCTTCTCCTACTGCGCATCGAAGTGCTATGAAGTTTCATTGGATATATTACATGCCATATTTGGACTCCCAAAAGCCAATTAAATGTCTCAAAAATAAGCAGCGACCTGTACGCATTTCGCTAGCGATACGCTCATTGCATAATACCCTGCTCAATCTACAATCAAAGCAATCAAAGGTTTACTCTCCTAAGTGCTTCTGCGTGCTCCCGTTACAGAAACGGCAATTGAAAAATTTCTTTAACGGAACAGCAAATAAAAGGATTGATTTCCCAACAGATTAGAGAGGATTTCAAAAAGGTTTTCCAGCATTTCCGACCCTTTTTCAATGGATAAGAAAAAATATCACGCAGCCAAGCATTTTCGTGTCTGGAGGAGGAATATATGAAATTCTTGAAGAGCTTGCGTATCCGGCGCAGAAATGTTAGTAATGAGCTTCCGATAGAGACCCTTATGTTCCTTGACTATTCCGACCTATTTCCATGCCCAAAAAAGCCAGCGATGGTAAGATGCGATTGCTGCCATTTCATTTTTTCTTCCAAAAATGCGGTGAGCAATTTAGGCACGCTAATGCGGAATGCCAAGGTTGAAAGAATGATCTCATAGAGACTTTAAAAATTCGTCTTATCTCTTTTCACGATAGATAAACAACTCAATGATTCACTTACTAGTAAATGACATCGTAATTATTTATACATTAAATTGTGATTCATTATAAAATGCATTAGAGTTTCCTTTCGGCTGTTAGTAATTGATGAGACTATCTAACTTTGAGCATATTTTCATTTTAATATTGTGTATCTGTTTAAATACCTTGTTATCATGACACTAACTCTATTTCGGCCCATTCTACTGATAACTCTGAGCCTATTCGATTAATGGAATTAGAGTAAACTGTAAATTTGAGTTCGTGAAGGTGGAATTGTACCAGCATAGAAAGAAATTGAATTGAATATATTAAAAAATGTCAAACAAAATGTTATAAAGAAATATGCTTAATTGAATAAAAACATCATAACCACCTAGTGCCTCTCCACTTATCATTTAGATTTTAATCGCATCTACCGATTAGAATCGAAAACATTTAGCGATGCGTAAATATTTTTCAAATATATCGAATAGGAGGTGAAGTTAAAGTATTGTTTTTTTTTACTGTGTACATTTCAAAAGTATTGAAGCCAAAGAATCGTCTTCAGCACATTTAATGCATCATTTGATTAATCACATAAAAAAATTATCTCTCACGAAGTCACATCAGAAAAAATTATTGGCAGATGAGATGGCATATCTTCTAAAACACGTAGTAGAAGAATGGTCAAATTTGTTTCCGGTGAAAATGATTTTATTGCTATCTTAATACCTCGTTGCTCAATTATAATGATTATTTTTTACGATGTATTCAGATATTCACATACGAATAAATAGTTTTCTTGGTTAACAAATCTGCATGAAAGCAGGCGAAATTTCAAAATAGGCGAATGAAGGGTTGCCTGAATCGAGGGGCAATTCCTTGCCCAACTGCTAAATGAAATTTCTCTTAGACAAATAAGACAACACTGATTGGTGGAAGAATAAGTAATTAAGAATTATGGAATAGTAACATCTTTATAAAAGAATATTAAAAATTTACGTTACTTTGAAAGCATCTAGATGCTGCGAAAGCGCAATTTATCAACGCAACGTAGCAAATCAAAGAATAAAAGCAAACTTGCTCTCTGAAGATCAAATGGATGTTTGCCCGGAAGAAGGCGGCGCTGGATCCGTTTCTTTAGAGAATCAAGACCGTTTCTCCAATTCGAATTACTAAGCAGGAGTTTGAAGTGAGGACAGCTTTGGATTCCCCGAGCAATCTCCGAACAAACTTAAAGCTACGTTGCAATCACTACTAACCCTATGAATAAAGAAATACACTTAAAGTCAAAGGAATACAGTAATGAGAGCATTATCAAGTTTTTTCTTGATGAGAATAATGAATTTTTTTAAGTGATAAGGATCTGAAACTCGTAACACAGTAATACTAGATAACCTAGATGGCTTTAAGGCTGTCAATGCCGAAACCGGTCGAATAAATTAAAACTTATTGTGGAAATTTCGTAGTATTTTCTTTCAACTTAAGATGTCCTTCCACGAAGTACGGATAGGACATATTGATTATATATAAAATGGTTCAGTTCAGAAGTATTTAGAGACTATTAATTACTTTAATGTTGCGCAGTTCAACAAATAAAACCTTGAATATGTTATTTTAAGGGAATTGTTTTAACTATAGTGTTGATTTGCAACCCCACGTGATCATTATAATTATTTGATGGTGAAATAAGAAATGAAGAATAATTTCGTTCTGTCTCCAAAGATACCTTATCAAACGAATAACCCCGCTAAAGAATTTTACGGCTAATGAAGATCTTTTCACCGCATTTCGAACCCAACCAATGAAAACAGATTCGGTTTATGCATGCTTAGGATGATTCCCATTTTAGTACGTCAACGCAAAAAATTAAAATCTTCCGAGATGAATTTGACACTAACCATTCTTACATGCTAATTAAAGTGCGCAAGTTCCTTTGACAACCTCTAAAAGTGTTTGAATATTTGAGCACATGTATAAATAATAATTTTGCTATGATTTCGGCTGGTTAAGATTTATTAATCAAGAATAAAAAACTAATTATGTGATAAGAAGATATTGGAAGAATCCTTTAAATATGTCGTACCTTAATATTCACAGAGAAAACTCTAATCCTCTAATCTCTTTCTTTGAATACCTTCTGAAAAATAATACTATTTTACTCTTTCTTTGATTTTTCGTTAAAAACATAATGCGAGCTTTCCATCTCTCTCTTTCTCGATCCGATTGAAATATCTAAATATTTTTATCATTAAATGAGATACCTGATTTCGTCGGAAATGTATAGGGTTATTATGTTACCACGATTCTTAATTACAATATGTCTTTTCATTATTGCAAGGCAGTCGCCCTCAAAATCATTAGAATTTTATTATTATTAATTATAAACTGCTGGTAAGCTGTAAGCCAAGAGACAAATTTTTACCTACGTATATACAAATTATATATACAATAAATATGCAATAGAAGAATGGGATGCTGACAATAGCTAAGAAATTATTATAGTCTTACGTACATTTAAAATATTTACCTAAGCATTGGATGCATAATATGATATGATACATGTAACATACCACTTCTTTTACTGGATTTTTTGCGGTTCATGACAGGCCTTGTCGGCTACCGTAGTGATTACGTGGTAAAACACCACCGTACATACACTGTCAAGGTGTTCCTTACTATTTGTAAAGGTTCCAACGTTATTAAAATGCTCCAAAACATTTCGTTTAGAAATATTGATTTCTGGAGGCTCTGACTATAACGATTCATATTCTCTGGTCAAGATAATATTTTAATAATATTAAATAGACAATCGTCAACTGAAAATTATACAGTTTCCGAATTCCAAAAATTCAATTTACAATGAAAACGAACATTTTCCGCAAATCCATTTCACCTTATGAATTTATATTAATACTCACTGTTGACAAATCGGCGTTCTGACGACACCTAACCCATTAGGCCTTCCAGGGGAACCGCCATTTCATCTCCTTAAAGAGTCCGTCTCTCCTTCAACCCACCCTTTCTTCGATATCCACTCTCGATTTTCAACTTTTCCGTTCGGGGCGGTGTCACAACAGAAGTCGAACCGCTCTCCTCAAAAACTTCGTACTCCCAACTATTTCCCGAAAGGAAAGGACTTTAATGAGCTGCGGGGAAGCAAAAGGAAACTTTTCATTTTTCCCTTCTCCGCATGAATGACGTCTAGAAATAACGCGGGGAACGGAAGGAAAAACCGAAGGGGAAAGATATGAGAGAGGCCGCCATCTCTCGTCGAATAAGTACCTCCTTTCATGCGGCGGCCCCTTCTTCGAGCATTTCCTACAAGTAACTACTGGGACCGATTGAACTGTATACGCAACCTTCGGGATTGGCCTGAGGGAAGATAATGAGTATTTCCCGAGGAAGAGGATTTGAAATAGTTTCGAAAACATTCGATTCCGGAAAAATGGACGTGAACGACCGCAGGAAGACGGCGGATGGTTATTAAGGATGTTTGTTACATCCCGGAAGATGTCGTGCCTTCAACGACATCGAGATTGTTCGATGAGGATGAGTTGATAATCTGCTTGTTCCCTGCAGTGAAAAACATACGCTATAAAATGGAAAACAATATGACAGAGTGGAAAGCAACGTAATAGGGAGAGCTGCGAGACTTATTTACTCGGAAATTCTTGTTGTTTAAGATGAAACTTCCGGAAATTCCAAAGGGATTTAGGATGAGGAAGTGACATTTCACGTATAGCAAGGCGGTTAAAAACCCAAGGAGAAACAAGTGAAATGTATCGGCATAACCGGGAATCAAACCCACGTCTCCCACTTTCCGTGTCACATTTCTTCGCTTTCTTCCTCGATAAATTACATTCTATTAATATTTAAAATCCCCCACGGTTAACTACGTAGATTAATTAGCTTCGCAATGCATTCCTAACACATTAGGGTTAAAGTAAGAGAAATAAAAGATGGCCAGATATTATGAATGCAATTCTGCTGAATGCAACCAGCGTCCTGAAACATCTGAGTAACGCAGACTTATTTTCCGAAGCTATTATTCTTTCCGAAACGTATTGTCTTTCGTTGAACATTTTATAATTCACGGATTGGCATGAATTTACACTAATCTCATATTCAAGGCAAGGGCAAACTAACATGAAATAAAAGCCGAATGACATTGACTTGACCATTAACACTAACTAAGAAGGTAAGGGTACTTCGCACTTAAGAGTGTGCACCAAGGAAAAATCCCAAGGAAAACCAGACTTGAAAAAAGTCTGACGGGGCCGAGAATCTAACCCGGGAACTTCCTCTAGAAGAAGATCCCGGGTTCGATTCTCAGCACCGTCAGACTTTTTCAAGTCCGTTTTTCACGAACCAAGAATATTGAAATTGTTAATGATATATGAAGCACTGGTTGTTCGCTCTTAATAAGTTTTCAAATAAATATTGTCTCAAATTAAAAATCATAAATATAAGAATTATAATAAGAATCATAAATAATATATGATAATTAGATTAATATTTATTATACTAAACCTTAAGTCACCTCGGCCTTCACTTTGTGGAATTTCATTTTAAACACGTGAAATAACATGGAAACCCGTCTTGTGCTGCGTCCTTTAGAAAATGTGTATCAGTGGAATAAAGTGAAGTTTAATTTATCCAATGTGTTTAATATAGTATATTAATTATTACCACATATATTCCCAAAACTTTTTCTAGGATCCAACCCATTTGAAATCGTCTGGTACCCTCAGAAGGTACGCAGGTCAAGATGCAGAATGAATGAATAATTTAAAACGGAAAATTCTGATGAGGAGAGAGCCGAGGCTGTGTATTCTTCTTTCCGAGAATGATTTGTTCGGCTCGAATCGTCTCGGGGATCTGAAAATAGCGTCTCTTGACGAAGATGGATGTCCTTCCTTTCGTCGTACAACAAGGCGGAGGAGTCGGACGTGTTGGTTTAATGGAAGTAATGAATCGCGCACTACCAACACTTCGCCGACACGCGCGTCCTTGCCCATGATCAGAGGTCTGCTCGTTATTCGCCAATGCGCCATCGAACGGCCGATTGAGTAACCACGCGATTATCTTAGAAATGCAACTAAGCCGTCGAGATTATTTGCGAGGAATATTCGGTTTGAATTGGAAATGCCTCGGATTAGGCGAGTGGTTTACTTCGTCGTGGAGCGCCTAAGAGAACTTACGGCTGAGCGAGTTTTCCGTTCAATAGTATGGATCGCTTTATGGCATTCGCTGTCAAACTAAGAGACGAAGGTATTTGAATTTACGTAACTGCAATGGTACTGGTAGTTTGCTTCATTTTTCGTATAATCCATTCCTTTAGGAACCAAGGTATTATTTTTTAGGGGAGGAGCAACCTAAATCAAGATATTCTGTACGGAAATTTTACTTGAGGATTTTATCAACAGAATGATGGATATTTGACAGGTATATTTAACTGATAAATGAAATGATTGACTTTTATTTTATGCCACTTTCAGAAATATTTACCTGTTTGGTTGACTTATTGATTGAAAAAATAAATAATCAACTCTGCATATGCCGGAGTAGGTTGTTAGAGCATGGAACGACTATTTTGTTCCCAAAGAAAAGAAAACCGATCGGAAATGAATTATGATGATCCGCCAAACCTTTTCTTCCGATTAATAAAGGATAAATTAGGAAGATATTTTTGAGATATACAGCCAATCTACATAAACCGATTACAATTGAATTAAAAGTTTAATAAAATTTGGAGACTTTAAAACGTAGTAGTAGTAGTAGTATTCTTAAAAGTGCTTCGACAGCTTAGGTCATTTCGCACATTGGCTCCCACCGGGATGACTTTAAAACGTTTTTAATTGGTTGGTATGGATCTATTAGTATGTTTTTTCATAAAAATATCTTTCCTGTTTTTTTTAAACATATTATTCAAAATATATACCACAAATTACTTTCACAGCGCTTGTGAGATAAGAATCGATAAATAAATAATTTGGTAATAACTTTTAATATCGAAAGAAGATTATTGCGAAAGATTTTCTTAAGCTCAAATGCGTCAAATGCTCAAATCTTAAAAGCTATCTATTTAATTCATTAGAGTACGATATTTTTCTTTGGTGCCACATGCGATAATAGACAGAGTTATTTTATGATGCAAAATGATTATAAATTAATTCTAAATTTTGCAACAAAATCAAAAGAAATAGCTTTGCGAATCAGAATTTTCTGGCGAAACTAACTTCAAAAAATTATACCTTATAATAAATTATAGAATTTATATCTGAAGTTAGCTCTAAATTAAACTCAAATTAAAAGCATATAGTTTCGTATCTTAAAAGGATTACCTGATACTTCAGTCCCGTTTTTCTTTGAATCGTCAGTAAAACGTTAGCTTCGTTACTCAGACATCTTGAGCTAGCTTCCATTTTACATTATGGCATTCTAGCTAAGGAAGGCAAATATTCGAGGAAATATGGCAGTTCTAACTACAGACTTGCAATTACATTTGAGCGTAATAATGATTGTAGGCTGAGAATTCTCGAAAAGAGGGGGATAAGGAGCTAAATTATGGTCCATAAATAAATTCTGAGATGTAGGTTTACGGAAGTCGTAATTGGAAATATACCCTGCTAGATCGGCCTCGCCGGCAATAAGTGGAAAAAAGAAGATGTAGAAACGATGAATAATGGTTTCAAAAATGCATATCTTCCACGAATGATCCAACATATAAAGGAAATAAATGGAAGGATCGCGTCGGGCTGTAATTCTTCTATCAAACTAGGACAAGCCTTCTACGAAGCATCAATGTAGATGTAGACAAAGTTGGAAATGATGAATTCAGCCGTGCCCCATAGTTAAATTACTCTGCGTTCGCAAATTTTAGATTAAAAATTCAGTAGCCATGGTCCTTTTTGGATTCTCAATGAAGATATTTATTTTTGAGAGGAAAGCTTCCTTTAATTCCACCACCAACCAGCAGCAGAACATCTTTAAGAATAAATGGAAGGAAGGCTGTGATCGATTTTCATCTTTAGTGAAAGAAGAACGATTAATTTCATCCTTCGTTCAATTTTTCGAGGAAAACATTAAATTCATTCCTAATCTTTACTATAAGTATTTAAGCCCTGACTGGAAGGATTCTGAAGATAAAAAGAAAAATACGCTGATGACCCAACGAGCTGAAACCATGGTCGTACAATAAAAACTATGGTATTTCGTAAAAGTGTGTTTTTCTATTTCTCTTCATGATGAAAGACTACTAAAAAACAAGGCCAAGGCCCATTTATTGGACTTTATTGAAAGATTTTATAAAATACCTAGATATGCTGATTTTTAGTGTTTATAAACTTAAGGAAGAGGTGCATGCTTTAATACTACCCAGGACCGCCACGGAAGTCGTGAAGGGCTACTAAAAACCTTGAACAATCCTGGATGACCTGCGATGATGATGGTAATTTTTTTATTTATAAAAATATAAATATGAATTATTAACAATAGAGACCTAGTTTTTGCTATGTGAGTTTCATTCGCACAAGACATATACATGATAGAACTTTTTACTAGAATACAAAAAAGATACAAGCACGAACAAGGTTTCGTAGCAAAACTACATCTTCAGATGACAGAAAAACCAAAACACACAAAAAATATATAAGGTAACGAGCAAATAAGTCTAAAATAAATGTTTGACATAATTTTAATTTTGACGTACTTTTTTGCTGTAATTTTCATTACTCTTCTTCTTTTTCTGCCTATCTACTAATGATGTTGGCAATCACATTTTACATTTCGTTCCTGCTGGTTGCTGTAAGTATTTGTCTCTCAGCAGTTGGTAATCAAGCCCATTGTTTTATATTATCCATCCAAGATGTTCTTCTCCGTCCTCTTCCCGTTTTACCTTCGATTTTCCCTTCAATTATCAACTGCAGGAGATAATATTTTGTGTTCCAAAGGTTATTCCCCAAAAATTCTGTTTTCCTTTTTAAATTGTTAATAACAGTTCTTGCCGTTTTTGTATTCGTTTGAGTACTTCACTACTTATTCTTTCTGTTCATAGTATTTTAAGCAACCTGCGGTAAGTCCACATTTCCAATGTCTCGATCTTTTTGATATTTCCTTATTAAAAGTCCATCCTTCAGAGCCGAATAAAAGTATTGACCAGATGTAACATTCGACATAACGAATCTTGTTATTATTACTTGATTATATTATTGATTGACGCATTATGATGTGTACTATATATTCTGTGATTAGCTCCAACCAGACTTCCGACAAACTGAGGCGAAATTTTACATGCATAAATAAATACCGTTAGACTACTTGATATTCGATATCCCGT
This sequence comes from Sympetrum striolatum, assembly GCA_947579665.1. Taxonomy (NCBI): domain Eukaryota; kingdom Metazoa; phylum Arthropoda; class Insecta; order Odonata; family Libellulidae; genus Sympetrum; species Sympetrum striolatum. The sequence goes on from OX388347.1 coordinate 45,112,902, forward strand.
CCGATGACAAGCTATGAAAAACATCCCTTCCAACCTTTTCTTCTCATCGTAACTCACAATAGCTTCTCTTTCACTTCCCCATCAATCGCCGTTTTCATTAATTCCTCTGACGTCACCGTTGATAAATTTTTCAGAGGAGAAAGTATGCGTAAATATCCAGCGACGGAGACTGCGCCTCATTTGTCTGCGAGAGGGTTTAAGACGCCCACGCAGAGGAAAACACGTTTCACGCGTAACCGGTGAGGGAACGTTCTCGTAAACACCTGGGTAAGTGCGTCGCAATTATTCGTTGTGAAAACGAGGAGGGTCGTTTTAATGTAAGAGACGATTATGACCTGACCAGCCGTAATATGTAACAGTTTTTACGTTTTCTTAAACGGAAATGTTCAGTGGAAGGATGTACTGTTATTGCCCCATAAACCGCTGACTATGCAATTTTCCGTCCATCGCAACCTATAACTGTCATGATGAAGTTCAGTATATGTTTGCACCCTACATAAAGTCGTGTGGGTTACATAATATTTGAAGGTATGCAGATCAATCATTTTAAAAGACTACTAATTGGCGGTAGGCAATCACTTCTATGTCGCTAATTTGATTCATTACCGCGATACATTATTATTTTATGGCGATATTAATTACAGATACCAATATAGAATAAGATGTGTCAATACCATCTTGGAAGTCGTGGTAAATATTATAGGTTCACCCTGATATATAGTCGATCAGATACAGCGAAAATAATAGGTTAATAAATGGAATGACTTCCAAATTTTACCTATCCAGACATCAACAATGACTAACTAGGAGTGTATACCAAAAGGTACATGCTCATCATCACTCTTCCTAAAAATCAGAATAATTGATTCTTGGATTGAATTTTTTCAGCTGTAACATCCTATGAATACGATAATTATGAAAATAATTGCAGTAAATACAGGCTTTCCTTCCGATCCCGATTCCGATTAGATGTCGTTTAATTCCATTTAAGATATCAAGAACCAGGAGAAACGTTCATTAGCTTAAGATTTAAGATTATCTTGAAACATCTTAGTTTGAAAAAAAACACAAGGCTATTAGTCAAAGAGAAATCGGATTACAAGAGGACAACATCGAACAATAAGTGAGGCAACAACTAAAAGGCGAAGTAACAAACATTGAAATTTGTTAAACTGTTTATTGAGCTAATAAAATGAGGAAATACAGTTTAATTCTAAAATGAAATCGAAATATATGCATATTTCCATATTTACTAACAGAAAATATTTTATAGCCAATAATAAATATTAATAATAATAATGCCGTATTTCTTTTTTGGGTAAATTTTAGCCTAGGAAGGCTATTCCTCCAATTAACCCCTTTTCTTAATTTTATTCCTTTATTTGCATTTTTATTTTATTAATATCACACACACAACATACACAAACAACCATTCCCAAACCGAAAAAATCCGATTAGCCGGAATTCTAACCCGAGACCGCGAGGTTGGAGCGTTAACGCGCAAGCACGTTAACCACTCCGCCACCACGGCCGGTAAAATAAAATTATGAAATAATCCTTCTGTAACGCTAAAGGGGGTTTACCAATCGAGCAACACATGCTTTCTGAAACAAATAAATGGTTTTAAAATAATCGAAAAGTAAATCAAACTGTGAATTGAAACAGATAAATAATCAATTGATAAGCGAGTCAACTCGATCTGGCGGTAGTCACACAACTTAAATAGGTACCTTTGTTAGACATCATTGTTGAAGATAGAAGATTTAAACAAGGGCTAAATTCATAAAATTTACATTCTCAGAGAATGTGGTCGATGTTATCAAATCTCCCTGCTATATATGCGGTTCAAATACAGCGAGGAAGATCAGGGAAATACACGCTAGAACAAGAACCATTAGCATTCATTTTTCTGCGAACGATACGCGAAAGAAATCAATTGGGGAAGTGGAGACATGCTGCATGACCACCTGACACGCGCTGAAAGGTGGATTGCAGAGTAAATATGCAGATTAGGATTCTTGATACAAGTAAATAGCTCAAATTCTCATTATTTCTCGAAATTCTCCCGTGAGCTTTGAGATGCTACAGTATTATATTCCTTCCAAGCTTCTCATCTCCACTTATAAAGCCGAAACCCAAAGCGGTAACAAACGCACCATCGCTAGCTGTATACTCAAAGTATGCGGTATCGTCTTGCGGATCCTAGACGCTGTAGCATTGAGTTGAGAGAGATGAGATCCCTCCCGAAAATAGCTCCCCTTCATCATTTAAGCATCGAGTGACAAAGATGAGGCTGCAACTGGATAGCCCATCATATCTAATGGAAGATAAGGGAGTTATGAATTTCCCTACTCCTACATAACTTAAGGATACTAATTACGCGTATCGGGTTGCACTTAAGGAGACAATAGGCGTTTCCGAGCAGGAAAAATACGGCTCCGGCTATTCTGATGCCTACCTCGAGCAGGGTCTCGCAGAAACTTTCACTTTATCCTTCTCTCACAAAGAAAATGTCCCGGACGTCCGAAAACGTTTTGCTTTTGCCCGGCTCCTCCCGAAACGTGATTAAAATTGCTGTGTGCCGCTTGTGGCGGAAAGGTAATGTGAAAGTACGAAGTGAAAGGGAGTGGGGTTAAGTGAAAGGCGATGCGAAAGTGATGCCAAAGGCAGGAAAGGGAGGATGGCAGAGGCTCCACTGTCACATACATGTGTGACTTTCATAAATCTAAGAATATAATTGGGCGGAGAATTGTTTAGAATTAAATAAATGGAGGAATCCTTGTTTTCGGGAGGTAAACTCGAGGTTATGTAGGAATTAAAATATTCGTGGATTTTTTTTAAACAGGCCTACTTGGTTTCGCTCAACAGTTGGTATATAATTTGATTTTAAGAATTAAAAGATTTTATGATACCATTTAGCATTATATAAATGTCAAAATAACAGTGTCATCGTATGATATTGTATTGATATTACCATAAGGTAATGGTTTACGTACGAGTAGTTACCAATACCAACTGGAATGTTTTCTTGTAATAATCTAACACACAATCAATTTCGAACATTAAGTTTGATTTTAAATGTGTATCACTACTGAAAAATGTCAAGGAAAATCAATTGTCTTCTATCTTTTAGGCTGTTTGGTAATTCAAGTAAGTAAAAATTGGTAAATTCAGGATTCTTCTGGATAAAATTTAACCGTAAAGACATAATATGTTTCTGCCTAGCTCTAATTGTCTTTTGCCATCAAAATATCTTTCCTGTAATTTACTCCTCGGTGAAACTGAGAGCTTCGACGTAAATCTCGTAAGATATTAGAGATGGATGGTGCGTACAGCATCTAAATTTTTTTACCACATCGAAATTACGATTACAAAAGTGCAATGACCTGATACGAGGATTCGCTCTCCTAGGTCTATTTGCATTTAATATGCTAAATTTATCTACATTTTAGTAGGGAAGACTAGTATTAAAACTAGTCAAATTCAGATTCTTTCCTGCGAGTTGGAATCTATGATCTTAAAATACAGACTTTATGAGACAGAAAGTTTTTTCTCATCTTGACAGAGATTTGGCTGAGGTAGAAAATTTCTGCAGTCTTATTAAATACAAGAGAGAACTGAGAGTAATCAATGTGTTGGCGAAAGCCTCGAGAGAAGAGATGATGTTTTCGCGAGAGTGATAATATAGTAAAAGTAAGTTGAAATTAAGATGTTTTAATCATAAAATAGAAAATTCGTGCAAAACCGAAAATCTTCCAAATTCCCAAAGATCACCCGAACAGTACTAATTATTATGAAAAATTACATTTTTCGAGTTTCGCGCAGAAATTACGAGTTTCATGAACCCGGCTGTTGAACCGATGGAAATCAAAGCAACTTCAGAGGCGTAACTACTGTGACAGGGTACACTGAGAACTCCAATACAGCGGAAATAGTTCATCACCAACATTATATTCAGAAGGGTTAAAATTTACTAAAGATGATGCATCTCAGTTTTACTCGATAACCGATGCAGTCTCTCATTTAATGAATACAGAAGGGGAAAATGTAATTACGTCCAACGATTTGTTTTTAATGCATCGGGATTCTTTTTGGCGATTGTCCAGGAACGTTGGGGGAAAATTAGTTCCGTTTCGACTACTCCGAAGCTCATGTTCACGATTAGCATCGGAGAGGGAATTTTCAGAACGTCTTTGCTGAAAATGGTCAAAGGATGGAAAAGGCCCCCTCCTTGAGAGGGGCCATTCATCATTGTCAATGGAGCGAATCCTTCGAACCGCTAGATATTTTCAATCGGTCGTAAGTTCTGCCTCCAGCCGTTTTTCCCCCACTGAGACGCTTGCATAATCATTTCTGCTAGATCGCCCTCATAATGATTGAATGCCCTCCTTTATGATAATTTACGAATTTTTCCGATTAAACCGATCGAGGCGAAGGTTTCCGAGTTGATATATGTCCTCTCTTTTTTATTTTCATAATTTAAATGTGTCTATTTTGAAATATGCTTGTAATCGCTCTATCATTAGGTTTCCGCATGTTTCTCTTTATGTTTGTTTTTATGCCAGGAAAATATTTATATAAACTTGGGATTTCGTACAGCAAACATTGCATGCATTATATACATATATAAGAACTCTTCCATTCAAATGGTTCATCTACCTAAAAATTTATAATTGAAATATTTATAATATGAATGACGTGGACTGTAAGGAAGGGCGAGGAAACCTCCGCAGGCACACGGGTTGATCATTCAACTATTCATATTTCATATTATTCAATGTTTAAATAATTTATGAACAGTCACAATAAAGTAAGAGGATTCTTATAACTACCTAAATAGGGTGATTACGCAAAGTTTTGAGCGATAAATAAGTTAATGGTTCTATATTAAATGTTTACTCGTCACCTTCCTTTCATTTTCGTGAATAAACGAACAGACTGATATCTATAGTTCTAAAAAAAATTAACTTTCAATTCGTTTGACACTGATCATAGAAAATATAAAATTGAAAGCCTACGGTTTTAATATTTCTCGATCAAGGTAGTTATAAATTAACATTTTAACCAAGATTTTTAGAGAAAGCATAAAAAAATCGAATTATATTGGGAGTTGATGCAATTCGAACAATGCAAAAATTTTCTTTTATAACATTTGACGAAGGCATTCATAATACTATACATGACATATTCACGTATAATATTTGGGAGTTTCCCCCGTGTTAAAAGAGCAGTTTCTTCCTAAAACAGTCCATGTAAAAACATATCATTCTTTCCAACCATTCCAATTGTATTTAGGAGTTCATTTATGTAATCATGTCGATAACAGGTGCGAGGTACAGAGGACTCATGAAATTTACAACTCCCCTTACAAACAATTTATTCTCTCTACAGCAGAATTACGCTCCAGATGTTGATTTGTTTGATTAATTGTAGCGTTCAAAGGACAAACAAAAAGACGAAATTGTGATTTCCTCTTCCGGTATGAATATATATTCAATTATGGCCTATTACTGCTTACGTATGTTTAATCATATTTTAGCACGTTAATTCATAATATACCCTCCACGAGATTAATTAAGCTTTGGTCCATAAACAATTGCTTTCAATGCGATGCGGTTTCATTGAAGTTGTTCAGAAATATCCAAAAATACGCGACCCCGTCTATTCATGGCTACAACTGGATAATTACCTGAATTAACAGAATTGCTGATGTGACCACATTTAAAATATAATTAAAAGACGCAATTATATTAAAGTGGATGAAAGAGTGCCGTTCATTAAAGGGGTTGGGGCAAAACCTCATACTTTTCACGTTAAGTCATCTTATCTCTAATGGACGAGTGATCTCTACAAGCAATATCTTCCGTTTCGCATTGACCTTTATGAAGTCTTGAGGTCAATCCATGAAAACTCTTTAATAAGATGAACGATGGGACTTGCCACCAATGAAATCATACCAGCAAAAGCTGTCGGGTCCGAGACGGTTGTAATTAATGCGATAATGCTGTTGTAAGTAAGAAAAGTTGGCAGCCTCTCCTCACTTCTCATTTCCATAATACTCAATGGGGGCCATTTGGATCCCTTCCAAAATCGGCTTTCGTTTCGTTTATTTAATATTTTTCTCCACTAAACATTTCAATAACGGCTCCCTTGACTCGGGCTAATTTCGCGTCCCTTTAAGCAGCACCAGATGCATCATCGCGAACGCTCGTGCGAGCGGGTGATAGACAATATCTTCGTCTCGTCAATTGAGTGTTTATCGAGCTGCGCAGTTGGTCACGTTGAGAAATGCATTTATTTTCCTTAGTGATGAAGTTTATAGAACCCTCTCCCAATGAGAGAATTATTCATCTGAATGCTTCTACAGGAATTTCTCACTCTTGTGACATAATTTTAAAGAACGATGATCGGAAAAAAATCCGTCGGTGTTGTTTGTTCACAACGCAGTGGCTATGAAGTAAGGATCGATATTTTAGATAAACGGAAAGTTTAAAAATGTACTGCTCGTTGCAGAGACGAGAAAAAAGTTATTGTGATTCCTTGCAGTGTCATATCAGCACTTATACAGAAAATATTTGCTCTTGTACGATCCTTTAAGTGTTGGCCAAATGTGTTTACGATAGAAGTACTCTCGCAACATAAGTTACAATTGAGGTATTTTAAATAATGCGATACGTTTCATTAAGTTTCATCAATCTTATTATTCTCATTATCTTTAATTGCTGCAGTTTAAAATAACACAAGTCAATATGTGTACTTCAGGAAAATATTAAGAGCACGTTACATAGGTTTCTACAGTTATGAAAGCATACATCATCATTCTTTTAATCATCATCTGAGTTTTATTTTTCATAGAAATAAATTGCAAATAATTACTGAAAACGATCGGGATCAATATCAATAAAAAGACAAATAATTTATCACTCCCATTCTTATTATCATAAATGGATGGAAACCATCATTCTTTAATCAAAAATATAGAAACCTCATCCGAATTCCTCTCTTTCAAACGGAGATTAACAGTGTAATTAATTATGTTTTGTTTTTCCAATTAGACCAAGGACATTATTACGTTATATCAGACACCCGATGGAGACCTTAAAATATCTTCGATTTCTGAAAAACGTTATCACTGATTTTATGGTCAAAATTTATCTGCTGGCAATACTGTAATGGTGTAACTATTCCGTTACTATTTTTACTTCAAGTTTTCCGAATTTATTTGGATAATAAAATGAATTCTTACCCAAGCATCGTCAGGGAGCTCAGTAAGTAACATATTCTGATATTGAAATAGTAATAAAATGTTTAACCATTCAGAGCTTCATTTTAAATTTAAGTATCAGTTCTGTATCATTTTAATACCAAGTGCGTATAGTCTCCGTAAATTAAAAATTTCTTATTCAGATGTTTTTATAATTCTTTTATGATTAACTTGCCATTAAGTATCACAGAGACTTTTATCTCTTGTATCGTAGAAATAGCTGAACAAACCTGCAGAGTACTCACCTGACAGTCTTTATACTTTCTCATCACGAGCGAGGCATCCGTTGCGTCTTAATCCGGCGAAGCGTGGGCTTAAGGAGAGTGATCTCCAGGGTCAAGGGCGAAGTAACGCGGAGTGCGTGGGCCGACGCTTTTGGCACGGGCCCCAAGAGTACGATTCTCCCTTCTTCCACCGAGGGAAAGCACACACTGCGAATCCTCTCGTTGAGTTTTTAAGGATATCATCGCATTTGCCAAAGGGGTGCTCTTTTTTTGCGAGGATTTCAAAATAATCCGGAAAGCCCAAACTAGAAAGCATGCCGAATCTTGAGCAGCATTCTCAAACAGGTGGGATGTGATGCTTTAGATTTAGGATGATGGAAGGATTATCGGAAGGATAGACTAGATTGTTTGCCGCAGCACTCTCGAATTTCACAATTTAGCGAATTTCTGAAAATTTCTAAAACACAAAATTAGTGTCAGATATTCGCATGCTTACCAATACGACTGTTTACTCCCATTAACTTCTTTTAGGAGCAACATTTTTGAAAGAAAGATTCTGTGAATGAACATTAAATTTTAAATTGGTCCCACATCGCTAGAATACGACAATATTATCAATAATTTGAAAGGTGTTGCAATATGTAAAATTCAAAATTTTGATTGTGATAGTTTTGATGAGCCGAAGTCTTACAGCAACTGAGCTTTATCAAAGGAGGATTATTCTTTTAAATTTAATCCTCTTAAAATTTATAATTTTCGTAACCATAGTTCAAATTATGCTGGAGATTGCTTCTCTTTTGCGATCTGACCACCATTTTGATCTGAAAATTGTGACAGAATAAAATATTCCTTCACAATAATAAGTCTAAGTCTAAGTCAATAAGTCTAATGGCTATAAATGGCCGCGTTAATAACTCACTTGATGCTTTCAAATTGATGCAATAATTTTATTGGCCAAACAGCAATTGAAGCATTTATAAAAAGCCATCTCCCATTCTCTCGGTAAATGAAGTTAAAAAAATTTTATAGAAAATTTTAAAGTAAATGAAGTTAAAAAAATCGCCAGAGACTGTGAATTTTAAATGAAGTTGAAATAAATGGTCGAGATCCAGCATCAAACATCCATGTGTATCCAAATCCAGAGATAAGGTACATACAATTAAATAGGAGTTATTGAAAATTTTAGGTAGTGGTTACGGCAAATGCGATGACTTCAGATTTTCCAGCAAGGTTACCTTCGAATTTCTTTAACTTTTCCCTTGCACCGTTTATTAACGTGCGAAGGAATCAGCTCTTTATTAAGAACCTACCACATTGTTTAAGATGAAACCGTCTTATTAGGGTCAACGAACTGTTTTGAATCTTACAACTCATTCGCTTCTCCGGTCTCATCCGGATTCGTTCGCGGAGAATGGTCGAGCGAACTCCCGGTCTCATCCGGTGTGCTCGCAGGTACTCTTCGACGAAGAGAAGAGAAAAAAAATCCAATTTTCCATTTCTTTTGCTTTTACTAGACGGGTGAAATATGAAAACCTACTAGCTAGACAATCATTTTTGGAAAATGAACAGTAGCATGTACCATTCCAGCACTTTTCTCATCATCATGATCATCATATCGTCATATTTTGTGAGAGAGGAACCTCCCGCGTAGGGGAGGAGAGAAGGAAATTCAGCAAGCGGAGGGAAGCTGGTGCGTGCGAGGCGAGTCGAAGGCAGGACGTGAGGAAGGAGTGCCGTTTAACCACTCGAGAAAGGTGAAAAAATGGCCAATTTGTTTTCGTTTTTTCCGTCGAAAAATTGCGGCCAACCAGCAGTTAAAGCCTTACTTACATTCCGAGAGGGAGACTTGTCCCTCCGAGACTTCAAGAACGAAAAACTTCCTCATTTCCCAACGACTGATTTCAACGCACAAGCTTCCTCGTTTAATTTTTTTTGTAAATTTTCTTTTAATGATTCCCGCGACCGACGTCCGAGTTTTATACGCACCCTCCCACCGGTTAGGACACCTCCGCCAGGTAAGTTCCCCACATCAAATCCGCCGCCTCAAAAAAAGCGACTGGAGGAGACCCTGCGGTCAGACGGTCCTCTCGGCGGGACAAAAAATATTCAAAAAAAGTCATCGGGACGGCGGTCAGCCGGGAAAAATATTATATATCTTCTCATATATATTCATATTATATAGATATATGTATATAAAAGTCTCTCTTTCTTTTCTCATCATCTGTCCTCCATAAATGGAACATAGACGAGACTTTCGTCCCCCAATTATCTTTATAATTAATTAAAAAAAGGACAAGGAAAGCATGTACTTTTTTTGCTTTTTTGTACACTCAGGTGCCCAAGAACGCGACAAGAATCATCTGCACTTAAGTAGAATAACCCGCGGATTCTCCACCTTTCAAATCTCTTAATACATATAGTAATATATCTTTAGCTTTTTTAATTCGATTACAACTTCGTCTCCTTTTTTATACAGCACTTAAAAGAGTTGCCATTTCTTTACAACATCACACGCAATATCCCTCGCGAAAATCTCAGTCTCCCGTTTTTTATGCGTCAAAAGTTACAATAATATATATGTATATTCATTTATATTTATCCATGCATTAAAAGTATTTAAATATATCCATTTATGTATATTTGCTTATATTTTTTCGCGTCTCAAAAAACTACTGCACCATTTAGATTTATTTTTTTGTCTCTTTTTGCATCAAGCGGTAAGAAGAGAACACTTCGCGACACTAGGTGGATCAATTTAAGCTAATTTTATAATCCCTCGAAGAAGTTTTTTTAATCAGAGTTCCACCATTATAATTTTATTAGCGATAGTGAATTTTTCAAAATTTTTTACTGGTTATTAAAGTTTACTTCCGACTTCGAATTACACTTATAGGTTCAAGACTTTTATAGTGACTTTTTTAAGGTTGCGCTCATTCCCCGTGAGGCCCCCCCATTTTACCCCGTCTGAGTAGTGCGTGTTTTACCAGTGGATGACGCGTCCCTCCTTAATACAATGTATGTATGTTCTCTTGCACACTCCCCAAATGAAAAAGGAAAAAGCTCCCCAAGTATTTTTCATACATTTTAATGCCTCCACTAATGTTCGCTCTAAGGCGACGGCTTTACAAATTCTCACACGGCTGCGACAGTCTTTACATCTTTGTTTTTTCTTAATGTCCTTTAAACATCAATGAAAACACAGGGTACACCAATGAGGAAAAAATAAGCGCCTAAATATCCTGAGGTAGACCGAAGTCGATCAATTGCTTGCTTTCATAAATGAACCATCGTTTGAGAGAGAGAAAAAAATCATTTCCTTTTTGTCTCCGCACTCGCGCAAAATAAGAACGACTATTTCCACATATTTTTTTCTCGTCGAAGTGTACCAATCAATTACTTTTTCAAACTTTCTCAAATGTTTATTTACTTTTTTCATCCTGTTTGTACTTAAAGGCAATAAGAGAGAGAGGGGGAGATTTTTATATCATTTGACAAGATCCACTCACAAAAAAAAACAAGATCACCCGTGCATCCACACAATCAGTCACACGCCAGGTTTCTTTGTTATTCACACGTTCAGTGGGTTTTTCAATGCGTGTGTGTACATTAATATCATATACACACTCACAAGGGGAACAGGCACGCACGTCCGATTTATTTTCAAAAACGGCAGGACACATTTTGACAACAGTAGTTTCAATTCTTTTTTCTCTCGTGTTTTTTCCTTTTGTGATCATGGCAATTTGTGTGGCATGCCACCTACGTAGAATTTTCTCTTACTAATGTAACCTGTCACTACAGAGGTTTAGAAGGGGCATACCGCACTCAATAGGGTCTTTTTATACCCTATCACAATTCAATATACAAAAAAAGGAAATTAGCTCAATGCAAATTCAGCATCTGACATATCCCATCTTCACATATTTACAAGTTTAGTTTCTTGTTCAGCTAAGTTTTCAGTCAATCCTAAACAAAATAAAATGCGAAAATAGTGCTTTTTTTAACCTTCCCTCAGTGGGATATTTGCAAACTCCTTGAAATTAAATTTACAAATCTCTTGCCGAAATCAAGGATGACGTAACATTAGTTTTGGAAGTAAAAACACTGCCATTGACTGACGGTTAGGATGGAAGGATACGTAAAAGAAATGTATCTCTGTCCAAACGACCTCGATATAAATGTTCAAACTTTTTGACCGGATCCTTGTCTTTCAAGGCGTAGCGAAGTATATATGGAAAGAGAGATAGAGAGGGACTGGGAAACACTAACGATTTTCATTTTCTCCTTTTTTTTAATCTTTTACAAAAATTTCGGCAGAGGGCAGAGCCTGTCCCTTTAGCCGATAGTTTGACCCCGCGGAAACTGCAAAGGGGGGAAGGAACGTTTTATTTTGTTTCGTGTCTGCGCTTGGATACACGTGTTTGCGTTTTCTTTTTAACAGTGAGAATCGTCTAACATAATCGCTTTGGAGTCTAGCACTAAGTCAGAACTTAAAAAACAAAGCTCGAACTAAAAATTAAGATTAAAATATCCATCGTTTAAAATCATACCAAATGTAGGTTACGGATAACACTATTCTCTTAGCGGACTATACAAAATAAAAGACAATCAACTCTCGTGGAGGCCAATGTACAGTTATATTCACAACTCTTCCACGAGAGATCACGGATTGAAGCATAGAAATAAGCCGGGTGAAACTTAACCCGAAATGCTCATAAAGAAATCAAGAAACAACGAACAACATTAGCGCTAAAAAACTCGCAAATTAGGTAAAAACTGTTAATGAGGCGAGAAGGTATTAAACGCTGCGTAGAAGCAATTCGAATAAGCATCTTTAAGACCTGTTCTCCTTATACTGAACACGCAAGAAAGTAATATTCAAAAATGCTCCGTTCAGAAAGGTATATGGCCTGAAAGAATATGTACACAAAATCAAAAGAGCCAGAGCTTTCCGGTGTACTATCGCGGAAAGCTTATTTTTTTCTCGTTTTCAGTGTCTTGGAGTGTGTGTGTGTGTGTGTGTGTTTGTTTGTGTGTTTACACCTTTGCGTGTCGAGTGACGAATAAAACTCCTAAAGTTAGAGATAAAATGATAGGCATTTACAAGAGTGGAGCGCGAATATGACAAGCTACCCGTCGCATAGTTTAAAAAGGCGGGATTGTAGGTGGATTACCTTATTACAAATGTGGAGGCACACTGATTTTTCTATATATACATATACATACACGTATACATATATACACGTAATAAAGATGGATCTGCGAGAGGTGAATCTGATAGAATCAAATGTGACGGTCCCACCAAAGCTTGTGGCATTTGCATGCGTGCAAGTACTGATGTACTACCTTGCGCAGAGGGTGAATTCTGAAAAACCTGCCCTGCAGTGGTTAGGAGTGCCACCGCATTGCTGCATAGGATAACAACATGGTTATCCTGTGCTAGTCATGCATGAATTTCTCCTCAATCAACCATTTCTTAAATCGCTTTCCCCTCCCAACTGCGCATTGCAGTGCCATGAGCTTTTGTGGGATCCCTACAATAAACAAATGGGATGAAATAAAAGTAAGTGAAGGTTCTGAAAGAGAATAGGTGGAAGTTTATACAATAGTTAACCGAGAGATTTATAAAAGTCTGAGTATTCCCTAGCGGATGGGGACTTAAAGAAAAACCCGAACATCAAAATAATATGGATCGTGAAATTATAAACGACAGTAAACAACTGAGAAAAACAAACGAAACCAATCTCCCGCAGATCCAACTTCGCCAGCAATACATTCTCTTGCCTCGCGAATCCGTCGGAATTCCTCGAAAATGAACTCATAACCATCTCAATCTTACAGTTGCGTGTATATATAGCTATTCAATATGTACATAAAAAAGACGAAGCCTTTTCCTTGTTGTCGCCTGACACACACGCTCGTGAAACAACACACACGGTTAATAATTTTTCTCCCCTCTCACGGTCGCAACGGCAAATAAAAATTAAAACGTTTTTAAAAAAATTGGCATATATATATAAATGTTTATGTATAGAGAGAGACATATGACGATCACGACTGCACTCAATCTTTCCTTCTCCAAAGTAAATTACCCTTTCTTGTTCGTGGCGAGAGAAAGTAAATTATCAAAGAGAGAAAGGAAAATTAACGTCAAATTGTGAAAAATAATCCCAAAGAGACAATTTTACACACACCACATTCCGAACAAATAAAAATTCTAACCAATTCGTCCATCAAATAAAGCGTCCATCCTCTTCGAAAACGTCTCTTTTCTTTATCTTCACTGTTATCCTCTTCCGACACTTGAAAACCTCTCGAAAACCAGCCTTCACAACTCGCGCAAGGCATCACAGGATAAGAGACTACAAAAATCACACAATCACCAAATCATCAAGAACTGTTCGAAAGTCAACACAAAAATCAAAGGCCAACTTTTCTTGCACATCGCATCCGCTTTCTCACCATCCAAGTTGAACGTCTCCAAACTAAAGACGGGTTACACACACACAGTATCTCTCACAATGCGTCGGACGTCGTGACTGTTCATTTCTTTTTTTGTGTATTTTTCCTTCAAAGATACAGGATTAAAGGGGTTCATGGCGGGGTGATTCCAAGGGCAGCGATTGGATACATATATATATACACACATATATGTATATTCATGCGTAATAATAAGGTATTTGCATGTGGCTGAAATGGTACAGAGACGGGGTATGGGTAGGTGAAAAGAGACAGATATTTAGTAGTAACCTTGGAGGGTATTTTTTTGTTTCATATTATTTGTATGGGGAGAGTGGCTGCTGTTACAAAATTCCTCCCAGCTTTCTGCAGCAATCATTCACGACGGCTAACTCCGGACGGCCAGGAGACACAATCTGTGTAGTATTAATGTTTTTTATCCTCAAAAGTTGTATCATGCGGTTGATTTGAGCACCAACCTTTTTGCGAGTGGGGAAATCATTAATCGGTGCATCGCCGATCGTTAAAAGGGTGGGACGAACCAAAGTTTTAAGCGACTCTATCATAAATGTATCTCCAATCTCTTCCCCGGCTTTCTGAACGGGGAAATCACACAAACGCCGACGAAACACATGTCACCAGCTTCAGAGAGAGGAATATCCATTTAGAACCATGAGCACAGTTCTCTCATGACAAACCAAAACTCCCTCCTTCGAGTAAAGGAAATCAAAACCCCATGGATTCGACGAATGCCCCCTTTCTCAATCATGTGTGAGGGAAGTGTTGTTTCGTTTCGAGGGAGAATCTTTACAAAAACAGAGACATTGCACTTCGGCCCTTCTCATATAAACTACTCCTTAAATTCCTCTCGACTTGGGCACGCTCGGTACTTCTTATGTATATATTTGCATGTATTTTTATATATTTACTTATATACACATGAATATTTTCATGCGCGCCTTTTCGTCCCGCGCTTAAACGCAAAGAAACTCAGAAAAGGGAGGACACAATTTTTTTCATTTTGATATTACTTTTAGATATCTCTCATTGATATATATATATATATATATATATATATATATATATATATATATATATATATATCACGCAAGCATTCTTACACATGCACACACTGAAAGGCGCTCAAAATCTATCATCAGGCGCCCTGCAGAAAGTAAAAAATTAAAGACGACTATGACCACTCACTTACAAAATAACTACGTTAAAAAACAGTCATGATGAAAATAAAATGAGATAGAGCTACGGATCACGCCAACAGATGGACCTGTTTACATTTTTTTAATCTTTTTTTCTCCTCAATGCACGACCGACATCCATCAACTCGAGTAAAGGTGGGTGTCCTTCTGAGAAAAATTCAATTGGAAAAAATCATCTCGATCGAGACGATTCCTTCGATCCATTAAAGAAAAAGCGGCTAATTCAAATTGGATGCCAACTCAATAAGTTCGATTTCTCGCCGGAATCTTCCGTAAAATATATCATCCTATCCCAGCTCACCAGTATCTCATCCCATCGCTACGACACTTTATCAAAGAAAGATTATTTACAAAGAAATGGGAAAGACTATAATATTTATTCGCAACCTTCGGTCTAGGACCGAAGATGGGAGTGGAGGAACCTCGCAAAGATAAAATCCACCACGGGAATCACGCAGGTCATAAAAAATCTTTACATACAGGTGACGGCTTTAATTTTTTGGTGGAGGAAAGGCTACGCACAAATATATTGGTCCAGATAACTCAGTCACCGTGTTAGATTATTTACAAACAACCCGTAAGAGAACACAAAGAATTCAAACTTATCGGACCCAAACGTGGACCCCGCAGTTCTCCAGTGTATTGTACTCTGAACCAATGGAAAGTCAGAATATGGCATGGAATCAAAGAATGAACTCAAAGGCAGAATATTTGAGATCTGCTCCTTTTGAAATTCAATTTGCGATCAAATGTTTTTAAACGTCTCAACTCGAAATTTTCGCAGATAAATCAAGGAAGAGAAGTACTTCTACCACATCCCTTCCACGACTTATAAATGAGCCACGAACGACAATTTTCCTTTCCTCCTATTCTGACATGGACGTGGCGGGATTGCATCTTTCGATTCCTCTTTCACTTAGCAATAAAACAAAAAAGGCGCGGGCCTATAAGAAGACGCGGGAAAGTAGGCAAGTACAATCTGTCCCGAACTCTCCACCGTAGAAACGAAGAAAAAAAGAGATGTACAGATAAAAAACGTAATCAAGGCGATCGAACCAAACTGAACCCCACAGTTGAAAATAAATCAACCGAACAAAATTTGTACATATCTCCACATACCCTACTGGTACAAAAGGACAGGAGCCTAGGGCTTATCCAAGAGCGGAACACCGCAATCGATGGAAAAGAACCTAGGGAACCGAACTGAAATCATTACAGTACAGAAAAGGTGATCATCGATGGCATCAAAGACACCAACACCTTCAACCAATCTTGACCCAAACAAAACTTGGACAATTTCCGGAATATCCCTACTTGAAACCAAAGATGATACTGTTCCATTCCGTCGAAGTAGACGAAAAGTAAGGGAAATTTTCCTCCTCGCTGTCTTTGTTCTGTTCCATTTTCAAACACATTGTTTCTGACGGGGAAAAGGCAAGTAGCGAGATTGGAAGCTATGACTGCGTAGGGTAGAGATCGTGGAGGAGGGACAATCAGGTGTGTCTGCATACGTTTAAATATTGTAAAATCCTCTGGAAAGACGGGAAGGAACTTCCCTCTTTCCCCACTATGAATCCAGGGAGAGATAGAGAGTTGGGAAGAAACTTTATTCCATCCTGGGCCACATTTATCTTCGTCTTCTCTTCCTTGCGAATTCTCCCGCAGACTTCGTTGCCCGGTAGAGACAGTAGTGGCGATAGTAGAAGAAGCAGTGTCGGGTGGAGAGAGGGGGGAGCCTCCGGTATTGGTTCACCAGCAGAAAACCGAGAGCTCTCCGCCGCCGTGGTCTCCGGTGTGCCTCCAAGCCGTCACAGCTCTCGCTTTCAACTGCAAAGAGACAAAGGAAGAAAAAATGAGAGGCTGGAATTAATATCTTGGAAGTCATTGCGGCTGGAGGAGGAGGGGGAGTGAATAAGGAGAAATGGAAGAACGGAGAGGGAAAGAGGACAGGGTAAAATAATTACACAGTAAACCACACTTTTCCGAGGTTCGGTTACATTGTGGTGTTATGTAGTTGAAAAACACATGCATAGCTACTCATCAGTTGATGCCAACAGTGAAATATCCATGAAACGAAGCGATGACTTGCTATTAAAGAGCTTATATACGATATTTCATATATACCATTTTAGCATGTACCAAATATATCACATAAATCATAATCACACGTACCAGAGGCTGGTTGAGCATCAAAGCCTCCATTATTAAATTATTATTAAAATTATTAAACCCCAAAGAAGGAATGAAGCTTTCGTGAAAAAATGAGGAGTGACAATGAGGATGAGACAATTTATCCTAACAATAAGTAAAACAAGTCCACCTAAGTGCAGCTCAACAGCACTTATAATTCAAACAAAGGCGTAACCAGTCTAAATAACATTGCTCAGAATCATTTAAACCTCAAAAGCTTTTCTACCATCAAATCCATAAATAATATTCAGACAGAGGTTAGTGAAAGATACATCTCTCTGTATCCTGTAACAAAAGATATGAAAAACATTCCATCTATCAAGGACAATGTTAGAATGAGTACAAGGAATCATATAGTTTAAAGAATCACATTATCACTCGTTCCTTTAAATTAAATTGCTTTATTTCTTCCAGAAAATTATACTATTAAAGGTAACTGTAAAGACTCGCCAAGCATTATGCGTTTACCTGATTATAAAATTAATACGTTTCTTTTTTTTTAGGAAGTTATGATGTAAGTCTTCCCTGGTACTATATAGGAAAAGAAAATAATCATCGCAATAAATTTCGGAATAAGGCATTATATAAGGTTTGGGTTCACTTTTACTACCTCTCAAGTAGAAATCAAAATGTGATGACGATGCATTAGCTGAGAAAAAACGACAGAAGATGATTTATACATTACGTTCTTTTGAGACGTCCGCTTAACTGAGCAAAGCTTTACATCGCGGGAGGAAATCGCGATAAAATGAATAGATGACAATGGCGAAAAGTACAGAAAAATTCCTCTGCAGAGAGACTACTTTTTGTTGGTAATTGTGACACAGTAATTAAATTTTCAAGGACAAAATTCCGATAAATGCCTCCCGTCCCCGTTGGAAAGGAACTGGACACAGGTATACACGCAGTTTTTTCGTTTCATTCAAATTTCGTACTCCTGACAAACCCTGACATTCAAGCCACCTTTGGAAGGAAAAACACTCCCTTCAACTCTTATACATGCCCTGATATATGTGAAATTCGCATCCCACTTCGATGTGCCCTGCTCATTTCATTTCAGGCACTACTCATGTCAACCACAACCAATGCTACTACGAACATTTAAGGAGACTATTGAGTACGCTATTACTTATGACAAAACCAAATGGTTACTGTTTCATCTAACTTCATCATTTTATTTTCATTGTCAACATTTTAAATATGATTTTAATTTTTTCAATCAAATTATTCTCTTTATTTTGATATCTACTAATTAAATGAATATAGCAACCGAATTGGGCGAAATGCATACAAAATTAAACTTTACTTAGAGAGAGGTATTGTTGATTTATTAAAAAAAAGCGAAATGATTTATAGTTTTAATGAATAATTTACTTAATTAATATTAAATTCAAATCTGTAAAAGAAATATTTGGTGTATTTTGTCAACAATTCTTGAATCTACGTCATATGTGAGATATGATGTAACGTTCCATTGTTACTGCTCATTTACCGAAATTTATCAATTCAAATAAACAAAAAAATTAAAGTAATTTGGTTATTAATAAGAGATTGATACTTTCTCGATCCCATTTTCTATGACTGTTTTCTCTAAACGTGTTTAATTTCTCTATTATATTTCAAACGTGGATTTTTTTTTTTCCTCAAACCAACCATTTCCTATTGTTTCATTTCTTTCTATTTCAAATTGTATTCGTTTAATATTATAGATACATGTGTATTAATGGCATAACAGGTTAGGTGAAAGACCCACTCTGGCATAACCTCGCCTAATGAAAGGTCAAATAATAATAATAATTTGTAGACACTTTCGATGAAAGGAGAAAACACAAACCCGAGTAGGAGCAATAAAAACCCCGCAATAAAATTTAAAGGCTGGAATTAATATCTTGAAAATCACGGACGCTGAGAGAGGACAGGGAGAAAATGTGACAGAGAAGTAAGGAGTGAGGAATGATGGGAAGAAAAGCCTCTTAGAAGTCATCGCGACCGCAAAGGCATTCACTTTCTTAAAACCTCAAGGGTACACGGATCTTCTCGCTTCCCCACACTACGTAGCCCAAGAAACTCCGCCGCGGTATTACAAGGAATGGCGAAGTCAACGGGTAGATAAATACGAAAACTTTAAGCCTCCAGTGCGCGGGCCCTTTTGTATGCAGAGGGTGGAATCTTCTTACTGCTCTTTATCTCAGGAAAAATCTCTTTTGGGAAGAGAGGTAACATTCGGATCAGGGATGTCCAACCCACGGGCCACATACTGCACTTACACATATCCCGAGCGAAACTGGCACTGATTTACCCCAACCTTCTTTCCCTAATACTATATATAGCATTTCTCGTCTTTGGCTTATTTTTTCAACTGCTTTGTTTATAATATTCTTTGTTGACTTTCTTGCTACAAATTGTATTGTTTTTCAGTACATCGTAAATTCCTTGTGCTGTTATAGATTTAAATAAATAACTAAAATATAAATTGATAAATGATAAGGAAAATTATTGCAAAGTCTAAAAAAAAATTGTTTGTGTAACCAATTATAGCATTATGCTAATAAAATCGTCTGCCGCCCGCTAAGTCTACCTTAATGTATTTAGAATGTTGATTACGAAACGAAAACAATTGAAATAATTTCGGATCAAAAAAACACCCAATTCTTTGTTAATATGTTTCCTAATTTTTATTTTTCAATTAAAAAATTTAGCCCTTTCTTTTAAGGAGGCAAAACTTTCCCGTCAAAACTATTTTTGACCCTAAACATACTTTAGTTTTTTGAAATTTAGTTTCAATAATCAGTACATTTCCAAGAATTTTGAGGTCCATCTTCTCGTGTGCCTTTTTCTTCTAATTTTTTCCTACTTGCAGACTTGCGTTTTTCGCAAAACTACATAACATTTCTCTCATTGTCTATATTACCTAATGATGCCTGATCTGTGCCAAAACCGTTTGATTTTTAAATAATTTGCGGCAAAGCGTAATTGTAACTTAATTCTCAACATTCTATTATACGGATTTCCACTACCCATAATCAATTTTCTCTTATATATTTTTTCTAACTCCTAAAAGCTCTTCCTTTAAATAATATGTGGTTAGATGTAAGAAGAGAAATTAGTCCCAACATCATCCTGATATTAAATAATTTTATTATTAAATATTTTTATCAATGAGGAACAGTTTTGATAAAATTCCTTGTACCTCATAAAATCGCGGGTTTATTCTGATCCGAGACACTAATACCACCGATTAAGAAAAAATAATCAAAAAGTTAAACTAACTTTAAGACGGCAAACTTAGCCGGAAAATTCGACCCTCCCAAAAGGTTTCTCGGGTACCAACTTCAAAACGTAATGGCTCGGTAATCACGGAGTCATTCACGAGGCGCCATTTTCCGTAATGACACAAACATATCAAACACCCCTCTCGCGGAATAAAAGAGGAACCAACACGGAGACCTGAAACCATACGAGAGTACCGACACTAAGGGCGAGTAAAAAGGGAGAGATTACGTAGTCATCTTATTCGCGAAGACAACTGACCCAGATCTCCCACCTCCTGGCGCTGTACTTATAAATCGAATCGCATTGTGACACGATATGCACACATCACTTTGAGACGGAGAGGATAAACGGAGAGAAAATGGGAGAAAAACAGACGTCGTCATCAGCGGGGGTTCTGAGGGGGGGGAGTGGGAAAAAATAGAGGCAAGAACTAATGTAATGCGCTTACTTCCTTTTGACATGAGCTGAAAACTCAATCCACTTTCGGGAGAGACTAAAGATGTAAGTCCTTAAGAGTTCGCGAAAACTTTCTTCCGACTACTGAGAAAGGAGCGATGCTTTGCAAACATTAGTAGATAAATAATACTGTACGATTTGTGCCTTTAAAGCAAGTCGATAATCACTAGAATAGCATCTAAAATAGTCAGGCAATAATATTGAAAGGTAGTGAGGTAATATTGTAGGTAATGAATAAATTAACTGATGCCAAAGTGTTGAATAAGTTATGGAAAAATATAAAATGATTGGTACTATTGTATTTGCTTTTTTTACTTTTTGATGATTTTTAATTATTTTATTTAACTATTGATGATGTTTAGTTTTCGATATTATATTTCATTTTACTGCTTGCCATTTTCTGTTATATCATGAACATTCATTAATTGTACACTCCTGGCCAAAATTAACGCAGCACCTCCCTAGCGATCCTTACGGCCGGTGCTGCGTTAATTTTGTCCAGGACTGTACATATTATGACCATAATTTCATGGTAGTTTCATTTATTCAAACTCTGCCACCTTGAGCAAACCTATCTGCAGATATGTGTATAAAAAATTAAACTTTAAATCTTAAACTGTAAGAGAATAATATCATTTTTCAAAAATATTATACTGATATCGAAAAATTTTATTCGTTGAATCAATTCTTGCGATAAATAAACAAGACACTCCAATTATATCAGAGAGGTGGGGAATCTTTGGATGTGAGTCAAGTGGTTAAATTATATGATTTAATAAGTTAAATGTTAAATGTCTTTCAAGCTTGAATCCGTACTACTTTAAGAGAAATAAATTGCTACTAGGAACCGAACGGAATGTTAGAATGTTCTGCCCAGATAATTCAGTCGGATAGAGTAGCTGAACGACAATCGGAAGAACTGGGTTCGAGTCCTGATTCGATTTTTTCGTATCCGTTCCTTCTAGTGAATAAATGGACACTGTTGTTATTTATTCCCTTTCAGAAACGGATTCCTCCATTTAAATAATTATGCATTATAGTCTCGCTAAAGACACCACGTGAAAATAAGAAAACAAAATGAAAAACATTCTCATTTAGTGAAGTAACCCATATCCTCATATACAATGTCGATATTGAAGTTTTCGAATGTAGGAAAAACGCAACTCAATTATGGTAATGGTTTTAGATGTGGGCTATATTATGCTGCTGAATGCGAAATGAAATTTAAATGACTTTCGATAAAAAGTTTCGCAGAATCAGCTTACCCATCCCTCAATTACGTACTATTCAAAATCAAATATAATGAGGAAACTCGATAGAAACGCTCTTGAGCACAATAATTTTATTGTATTGGAAACCTTCCATATAACATAGGCATTTATGAGCAATACGTACTCATATCCATAATAGAATCACGCTGATTGCATGTAGTTTTGTTCAAGCTCTATAGGTTACATTCGTAAACAAAAAAGAAAGGTATAAATCTCTGATTTCCTCCATAAACTATAGTGCGACAGGAAATATAGTCATATCAAAATAAGTGTCTAACATAAATTAGAATAAAAAAAATAATTTATAGTAATCTAAACTAATTTTGGATTAGTATAAATAAATTTGATATTCCAATTTCTGTTATCAATGAGCACCGCCAGTTAAAGGCCTTTACCAACGACTCTACGGGTATCAACCTTAAGAAGAATTATATGCGAGATGAAAACATTAGGAAAAAGGTTCGATTAAGTTATTTGATGCTTGCCAGAGAAGGATAGTGCGTAAGGATTCCCGTTTACGTAAAAAAATTAAAGCCCATTATAAATGGAGAATCGTATCGATGTAACATTAAAGCACATGCATTTCTCGGAACCTCCTCACCGTACATCTGAATCCGCAGTAGTAAAAAACCCAACGATTTCCGCAATAATTCCGTCCCCACAAACTAAAAAATCCATTTTTCCCGCAGAGCCACCGGTGTTCCACCAGCGAGCGACGACCACGCGAATACTTTCTCGATCTCATTTAGACCTCATTTTTTCGGCGAAGGAGGCTACCAGCGAAAAAAGCGCACCGAAAAACCTGGTCCGTCCCTTACGACATATCGACCCGCGCGGAGCGTGAGGGAGAATAAAAAAAACGTGCGCAAAAATTTTCCCTCGCATTCCAACCCCGTGGAGCATGGCTAACCACTCCCCCTCTAAGGCAACCACCCCATGAATGGCATCCTAGACACATCCCCCGCCGAACGTAAAAAGAAAACCCGTCCTATCCCCCGCCTTATACATGGCAGTTCGGCTTGGGAGAGGGTATGGAGAGAGAGGGAGAAACGCAAGGGGAGCGTCGAATAAAAATGGGAAAGCGGATTTTGGATGGGGAGAGGGGGGGACGCCGGGTGAGCTACAATGCGCTGCTTTACACGGCAGAGGGTATCATTGATTTACTGGGGCGTACAGGACTTAAAGAGGAGCTGCCCCAACGGCCGGCAAAAGCGAGTTGGACCGCTCTCCGCCGTACACGCCTTTGCACTCTTGCCCTAGGTCCAGCTTTTTCCCTCCCTTTATACGGCCAGACCTAGAAATAATACATCCTCCGCCTTCTACGTCCAGCCGCCCCTCTGCCCTGCCTTCCCTCGCCGCGAATTTTTTCCCATTAACGATCCGAGCGTGCCCGTCTGCCTCACGCGACCCGCGGAGCTTTTCGCTTTAAAAATCGAAATGCAACGGGACCTCCACTACCGCGGTTTCGCGTATGCGCGCTTGGACAAACAGAACCCTTTTGTACAAGTGACAAAATATATGAGTGGAATCATACTCAATCATTCCTTCCCAAAACAGTACATATACTATTTTTTTAATATAATACTCGCCATGGCTTAAAACAGGGTCTCCAATGGTTTATCTCCTCTTGGATGCATCGATTCCATTTAAATTCATATTTACCGCGGATTGTCTTCATAATAATAAGTTTTCATTTGAGATTTCAAACTTGTAATTCATTAAATGTTCTCTATACATACTCATTTATAAATATAACATTCGCTATAGTGTAAAATAGAGACCCCAATGTTTCACCTCCTATGGGATGCATCCATTCTTTTAAAATTCACATCAGTTGTGAATTGTATGTTACATAATGATATGTTTTAATTGGAGATCTTAAACTAATTAACACAAATTCATTAACATTCGTGTTCCAAGAATCTTTCCTTACAGTATAATGATATGTATCAGTCTCGCCGATTTAAGATAACGTTTTATCATCCCTATCACAATCAACCTATTTCGATGATTATGTAGGGTCTTTGACAACCCCTCTCGGTTTAAATAAGTAATATAAATGAATATCTAATCATTTTATTACTTAATATATTACAATTGCAAATAGGTATAGCATTTATATATATGCTACTACTTACAATCAACCACAATACTTAACGAATAACAATGAAGAAAATATAAAAAAAGAACAAAAACTCCATACCCTGACTGAGATAGTAACCAAAACCCAAGTTTGCAACGTTAACATCGCTATCTCTACACCAGGGCAACAGTATCAATTATTAGACCAAACTTTCACTTTTGGTGAGAGTACTTTAATCCTAACCAGCCACTTTCCCATTCCAACTATCGAACGTGGAGAACATACCGTAAAACTCACAAGAAAGGTAATTTATAACGATTATAAACAAGCCATAAGGCCACGTGTGGGCTGCGGATAGAGTATCCCTACTGAAAAATAAAAAAATTAACCCCTTTAGCTGAACTATGTGTTACTCCTGTTCGCTCGACGTCCTCCTTCCCACATAACTCCGGTCTCCCTGACCGCCGAGGCACTCTGCAGCCCTCGCGGTCGCCGGGCGATTTCTCCATTCGCGGATTCCGGTTCCCTCGGAGACGTCGGCAAATAAATAAAAAGCCGACCTTGAGAGTTGCATTCCGAAACGTTGTTTGAATATTTTAAAGCGGGACGTCTCCTTCGTGAATTAAGCGTGCCCGGCTCCGGGCGGATTACTTTCTTCCGCGGAAACTTTCTTCGGAATTCCAGTGGGATAAATAAACTCCCGGAAGGTCTCCAGAATACTACACCGCGACAGGGTTTGTGGGGTGGGAGTAGAATGGAACCGTGATGCAACTAGCGACATCTCTACTTGGGCCGCCGTACCACACTGCTGCGACAAACGCCCATCGCCGACCGCACGAGCAGAAAATTTCGATTTTCGTCGAGGCGTGAAGAAATGGCGGGATGCGAACCCCGGTCCTCGCGAGTGAAAGGCGAATGTGCTGCCTGCCGAGCTACCTTTCAGTTCTGGTGGGTGAACTCGGAATTTTAATTACGTTGGGAAGAGCGATAATTTTGTACGCATGGCAAACATTTGTTTTAGTGCTGCGAATTCATTAGAGTTGTTGATTGTGTGCGATTTTAATACGCGAAACCGTTATGAATTTACAGGCTGGAATGTTTTAACGCGTTTATTTACTCATATTAACGAAATCGGGTTAGAAATAGGAAATAGAAGGCCAGAATATTAATTTAGGATATATCACTGAAGTTTGTGGCTTAAAATGTATTTCTAACATAAAAAGCGAGAATAATAATTTCCGAGTTTTTCACGGAATGGCGTCCACTTTGTGCAAACATGAAAACCCTAATTAAATAACGACTAAGAAATATGAGATTTTTCAAACAAATTTCCCAACAAATGGAATGTATATTCCCAAAAATTTCATCCGAATCATGCTTCAAAATAATGAAAGTTTTTCATTATAACGATTTGAAATAAAGACAAAATGCGATTATTTATAGTAATACCTCAAACCTATGACCTGAAAAGGGACTTTCCAAGTCTTTGATACAAATATTTAACAAATTAAAGATATCAATTTATCAAAGACAAGGTTTTGTTGGAAATAAACCCCTTCAGACCCTGCGTGCAATATATTTGACAGCAATTTCAGTGCTTATTATGTATTATTCATATTGATTTAATACATATGTTTATGGTTCTGCTTCTATTTAATTAATATTATCTCAATCCTGCACCAAAAGAATCTCATTATAAGACTTAATTGCTTATTGAATAACGGAAACCAACTGAATTCAAAAATATGTTTTTCTTCATAGAAAAAATTCAGGTCTGAAAGGGTGAAATGGATATTTAACAAAGACTTCACAAACAATTTACTTGGAAACTAAACCAATAATTAAAGAAACTTTTATCATTTTTCACGAAAGTACTGAACAATCAATACCGAATCCAACATTCAGACATTGGCGGTAAAGATCCGCACCAAAGGCGCAGCACGATGCTCGTCTGCATACATTCGCCCTCCTCTGATGCATGATAGCACCACTCAACCACGATGATTCAATCGATAGCGCGAATCCTTTCCAATCTCAATCCGCCGACCAACACTCCAAAGCAGAAATATCGTTCTACAAACCACCACAGGATATAAAATACTAGGCGCGAAGCCTTAAATGTTTCGATACACGGGTCCTTCCCTCAACCTTCGCAATAAATTCACCCGACACACCCCGAGGAACCTATCCGCGATCCCATCATTTTTCCCGTAATCTATCTCACTAACGCCGCACAATGCTCGGAAAAAGGTTCCGCACACATGCGCGCTGGCCTATTCAAAAAGTTTCCACTTTCTTCCTATTTTCGAGAGCAAGAACGCTATGGCGGCGGTTTGGGACGGCGGCTTCGACAATCGAGCCCTTCCTATGGCCAAATCGATGCGAAGGACAATGCAACTGAACGCCCACCCCCCACGGAATGCCTGATAAAAAGAATGGGAAAGATGAGGAAACGGTTCCTAGAGAGGGAAATTGGAATGGATTCGGAAAGAGAATTCGTAAAAGTGGCGAGGACCCCGGAAAGGGGAGAAAGATGGAGTGATTGCACATGGGAGGCGGAGGGAATGAGGTATTTAGGGATAAGACGGTGGGGGATGAGGCGGAGGAAAATAATGGGTAAATTACTATTTACTGTGTGATCCTTAATTCGGTGGTATTCCACGACAGCGTTTGTATATATTTATCTAATTTTTTGTATAAATAAATTTATTCTTTGTCAGCTTGCTTCTGTTGTGCAATGGATAAATTAATCCAATTGTGGCAATGCAGTTGACATTGTGGTTACTGGGCAAATAACTTCATTTTTTCGTAAGAGAAAACACGTTTCCTCCAATAAAATTAAACTGAATTCAATTCAAAGGAATGAAAATGAAAAAAAAAATATAAAATGAAAATGAAAAAAAAAATATATAAAAAACAAAAGTGGTTAGAAATCCGAAAAAATATACTTTAGGCTAGAAAAGTAGGACAGTATTTTAGAAAAAATATGAAAGAAATGAGTGAAGAAATAAAACTAAAAAAATCAATTCTATTTCAAATTAAAAAAAAACTCTGCATTTACATACGATAATAGATATTTAGTTGATTTCATTCTTTTGTACGTTTAATGCATTCTGCAATATTTATCCTTATGCATCGACATAGCTAGAATTAGTAAACATAAAAACCTAACAACAATGATTTATGAAGATAGCATCTTCTTGAACTGAAAGACTTCTAGGTATGGCAGGGAGCTTCTTCAGGGAGAGATAAAGGAAACTTTTCTTACATAAAAATAAGATCATATAAGAATGAAGAAAAAGTCTTTGAACACATAAGAGTGAAACTCTTGGACTAACCTTTCCTGTTATTCTATGGCAATCCAAGACATCAAATGATTTCATGTAAGAAACTGAAATCAGCAGCAAAAACTCAGGGCAAACTTTCCTACTGAACCCTTTATAGCATTTCCTTACTTTTTATAGATATGAAAACATGTACAGAAAACATAGAAGGAAGAATGGTTAATGGTAGATATCTGGGGGATTCACCGTTACTTATTTTCATGTAGAAATTTGGAGGGTCTCCTTCCTAATCCGGACCCTTAGCTCGCCTTCGCAGTTAAGGAGTGCCCGACCGTCCCATCAGGGAGGGCCAGTAAAAAAACTGACCGCAAATTAGCTAGAAATCTAGAATCCTAAATTAAGCAAAAATCTAGAAATCCCCCCCATACCCAACCCAACCCCGTTGAGATATTTAGCAAAATCACGAAAAATCTTAATTTTCATCGTAGAATGTCGATCAAAAGACGCTTGTATATCTCTTTGGACGATTGAGACGACGAAGATAATAAATTGTTGCTCATTTGAATTGTTTATAACTTTTTAAATCGTATTCCACGCGGTCAGTTTTTTTATGTCCTCCCTCCTGTGGGAGCCTGGCGAATATGAGCTCCGAAGGCGAGCTAAGGGTCCGGATTAGGACAGAGACTCTCCGAATTTCTACCTGAAAAAAGTAACGGT
Source organism: Sympetrum striolatum (assembly GCA_947579665.1). Lineage (NCBI taxonomy): Eukaryota > Metazoa > Arthropoda > Insecta > Odonata > Libellulidae > Sympetrum > Sympetrum striolatum. The sequence goes on from OX388347.1 coordinate 45,141,340, forward strand.
GAAACCCCCAGATAACTACCATTAACCGGAAGAATTAATGAGGAACTGATAAACAGAGAAGTATTGGAGAATTTTTCGAAATTAACAAAAAATCAGCATTCAGTGCCTATGAGAAACACTGAGCTGAGCATTCGGATGAAATCCTAAAGTAAAATTAAGAAAAGACAATGTAGGTACAGGGTGACAGGTATTTCTGCTAACAGTTCCCCACACAAGAACCTAACAAACAGCGTATCCTTAGGAAAAATGTGGCGATAACAAATTGATTTCATTCTCTCCTCAGCAAAGTAATGGTAAAAGGAAAAATAATTTATAATGCGATAAAGAAAAAGTTTCCAACCGTTTTCCTTACGGTCTCCCCCGGAATTAAAATGTTTACGGAATCAATTATCACTTCAGCTGCGTGGGAGGGCCCCGGAATTTCCTCTTGATCGAATAGTAACAGGGGAGAGCTCGCGATTGGGGGGCGGGGGGCTTCTGGAGAGAAAAAACAATTTTTTAGGAAATGGAAAAAGACCCTGAAATGAGTGGGACCTGTCGAGCTACGGCTTTCTAAAGAAAGAGGACGCGCTAAAACCTTCCCCTTCCATTTCACACCCTCGACAGAGCCCCCGTCTCCCCGTTGCTCTCCCACGCACCAAACTCTATACACCGCTCCCATCCACGGCCGACTATTCATATTGACCCGTCCATCAACGCAATTTACGAAAAGCTCTTCCTTTTTACGGTCTCCTGGTTGCCTCCAAAAATAAAAGAAACAAGCCGCCCACGTATGAGGAAAAAAGACGTCTGAATAGCACGTCCCAATCTTTTATTCCAGCTACGCCCCTCTCCACTCCGAAAACATTAAATTTAAGAAGTGCTTAAAACGGAATGGGAGGCGGGTCGGTTATTCAATCGAATAAGGAGGAATGACGGAGTACTTGCCTTTGGTTAGGAATGCTTTACATTACTTCGACTCCTGATATTTATATATAAATGTTAGGAGACTAAAAAGAATCTCAAATTAACGCAGAGCTTAGAGAGCTAGAAGTTGGGGAGTAGTGTCATAGTAACTTACTGTTATCATTGTATCATTAATCTATAAAACTGTTTCTATTATTTTATTTTTATTTTTTACTGTTGTCGTGCATCTTATCCACGAGGGCTGGGATATTTACCTTCCACGGTTAATTGAAAACTCAAATGGAATGCATACTAATTGGTGATTGATATTCATTTTGTGGGCATAACTATCGAATTTGCAAAAAATTCTAATAATGTTTGCAGCCCTTTGTATAACAACTTTATGCGTGTTTGTGATAGTTGTTGGCTTTCCTATAAAATCTTTTGTATGTTCTCCCTAAATGTAATGTGCAAAAGGCTTATACTTGAAATAATGATAATTGTTATAATAAAAAACCTAAAACATAACTATTGCTCTTGGGCCTCCACTCAAGAATTTTTTTCAAACAATATTAAAGTTATAAGAAGCTTCTGCAAAAATCTAGAAATATTGGCTAGTTAAAACAATTATTTAAATGTCATAACTCATAAAATAATCACCCTTATCTTTATTAATATCCAACATAAAATATCACTATGCTCTCTTAATCTACTAGATATAATGTGAAACCATAGAACCCTCGAGGAAAATCCACAAGAACCCGAAACCGATTTTATTTCCAATCATCGCTCTTCCATTGATGGAAAATATACAAAATTGAAAACGCATCCCACAGTTAAGTACTACATCAAAGAATAAGAAGAAAAAATTTCCAACCTCCGGAGAATCGACAAAATATTCGAGATCGATTTTGGACGAACATTCAAATGAAATTCGACATCGATAAAATTCTATTGCGCACTTGCTCCGGGCTAAGCTTTCGGGGAAATGCCTTGAATAATGAAACGCGATCTCACTTTATTCGTTCCATTATTAAAACGTTGCGCGGGGCATTCCGCACGGTTCAGAATCAAGCGGAGTTTGCGTCCGCTCCTTTGGAGAATGCATTCCTAGAAAATCCTAGCATAGAGTCTTCTGGAGAATATGTCACTGCGGAATCCTCCGATCTCGCACCCGCGGATAAAAAGGGCGGTCACGAGAAGAAGCTGCTTTTCGGCACCTTAATAATACAGCACACTCAAGCGAAATGACTAGATTGAGGGAACTGCACTTGCTTTTTTTCAAAAAACAAGTCTCGTATCCTTATATGAGTTTGCTCCCGATTCGCTATTCCATACATTTAATACGATCGAGGAATATTGGAAAGGAGGTAAGAGAAATGGAAAAGAAATTTCCTTGTGGGAGTGAATTTTAAAAGATCTGTTTGCATCATATTGCAATGCGACACCTTATGGGTGCTCAAATGTATTTCAATGGGACGGGGTGATTAGAATAATAAACATGGTGAATAAAAACTTCCATATAACTTGGTTTCCATGGGACTTTGTATTCACCCTGAATAATTATAGAAGGTTCCACAAAGTGAAGACAGAAGTATTAAAATAACTTTAGAAACAGTACACTATAATAACTTCCCAGTGATTTTCCCCGAAACACAAAATAGAAGGACATACCTTTCTCAGCAGAACATTTTCATAATTGTTTGAATATATTTCTTCAAGTATATTACATATCAATGATCTTGGTATTGACTAAAACGGTATCACAAATTCCTCTTTATTAATTATGCAAGACAATAACCTTATCTTCTGGCATGAATTTTGACAGTAAGTTATTTAAAAGAATGATAATCAAAATATAAATGCGCTATAACGTGCTAATAGTGACAGAAAATTCCTCATCATGAGAAAGATTAAACATTATATCGTTCTAACTATATCCTTTTTGAACATACTTATATCTGATACAATAAATTTCATGAGAGAAGGTTTCATTTGTGTAACTCCATCACAAAATAGGAAGTAGTAATACTTTTGCTAGCTTTATCTAGGCACGACTGGTTTCAGCTATGGTTCCAGTAATGGCACGTGATACTAACACATCGACTTTTGTTACTATTTCTTCCATTCAGAGGCTAAGTTTGCAATAAAAGGATGTTTGTTTTCAGTTGTTCATACAGACACATAAACTGCAGCAAAGTTAAATACTGTAAAATCGTTAAGGATTAAGTTTCGTAGATGAATAATGAAACAGGCTATTTCCAACACCGAAAGAAAAGGGCCAAACATACAAAGTCTAAAATTTCCCAAAGAAGTATTAATCCTCCGCATCAAAGACGAAGGCCGAAAACATCATAGATTCCAAGAACCCGCTAGCCTTGAGAGCCACTTCACGATATACTAGATAAATTGCAAAAAAAATAACAGGCCCATGTCCTCTACGAAATCACCACCTACCCCATTTCCGGGAGACCCAATAATTATAATGTATAATCCAAAAATCATCGCACAAAAGGGATAGAGCCGCCGGGAAAACGTGTTCCGGGGAAATAAAAATAGGCCCAAATACAATGAAATAGGAGCCGACCTACTAGCGCCGAAAAACTTTATTTCTTTTCCAAGGAGAACCGGCAAATTAAACAGAGCTCTACCCAACGGTGAGTCGGGCGAAGGGACAATGATGACACTCGAAATAAGAGGAAAAGAAAAAGAATGATTCCCACATCTGAGAGACGGCGAACTCCCTCTCCTTTGTGATTTTTTTAACCGTCTCACATCAAACCGCACTCAAAAGATTAACGAAATTAAAAAGCGTAATCAGAGATTAGAAGATAAAAACGGCTTTGTGGAGGGAAAAAGAATTAACGACGATTTGCCTCCTTCGCTCCAAACCCTTTTGAGATTCTTGAAAGGAGAGGGAAAAATACCAATTACCGCTAATGGCCGACGGTAAATATGACAGACGAACATTTCGCTTATAAATAAACGGTGCGTTGCCCGGGTATTCTCCTAAGCCTGCCTAACGCTGTTCTATTTAATATGAGGTGGCTAGATCCGCCGCCGTAATCTGATGCATTTTAGCTTGATACGAAAATTAATAAATCAAAGCACTAGCGTTTATTGCATAATAAACGGGGATTTCCGCCACAAAGTTAGGGCGATTCATAACTTACGAGCACTTCGGAGAGAGGTTTGCGAGGCCCAAGGATAGAATTAGCGGGGTAATTATTTTTAAAAAAGATGGTTTTATCGATTGCAAATTCGAGAATTCGCTTTCTGCTTTGAATCGATAACCAACATAAATTTTGAAACTCAATTACACGACCTCTCGCAGTTGAAAATATCCTTGTATGATTCTTTACAAAGAATCGAGAAATTTAGTAATCCGATGCTTGGACTACAAGATGGAATAATTCAATCTAATTGTAATCACTCAAAATTTCGGGTTTATCAATCGACACCATTGAAAGCACGAAGCAACAGTGTCTCTGCCATTGTTTGGAAGGGCTATCAAAATGACTAACAACCATGTAGACAGCAAATATTTCGGTGTAGAAGATTAGGGAAATCTTTATAATAATCGGATAATTTCACCATTTTACATTATTGCAATTTTATTTCAATATTTAATATAATTTAATGAAGACATTTAAGGCTATTAGCAAAACATTAAAGTTGTGAGGAAAGACTGGTTCTAACCGGTTAGAAATGCTTTGAAAGTTAGTGACCGAAACTGAACCAAACTTCTGCGGTTTATCTAACCAGAATGAAAACTGAAAATTACCGAACCAATATATTTCAATATAAGATATCAGGGGAAATTTTTGAGGACTAACAATTAAAATGAATGTTTCTGACGAAATGCAGGCATTAATATTAAGATATTAATTATAGATATAGCTTTAATATAAATATATAGTATTACAGATTGAATAAAATCACACTAGGAAACGCCACTAGAAGAAAATCAATCTAGTAACAGTCGGAGGCTATTAATAATAAAAAAAACAGTGAGATCCTAAATTACCAAAATGAAACAGAATAAATCTTCCATAAAAACAAAACTTAGTATTTACAGATTTTATTCGATCGTTTTCGATGCGCAGGGTCATAATAGGGTGATGTTAATAGTAGTGACCATAGTTTAGTTGTTTTTAAATGGCCTCCCACCTAGTTGGGCCAGCATTTCTGGGGTTAATGTTTAAATCTTCCACTAATTCATTAACGACGTCGATTCCATCTTGATAAACCTCGACGGCGAAGCCCGAAAAACCGTCAGCTGAAGAATCCACCAGAATTTTACTTTTCCCACTGAATAATTCATGCACAATAAACTTTCTACTTCTTCCCCGTGAAATGACGCGGCGGCGGCAAAAAATCATAAACATATCACCGCGACGCCTGTCCGAAAGGAAAAGAATGAGCCAGCGAAAATTGAAGGGTTATGCCTATTGAAAAGCTGTCCACGAAAAATCTTGCGAGGCAGACGCTCGCGAATAACTTTCTCTCTACGATTTCTCGATGAAAGAAATAAGTAGAGAAAAAAATACAGTCTGGGCCGATACGAGGTCAAAAAGATATTCTCGAAAGGGAAGGACGTTAAGGAAGAAGGAACGATTCCTTTAGCAATTTCCTTTAATACTTAAAGTATTCATTAAACAGGCTACGACAACTCGAACGGCGATAAAGAGAAGAAAGGGTCTCCGCCATTCCAGAAGTCGGCAAAAAGACATTCCGAAGCTGAGGAAACGCGCCGCGAAAGTGGATAAATACATATAAAAGCAGCAAATGAGTATCGCCGCCGAGAAAGCCTCGCTTGGCACTCAAAAAAGGCTATTGGAGAAAAAGAATGCAGGGAGAGGGAAATTGGAACGGGGGAAAGAATAGAATGTGTAATGAGCAAAATGTGAAGGAGGTTCGACGGTAGATAGAGTTGTGAACACGCTTACAAGTTATGCAGTGCATTTACGAGAGCACGCCGTGTCGCATTAGCATTACTTGTTAAGTAACAGGCGATATATATTTCAGTGAGTTCAATAAATAATGCCTACTATAAAAGTAGTTTATCTGCACGAGATATGAGGTTGCAATTATAAAAAAATTCCTTGAATGCTATTTAATTAAATTGAACAATAGAATTTCTGTTCCTCCAACTTTTAGTTAAATTGTTTCTCTAGAACTCAAATTCACTAAAAACGGCATTAAAATAAAGAAAATGCTTAACTTGTAATGATATGCGTATGTTATAACTGTACAACGAGTGCGGTAAAAATATCTTTATTTCTGTTGTCTAAAGGATTCATAACACTAATGTTTATACAGCAAAACAGGGATGGTTTCTAGTTGCTAGAGTGATTTTAAGAGGTCAAACATGCTAAAAAAAACAGTATTTCAGCAAGGAATACGGGTTTATTGTTATTGACCTACGATTGGAGATTAACTTACAAGACGCTGCGTATTGATTATTCATTTATTAGAACAGCTTTTAGAACTTAAGACACTGAGAAGTCTTTAAGATAACATTTAACACATTATAAAATGTATGTATACAATGAGTAAGATGAAAATATATATCTACTTGTATCTTTATAGTCCCAAATAATCAAACTGAGTTTTAAACATACATACATTATCAACTACCTAATTATCTCAAGTTTACCATTAATTAATTGATTAAATTACACAGAGGGATTAGAAATCTCCTAAAAATATCTATTTTACGCAGCAAACGAAAAAAGGGTTCAAAAATATTGAGCAATGTAATCATCGAAACCACCATTTTGAATTATAATGAATATATATTTAACAGTAGACAGAAATATGCAAATTTTATGGTGCTAGGGAAACCTAGAACAGCAACAACTGCATAGCAAAAAAGAGGAGAATTAAAAATTACTAAAACAACACGATTATTGAGAGCAATGTCAACCTCTTTGAGTAAATTTTGTAAGGGCTGCACGATAAGGTGTTTAAAAGCACCTTATCCTCCTTTATAACACGAGAGTTACGAGCACGTATACAAGACACGTGATGTAGCTGCAAATGGGCGCCCAAAGTGGTTGCAAATATTGGGATGTGAAGCAGTCTGATTCACCAATTGTCCCATTACAAATGCAGTGCTCCAGAGATGCGAACTATTTCAAATTTACAAGGGCCGGTCCGTGCTTGGGCAGGTCGAATTTACACCGTTTTACGTCGCGCTTTGGACATGCAACGCCTGAATAATGGAAGTTTGCACCGTCCCGTCGATTTACCTGACGGCTATTTAAGCCCCCGACCTGGTTTCCATCTGAAGAACAACAAAGTATTTGTACGCATATATATATTGCATGACTATACGATTAACTGAAAACTTGCCAGGAATATCTATCTATTATAATACCTCGACTTTCACCTTCGTTAAGATTCCCTCTTCTTATCCCGAAATATTTTCATATCTATAAGTTCAAGATAATTCGGATGTACTTATTAAGTTATCACTTTTACTACAGAGTTGAATATTTTATGGATCCTAATGTATTTCAATTCAGTTCTATTTAGATTTTTTTTATTTTCTTAGTTCCTTGTAATTAATGTTGCATTGTTTAATTCTACTTTTGAATTTGTAAACGATTGTAAATTTTGGAAGTTTGTGGTTTGTTTAAAATGCAAGTTTCCTGTGATTTCTACCGAGTTTTATGTCATTCTATGTCTTTCCTTATGTTTCTCTAAGTGAACGGTTGAAATGTGTTCAGCTATTGATATAATTTTGTGACTTTTCTTCTAGTACTGTTTTCATAATTTTCATGTTATACAAATCTTTCCTTTACATCTTACAGCGTATACTATAAGTAGGGTTGAGTATAACTCAGTAACTGTAATTACTATAAAAATTTTATCACATCCTCTTTATTTGCAGGTAATTTCCTACAGCGGATCTTTTATTTTCCTAAGACAATACTTTAGTTTTAATTAGCATACATTCCTTCTAAAGTTTCCCTCTGTGTTTCTATTAACTTATACATTATTTATATTTTATTTATATCAATTACGACGTGCTAAATGAGAGAAAAGAATTTTCACTCTCGTTATAGGGTTAATAAAGAACTTACGACCCTCAGAAAATGTAAAAATCAACAGTTATCACCAAATATATCAGCTGAAAACAACAATTTTTCAAATTGATTATTTGATAAAACATTTTAAATGAAATATCCACTGCTTCGCGTAATGTCTCACAGATACCTTTAGTTACCACGAGCTAGTAGGTAATGAGGCTTACAGCAGGATTCAAAATTTCAGAAACGTACTCTTGAATTTTTTTTTAAATATCAACACGTTAATTTAGTCATAACCCTCTATTATGTAAAACTCACATGAAAACTTTCGACTTCGGCCACAAATCTAAGGAATATTAAAAACAACGTTCAACTGTTTTCAAGCATCAGATCTTCTACCTTTCTTCAATTTCTATTCTAACTACCCCAAATTTTCTACCTTTCTTTGATTTATATTTTAACTAACCTCCAGCTAGTTTACGGAAGCGTTCCTCTACCCTGGGATTAGGAAACGGACAGTTCTCGGCGTAGGCAATCACGTCCTAGCACTATCGCGAGGGAACAAAGAAAAAGCTACAATTCGCCTAAAAACTTAAACAGATCAGGAGGTTAATTCACAATCACGCTATCCTGCCTCAGTTCCGTGCACAAAAGCAGTCACGGGGATAACAAGACGCATGGCTGTTGGCACCGGGCAAACAGAACGGTTTGTTCCCCTTGGATTCGACTAGAAAGAGCTATCCCTATTCCCCTACGCCCTGCTTTACTTCGCATGCTATCTTTCGAGTTGTGCTTTCCGAAGGAAACCAACAGCCAAACTCGAGATTTCCGAACGGGGCGAAAAATGCTGCATTGTGAAGGCAAGGATAACAAAGCCATGTGATATTTTCTCGGACGATAAAGCTACGAAGCTCCTCGATCACGCATGCACAGGGATTTAGACTTTTGAGAAATTTGCAGGAATGGAAGTGGTTATTTTCCAGACGCATCGATAGAAAATTAATAAGTCATTATAATAATTATAAATTCCATTAAAAATGTGTATTCTAGGCGATTTTTTTATTCTAATTACACACCAGGGACGTCAGGGCACTAGGTTCTTGATCCCAAGGAGGAAATATGGCGGTAAAATTTAATGAAAACCAAAAAAGAAGTCTCAACAAAATACAGATGCATCATAATGATCCACCCCAACCCTCATACACAAGCATACAAAAACTAGGAAAAATTAGAGAGGATTACACAACATGAATCGATCAAATTCAACTGGTAGGTATTAGTACAGAAAGCTCCACGGAAAACATAACTCAAACAAGAGCGTTTAGTTCTAGAGCAGTGATTCCCAAAGTGTGCAATAGCAACCCCCCCCCCCCCCCCCCAATTAGTAAACTAACGGGGTTTCATACTGAGGTATATTATTCCCATTTCATCATTTTTCAATTTTTACCCATGTTTACTGGGCTCTAGGCAGTTAAACATCAGATATAATGATTTGGAGGGCGCTTTAAACATTGTAGCTTATATTTTGCTTTTTAAGTATTATTTGGATTTGGTTTCAGAGAAAATATTTTTTGTAGATGTCGATAAGGCGGTATGAAAATTAGGGTATGTTAGTGTGAAAAAGTTTGGGAAGCACTGATCTAGAGCATGCAATAGGATAAGAAGCTTGGGTGATACTGGGGGATAAAACAATGTAATTTACCCAAAACCTCATGCTTAGATGATATAAAAAACTATGAATGTAGACGAAACTACAGAAATATATCAATAATACTAAAGTTTTTCGTATTAGTACATATTTATAGAAACCATTAATGCTAACGAGAAAGTGTATATAGATGTAAGGCATGTCGGAGGTTCAGGAGTAAGGGTGATACTAGAAGCATACCAATGTTATTTTGTACAGCCTGCTCGCAATGTAATTTTCCCATGGTTTCGGTAAGATGAAGGTCGTAGTTCCATAACTTTAATTATTTTCACAAAACCGGCAGATGGAGAAACCTACGTTGATGCCTAATTGTACGATAATTCACGAATAAAGGATTGAAAATTCTCTAACTATGTTAAGTTAAGCGTCACCAATTGTCAAGTTATTTTGAAACCCTAGAAGTGAGGAAATATGGCCATTTCGACCAAGTAATGCATCATGAAAGACCCCAAACAGATAAAAACACAATTTCGTGATAAGCCTCACATTTGCATCCCATAATTCTCTGTGTCGCTACTCTCGAGGTTGCCGGCCCTGCTGCTGATCCGATCGAGATACGTGCGCGCGCATACGGTATCACGCCCCGGAAAAAAAGCAACCAATGTAAGGTTCATGGACATCGTCTCCCGTGCTTCGTGCATCTGCCTCCATTTTAGGGGGTGAATTTCCAACGGTGAATTACCGGGATGACATCAATAATGACGGAAGAAAATTCTCCGACAGGAGAAAAATTAGCGAAAATGGAATTTTTTGTACAAAAATGACAAAGGAGAGAGTGTACGATTTGTGCGAAGTTATCCGATATGAAACGAAATGAAAACTAAAAAAACGTTAAAGTTGGGTTGAAAATTTATCTATAACTGAGAAACACATTCTTAAGCCTATATCGATAAGGGAAACGGTGATTTACTCATTTTCTGTTTTCTATTTCCAAATTTTACCTTTAAACAAAAAGAAAATTCCATGTATAATGAGTTAAAGTGACTTTGAACAAAGAAAGATGAGTGTTCAACCTATAAATTTACACATTTTAATCAAATATACACATAACTTAACCATCAATTTTACTCCATCATTTTATACAATACTCGTATTATGTAGTTAAATATGGCACACATCACCTAACAAAGACAAATGAGAAGAGTCATGAAACCTTATACTTTAAAAGAAAGAAACCGGGTGGAACCGGTTCGACGGGGTGTACCGGAAACCTAACCGGAGTTCTCCAGTAGCATCAAACCGGAAAGAAAATAGAAACGATAAAATATACGGTTCTATCTTTGGGATTAATGCCCATGCTAATAAGGACAAAACAAAGAGGGTCATGAGACTTCATATTTTTAACGAAAGACACCGGTTCGACTGAGTCTACCGGAAACTTACCGGAATTCTGTTAAGCGAAATTCCTAAATAATATACAGTTCCAGATACGGATCTACAGGATTTACTCCCACGCTAATAGAGACAATACACCGACGGTAGGCGGAATTTTCATTCCGTCCCATCGCAACCATCCCTCGCCCCTCGCAAAAACACGCGTGAGGAATGCAATGAGCACCGGGCGAAAATCGGATTTTTATTCAATTCCCTCCGCCGCCAGATCACGCCAGAACTTCGGCCGGAGAAATTTATGGCGAAAAACATCTTGCATCTCGCGAGTAATTCTCGAACCGAAGTAGGTCAAATCGATGGCGGGGTGGAATTAAAAAAAGCGAACGACAATAATTTTAATTGGCGCATAATATTTATTCATCGATTCCCTCTCCAGAGAGAGAGAGAGAGCGTTGCTTTATCCCCCCGCCGGAGAAATAAGGAACGCGCGAAAAATTTCGCAATTATCCACCGGTCGATATCGCGGAGGAGAAAAGCACGTCTCGGAGAGAAAAAAATCCCGGCAAACGCTACCGCCATCTTTAACGGCGACTTTCGTGCCGATGGGCAAAGAAAATGGGGAACGAAAAAAAGGCGAAAAATTTCATCTCGTTCGAGCGAAAGGATGCGAGACGCATTACCCCGATTCGATATCGCATTTGACACTTTGAGAGACGAATCCCACCCGTGGAGAAACATATAATAATCGACGCCGCGAAATTTAAACAACGGGTACGGGGAAAAAATCTCTCGCAGCCTCCGACTTGATAAACCATCCCGAAAAATCCTCATCTTTCGCAGTCTATCTCTTCCCCGTAATCCTCTCTCTCAGAGCAACAAACCAGCAGCTCGATTTCTTCGCTCCCTCTCTCTCCGACGGGGAAAAAATTAAAAGAGACCCCTCTCTCTCCGCCCATCCCACTTTTTTATTTCATTCTATTGGTCGTAGCACAGCCTCATTAGGCGAAAACCAGTGGTGACAAAAGGACCTTTTCAAAAGCCAGCTTCGAGGCTGTAGCGCGAAAGAGAGAAGTGAGAGAAAGGGAGGAAAGAGTGGGAGAAGAGCGGGAAAAGGGTTAGGGGGGGAGTGAGGGAATGCTCGTGGGGTTAGGCGAAGTGTTTGAGGGATGAATAGGGGAGGGGAGAGAATACGCCACGTCAAAGACACAATGGTGGGGGGAGATAGGGGGAGATAGGGGGAAGTTCAAAGGGGAGGGAAAAAGGGAGACGAGAGTAAACTGACGGAAGGGTAAACGTGGGATGAGGAGAAAGGAGTCTCGGTGGGAGAGACAAACAGAAAAACGACTTTATTTGGGATAAACGAGACTTGAGAGAACCATCTTGCGTGGCATAAGAATGGCGGAAAAATCGCCACGAATGATAACCGATACAATGTAAGAGACTCTAAAGTGCCATTTCCACTTTAGAAAGTTTGTTAGAAAAAAACTGATTATTAAAGTCATAATATAATGGAACAAAATGTAAATTTTTTCCAAAAATCTTAAAATCAAAATTGAGACTCCTAAGTACCATTTCTTATACCAGCGATGATGTTAATATTCAAATGTTTGAAATAATAAATAGGTAGGATAAGGTTGAAACTAGTGTCACAAACTTATCATGAGACACTTTCTCACAATAACCGTGGCTTAGAAGTACCAACTTGTGACAAAAATAAGAGAAAATATGATGGTAAATACATCTCTATGTCGACTATACTTTAAAGAGTGATGAAATAGAAAACGCATGCTCTTAACGGTAGTTATCAGAATCATTGGTACTTATAAGCACCATATGTCATGACACCGAAAGAAAAACTCAATGAAAAACCAGTAAAATTGATTTAATGCCTATAACTCTAATGAAATTAAACAACATTTCGTAGCTACAATAACACTAACCACGAAGGCAATTACGGATACCGAGAAATAAATTGAGAGCTAAGTAATATGGGAGAACAAACCAAATTTCGGGGGGACAAACAACTTTGGCACATACTACGAAAAGATGTGGCTCAAGGGAGAGCAGATTGGAGCAAAAAACATTTATGCCCGGAAATAAGAGGAGTAAAAACCGTGGGCTAGATCGTAATATTTGGAGCATAAGAGAGTGAGAGTACGGCAACCCTTGTGCCCCGCCCACCGCCCCTTCTCCGTTCTCCCTCGCCCTAAAATTACACAGGCCCAAGTGCATGTCAGGCGAAAGGAAAAAGAACGAGAAAAGAAACCATTATATTTTTTTCGAACTCGCTCGCACGAACCAACGCACTCGACGTCTCTCCTCTCTCCCCCCACCGAGACTTTCGCACGGGACACCGTAGTTCGTCGACCCCGAGGATCGAATCCCGGACCTCCGTGTCGAAATAACCCCCTTTCCCCTGCTCCCTCCTCATTCAAGCCTTCCTTTCCCCTTCTTACCTTCAAGTCACCCGTCTCGACTCGGAATAATGTAGACCCCGGCGAGGAGGTTGGGTTTTTGAGCAGCGAAAACGGTGAGCTCGAAGGGGAGATAAGTGGAGAAGATTTGGGAAAAGAGATGGAATCGGAGAGATAAAGCAGAACGAGGGAAAGAAAATCGCGAATATAAAAACACACAAAGATGTATGCGTATAAAAATATATGTGTATATCCATTCACTGTTTATAGATGTGTAGCCATGTATATGCTGAATAATAGGAGACGATAGATTAACTTTATACAATACTCAAGATGTTGAAGAACTATTTTCCAATAGTGCCAAGATAGGGTAGCGTAAAATGAGGTTAAGGATATGAACTTGAAATGAAAAATAGAAGAGAGGAAACTGGTCATACAAGACTTCAAAAAGTCAAAGTATGTAGTCCCTCAGGGGTCATATTTTTGACCCATTGAATCCGTGTGTAAAATGAGAGTGAAACGTATCTAATGGAAAAATGTTAGAATGGAGAAAAAAATAGCAACTACCGATGATGCCGAATCATTGGAACAGCTCTTTAGAAATCTATAGATATGTGGATATATATATGTTGAATTATAGGAGACGTTAGATTAGCTTTAACAGTTACACCGGAAGTTGAAGAACTATTTCCCAATAGTGCCAAGATAGGGTAGCATATAATGAGGTTACGGAAATGAACTTTAAATAAAAGAGAAAAAAGAGGAAACTGTTCAAACAAGACTTCAAAAAGTCAAAAATAATTTCACGGAGTCCCTCAAGGATCACATTTTTGACCCATTGAATTCGCGTCCAAAATGAACGATAAAACTAATGGAAAAAAGTTAGAATGGAGTACAAAGAAATAGCAGCTATGGATGAAACCAAATCATTCGAACAGCTCTTCGGAGGTAAAAAATAAAGAGAAACAGGTTAAATTCGATGACTAAGCAAGCATCAATATACATGAAAAAAGGGAAGCTCATCGAGGGAAAGTGGAACCCAAAAGTCTCCCTTTATGTTAAATCGATCGGGAACGAAGGGGGGTAAAGGGGAAAGACACACTTCGCGACACACACTGTCAAATTCCCTCGCAAACAAAAGGAACAGAGCGGAGAGAAAGACGAGGGCGGAGAGAGTGAAACGAGACGAATACTCCCGCAATCCGTTCGCGACACATCGAGGCGAGGGCAGCGGGACATCGACGCACGTGACAAATTCGTGGAGACGCATCTTTAAGCGGCCATAATTACACAAAACCCCACGAGACGGAGAAGAATGAGTGGAGGAAAGGAGACGAAAGATGACGGAAGAGACTGGAGGGAGAGCGCGGAGGGATGCGGGAGAGAAAGAGCTTCCATGCGGACGAGTTCTTTAACTCTCTCCCCTACACTTCCTACTCCCGCCTTAAAAACCCACCCCCGTCGACTCCTCCTCCACTTCCCGTTCCTTGGCCGGGAGCAAAAGAGGAAGGATGGAGCGCACGAGCTGCACAGTTACAAAAAAAAGAAGGGAGAAAACAGAGCGCGCGTACCCCCGCCGCGCCGGCTTTTTCATATTCCTCATTTCGGATCCGAGCGGTAGCCGAGAGACATAACTTATCGACCTTCTCTAACCCTCCGCGCGGACGGGCTGAAGAAGGTCAAACTGTCTGGGGAGCGGAGACGTTATGTGGAAAGTTATGCGGTGATTTCGGCCGGCTTAAATAAATAGGCGTTTGAAACGGCGCGGAAACTTTCGCGTGTCGCGAGTGTATTGGATTCCGGTGAATTAAGCGCGGCCCCTCTGCCGAGCGTGAATTCCCATCCGCGGTTTGCTCCGTGGAGATAATCCGTCAAAACGCACGGTCATTTTCATTAAGTCGAACGTTCTCGGGTGCTAGAGACGCGTACTGTTGCGGAGGCCGTCGCGAGATCCTGCGGAGTACGAGATTCTTTTCTCCTCGTTCTTTAAATAGGGAATAATTTGGGGAAAAATATTTCTACCTCTATAATTCGACAACATACTTTCTATTGTTTATTCCGTCTAACTCTTTGCTTCCTTAAGATGTACTAGACCGGCAGATTAATGATTGGGATAATGGATTTTTAATTCCAAAATTTTACTAATTTTATAAGTTTTATTATTAAGGAAAAATTGGTTAAATTTATGTTTAAAGTTGAGAGATAGGAATTTAAGTATTTTTCACAATGATACTTATATTTTCCTAGCAAAGATATAAGGTTCAAGAGATTCAATATGTACTACTATGCTTATAAAAAAATAATAGTGACATTAAAGAGCTTACATAGAAAACTAATACTTAATGACTTTTCACGTTAAAAAAATCAGCGTAGTAAAATTGAAATTCAGGAGTATCTAAATCCTAATGCAGTTAAACTCTAACAGCTTACTCATCCCGGAAATAAGCACTAATCATTTCTACCTAATCTACAATAAATCGAGACAATTAGACTTCAAATTAATAACACACGAAAGCTAAGGAAAAATCAAACATCCCTAAGAATACATCACTGAAAGATAATTATTAGCGCTGTCAAAGGTTGCCTCACGAGGAGTTATGAGTTATATTCAGGGGAGATGAAAAAGAAAGGCGAGATGGAATAACAGAAATAAAGGGGACGAGAGGGTGACAGCAAGAGATGGAAACTCCCGAACGAAAATCACGGAGAGATGGTTCTGGTGGAGAGAAACGTGGGGAAAGAGAGAAAGGGTTACTCCTCTGCAAGGATTTCGAGTCGGTCGCCGTGGAATACCCCTTTCAGGCCAACGAGGCGGAGTGAAAAGGCAGAAGAGGAGTGGAAAGTTGAAGGGGAAAATACAGTGCTTCATAGCAGATGCTTGCGTACTACTGTATTCCCTCATTCAATGTAATTTTCACCTACTGCTCACAATCGACTGGTTGAGAGAGAAAGGAGTAGATAAAAGAAGCGGGGGGAGAATAGGGTGAAAAAGCAGATGGGAAAGAGAGAGGGGAGTGCATTGGATGAGAGGGAGGGATAAGAGAGATGGAGAAGTTGGAAGGGGAGGTAGGAAGTGAGAGGGGAGATGTGCAGAGGGGTGGTTGGAGGGAAGGGGAAGAGATACAGGTACGGAGAGAGGGCGTTGAGGTAGAGAGGGAGGTAAGGGACAGGGGTTGAGGTGGACATGGTGATGAACCGAGAATGAGGAAAAACCAAAAACCATCTGTAACTTCCGAGTACCTTCATACATTAAATCCGAGGGATAAAACCGATAAGGGAAAGGATATTTATGATTGAAATAGAGACCTATAAGTACTCTCCTCTGCTTTCTTCCTTATAGAATGGGAATAATGAACGAAGAAAAAGATATTATATCACCAAATGAAACTGGATATGAGACTTGAAAGTCCCTTTTGCAGATCAAGAGGGAGAGGGTAACTTAGAGAAGAATAAGAGGATTGAAACTGTGGAGTGAGGGATGTTAAAAAGGGTAATAGATACTATATTACAATTTGAAGTTAGATATAAGACTATGCAGTCCATTTATCAGTAAACTGAGGGCTGTAGTAGGGGAAGATACACGTAACAAGATAGGAGGAAGAAAAGCGAGGGAGGGAGTTAAAAGAGGGGAGGAAGATACTACGTTACTATGTGGAACTCGGTAGGAGACTTACACGGCCTTTATCGATGCAGAGAGGAAGAATACAATAGCGGAAAATGTAACGTTGAGTGGAGGGGATGTCTAAAGGTACACAGAAGTGAGGTAGGTAAGAGTAGGGGAAGGGATACTACATTACTAGGTGGAACTCGATAGGAGACTTGCAAGTCCTTTCATCGACTCAGGAGGGAGGAGTACTGTAGGGGAGGATACAATGCAAGTGGAAGGGATGATGAAAGGTAGGTAAGAGAGAGGAAGGAGAGAGGGGAAGCTGAGAGGGAGAGAAGAGGGGAACTGAAGAGCGAAAAACAGCGAATGTGAGGGAATTTTCTGACCCCTCCGCTTAAAAAATTCCTCCCACACCCTCCATGATATTCCCAGACGACGACATGCTCGCTTTTTTCCCTCCCCTTCTCCTTTCCACGCAGATTACAGTATCGATCCACATCTTTAACCGTTTCCAATGATTAAAAAAATGAGAGGGATGCCTCTCCCCTTTCAGTCGTGACGAAAAGATGTCTCTCGCGGGGGTCGGGAGAGAGAGAGAGAGAGAGCACCAAGCAAAGGATTACGTCATAACGCGCGAAAAAAATTATCTTCGGTCGGATGCAAAAATTACATTAATTCCGATCCTGAGCTTGAAGTGGGCGAAAACGACCGGTTTTTTTTTCGATGAGAGAGATGAATGCGAGGCTGGTATCGGTCGAATTCGGCAAGGGTCGGGAATTAACGACCCGAATCTCGTACCTGTTAAATTCCCCGTCTAAAGAGTGCTCTCGCGCGGTAAATAATGCACTCTATTCCGCTTAGACGTCGGGGATAAATTCTTGTTTCTAAAATAAAGAGTCCCCGCCGCGGAAATCCATTAAATATGTACGCCGGGGATATTTCAAACGTTGGCAGCCCTTGCTCCAATATCTACCGCAGCGCTCGGAAAAGGAGAAATAAATTAAAGGGCGTTGCGAGAGGAAATTCTGCCGAGATACGGAACCTTTTTTCGCCGCTCCGATTCTAAACTCCTTTTTATACAATTTCATAATTTCTCCCACTGGCGAGATTATTAGATTTTCCTCGAAGGAGAGACTCGAAACATCAAATAAACGTTGCTGTGTTCGTGAAGGAGTGCTTCTCGTAAATACGGCCGCGCGAATAAGTTGATGAATTCCTAAATTTTCTCCCATACTAGAGCTGTCGAGAACGGATTTCTATTTATAAACGTTCTCTCCAGATACGATGTTTGAATGAAATAATTAGAAATTCGTGTAAGTCTTCCTGAATGAATGAATGCGGAAGAATACTTATGCTTAGAGGAAAACTATCGATTTACTTTTGTGGGTAATACAACGATACATCAAAATTTAAAACGTAAAATTTCCATTAATAAATAAATGTATAAGTAGTAAAATTTAAATGATTCATAAAAGTAGATAATCGTACAAAACCCACCTCATTGTTCAGGTAGACTTATAAGGTAAATAATTCATAGTCGCTGGCGATAGATTGTGGAAGTGCGTAGAGAATAGAGAATAAATAGAGAATCGCTGAACGTTTTCCGCAGTATAGTGTTTATAAAAAACGCATTATGAAATAATACACGATTAGTTTCACTTGATGATGGCGATCAATCGCTGAAACTAGTACTGTATTTTTTTATATTTTGTTTTTAATAAACACTATACTGTGGACAAATAACAACGACTCTCTTCTTCATCATACGGTCTATATGAATAAAAGGTCACTTTTTACATCTAACCTATCGTCATTTATATTAAAATCATAAATAAGGACTAAATAAATAGAGACAAATATGAAAATTTAAAGAGTGATTTGAAGGAAACTAAGGTAATATTTTAGGGAAAACGGTGCACAGCAGGAAAACACCTACAATAAAAAGAGATATAACGGTACATATCCTAGGCTATCATGTAGTACAAGTTCTAGTAGAAAACCAAATAAATAAGCGGAAGCAAAACAAGACGAGCTCGAGTAAATAAGCGAGAGCACATTAAAACCCTCGCCAACCCCGGTAAATAAAAAGAAGCCAGAATTTCTCTCCCGGCAAACAGAAAACAGACAAAAAAGAGTCAACTTATGAAAAATAAAGGAGCGCGAAAATTGGAATAGAGGGAGAGAAAGGGGATGGGGAAGATATTCTTTGAAATGGGGATCGGAACGGGTGTGATGAGACTTGAGGCACGTTGCCGGAGATAAATTTCCAGAATAATTTTTCCATCTCTCGCCCGGGCTTCCCTATCCCAAGTGGGGTGCTCCACAGCCTCCCGTTCTCCGCCGTCTACTCCCCATCGACAAAACCCCTCTTCTACGGCCTCGCAAACCGCTGCATTATCCCATCTCACCTTCCTCGATGATGAGATGACTGCACTTCAAATTTATCCTCTTCCACATTCCCTCAACCTACTTTGATTCTTAATATGTCTGTGCCCTCCGCCGTATGGTTACCCGTTCCGCCGGCTGTGTTCGTGGGGAATTACATTATTATGATTCCGTGTCGAGATTCCGCGATTGTTATCGATCTCCAAACTGGCAATCGAATGAAGGTGAAGTCCCTTCCGCGAAGATGAAGGAGAATGTTCTAAATGTACGAGTTCATATGAACGTTAATCTTCTAGGTCCCTTTCCCCCTACCACTTGCAAACATTGTCGTTTACTGCGTGATTCCAGAAGTATTTACAAATTGTACGTCTTATATTCTGTTAATTGTAGTAGCATTATTATTAAGGTATAATTTGCAATGGCCTTGTATTTAATGTCATGAATCTGTGTGTAACGATAAAGTATTTCTGTATCTTATGCTTGCGTCTTAATTGAGTTTTACGAAGGGTGGGATTGTCATATGCGCTTCACTGGTGATATTTTAATGCAAGGAGAAAAGTCGCCTCATAATTTTCAGGTTATTTTAAATACATTTCAACTTTAACAAGGAAGTACCGAGATTAAATTTTCATTAATACTTTCTGCAGGTAATTTGTATTCAAAATAAATTTCCAATGTTGTATGCTAGATTTTTTGGATAGTTTTTTCAGAGAATATTAGTTTTAAGTATATATGCGTTCAAAATTATATAGAGAATAAATCTTGACGGTAGGTTAAAAATACGATAAACGATTAACCCGGAGGCGTTTAAATTAAATTCTAGCTAATTCAGCCGCGGGTAATTCGCATTTAAATAAATTTCAATGATACATGTTACATTTTTTGGCAAACTTCATTCACAGGGTCTATAAGCGGAATTCCATCCAATATTAATCTTTTAAAATTTCATTTCCTAATCAAGATTTTTCTGGAAAAATAATATTAATTTCCTGATATCTATGAAATAGTCAATGGCTTTGTATTTGAGGTTTCCTCCTCTGCAGAATATTCCCCTTCCCCATCGCTTACTTTTATGCACAACTTCACCGAATCTCGACAGCATTATTTCGGGATAAAAAAGAGTGGCTCTATTTTTCATCCCGAAAAATACCAGAACTAATTATTCATTTCCTTTCGCAGGTGAGCCAGTGTCCTCGCGCTTTTATAAATATACGTGTTCTTGGTTCCGCAGAGATAAATTCCGCAAAATGAACAAAAAGCTCGACGGGAGGTACCTTTTAACCTTTATACAAATGGGAAAACACCACGACTACGTATATTAAAGAATTAAGCAAAAAAAAAACACTCCATTCCATGTGCACCCGGTGAACATAAAGCGACACTTTCCCGTTTCAAAATTTCCCTCTTAATCCCTCGAAACATCTTATCTCTGAGCTAAACCGCTTCTATCAAATCGCCACCCCCGGAGCATAATGCGGCTTGTCCCGCCTCTAATTTCACCGATGTTAAACTTCCTAAACCAATTAAGAGAATTACGTCGGACGGCTTCACTTAATACAATTATCGCCCCTTGTTTAAAGGGCCTGTCTCTTAACTCTCAAAAATTTCGCGAGATTTCCCACTAGAGATAGGATCTATCAGACGGCTTAGAGTATGGCAAGCTAGGGGAAAAAATATACGAAAATCTCCTGGCAACAGTAAAAAGGTGTAGAACAATTTGCCTCTAAATACTATGTAACTGACTAGATATGTGTGTCCAAAATAGAGTGTATAGAGATATATGTATAACTATATCATACTCTTTCTTAAGAGAAACATTCTTGAGAATAGATTAGGATAAAAATTTTAAATGCGCTTATTTACACATTTACTCTGCAAGCTGTCTTTCGGTGTGTGGAGGTGGTATGAATGCGCCATCGACTCCCCTAATCAATTTCTTCCGCCTATAGTTCGCAGAAAAAATAAATTTGAAGTTCTAGTTCTATTTCCCGATTAAAAATATTTGAAACTCTCTTTGAAACAATACACATGTCAAAAACATAATTAAATGTCATATTATTTATCAGATATCCAGAGGTATATACAATACAAACATGATATTATTCTATAGAAGAAACAAAAAGGATAGGAATTTTAAATGCACCCAACTACATCTGCATATTCCCTCTGCAAGCTACCAATCGGCGTGTGCATCATGCCTCTACTTCCCTAATCATTTGCTTTCGAATTTGCCAAAAAACGAGTTTTTCCAGTGACTCGTTCTAGTATCTATTTCCTAATCTTCCTCTCAGTGCCCCAACGACGTTTACAACAGGGATGTCGCATGATATCGGCTACATCCTCTGAGAACGGTATTTATCTGAATGTATTAATTAAATTAAGCTTTCGTTAAAATCTTTTATCTACTAAATATTCCTATCCTGCGTCCTGAAACGTCTGAGTAACGCTCACTGCTTTGCAGTAGCAATTACTTACAAAACGTACCTATTTCCCATATATTCTCTTGTTTGAACTGCCCATAACAACAGAAATCTCGTATCGAACACATACTCTGAGAACGTAGTGAGAACGTTTGGAATCTGGGTAACTACTTATCTGAGAACGTACTTTTCATTCTATAGTAGAGAAAATATACGGGGATTGAACGTTCACTTATTTCAGATATGAACGTAGATATAACGATAAGATGTGGCCGCAAAGGGAGCGGTGCAGTACTGTAAATGTGGCAGCCCTGCTCTTTTTCCTGTACCACCGACTAACCCCCCACTTGCCTCCCCTAGCGCGGATCACGCAGTCGTCAGCAGACCAGGCTTCGGATCCCTCTCACACCATACACTTTCTCCACCCTCCCCTACCTCCCACAGTCGACCCGACTGTTTCGATCCCTGGTGTCGAGATTAAAGAGTACACACACATATATGCATATGTAGAAACGTGTACATTTATGCATGTATAGAGGGTCTATTTAAGACCTGACATCTTTCAACTCAACACCAATGCCATAGAGTATTAATTATATATTGATAATAAATAATTTAAGGCACCGGTACTTTACTGGCAACTTAAAGAGTACACACAGATAAATACATACTTAGAAGCATGCATATTTATGTTTGTATTTGTGTCTACAAGTACTGAGAGTGTATTCAAAACCTGATTTTATCTTTCGACTCAACACCAATGCCTAAAAGTAATAACTGTCTGTAAAATATCCAGCCCGAAGGCTGGTTGGTTATTCACCCCCTCTGACATAAGCTATTAAGAGCTTGCAAGGAGGACTGAGATTCACTAGACATGATGAGGAGTGAGGTAGTTTGCCATTGCTTTCCTCACTGAGCCAGAATGCTATAAGTGGAACATGTCCACGCAAGTGAGGCACAATGACTCTATGAGTAACACTTTACTTGGCAAGGTAGTTACTATATATTGATAATAAAAGGTAATAGTTAATGACGGAGGCATGAAAACTTGGGGTTTTTATTTTGATATAAGAGGATTTTAGATTGAAGGAGGAATAAATTGCTCGGAAATACTTTTGGCCTTAAAAGACGTAGTTTTGGAAAGGAAGGTTGAGTTCTTGGAGGGATGAAAAGAAAGGAAAACTAAGATGTTATTCGAGACAAAAACTACGTGACTCTCAGCTGAAAGAGAGGGAACTATCAGTGTCAAGTTTCTCGCAAAACAAAAAAGGCTGACCTCAGACACGTGAATTTGTAGGGGGAAAATGGACTCTCTGATATTTTTGTGGAAGAAGCTTTACATGTAGACTTGCGATGTAAAATGTACGGAAGCTCCTCAGAGCGAAAAATTACAGCTGAAGAGACAGTGATGAATGGGAAGTGTAGTGTGACGGGAAGGCATAGAAAGGCTCGAGCAAAAGAGATGTTCAATCGAAAGAGGATTATACCGCGAGGAAAAATCGATGAAGACCTATGGAAGAAGTGAGTGAAATGTTACGTGCGGAGAATTACTTCCTAAGCAACATAGGCTGGAATACTACGATAAAAATGAGCCTTCACTTACATCTCTGATTGTGAGTAAAAGAAAGTAGAAGGGTTTGGCATAAGCCTAACAGTACTAATTTGAACATCATTATGGCAATGGTAATATTATATCATTGCATAAATCTCCGAGGACATGATTAAGTAAATTTTATATGGTAGCCAACAGAATAGTTTTATAAAACTAGAGAAATATGTGGAGATGAAAATCTCCTGAAAAAATATTCATTTTTCTTTGAATTTTAATCCTAAATTCTCATTGAAAGCTTTGAGTTAAGCTATTTAATGATTCATCAATTTACAAGCAAAGAGAACCTTCTTGAAGCTACTTGACGGGAAAAATTAATAACAAATTATTTTTCATTAAATATCAAGCTTTAGTTATTATAAATATACATGGACTCTTAAGCTATTCAATAATTCATCAACTTACAAAAATATAGGAAAACTTAAACAATAAATCGAAAAGTGTTTAGTAACTATTGCACACATGGTAGTGTAGATATTCACTTCATTAATACACACCATACCACACATAAAGAAGGATTTGCTATAACACTAGTACATGGTAGTTTAAATAAATATAAAAAATGATAACTCCATTAATATATAAAAGAAGTTTGGGTAAGAAATTACATGAGAACTAAACATTTTTTTAAATATTAGAATAATATAATTAATAATAAAAATTTATACAAAAATAATAATCATTTAAATAATTGGACTGAATGCACCATTTTGGAGTGGAGCAAGTATAAAAGTCAATTTAATAGCTACCGCGATTTTATTTAATTTCCACGTCCGACGTGGCTGGGATTAGATTTACAGACGACAACAACCATCTTCGAATGAAATCCCAATTCGATCATTGGTCAAAAACGCTCAGTGGGCAAGAAGAAATACCTTTTGCACTCCTTCACTTGGAACGAGATAAAACCTCCGCAATCATAGACAAAAGCAAATCGCTTTCGCGGAATAAATCGAAGTCGAGCGTTAAAACGACAAGAGTTGGAGGAAAAGGCAGACCGAGAGTAAAATCTTCGAGGAAGAAAAAAAGAAGATTCCGGGAGACGTAGCTACGATTTCGCGGCCGAGAAAAAATCCCTTTGGCGAGATATGGGCAAAACTCGAAATCCGGAAGTCGAAATATTAATCGGGTGGGAGAGTCGATATGGAGGTCGAAGAAGACCCGGAACTTTACTCGGGTGGAAGGAGACGAAAAAGAGAAAATAAGTCGGAAGAGAAAAAAGACTGAAACAGGGTCGACCTTCGCCAGATGTGGGAGAGAGAACCTCTCGCACTCGCTCCGCAATGCACTCTGGGAAAGGGAAAAGGAGAGTTCGGTAAAGAGAGAGGAAAGTGGAATGGGAGAGGTCTCCGAAAAGAGTGATGTCAGCCAGTCACGCGCGGTCAAAAGAAAACATCGGATGTATGGAAAAGAAGGTTGGAAAAAGTTGGTTTTCCTTATGAAACATCGATGGTTAATGCTCGAAGTTTGCGAAATATCTTTCGCAGAGTCATCTTAATGATGCTCCTCTATTTTATGCATATTGTACATAAACATAGGATGAACGGAAGAAAGGTTTAAAAAGTTAGTTTTCCTTATGAAACATCGATAGCTATTGCTCGAAGTTTGTCAGATATCATCTGCCACATTATCTCGATGATGTTTCTCTGCTTTATGCTTCTTGTTCTAACAACAGCATAAATAAAAAAGATAACGGGGATAAATACAGTAAATTTCTAAGATTCTTAAGGCTAACATATTAGAAATTGTTGCTTAATATGTATTTACTTACAATGATGTTTTATCATGATATAGCATAATAAAACAATATGGGTAGGCACAATGTAGAATAGTGCTTAGAATTTCCACAATTCCTATTAGAATTTCCACAATTTTCTGGAATATTTTTTCTACAAATTTTAACTTAATCTTCATTCAATTACAAAGAAATTGTATCATGAAATAGTATAATATAACAATATCGTACAGAAGAAATTAGATAGTACTGTTTATTATCTCAGGAAAATGTTGTAAAAAATAAACAACTATTCCTTCTGGCTTCTTCATCTATTTATGTGTAAAGTTTGTATACATCGATTTTACATAGTCGTGTGAAAAACAGCTGATACAGATGCTTCTAAGTAGAAAATGTTTACTATGAAGTACTGATTAATAACTCCTAAAATTAATCATAACGTTAGATTCTGTCAAGTAGATAAAATATCCATTCTCGTGAAATAAAAGTAACACATTGGAAATAGAATAAAATTGAAAAAAATATCCATGATTACAAATCCTCACACCGTACGTCAATGGAAGATTGCGTTAATACCAAAATATTAAATATTCAACAGAACACAACCGGAATGAAGTTTCATTTACTCCTGATATTACCTTTTCCTCCAAATGGAAATTCAATTAGATTAAACATTCAATCATCGTCGTTTGAAAAAAACTAGGCTGAAGCCTTTTACTCTCCTATCCACCTTGGAGTGGCAGAAAAATCCATATCCGGAATAAGTATTCAAATTGCCCCAAAGAGCTCACTAAGAACTGTCTGAAGCCCTCCAAAATGATTACCTTTGAATTCCATGTTTTCCGCAGAGAAGATTAACTATTTGGATAGCGTTCAAGTCCGAAATCTGATAAGGCATTTCATCCATAATAAATCTAACGCATGGCTAGATAAATCAAGCGAGCTAGCAGCCACAGGCATGAATGATAAAGGGGAAATTAATTCCAGACGTAATATCCTCCGTAGAATGCCATTCCCCGCGAACTTAGAGACATTTTCCCGGAAAATATCAGGGAATCATAACAGTTCAAACCGAAAATTTCTTCGGAGTACCGAAAGCCATTTCGTGAAAGAATGTTCGCAACTAACGAGGAAATTATAACACGCTGGAATAATTCGAACTTATATGATCCCAAATCGTCTTTAATTCGATTTTTCTCTAGTTTTATTTTATTTTTTTCCTGACATTTTCCTGGCATTTTATATCCTGACAATGTTAAAATTAGTTGTCTAATCGAAAAGTTTCGCTGATTCTAAAATTTTAACTTGCAAGATACTCTAATCACACAGCACAAACTACACAAAATCAGACATACGACATTAGTCATAAAGTTCTGAATTAAGCCATTTTCTAGCAATTACATTAACCAGAATCATACAATATTACCAAAAGACTTAGATCGAGAAAACTCTCAGACTTTTAGGAGACACAAAAATATGGTTTTTGCCTAAATTCACATACCTAGCTTGTATATTTATTTTAAATTTGTTATGTTAAGTGCATTCACTGTAAAATGATTATAGAACTGTATGTGAATCGTTGAATAAATAAATAAATACTAGATAATGTATTATGTAAAATTGAAAATTTGTGTGATTTTTATCATTCACAATTGTATGAACTGTAAAAGCAACTAAAGAATGCAATATATGTAGAGATAATTTAAATAAATAAATCTATATCCTTGCAGGTATGTTATCATTTGTGTTATTTTTAAGGTTTATATTTGTTTGAACTGCAAAAGCAATTAAAAAACAGTATATGTAGTGATAATTTAAGGAAATAAATAAATATCCTTATATTTATGTCGTTATGCTATACACTCACTACTATATGTTTGTTTTAGGTAGAATGAAGAGTATTTTTTCACCCTCACTAGGAAACTTTTTTTGCACAAATTTTCAACAATTCCCTTCAGTTTCCACCAATCTAATTCCCACCGTACACTCCTCCTCCCAAAAAATCGACGACAGCTCGATTTACCTCCCGCGAGAGCGAAAAATGCCCAAATTCATTCCTTCCCGCAAAGAATAACGCGGCCACGGATAAGTAGAAGACCAATTACCGAGCCACGAAAAAAAACACCAAAAAATCCTCAATATTGTTCGCGAGAGCGTAAAAAACGATATCTGACAGCACGCATCTGGCAGCGAACGCGAAAAAATCGCCGACCATTACCTTCCAGACTGCGAAAAAAGCGCGGATCCCAAAAACCCGCGGAATGGGGATGAGAGAAAGAAAGCGAGGGGGCAACACCTCCACCCCCCCTACCGGTCGATCCGGTCGTGGTGGGAATGACCCGAGATCGATACGCGGGAGTTCCCCCAGCGCCCCTCCGAGAGCTGACCTTAGCCACATCCGCACCCGGTATACAGAAATGTCCATACACCAACTTCCTGTCAGGCCCTCCCCTACGAATTCCCCATCCCCGCCGCCTAACAATCCATGAAAAACTGCCTCGGACACGGCGAGACCGGCCTAGTTTCACCCCGCGCCCCGAGAGATTGAATGAAGGGCGGGTGGGAGGGGATGAAAAGTGTGCCCTCCCTCTTTGACTCTGCCCGAGAATCGATCCGGAGTTTCTCCACTGCCATGCTGGAGGGGGAGGAGAGAAAGAGAGGGGAGAGGAAAAAAACAGGAATAGTTTGAGAATACGCTGGAAAAGAGGGTGAGACTTAGAAGGGAGGGTGCGACAGAAGTACAGACAAACAGGGTTGATGGAGATTTTAAAGTTTTGGAACTTCCCTGTTTCAGCCACCAGGTGGAAATTATGAGTACGATGTACCGTTTGCGCAGGTAGAAACACCGGTGTAAATGATTTTGTTCAAATAGTAACAGGATTGCATAGAATACAGTTAATCAGATAATAACCCGTTTTGTAAGTAAAATTATCCGCGGAGCGAAAGCTGGAGAGGTAATTGAAAGGAAAGAGAGAAACAAATACACGAATAGTTAATTATTGCAGAAATTTTAGTGGAAGTAAGAAGAAAAGGTGATAAAACTGAGTAGGCAAACATGAGTAAAAGACATATCGACTACATAGTAATTTATTGCTTTAGTCACTAATTCACTTCCATAGGTATGGCCTGATAGAGCCAAAATCTTATATTATCTTCCATTTTTATTTCCGAATACCCCCAAAAACATCGATTTCCAGATCATTTACAAAGAGTAACCTAAAGAATAACTGTGGATGACCAAACATAACCAGGTAATATTCGATTACCAAATTAATTCTCATAATAAAAAATAATTGAAAATGTAATGAAGGACCAAGGGTTGCAGTAGTTACATCAAAAACGCATATATCCATAATAGCCAAAAATGAATCACTAAGTCTCACGGAAATAAAGGATTGCGAAAATCAAGATTAGAGAGAAAGCTATAAGAAAAGACCAGTTCCCTAGCAACGAAAACGAGAGAATAATAGAAAGAGTAGTTATGAGAAAAAATGAAAGGGACAGGAAAAGAGGTAGTTAGTTATGGAGGAAAGCAAGAAATGCAGGGAGGAAGGGTGCACGAACACTGAGAATGGGGTAGAAGAAGACGAGAGGAAGGCAGATATGAAAAGGGGGGATACAAACGAATATCATTTGAGCAGTGCCCAACCTCTTTTCCATCCACTTACGGAGTTTGTCACCAACCCTTCTTTTCAACTCAACTCCCTAAATCCCCTTCGCCCCTCACACACCCTCACATACTCAATCATCTTTGCATTTTTATCACGCTTCTTTCCCTCCTCGAGTCCCTTCACTTCTGCACACATCCCAGCTTTCCCTCACCTTTTAATTACTGATTACCCCAAATGCAGTTTGAAGAACGGAGTTGCGGTTTAAAATCCGGAGTACTCCTTCACCGAGTCCTGAACTTTCCGAACGTATTCCAAGAAAAATAGTTTGGCGGAATTGGGAAATAATTTGGCAGACATAATTAATATTCATCGAAAGAAACGAAATAAAAGGTAGATAAACTCGATGTTCCGAGTAAATGTAGTCTGATCTTTTTAGCAGGTGTGCTGGTACGCATTGTTCCAGTAGAGTGCTTCCATGTGCTGTAATACTAATAGCAAAATAAGAAAAATTTAATTGTAAGTTATAGATACTCTTCTAACTGTAGACACGTGATCGATACAAATTAAGTATCTAAAAACCTTCATTTTTTCATTCATCATCAAACTTAAGTTCTCGATATATTCAAATTTTAGTAGGAGGCTTCTGTAATATAGCCAGAAAGTGCACCATGCGCTTACAGCTGTGTATTAATAATTTAAATAGAGCTAGCATGTGTACATGTGGAAAGCAATGCGCCAAGAAATTAGCAGACTTTTGTGCTGTCGACTCTTTTTTTAACTCAATGATAACTAACGAAAGATTGGGGAAAAGTAAAGTTAACGAAAGTTATTTAATTGCAAAAATTTTACTCGAACTCGAAAGTATAGAATATATATAATACTGAAAACTGCTATAATACTAACATTAGAACGTAGAATATAGCAATGGAGATAAGATTTAGAATTATAGCACACGTAGTTTCAGAAAAATTAGTCACAGTTATGAAGCTCAGGATAATGATTTCTAAATAATATCCATTGAGTGAACCTTAACTTCGTGGTATTCCCTGATAAACACAAACAATAAATTTTGAAAAGATTTATTTATAATCCACCGCAACACAACAAATAGGAGGACCAAGGTTTGGATGCCTTGCATTACCATCATCAGTTCCTTGTATATATAATTTCAAGTCTTTCGGGATCGATCTATACCGTCACTTACACATCTCTAGCCCTAAATATCTCCTCGTTTCTGCTTACTCTCCTGTTTTCATACTCCGTTCCTACCAGCGTTTCTTCCTCCATTCCTCCACTTCCCCATTACGCCCCTCCTCCCTCCCGCCAGAGATTGTTTACACCCGCTGAACAAGAAAAGTTCCGCGTGTATTCCGCACCTGAATTTTTTAAGCCTGAAAGATATTCCCCCATATGTCTCTTCCTCTTTCTGCATGTTCCGAAAAAACGCCGCTATTCTCCGCCGAGATTTGAGGAGGACTCGCAGTGCTAGAAACCTCTGAATTCTGAATCACGAGTTTCATAAAACCGGAGCGCTCGTAAAATTCCCTCGGCTTTCAATGATGACGGCGGAACACGGGAAATTCGGTTATTAAACTCACGTACCGGGATATATTTAACGTGAAATAAAGGCGGCGCTTAAAGAAATTATGGCCCGTGCTTTACGGCTCCTCTCGCCATTCTTTTATTATCGCTATCGGAATTCATGGTGAAATAGAGAATGGCCCTCCGCCTAAGATGCAGATTGTAAAGTTCCATTCGGAGGAAAAAAATTAATGCGGGAGAGACGACCTGATTATACGGGAAATTGGATCGGATTTATGGCTGAGATTTGAATCCGCCCATTATCTGGGAAGGGCGAACTTTTAAACTTAACCTCACTTCCACGCATATCTTACTTATCTCGCTGCAGGAGATTGATTCTATATCCAATGCGTTCACTTATCAGTGGTTGCCTAATCGAACATAAACGCGATTGCATATTTACTACAAGGTGTTGCATTTACGCTGCCTGGTAGGGTGATGTACGACGCGGACTGTATATGACAGTAAAGTATTGTTGAATTATAATTATAAACAAGGTGGGTTGAAACATCACTTCATCTAACAATAGCTACCAATAGAGGAAAGGGAATGAGGCTTATTAGGTACTATGAGGAGTGAGGTGCTTTGCCTTTCCTTTCCTAAGAAAAGCTTATCAGGAACCCTGAAATTTACCATTTATTCACTACAGTATGAATGATAATATTGTGGTGAATTTTAAGTATTAATTATCTTATTTGATAAATCTTTGTCTATTATATTACTAAATTAATTCTTCTCTAGGTATCATAAAAGATGTGGATTGTAAATAAGTACATTATTGGAAGTAATATACAGGCAAAATTGATTGTATGTATGTACATTATAAGAAATATCTTATTTATTATTGTATTGGTCAATTAATTGAATTGTATATTGTTATAATGATTCTCTTCCAATGACTCTAATCCATCGTACATTAAAAATAATTTCTTTTTATTTATTTTAAATATTCATTTCACATCGCTACCGCCAGACTTCTAACTACGGTGGAAAACTAATATATAAATAAATAAATAACGAAGAAAATGTTGATGCAACAATCGAAAATATAAGGATTTCCACACTCTCTAATCGTCCATTTTTAAATCGGAAGCGTAAACATTACGATCGTTTAAAATGCAGGGCAATAACAGATAGGATCCGATGGCCTAAATTCTAAGTTTGCGAAAGGTGATTTTCCAACCACGCGCGCTTGCGCAGTACAAGATATTGGAATAGATTCGTGGATGTTCCCGAGAAAAAACGAGCAGCGCGCATAAAATGGAATCCTTAAACGCTCCCCGAGCGATGATCGAGAGCAAGACATAAAATAGAGAACGGCTCTCCCAAATGCGACAGGGCCTCGAATGAGCCAGCGAAGAATACGTAAACGAATGGGGATAAATATCGGGGATAAAAGGGCGAAGGGAGGGTCGGATCACTTGAAGGGAATCGGAGTGAATGAGATAATGGAGCGTATTTTTAAAGCAAAAACACGTCTATCGAAGAAAAATAGAATGCATTGCCCTGATAACATAGAGATACAGGGCTTGAATGCTTGTAGTAATGATCGATTAAATAAGTCATTTTAAGGTTGATTTCACTAGTGTTTTTACCCAGGATAATACTATTCAAGTAAAGACCTGACTATTACCATTGCGATACAAGGTTGCGTGGATGAACAGAGTAGGTTCTGGTATTTGGGTAAGTATAGTCAGGGATGGCTTCCCCCCTCCCCACTCCAAATGAAGGGCAAATTTTGATTTATGATCCGTGGAAACCCCATAACCCCTCGGAAAATAGCTAAGGTTTATTAGATTAGATTTTTCACACTGGAGATTTATGCCATAATAATCACAATAATATAAACAATGTTTATTATTATTTTATCATGCTTATATAAAATATTTAGAATATATGAACAATCTTTATTAGATTTTATTGTATGATTATTATTAATTTATCGTATTTAAGATTATCTCAACTATATTTGGACAAATTTAAGTTACATAAGACCACTCTCTTAATAAATCCTTGAAAATCACAACACGAACAACCATGCTCTAAGCAGGATACGAACCCAGAACTTTGGTGTTGATTATACACTACATAACTCAAATTCACCAAAAAAATATCCTTAACAACCGGTAAGGTTCGCCAGCAACCACTCCGGTGTCACGGTTCTCCACAAACCTCTTCCAAAACATTTCCCAACCACTCAAAGATCATTCTTCAGGGGCATCAGTTTCAATTACTAAGCATTTTCTCTCCGAGCATGAAAGGACCTCCCCCACCTGGTCAACAACCAGAAACATTCCGGATATCCTTGAAAACACATTTCATTCCAGAGGAACGATAAGGGCCGAGAACTATTCGAGAGACCCAAAGCCTCTCTCGACCCACGGAGAACGCGTACACTGCGGAGGAATCCCGCTAATGATTCCACAGCCGTAGAAAAGGTACGGCGACAAAAGAAACGACTGGTTCCAGGAGCACCGCCAGAGAAGAGGAAAGCCCCTGGGGTGTGGCGACTGCGGTGGGCCGCAGGTAGGTGGTACCATGCGGGTGATATACTGTCCTTCCACCTTCCCTAGCTCTCTCTTAGGGAAAGGGATGGGCGGATCTCTCCTAAGGCCTCAGAAATCCCGGGGAGGGTGCTAAGCGGGCCAATGCTAACGGGGCTGTTACTCACTGGGGCCATTTTAGCGTCCTATGGCCACTGGGGAGGGGGCGAAGAAAGGATCGCGGTAATGGGCAGGAGGAGGCTGTAATAGTTGTAGGAAATCTGACGGCGAGGAAACAAGCGAAAAATGAGGAGTCCGTTACAAAGGGCGGATGGGATTTCGGGTGGGGACTTTTTCTGCAAGTTCAGTGACACGGTTTTCTTCCAGCGACTGCAGAAAAAATCTTTCCGTAGCATTACGGCGAGGTACGAAAAAATGGACTGTGTCATCGACTTTAGCAAAACCTTCGAATTTTTTGTTCAAGCTAGTGCAATCAACCAATGAGCTAAGCGAGATGTAGAAATTATAAGGCTAAATATTTTAATAAAACTTAATTGACATTAGGAAGTGAAACATACAATATATTTAAAATACTTTCTAGATGTATACTAATATAAAATATTTCGTTTAAAGCTTCGAATTTTTTGCCATATTTGTACAATGTGTTGATTTGGATGAAGACGTTATGAAGCAATATGTATGAGAAAAAATTAAATAACATTAAGAGGTAATATTAGTAAGTGTTAATAGTAAATTATACATAAAATAAAGCATACATTAAAATTCACCCTAAAATTAGTATTATCTTTCAAGTAAATTGATAACTTTAAAGTTTGAACTATCCCTATGTTTAACGAGAGATCTAATTGCGTGATCGTTGTAATTTAATGATATTGAACAACGATTCGAAGGTAAATACCTTTACTGTATAGCAATAACAACAAAAATGACAAAACATGAAACTTCTTTAATGGCTAAGATATCAATTCAATGGAATTCATCCAGACCAACCAGCTTCTACTACCGTATAAATATCAAATAAGAAAATGCAAATCGGGCATTAGCCGCTAAAATATAGACTAAAAGACTGATCGAATTCACTTCAGCAACTGTTAATTTAGTATTACGTTGGGAGATTGCAACTAACCACCAAAAAGATTTTACCGAAATACAACCAAAAGTTTAATCCTTAACTTTATCATCAACACCATAGGAACAATTGAGTTTTCAAAAGACACCCTCACGATAGTCCTAAGGTTACTTTAAAGGGAAACAGACGAAAACGAGCTGAGTCTGTACCCTCGAAAAAGAGTTTTACTTTATTTCCTTATTTATGGCCAGAGGAATTTAGCGCCCATAATGCCGGCAACCCTCAACACGCCGACCCAACCCGGCCTCCTTCGGACTAATAGCTTTTTCACAGCCATTTCTTCACCCCAAAGCTCTTTAAAACCGACTCCAAAATCCAGAAACGCTTCTCCTCGGACGGAACATCACGCGTTAACTCGCTTTTTCACCTGTAAATTTTTAACAATTTCGAGGCACGGCTTTTACGCTTATCTCGAGTTATTAAAAGGAGAGAGGATTATTCCGACACTTTCTCCAGCCCCGCCGATACCAGAAAGGTACGTACAGGAGATAAAAGGAGAACGGGCAGGAAATTAGCTCGGGAAAGAGGGGGGTGTCGATGGGAGAGAGGGAAGCCCAAGAACAACCGGAGGTAAGTGCGGTGCATGGACTTCGCGGGGTTTACGTGTTCCAGCACGGAAAGCTCCTTTCACCCGCAGACTGCTGCGGAGATATACTGTATGAAAAATAGTCGACAAGTGCCTTGAGATTATACGTGACCGAGAGACCTTTTCGAGTCGCGCTTATCTATCTTATTTTAATCTCCCTTTCCCTCGACCGCGTAGCGTATTTCCCTTTCGAGTAATAACTCCGCGGGATTTAACGGCGATAAAAACAATGAAATTTCTCCCGCGTTGCGGAAGGAGTAGTTTCAAAGTCGATTCTGCAAAGTTCCCTGTCTGTAAAGTATGCAGCCCCAAAGCCGGTTGGTACCTCATTCCCTCTAATATTAGCTACCAATATAGTATAATCAACAGCAAAGTTGATTCCACATTCCTACACTATCTTTTCAAGTTTCGAGTTCCATTTAGAACAATTCGCCCATCTGATACCTCCTCTAACAATACTCTACGACAATCAATGAAAAAACGGTATCTCTTTCACTGTTAAACACTACCCTTTTCATTTCTCACTTTGTAAGAGATTGATCCTTTTAATTTCGTTTGATTAATCTATCCGATTGTATCTGTATTTTTTCATTTAATGATACATCATTGTAAAATTTGTTGGTCTTATCTCTTTGCTATTGTTTACTATCAGCTGTTTTTGGCTTCGTTCAGTATTTTGATGTGTCTTTCTGTATATATATGGGTCATTCCACGCCAATTCGACAAGGTGATGTCCCTTGAGGTGACCGTTTTTACCAAATTTGGCAGATCGCTTTGATTTGATAACAAAATGAAAATCCCCAAGCCGTTTTGTAATTAACGCAATTGTTTACGAAATATTGCTATGTTTAAAAATTGAAATTTTACAAAAGTGCCTTCGCATTCGAGGCCATATCTCCGGTAATATAGAAGCTAAAAATACACAACATAGCTTAATTTAAAGGTACTGTGTTAGAAAAGATAATCATAGGAAGGTTTTATAAAATTTAAACAATTTAATAAAGTTTATAACAATTTAAAATAATTAATTAATAACTAAAAAGGGAGAAAAAGGCTTACGAAGAAAAATGAGGAGTGAGGTGATTTGCCCTCTCTTTCCTCATCAAGCTAGAATACTATCAGCGGAACAAGGTCGACGTCAGTAAAGCGTAATGATTACATGATATTTACCTTTAGAGTACTCCTACCTAAGTAGCTTTCACGTCATCAAAGAAATAAAAAATGTGAGGAATGTAAAGAAAAGATACATTTTTCTATGTCTTATACCAAATAAAACATCCCATCAATACGTATTTTAAAAGCGATGCAGTTTCTACAGTGGCTGGATTTGAGTCCAGATATACCGCTATCTCAAAGGAGGAATTAGTCAAGGTTTCGCAAAAGAGAGAATTCTCCTCCAGACAAAGATGCGATCGCTCAGAACTCGAGGCTGTTAAGTACTTTCGCGAAAATATTTCGATTCCGATAAACATCGGCTTAAAATTCTGAATGACATTTCTCACAAAATCACGAACGTGGTTGCCTCACTGGGCACAATAAACTGGCGCCTGTTGGAGCTGGAAGCGGATTTTATTTATCGCGGGCGAATTATTAATACATTTTGAAGGCTAAATCAGAGGAGTAACTCTTAATATCTCATACATAGAGAAACCCTAGTTATATTAGAGTTCATGCAAACTTAAGTTCATCTTTATCTGAGAATTAATGTTCTTCTTCCACAACTGACAATGGTTTAAATAGATATGAATATATTATATCAAAAATTTCTTATGATGTTATTTTATAAAACCTGCCACAATTTTAGAAACAGATACGGTTCACTATCAATGCTCCACTCTTAAGCTGTTGAGCTAGAAATATATTTTCGGTTAAATGAGGTGTTGATGAAACGTGCAAGAGCAATGTTGCATTAAAATGTATAAAAATAAAATTTAGGGTTGGTGAAGAGCAGCTTTATTCAAGAGCAGTGTCGGAAAACTGGATTGTCGGTCAAGCGTCGCACTGTGGTCCAAAATGGAAAAAAGCCGGACAAAAGTCCAAAATGGCTTTTTTTGAGATACGAATTTGAAACTTTGCATATATATAGCCAAATGATTGCTGATTATGAAACAGTAAGTCGTTTTCCATAAATCGTATGCGTTACTTAGATACGAAGGGTCAAACATGACTAAACTTTCAAAAACACGCCCGATTCTATTTTTCGTCGAAAATCTTATAAGTTAAGCTAATAGTGGACTTGTGGAAGGAATTTAGTGGAATAAAAAACATTATATTCGATCAGAATGGTACTTTATCTATACTATCCATCAGTTTCAAGGATATTGGTCAATATTTGTGTAGTGTTTCATCACAAAATGGCGGACGCTTTTTTCAGACAAATTTTGACATAAAGTAGTCGATATCTTTTGTTTAAAAAATATGTGCAGCGGGAAATTACACCAGAGTATTGGGTGAAGACAGTTTAAGAATATCCAGCATAGATCTTATATGAACGTTACCGACCACGAAAATAAACGCGATTTTTCGATCGCGCTGCACGATCCGGGTCCGAGCTGCTGGGTCTGGAAGCACGGCGGCTTCGTTGGATTATTTTAGTTTTTAGGACCTTAACTCTTTAAAATCGCCGTTTTTAAGCTATGTATGCTGTCACTATCACTGTCACTGTTCAGAAATTCCATATCAAAGATATGGAGAAGATATTTGATCGTGCGAATGAGTCAATGGATGCGGTACTCTGGTAAATACGATAAGTTTTGGATACTTTATGGATTCTTGCCGCGAGTTAGAAATATCCTTCTACTTTTGAGACACTTAGTAAGTTCGAATGTACGATAACGGGTTCATGCATTGCAGAAAGGGCACCATCTGATTATTTTTCTACCACTTACCCTTTCCACCCTCGCTGACGAGAGCCACGCGAAAAAGAGCTTTTGTGACACCGCGCAGCCTTTAACGGCATTTACCGGGTTTTTCCACTAATTCATTTCCTTTCCCATTAAGAAATGAATCTTTACATGCAGTTCTAGTTTTGCATCGGTGAAGTAGTGTTGCTCTTGTTGTGCTCTGACGTACTGCTAAAATCTGTCGGTGTCTGGTGATTTTTCTCGTGAATCATCGCAATAGTTCTGGTAGCTGTGTTGGATAGTGGTGTTTTTGATTATTCAACAGTTCATCCCTTTTCTTAAGGTGAGTACTTTTTCCTGTTTAACTCAACCGTGTTTATTCATCACATTCTACCTACAAGATCGTATGTGTTTTTTTACTCTGCAATGTTTTACTGCCATTGTTTTCTGCTAACTTTAATAGGAAAGTGCGAATATCATCAAACTTTCCTTAAATTCTTTTTAACTAGCCGGATTTTCGTGCAGGTTTTTGGTCCATTTTTCTGCGCTGAAATGTTTTCATGCCAGATCACGCGTCTTGAGCTCCACAAACGAATAATTGAGATGAAGGAGAAAGCATTAAGTGATAAAATAGCATATTTGACTAATTTTATATCGCGGAGTTTAAATTTAGAGGCTCATGAAGAGGCCCTAGATTGTTTCCGTAAATTTATTAGGGTAAAATTCATGGTGCCCTATCAAAAAAGGCGGAAAGGATGTTCTTGGAATAATGAGCGATTTTTTGTTCGTCACAAGGCATGGCTCACAGAGTCAATCATTTTCCCCGAAACTATCCGTCAGTACCTACCAGGTACGTCTACAGCTACTGGTATGTATTTGCTGTTTAAATTCTATAGCAATCATTCAGCCGTATTGTTTTTCACGTGAGATTTGTTTATTAAAATTATTACCATATCAGGTACATTAGGACGACCACAAAAAGAATTTAGTTCTTCCTCTGAGAGATCC
This sequence comes from Sympetrum striolatum, assembly GCA_947579665.1. Taxonomy (NCBI): domain Eukaryota; kingdom Metazoa; phylum Arthropoda; class Insecta; order Odonata; family Libellulidae; genus Sympetrum; species Sympetrum striolatum. The sequence goes on from OX388347.1 coordinate 45,179,734, forward strand.
AAAAGAAGAAAGGTTCAAAATATTAAAACTTCTTCTTCTGCTTCTGAGCTGGCCTTGGCAACCTCTCTCAGTTTAAGGGAGGAAGGCGATATTGCAGCCGCTCAACTTATTACCGAAGTAACTACGACCACCCCAAGTAGAGCAAGAAGAGTTCTTTCCAAATGGCAGTTGTTAATGTTTATCGATCTAATAGAAACATTTATTTTAGGTATGAAATGCATTGACCGAGAGTGTTAGCATGAAATGTTACATCTGCGGAGCTAAAATTTCAGAAATGAATGATTTAAGGGCAATGAAGGATCGACCAGTAGATGTGGACAATTATGCTTTTGGTTTATCAACGCTACATGGTTACATTCGTATTTTTGAGTGTCTTTTACACATAACGTATCGACTGGAGTTTAAACAGTGGCAGGTGAATAAGCATCGAAATTCTGGCTTTAATTTTTGTTATCCGGTTAAATAAATCTCTAAATGATAATGAGACTCTTTTCTAGGCACGTGGTAATCTTAAAATACAGCTTTCCAAGAAAAAGGAAAATATACAGAAATTATTTAAAGAAAGGATGGGGTTAATAGTGGACTTACCAAAGCCGGGATCAGGAAATACTAATGATAGAAATACTGCAAGACGTTTCTTCGATTCTCCAAAACTGGCAGCTGAATTGACAGGTAATTATGTGTGTAGACTTAGCTTCTCAGTAATAGCCATGCATAGGTAAAATGCATACATTATACCACACAGCTACTTTAAATACCTCAGTAACTAGTCCCTTTGATAGATATTTTAGAAATACCATTCAGTTTAATGTAATTTTTTTCCTATTTTCATTACAGGGATTAATTACGACCTCGTTAAAAAACTTTCCATCATCCTTAAGGCAATATCAAGCGGAAAATCGATAAATAATGAGGGATTTTCCCAATACTGCCAGAAAACTGCCGAATTATATGTAGACTTGTATCCCTGGTATTATATGCCAACCACGGTACATAAGGTCCTTATGCATGGAAGTGAAATTTCGAAGGAGGCGATTCTTCCCTTAGGGCAGCTCTCCGAAGAGGCGATGGAAGCTCGCAATAAGGACGCTAGAAAATTCCGTCAAAGATTCAGCAGAAAACACTCCAGGATGGCCACCAACGATGATTTATTTAAAAGGTTGTTGATCACTTCTGATCCATTTCTTTCCTCCAAAATGACTCTGATTCCTAAGCGATACCGAAAGATGCCGAAAGAATTGAGAGAACTGCTGATTTTAGAAGACGGCGAGGGATTGGAATCAGACAGTAGAGACGGCCAAAAGTTTTCTGAAGATTAAGAATTTTCCATGAAATGCGTCCGTGGAAATACCCAGTAAGTACCGTTAAAGGCTGCGCGGTGTCACAAAAGCCCCTTTTCGCGTGGCTCTCGTCAGCGAGGGTGGAAAGGGTAAGTGGTAGAAAAACAATCAGATGGTGCCCTTTCTGCAATGCATGAACCCGTTACCGTACATTCGAACTTACTAAGTGTCTCAAAAGTAGAAGGATATTTCTAACTCGCGGCAAGAATCCATAAAGTATCCAAAACTTATCGTATTTACCAGAGTACCGCATCCATTGACTCATTCGCACGATCAAATATCCTCTCCATATCTTTGATATGGAATTTCTGAACAGTGACAGTGATAGTGACAGCATACATAGCTTAAAAACGGCGATTTTAAAGAGTTAAGGTCCTAAAAACTAAAATAATCCAACGAAGCCGCCGTGCTTCCAGACCCAGCAGCTCGGACCCGGATCGTGCAGCGCGATCGAAAAATCGCGTTTATTTTCGTGGTCGGTAACGTTCATATAAGATCTATGCTGGATATTCTTAAACTGTCTTCACCCAATACTCTGGTGTAATTTCCCGCTGCACATATTTTTTAAACAAAAGATATCGACTACTTTATGTCAAAATTTGTCTGAAAAAAGCGTCCGCCATTTTGTGATGAAACACTACACAAATATTGACCAATATCCTTGAAACTGATGGATAGTATAGATAAAGTACCATTCTGATCGAATATAATGTTTTTTATTCCACTAAATTCCTTCCACAAGTCCACTATTAGCTTAACTTATAAGATTTTCGACGAAAAATAGAATCGGGCGTGTTTTTGAAAGTTTAGTCATGTTTGACCCTTCGTATCTAAGTAACGCATACGATTTATGGAAAACGACTTACTGTTTCATAATCAGCAATCATTTGGCTATATATATGCAAAGTTTCAAATTCGTATCTCAAAAAAAGCCATTTTGGACTTTTGTCCGGCTTTTTTCGATTTTGGACCACTGTGCGTCGGTTCGATTAATGTAGTGACGGTCAGGTGTAATGCTGGAGAATCTAGGTTGATCCCCAACAAACCACGAGATATGTGGCCATTGATAAAAATTTATAAAAATTATTTAATATTGAAATTGAGGTTTGGTCAAGCGTAAGTGTCAAGTGTAATATCAGTCGACTATATTGTCGGTCAAGTGTCAGATCGATCAAGAGTAGTGCCGGTCAAATGCATTTTTGGTCAAGTGAGATATCGGTGAAGTGAGGTTTCAGACAAGTGTAATCGAGGCGGTTATCGAGGTTGACCCCACCAAACCCACGATAAATGCAACCGCATTGACAAAAATTAATGCAGCGTTCAAAAATATCAATTTTCTGCCGTTTACAGCAACGCGGAAAATGGCCTCAATCATCAGCTCCAGAAAAGACGAACACCAGAAGGGAAGGGATAAGAAATATCCGAGCGAAACAAAGCGGTTCGATTCCCGCCTCTCGTTTTTTTGCGCGTCCTTCGTCGAAATCAAAACGAAAAACACTCACTCAAGGGGAGAGACGACTACCGTTAGACATCGAGCAATCTGCAGCACACAATACCGTGCGATGGACGCCTTCGAAAGAAAGAGAAATAAAACACCAGAGAAATAAAACACCAGAGAAATAAAACACCAGAGGAATAAAAGGACGTCCCTTCCTCAAAGGAAAACTCCTGCACTATAAACAACTGGCATCTCTTTATCTTTACCCCTCCTCGAGCACACATGCAACTCTCAACCTCCGGCAAGACGGTGCTATACCAACCCCTGCAGCGGGATATATATATATATATATATATATATAATACGGTCTATTCAAACTGGGAATCTTCTCGGTTCTCAAGAAGGGAAAAATTGTTCGTATTATATTTCACTCTATATCAAACGGTTATCGAAATTTTACTCCGCTAAAAAGATGTCCAAATCCAAAGCCCAAATGCGGAAAAGGTTTCTCGATATGGAGAACAAGGAAAGGCTGTCCTGGACCTTGTAGTCCCGTAGGAAAATTTGAGAACGGAGAAATTTTTTTCAGGGATGTGTAGTAGATGTCCTAGTAAGTATTTCAAGCTTGGATGGACATTCGCCACCTGGTGCATTTTCCAGCAATCACATCATCAAAGATGGCGGCCGCTAAAAATTCAGGTGCAAATGGGAAACAAATGCCTATAGAGCTATTGTAAATACCGAAATTTAGTACGCATCAACAATGAATTTATTCCTCTGCATTAAATCCCTGAAATTTTACAATTATTGAACGCAATCCAGGGTTCTACCACGTCTGGAAATGGTCAACAATATTTGAGCATAGGCAACTCGAAAACAACCGAAAATTCTGGAACATGGGACATCACTTCACATTTTGCCTTTTAGAGTCCACATTTGCCGTTATTTTTACATTACCCTCCATTAAAGCTAATATGGATTCCATACGAAGAATTACCAGAGAAAACGTGCAGGTGAACAATAAACTGGATGAGGAGGATGGAGAAGATAGAGAAATGTTCTTTGGTATTTGTTTAGACCACGGGGGAAATCTTAGGCCTACATTATGAAATAGACATCGAGAGTGAAGGAATGAACCGAAAATATTCCAAGTGAGGGAATAAAGTCCGTGTGTGCACATGTTCACCTCGAGAGAGTTGGGATTGATGTAAGAAGCGTTACGCGATTGAACCCTCGGAGATCCATTGATTTTTTTTAAAGTTTTTCAATATCGTGGGGAAGGCAACACGGGAGGAAAATCGGGATATTAATTTCGGTACGAAGATGATATTTTTTAGGAAAGCGTGTCGCCATCAAGCCGCATGAATAGATGTAAGAAATTAAAAATATCCTTAAGTTTTCTTCCGCGGCAAGATAAATCTCGATATCTCGTAAACATCGATATAAATCTCACATATATCGATCAATCGACTTTTCGATCAAATTGAGAATATCGTTGCTTCTCAGCTATCGACGTATCGAAAATATCGACATGATTCGATTGTTAAACTCACATAATCTTAAATCAGAGATTTTTATCAAATAAATATGCCTCGAGTAATATTAATTTTCCTTAAGATTCCATTCTTGTTTTAATGGGCATAGTAATGTTTGCTTATAAAATATTATTCGTGTAAATATCACCGAAAATTTTTGCTAAAAATATGTTTACTTTCATAGCTTAAAACCAATTTGAATAGTTTTCTTATAATGTAAGGAGCGGGTTACGTATTAGTTAAAATAAAAAGAGACCGAATAAAAATACCTGGTAGAAATGAAATGAAATATACCAAGAAAGAACGCGGAAATACTACGATATTCTACTATCCAATAAAGGCTGAAATGTCATAATCAATTGCGTGAAGAGAAAAATGAGGTAGAAATTAAATGCGACTGAAAATATGCTTATTTTCGAAATGCACCGCGCTCAAGCAATCCTTCACTCCTTACGTCAATTAACGAAATAATAAGCGGCCCAGACTTGCTTGCTTACAGCGTTCGACGAGGCAGTCACGTTCGGGGAAGCTGTCAGCCTTCGGAAAGCCCTCAACATACCTTGGGCACAGGGATATGACGTTAATGAATATTTTCGCTCACGGAACAATGACCTTCATTTTAGTCAGATGGGTTGATAACCTTTGTTTTCTCGCTGATGATGAAAGTTTATTGATTGATCGATCGTCCAGTGCCAAGGAAATTATCTTGCTTCGATGCATGGCTATAGATTAATCTCGATTAATGCGTGCGTTTCTGGGTGAAAGAGTTGAGACAATTAGAATCCATTTATAAAACCCCAATGTACTTTGGAATCAATCCGTCACGAATATGACAAATGCTGTCGTAAGGTTTAATGACAAGGATATCGAAATTTAAATATTTTATGCCCTATACGAATATATGGCTTTTTTGAGTCGTTTCATTGAAATATCGTTTGCGGAAAGCTTTGGATGAGATTTTAAAAAAATTCCGCTATAAATCCCAAAAACTTAGCATTCAAATAAATATTAATTCCCCTTTAGATTCATTTGTTTCGATAATATTAAAATACATATAAAAACACTCAAAATGTTCAAATAATATAAATGTGACAATAGAATTTAGCTACCAAAGCAATAGCTTAAATAAATTCAGTAAAAATTAGCAAGTTTCAAATTATTGTTCCTATTAATATGCTGATGCCCAACATTTATACAATTACAAATAAGGAGTTACAGAGATGCGATCTTTACGTCTACCAAACTCCGAAGTGGTCGTTTGAGAGCAATACTGGCATGATATACCTTTCAATAGAAATGAAAAAAGATGAAAGAAATAACCTTTTAAATATCATACTGTGGATATTTTCTGCTTCTGTCATAGTTTTCCACAAACTGACGCCTAGTCACAAATACTTCTTTTGATAGAATTACTTGGAAAGTATCTGTTATTCATAAACCCAGCAGAATCTCGGTGTCTTAGATCTATTCTGTGAATCGAACAACTCATAACTACGTTAGAAGCTCCACCTACACTGTTGCTAACAAAGTTGGAGATCATTTGTGTTCTAGAGTAGTCATATTTTGCTACAGCTTCCTGCAGTCAAAAACACGTGAGAAAGAACGTAATGCAAAACAAAATACAAATACGAGAGATTAAAAACTAGAAACATATTAAATAAGGCCTCCTCTGATCATCGCCTCTCATCAAATAAACAGCTTTTGATAACAATGGAGTCAATATGACTGAGAACATCTCCAACTAATCTTTATAAAATTCCCTTTCTTTAGCTTCTAAGAATAGCAACCTCTCCACACAATGCGCTTAAATACTTACAGCTGCCTCAAGCGGAAGAGCTAAAAATTAGACATCCCTACCTTCCATAAATCGACGTACACCCAAATTAGTATGCAAGAACTACTCATCCCTACGACGAAAACTTAAACATTCCTTCCCATTGGCAACTCGCATCGACCCTTATCTCCGAGCGCATTCGTGAACAGACCAAAAAGCTGGACCGGCCCTAAAACCTCTCCCGATAACATACGGGTGACGATCCAGTGCCCCAACTTCCTTCGCAACCCGATACGAAGGAGACTTACAACCCTTGCGTCTGCGAGGCCCCTTTTCAAAGCCCCCCGAATACTACGTCCACCGTTTTAAGCCCAACCCAACGCAAAAAACACGGGAGGCCCGAAAAATTCTCCGTTCGGGAATCGGGTTCCCCCAGAAGGTTAAAAGAGAGGAAAATTGCCAAAAAATATGAAAGGACCTTCCCCGGAAAATATTCCCCGAATTGGGATCTAGGCCTCCTTGTCTCGGGGATGAAAAAAGGGGGTTTTAAAGAAGGACTTTATTTTGGGAGGTAGAAGGAAGAAACATTCCTAATGGAAGGGTTGGAAGGAATGTGCGCCTCCCGCCTCCTCACCCACCGGCCATCCCTGCGTCTCTCGCCCACCGAATTTTCGGGCCAAACCCCAAACACCGTCCGATGCATTATTTATGTGCAACCCACGGACTTTAAGGGCTCTCGGATATTGAGGACATATATTTAAAGAGCAAATAGATTCCCGTGGAGGAATGGAGAGGTCTTGGATGAGCCGCTCGCTTTTTCTGCTGTCGAGTCTTCACGAACCGGCAACCTTGAGATCCTTCGGATAATGGAACTTGCTCGTTGATAGAACTTACCGAAAATGGAATTTTTTAAGATAGAAGAAGAGGCTGGGATAGGGAATCGCTAGATTTAGGAAATGCCCGGCAGCATTATAAGCTATTCTAAATGATATTTTTCACGGTGATCACGTAACAGTAAACACGATCATTATCCTGGTTCTTTCATTATAATTTCCAGTGTAATGTACACAACGACACTTGCTTCACTGTTACGAATTTACTATCATACAGAGATATTATTAACAATTATGCATAATAACTTTCAACCACCTCAGTTAATAATGCTGCAGATTTTTCTACAAAAAGTTACCATAATATGTATTATTGCAAGCATTAGTAACATAGTAAATTCAAATTTAAAGAGTTAAATTGACCGTAAGGTTCAATATGATAACGTTATCCTCATCATTTAATATAGTAATGACATCACCAAAAATTTATTTCTCAAGCAATTCTGTTCTAATTTATTTCGTATCGTTTATAAACCACACATATCGCAAACAACAAAACGTTTGAAACCACGGTTGTCTTCATTGAATCCGAGAAGCCTTCAAAATATTTCAATTTACAGTTACATAAAAACTTTACATCAATGGAATTCAATCATATAATGAAATAAAATTTTAAAAGAATGAAAATACCCTTTACTCTTGTAAACGAGTATTTCGTTGCGGTTTTTTCGTACTCTATATAGATTGAGCTAAGGAAGTTTGTTTTAATTTCTTTATCATAACAGGGTTATAGCAACTGATAGGCCGACGATGAATAAAGATATTCACAGTGTAGTAAGTTTAAATGAATGAACAAGGCTGAAATGATACTATCATAGGAAAACCTGAATTGAAATCATATACAATAATAGTCAGTAAAACATAAAATAAAGCTTTACAAAAAAACCTTCAAATCTCACAATGAAAACATACGCAACCTATGAAGATAGAGAGAAATACAGAAAATACGAGTCGATAATGGAAAAATGACAAACTTCTTAAAAAATCATTTCGATCTATTTCCGAAGTGATGCCGGATGATTGAGCAGCGTTGCCCGATCGCGAGAGCAAAGGTTCCGGATAATCGCGACATTTCCGCATAATGAGAGCATTGCCGCAAGAGAAGGATGATTGATTACAGAACACATCCTTGAGTTTTCTGGCACGGGAGGGAGCCCTGGTCACCTATCCATCCTTTAAAACCCCGCCCCCTCTCGGAGAGTATCAAAAGAATGGGCTCGTTACATTATTCGGGCCCTTTAGTGTCTTTTTTTTCCCTCACTTCCCGGCAGCCCCTTCCTGCAGACGGGAGATAATTCTGGCAAAGTTCCTCTCCGCAGTCGGAAGTTGAGGCCAAAAGCATAAGGCAGCTAAGTAAACACCATCCCGTTCACTCTCGACTCCGCGAACGGCTTTAAATTTCGCCAATATATATCGAGGCGAGCAACTACTCTCTCGAAAAACAAAACTGGAGAGAGAGAAAAAGAGAGAGAGGATGCATGAGGAAAAAAATAATGAAGGAAAAAATACCAGGACTAGGGCGACAATACTAAGGAATTAATGTAAATATATTAATAAATACATATATTTTATTATGCCTTGTGGCAAGCCACCTAGAGACAGCAGTAGTTAACAGTACAAGTATCACAGCAGGCGAAATCAATAAAATAACACAGTATTCAACTCTTTTCATTAAACAAATAAACAAATAGTAAAATTTTAAACCTATTTATAGTTCTTGCATCAAGCGGATTATAGTGAGCAGGGAATTTTAGAAATTTATGTTGTATATTTACTGTGAATGACTAACGGAAGGTGGTAGATCTATGTGACGGAATGTATTTTGTCTGTCGACAGACTTACAAGCCGGAGAAATAGATGAAAACAGGCTCCAAAGCACTGTAACAATTACACAAATAAAGAGAACTACTTATATATTTGTATGTAAGATGTAGTTGTCAGATAGTTTCGTAGATAAGAAGAATTTCAGATAAGACGAGCTAAAAGTTTCCGTTTTATCATTTTCGCATATATCTGTACAACAAGACGTCCTCCAAACTATCAATGCCCTTAAATTTATTTTAGACAAGCGATTATCATCTGGATCGTAATATTGCATTGATTATATGGAATAATTTCCTATTCTTACTTTTTGGAATTGAAACTTTTATTTTCTCGCATCTGGCGGCACTGCCTTGCGATTGCTACAAACAATCGTCCTGATTCGGGCATTCTGATAATGACCTATACTAAAAGTAGCTCAATAAACATAACTTTCAAAATTTATTTTGTTTTAGTAATGTGTTACTATTTTTAAGTGACTGAATAGTTGTAAATAGATTGGTGAGTGAGAAATTTTATTTTATACTGGTTTTAATTAATATAAATTTTAATCTACTTAAATGTATCTGTCCTATCAGACGACCCTGGATTTTGGGGGGCTAATTTCATGATTCAGCCATAGTCTAATCTGGAATAATATACGGTATTTACTATTCTACCGTGCAGTTTATCAACCCAATCGTTATAGTGCTTTGTATTCTGCTTATGACCTGTTCTCTGTCTTGACATCGCTGGTTCTTCGGAAAATGAATTCCTTCCGAGATGATCCTGTCCTAGAGATCGCTTTATAAAACAAATATGACGCGTGGGGCCGACCCCCGAAAGAAGAGTTTCATTTTCTCTTCCCTTGGAGGTCAAAAGGTCAAAACGGCGGGAAAGAAAACACATTACGGAGAGAATAAAAGAGGGATAAGCCGAAATTAATACTCCTTTTTCGAGGGGGAGACCCACGGACGTTAATTTAGTGTCTCTTCGTGCCCTGCCCCGCTCGATTTGAATTTTGAAAGGTTTCGAAACCCTACACTGGCGAATTCCTTCGGGCGGACGTACCTTACGCCATGTTTGACAAGTTAGGAAAATGCCGTAGTATTTTTTTTCGCTCCTGCGGGGAACAGGTTTTTTCTCACTTCCTGTCTACGGAGTGCTTAGGAACACCGGAGATCCTAGCCAATGATTTTTTTCTCCCGTGGGGGATAGAATCACACGTTTGTGATTGATGGGCATAGAACAAGCCGCGTCCAACAGCCTGCTCCGAAATCGAAGAAGGCCATTCCCCTAACCAAAAAGTAACGCTAGACAACTTGACCAAGAGGAAGTTTCGTGTGACGCCTACGCCTTTAACACGGCGTTAACGTGACCGCTGCCCAAAAAAGGGACGTAAAAATCAACGAGGTAAAATTAAATGTACAACTTTATTAAAGGACGTTCATAATGGAACGGGATGTAAAAACACGACGGAGCTTTCCCTTTAACAGATGATGTCCTCGTAAAATTAACCGAAGCTTTGATGGATCGAGAACGGAATTAATTATTTCTGCCGAGCGCTAAATGAAATTTCTCGCCAAACCTTTTCATATGTTGGATTTAATAACCGCATCGATGGCTGCATAATTCACGGGCTGTCAGTTTTCTTCATTTTTGATAAAAAATTATCGTTTGAATTCGATCGTGTTCTGCACCTTTATTTACAAAGCTTGGGAATCGATACTGCACCATGATCCTATATATGATGATCTACAAAGCAGTGGCAGGAGATTAACATAAGGTCTTGCATTACATAAAAACAAAATCTGTCTACTTACTGTAATAACTGAACAATAATTTTATGGATAACTCCCGGATATTTTGGGATCTCAATCCTCTTTATGATCATTTAAAAACAAACTACTTAATCATCTTCTATTATTTTATGAATATTTTTTAAAAATATTCCTTAAGTATTTTGTAAATATTTGTACACATCTTACACATTTTTATTGATTTTATTTTGAAATGTTTGTTGTGTAATGTTTTGGGAGCAAAAAATTATTTATTTTTCAGCTCTTATGGGCATCCAGTGATAATCAATAAATTGGTGGATTGCTTCCGGTGATTAGACAAAATATACGATCTCTATGGAGACTCGTACTTAAACAAGACTGCGGACTCCATAACTTCAATTAACACTTGGTAACCATCAAAATCTGATGCTTCTAATCGTCAAATATGGCTCACATATATCAAAATGGGTAGCGCGCTAGCCTTTGGAGAAATCAGTTACGGGTTCCCGGTGGGAACCCGTACTGCAAATTGACCTTATCAATCGAAGCACTTTTAGTAATAATACTATTATACACGAATGACAGCGATGCTAGAGATATCAGCTTCTTAAGATTATAGGTATCATCTTTAGCGATCACTTTTTTGAGATCACTAAACTGAATATGGATTCAAACCATTAAGCCTCGGAAATTAATGTTTCCAGAAGTCATCTAGGATGCAATTAAGAGTGGCCTCACTCAACAGCATCGCATTTCGCGTGCAACAGAGAATTTTTGTTATAGCTAATCAAAACGTTTCGCTCATAAAACTCGACATAAAAATGTTTCTTCAAGATTTACCAACTTCTAGGAAACGGCCTGTCGTTAACAAACTCTTGCTCAAAATATGCTCAAAGCCGACAAAAAACTCGCTCTGATTTCCTACTTCCACAATATCCGAGGCGGAACATTGCTTTAAATCGAGATTATCATCTCTGGACGATGACGCACAGCGGGGCTCGGTAAACTTTTGATGTAAAACACTTCTTCCACGTTAAGCGATGCGAGAAAAGATCGGAGATGAATATATTTAAAGCGATACACGGCGAAAGGAAACGAGGAAGCGAATAATGAGATAGGCTGAATGAGAAAGAATTCCAAGAGTAAATGTCTCCGCTGAGAAGCACGACTTTACTGGCAAGAAAGTAATAGGAGGCCGAAGGAAGAACGACGGAAAGCGCTACAAATATTTCTGGCAGCAGTGTCTGCGAAAGCAGGATTACAACTTTAATTTAGACAAGAATTTGTCTCCCACACGAATGTCATATGTTTAGCTTATATCCTTCATCTTTCATCGAGTTTAATTAAACATATTTGAGCGTTAATTAAAGTTATCTAGTAGGATTCCATCCCGCATGAACTAACATCTGAACGAAATAGAAAAAAGAACTAATTTAAAAAATTAATGACAAAATGTACCAATTCCACAAAATAAAGAAAAAATCTGTTGTTTTGAATTCTGAGGTATTCAATAAAAAAAAACAATACAGCTCTGAGGTTGGCTTAATTGTAAGCGAAACCGATAAAATGTTTTGTTTTTTCTCAATTTTTTGGAATTTGTACGAGTTTTGTCATTAAACAGTATTTAAAATGAAGTTCCACCTATTATCGCTGGAGAAGATCAATTTTATTAAACTAACTTCATTTGAGAGATGCAATGAGACTAGATTTACATATTCTACGTCAGTGAATTAATATTTCTAAAAAACTACTTTAGTTTCGTTCTTTCCGCAATAGCTTAAAATTATTTCATAATCAGTAATGAAACTAAATTAAAAACAATTAATAGGCTTAGTTTTAATTAGTAACTTAGTAGTACCTCAATCCGTCTATTTGGAGCTTAGTGTACAAAACAATTGACAATAAGGTCCCAGGTCAGTATACTGGCTTGGTTATACATGTGATTATGTGAATTAATTATGTTCAAATGTTAATAACTAAAATTTTAACATTCGCTCACAAAAAGCCTTGATCATAATTATGATTACCTCTAGTACTGCGTTAAACACCACCATTCCTAAAAAAATAATTATTTTTTACCTTACACCAAAAAAAGTTCCCTGCAAAAATTAACGTAAGTCAAGCTAACACTTAAGTCTCTTATACCCTCAAAGTAAATAATATCCTCTACATGCCACCAGTAACCGGTGGAAGGACAAACAGCATACACCGGAAATCAAGAAACCGGCAACCGATTCACCAGCACCCATTCCGGACAAACACTGTAATTCACTCCTCGCAGATATGAGCGATCTCGGGATAAGGGTACCTCGCTGGACCCCGTCCTTGCCGAAAACAGGAGTCGTCCGGGATTATTTTAATTAATGGGAAGTGAGCCATTCATCAACGGGACGGCGGTAGTCCGCACTGGATGCGAGGGGATGAAAATAATACATTAAGTGCGAGGAGAATGGGAAGGAGATAGCGGAGACAGAGCGGTGCGCTGTAACGATGATGAATTCGCAGATCGGCGAAAATTCCGTTGCTCGACTGCGTGACAGGCGCCGGTGCAGGCCCTTCCTGAGGAACGTAATGCAGAGGGATATCAACGAGCGAGACGGACTCCGGGGATGAACTTTTTCTCGCCGCAAAAGTGGGTTACGTCCGCGGGATCTGATGCGTTTCCGCCCGGTTCGGGAGAGTGTTTACGAGGTGATTAGTTGTTGCTGTGTATCTGCATGCCTTGGGAGGCACCTTCCGGGTGGGTGACGTTGGAGAAGATGAAGTATTTTTCCGTTAGATGGCGTTGAGCTGTCTCCTTTGCGTTACTTGATCGACCCAGTTCGTGCACTTCCGACTTCTGCAGTCGATTTCGATCAGGAGCATCTCGTCATACGTAAGATCTAAATTTGCTTAAAAATGGGTTGTTATCCTTAAAAGACAATCATCTTCACCATCTTTTACAAAAAATTACGATGGATATACTTATTCTATATACGAAAGAATACTTCTGAGCTATCATACTTCAAAGAGTTGTCTATCTTCTTTCTATTTATCTTATAAATCTATAGTACTCCTAAGCTACCAGTAGAGCCATGATGTTATTAGTAGTAATATTAGCTGTTGTATTTGTGACTTTAAAAGTAACCTCCTGATTTAATTTTTAAAGTAACCGGTTTTCTACTATCACATACGAAGACATCAAAGTAAATCAATCTTTATAATTCCTATAATTATCTGTGCCATTTGGATACTATACCACTAAAGGGTTACAAATAACAGTAAAAGCTATAGTGTGAAAATAGTGATTCATAACAGCTGAGAGGATACAAGACATTTTAAGAAATCGATAAAAATTTAAAAAGTATAAAAAATTTAAAGTTTTTATTTTCGTAAAAACTAGGTAAACTATTACACGCCTAAAATACATAATTATTATATATTTATATCGAAAAGTCATATCATTGGTACACTTAACCCAACATTCAATTATATTACATTTGAAAAATCATCAACTTCTACTGAAATCACCAGCAAGTTAATCAATCTTGCATCTTGAATACATTTACAATGACGTCAACAGATAACCAGCAACAACTCCTCGTGGGCATCAACTTTAAAACTAAGTGGGATCTCGTCACGAAGGAAGAAGGCCGGAACTGGAAGCAGAAAAAGGGCAGTTTCGCAAAATGGAACGGAAGAGGGTGAAAATTTCATCCAGGTATAAAAACCCTCTCTCCGATGATAAACGCATTAACGGCCCCGGGACACGCTGGAACTAAACCGGGGAAGCAAGATGAACCGCCGGAGAGAGAGAGAGGAAACGTGTGGGCGCTAGGGGGGCCTCCGGGAGTGAGCTCGCCCTCCGCGGCGTTTGGACCGTCGACCTCCCGACCAAAGTGGACAAGAAGGCCCATAAATCCACCTTTACGAGCGAACTACGATATCGCAATTTAACCTCCCGCAGCGAGAGCGTGGGGGAAGAGGGCCAGAGGGCAAGACACGTGGGAAGAGATAGGAGAGACGCGGAATTATTATCATTATGACGTTTTCCGGGGCTGATGGCGCCTTTCCTCCTGATGGACGGCCACGTATCAACGTGAGGTGAAACTACTTGCAACGATTTCCCATCCGATGCATAAGCAGGACGCCCACTCGTCATCAAGAGGTGGAAAAGGGGTCGTGGGGACGGAAGAGTGGTGATGCAGAGAAGAGGATGGGCGTAAAACAGTGCAGCCAACTGTCTAGAACTTGGCGGAAATGTGTAAGGGCACGAATAATGCAACGGCAAGTTGCACTCTTCCAACTTATTGTAAGTTGCCATTCTATTACCCCTACCTAGCAGACATCTACCCATCTGTGATTTTGTAATCGCCACTCATTCACAGACATTGCAAATTCTTATTTAATTTATTCTATCTGTAGCAAAATACTACCATTTTGTAAACAAAACTTATTCTGACCAGCTGAAAATTCTTACTTAATTCATTCTATCTGTAGTAAAATGCAATATCTGCCCATTTACCATTTTGTAAGCACAACCCATTCAGAAACATTGAAAAATCATTACTTCAATCATTCAATCTGAAGTAAAATACCGCTTAATAAGTAAAATACTTAACAAGGAGCACTTGAGTGCTGAATATTTCAAACACATAAATGTACAGACTCAGATCTCGAACAACAGGGATATGAGATAGCAATAGTATACTGTACTCACGATAAAAACCGGGTAGCATGTTACCGCCTAAGTTACTAGCACCAGAATTTGATATTTACCTGCAAATAAAGAAAACATATCATTAGCATCACCACTACAATAATGAAATATTACATATTCATATCTTAAATTGTTAAATTCATAAAGCATTGAATTTAACCTCATATCTAACTTTCACAGTGTATCAAAAACATTTTCTTCGCTATTCTTTGCTAATCTTATAATACATAAGTATGAAGATAAAGCTTGACTAAGAACCATTTTTGTATAACCATGTTTAAAGCGGGTCAACAAATCACAGAATGCGTAAAAAGTAATGCAAAATTTTCTTGATTTCAATTCCAGAAAACTGGGGTTATTATTCTGTTTAATAAGACTAACGTGTAATGAGACTTAAAATTGTAAATTTTCGCCATCCGGCTATCTAAAAATATTTATCAAATACGTATAGGGAACATTGTCGCTGACGCAAACCACTATTGAAATACGACCCGGCTGATCGCAAGCCTATTGCATGCATACATCAACACGAAAATTTCTATCCACCGCCTGCTTATCAGTTGGCAAACCTAGCAGAATCGTAGGAAGGCACTTAATTCACACAGGTTTCTAAAAGAATCCCCATTCATGGCGTCGGGGGTCTCGTAATAAATAGAAGAATTTGATGGCCTCCTCCGTTACCCATTTAACATCACTGCCGACGCCTTTCCCCCGACCAAGAACGAAAGAGAGCGCTCCCCGACGCTGCCTTTTCTTCTTCCGCATCTCCTGCGACGAGTAATCAGTGAAAAGAAGTTGACGCTGAGAAATCATCGACTTTGCAAATTTGATGTTAGGGTGCTTTGCGGAAACAATTAGAGGAGTCGAGATTTAGTCGTTTCCCGTCATAATTCTGCCCTCTTCCGAGAGAAAGGAGAACTTGCTTTTACGTTCCGTAGGGCCCTTGATGATGTTTTAATATGGAGCTATATTTTTATAGGGGTGGCAAACAATGTTTTTGCGACAAAAATCGTAATCAGTCAAGATAACATTGATCGAAAATTTTATTAACTTTCTCACATCTGATTAATTTATATTCAATAATAATAATGAAACGTTTTAATTTAGCCAAGATTGAGATTTAAGTATCCTCTTCTATCTATCCCATCCTTATTTCTTCCTAAGTGACTTTAAAAGCATTGATTGTGATGAAAGAAGACAAAAATTAATTCATATCACCAAATTTCGGAGAAATAAAGAATACATAAATTAGATAACTAACTTGATATTGATCCAAAAAAAAAACACTTTAATGGTACGAGCACTTGAATAGATGCCAAATACATTATTGTACAAACCTTGTGAAATTTAAAGATTTCTCTTACTAAATTAACAAACTATAGATTATGTCAATTTAAAATTACATGGTGTTCACTGATAAAATTATTTGTGAAAACTTAAAAGTTTCGATTTCGCAAAATAAGGTCCTAATAATAAAAAAATACTCCATAACGTTAATTGATAAAATAATTAGTAAAGTAAAGAATAGGAAACACGAAGGATATTAACATAAATGCATTCTGTTTAGCGTAAAATCAAAATATATTTGATTCAACGCAAACTCCAAGATGTTGTTCCTACCCTTTCCCAAATAAGAAATGCTATTTTAATCATCTCCTATATTCTTTTAAAATCATTCTATAAGTAAACCAGTGGACTCTACGTAAATTCGAAAAAAATCTAGATCCTTAACTTCACATCCTTGGGAAATATGCAGAACTCGCAAATCGCGAGGACATCAACTGATCAAAACAGACGATCCGGGCAGCGACCCAAAGGCGGACCGCCGAGCCACTTCCGGGCGCCCGTCATAAATCCCCGCAAACTCAAATTTATTGTCGAAGGAACGCGAAAACCTGGCAGATTACGTACTCAAAGTATATTCCGCCAAGAAACGCACCGAGATTATAAATCGACACGACAACTTCCGCACGCCTTTTGCGTCACCCGCGATTTATCTCGGCAGAGATTGTTTCGTAGAAACGCGGGTCGCCGTGCTTTTAGAATCGAGACCGCAAACCGAAAGGCGTGGTTTGAGGAGAAAGAAAACTTGGTGAACAGGAGACAAGCATTGAAAGTGCAAGGATCAGTCTATTAGGCGGTATGGTTTAATATGCCCATATTGTGATAAATATCGTTCGTATTTCGTGATCTTCAGTCTTTAAATTTTTTATAAAATGAGATTTTTTTACTGCATTAGTTCATCATATTAGCTTTAACTTCCCCCCATAAATAACAAAAATAATGAAAAATGTTATCGATAAGGGTCATATCAAAATTTATTACTGATTATCATCATACTGATCATATTGAATGCACTGCTTTTCTATCTCAATGCCTTATTGCAATAATTATTCATCATATTATCCTGTAAATAATGTACTTTTTGTATTTATGCCCTATTCCTTGTAAAATTGTACTACTTTCCAATCTTGTTACACGTAATATTGATGTATTGTAGCAGTGAAATGTTTTCTAGTTTATAACCAAATAGGTCTATTCCATTTAATAAATAAATAAATACCAGATAATTAATTCATTTAGATAGTGTCTATAATTTAATTTCAAATCTTGATGGACACTTTCTTAATCTAAATAAGCTACTAAATATTTTATCCCCAAGGAACAAGTTAATATCGCATATACTTATCCATACTTGTTAAATGAAAATAGCTATTATTCCTTCCAACGAAAAGGAAATCATGTGAATGTACTTTATTTATTTTTGTGCATAAATCAAAAAAGAAACTGAATTAAGTTATCGTTCTTCACGAATTTACGTCGCAATCGCCAAATAAAGCCCTATAATAATATATTTTATAAATAGAATTCGTTAGGTTTGTCTTTGGTTAACCCTTAAGTCTGCATAGATGTAGACGTCACTGTTGAACATTATGTACACAAGAAAGAGTTCACGATAACAGCAAGAAAATCGATAATTTGAACCAATTTCAAACAGGGGTGAAATCACATAAAAACTAACCTCCGCAACCATCCACGATAACTAAGTCGAAAAAAAAGCGTAATAACAGAAGCTTAAGAAGACGTCTGGAAGCCAAGCGCAGGGGGGCGACGTTTTAAACGCTCGGAAATCGCAAAACGCTACACGGAATAGCGCAAAAAAGCGTCCGCGACGTGGAAAAGAAACTCGGAAAGGGGGTTCGTGCGGGAGTTACACGATTTCCTCCCTCTGGAAAGCGATTTTCACCCTCTGTTACCGCGGCAAGACTTCCTCCCCTCGCGAGCGACACGAAGAAAAATATGATCGCATTGCGCGGATGTAAGCATAAACGGCCTCGCGTACACGAGTGCAATTCAAATCGCGAATACGCATGTCTTATGAGCTGTACGCGACCGCCCCGACTCGGATGATCTACTTGAAATTCTCACGGATAAAAGGTCACTTGTGGATGACGCGGGGTTTTCTTTGAGGCCCGATCAGGGTTGGACGCTGGTGGATAAGTCTGGGGAAGTATGTTTCCAAACGTTAAAAATTGTTGAAACTAGATCAGTAAACAGTTGAAATATAAATTAAAAGTATATTCTTTATTAATAAATATCGTAATAGTAATAGAAAAAAAACACAAACATGAAGTGTTACGTTTTTCTCGAACTGAACGAAAAAAAAAAACCCATCGTAGACCCCGAAAAATCCAGTAAAAACAGTTAAAAATAATAATGTTATAAATTCATCACTTAGTTATGAGTTAAATATACTATATGTAATTAATCATTCCATATGAGTTGTTTAATTATCATTGATGTATTTTATATTAATTATGTTTATAACTTGTACATGTATAAAGGAAAAAAAGAGCTGCCACCAGGCTAACAACCTACCTGCAGTTTATGCTTTAATAATAATTTTAAAACATATTTTATTAACGTAAAAAATATTTTGTACGCATTTCAAAAATTATTTACTGGAAACAAATATTTTTATTGATTTTATTAACATTGCAATGCAAGTAGGTGCAGGGTTTAGTGGCAGTGATTACAATTCAGAAAATTAATACATTATTAAAATTAATTTAATTTATAATTGATTTAATTTATAATTAATTTGATTTTTATGAAATATTACAATATTCAGAGTCATAATTACGAGTACGTACAATTTTAATCATAACAGTTACTTGTAATGATAGGAACGCTCATTTTCGAGGCATTTACCCTATAAAGGAGGAAAACCCCTCAGAAAACTATTTGTTTAATACATCTTAAATTTGTTAATAACTGATATCTAATTACTATTTAATAATAACCCTTATCGTCATGTTATCATTTATACCGTAAATGTCCAATTCCAAAATCTACGTATGAACTAACGAGCTGTAGGTCAAACGATCTGTCGGTCGTTTGAACGTCGGTCAAGCGAGTGTCGGTCAATCGAGGGATCCCGTTTCCAACGCTAGTGGAGAGGGTACAAGACTTTTCAACGTCCTTCATGAGCACTTTTGGGTGGCGTAATGGCTTCTCCTTACGAGCCAACTCCTTCGCTGACCTTGTCTTTGACCCGTTATCCGATGCTTACGGGATGCAGAATGGAGTGCGGGATTTAAGGCTCTCTAACGACAGAAATAAATCCTGATGTAAATGGGCCACAGCTAAGGGAGATATTTGGACCGTACGAGTGTACTTACGCTTGAAAGACAACGTGCATTAAGATTCGCGCGCTCTTGGGGGTTGCGCTAGTGTCATCAATTTCCTTTAATGAAATTCCTATTCAATTTGACGCACCTTATCGCCGTTAATTTTCAATGTAGCGTAGTGAGCGCAGAAAAGTATGTTGTTTCCGGGAAAAAAATTACCCTCGAGGGAAAAAGTAAGCAAGGATATGCTGAGTAGGGTGAATTTATAGAATAGATTCCTATTTACTCCGTGAAGCGAAGATTACGGGACGTATGAGCCGCCATAGAGATGATAAACGATGAGCAGATGATGAAAGAAAATGAATTCCTAATTGTGCGGAATTATCTTCAATGTATTAGTTTCTTCAATTTAAATAAAACTGCGAAAAACTAAATTCAGTTTTATATACTCATAAAAATTATTTGTAAATACATTATTAATTGGAATAGTAAATATATATGTAAATATATTAACGTACGAACTCTTTTTACTGTAGTGACGACGTTTCTGGATGTAGTATGGGATTGCTTGACGGGGTGATTTACAGTGGAGATCTACCTCATGACTACTATAGTAGCCGAGAAAGACTGTCATGAACTTCAAGGCTCCAGTAAAAGCAGTTTATGAATGTATCACTAAAGAGAGTCAGGTATGCATTACTTATGTACATGAGTACTTAATTTCCATGTGGTTAGTGTGTAAATTTATGTATTTATCACATATACGTTAAGTAAATATCATGAATGTAGGTATAATTCTGAATTTCTGAAGTTTAACAATATTAATAAACGTAATTATAATCACTTTTCAACGCTCCTTTTCCTCAAACATACCCTTCATTTAACCCAACAGCAAACAAGCCATAAAATATGACGGGTTAAATAATAAATGAAAACCAAATCGTTACCTTTACTTACCTTAAACATCAGCACGGAAATTCTAACCTTTGTTTAAATCCCTCCATTCATAACTTCGACTATAAAACATTTCGCCCCACTCCCACACATTCCCCGCTTCGAAAAAGAACTCGTTCCCGCGGAATAAAACATTCCCGCGACAGGCTTAATTACAGCACTCTGCGTACAAAACACCACCCCTTCATACGAGCCAACTTCAAACTTTTCCCACCCGAGATACCTTAAAACTTCCTTCGGCAAGACAACATTCACCAGAGGCGTTGGCGCAACCTTCCTTAATCCTCGACCGAGCCAACCTACTCCTGCAGCCTACCAGAGACACTGCTACTCTTAATCATCAAAATGCATTAACGCGTTAATTCTCGCTCCCTCTCCCTTTATCAGAGACTGTATCCCTCTTCGAAATAATCCCACTCCTGACATTCTGCCAGCCGGAATCCTAGAAAAAGCAAAGACCTTTCAAAATATCTCGAAAAGGAAAAAAACGCGAGGAAACTTCTCTCTTAACGAACCGCGTCTTTCCTTTCCCTCCCCGGGAGAAAAAACTTCTTTTTTCTCCCCCTCTCGCTGGAATGAGAGAATCCTCCACGCCCTTCGTTAATTCCAGCTACGAGTCGAGGGTCTAAAGCCCTATGCCACATTAGCTTCGCACGCGTAAGTAGAAATAGTAGCTCTCTCTCCCACCTTCCTAACGACCGGCTTTACAAATTCCTAAAATTCACGAGGGCCTCGATATAAAAATAGCGTCCCATTAACCGAAGTTTCCGAAAATATACGTACCAATTACGTAATTCAATCGCCTTTTCCGGAATAATTACAGGGCGCTCCTTGGAGATGTTTTGCAGGAATTAACGCTCTGACGGCACTGAGTGCGATAATTGGTAAAGAAATGCCTAGTACTGAAAAACTGAAAGAGCTGTAATGAAATCTACACTCGTAGAAATCCTTCGTTTTTCTACGTGTAACCGCAATGCGTAACCATGCATGGGTGTAGAAATGTAAATGTAGAAAAAAGTAAAATATAAAGGGTAGAAGTAGATATGGAAAGAGTTGATGAAATGAACGACCGAGGAATCATATGCTGTTATCACACAAATTTGAATCCAAATTTACCCTAAGAAACTTGATAATAGAGAGGATACACAGAAGTCATCTAAATATGGGTACTAAAGATTTTTCAATCACATTAAGATCGTCATATTCTTATGATGGTAAAATACAAATCCTGTGATATATTTTTAAGCCCTCCGACACAACTTTATGAAATTAATAAGCCCAGACAAAACCAGCAACTATTACACCTGCATAGATCTGAATAAAATTATGACTACAATTTCATGAATTCAAAACTCATATTAACATGAGAAAGAAAAAATAAGCATCAGCTGGTTAGCTAGTTCAATCACAAATGACAGTATGTTTCTAGTGCCTACTAAAGTGATTTAAGGTACAAGGAAAATACAACGAAGATGTATTACATGATTAAAGAAGCCGTATAAAGTGTGAGTTTATCGGTAAACACCAACGTTTCTATCCAAGAAAAAAAAAAAGCAGAAAAATACATAGAAATATATACATACTACTTTCACACTTGCGAAACCTAATCATAGTATGTTTTTACGTAAGTGTTCTACCCTTTCGTAGGATCATTGCCTCGATATATCCTATTTAATGCAGTTCCTTGCGTTTCCTGGTATTCCAACCCTTTATGATATAGTTAAAATTTAAGCGATATGCACCTAATTTCACAGAATCAAGCGAGGTGTTGTAGAACCGGTTGCCACCAGTCGTCTCGGTCTTTTCCTAAGGTGGAAAAGCAAAATATTTGTTTTCCTACTTCATATATAACTTAATGTGAAAAGGACATAAAAATGAATTTAAATCAGAAGATAAAATACACTTAAACAACATATTCTAAGAGCTAACGTCCCATGAAACCGCATATACAATAGACCAGCAAAGCATGTCCCAAGAATTCTTTAACATAGGAAACTGAAAATTAAAGTTGCGAAAAGGTATGGTAAAGATCCGATTCAGAAGTGCGTACGATACTCTTGTGCCACCCGATCGTGGTCCAGACAACCCTTCTCTTCCCCTCGCATTCTCCCGAACACACACTTCCTAGGACCCTTCCACCCCTTTCTCTCCACACGGCAGATGGCGAAAGCACTAACGACGAACGTTGCACGCCGAAACTTCAGAGCAATTAGATGCGTGGGGAGTGATCTCACCGTGGCGAACCCGTAAAAGAAACAGCCTTTGAACATTTCTACCACCATCCTCCCATCTTGAGGCAGGAAAACGAGTGTATATGGGGAAAAAGGAGTCGATGACTTCTCAATGAAAGAGAGAGTAGAATCCGTGGTTCCATTCATCAATTTCTCGACTCTCAACTGAAGTGTCGCTGTATATCTTATTCTTCCATAACATCATATTATGTTTTTATTTAAACAATGCCACAATTTTTCAGTGAATTCAAAACGGCAACATATAGCAAATTTATTAAAGAGTAGCTTTGTAAGAGTATGAGCTAAAAGCAAATAAAATTATAAAACTTTTTTTTTTCTATATTAGAGCGAGATTGAGACTTGAGGAAGACTCTTCTAACATCTAATCTTTCGTTATATAAAATTTCAAATAAATTCGTAGCTTAATGGAAAGTACACAGAAGAATAGTACTTTATAGGATAAAAATTCTAAGGTTTCAAATAGGAAAGATACATTCCAATAAAAGACATCCCCAAGAAGGGGGTGTGAAAAACCTGCGAAACCTACGGATAGGTAAATAAATTTTATTTTTTTATGAATTAAAATTTTGCTGATCGACTATAAATAAATATGTAAAGTTTTTACGAAACACAATTTCAGTAAAAAAATATTCCCATGAAACACATGAACACATTATTAAAGAAAGAATAAAGCGACATTTACAACGAATCTATGGAAGTAATTAGGTAGTTCAGAATGTTAGGAAGTCGATATAGTACGTTGTGCAAGGGATAATCTAAACTTAGGATTATATAGTAGAGGAGTAAGTCTTGGTGGAATATGACATTTAAATAGCGATACTAATATAAGAGAATATATAATGATAATAATAAAAGGTCTTTATTCAGGCGAGATTGAGACTAGGAAGTTTCTTCTTACATATAACCCATCGTCAAATGAGAAACAGAAAGAAAGAGATAGTTTGCAAAAGTACCATAAGAAAACTAATATGTGCATTCAAAAAACATAAGCTGAGGTCTCAAGAAAAATTTCCAATGCAGGAAAACACTCACAAGAAGGGGAGTGTAAAAAACCTGCGAAATCTACAGAAAGAAAACTATATTTTGTGATGAAGGAGAATAAAAAGAGTTATGAAAGACAAGCAGAGAATAGATAAAAATTATACAAAAATGACAGGGGAATAATACATATCCACTTCGATTATTAAATACATTAGGTTGAAAATGAATAAAATGATCAAAAACATAGTTTATTTGAACAAAGACAGTCAGGAAAAAATTAAAAATAAATTTTTAAAGAGGAATAATTTTTAAGGGAGTTAACTATATTGTAGATGAAACAAAATAACCAATTTAGCTAAGGTTCTAAACGAAGCGGTCGCTTCTACGTGGGATATAAGTCGTATAATATTTTTCTTTACTGATGGGGGACACAACGCTGAGATAACACCGTCTGTATGGAAGAAAGGTCCTTAGTGCTCCGGTCGAGCAAAAAAAAATCGGAGCGGTCTGAATCGAAACATCGGGTGGGCTTAATAAAGCAAATGTCCCTGACGTGGAGTTTCAACGCGGTACGCAAACGTGTTCCGTGCACTACTTTATGTAAGCGTTGGTGGGAGTGGCGAGCGACGACGGATCGGCGAGGGAATATTAAAAAAGCGACCATTCGACGCGGTACTTATCGAAACGTTTCACGCACTCCTTGTCGAGAGCTTGGAAAACTTTCGGTGACTCGAGCGTGATTTGTGGACCCAATAACCTTTCTTTAATGATACGGACCATATATTACCTACGTCTGCGGGGAAAACGGGGTTGGGTTGTTCAATTCGCGTTACACCAAATGAAATTCTCCCAATCTTTCTACGTATAAGTACCCTGCATTTCGATTTTAATGCAATCTGTATGATACATCGAATTGAATAAATTTGATAAAAAAATTTTGATGTATAGATTCGAATTTATACGATACATCTGTTGTATATCGAATTGAACGAGTTCGATACAATGATTTTAAATCGAATGGAATTCATTCAATATTACGATTGAATATAAAATCAAATAAATTCGATACATCGCTTTAATGTTCACAAATATATCTGAATCGATTCTATTGAGTTTATAAATACCAAATGCGTTGTAACATTTATACTATGGGAAACAATATATGGTTTGAGGTTAAATGGTTAAATATGGTATATATGATATCGACTGTTCGGACCTTCACCTGGTGGTATTTAATCACAACAATGAGTCGTATTGTTGCTATTATTTGTGGTTTGATACAAATAAATCTGTTTATTCAATTTAATTTTTGATAGTATGTATGGTTAAATACAGTTATTATTCAATTTTCTGAAATTCCAGTATATATTTTCACGATAAGTAAACATAAATAAACGTTAGAACAGAGAATAGAATTAGTAAATTGATCTTCGAGCGAATAAATTCTCATATTTTTTTATTTTTTTCTTTGACGAATATTAATTAGGAAATTTCATTATATCTGTGATTTTTTTTCTTATTTTCTTTCTCACTTTAGTAAATGTTATATTTTTCTGTGTAATTAATAATATTTTTATTTTTCTGTAAATTTATTGATTTATGTATTTGCTGTATGTAATTTCATTATTGTGTATTCTTCACTGTTATTTTTATTGTGTTTTCGCGGTTTTTTCCCCCCCTTCTCTGCGGGTATTTTCCCGCAACGTGGGTTTTTCTTTAGCAACCTACAGTAGCAAAGATTTTTCCCCACACTCTACGCTGTCTTTTTGTTTTAATTTAATTTATAATTATTTATATACTAACGACATACGAGGTTAGGTGGAAGAGAGGCCCACTTGGGCCTAACCTCGCCAATAAAGGGTCAAATAAATTAATAAATGATTACTCAAAGTTGTTTAAAAGTATCGATAAACTCCGATTGTACATCTTCAGTTCACAAATAGAAATTTTCTTTCCCACAATCTCGTTCGGAGAGATATCGAATCCTTCCTTCCGAATTCGACCCAGGCCAGCGTACATGCGTACAGTTGAGCATTCACACCATATAGATACGTATCCATGAACACCCACCCATATATGCACTCGTGCACGGCCGTATGCGAAACGAAACGGCGATACGAGAGAAGCACGCCCCCCACCCCCCCAACACCCGAAATGGAAAAGCGATTTATGCATGCGAGAGCATGAACCCAAGCCGCGACTGCCTCCTCGCCGAATTTTTTTTTCATTTACAACCTACTTAAAAAGCCCCTGTGACCTCCTCCGTTTCTGGTGACTGCCCCGTAGCCCATTCCGAAACTTCCGGGTGGTGCAAACACAACGTGTCCACGGAGAGAGAATAAAGAAGGAGATGTAAAAAGAATTAGAATTGGACAAGGTTGTGAGAGCAGTAACCGTAAAACACAACAGCTCTAATTCTCTCAAAATAAAAATAAACGTAATTCTTTTTATTTCATTGCCTAATGGTACGAAATAAACGTAGAGTTATCTTGTTTGTTTTCTTCTATTTTTTGGCACCGGTTTAAGGATCTTGGTTTATTATACGATAACCAATTCCTCTCTACGCCTGCAAACACATTGCTCTAATTCAAGCCGAATTTCGATGTTTCAATGAACATACCGCCAACATTTCCAAGAGCAAGTTCCGAATGAGATGCTTTTATATGCATCCAGGAGCACGTAAACATATTAAAACATCAGAATTGAGTTGATTAATGCCATGTTCTTGATTTCAACCTAGTGTTCCTAGGTGTAATTTTGTGAAAATTTGAACATATGGAACTTTACTTATTAATTATTTCAGATGTGTAAATTAGGTGATGAGCAACATATGATTTTTGAGAAATACTTAAATTACAGGAAATGTAAAACAGATCTCTAAGTAACACAAAATCAACAGTTTGAAAATAAAAAGAATATGATTTCCTACACATTTTGATCTCAAGAAGTAAGTATAAAATAAGAATAAGAATAAATAAGCTATGATAGATAAAGAATCTCACAACGCAATTAATACATGATCGCGTGACTTCGCCTTAGACATGGAATCAAGTAAGAGACTTATTAATTGCTTAAGATTGATAATGACAAATTTTATACTTCGACATTAGATGAAATAATTAAGTCTGCAACACTACACGAGAAGTGCAATTATATAGAAATATTACGGGATTCTTCAACCTTGTCAGCGCAGTAATTTAGTTTGCATAGACCCAGAGAAGAACTCCAGAACAAAAAAGACTTTATCAATCGTCGGCATGAGGGTCAGCTATCAGCATTCGCAAGGCGCGTACAGCACATGTTCCCCGACCCTCTTTACCGCCACAAAGGCACCTCCATGAGGGCTTCAACAGATCGAGCAAAGTTTCACCAAGGCCTTAAATGGTTATCCGCCCGATATCTGCCCCGCTAAACCCTCCGCAAAGACGAGAAATACCCTGCCGTACGCTCACAAAGAGAAACCGACGCAAATTGTTCCTCAGAGAGAAAGAAACGGCCCATTTTAAACAGACGTAACGACGTCGACGTCTATTAGGAAAGAGAAAAAGGGTAGCGCATCTCGGGCGGATAAAGACGCCATCTACGGCGGGGAATTTATCGAGCCATTCTCCCTGTCCCGAGAAAAAGAAGAGATTCGACTTTAAAGCTTATCTGGAGTGTGAGGGGAGAGACGCACGTATCGTTGAAGGTAGTGGAGGAAAATGCGACTCTTTATAGTGAGTCGCCTCAAAGCTCACAACTTAGTAAAAAGAGTCGCTCTCTCTCTCCTTCGAAAGCGACTCTATTAAGTAAATTTTAGTGTTACTAAATTTTTGAAAATTAAAGTGTAAAACAACCAGTTTCTAGCAATTGGGATACCAAGAAGGTGCAAAATGACCTTTGCTATCGAGACATCTTCATAAAACAGATTACTACTACTACGACTCTCTGGGAGTCGTATTCGGGGGGGATCCTTACAAATATTGTATGATACTTTTGAAGGAAGCTTCTTAAATAAAGAGACCAATTGATGAAGCATTATAAAATATTTAAACTCAAAAATATCAAATCAAAAATTGATTATAGATATCCATTATATTTTTCTAGTTAAGAATTATATTAAGAATTATATACATAGTGTCTACGAATAAACATAAATAAGAGAGAAGGGGGGAGAGTTGAAGAACTGTCATATACGAAGAAATAGTCGCGTGTGCAGAGAGAGCTGTGAGCGGAGAAAGAGTCGTGTGCAAAGAAAGAGCTGTGAGCGGAGAAAAAGTCTTGAGAGAAAATGAGTCTTGGGCGCCTAGAGAGGCGTGAGGGGTGGGAGTCGTTTAAGCGGACGGAGTCGAGACTCACCCAATACGACTCCCTCCCCTCGAAGCTTAGTTTCCCGTGTCGCTCGTACGAACCGACTCGCTTACACATTGCCCATCACTAGTTGAGAGTGCTTTAAAGACGTAATGCCATTCCCAGGGACGAAAGTCCCTCTCCGTTTCATGCGGGTACCTAAACTCTCCTACAAGCTAAGGAGGATGCATATACATTCTCTAAAGCCGGGTCTCATCTGCGGGCATTAACTACTCGCGTACTATTGAAGACGAGGTGGAACAGATACTAATAGTGCTCCTCAGTAGGCGGAGCACATTCTTTCGCTACACGGTGCAGTGTAAATCCCGCACGATCGTCTCAAAACCACCCACATGAAGGGCCCACGATTAATACAGCCCTATCGCGACAAGTCGAGACAGCTGTGGAATTCCTTATTAGTTCTTTCCCCGAGAGGGTTAAGCGAGATTTAATTGCTTCTGCTCCTCGGTTAAGCTAACATATGCAGTGGAAGCGAGTCACATCCGAGATGAGAGTCTTGCGCTCTTGATGACAATAATATGGACTCAGCCCTTGGCATAATTACGGAAATACCGATGGAATGATTGTAGTTCTGGATCAGTGGTAGCATTATACACATATTTAATTCGTATATACATAGTATACAGCATATAGGGAGGATAGAACCTCCTCTCTTATATTTTTAGAAATCGCAAGCCATGGCGAGGGAATTAGGCCTATGTTGAGAGATGAAGAGTAAGATAGTTTGTACTTTCTTTCCTTACTAAGTCAGTATGCTATAGCATGTAATAGTATAGTATAATAGTAAATGTACGTCATGTAAAATTTAAGTTTACATCGATTCGTTGGCACAAAATCTCTCGTGTCTAGTATATGTCGGTTTGTTTGTACTATGTATCGATTTCTTTGTCCAGATGTAAAATAGTTTACGCTATTGCATCGAAATCAATTAACTCAAAATGTCTTACTTTGATTTAATAGCGTAAAATTTTCATTTAAATAGAATAGGTTGAAGAATAGCCATTTAGACTAACCTGGCTGTAAATAAAAATAATTATAATAATACATAATTGGGATGAATAATTAATTCTAAAAAGGATTTTTCAAACATTCGCTTGGCCTGTGCATTAAAATAATAGATTTTATTGATTAATAAAAGTGTTCACTGCAACTACCAGTATACGGGCGAATTGACAAAAATGAAAAATGTTTTAGTTTACCTGATAAATGAATCACCTATAGCGGACTGTATATGTTAAATAAACAAAGATAAAACATATCACTGAAATTGATAGTAAAACTTGGACGGTAGAAGATGGTTTGAAATTTATTAATTTTCATATAGCAATACATTATATATGCAAAGATATTTTAAATATACCTTGAGTAAAAACTTCCAAAACCGACGCTACAAGATGTGCACTTAAATTGGTATGTGTTACGTGTGTATCGGATGGCAGAGTTCACCTTAAGTCACATATTTGACACCGCGAGACGAAAAATGACAAAACAAACCCGATCTATTGAAAAAGGCCTCGAAAAACTGAGAGCAGCCAGCGCCGCAAAAATCACAAAAATAATTGAAGACTCCGTCCTTACTTTCAGCAGAGCGAGACCGTAACAAGCCCAGCATCACGCGACGGGCACATTTAATCCACGCATGCACCGGCGAGTGGAAAGAAAAACCTCGGTACGACAAGATCCACGACACTTGCAACACGGCTGCCCAACCCTCCGAAAAAAAACACGCTCAAGATGGCGGCGTGGGCAGGGCCTCACGAAATGCACACGTGAAAGTGCACCGAGGTAAGAAGAGCCGGAAAAGAAAGAAGGCCACTCGAAGACGTGCACCACACCCGCATCAAGCCGAATCCATTGTCTCGTCCCACCCGTTCGAGACGAAAAAAGGCTCTAAAGTGGGGTTTACGCGATAAGAGTACGCTATTTCGATCGAAGATGCGCGCATCTACTCGGTTCAGGTAAACGCCTCATGCGAGTTTGAACCGATAGAGTCATCTGATAAGAGCTTACTCGGACCGAGCTTTACCCATCCGATAAAATTCGACAGAATAGCTAAACTAAATAAGTTAAAATTAAAATAGTTAACGATCTAAATTTTATGAAAATTGCCCCATATATGTGAGAATAAATTTTTTTAACAACGTGCCGTTCGAAATGGGGACAACTTTTAACAAGAATGTCTGTAGTTTTTCTGGAAAATTAAAAGAAATGTTACTTAAAAAATGTTTTCATTCAATTAATAAATTTATAAAACTAGCCCGTTCAATTGTATAATTAATTTGCTGTCATCTTATTGCAAATAAGTTGTGTGTTTTTTTCCTGCTTTTGTGAAAAATTATGCATTGGTAATAGATAAGAGTCGAAAAATACCTTTAGCTGTCAAAAATTGGGAAGGAGTAAAGAGAGAAAATTAAGACAGAGAATGACTAATTTCCTATTATGCATTGGTAAGTATGTAAATATATATGTATACATATTTATATTCATTTTGTAATATGGAGTACGTAACTATGATATAAATAATGTGACATTGGCATATGTAATTATAAATGTATTATCTCACTGTTCTTTTTTTGTATCTGACGAGACATCTGTTCACATTAGTGCAATTACTGAATTTATTGTGAATTTTACATGTCAATAAATAAACCAACTAAACTAAACCATTATGGCAAAAGGAGGGTGCACTGATGAAACGACCTCTTTTCCTCCTTTTCCTGTAGGTAAACATCCGACTTATTTTTTTTAATACAGACATTTAAAATGGATTACTTCACAAACCTCAGAATTCAACAACGAAGTCTTTCTTTTAATTTCTCAGATGTCGTTACGATAAAAAGTTCTGTAAATATATCTAACTTGAGGTAAGCATATGTATTTTTGGCTCTTAATTCAAGATAATACAAAATTCCGATAGTAATTTTTAAGCTTCCTTTGATAAATGAAAGGACTTTAGCACAGAATAATGTTTCTTTCAAACATTCATTATGAATTTATGACCATTTCCAAAGAAAATTATAGAATATGATATTTAAAATCTAATTGCTTTAATGATGGTTAGTGGGATTCCATTATACAAAGCTAATTATTGTAACAAAACATTAATATAATGATATTAATGAACTTGTACGATTTTGCAATACTCCGTACTCCTATTCCACAAAACTTGTACAATTCCTACAATTAAATAGCTTGGAACTGCACGAATGTTTTGTAACAATAAAATGGTTTACATTTGATATTTATTCAGCTACATCATGCACATGTAGTACATAACAGTATTGTAGTTACATAGTAGTATTTTACATACAAGCGTGTTACTTCAGTAAATTATTTTGAATTTGATATTTATTTGGAAGGAATTATTACTCGACGGACCCTCCTGGCAACACCACTGATCTGCTATATAGATAATCATTCGTCATACTCCAGAAATACCTCATTCAGCAGACAAAAACTCCGCTTATGTATCGAGTGGCTGGCGGTATGTGTAACACCTCCGATACGAGTCTACTCGTACTGCGTAAACACTTAACAAAATTCGGACCGAGTATACTCAAAGTATAAACATACTTTACACTCGGTCAAGTATACTTTTAGCGCGTAAACCCCGCTTTATGTATACCTATCTCGCCACACCCACGATTCCTTCAACCCTTCCTTCATCCCCGTTCCCTCTGCTGCGTTTTTCCTCCCTGCTCTGAGCGGTAGCTTCGCTAATGCAGCTCTTTTTCTCCGAGTTGGACCCGATCCAAAAAGGATGCTACCGATGCACGGCCATCACATACAACTCCAGGGAGAGAGAAAGAGAGAGAGAGAGAGAGTATAAGTAATGGAACTATTGTGGACCTCCCCGTTCCGTTTCTCCCCTCTTTTTTAGAGAGTGCCAATAAAAAGAAACTTAACGTCCTAGGAGGGTGCCGGAAACTTGTATTTGCAGCGAGTTTAGCCGGTCACCGCTCGTGGACGTAAAACTTCCTGACGTATTCATTCCGTATTTTCTCCGCCGTTAGCTTTCGTTTTGTTGCTCCTTTTATTTCCTTCGGGAGTGGGGAGGAAAAGGAGCCGTGTGTTCCGCTCTTCCCTTTGTACCCGATTCTTTGTTTTATCTCCCGTACGATATCGTTATTTATCTTCCCGCAGATGGATGATACAAAATGTCTTATGCTCGGTAAAAGATTCGGATTCTTTATGGCTGGATTTATTTTTCCGACGTCTACGCATTTTACTTCCCCATTGCTAACTTTTCTCGTCATTTTCGATACAATGGTGAAACTGAACAGAAACTTCCCGCTCCATTTTTACAGTGAAGAAATGCATAAACTCTTCTAGTTGTTGCACATTCAACTATATTTAATTACATACAAAAACCGATAACATTTAGGTAAAGCTATGATAATATAGGTGAGTAAACACTGTAATGATATAGATAAAAGTAGGTAGGGTTTAACAACACTGGTAGGTGGAGATATAGTACGTGAAAAGTACACATACACTTATATAAAATTAAATTCATGGCAATTTTTCTTGTGTAAAAAATCTCTCCTAACGTACGCACTGTCTGAAAATATATTAAATGTTAGAATTGTGGATTTTTAGTAAATGAATAAGCTTATTTTGAGATGCTGAATATTCAAGAACATTGAATCACATGCAAAAAATATAAAATTTGGGATCATATTTTAATAATTTAGATACAAGTAATTGGACAATGATAATAATAATAATAATAAATCGTCTTTATTTGGGCGAGATTAAGACTTAAAAGTCTCTTCTTCCATCTAACCAATAACGTAATGTACTTGCGTCAAATAAATGCGTAAAAATGAAACTAGAAACAATAAAATTAATTTTATAGTTGTAGTATTAGTATTCTAGATTAACCGATATTTTCTTGAAGGCAAGATATCTCCTAATATATTTACATGGAAGGATATTTAATCCCTGAAAAATGAAACAAATCATAGAATTGTGGAAATTACATGCGTTACATCATCAAATTTCCTAAAAAGGGGAAAACTGAAACATACTGGCTGGAAATTTAAGCACTGAAATAGAAAACTGCCAAATTTAAGTCATTATGAATTAATGAGGCGTGAAGGGATCACAAGGAACCATCACACATATGATAGGTTCACTAAGCCCAAATAATTTACACATTCAAAACCATTAGGCTAAGAAGTTGAATAAATCTATAATCTGACATCTGTTTGAATTGATGATTGATGATTCATAACAAATGACAGAATTCATTAGGTCCCAAAATTTAGTATACCTCACAGGTGTTCATTTGACCTAGAAGACGACATTAGGTCGCAAACTCATGGATATGGTCCACTCTTAGATCCTACCTGTACTTCAATTTTCGAGAAACGTGTTACTAACTACATAATTTCCCGTGCACTGCCCAACAGCCGCTTCCAGGGTTCCGAACGACATGGACAAATGCCCTCGGCAACCAACTGGCTTATTAAGCGCTCATTCGGTGTAAGGGTACGGTAATTTAGCTTTACTCTGGATCGCTTTAACTTAAACGGACAGCCACTTCCGGTCCTTCTCCCCTAACGACTTTGGGAAAGCTTAAAAATCGTCGAGTTGGCGAATCATTTCCATGTTCCGCAGGCGGCTTGAAGAGTATTAATGTAAATGTAATATCGAATCATCCATCTAAGTCCGCCCAGGGGACGGTTGGAACCCAGCAATTTTCCAGCGTTCTTCTCTAAAATGCCCGAATACATTAATCCGCCTTGTAAGGGAAGAGGCTCGAAAACACTCGCGGACCCGAAAGTCGTTTCTTTCGATTAAGGTGTTATCTCAGAGTTCGCAGCTTTAATATTCATTATGCGCGAAATGTTCCGAACTGCCCACGTTTTGCCCTTCGCGGGCAATGCTGCGAGCATTCAGCTTCCAGATGTTTTTATTTGCGTTAATGTCCCGCAAGGGGAAGCTCAAACATTTGCTCCTCGTATTTTTGATGAATTTCGGCGGGATTGCCTTATTTGCTTAACCTTGCAGCAGTTTGGATGTCCTTAAATGGAATCCTTAACCCCATTACACCTAAACAAGTCCTACTTTCGCATTACATACAAATATTAGGAGTTGAACGCGAAGAGGAACACAAAACGTGCATGATTCCCAAAATATTTGATTCCGGTACGGCACACTGTGTTCTCATTTGGGTTTGACATGGATGAGTTCCAGCAAGCACCAGTTGAAATTTTTCCATCATTCTTTTTCGTTATTATTTGATTAAAAGGTATCAGGTCGTTGACAAATCATTTATAGAGTGATATTTGTATCATTAACTCGCTCTAAAATTGAATTCATCTTAAATTGTGAAGGAAAAGGGAGTTCAAGAGTAAATTATAAGTTGCTAAGTCAAGTAAGGAGGTTGATAGTAGTAGTAGTATTGTTGAAAGCGCTTCGTCAGCTTACGTAATTTCGCACATTGACTCCCAACGGAGATCGAACCCGGGACCGCTTTTACCAAAGGCAACCTTTATGACTATCCGGGAGCCCGAAGAAATTGAAATGTAGATGGCATTGCGTATACTATATGTCTATCATTAAAATCTTCAATCCGAAGGTAGATTAGTACCTCTTTCTAATTTAAGCTACCCAGAGGTAGTAGTGGGATTGATGCTTACTTGGCAAGATGAGGAGTTGGGTAGCCCTTTTTTTCTTCACCAAGCCTTCTTCATTAATATATTTTCATACATATATGGGTAAAGAGGTTAGTATTACCTCAACCCCTCTAACCTTAGCTACCAATAGCAAGTAGGGATAATGAGGCTTACTGTGCCAGATGAGGAGTGAGGCGATTTATCCTTCCTTTCTTCGTCAAGCCACACAACTTGTAGGTATTATAAATACATTATATATGACCCAAGTAGCTGAAGTTGAACTTTTATGTGAAATACATTATATATGACCCAAGGAGCTGAACTACTCCTATCAAACGCCATTACTTTAACTTTAGACGTGCTCTTAATCTAATTTTAACTCTCCTTACACAAATGGTCTAAGAAAATGGCGGGGAGGAATTTTTCCAGGAGAAAATAATTATCTTGGCAACGGACATATAAGGGGCTATGAATATTCAGCATCCAAAAACTTTTTCGGAGCACTAGTTTACATAAAAGGATTTCGAAAGTTCCGCAAGAAACCAAAAGAGAGTGACAACCATATCGGGAATGCTAATCCGATCCCGGTAATCAATAGGGGAGAGGTAATTGCTTAAAGTAATTCCCGGAAACGGACGGCTCCGTAATTTCCCCTTATCTTCCCAACGACTAAAACAATACACTCCAATGGAGTGCTCTAAAATTACAAATTGCCGCATATAGGGCCACTAATGAAGTTTTTTGTCCATTCCCCCAAACCCCTTTCCCCTTTAAAATGCGGCGCCTCGTTTCGGATTCTCTCCAGAGATGGCAGCACGAAGGAAACATACATTTTTATCGATCCCCGGAATTCGCGCTGAAAAAAAATCCGGTTGAAAACACATCTGGAATTAACCCTTTCTCTAGGAAAGGAATGGACTGCCCGAATGACTATCCTAATGCTCTTCCCCTTATCGTAACGCGCTAGTATTTAAATGCGCGATTCACTCGTGCTCGGAGACGATAAAGCGAGAGTCGTTTAGAATAGAAGTATTCGAGACGATTTAACCGTCAAATGCAACGATTAAATGCAAACTCATTAACGTGAGATATGTACTTATCCAGTATAATATCTATTTTTAGCACGAAACAAACTTGTATATTTATAATGTCCGACATTTTCAACTATAAAAAGTAACATAGAAAGTGAAATGGTGAAACCATGAGAACAACTGCATCCTTTAGTACCATTTCTAACGAAACTGAATTATTTTGATAATAACTACGAAAAAATGACGTTTACCCACCTTAAAACACGTTAAAAGGTAACATATAACAAGTACGAAAATATAAGAGAACCTACTTTAAAATAATAAATAAAAAATATATCCAAGGAGCAAGAGGGTCACCCTCAGCCAATTTAGTTCATTCCTGTATAATTCGTGTGTATTCATATAATTGTAAATCAGAGTTTTTTTCGGTGTGTTTGTGTCGAGATTTCTGCATGTCTTCTGGTCCATCCGTTAAGTGAATTTGAATAATAACACATCTTATTAATCTACGAGAATGAAAATGTCTCATTTTATCAATTAAGAGTAAAGAGATTATGATGTTTTATAATGATGATGATTTGATTATTAGAACTTACATAGTCCCATTCGAGATTCCATTACAATCCCCCAAAACGAGTCAAACCTTATCAGGAAAGATAGCAATCACAAATAAAGACCTGTTGAAAACTTTTGCAAAAACAACTCGGATTGAAACGTATAAAACCCCCCACTACTCCGACATTAGCTAGGACAGGAGACAGAGAAACGCAACAGCGGATGATCAGCGAATAAAAAACCTCCCAAATTGGTAACTTTACGACCATTGCCGGATAAATAGCCACTTTGCCCTTCCCCTTATATTTAAAAGGTCCCCAGGATACGCTAAACTCACCCCGATCTCGGACCTGATCTCCAGGGTTGCCTTCAAACACCGCCGAGGATGGGCCGTTAAGGTCACAAACTACACTCCTCCGGCAGGAAATAACATTCCCCACCCACCCCCGGAATCAAACCATACCGAAACCCTACCCATCAATCGAAGGATCCCCTCCTTTGACCCTACAATTCGACCTGGCCGGGTCCACCCACACTCCCCGAAACCCACGCCCATTATAACCCACCCCTTGCCCGCTCCTATTCAGCTTTTAACCCCTTCCTCCCCATCTGGCCGGGCTCCAACGTAATCAGACACATACATCTCCGAAATCCCGACCCCTAACCCTCTGCAGCCACTAAATTCCTCCTTGCCCCTTGGAGACGCTAATTTGGAAAGGGATGGGGGAGGGGTTGGATAGATAAGGGAAAAAGAGTGGACTAGGGTACGCTACAAGAGTGCCGCTGGAGAAAAGATTCCGTCAATGGGGGATTTTTTTCAGGGAGTCGATAAAATTAATCGATTAATGGCCCAAAAATAATGTCGGCGGTCCTTGCGACGACCTCTGTTACGCATCTGCAGCGACGGGTGGGTCCTCAGACTGCAATTTTCGGACGGCGAAGAAAGTCCGCTTTTATGACTCTTCGCTTTCGCTGGGAGAAATTGAAAGGGGAGATGCTTGGCTTCGTTTCGAGGAAGATCCCATAAATCGCTGAAGTGGAAATTAGCTGATAACGAAAGAACATGAAATGACAATGTATTACTATTACTGGTGAGCGAAGGAAAGTGTTTTCTATAAAACATTTGTATTGTAAGGGAATTAATTCAGCTTTATTGGGTAAATACTGGCCTAATGAAACAACTCTTACGATTAATCCCTTACAAACAACCACGTCCCAACCAAGATTCGAACTAGGAACTTGAGTGTTGTTTTTTCTACCATGCTAACTCATAAACCACCGAACCTTGAACCTCGATATGGTTTAGTTTATCTTACTATAGGCAAGAATGTAACCATTCGAACTTTTATCCCATTAGAGTTTTTTATCGTTTCAAAACGAAAATGTTCGATGCCATAAAGAGTTACGTAATCTTCATACGAATTGAATGAGAATAAGGAT
Organism: Sympetrum striolatum; assembly: GCA_947579665.1. Classification (NCBI taxonomy): domain Eukaryota; kingdom Metazoa; phylum Arthropoda; class Insecta; order Odonata; family Libellulidae; genus Sympetrum; species Sympetrum striolatum. Next base: position 45,217,808 of record OX388347.1, read on the forward strand.
TTCTAAGACGCATAAACCTACTGAAAGGTAGGTGTGTATGTTCACAAAAAAGTTTATAGATATTGATATCAAGCAATTTATGTAAATATTAGTGCAAAATTAAACACAAAAGTCAAAAATAAAGTCTTTATCATTCAATAGAACAATAGAATTCAAGGCACTGCAGATATATTTCTGCAGGAAATATTAAATCATACAATGCCTTCTTCGAAGACAAAAACATCGAATAAAGAAAGGGACAGTGGAGTAATCTAAAGAATCTAATTTCTGAGGAAAATCGCTGTAAATACTGGAAAACCAAACTCATAAATACGTACTACAGGGAATGCCACGCCCAAATACCACAGGTTTTCATGGTTGCACATTCCCTTTACTGTAAATACCCCGAACAAGGTAGCATTATTCTGGTCTGGGAAAACAAACGACGAAAAACCAAGATAACTTTCGTCAACAGTAAAATTTAGAGCACCCCCGAATCCTGACCGCTTAAAGAAAAGGGTCCCCCGCGTAAATAAAATAAATCTGGGAAATGGCGAGCAATTAAGACGACGATGGCGCCACCCCGATTACGGCGACCGGTGGAAGTTGCGCCAACCCCCACTTCCCACACCATCGTATCGATATGCAATGACCATTTCGGATGGAATTGGATCTTCCCGAACCCTGCGTCGCACCCCTTATCTCCCTTACCCTTTCTCCCCTTCCAGCCGTATCCCTTTTTTCCTCGGACTCGCACTGATTTATCGCTCCATATAAAACTCGGCGAATGTCGCATGGGCCCAGTTTATTACGGGGCCCCCAGGAGGGGATAAGATTCGGACCTCGGAGGAGGCAAAAACCGTGACGGCCATTCCAGGTGGCAGCTGCGGTGCGACTGCAGCGCGGCACCCAAAGGGTGCAGATTACGTGGGTTTCGATTTCGCAGGGATCTCGGACCACACCCCATACTAGCATCCCCAAAGACGTACCTCTTTCCCGTGTGCGGAAGTTTGCGTCCCACGGACTTTCGCATCTCGGACAATTACGTCCTTAGGAAATTTGCGTCCCGCGGACTATTGCGTCCTGGACAATTGTGTCCCAAGGACTTTTGCGTTTATAATTTTACCATACGATTTCTGGCTGTATTTTAAGTTAAGGGATTTGGTATATCTTAGAATTATTAAAAACTGTAAAAAATAAAACACCTGTAAATTCAATGTACAACTTAGCATGTTTCGGTACTCCAATGTTGCAAATATCCAGTTTTTGCAAATTTCCTAGGGACGCAAATTTCTGGGACGCAAAAGTCTGTAGGACTCAAATGTCCGGGGCGTAAATTTCTGGGACGTAAAAGTCCGTGGGACTCAAAAGTCCGAGGGACGCAATTTTCAGGGACGCTATTGTCCTAAAGCCCCCTTTCCTTATCCTGGGGCTCCTTCGTCTATTCCCACCCCACGCAACCAATAAAAAATAATAAAGGAAAAAATAATCGAGCAATAATGGATGATTTATATCCTACGTGAGGTCGCCGTGCGAGCCGGCAGCGGCATGCGAAAGCTTCTCTTTTTTTTCGTTTTTTCTGCCGTTATTTATTATTCCTATTTTCTGTAGAATGCGTCGTTTTGACTTTCTCTCTTGCTGTGGGCTCCACAATAACGCTACTTTTAAAGGTTGGGGAAAGATTTATGTGACTGTGTTTGCTTTGCCTCCGCAGACTTTCGTACGTTTTCGCATACTTGGCTCTTCCCGAATTCTTATACGCTTCGTGCTATTCTGTAATTCCGACCGTATTTATTTACTGCACCCTGACCGTTTGCGACGCATGATTCTTGATTTTCTTTACTTAAATACCGTAAACAAGATAAACTGATTCCCATTCCTGCTATTCATAATATTTCCATTTAATGCTCCAGTATTTAAATTCGTAAAAATATCGATCTAATAATCACAATACCTATATATTACTATCCGTAGAATATTATTGCGTATTACGGCAATGCTAGAATTTTTATAATAAATGAATGCTTCCTGAAAGCCAAGCAAAAGTCGAATTCCGTTTCAATTAAAAATTAAAAATTTTTTGTCTGGATAAAATAAAGTTAAATCTGATGTTAGATCCGGTAATGGTAAAGGCAATATATCAAGCTATGCTAACTTTGATTTTCCTTCTTGAACCTCCAAATTATGACAAACTGATTACCATTGCTACCACTCATAACGTTTACATTTATCTTCACAGCATTTAATTCCATATAAAGGGAAAAATCACTCGAATAAACACAATACCTATTTATCAGAATACATACTACATATATTTTTCCTGCCACAACGACGCTAAAATTTATTTAAATCGATGAATATTTAGATTGATGAAAATATGATACATTTGCACTCATACCCATGCAATTGAGAACCCAAGGAAAAGACTGGGATAATATTATTGGAAATGTTTATTTGATATTATGAATAGTTATTAATTATAGTTATAATAAATAATTCTTGAACCTCAATATACTTTCGATTATTTTATTTACAATAATAATATAACTTTTCCAAATCTTTCTAATTACTTTGTTTGTAATTTGTTATCCATGTAATTAATTTAATCTCCTCTTCTTTATACTTTTAATTAGAAATAGACGATTAAACTGAATGAAAAAATTGAATAAATAAATGAATTTTTCTGAAATGACGGTTAGTTGTTTAAACAGAATAAATCAAAAACAATAATTTACTGAACGCCATTTTAGGACCGAATAATAAAAACCATATTTCACGCTTAACTAATCCCGTTTCCGCTAAATTAATCACAGATAAACAAACGCCATAATATATTCCGTCCTAAAATCCCGTCCATCTGACACAGATTTTCATCTCGAGCTAAAATCACCGTAAACATATCTCCACTAATGCACTCGCAGACTAAACGAATTCGTGAATATTCACCTCGCTCACCTCATCCGCACAACAGGCTCGAATGAATAATAAGAAATGACAAATCCTCAGGCCTCGTCTAAAAATCTCGCCTCGCGAGATGCAAACAACATCGCTCGTAACTTTTTTTCCGAATTAACACCTTTTACCCTCTCGGTGCGATACAGGAAGCGAAGAGCTCACAAAAGGAAAATTTGAAATTTAAATCCTCCGATGCTAAACGATGCCGGACGAAAATCTGTCTGCGTGAAATTCGTAACACCGACGAGACGGCTAAAGAAATGCAGGGTAAGGGGAAGCATCCTATTTCTACATTTAACCTTAAGGAAGGGCACACCGCGTTTGTCCTTGTGACGACCCTAGCCGACAGACACCTTTCTTCCCGACCCAAACGCCAACACCCCTATCCCATCGCGAATCGCGACTCGATGCGGGTAAATTAATTAAGTGCCCCATACGCTGCTCAAATCCGACTTTTTCATAGAGTGACCTATGGGTTCTGAACGATTTGCGCCAGTATTCTAACGCGTTTTTCTGCAAACTTATTTATCCCAAAATCAATGGAACAGTAAAGTGAAAATTTCCTTAAGATTTTCTACACACGAGGAATTTATATTAACGTGGAATATATAAGTATTTATTCATGCATGTGTATGTATCTGTACTTGAATGTATAGGGGATGCGATAGTCTGACAATAGTCTTATTTCAGCACATGTAACGATATAATTAATAATAATATAATTTTAATATGTAAATTAACGTGCAATATATATGTATGTATATTTATTTATTTATTTAAGTTCGCGTTGCAAGTTAGCCTTCAGGCCAGGTGGCCATCAGGTGGTCAGGTTTGATATGTACCTAAGTATGTACGTATACAAATACATCGAAGTTAGCGGACTTTACAAGATGGATTTCCAGCAGTAATAGTGAATTCCTGAATTTCTGTGTAATGTTGGAACACTTTAAATATTTGCATCTTACAAATGTGTATTCATTTACTTTTTATGAATCAGTAATGTGCACAAAAAATGTTTTCTGAGATCGTAAAGTAAATTAAATTAGAAAAGGATTTTATATTAAGTCAACATACAATTCTCTTCCTAAATAAAGAAACGGTATGAAAGTGAGATTATTTTGAAGATCGAAGAACTTGAATGGAAAATAAAGAATAACTTTCAGAATGAACATTTATATTGGGTAATGCGAATATTGCGGGGTTTGTAAACTAACAGGTGGGACATAACCTTGAACAACAAACAAATTCAATAAAAATCATAATTCTTTCTTAAATAGAAAAAGCTAAATCACGAGGAATATCACCTAGCCCTTCAAAAATGTACCTACGTTATATGAATTTTTTCACGCTTCTTAGCTACAATTCCCCTAGAAGAAGCTTCTGAAGTACTAAACACCAGCAAATATTATTACCTTCATTTCATTTAATTCGCGCTCACCTTTTACAAAGAATCTTACGTAACTCTTGCCCGACACGAAAACCAAGTTTAAGTCCTGTAAGACATCCGCCGTATGTAGATACATGGTTTCCAAATCGCCGCTTGGCTAACGTCCAAAGAGAGTATATGCGATCGAGAACTTTGAGAGTTTCCCATCTTGCATAAATCTACCCACGATATTACAACTCGATGAGAAACGATGGGAAGTGACCATTCAAGGATGCATCCACTAAGCCATTGGGAAAGGGATTGGTCTGCTCTGCACGGGAGTCACAGAAATCCGGGTAATCCCTTCTCTAAAAGATAGCAGAAATTATTGCAAGCTACGCCTCGAGCATGTGTGGCGAATCTATAGAAATACAGTTCTCTCTACACGCAACGTACAAATCTTATAACGAAGTTTGCGGTTTCCCCGAGGACAGGGATACACGTCGAAATGCCCTTGGCATGCTTTATACCCCAACCCAGTCTAGATTTATTGCATACACCCCGGAACGCGTAGTAAAAACCTGACCGTGGGGAAACCTCATAGAACTAACATAAATTTCCGGATCTTGAGCGTTCCTCGTCGTAATCGTTTCATCACCTTTATTAACGAGATAAATTACGGAAAATAAATCCTCGTGAGAACTGCACTACGAAACGATATCTTTAAATGAGCTTAAAAACGTTGTTTTCCGCGCAAATTTGCGGAAAAGATAGCGAGTTTGGAGTTTTTTTATAATTAATTTTCACTAAGCGCCACGGAAAAATGTATAGCGTTAATTATTCTCGTATATATTTGGTGAGTTGGGAAAAGGGATTATTAAAAGAAAAATAAATAGGATTAATAAAAAAACTTGTTCATAAAATTTTACAAATAGCTGAGGACAAATTTAACATAATTAATTCCATTATATTTATATAATAATGTTCTACGGTGAAATCTCTTTTAATGAGCTACTTTGTTCATGGTGTACCCGGATAACGGAGAGCCACACTTGCTCAGTTTCAGACTCGAATGACAATTTCAATGCTTCAGCTAACTGATTAACATAAAATAGACAAAATGTAGGTTTTGCTCATACTACATCATTTAACATATATTTCCCGACCCGGGGCCGTATCTTACATGTTCAATAAACCAGTACATTATGGTAATTTTCATTACATGCACATTTATCATAAAGTTGAATGTTTAAAGATATTGAAATGATTATATAGTAAAGAGAATACAGAAACCAATCGCGATCAGCGTAATAACTCACATATAGGTCCATCAATATCAGCTGGCCAAGTCTGGACTTTTGAAAACAACTAGAAACCTAGCAGTAAATTCATCCTAAATACTTTTCTTACCGATATGAAAAACGTAATTAGTAGCTATATTGTGATGTATTTACAAAGATTATTTTCACTGACAGAATACTAACAGACACTTTGAAAAATGTAATTACAAACGCCAACTATACACCTTGCTTACATAAAATAATGTAATTAGTAAACCTCATCACCTCCCTAGGGTTTTTGCTAGTCGGAGGGATCAATATCCATGGCTTTGGGCTGAATACACTACAGTTTAATTTCATACATCGGCAAATTAATTTCCGACCATTTAAGACAACTTTTGATAATTCACTGAACCCTTAAGCAGTTAAATCTGGTCTGGATCTTCAAATTTTCAAAAACCGTCATTTTTAAAATTCAAGAACTATTTGAATTGAATATATAATTCCAATAAGGTTTCTTTCGATGACCAAGACTAAATACTCTATTTCAACAACGGGTCATAATTAATCGAAAGGACTAATTAAGCAACTATATTTCACGCCACTACTTAAGGTTTAGTGACCCAATGACTCTTCACCTGCACAACCATCCGATACCGCCCCCCTTTCCAATAAGTACAAAGCACTTCATATTTTCAAAATCCTAATCTCCCACTACATTACACACACTTCACACCTTAAAAACGAGCGAAATTACTCGGGTGTTAGAAACCGTCGGCGACCGCGTAATTCCCCTTACCTCCCGGAGATGACGTCTGCGAGAACAAAACCCGAGCAATGGACTTCAGAGCTCGTTAAGCCGGAAACAAAAGGGGAGCGAACCCCCGAATTTAATCCACGCGATGCGTCCGCCAAAATACGATAAAGCGCCTCGCCATTGACCTTAATCAATGGGGCAGATATGCAGATGGCTGCCCGGGGAAGAAAGGGGGAGAAGCGGCGGAGGAAAGAATAAAGCCGAATGGATAACGACCTTTTTATTTAAAGAAAAATGACCGAGGACGGAATTGGATATTTCTTTTCGGTGTTATACGCGGCCCAAATTTTCTCTCTTAGCGCGTTTTTCGCATCTCTGGCTGACAGTGACGATCCCCAAGGACGCCTCACTCAGACGAACGAAAACCCCTGCGGGCGCAGTGTGAGAGACAGTGGAAATGGGATGAATGGAATGGATGGAAGATAGGCAAAAGAGGAGGATTAGGCTAAATAGAGGGATGAGGCTAAAGACGGGGAAGAGACTAAAGGGGGGGATGAGGCTAAAGGGGGGTATGAGGCAAAATAGTGGGATGATGCTATAGAGGGGGATGATGCTAAAGAGGGGATGAGGCAAAATAGTGGGATGAGGCTAAAGAGGGGGATGAGGCTAAAGAGGGGGATGAGGCTAAAGAGTGGAATGAGGCTAAAGAGGGGGATGACGCTAAAAAGGGGATGAGGCTAAAGATGCTTCTGATATTTTTGGGGCATAACTCAGAGATAAAACCTATCGCGAGGGACTTAATTCCCAATGGATAATAATAATAAACAGTAATAGATTTGAAATAGAATATGAACTCTCTCAAAGTAATTCTTCATTTATACGTTCCTGATACCATATTGATAAATGATTGATTAATTTTCATTTCTCTTTTGGTGCAAGATAGTGTATCCATTACTTAAATCTGCCGCAACCATTTTCATGATTTTAATAACATAAGAGCTAATAAGGTTTGAACGCCATTCATTAAGGTTTCTCATTTTTAAATTAAGTAAAGTTTTATTTGTAAGGTAGTTGTGCTTCAAGTGCAACTAGAATTTCAGTACTCATAGAATTTTGTTTCGTGAAGAAATCGTACTCAAATATTTATCATGCTCCTCATTTTACGTAGTAAGCCCTTAAGGGAGGTAAAGACAAAGGCAGAAGATGTTAGATGACATAAAGGGTGGGGTAAATTACCAAGAAGAGAAGTGAATGCCGTTGAATAGGGAATATTAAGGTACACTCCTGGCCAAAATTAACGCAGCACCTCCCTAGCAATCCTTACGGCCGGTGCTGCGTTAATTTTGGCCAGGACTGTACATGAATCTACCGAAAGGTAGAACACTCAAGTTATTACGGAGTGGTTGATGATCACACCCTATATTGGGCAGAATACTTTACAGGCAAGCTTCATAAATGCAAAATTAGGGATAGTAACTAAAACGTATAAATTCCACTTGATTCTCACTCCATTTTACGGGGAATTACTCAATTAGTTCCCTCCGTAATACACAAATCGAAGTGATAGCGAAGAGGAGAAAAAACCCATCCAGGAGGAAACGAGAGAAAGAAACGGAAATGAAGTGAGAGGAAAGAGCCGGTTTTGGGCAAAAAGAGGGGGATCTGGAATTGAAAAGGACAAAGAGAATAAAGGAGGGATAAAAGCGGATTGGACCGTAAGACGGAACGGAGAGAGAGAGAGAAGGAGAGAGACGAAATAGGACGAGACAGGAGGCTAAGGGAAACACAAATAAAGAGGGGAAGATGAGGATTTGGCGGGGACAGAGTGCTAATGGAAGAAGGGGAAAACAGCGGATCTTCAACCGAAAAACTAAAGCATCTGCACCAGCACGCAGATGCGTTGAGCACGCCACATCCTCCTCCCCGGTGCGGGTACATTTAAAAGTGGGACTGGGGAGGGTGTCCGTAAGGCATCGTCGGCCGCAACCAGCATCTCCGCCGTCGCGGGGAGACGTGCTCAGACGGCATTACGCTTTCATTGCCTCAAACGAGAGTGGAGCGATAAGAGAGGGAGGTGCGGAAAAACGAAAGGAATACAGAGGAAGAAATTAGTGAAGGATGTGCTGTCGAGTGCGAGCCCGCATCCGACGCGGTCACGGCGCCCTCGAACGCGGGGAAGGAAGATGCTGGGGGACGTGTCGTCCTTCGACGATGCTTGGCTTATCATCGACTCGAATTCTAACGATTGTTTTACGGCTCGTAAAGTACGGAAGATGAAACGAAACGTGTGAGAAAACAATGGGAATGAGCGAGTTAATATGCGCGAGGCGATGAGGGCATGGAAGGTTATGCGTGAATATAGATCATCATTATGACGCAGGCTTTCAACGTTACACAAACACATGACTTCGATAAGGATTTAGGCTTGTAATGGTGTAAAATAGTGATGAACACAGAGATGTAAAAAACGTGAAATTATGATCTTATATATCAGGGAATATAACTGGTGTATATTCGCCAAGGATATCATTCTCTAGGTATCTAAAGTCATTACAAATACAGGTATTTCATTTGTGAGTAACAAACTTGAAAACAGCTTTAATATCAGGAAATCTACCTATGGTCTATTCGCAAAGGCTGTCTTCTCTAGACATCTGAAGTCAATCCGAATACAGTAGTCTTATTTGTTAATTAAAACTATTTTTATATACCATGTAAATTTTCAATTTCCAAACTCACTATCTCAGACCATTTACCCTCTCGTGTATCCTCAGCGTAATCCTGATCTAACGTTTTCGTTCTCACGTTTTACCGGCACTTAGGCTTATATTTTGAGGTCTCAACTACAGCAAATACACCCTTTATATTTCGCATCTTACGTTTTTACGTATCTAGATTCAATTTCCCCTGGTCCGGTAATAAAAACGTTAGATTGAGACTTCACTGTAATAGCTGTAAAATTTATAAATTATACCTTTTGCATAGATGAATAACAGTAAACTTTAAGTTAAAAGTATAATATCATATTTTTACTTTTCAAGCAATTAAATTATTTAATATCAGTTATTGATAATCCGAAAACAAGTAGGACCATGATAGTCATCACACTGCCCATATAATTGGAGCATAAATGAGATTACACTCGAAGTGCATATGTATACTCGAACTTTGTACGTGCGTATTACACTGCTCGAACTTATCCCACCGACTACGGATTAAGTCACGAAATGTGATTGGGTGATTCAGTACGTACGTAGTCGAGGCCACGAGGAGAAGTGACTTTCATTTTGCGTGGGCACAACATATCCGACCAAGGTGAAGGACGCCTAGATGTCGAAGACATTAACTTTCGGTGGAAAAGGGCGAAGGAAGGTGATTCAGAGGGTATCAAGTAATCTTCTTTCTGGAGCCCACTTTAAAGGCCCATCAAAAAACAAGGACCCCTCCTCAGAGGAGAGAATCGCATCCTCCGACTACCGCTGAGCATACAAGACGCAGCTAGAGAAAACTCCCTAGATGAGAATCCAGAATCTAAAGCTAAATACTTCCCGTCCTTCTACCTAGAGGGAAGGGAAGTAGAAATTTGACCATTTTGTTCAATTATTTTATTTTAGGTATATCTATATAATTATAGCAACATTAAATTAGTTTTCCTATTGATCGACAGTTTATAAACAAATTTCTAGATAAAACTAAGAGTTCATCCCTTTCAGTGATAGGTCCTTGGATAATAATTACGCTGTACTCAAGTGCCTTTGAAATACCATCTACTGCTTATTAAATGTGATAAATTATTTAAATATAAATGTCTTTAGGAAAATACTAAAAAAATCGGAAAAATAGGTAAATACTTTGCTTGAAAAGAGAAACTGGTCGGATGACCACCAGCCTTCGAGGTAAAAAATTATGCAAAAATTACCACATTAGTGTTCTCAAACTTTTCATTCATTCATATTAAATTTGGGATGGTATAAAATTAAGTCAATAAGTTTCAAAAAATTGAAAAATATTAAACTTAAAAAATTTTGAAGTAAAATTCTGAAAATTCGTCAAATGACTACCGTCGTCCTAGTGTTAAGGTTCGGGAGAAAAATGTTAAGCACCGGAGAGATCGTGAAGTCCTAGAGTGAGTTTCATCTTGGGGCAAACTCGATTCCGAATGATACCCGCAGCTTTATGATGGCACCTTTATTTTAGCTTCACCTTTATCTTGCCCTTGAATTTCATTTCGCGACCTTGGGTGTGAGTATTCTTCCTTGACGCCCACAGACACGGTTGCCACCTCGAAATCATCAATGGCCCGGAGATCTTCACGACCAGATATTGATGATCCGATTCGAAAGAGAAATCGAACGCGTTTGCAGCAGATGAGGCGATCTATAGATTACATGTAAGTATACGTGTATTTATTGTGGCTCGTACGAAAAGCATTTTCGTGTTGAAAAAACTCCGAAGATCCGCTTCATTGGCTATGGATACACTAAACTATTTAACATATCTGTCCTTGAAAAGGTAATGTCAAGCATAAAGTAACAGGCAAGAATCGGAGACTATTCATTAGACTTTGTTAACGGATGAATATCTACCTGAGTAGGTAATATCGGTGGCATAGGAGGTAGAGCACTATCCGAGAACCCTGAGGGCTTGAGTTGAAATATTTTTAGGGCGTGGCCATTTGGTTTCGTATTATTCAATGGTCAAGTATAATAGAGGTGTACGGCTTTAATATGTTCTATGATATTCCGTATACATTTCAATCGTCTTCTATTATAGAATGTAGCATTCCTCTTTAAAAAGAGAGAAAGCATTAAATATTTCCACTCCTTGATCATGAAATCATAAATACCTTCCATCTAACTCAAGTCTCCTTCAGGAAGAAAACACAAAAATAGATAATTTTATATTCATAAATCAAGAATTTATGCAGCTTTGCTTCAGCTTCAGCATCTTGCGAAGACGAAATTATGTACAGCTTCTACGACAGTGCTTGAAGATTTTTAAAGGTACATAATTTCAGTAATTACATTTCAGATACAGAAATATCACTGTTTTTTATTACTAAGGAATATGTACTACAAAACGAAGTTGAAACTTAGAACGAATCTTGCCAATTTTTTTCATGCTCTTTTGTTGTTCTTTAAAAAGGTTGAAGCAAATCGAACAATAAACTTTTAGTTAATAAGCGTAAAAGTTACTGATGAATCAACCCGGAGAAGTCACGCATAATCGCGTTCGGGATAAATATATATTAGATAAAAATCCCCAGCGAGTAAACAGAAGCCTTCGGAGGTAACTTCCAAGGATACCACAAAACTGCAGGGCGACAACGGGGTGCATGGAATTACGCAACCCCTCAACCTTCCCAGATTCATCCAAAGCTAGCCATAAGGCGACCGCGCTAATTCGCGAAGAAAAGACGGTAACGAAATCAAGTCGCGGGGTTTTGCAAACACCTCCCGAAGCGATCCATCACGACGCGCGCGATACCCGAGAAATAACCTCTGAAGTAGCACTTGGGAACGTGGGAGTGAAGGAAAACATCGGCGTTATCTGGCGGAAGGTTAAAAAACCCCTGGGTGACAGTAGCTTGACGGGAGATGAGCCGCCAACACAGGCGGGATGTATATTTTCACCCGGATGCGTGCAAAAAATGCCCACATCGGAGCGGATTAGATTATAAACTTTGCGTCATCGGGCGGAGTTGGATTATTTCCAGTTAATCGAGACGGCCATACGCACCGAGGAGCAGATGGCTATTACGTCCCCCCGAGAGGCTTTTTGCTGCGTAAGTCGTAATTGCAAAATCTGCAAGGTCAAAGAGGGGATGGCGTGCGCCTCTCGGTGAGAGTGATATGGGCTTTCGCTAAATAAAGAGAGCGGAAGCTTAATTATGCACTCGCCACTAAATGAGCGTGTATTACCATTTAAATGAAAAATGCCTCCCTAACCCACTCCTGCCAGGTGGAGCGTCGACGGTTGGGCCTTGTTTATTGGGAATGAGAAAATAGGAAGTGCGGGTCGCTCGAACGAAAGAATAGACGATACGAAAATATAACCTATGAATATACTCCCACACCCGTTATCTACCATGCCGGGATGATTTTGACACTCATTCAAATTTTTTTGATTTTTGCATCTTTAATGAATGATGATTATGTAGAAACGTGCTTATCACACCAACGATGTATATTCCTGATGATTAAACATACCTCCATCTATGTATATTTATAATATTCATATATTTATACATCTGTATTGTAAGGTAGGGAATGTGTTTTGTGTTAAATTATACAAAGTGATGTCTCCATCAGGATATATGACATCAAAGATAATAAAAAGAAATTCGGTGATTCTCAAAGAACACAAGATGGACATAAAAATGATTCCGTAAAAATCTAACCATAGAGTAATTATACTGACAAGCAAAATGTGCTTTTAGTCCCAAATAACGAGAATAATGGCTCGTTTATCCAATAAATTTCAAACTATACAGACGAAGTACTGTTAAAAATACACAAATGCATTAAAAATTTGGATATTTTACCGTATAACATTGAGCTGGGTATAAAATAGTCCATTCATCAAAGATCGATTCCTCGCTTCACATGAATCCAAATTACCGAAAAGCAAAACACGAAATTGATAAAATCTTTGTCTTTATTCCAAACTTAATTATAAATGTTGTGTATAAATTATCTTACAACCTCATGTCATAAAAACCAAGTTGTTTCTCAAACTTATGTATTGAAGTTCAACAAAGAAAAGGTCGATATGATTGATTTTGTTGCCTAAAAGCCAATTACATAACAAGAAACACCATCCCTCGACCAAGGAAATACGAAGGAAAAATAAGCAGCATCCACAACAAAAGTACCGGCTCTTCAAGAAAACCAACTCGGCCAAAACACGAAAAAACAACGCCGGAAAACCCGATCCAAAAATCTCGAAATCACCAGCAAACCTACGCACAAATGCACGAGTAATATCGGAGGGGAACAGAATTCCCACCGGCGGGAGATCGATGAAGAATGAGACCCGATCAAAGATTCGCCATCCTAGCGAACCATTCTTCCGTTCCAATTCCTCGCAAGAATCTTCTCGGGGCATTTTTTCCGCCGCTAACGTCATACCTTCCCGACTTTTCCCTCTTCCCGGAGCGCGTAAAAATAAAAGACCTTTTTGCTAAATAAGGAAAGAATGAAAAAGGATGTACGACAAAAGGGGGATCAAACAGGCAACCTTCTCGAGCCTCTCCTTTCTTCGGCTCCTTGAGCCAGATTGGGGTTGAAGGAGCCGAATTAATAAGCGCAGGCCCTTCGGCGGGGGTATTTAGGGAGCCTATCGACTCTATCGAATATTCGATCACGTGCATACCTCGTCCGCCCTTCAGACTACCACACATCAAAAAAACTTGGACCACTCCACTTTTTCGATAGTTCCAGCGCCACTCCCGAAGAACGCCGTTTTGAAAAGGAGGGAATAGGAGTCACGCGAAAACCAGTACCGGCTCTTCGGGATGCGGTAACAAGGTGACCTGAGTTGTTGACTTTTTAGGCCTGAGCTTCAACACCCTCGGTGGTGATTGTTGGTACGTCACATTCAATTATTTGCAATATAAATTATTTTATTACTATGGACTATTATTATCTTATCATAATCCAATTCGATATTATTAATGTTAATGCAATATCCTCGGGAGTGATAGATACAAAATAACGTAACATTAGTTCCAACAAGATTCGTTTTTGTTATTATAAAAGATTAACTACCGATTGGGTTATATTTTCGTATAATATAATAGGAAAACATGTTTAAAATGATTTACACTGTACACTGTAGTGTATCATAGTACTGTAGAAGTTTTAAAGAAAATATATTTCGTTCACTTCCTAATCAGTGAAATTCTCGATGATTTGTTTCTAGCCCAGGGAGACTCGACGAATTAATCAATATATATTTTATTGTTTAATGCCTTATTGAATAAAATTTATATTCATAAAAAGTCGAAATGATATTTAAAAAACATCAATCTAAGTAAACTCCTTTCGATTATAAAATTAACTTTTCAAACAAACTGTGAAAGAATTTACAGAAATCATAACATCAGGATTTTCATAATAATTTCACCAGAACGAATAGATCAACCGAATTTTTTGGACCAGACATTTCACATAATCAAGGTTGAGAAGAAATATCACCGAAATTAAATTATTCTTCGGAAAAGAAGTCTGGTGGAACTTCAGTTTCACAGCAAGGATGAATTAAGGTTATTCGTATATAGGTACCATTTGTGAAAAGTGAAAAATACACATTTACTTTTGCTAAGACTGAATGATTAATAAAGACGATTTATATAGATGTACGTACCTTTAAGTACCTCAAATAAAAAAATCTGTAGTTATTTTTGCCGTGACTGCTGTAATGCTATTCAACACAATTATAACTTTAGTGATGATTGTCTCAGGCAATCAAAGAACTTAAATTAAATACATCCTATCATAACATTCCTTAACAGATATTAAATAAAATTCTCCAAATGTCAGGAGTACATAACCCTGGAATTCCAACCAACGATGACTGCACCCGGAGCTAGTTTGCACCGGTTGCTGAATCGGCCCAGGCGAAGACACGAAGTTTCGCCCGAAAAAGGTATTTTTAGGAGAAAAGTCAATGCGGGAGGCATGCCCCAGTTACCGGAAGGTGGAGCCGTGCGCTATTCCGTTTTAAGGTAATAGAAGAACGGGAAGAAGCCATTTTTTCAAGCCGCACGACTGTTCAAAAATTCCTTCCCAAAATTCTGGAGAACCCTCGTGACCTTCAATATGAGAACATTAGCGAGGAATTGCGATGGCTTTCCGAAAAGGCCCGCTTCCCTGGTAATTAACTCTCGGGTACTTGTTATTAAGAACTTCCAGGTTTTAATTAAAATGAAGGTTGCGCTCCCCCTTCCAAATATCGGGCGGCTAGCGAGGTAATTATGTTGTTTTAAAACGCTCCCTGGATTCGGTCCCTAGGAAAGATAATCGAGGAATCTATCGGGTAACTACGCGAGGATGGGGGCGAAAATTAAAAACTGCTTAATTTCCTTCTCATTTACTTTGACGCGAAATTCCTCGGATTACAATGCCATTAAAGATTCTTCTTTTTGTTTGAAATTTCCCTCGAGGGAGAGTATACGACGGCAAAATGAGCCTGTGAATTTCATATCCATGTATTTAAGGGTGTGCAAAATTCGACAATTAAGCCTTGTCCTGAAAAAAGAAGAAGACTTTTGCCAATAGATGACCAAGCAAGAGGACCTAAGAATTAAATAAAGAAATTTCTAAAGGAAACTCCTTCGACTCGAGAAATTTTAGCGATGGTTAGCCTTAACGTTATTCAGATTACCTTAGTTATGCCCTAAAACATAACTAATTCCGTTATTTAATTGAAACTCGCAATGGAAAATTATTCGCAGACTTTCGGACAGCCTCCATCGCTCTAAATTTGTAAATATGGAAGAATATTCGTAGCTTGTAATACTTTTGATGAATAATAAAGGATTTAATTAGCGTGTCTACTCCTGAAGAAAATAGGGATTAATAATAATAATAATAATAGTACATATTTATTTGGGTGAAACTGAAACAGAACATCTAACTTTCCACAAATTCGTCGTTATACATTGTAAAGTGATTGTCGAGTAAAAATGAGTAAAAGTTTGGATATTAAAATCCTAAGAGAGTCTTGTGTAAAAATATTCCACTCAAGAAAACATCCACGGAGATGGGACACGAAAAATTTGAGCAAATCTACCGATAGTAATAGCTGAAAAAATTATTATAAAAACAATACAATGTCACAACTGTCCAGCGGCAAGGATTTGTATACAAAAATTGAGTATAAACATCTACAATGCATTCTTAGTAATCACCACTCCCAACAATCACATAAAGCCGTACACAAACCTCAATCACAATACCAACAATAATTATTATTTACCAATTAATACAAGTAATAACAAAACTTCGAAGTTGGAGGAGACTATAATACGATACACGCGAAAGACGATCTATCTGTTGACTTTCAAGGATATTCGACTAACCCCTGTAGATAAATCAACCCTCTGAGAATCGCTACATTCCCACACCCTGTTCACCCCGCCCACTGCTAAAAATTCACCCCAATTATTTCTACGAAACGACCCGAAGCCGACCCCTCACGAGTCAACAGGGCAACGGGAAACGGAGTAATAAATAACTCCGTCACACCCCCAGTGCACCACGAGTCACGGTATTCGTCGAGCATCAAAAGAGCGCGGCCATCGGCACATCTCGTCATCGCCACAACGTGCCGCTTTTATATTTTTTCGGAAGCCAGGAAGCGGATACTATGGCAGTAGTAGATTCCCGATAAGAGTGTCTGCTAAAACCCTCTCGACCTCCACCTCCCGACACGTTAATCTCCCCGATACATCCTCCCCGCCACGCATTCTCATCCGCGGTCAGAGACGGGCGTTGGTCTGCTAACCAACCCACACCGATTGCAGACAACCACGCCTATGAGCGGTGCTGCGAATCCAAATAAGCGACCAATCTTTTGAATTACTTTCGGATTTTGTCGGCATTATGTCACCGTTCGGGAGAGGAACTTCATTTCGCTCTGGTTATTGTCTTCGTACATATGTCAGGTACGGAGTTTATGTCGTGAAAAATACTTCCGGATGTGGAACAATGCGTAAATTAAGGTAAATCAATGTTTACGATTACTACGGCTATATTGTCATCCTAATTTTGAATTAACGCTCAAGATAAAATATTAGGAGGTAAATATAGGGTATTAGTATTGATATAAATGCAATTATAATTAACAAGTGATTTCAGAGGCAATTAGTCACTGAAATTAAATCAGAGCAATACATTAAAATAGCAATTAAGTAAATTGTAATTCTATAAATGCTATGATAACTAACAGTAATTTCAGGAGTTGACTTATTGATCGTGAGATTCTTTAACATAAAAACTGTCATCAATAAACGGAGGATTTCTATTGAATTTAACAAAGCATAAATTCATAGGTTTAGTTCAAAAACAAAAACTCAAGAAGAAACTACAGATTAAATCATTTAAATTCCATAAATATTCATAAGCGATGGAATAAAAATTAAAAGTTTAATTCAAAAATAAAAGTCAGGTAATGAAACTAAAAATGAAATCGTATAGAACCTATAAATATTTTTAATAAAAAATTAACATTTCGAAGAGGAAAACTAGTCAAATTAGTATGGAAAGCAGGCTAGCAAGGATATTTTCAAGCAGGTTGTAGGTTGTGTACTTAGGCCAAGAAAATCTGTAAGATGATCAATATTACCAAAAATCATTTCATTACTGGTTCATACGGAAAATATAGTCATCCAATTCACTAGGAGCCGCTTGATCCTCATGAATATAAAATCGATTGAGCTGTACAATTGATTGTTTCCCTCGCACTCCGTCAACGCCCTCTCAAACCCTCCTGGTCGAGAGATCAATCCAGAAAAAAAACAGAAAGTACGACCATTTCTTCTCGATTCTGCCACCGAAAATCTCGAGCCTTTCACTCCCGAGTAAAACCCGCTCTACCGTAGTGCCTTTTACACACCCAGCAAAATTTCATACCCGTTGTTTTTTCCGGTAATGCCTCGCTGTGCGCCGGATGTCAGAAAAAATTACTCTGGGTGTGGGAGAGAGACGTGGGCGATGGAGGGGGTGAAGCATAGTGTATTGTGTGACCCTCCATCCACGCTATCCTCCGTCCATCAGAACCCAGCCCTAAACTTTGGGATGCGGAACGGCGCCAAGCCTTTGTAAACGATGCGTGCACAGATAATGACACTCGTTCGTTTCCCGTGCTCGCTTCTTAGCGTTTTTTGGCGGACCCACGCACTAAAACACCCGCGAGGGCCGTATCGCGCGCGGGGGCGGAATTCGGTGCGGAATGATACACATTGTGAGTCACGGGGAGGCGGAAAGAGAGATTACTGCGGATCGACGACCTTTTTCGCGCTCGTTCCGATGTTTTCCACCGCAAGTGATGCAATGCCCGCACTACGCTCAATGAGCGGGAGTCGAAAGCAACGACTGCCCGTTACTTCGAGACTAAATAGCAGTCGGGGAATTCATTCCGTGGAATGTTGACACTTGCTGAACGAGTGATGCTAACTCGCAAATGATGGTTCCTTAATTTTGAAGACAAAGCCAGGGGAAAATACGTGCTTTTTCTCCTATGTATGATAATTCATTCATACTACAGGATTTACAGTTAAACACTGATAGCAGATTCATATTATTGTTAAACTATTATATCTCGAATATACAATTCTAACCTCCTTCACGTACCTCGTTTCAGGCTTTCCATCTCTCAAAGATCAATCTTCTATCGAATCCCAATACTTTTCAATTCTCTCTTATCCAATAACCCTTCCCTTGAACTGTTTTCCCCCATTTAATTCAAATTAACCCACTAACATCTTTTTTCATTTTATACAAATGCTTGGTTGCATTTCAATGCTGCTTTGTTGATATTTATAAATATGTTTATTTCAATATGTTGTTGTAGATTCATTGTAATTGGTTGTATTGACTGTTAATGAATCAAATTTAAATAAATAAATAAATTTAGCTTTATAATTTATTATGCTATTCTGCAAAGAAATTATCTCGTAACATAAGAGGGATTGAGTTCCGATATATAGTTGAAACGCAAGCAGTCTCCATTTCCTAACCAAGCCTATATATGTTATCTAGTCTTATAAAAATTAGGAAAAGGAATCCACTTTGCACGTACGGCTGGGGAGTAGAAGTTCTGAGTTAGAGTCCTAGCAATGCCAATAAATTTATTTAATGTTTCTTCTTGAATATTTACTTTCATCCTATAACGGAGCACCTGAATAATCTCAGTGTAGTACTTGGTGAAGGCACCAACAGCTAACTGAAATATAATGTTTAGTTTAAATTTATTTGCCATAATAAATGTCCATAAGACCGAAACATAGAAATTCTTGAGGAATCTCATGCCCTTTGCTTTGTCTTTCTACCAAAAATTATTCACAAACTACGTATAGCGACGTTAAATATTAGATAATCTTAGCACCTTTTTCAATCTAACAGCCGGTTTTTAAGACCAGGTATATAAAATTTTCCACAAAACGTACGAACCTTCACCTTTAAAACCTAAAGATGACCCGATTACATTAAATGCTCTTCCTGGATTTCTTATTGAGTGCGGTAACATTTTTCACGTTTGGAATCAGAAATTAACGCCGACAAATAAATAGCACTTCGTTTCCCTAAACGCAACAAAATCCTCTATGGCTACGGAAACGAACGTCAGCAGCATGGAAGCTGTTAAATTTCAGCGTTTGGCGTGATTGGCACCGGGAGGCAGTTTCCTCGCTCACAGGTACGAAATAGGATCGGCCGAGCATCAAAACTGCCTCGGCGTAATGGCGAGGACATTCCGCGCGTTTCGTTACGACCGCCGAGATCACAATGGAGCAAAGAAACACGAGGCCGAGGTTAACACTCCGGCAAAATTTTACGATTCACGAGCCGGGGAAAGCTTTACGCCCATTCCTTCGCTGGGAAACAAGGATCCTATTGGATCTACGCGAATTTTAGGGCGCCCTTACCACTTCCTGTGTAATCTGGACACGTTTCGGATGCGAGAGAGAGAGATCATTATGAAGATAATGAGCAGGGAAACGATTAATTTTGCTTCCAGCCCTTTAAAGCAGTCCTGCAACCCACGGTAGGGAAAATAGAACCCTTACTGGGATCGAAGCCGGGACTACTATCATCTGATGCGGACTATAAGGGAGATGGACAAATGACAAACGAAAAGCTGCGCTATGAAATAATATTCACCAGGTACAGGTACTGTAAAAATGAATTTTCCATTATTATCGTGTTATTTATTCACTTATTAGCCTTTTAATTAATGTATTGCCTTGTTATTTTTTCCTAATTAACCTACTTCCCTGATTACTTTATTTTCCTTTTTACCTTATTTTCTCAAATTAATTTAATGAAAATTAACTACACTTGAATTTATCATAAAATAAACGAACTTTAATGAGGAATTTTCTTACTATGCCTAACCATAACGTAACAAAAAACTTGTTTGCATCAATTTTAAGAAATAGTTGCTCCTCCAATGGTGCCATAGTCGTTTAAGTGATGGCGACGGCAATATTTACTATTTCTTGGTACCTACCTATCTCTGTTATGTGTAGTAGGTGACAGCCATTTAGCTGCAAGTCCTGCCAATTGTATAATGTTTCAGAACCACGATAGAATCCGACCTATCTATCTATTTTTCACCTTCGAATTCCCGTTAAAATCTGACAGGAAAAAAGATACTTTAGGAAGAAACGATAGAGAAATTGAAATAAAAAACAAACAACCAAATCACTTTAAAAAGTTATAAGGTTCCATAGGCACCTCTACTGACAACGGCCGCGGTGGGTGAGTGTTAAGCTTGCTTACATGATGACGCTCCAACACCAAGGTCCTGGGTTCGATACCCTGTTAGGGAATGGTATATTGTGTTTGTCTATAGTTTTGTAGTTTTATCCACGTTGATTTTGCTACGACTCATCGTAATTTGTCAATATTGGCTGTTTATGAATCTAAAGACCTAAATCTAAGACCCAAAAAATAAACGTATGCTTGATTGGATATACCGTCCCGTTGCGAAAACGGCGTTCAGCATCATCAAAAAATCACCGATGAGGTCACCGCGGCTATTGAATCCGGCGAGAGATTTATCAACGCTGGGATGTTTCAAAACGACCGCGAGATGAAACACAACTCACTCTGTACGCGCTAAAACCCACACGGCCCTTAATATGGGATCTTGCGTCACGCGGAACGCTCCGGAGGGAATTAATTCTTTCATAAGGGCCCGGGAAATGAAAAGGAACCGAAGAGCAACGCGAGAGCCATTCATCTCGACCTATGACTTCCCGAGTTGCCAAGATTCGGGCTAACGACCCTATTAAGGTCCGAACGAGCTTAATTATGTGACTTTAGGAGTCGAATTCTGGAACCAGCGCTATTTGAGAGAGCAGTGAATAAACAGCGTCTTGCGTAAAATGTGTCATTAAAATGACGCGCTAATGTCGTTGCTCAAGATGGATCGTGCGTGGGGAGATGCACTGAAAAGAAATGGTGTACATCGGTAGTCATGTCCTTCAACGCTCAGCATTCTAAAGCATCCCATTTCTTTAATAGTTATCACTTTACAGACAGGGATATTTTTGAAAGACCGTGTTATATGCGTTAAAATGACTTTACTTGCATATTTTACACATTAAATCACCTTTAATTGAAAAATAAAAGAATTCAAAAAGTCCTGAGTCACCCTCCTCATATTTAATGGAGCCGGATGATGGATTTGAAGATGCTGAGTAATAAAACGATGCATTTTGGTTCCAGAAATGTACGGTTGGATGACTTAATCTTCTTATCCATAATTGGGAAAATTGAGCTTACTAAGACGTCGAACCCGGAGCCTTTATCACCTGAGGTTGGGTTAGGCGTGATCTAGTCAAACAAAAATAATTCAAATATTACATATCGGACAAGGGAACAGAATTGAAATTTCCTCTCCCTGATTTCCTAGTTCAACTTCTTAGAAACTCCGTCACGCTTGAATTAATTAAAAACCTATGAAACAAAATAATATCCATACTCAATTAAAACTAATAGAAACTAATAAGAAAGGAGCATTTCATACTGATATAAATTAAACAATAACATATAAAAGTCCATAAAATGTATAGTTTATGAAAAATTATTTAAAAGTAAAGTAATAAAGTTTCTTATTGAAGCATATATTTACTAATTGTAATTAGAGGAGTAGTTAGAATATGTATATAGTAGTAAAAATTGATTTATACTAGTCTACGCGTTATCTTGTCATTGAAATTTCATGTTTTAATTACTGTCCTTAAATGAAAAATAATGATAAGAAATGTAACATGGAGCATTCACATAATATTTATGTAGTTTCACTAAAATTTTATGATACTCAAGATGCTACAAAAACATCATATTTTTATTTGAGCGATTTAGCGCAACTAATATTGTGCTTACGGATAATAAAAACTATACTATATATCATACAGTAATAGAACTTCTGCAACGACTCTCATGGTTATTTCCAGCCATAGCTTGTTGACCAGACACATGCTAGCGGTTAATTGGACACGAACGAACAATACCGAGCTAGAAAAACGAACGACCAAAGCGTCCTGAAAAGTAACCAGCTTCCAAAGGCACCGATTCACCGCAGCCACCCCGCCATGGGAGCCGTTTTCTCCGGTGCAAATAACACTTTAAAACCCACGATTGAACGCTTCCCTGGAGAAATCCACGGCGCCATAGATCCTGGACGGAAACGCTAGTTATTCGGCGCCCCGAGTTCATTAATCACACAAATACAATGGGGCGATAATGGGAGAGAACCGCGACCGACTGGTCTCCCGTACCTGCGCCTCTTTACGCTTCGATGCCTCACTCAGGGTAACAGAAAAATCAACCCTGGAGATTATACGCCCCGCACGACAAATTCCAGCCTGGAACAAGTCAAAGGCTAATGAGAGAGACCTTCAGCCGGGATAGGCCAGAGAAGGGTAAAAAAGCAACTCCCTCTCGATTGCAAGGGGTTACACATTAACTGGGCAGGTCTTATAATTATGACTGTGTCCATTTAAATGAGGTTAAATATTGTAATGATAACATACATCAAATTGATTTATTTTATTATTAACCCTCCAAGGCCAGAATTAGTTATTTGTAATTATTTTAAATTTCTTACGTGTTTAGCTTTGTGATTGTCTGAAAACAATACCCATAAAATATTATGCCAAACATATTTATAAAACCAGCCAAACAAATACAAAATTGCATCATTGTCATCGAGCTCTCCTATTCTGTGATACAAAATGAAATAATAGTTGTTGCCGGATGATGCGTATCCGTAGTCTGTCGAGGGTTAAATGTATGTTTTAATAAATTTTTTTGAAAAAGGATTTTGTGCTTAAACCTATTTTGTAAGATTATATTTTTATTTTTGTACACATTTTTACTCTTGAAATTTGTTGTTATTGCATTAATTTTAAATTGTTGGTACCACTGTACGTGAGTCTTTCAAATGAATAAATATTAAAAGGAATTTATTTCAGGATTACATTAAGTTTCTTATTATATCTATTCCCATCCCATTAAATATTTAAGGCTTTTGGGAATATGGCAAAAGAAAAGGCCAAAGGGGAAATAATTTAATGGTTTACGAGAAAAACCTAAACTTATATTTGCAAAAGAGATTCGGCTGGTGGCATTCGATAGCCAACACGTTTAATATGCATAGTTCAACAAGATGTTGAAATCAGAAAATACAAACAAATTACTGAAAATCGACTATATGCATATAATGGTTAGGTGTAAGATAGGTCCTAATGGGCCTAACCTCGCTAAATAAAGAGTTTTATTATTATTATTATTACATTATAAAATCACCGTTACCTTATGTTACTTGGAGATTAAGGCTAAAGAAATGCACCGCTGTTGGAAATGAAATCTTCAATTTGCTGACGATGATTCCGAAAGATTTAGTGATGTCTTGTTAATTCACTGGTATACTTCTATTTTCTCGTTTGGCATCCGTCAATATTTCGTCTGTATGCGATATTCGTTGATTAAATATTGATTTATTTGCATTGATTTATACTTATGCTTCGTATTTTGTCACAATTCATTCTATCACGTAAATGGATCCTCCGACTACTTTTATACACTTATCCTCCCGGAAGATCTATTGCACACACGCTTAAATTTACCCTTCCAACATGAAAAGTCAAAATGGAAGATCATAATCATCCCATAGATTCAAGCCACTGATATAGACGAATCTTAACTAACAGGGTAATGAGATAAACCGGAAAAAAGAAAGAGCGGACGATGAGAAAACTCGCAGTGGGAAAAGTAACACCCGGCGATTCTCCATTCCGAAGTTGGCAACGGCGAGCTTCCCCCTCCTCCTCCATTACCTTCTTCCGCTCGTAAAAACCAAGTCACACTTGCGGATAATTATCACCCAGCGTATGATGAGGGCTTGAGGTCATATCAAGGAGTATCTACTTTCCGCTTGGAGCACTTACTCTTCGCTGATAGGACGAGATCGACTACGCAATATGTACCGTTTTCAAAGGGATATTCTCGAAAGAACAGGAGTATTTTGGCGGTATCTACCGCACGCATCTTATATAAATTTTTAATACCCTGTTAAGATATGAGTAAAACAAGAATATATAAGATAAAAGCTTACTTTGGGGATGATAAAAGCTATGAATTTTTTGTGGCTGCTACTGATAAGAACACTGAATTCTATGCATGCAAAATAAGGTTAAAGACTTTCAAAAACTAGAAAAGTACGAGATATCTTCATCAAGTTTTTGTATCTTGTTCAGATCTGTTAGAAATCCAGCATTTACGCACCTTACATTAACCTTTGTGATGCTTTTAAAATTGCCCACCATTGAGTTTCCAGCTAATAATAATTAGTATAAGACTCCTTTACATTATTACTATAGTAATGTTTTGGAAGAAAACAAAAGTATATTAAAGCTGATATAGCAATGAACTCTTCCTTCAATATAGCAATAGTCTTTCTTCATACTATTCTACTATTTCCTATAGGTTCCTGCAGTGGATATTTTTTCTTGGATGGTACCTTAGGTTTCTTACATCCACTCCATCTAAAGTTTTCCTCCCAATTTCTATTAACCTGTTCATTTTTTAATGCTATTAATATCATTGACGACGAGCTAGATGGAAGAAGAGTTTTTCCAGTTCATTTCTGGCCTGAATAAAGACCTAATGCACTTTATTCAATTAGAGGCTTATCATTGTTAAACAAGAACAGGTTTCTTAAAAATATTCCTCGAAATCATTATTTAACCAGGATTCCCAGCACCATTCTCAATTGCCCCCACATGAAATAATTACTAAGGACGACCCATAAAAGAAGAGCGAGATTGGTTACCTAATTCGCTCCCAAGGCACGGAATTAAGTGCATCCAGTGCATAGCCTTCCGTATCGGGACCATTTATAGCCGCGGCAATTCTCCACAGATTTAGAATCGCGCGGAACTAGCAATAACATCGAATTACACGGGGACTAAGCCTCCGAAATTACACATCCAAGACCTCGGAGCGCGGTAATTTTCCACGGATTAGTGCCGCCTTTTTAAAACCAATCGCAACCTTAACCTTTTCGAAACCCGGCGACGACTCCTTCTGAATACACGTGGACGAGAACTCATTATCATTGAAGCGGGATTTGTTTGCATACTCCCCTCTCCGCCGGGACACAATCCCGGGGAGTTGAGTAAAGAATGAGCGAGGATGGAGAGACATGAGCGATCACTTTGTGTCACGTAGAGTACACGCGAGAGCGTGAATCCGTAATGGCTCGATCCCCGACTGCAATACGTTCTTCTCTCCTTAGCCCCGCCACACTCATTTAGCTTATCCGTCTAAATTGGTAAACTGCGAAACAACGAGCCATAACATTCGCGGGTGACGCACGGTATATCGTGTTGGTGCGTGCGGCGGATGGGGGAGCCAAGGTGAAGATTACGCACGGAAGACTTGCGGCACGGCGAGGATGGATCGTGTGGGCGAATGCTGGTTCCTGCATGCGGACGAGGAAGGAGATCCTTCCCGTACAGAGGAAGGGCATCGATAAAATCGTGGTAGAAGGGAGAGGATAAGGCGAGTAATACAAAAATTCAAAGTGGAAAAAGCGAGGAAGATAAGGAAGGCAATCTTATGAAAATACACCGTAAGAACGATCAAGGCTATGCGGTGGAACTTCTTCACAAAGCGAATGCATACAAATATTGGCGATTTTTGTGAAAACTTTGAACTTGCTCTTTACTTCCACATCCAAGAATGAATCCTGATAGTGCTATACTTTTGTAAACTGTACGTTTTGAAAGTAATAAACTTTTGGCGTCCTTTCTATGAATGTGCTTAGAAGTTCATGAGCAAGAGTTAAGAAATTAATGTTAATTTTGATTAATGTTAAATTTGGAAATGTCTTGTATTAAACATAATAACCTGTGTTAAATAAAAGAAATGCAATAATTTTCATTTAACATAGAAAGCATTTGAAATTGGAAAGGTATTAAGCAGTTATAAGGCTAAGCGGAATACTTCCATAAATAAGGAGAGAAACTTTTAACATTCTAAAACTGACAATATTGAACCCACTCCCCATCTTCATTAGTATGCTGTATCCTATCTCTTGGCCTTGTCACAGCTAATCATATAGTATAATTATATTTTTAATGGGGTCATTTTCGTCTAATTGAACTACTATTACAAGTAGCCCTTATTCCAAACACATCCATCATCTATCGAGGCCATAACATAACAAAATCGATATTCGTCTTATGGGACTACTCTTTCAAGCAATCCTTTATACAAAGACACGAAAAAAATACATTACCAGGCCAGGATTCAAACCCGGGAACCCTTCAATGATGCTTTGGAGAACTAAATCTAAACTAAATCCTAAACCCCCAAGACCAGCAAATACTCTACAGTTTAATATCCATTTAATTTGCATACGCCTCAAAGACAGAGATTCATACGCAAAACACAAGAAATCAATCCGACCCACGTTTCCATCCACAGGCCAAAAAATTAAACCCGGATGGTCATCCCACTTCCCACGGCTAAAAATGCCTCGGAAGATGGGGACAAAGGGGACAGCTGGGGATAAGGTGAGGCAGAGGACGAAAAACAAAGCGGAGAGAAAGAGTGGATAAGAGAAGAAAAGGAAGATAATGGGGAGGGCGGGTGTTAAGGCCGGGGCGGGGCAAGTTGGGCCTTTGCCAGCACACGCTCAATCCGCACCTACTGCCCACCGCCCCAGGGAGCGTGTGCGCCTCGCCTAACATACCCGCTCCTCGCCACTTCTATTACCGCGCCGCGAATGCACGCGGGGAACAACGTGCCCACGCACGGGGTAAAAAGTATATACGCACACGCGTGGAATAGACAAGCAGCGATGGATACTACGGCGTCAATATGTTCCGTCGCCTTGAGAGATGGCTTCTTTGAGGAGAAGTGCATCCTGTTGTTACCGAAATCTGCGGTTCTCCAACGCCTACCTTCGCGTACTACCCGTTAGGCACCGATTCCGTCAGGGGTATTTATTACAATTTTAGGTGTCTTACATGAAATTGATGCACCGGGAACGTTTCAGCGGGCTCAAATTATATTTTTGCCGTCATCTTCTTTAATGGGCATCAATATAGGTGACTTTTGACTTAATGATCAAAACATTACATACATATTTCGCAGAATCTCGCCACCTACGTTATCTTTTGTGATATTTAAGTAAAATTACGAGAAATCATGACAAAATACGGTAACCTATGATAAGTATAGGCTACTGATATTTAGAATAATTTTCGTTAACCTATGTATCAAAAATAAAAATCACATTTGTGTGTTAATTAATAGTTTTACTAAAACATCAATGAAACTTGGAATGTGTCTCGAGTTTAAATTAGCATAAAAATACCAAAACAGAAGACTGAAAACCCACACATCAGCTTGAAGTTAAAGATAACCCACCTCGGCGAGGCGGTTCTAATACATGAGTAAAATCTTATAATTATATTTACAATAACCTGTTTAGTGCTGGTTTTGAGAGTTATATCTTAGAGGTAAGTATAATTTCTTTATCAGCAATCAATATTGAAAATAATGCTGGATTAAAGATGGCTTGGCTTTTTGACACCAAAAGTAAATGCACCTTCCTTCTTCCCTTATTCATAAATAAAATCAATCGATTCTTCAACGGAAAGAAATTTTATTTTCTAAGGCACTGAGCCCTCATAGGACTAAAACTTTAAAACTCGATCTACTAGACTTAGAAAACATCGAGTTGTTCAGCAACACACGGTTTTACGAGGAAAATCATTTCCTACTCCACAAAAGAAAAATTCACGATCCGGAGATGTTGCAGTTAAGCTAAGACATATCAGGCTAAGAGACAAACACAGAAACAATAAGTTCAAGAAATAAGCATCCCGAGCAAAAACCTCGGAACGAGGAAAGGAAAGTATAAGACCCTATAATATAGATAAGGCCTCGTAAAATATCCTCCATGGAACCATGAACCCAAAATTTCATATTCCTTCCAGTAAAAAATCATAGGAGAGGAGCAGTGGGAAGAACACTGAAATATCTCGGACTCGGAAGAAGAAAGAATTGGCAACCCCACCGAAGATTCGTGCGTCGAAAACTTCCGGGCATTTCCTAAGAGAATCTTTTCCGGCGCACCCGAGAATAGCTAAGCGCATTTTCCGATCTCCTCTTTATATGGAAGTGATTGCTCTCAGGGAGTGGTCTTCCGACGACTCTGTACCCCTATAGTAAAAGAGACGAGTTGCGTCATATTATCTCGTGAGAGGAAAGGAAAAATGACGATAAAAACGCTCGGAGATCTCGGGCCATCTCGGAAACGGACATAAATTGTCATCGCCTCGTCTCGGAATACCAATGTTTTCTTTTCGGACGTTTTATGCTCCTTTTTCGGATTGCCGGCGGCGATTCATGACTCGAAAGTTATTAGTTCCGCGGATCAAGGACATTCGAAGACTTCGGACGTGAACTCCTCCCATGAAAGTCTTTCTATCGAAGTCGTTAGGATGTGCATCGTAGTTCTCGTCACATTCTGCGGAGTTGAGAAGTTGATGAGTGCGTATTGAAAGTCGCACTTAATTCTTCTTGAATAACGCAAAGCGTTGTGCGAGCAGTCCCATCTAGATAAGTAACTAAACTGGTCGGAATAAGAGAGAGATAACGACTGTTTGGTTTCTATTGATCAATAATGTTCAAGGAAAAGTCTATAAGCTGAAAATTCTCAAATTTAAAAATGATATTATGGAGGTTAAAGACATCACGTAATACCTAAAAATTGATTTTTATTTTTTGAAAAAATTTACTAAATGACTGATTGTGAGTCCACAAATTTTTCATGAGTGTACAAACTCGAAAAAGGTTGCTATTTCTTCGTTCTATTCAAGGAAGTAACCATTTCTCTTTATAATTCGATAGGAATATATTATTTTCAAGAATGTTTTCCTTTCGTTTACTATAAGCAAGTTTTACTGTTTTTTATATCCATTTCTCCTCAACCTATGCGGTGAATAAATAGGGAAATTTTATTGAAACAGCATGACACTGTAACGTCTAATCTAGCACCATCTAAACAATCCTCATTTTGTTGAAAGATTACTATTTAAGAGTTTGGTGAAATGTATCCATCCATGGTCTAGAAAATAAAATTAACAGAAAATATTTACTTTTATTTCCCTGCGGAAGGACTAATCTCCGGTTTTATCTCTATCGAGCTATTACGAACAACGCGATCTTTTATTCCTCTAAAATTTAACACAAAAAGACCCTTCATGCATTTATATTAGTATTGGTAACCTTTAATCTTTATACTCAAGCGGTACCCTTTAATTCTCATGTAACGAATTCAGAGAACAGAACTCAACGGTCCGTTACTTCATAAAACTATATTCAGTTGCGTAGTCTTAATCACAATAAGATCAGACCCATTTCGTACGCATTTTCGCACTGTCCCAAATCCTGCAAAGCATTCCTCAGAAATACGACCAGACGACCTTATCAGCCACAAAGGTCACCAAACAAAGACCGACTCGAAGATTTCCGAGGACCGCAAACAACCGGAAAATTCGAGAGCAAAGAGAGTTGGAATCTTCGAAGTCATGGATCCACAAATCGAGAGAACAAAACCGAAAAAGGGCCTTTTTCCTTAGGAGGCAAAAAGGTCGGCGGCGGTCCTCCCCAGATCCTGTCCCTCCCGTTCTTTTTAAATCGACTTTATTTCCGTCCTTTGGGGAGAGAATTTTAATGAACCGAACCACCCTTTGCACCCCGACTCATCCTGTCCTTGAATATTATTCATAATCCTCGCACGGAGGAGAGGATCGCTTTAAAAGCGCGAAAGGAATTGGAGAGGGAAGGGAGGAGAAGAGAGAGATAAGGGGAGAGTGGGACACGTATGAAGGAGACCGTGATATCGCGGGGGGAGGACGGAAGGAGAGGCGGCGAGTGGCGTGAGGAAAGCTAACTACTAAAGCCATGACTCTCCAGGGATGCCGCATCCACAAACATAACACATCCCGCGAAAGAGGTAAGGGGAGGGCGATTGAGTGAAATGGAAAGGGAAGGATGGGTGACGCGAGCGTGGAAGGTCTAACTATGCGAATGTATGGCGGTGAAGGAGGCTTGAAATAGGGATTCTTATGAGAACGTGTACTAATGTACTTCGCCGGTCCCAGTGGTGATAGTGAACTAGACTAGTAACACTTAAGCCGTGGGTTCGAATCCCAGTCTGCGAATGGATATTTAAGTAGGTTTTAAGCAACGGAACTCCTTAGCCAATGAACAAAATAAAAATATCCATAATAAAATATTTTTCTTTGGGAATGAAAAAAGTATCCTATTCCGTCCAATATTGAAACTATCCAACCGATTGTCATACATGCGTTGATGGTTTCGGCTTACACTTGGTAGAAGATCATTATAAAAATAAAAAAATAATGGATCTAATATTTTATAATGGTTTTGTATAAATTAAAATATTAGATTCACCATTGTCATATATTGTACAGTAATAAATTTAATGAGAAAAATGTGAAGAATAGGGAGATGAACCTAAGAAATATAGGAATGGCCTGATATGGATACATGCTCTATGATACCAATTAAATTAATGAAATCAATGAAATACATAATACAAGTTAATATTAAAGAAATGGGAAATAGAGACTATTTGGGATATACATAAAGAGGATTTATGATCCTTTTCAACACTAAACTGTTCAACGGAAATTAATACGCAGAATAAGTCTGTTTTTTATAAGCCAATGAAATTTTACTCAAACTTTGAGACCAGTACTACTCGTACGTAAATATGACGATATATGATGGAAATGCAAAAGACATGGAGTATGTCGACATTAGGCTTATTTATGACTTCAGAGTTTTCAAAGGAATGAAAGCCACTGAGGAAGGAATTGGAGATCGAAATAATAGATTTTAAAATCACCTTTACATAAAGCAACTTAGATGCTGAAAGTTACCTAATTAAAAAAACGAAACCACAATATACATCGAGTAATATTGAAACTGATTGCGAGTCCTCATTGAGACCCTATTTTGAGATATCTGACATAGACAAAGGGTAGAAGGATAAGAAAATTCGCCGAGAACAATCACGACGTTTAGAGCATATAAGAGTCGACAAGTGATAATGATACTAATATAACATACATCTGAAAGCAAAGATTGAGAGAGAGAGAGAGAGAAAAAAAGCAGGGGAAACTACTGGCATACTAGCGACATAGAGATAACACTATGAGGGAACATCCATTCTTTCATTGAGCCCTTCACAATAAAACAGAGAAGCAGTGTATTTGCATGCATTTCAAAACGATTATTGACGAGCTGCCTATGATTAGTTAGCGCTAGAAGCTTCCCTGATTAAGCATGGGCGAGAGAAAAATAGTAGTAGGCGGCAAAGGGATCGGAGAGACATCGCGAGTTTGAGACGAAGATGAGAAAAGGCTATGAGAAAGCCGGTTGGGACATGTGTTTGTTGCGGAACACGTCATATCCTGCGCTAAAGAGTGAGCAAAACGAGCAAAAAACGACGGCAAGAAGAGACAAGTCGGCGGGCAGGTTTTTCCCCCACTTTTTACCCTCCTCCCGACGATGTTCCTCTCTGGATGACGGCACTCTTAGCGAAAACTCTTCCATTAATCTTCGCCTTTTTTCGCGACCGCTCGCAGCGAATTTCTTTGATCGGCGGAGGACAAACAAACGAGCGGAGGCTTTACTCGATTATGAACGCAGTGTAGCTTCCTCAAACATCGGGGAGAGAGAGAATTTCCCCGGATAAAAGTCGATTCCCTTCGTCGCCCGAAAAGGGAATATAAATAAGACTTCGGATGTCCCCACTCGCGCGAGCTTTCTCGAACGTAAGTACTCGCTTGTCTCGTGTGGGCGGTATTTTATTGCGTTGAAAGCGTTGCTCTCTCGCGAGTTATTCCGCAATTCCTCAGACACCCACTCCCGAGAAGACGTTCGATAAACTACGTTTTCCGCGGTCCCGAGCGATTTTTTCGGCTCTTCTGAAGAGCGTTTCCTCCGAGAACAGAAGAGTTGTTACATCACTGACGTATTTAGGAAACCGATTTGAATGACTCCCTAGAGTGTCTTTCCCGATAAAATCTACTCCAATATTTTATTCACGAATATTTTAAGTTAGGCTGACAACTTTGACTGAAAGATTTTCTTTTCCCTTCAAATTTGACTTGAAAAGATGAATAAACATGCTTTCTTGTTCTATCTCGTCTGAAATTGATTTCTTCGAGCATAATTGAATCAATCGGAAACTCAATTAAAAGGAAAAATTACATAGTAAAAGAGTCAAAAGTCCTGCGGATTGTTAAAAGAATTTCAGCAATAACAGAAAATTTCATTCGCTATGATAACTGACAGAGCTTTTATAGCGCATACCTTTTACTTAGAGATCTCCTTAAAAAATAGCGGTACAAAATATGTATCATTTGAATTTGATGAAATAAGAAGGTATCATTCAAATATGATCTAGGGAAATTATCACATCTCTGGAAGATCCTACTACATACTTACATTCCTATGAAACAATATCCAAAGTATAACTCATCTTATTGTTACAGATATCAACTATAAGCATATTTTATTACTTCTGGATGCAATATAAATATACAAAATTACCATTATTATCTTGTGGAAGTATACTGGTTTTTATTGCTTTTATCTTACTTAGTGAAAATAAAAATAATTTGATCGAATATATACAGAAGTCATTTGTCGTTCAGTAGGTTCATGAGTTATGATTCTCTCGTTGATGCCCTATCTTTAACTATTTTGCATTAAATTCAACCCCTTTTCTCAAGTAGAACATGCTTTGGTCCTCTCCTCTGATTGAACGCGGTGAAGATATTGCTTGTGAAAAATATACTCGTATAATTTAATTAAATCGTAGAATAGAAAATTCGTGTGTAATCATTAATGTGAAATCCAAAAAATTAAGCTGTGAACTATAAATGCTGGTACTTAACA